>JAQJVK010000001.1:86769915-89169915 GCA_035578135.1 Flexamia atlantica
AAACGGAAAAGTCAAAGATCGAGATAAAAACAACAAATATGCAAACTGAGTGAGTGAAAGCAGTTTTAAGACATTTCAGCAGTTCAAAATTATGGAAACCATATCCAATAAAATAAAAACCAAGCAGCTTCAATAACTATAGCCTTTTTAATAGCCTAATAAAAAATATTCTATATCATTCTTGCTAGAGATGTTTTACATTTTAATACTAAACAAAACGCCTAGAATTATAACAAGCAGAGCTGTTAAATTGTTAAAAATAAATAACATCGGTAAGCTATTTCTAGGAGATCAGTGAGTTTATTTAACAATAAGCAATAGAAGAAGAGGTTCGTATTGCCACTGTCCAACAATGTCAGTAAGATGAACTTTTCCGTAATACTATATTATACTATATTATATTACAATACGTAGACTCTCAATGGTCCAAAAACTTCTTTGAGGACGACTTGCAAAGAGTACAAGTTATTCGACCATGATCAAACGAAATAAAATAAAATATAATATAATGATAATACATGAAAGAAAATAAACTGGGTGAATGATTTAAGGTTAAACTGCTGCATCAGTACAGAGGACAATTTCAAACTGTAACTGTCAAAATACGTTTGATCACACTCACTCATGTTTATGTATTCAGACTTCACCGTTTCATGAGAAGGAAAAGACTCGGAATATCTGGAATTTGACTCGCATAGCAATGGACTTAGCAGTAAATAAGGAAATGAACGACGATTGACAAGAAACAGAAGACATTGGTTCAATTTCAAGCTAGATATACTACATATGCATATTTATTTTTAAACATATTCTGTAATTGGAATACATTCATAAAATATACTGAATATTAGATTAATATGTACGACTCAATAACACAAACGTTAATACATAACGTATTTATACCCACACGTAACGTATATTATTGTTGATACGGGTAATTTGCAATCCTGGTTGTACAAGATTTTTATCTTCAAGTATCATTAAAAGCAATATTAACTCAAGCAATTTCATTAATTAATCGTGAGCAATTTTCATTTTGGTTTTAAATCAAAAAGCTTATTAGTTCTATAAAATCTGCAAATTTTGTTTTTAGAATATTAGTTACTAGAATATTATATTCTTTGTAAGTTATTAGAATTTTATATTCTTTCGATATTAATGTAAAACTAATTGATCTTTACACCATTAAATCACTGTTAAAACGAAACAGACAGCATACTTCGGATATAATATACTGCTGATAAACGTTTGCTCGATACAAATAGTTGACAGATTTTGTCTTACACCTCAAATGAGACCCCAAAGGAGGTAACGTCTTGCTTTGATTATGCAACCAGAATAATCTAATTGTTTATAACCGAAGCTTCTAGCAATGAGACTTTTGGTTGAGAGCGGTTGGTACCTTTCCTACGTTCCGCCTCCAGCTGAAGTATATTTTATCTCTGGGAACAATGGTTCTGAGTGGGACACAGCTTCATTATACTTAACATTGTAAATACATATTAATCTCCGCCACCTGTCAGTATCAGAGTTGGCGATTTTCGTCGTTCCCTCGGTCGCCATTTGCGTTACAATAGCCCCTAATCAGCAACTGCCATTGTCTCGTCTCTCGGCTTGTGTCACCGCGACGCCGCGAGGTTGTGGGACCCGTCCCCGCTCACCGCTTGCAACTCTAGTGCACGCGGCCAATTGTCTCGTCTCTCGGCTTGTGTCGCCGCGACGCCGCGTGGTTGTGGGACCCGTCCCCGCTCGCCGCTTGCAACTCTAGTGCACGCGGCCTATTGTCTCGTCTCTGTGGGACCCGTCCCCGCTCGCCGCTTGCAACTCTAGTGCACGCGGCCAATTGTCTCGTCTCTCGGCTTGTGTCACCGCGACACCGCGCCGCGTGGTTGTGGGACCCGTCCCCGCTCGCCGCTTGCAACTCTAGTGCACGCGGCCTATTGTCTCGTCTCTCGGCTTGTGTCACGCGACGCCGCGTGGTTGTGGGACCCGTCCCCGCTCGCCGCTTGCAACTCTAGTGCACGCGGCCAATTGTCTCGTCTCTCGGCTTGTGTCACCGCGACGCCGCGCCGCGTGGTTGTGGGACCCGTCCCCGCTCGCCGCTTGCAACTCTAGTGCACGCGGCCTATTGTCTCGTCTCTCGGTTTGTGTCACGCGACGCCGCGTGGTTGTGGGACCCGTCCCCGCTCGCCGCTTGCAACTCTAGTGCACGCGGCCAATTGTCTCGTCTCTCGGCTTGTGTCACCGCGACGCCGCGTGGTTGTGGGACCCGTCCCCGCTCGCCGCTTGCAACTCTAGTGCACGCGGCCTATTGTCTCGTCTCTCGGCTTGTGTCACCGCGACGCCGCGTGGTTGTGGGACCCGTCCCCGCTCGCCGCTTGCAACTCTAGTGCACGCGGCCTATTGTCTCGTCTCTGTGGGACCCGTCCCCGCTCGCCGCTTGCAACTCTAGTGCACGCGGCCAATTGTCTCGTCTCTCGGCTTGTGTCACCGCGACACCGCGCCGCGTGGTTGTGGGACCCGTCCCCGCTCGCCGCTTGCAACTCTAGTGCACGCGGCCTATTGTCTCGTCTCTCGGCTTGTGTCACGCGACGCCGCGTGGTTGTGGGACCCGTCCCCGCTCGCCGCTTGCAACTTTAGTGCACGCGGCCAATTGTCTCGTCTCTCGGCTTGTGTCACCGCGACGCCGCGCCCCGTGGTTGTGGGACCCGTCCCCGCTCGCCGCTTGCAACTCTAGTGCACGCGGCCTATTGTCTCGTCTCTCGGCTTGTGTCACGCGACGCCGCGTGGTTGTGGGACCCGTCCCCGCTCGCCGCTTGCAACTCTAGTGCACGCGGCCAATTGTCTCGTCTCTCGGCTTGTGTCACCGCGACGCCGCGTGGTTGTGGGACCCGTCCCCGCTCGCCGCTTGCAACTCTAGTGCACGCGGCCAATTGTCTCGTCTCTCGGCTTGTGTCACCGCGACGTCGCGTGGTTGTGGGACCCGTCCCCGCTCGCCGCTTGCAACTCTAGTGCACGCGGCCTATTGTCTCGTCTCTCGGCTTGTGTTACCGCGACGCCGCGTGGTTGTGGGACCCGTCCCCGCTCGCCGCTTGCAACTCTAGTGCACGCGGCCTATTGTCTCGTCTCTCGGCTTGTGTCACGCGACGCCGCGTGGTTGTGGGACCCGTCCCCGCTCGCCGCTTGCAACTCTAGTGCACGCGGCCTATTGTCTCGTCTCTCGGCTTGTGTCACGCGACGCCGCGTGGTTGTGGGACCCGTCCCCGCTCGCCGCTTGCAACTCTAGTGCACGCGGCCAATTGTCTCGTCTCTCGGCTTGTGTCACCGCGACGTCGCGTGGTTGTGGGACCCGTCCCCGCTCGCCGCTTGCAACTCTAGTGCACGCGGCCAATTGTCTCGTCTCTCGGCTTGTGTCACCGCGACGCCGCGTGGTTGTGGGACCCGTCCCCGCTCGCCGCTTGCAACTCTAGTGCAAGCGGCCAATTGTCTCGTCTCTCGGCTTGTGTCACCGCGACGTCGCGTGGTTGTGGGACCCGTCCCCGCTCGCCGCTTGCAACTCTAGTGCACGCGGCCTATTGTCTCGTCTCTCGGCTTGTGTCACCGCGACGCCGCGTGGTTGTGGGACCCGTCCCCGCTCGCCGCTTGCAACTCTAGTGCACGCGGCCAATTGTCTCGTCTCTCGGCTTGTGTCACCGCGACGCCGCGTGGTTGTGTGACCCGTCCCCGCTCGCCGCTTGCAACTCTAGTGCACGCGGCCAATTGTCTCGTCTCTCGGCTTGTGTCACCGCGACGCCGCGTGATTGTGGGACCCGTCCCCGCTCGCCGCTTGCAACTCTAGTGCACGCGGCCAATTGGAAAAGCCAATTTAATGCTTCATCTACACATCGGATCTAATAATCAGCTTTCGGTTGATTATAAATTAATCTAGTTTCTTTTTAAATTATACAACATTTCCGTTCGTTATAGAATGTTTGTATGCCGCGATCGTTGGATGGGGAGGTGCGTAAACCAAAAAGATAAATTGGTTACAATTGTGTTTTTCAAGTGATATAGTTAACATTATACTTATAATAAAGCGCTTTTGTTATGAACAATAACAATCTTCTACAAATCGAAATAATAAATTATTTGATCAATAAGTAACTCTCGCATCCTTATGTGATTATGCGTGAATTGTTATACATTGTAATTTAAAACGAGAACCAAACCATTTGCGTTTGCTTGGACCAAAACTTATACGTACAAAACAGCTTTATTTCTTTTGTCAAACAATATACTAATAAAACCAATAATTTGTATTTAATTCAAATAATGTAGCCATAAGTTCGTGGATGCCTCTTCAATATTATGCACATTTATTTATCTGGACATTTTCAAGAATAACTGTGTCAATCAGTTTTGGCCATTATTACCTCAGGTAATACGCTTGCACTCAGTCACAGTTTTTTTTCAATCATAATGACCAATATAGTATTTAACAGTTAATATGGATCAGCCCAGTGGCACGACCGCTCCGTCAGCGCGTGTCATGTTTGTCCCAATTACACCGGGCAACAATATTAATTTACGGGTGGTGTTTGTGTCGGTGTATTCAGGTGTGGGGGGGGGGGTCGGGGGGCAACAATGGATGGAAATAGGACGCAGTGTCCTCCGTAAATGTGAAGGCCAGAGCGCGAGCGTCGAGCACAGCGGACCAGAGCAGAGCGGCCCGCGCCGCTGCGCCGCGCCGTCGCGACCTTCCTGCCACTGATGTCATATGTTCCTTCGCACTCTCGCCTTGCGACCCAGTTTTATTACTTATTAATTGAACTCTACTTGATTAGTCCTTTAAAATGATGTGCATATCAACCTATGCTTACATTTAAGATTTTGTACCGACACCTTGTGGGCCGTCCCCGACTGGGGGCCTAGAGTCATTAAACACCTCAGAACGTACCTTTTTTACATAGGAGTGAATGTGTAAATTTTGATTTCTCAAACCAATTCGGTTCAAAAAATATTTAACCGTTCCGGGGCTTTTCAGCACCCCTGCAGAATGTTATCTGCATGCTCCTTTTAATAGACCGTTTAAAGATATGGCACTTTTCAAAAAAGAAGAGAAAACAAAAAACTGGGAAAGTACCAAAGTTACCATAAAACACTCTATACTTTATAATATCCATACTATACATTCAGGCCTTTATTATACTGCAATACAAAAAAGTACATCAAGCTGTAAGTTAAATTGCTCTCTTAATATAAATCTGATACACATATTAATAACAACATTAATTTGTTGTCAAATTACTTATTTATACATTTTGAGAATGGTCTTATCATGCTTTAAAAGATAGCCATCACAATAATTACTGGAGTGCTTATTGCAAGAGATATTGTTTCGTCAGAGGCTGGGGAAATCTATAATTAAACGTATTACTTTCAAGGACACTGTCAAGTCAAAGCCCATGTCAAAAGATCCTTAGTAAGGAATGACTTACGTAAACTACATGTTAAAAAGTGTTTTTCTCAGTCAATGTATGAAGAGATAGGAATGTGGTTTTCTAAATTGATGGATATTATGGATTATTGACTGATTGAACTCTATGTTCTATGTCATGTCAGCTGACATGACATAGAATATAGAGTTTCACTACGTCTTTCAGAAATTATTTCAATTGGAACACTTGTTTAGGTAAATTTATTACCAGACTTGACATAAATACATTATTTTTAATTTTGGTATGCTTGCTCGAAAGCTTCTCATATTATACTCTTATCTCCCTAAATAAAACGGAAAAATTCTCAGGTTTTTCCCGCACAATGAGATTGAAATTGTGTTTTACCGAGCAAGGCTGTCCTCTGGGGCTTTTAGTTTAATGTGGGAACCCAAGGTCCCTTTTGTGTACCTTTTGTGTAAGCGAGAAATTGGTATGCAAACGATTAATAACAACAGACTTTCATCTCTAAATACAAATAGTTTTCTGTTTTCTGCTTTCTGCTTTTTAATTTCTTTTAATCATATTCTACTAAGACGGAGTTTTGTTTGTTCTTTCGTTAAAAAATATGTTCTAGTAGCAGTTGCCCGTTGCTTCGCTGTAACAATTTTATTTTATTTTTGTTACTTTTGCTCTAGCTCAGTGGGCGGGGTGGGTAAGTTGAGGTTCCAGCTAGGGTGAAGTACAAGTCCAACGCTGTCCAGATTTTCAAATTTATTCAGGGCGCCACCTTGTTTCGGATGTCCGCTCAATGGATCGTAACAAGGAATCGGTCCACTCCAAGTTGGGGTACTCCACCGTGGTAAGCAGGTGTAAGGGGCCACAAAATTTGCTCAAAGTCAATTGGCCGTGTGCACATATATTCTGATATACTATCTGAATTATTAAATTCTATCATTGGCTAAATCAACTGCAAAATATCTAAATGAATAATAAAAGCAAATTTCTGTATATTCAATAGGCAATGGTTGTAAGCTAATAGTATTACACCATGAAGAAAAGATTCAGCAAAGTATGTGATAATTCTCTTTAATTTATATTTAACTCAAATCTTATCAACAACAGAAACAACTTGAAAGGAATTGTCACCCTTGGAAATCTGAACTATGAACTGAATAATAGGATTTTATCTGCGAAATATTTGAGAAAATTTACCAAGTCATTTGAAGTTCAACTAAATGTTGATTATTTAATCACGGTAATACTGGTTCACCAAGTTATTCTCTATCAGTCACCAGGACTAAATCAACAACAACTTTAGCAGACAACTTGATTTTATTCTAACCATTTCAAAATAAAGACATCATGATATCATTGGCAATCAGTTCCATAATTAATTCAGAAAATAACTCTCAACAATAATTTCAGAATTCTCAACAATAATTCAAATACCAATATTACTTGCACCTAACAATGCACATTATCAATCATTAACTACTGTGGTGGCCACCTATACTGAAATAATTGAACACAGATAATACTTGAAAATAATTAACACAGATACATAAATGAAACATGAAGTCCTGAAATCGGGTCAATCATGAATCATGAACCCTGGCTAGGCAGGTGAAAGATAAGGACACAGACAATACTTGAAATATCACAGGTGCATAAATGAAACATGAAGTCCTGAAATCAGGTCAATCTTCATGAATCAAGAAACCTAAACTAAATATATGTGAACTGTAACACACAGCTTAGTGGGCGATGCTGGCGATCCGCAGGGATAGTCCTCCATCAGTCCGTTGATCCCAAGTTGGTTCCATATTCGAAAAAGTCACTCAAAAAATGTAGGTCACTCACCAAAGTGAAGATTTCTCTGAGCTCAGAAACACACTAGTTCGCACGAACCGGGAGCGCGCATACGGTAACCCGCACAAGATGAGTCGATGGTGTCCAATAGTCGCCCACCAGTAGCATCCAGTAGTTGCAGACCCAGTAGTAGTCCACAGAAGTAGCCAGAAGTCCAAAGGTCGCAGGTACAGGGGATGAGGAAAGAAAAACCCTGCACAATGTACCACCTTTTATAGCCTAGGCCCTTGATTTATTTAAATATTTTGTTTAGCTTCAAATTATTTTATTGTTATTGAAGTCACATTAAAATATGTTCAGCTTTCGGGTGCAAAAGTTTTAGTAAACTACATGAAAAGAGAGAATCAGTATGACAGTTGAAATACCTTATAAATATTCAAAAATAATTTGCTTAAAAAGAACGAGTTTAACAACAAAGTTATTCCTGATAACAAACACACAAGATAATATTAAGTCTGATTTGAAATAGTGATCGATTAAAATACAAAATATTTCTGAGACAAATCATTGAATCTGTTATCTGGCTCAAAATATTCTCACTATTTTATAAATTCATTTTATCCTGTTCCAGATAAAATAGGCAAGATAAACTCTTAAAATAATATACAATATTGTGTCCATCAGAAAAGGAATATTTATTATTTTGGTTATCTTAAAATATGTAGGCTATTCTCAGAATAAACAAACTGGAGAGAGAGAGAGAGCGAAAATATCTAGGCCTACTGTATAGAACAAACAAGGAAGTATGAGAACAACGACTGACAAAACAAAATAGTCCAAAATAAAAACACTAGGCAAGGTTGCATTCCTTTATATCTCACAATCTATTTTACTACTTGCCACTTACTGAATAAATTACTTGACACAGTTACTAATCAGCTTTTGAGGTTAACATTATTACTTGGATAGAAACATTTTTATATTATGAGACAACATTTAATATCTTGACATTTAATAGAAATTTAGGTGCAAGAGGAATATTGTTATTCTAAATTTATAAATCTACCAATTTGAAAAACAGACAAGAACAGTACACTTTTATATTTCACTACTTTTAACCTTGGCACTTCAGTTAAAGAAGCTAAATATTTTAATCAGCCTACTTCATTTATGAATATATTTTTATAAACTCACAGCTAATATATTTCCCAAGAAAAGTATTTGCTATTTTCTTGCAACCAAAATCATTATGGTTCTGACATGAAAGATGATGCAATAATTGCAACTTGTAGAAATGCCTTACATAAATTACATAAAAAGAACGAACATACAATTTATGAACACATAAAAAGAAATCATTATTTAGGTAAAACAAGGTATTAAAATACAATAATTCATATTCTGAGCATATTTGATGTCTGAACATATTATGTTTTATGATCTACCTCATGTTAAAACATTCACGAACTGACACGGCAAATTGACTATTTCGACTGATTAGTTTTCAGTAATTATTTAATCAGGGCCAAAAACTAACATGATTTACTTCATTTCTCACCACTCATAGCAATTTTAAATTACGTTAAGGGCACCTGCTTACCTCTAATAATTTATTCCAAGGAATGATGTAAATCCACCGCAGTGTAGAGGGTCTGTCTTCCGTCTTCCATCAGTGCTGGTCACCAACTCACAGATTTCCACGCAGTCCATAGTCACGGGGTCCCTGGAAGTTTCCTTATCAGACGGCAGGTTCTAACCTGGGACGCCGGAACTAGTCTGTCGGCCGACCGATGAGTCACTCACGGGCAGTAACTACGACGAAATACCCTTCTTTCAGGATTTCCAAGGTGCCTGACTTGGCGGTTAGGCAGTATGCAACACATTATTGACTTGATATTGGTATCCAAACGCCGAAGGCTAGCACTTCAACTACGATAATTCCATGGGGTGATCAGGCCCATAATTGGATTTAGTGGTCAAGCCGAAAATAATGTTACAAACACTCCCCCACCAGAAGAAAATTTCCTAAATTTTCTACATCTAGCTGTTGTAAGGCTTCAGGTCAGCTACATGCCAGTTTCCGATTGACTTGCCGTTCAGGTCTTGAAGGTGGTAGATCAAAGGTGAAATCTTTTGCTTGATGACAAAGGGTCCCACAAACCTTGGTGACAACTTGGCTGAAATAAAGTTGGCGGCATCCGACTGGACGAAATTCCTCTTCAGTACTAAACTGTTGACTCTAAATTCCTGTGGTCTTCTTCTCAAATTGTAGCGGCGGGCATTACTCTGATGCGCCTCCTTCAATCTGTCCGAAACTTCCTTGAAAATGTCTTTAAGTTCCTTTAGTTTTTCACTGTACGGCTTACAGTCCTCAACAGAAGGCAAGAGGTCTCCTGGTTGAAGCATATCAAATCCTGTGCCACTGACAGCTAACTCACGTCCAAAGTTGAGAAGATTCGGAGTGTACCCAGTAGACTCATGGACTGAAGATCTCATGGCAAATCCCAATTGAGCCATGTTCTGGTCCCACTTCCGATGATGGTCGCCAACATAAGCACGGATCATGGTGATGACGGTTTTGTTAGTCCTTTCGGTAGGGTTGGCCTGAGGGTGACGACTAGCATTGAGTAGTACTTTAACCTGGTATTGCTCAGCAAGTTTCTTAACAGGCTTTCCGATGAATTCTGAGCCATTATCACAGATAAGGTACCGAGGCACACCGAATAACATAAACACATCCTCCTCAAGATGTTTGGCAACTGCACTTGCCGTTGCAGCTCTCAAAGGTTTCAACAAAGTGAATTTTGAAAAGGTGTCAGTAATTACGAGAAGGTATTTATTCCCTTTGAGTGAACGGGGAAAAGGTCCCATGAGGTCGGCAGAGATCATCTGGAAAGGTTCAGACACCCCACGAAATTCTCCCATCATACCTGCTGGCTTCTGATTATCATACTTTACACGTTGACAAATCTTACATTTGGAAATGTAAGTAGCCACATCTTTCCTCATTTTCGGCCAATAGTACTTCATTTGCATCCGTTGGTAGGTTTTAGCAACTCCCTGATGTCCAGCAGTTGGTGCATCATGACACTCCTCCATCGCTTGTTGTCGAAGGTCCTTAGGTAGAACTATCTTCCAAGTATATTCTTCTGTTAAAGATGTCAAGTTGTTACCTATCTTCTTCCAAAGCTGATTGTCCTTGACACGCCACTGTCTGTAGCTATCACTATCTTGTTGTACTTTCTGCACCATGTTGAGGTACCATTTATCTTTAATTTCTCCTGGGAGTATTAAAGCACACTGTTCGTTATTTTCAGTTTCTGAGAGGGTAGCGCGTGATAAAAGATCAGGAACCACATTTTCTTTCCCTTTCCGGTGAACCAATTGGAAGTCATAGGGCTGCAATCGGAGCGCCCATCTGGCTAATCGGCCCTGAGGGTCCTTTAAATTGTTCAGCCACAACAGACTGTGATGGTCAGTGACCACAGTAAACTTAGTGCCTTCAATGTATGGCCTAAATCTCTCTACGGCCCAAATGACCGCCAAGCATTCACGCTCAGTCGCTGAATATTGCTGTTCCTGTTTTGTAAGTGTCCGGCTGCCGTATGCAATTACTACTTCACCTCTTTCATCAGTCTGGCTCAAAACAGCTCCCAAGCCAACCCCCGAAACATCGCATGATATCGTGAATGGCTTCGTAAAATCTGGGCATGATAAGATAGGTGCAGTGACCAGGCAAGATTTTATGTCTTGAAAAGCCTCTTGTGCTTCTGGAGTCCAGGAAAAAGATTTTCTCTTTTTCGTTAACGATGTTAAAGGGTATAGTCTTGTAGCAAAGTCCTGGATGAATCTTCTATACCAAGAAGCAGTTCCGCAGAAACGTCTAACTTCCTTTTGGTTACGTGGGACGGGGATATCTACGATTGCCTTGACCTTATCTGGGTCAACACGCAAGCCCTTTTCACTGACCATGTACCCAAGGTACCTAAGTTCAGGAATGCAAAATTTGCATTTCTCCCTATTCAATGTCAACTTGGCTTCCTTGATCCTTCGAAAGATTTCCGAAAGAACCTCTAAGTGTTTCTGAAAGTCTGAGGTAACTACAATCACATCATCAAGATAGACAAAGACATTTGGTTCTAAATCTGGCCCTAAAACATTGTCAACAAAACGCTGCCATGTGGCCGGAGCATTACTTAACCCAAAAGGCATGGTTACAAACTGAAACAGACCTCGTCCAGGGATGGTGAAGGCGGTTTTCTCCTTGCTTGCAGGATCCAAAGGGATCTGCCAATACGCACTCTTTATATCTAAACTGGAAAGATACCTAGCATCTCGAAGTCTATCCAATATGCTAGTAACTTGAGGAAGCGGATAGGCGTCTTTCTTTGTCACCTGATTGACCTTCCTAAAGTCAACGCAAAACCTTTTGGTTCCATCGGGTTTATCAATCAGAAGGATCGGTGATGACCATTCACTGTGAGATGGTTCAATTACTCCAAGTTGTAGCATTTTGTCCAACTCCTCATCCACTAGTTTTTGTCGAGCTGGAGATATGGGATAGTATCTCTGCTTAATAGCCGGGGCATCTCCCGTATCGATGACATGTTTCACCTTATCAGTCCTCCCAAGGGTGCTAGGTTCATTCCTAAAATGTTGTTCGACCAAATCATGAAGTTTCTTCTTCTCCTCTGGTGTTAAATTTTCTTCGGATTTAATCCCATCAATAGCAGAGCACAATATCCTAGATTGTTTTGGGGAAAAATCCCACTGACGGTGATGTACATCGGCAACAATGTGCATACAATCCCAAAAATCAATTCCCAGGATAAGGGCGGGTTGTATTGAAGAAACCACTAACACATTCAAACTTTCGGTCTTTCCTTTCAGAGTTATTGGAATATTGATAAAACCTTCCACCCTATGTCGTTTGGCATCGGCTGTTTCTACGTACTTCCCAGCGCTATTCTGAAGTCGAACTGGAAATTTATCCAAAATCCAAAGGCCTTCCTTGCCTAACACAGTTTGGGACGCTCCTGAGTCTAAGAGGGCTTTTATTTCTTTACCAAAAACTCTGACTGTGAGGTATGGTCTTGGATCATTATCACACTTATCAAGTACATAAGATACAGGAACACAGTCATTAGTTATCTCTTCCATATGTAAATTACTATGTCTCATCACCTGGGAGTCACCTACTTTGTGGTAGCTGGCTCCCTGCTTAATCCGTTTTTTTTGGATTGCACTTCGAACAATTGGTTTTCAAAATTTCAGGGGCACCACAACCAAAACAAAAACGTTTGCGCTCCTTGCGACAAAAGTTAAACCTATGACCGGTTTCTCCACAATTCCAACAGGTGAAAGAAGATTTGGATCTGGAATCTTTGACCTGCGCACTTGCAACTCTTCCAGCAGGATAAGACCGTCTTCGAGGATTTTCAGAATAAGCCAAGTCTGGCTCTAAAGTTTCGTGTTGGAATGCAGTTGGCCTACTAAGGGATCTCAATCGACCAGCTTCAGCTTTTCTTCCTAGTTGTCTGAGGTCTTCTACAGTCTTTATCTCAAATAATGCTAGGCGATCCTGAAGATTTGGGTGGAGATTGTGCATTATCTGTTTGAGCCTAGTTGATTCAGGGACACTTGTAGCCAATCTTAAATAAAGTCCCTCTACTGCTGCAATAAACATGTCTATCGGTTCATTTTCACCTTGAAGCCTATTAAAGATTTCCCGTTGCAATCTGAAATCATAATCAGGGACCTGAAATACCGTTCTCATCTCCTTGCAGAGGTCCTCCCATGATGTGATCCTTCCCAAAGTTGACCTGTACCAAATCAAAGCAGGACCCGCAAATAAGTCTACTGCGGAATCATAAAGCTCACTATGTGTAAGTCCTCTCGCCCTACACAACTCTTCCACTCTTTCCAGAAAAGCCCCGATACTCTGACCAGGTGAGTTATCAAACTTGAGGCCCCATTTATAAACTGGAATGGACTTGCTCCGATTAGAGGTACTGCTCCGATTAGAGTTACTGTTCAACAACTCTTGAAAAGCATCTTTTCCTTGTGAGAGTGCAGCTAATGGTTGGTGCTGATCAGTTACAATATCTACAGAGGAGTTACGTGGCAGCTGAGGTTGAATATTACTATCAGAAAATAGCATAAGATCAGATTCCGTACAAGTTTTGTTTGGTGCTGAAATATTTTGAAAAGACACAGTCTTCTCTGATGTTGATTGGTTTGGGTCGGACACATTCTTAGAATTATCTGGAAGATCTGGAGTATTGAAGGAATCTATTTGTGCCTTTGTGTTTCGTTGAAGTTCATCTTTGCGTTCTCCCAACTCCGGGTCAGCAGAAGCAGCAGTTGGGATTCTCTCAACTCTGTGGTGCAGATGCCATAACCTAGCATTAATTCTTTGGAATTCATTATCCTTACGATTCCCCTCGTAGTCCTTAACCATAGAAGACAAGTCAGCAAACTTAGCCTCACATTCCTCTAACTCTGTCTCAACATCCAAACCATTTACAACAGTCTCATCTACTGGAACATTAGAAGCAAGAGCCTGGGACAATCTCCTTCTTAAATCTCCGGCATTACCCTCCTCTGAAAGACCTCGAATTTTCAGCTCATATTTGACTTCGGTTTGACGCAAGTGATAAGTACCCATATTGATGCAAAAATCAAATTAAGTATCAAATTAGATAATCAATTAATACTAGTGTGCCCCTTGGATTATCAAAGTCCAAAATTATATTCATATAATACAAGAAAATAATTCCACAAATACTCAAGGACAAGTAACATATATACACTAAGCAAGATAATCAATTCATATTGCTCAAATACACAAATATTTCTTCAATAACCAATACCTAGGCAGAAAATTTTCAAATATCACTTCAAAGTACAAGTTCAAATGCAGATTCCAAGGATAAGTAGCTCAAATACTAACAGGTTTTACTATCATATCAGCAGGAATAAAGGCACAGGACAGGACACAGGCCCCACGTTCGAGGCGCCATTTGTAACAATTTTATTTTATTTTTGTTACTTTTGCTCTAGCTCAGTGGGCGGGGTGGGTAAGTTGAGGTTCCAGCTAGGGTGAAGTACAAGTCCAACGCTGTCCAGATTTTCAAATTTATTCAGGGCGCCACCTTGTTTCGGATGTCCGCTCAATGGATCGTAACAAGGAATCGGTCCACTCCAAGTTGGGGTACTCCACCGTGGTAAGCAGGTGTAAGGGGCCACAAAATTTGCTCAAAGTCAATTGGCCGTGTGCACATATATTCTGATATACTATCTGAATTATTAAATTCTATCATTGGCTAAATCAACTGCAAAATATCTAAATGAATAATAAAAGCAAATTTCTGTATATTCAATAGGCAATGGTTGTAAGCTAATAGTATTACACCATGAAGAAAAGATTCAGCAAAGTATGTGATAATTCTCTTTAATTTATATTTAACTCAAATCTTATCAACAACAGAAACAACTTGAAAGGAATTGTCACCCTTGGAAATCTGAACTATGAACTGAATAATAGGATTTTATCTGCGAAATATTTGAGAAAATTTACCAAGTCATTTGAAGTTCAACTAAATGTTGATTATTTAATCACGGTAATACTGGTTCACCAAGTTATTCTCTATCAGTCACCAGGACTAAATCAACAACAACTTTAGCAGACAACTTGATTTTATTCTAACCATTTCAAAATAAAGACATCATGATATCATTGGCAATCAGTTCCATAATTAATTCAGAAAATAACTCTCAACAATAATTTCAGAATTCTCAACAATAATTCAAATACCAATATTACTTGCACCTAACAATGCACATTATCAATCATTAACTACTGTGGTGGCCACCTATACTGAAATAATTGAACACAGATAATACTTGAAAATAATTAACACAGATACATAAATGAAACATGAAGTCCTGAAATCGGGTCAATCATGAATCATGAACCCTGGCTAGGCAGGTGAAAGATAAGGACACAGACAATACTTGAAATATCACAGGTGCATAAATGAAACATGAAGTCCTGAAATCAGGTCAATCTTCATGAATCAAGAAACCTAAACTAAATATATGTGAACTGTAACACACAGCTTAGTGGGCGATGCTGGCGATCCGCAGGGATAGTCCTCCATCAGTCCGTTGATCCCAAGTTGGTTCCATATTCGAAAAAGTCACTCAAAAAATGTAGGTCACTCACCAAAGTGAAGATTTCTCTGAGCTCAGAAACACACTAGTTCGCACGAACCGGGAGCGCGCATACGGTAACCCGCACAAGATGAGTCGATGGTGTCCAATAGTCGCCCACCAGTAGCATCCAGTAGTTGCAGACCCAGTAGTAGTCCACAGAAGTAGCCAGAAGTCCAAAGGTCGCAGGTACAGGGGATGAGGAAAGAAAAACCCTGCACAATGTACCACCTTTTATAGCCTAGGCCCTTGATTTATTTAAATATTTTGTTTAGCTTCAAATTATTTTATTGTTATTGAAGTCACATTAAAATATGTTCAGCTTTCGGGTGCAAAAGTTTTAGTAAACTACATGAAAAGAGAGAATCAGTATGACAGTTGAAATACCTTATAAATATTCAAAAATAATTTGCTTAAAAAGAACGAGTTTAACAACAAAGTTATTCCTGATAACAAACACACAAGATAATATTAAGTCTGATTTGAAATAGTGATCGATTAAAATACAAAATATTTCTGAGACAAATCATTGAATCTGTTATCTGGCTCAAAATATTCTCACTATTTTATAAATTCATTTTATCCTGTTCCAGATAAAATAGGCAAGATAAACTCTTAAAATAATATACAATATTGTGTCCATCAGAAAAGGAATATTTATTATTTTGGTTATCTTAAAATATGTAGGCTATTCTCAGAATAAACAAACTGGAGAGAGAGAGAGAGCGAAAATATCTAGGCCTACTGTATAGAACAAACAAGGAAGTATGAGAACAACGACTGACAAAACAAAATAGTCCAAAATAAAAACACTAGGCAAGGTTGCATTCCTTTATATCTCACAATCTATTTTACTACTTGCCACTTACTGAATAAATTACTTGACACAGTTACTAATCAGCTTTTGAGGTTAACATTATTACTTGGATAGAAACATTTTTATATTATGAGACAACATTTAATATCTTGACATTTAATAGAAATTTAGGTGCAAGAGGAATATTGTTATTCTAAATTTATAAATCTACCAATTTGAAAAACAGACAAGAACAGTACACTTTTATATTTCACTACTTTTAACCTTGGCACTTCAGTTAAAGAAGCTAAATATTTTAATCAGCCTACTTCATTTATGAATATATTTTTATAAACTCACAGCTAATATATTTCCCAAGAAAAGTATTTGCTATTTTCTTGCAACCAAAATCATTATGGTTCTGACATGAAAGATGATGCAATAATTGCAACTTGTAGAAATGCCTTACATAAATTACATAAAAAGAACGAACATACAATTTATGAACACATAAAAAGAAATCATTATTTAGGTAAAACAAGGTATTAAAATACAATAATTCATATTCTGAGCATATTTGATGTCTGAACATATTATGTTTTATGATCTACCTCATGTTAAAACATTCACGAACTGACACGGCAAATTGACTATTTCGACTGATTAGTTTTCAGTAATTATTTAATCAGGGCCAAAAACTAACATGATTTACTTCATTTCTCACCACTCATAGCAATTTTAAATTACGTTAAGGGCACCTGCTTACCTCTAATAATTTATTCCAAGGAATGATGTAAATCCACCGCAGTGTAGAGGGTCTGTCTTCCGTCTTCCATCAGTGCTGGTCACCAACTCACAGATTTCCACGCAGTCCATAGTCACGGGGTCCCTGGAAGTTTCCTTATCAGACGGCAGGTTCTAACCTGGGACGCCGGAACTAGTCTGTCGGCCGACCGATGAGTCACTCACGGGCAGTAACTACGACGAAATACCCTTCTTTCAGGATTTCCAAGGTGCCTGACTTGGCGGTTAGGCAGTATGCAACACATTATTGACTTGATATTGGTATCCAAACGCCGAAGGCTAGCACTTCAACTACGATAATTCCATGGGGTGATCAGGCCCATAATTGGATTTAGTGGTCAAGCCGAAAATAATGTTACATCGCTTACGATAAAAATTGCAGCTGATCTTACCTCTGCTCTTTGAACTGACAAATTTTAGTATCCACAGCTGTTTACACTTCAGTATTTGAACGTTTATATTCCTTTAAAATGTAAACATTGAAACTGAGGACGTTCACGGGGCGTAGCCCGAGGGGATTTTAAGGATGTAAAAAGGGCCTATGTGTTTCCCAGGTTCAAGATCTACCTCTGTGTAAAATTTCAACCCAGTCGGTTCAGTATTAATTTTTCGCGTTCACTTGTCCTATACTTACATACATACAGAAACCACCTCTTCTTTATAATAGTTTATAGATTTTCACACTTGGAGGTTGACAATTTAAGCATATTTTGTGGCAAAACCACTTTCTATTGTTGGTAAATTGTTGCCAAGTTCCTTTTCCTCGTGGCATGAGGAAATAAACAGGTATGGAGCTGACCCGACACCATCACTCTCGTTTTTGCAAAAAGTTGTCTTTCGCGTGGAGCTTTCGCTTGTTAGTTGCAGTGAAGCCCACGTGCCCAGCAACGTGTGTGACCTGCGTATAAAATTACACAAAACATGATCCAATGTTTTAAACAGGGGCATCAGCAGCAGGAACAACGCCAGAAGCCTAACTTCCGCCCTGACTGTTCAGTATTCATTGTTTCAAATTATGAGTAGGCCTAAGCCGTTTTGAGTTTGAAACAAAGATTATTATATCATAAAACTAAGGTGTCTTACCCAGGTACCTAGATAGGGCCTGTCTGAGTATCATTTTAAATATAACTTGTAATTTACTTACGTCTTTGATCCGCTTTTTGAACGAGTTTCGGTCATCAAGTTCCAGTTTTTCATTGGGCATGTTGAGATATACAATGCAGAAGTCATACAAAGCTTTATCGAAAACAAATAATTTCTTTAAAATATTCAATAAACAAATATGTAACAATTAATTAACATACAGATAAAAACCTGTTAAGTACAACTTTCTTTTTAGTGTTTTTGAGTATTTTTCCTGATGTGACAGAAAAAGTTTTATTTTTTATCTTTGTAGCTGAACCTAAAATTGTAAAGACTGAAAGATTTGGAAAATACTTCCCGGTCTGCAAGCGTAAGGTGTAAGGTGTGTAAGGTGTAGGGCGGCAGTTTTTGTCTCGCCGCGACGATCGACTGCCACATATCTCTGCAGGTGGTTGTCCTCAGCGCGACATGTCGGTCAAGGCGTCACCGCGCCGGCGCCGCGCCGTGTGGGAGTGACCAGATGCTGTATCAGTGCCTTACCCGTCTACTGAATAGTCCGCGATCCATGCAAATCTCTCACTCTGAGAATCGGATATTACGCCCAGTTCACAAAAAAAACCAAGCAGTTCAACAGACACAAATAGTTTTTACCATTTCGGCTAGTTAGCAGTTTTTTGTCTATGTTAGAAGCTTCTTTGTTTAGTATCATATTTAATATTTTTGACAAAAATTGGTCTTTTATAGGTGACATATCATATTTCTTTTTGTGTCAATGTTATGTGAGGTTTTTGTCAAGAATTATCTGACCGTTTCTCGTAATAAGACCAAAAAATATATCTCTCAAGAATGCTGAAATAGGCCTATTATTAATTTTCAATAAGAGAATATCAAAACAATTTATGTAATAAGCTATTTTAACCACATCAGACCATCGATAACTCTAAATCAAGTAGCTGGTTGCGGGATCGATCGTTTGTCGCTCGTTTGTCTTTTAGGATTGTAATTTAATAGCAGTTAGACTTAAACTTTTGTCATATTATTCACTATGGTATAACTAGTGCCAAATCATTAGGCCCCGTCCGTCCTTAAGACTAATGTTAATTTTAGCATTGGGCTTATGGACGGCCGGCGCGGCGTGGGCTTTAAGATTTGGCACCAACTATATCTAATGTAAATAACCTATTGACAAACCAAAAATAGCTCATATAAAATTTATATGGGTGCATATTAGACCTAAAGCTAAAGGTGTTCTAAAGGAACGAATATATGTCGTCATGCATTTTTTTATTGGTAAATTGATTTATTACAGACCATTTGTGTATTCTCGATTCCACACTCACCTTTAAGTACAGACATTAAATTTGTTTACTAATAACCAAAAAATTAAATTGTAATTTGAAGTACATGACATATGGCAATTCTATACTGAAAGGTGGACGTGGAAAAGTGGAAAAGAGTATAAGAGTTTTACTATAAGTAAATAGATAAAGACAATCACTGAAACAGTATTTTACGTTAATAGGCCAGTAAGTACTCAAATTTATACTCAAAAATATTTTATTTGATACAGTTCTACATGTTTCAATAAAATTAGCCCAAGTGCCGATAACAGCACGTGCGGACACTTAATTACTAAAACGAACTGTTCTTATATGCATGCAGTCATGCAGTCCCAACCTCTGTGCTCAGCCAGTTTGTGCAGAAAAAACTACCACTTTTACTTTCACAACTCATGCTGTCAACAACTGTAATTTATGATCATCAATCAACACTGAAAAATAAAATATAAAAAATTGACCAACCATGTAACCAACCATTTTAACACATACAGTAACAATAAATAATAATAAATAAATAAATAACAAGGCTCGAAAGATAAACATCAAGCAACTTTCAACAAATACCAAGCAACAATCAATAAATACTAGTTACATGTTTACATAAAAGCACCTATTAAAAATTAATTTAATTAATTTTAACTAAGTGCTTTTATGAAAACATTTATGTATTTATTTTCTATCAATCGCTTTAAATATGAATCACTAAGTACAGTATTTCGCGAAACAACTTGCACTAGTGGCAAACGCCCTTGACGTTTCCAGAAAAAAAACGATCAAACCGGAAAACTAATCTAGATAACCGGATTAATAACTCAGTGCCCGCGATTTTCAAAACACTCCAGACTTTTTGAAAAAAATGTCTAAATATGAATTATGTCAGTAAACAGACGATTTTGACTATGATCACAAAAGGTGGGTCATATCCCTATTGTATGTTGATTGCAATAGGGATACTTTATTTTGATTGCATAAAGTATTCCTATAGTCTAGATCAACATAAATATTTTACTTTTAGTAAGCTGAAGTAACGTTAGGCCTATGATTTTATTAATTTTCAATTATCAAATGTTATAATTTTATGTTTATCTAATTAGTTATGTTTGCGGATTTTACCACTAAAGAATTAATTTCACTAGCGGATGAACCATTGATATAGTCAAAGGTATGAACTATATTATGAATAATAAATTATTTTAGTCATAGTTGTGTTGAAATATACCTGAGCAATTTCGTTTAAAACGTAAATAAATAAAAACGAACGTACGTAGGTGCGTACGTACTTACGTCGTTCATGACAAAATTAAATAATCGAATGATAAAACAACAATAATCTGTATCTATAGCACATGTATATCCATTTTTTTTTTTAATATCGAATATAAATATCACTGACTAGCCTAAAGCCGTAAACCGACCCATAAGAACGTCAGGTTCAACCATTAGACACTAATATAGGCCAAGTCACAAACGTTTAAACGGTATCAGTTTCAAATTGTAACTGAGCTTTATTTGCAGGGTACTGGAGACTCGTTTAAAACACCATCTCAATAAAATGCAGCGTTATTATTGTACGTGGATTGCTTATCATAATAATAATCATCTTTACTGCCAAGATAATTCCATTACAAAACAGGTTGTAAGTAAAATAGCTTTTTAATTGGAGCTCCACTTAAATAGTCCGGGTATTTTAATCATTGTGTTCGCAACAATAACTTGTTTCTAAACTCCTAAAAAACTTCACAAGATTCCTGTTGAAGTATCGCCCAGACGATATTTTTTCAGATGAATACCGAATGATAATTTGCAATTATTTATACTTTATAATTATCTTAATTTGAAAGCAAATCGGTTGTATTTATTCATGGTTAGATGTCAGAGATATTTAAACTAGTTCATTAAGTCACCAAACACTTAATTTGATTTTAAAGTGATTGCATAGAGCTTCCGAAGAGCTTTTTAACTCTTTTGTTGCACTGTTGCATGTTTCTGTTGCATAATCAATTGATTGTTGCCAGAAGTTGTGAATCATCCCGCAGGACTAGAAGGCTCGCCGCGCCGTTCGCCTTTCACCGTGGACCGTGGGAATATGATAGTGGATACGTTTTATGTAATTTAAAAAATGTTTTCAATAAATAATGGACCCTAACTGTTTCTCTGAGCACTTAGGTATCCCCATTCCCCTTTTTTATAAAATACCCTTAAATTGTGTGTCGAAAAAATTGCTAACTTTAATACCCCCGTTGCAGCAGACCTGCACACCCAGCGAATTTCAAATGCAAAAGAACATAATTCAATCCAACATATCGAAATTTGACATGTTTTTGTAATCTCCATAAGAATAACATGGGGAATGAGAATTCAGGTTTGCTGCAACAGGTATGTTAAAACTGGTTGGTTTTAATTCATTATTTAGTATATCTTAACTAGAAGAAGCCATTTACCAAGTTTTATCAAGAAATGTTAAGAAATAAGTAAGATATATAATTTTTCCTCCACCTACTATCTATAGTCGTCTTTTAGTCCCTGGAATAGAATACTAAAGTACTAGTTTATACTCCATGGAATTTACTTACTTACTTTTAGTCCCACGGGACTAAAAGTAATCTCATAAGAAATACATGGGAAGAAATCCGGCAACGCCGCGGTGGACAGTGAGAAAATATGGCAACACTGTCGATTTTAATTTGTTTCTCTATATTGAAGAGAGTGTCACAGCATCTGAGCGTCCGTTTCCGTTGTTTACAGGAAAGCGTATCCATTTTGAGTTTGCTGTAGTTTAGGCTATATTCCTGCATATTTGTGAACAAATAAGTTAGGCCTAGAGTATTTTTAAAGAAGAGGGTGAATAAAATGGTTAAAATTAAAGCCTAAATACCTTATATTATTCATTTATACAGGCTATGTGACTGTAATGCAGTTTGTTGAAGCAAAGGATCATCTGAAGGTAAAGTTACAGTGTTATACCTAGTTATTGTTAATGGTGTAGGTGGAGGAAAAATTTTGTGTGCATCACGGGACTAAAGTACTTTTTCTCCCTCGGGAAATTGTCGCCCTCGGCTCCGCCATTGGGCGACAACAGTTTCCCTCAGGGAGAAAAAGTTGCACTTTAGTCCCTAGATGCACAAATAACGATTTTTATTTCCCTTAAGGATAACATGGGGAATGATTATGCAGGTTTGCTGCCACAAAAATGGAAGTTTCGGGGATTTTAGACAAAAATACATTAGATCTCATCTAGATGAAGCCACAAACCAAGTTTTATTAAGATATGTTGAGAAATAAGCGAGATATAGAATTTTACTTATTCCCCATATGGTTAACATTGGGACAACGTACTGTGTTTACCACTTTCAATATCTGGGTAACCAATGGACATAGAGCAATGATTAAAAAACTAATCTGTTTGTTATTTTCAGCTGAATTCAATGGTGCCAACAACAATTTATTTGATTAATTTAATTTTTCTAGGTAAAAAACTCAAAAAAGCCATTTTGGGGGGTTTATCCCCATTTACCCCCTTCCGATGGTCCGATCAGGCTGGTTTACAAACTCATCCAGTTGATTACCACTTTACATGTCTGTACCAAATTTCATTAAGATCGGACTATATTTACGGCCGCTATCGTGCTCACAGACACAGACACACACACACACACACACACACACACACACACACACACACACACACACACACACACACACACACGCACGCACGCACGCGCGCACGCGCGCACACGCACACGCACACGCACACGCACACGCACACGCACGCACGCACGCACGCACACGCACACACACACACACACACACACACACACACACACACACACACATTTTTATATATATATATATATACGGTATATATATGAAATCGAACGGATGGGTTTTTGCTTACGGTGGCCCTAAAACGAAAAGTTATCTTCCATGAGACCTACGGTAATAGGTTCTTCCCTGTAGGGGAAATTCGCTAAAAATTAATCAGATATGTTCAACATTTGCATACGAGTCTCCCTGTATATTTCCTTTTTTCCTCTGACCCCGAAATTCGATTTTGGGTGCGTTACTTCAACATTTTCAAATACATACCCCCACCGAGTGACCACGCATTGGTGGGTTTCAAAAGTACCGCAAACTCTAGCTTCTAATCTTAGCTACAGACGTTTGAAAACTCGAAATAGCCTTAAGCCCTAAGGTTTACTGAAAAGGTCTCAAATTAAAGAACAGTAAAACTAAATAACCTTTAAGCTTAAATCTAAATTGTATAGAAAAGTACTCACCCGATTTCTGGCACAATCAAAACGTTTGGTAACAATTTGACACCCCCACCCCAGGTCACAAAATCTTACTTTGGGTTATAGATGCCCTCATCAAAAAATGTAAACCCCAAACAAGTGGCTTTTTCTCTTGAAGGGCTCATTAACTACGTCACATATCTCAAGCCAATTCCATATCAATATTAGTCATATTTTTAAATCGGTGTATTTACAAAATATTACATTTTGAGATGGGTTTGGAAATCGCTTTGAGATATGGTCCGGTGCGATGTTTTCGACTAGTTCTTTTTTTTTAAGTAGTCACGCAATAGCGGTTTATCTTTTTATTATGGAGCAACTTACGTCCCAAATTTGGATTTTAGTTTGGGTAATGTATCAAAATTTTACCAATCGGTATTTTTCGAACCAAGAATTGTTAAAGGGCTAAATTTAACAACTTCAATTAAGTTAAGGAACTATTTTAACACTACTCAGTTGCCCTATATATAGTACCTGCCAACACAAAATCTTAACAAAATTTGAATTTTCAAACTACTGTATCAATTTATTCGCGAGTTTGCGGCATTTTGTTTCTTTCCTGAAGCTCCTCCCAATAATTGGTCTTTCTACGTGGGTTTTTATTTGAAATTTGGGGCTATCTCCCCCCCTCCCCCCCCCCCAAACAAATCGTATTCTGTGAAGAGGTGCGAAAATACTGGAACTCGACCGGAGTTGAATGCCCAATGGCCACCACTACTTGCCACAAAGACGTGACCTGCAGGAACCTGTTCGTTTTACCTAGTTATGCAACCCCCGACAAATGAGACATCAGAATTGAAACAATCCGCTAATGTTTACTTAAGACCTTGGATTCGTTCTCTGATTTCGGAATAAAACAAATTAGGTTGAAATATAGAAAAGTTTCGTAATTTTTTTTGTTTCTTAGATTTCATTTTCCTTCATATTCAAGTTCACTTTTCTTTTGTTTTTGAGTTTATTGGTTAGTGCTCGCTTTGTCTTCATCGGTATAGCTCTTGTGGAACTATACCGATATTGCATGTATATAATGTAATACAATGTAGGTTAATCAATTGCCATCATAATTGTATTTCTTCGATTAAAAGATGTATGTACTTTTCTACATTAAACCTCTTACAGTTCAGTTGAAGATACATTTTTTCGCAAAAATACATTTTTGAACCTCTAATTTTAATAAATTGTGTTTTTATCACAACCGATTAATAATTAATTACAGCTTTACTT
This sequence comes from Flexamia atlantica, assembly GCA_035578135.1. NCBI lineage: Eukaryota > Metazoa > Arthropoda > Insecta > Hemiptera > Cicadellidae > Flexamia > Flexamia atlantica. The sequence goes on from JAQJVK010000001.1 coordinate 86,794,895, forward strand.
TTAATAACGTAGTTCTAAGGGGAAAGACTTGTCTTGTCGAATAATTTCTAAATACACCACTTTTATAGATTGTTATGTTCATGTTTCATGTTTCAGGTAAACATGGGCTTACTATGCTGCATGCTGCTCTGTGAAAGAAGGCGTTGGTTTTGGGTGAGTAGTCTATCAGAGAAGTCAATGAATCCTATATCTCCTCCACGCGGCACGTGTCCAACTATACGCGGCGCAGCGATAGCGCCGAGCCTCGCCCTCGCTACGAGATGGCTTATGCATCGACATGACTCATGGCGATATGCATTACCACGATAGTGCGACTCCAACGGCTTATTGTTTCGTGAGCATGCATTCCATTCAACACCAATGACGTAACTAGAGAATTTCCATGGTGTAGCATTATTTTTATAGGTCATTAATTGCAGAAACGTGTTGAAATCAATCCAATCATCAGGCCAATCATCTTGCGAAAGGCCGAACGAACATTAGTCATAATAGTGGGATTATTTTATTTTTTAGAGTCCGCTATTCGCTTTTAGAGAGTATTAAGAAAAACCACCTTCCAGACAAGGGCCGTCCTTTAGCGCAGGAATTTTCCATAGAGTTATTGTTCAGTTACCAAGCAGAAGCTGGTGTACTTCAAGACTAAATCGTCAACCTAACGTCATTCGATTATTTTAAGTAGTAATGTACATATCTATGATACATTCTACTTTTTGTAAAAATAAAAATAAAGTTGCTTGCTTTGAAAGGACTTGTTTAATGTTTATCAAGTCTAACATTGTCATGACAATTGTAAGGAATAATCTTGTTCTTGAAGAAATGTGTAAAAAGTAGTTGAAATCCTGAAAGTCGTGGTTGAAATTTTCTTCAGCTGCCGTAGTTTAACAAACAGTTCACGATGGGAGTCATATAGCGCGATCACCAGCTGCTATTCGAGCGACTCGCGCCCAGAGGGAGGTTGTTTTCACGCTGTGATGTTGTGAAGGCCCGCGCAGTAACAGCCACAACCGCGGCGCTGTTGCGCAGGCGTAGTCGACAGATAGCCGGGTGATGGATGGCCGGGCCTGCCACTCTTCATTAGGCTCACTACAACCCCACTCATCACTCATTCAATTGTATAATTATAATGCGTCATTTCCATAGGAATTCCGATGCTGGAAGTCATCAATTAAAGGTGTACCACAGTAACTGTTTGAATTTAATCAAAGCAGTCACATTTACTGTGTGTGCTAGGCCTAATATAACTTGCCTACGATTATAGTAGAGTTTGCTTCTTGCCTATGTGTTCGTTAGTAAAAACATAAACGTGTTTCAATACCCAAAGAAGGAAATATTTTGGAATAACTGAGCCCTGTTTTTTTCAAAAAGGGGACAACACAGGGGAACTGTTCCAAAAAATTGAATAATGTACAACTTTATTGTTCATGATATTACAAAAGTTATACAAGGCCACGTTATTAAGTTTCATAATAATGAGACAGTTCAAATTCCTCTTAGCTTCATTGCAATTGTCCCAAAAAATTAAAGAAAAATTAACTTGCCAATTTTTACCGTTGGTGCAAAAAACTTTAACATTTTTACATAATGCGTTAACAATAATAGGAGTACGCTCCTATGTCGCGTATAGGTCGAACGAAGCGCGGTAAAATGAAATGAAGGTTATGAACTAAAAATTAAATATTTAAACGTATAATTAACTACTCATTTATAGATTAAAACTATCTTCGAATAAATATGATGTAGTTCAAATTTCACGACTTTTCATCAAATAATAAAAGAGTTCACAAAGAGTGATTTTCAAGTCGAGTATAACTCACTTCGTTCGAATTAAAACAATCTTCGGGGTATAAATATGATGTAGTTCAAATTTCACGACTTTTCATCAAATAATAAAAGAGGAGTTAGTTCACAACGAGTGATATTCAAGTCGAGTAAAACTCACTTCGTTCGAATTAAGAACTAGCTGACCCGACAGACGTTGTCCTGTCTTCTTTATGAATAATTTATTTTAGTTTGAATAAATATCAAAATAGTCACATCAACAACATAGCTTTTATTCTAAAGCTTTTTTAATACTGTATACAACATTGTTAGTTTTTTTTTATCGTGCAGAAATTATTTTTCCAGTGTTCCGACACGGGAACAGGCGATATACAATTGGCCATGTGAAAATTATGGATTTTCAAGGTTGTCTCCACAACCTTCAACGACTGTCCATTTAATGCGGACGTTGCAAATGCAAGCTGCTGGAAATTGTTGCCACTAGAAGTCAAAGGGCGTATCGTTTGGAATCATTCGGATATGTGGAATAAAAACGTCTTCACGTTTGTAGTTTGCTTGCAAAATTGTTGCCTCAATTATGTTGTTCATTAATTTTTTCACCGTCAGCTGAGGCTGAGTGTCGTTACAAATACGTATTGAGTTAATGCTCCGCAACCCAATAATTACTGAACTGACTATTAGCTGAATGGATATTGTTTATTATATTAGCTCATATCACATAATTGATTTCATTCGGTTTTATCCTCTCGACCAACCAAATAAGGATGTGTGCTTGTGGCAACCCGCGTTTTTGCCATTCTTCTGAATACATCCAACAATGCGTCTCGCCGAACAAGCAATGCTTAACAATAAAATCTATGAGTAACTTTGATTTTCTTTTAAAAACTCTTGTGGTAATATGGTGATCAATGGGAGATTGGCCAGAAAATAATTCTTGTAGAATTTCTGACCAATTTGGATTACACGTGAACGCAATAAACAAATCTAGTGTACCATAATGACGTACATCCAACTTAGCATCCTGAGCGTACTCATGCATATGTCGCGGACTTCCGTCGTATGTTGCTGGGAGAATAATCACTCTGCCGTCATTAAATGCATTTCCATCAGTAATGGTAGCATCCCGAAGATGTACGTATTCCACGGAACGGAGTTTAGCCTGGTTCAACCTGATATGCCAATGGTGTCAATTGTAGTTGGCCACTGGTGTAGCACATGCAGGGACTTCATTTTTAAACCTAAAATCATTGCAACTGCTGACACTCAATGTTCATTGAGCCAACAGAAACTATTAGCAATAAACTGTAATCGATCGTCGCGTTATAATTGAACGCAGCTCCATGGGGATTGAATGCAAGATCTCCTCGTTGATGGTTTAGATTAAATAAAGCACGTTCATCTTTATTTCGAGACTCGTTTTGCTTGTCATTTTGACTTGCCTGAAAGTGTCCTTCACGTGAAAGTGACTTGCACTCATAGGGCTTCTACGGCCCAGGTCATTGCGTCGAGGGTAACGTGGCATTTTCAAGAATCAGAATAGTACCAAATCAATGTTATATTAAACTTAAAATATAATCATAACTATGAGGATTTATCTTTATTTATTCAACTTCATGTACATCCTAAAAGATTAGTTAAATAAAAAGGTAGATTCACGTGTCATGAAATCAGAATTCTTCATATACAAAAATTAACTTTTGATTAGACTTTTTAGTTTCACAAAATCCTTGAACCACCAAAGTAAATAATCCAAGTGTAAATAATTAAATACATATTTCAATTTCACATTTTGTTTACATGTCAAAATATGGTTATGATTTGAAATAGTTCTCAAGTTACTACACAGAATGCATATACGATTAAATAACTTTAAAGGCCAGTGGGAGAGAGCCTCAGGGTCGAATTGAAAATTTTATTTCACACAAACCTTGTCCTAAAAAATACGAAGAAAACAAAAGAACAATTATCAAATTTGGTTCACAAATAAAAAAGTTATTGAATTACATAGAAATGGGATTGTTTTTATTTATATAGATAAGCTTGACATTGGGACAACGTAATGTTTTTACCACTCGTGGAATTGATTTTTATTTATATAGATTATTTGCTTAACTACATTATATTTGGAAAACATATGTTGGAGTGGTGAGATCATGGAACGATTTTCTGTCAACGTAAAACATTCAGCAGAAAGTTTTATTTTAAAAGATGCGAGTGATTTTTAAATGTATACAAGTTTATCACCTTCTAAACCATCGCGCTCCAGCAAGAGACGCGCTCGCTGCGCGTTGTTTATACTCTGTGGTGTGACGTATATTAACACCTCACTTTACTTGACCTTTGTCACTTTTGACCTTTGAGTCAATCAAGCAGACTCAATCAGTGCTGAGCCCCAATTAATGAGAGAAAGCCGCAGTCCCTCGTTATGCGGCCCCAAACGGAATTCGCCACAATTTGCGTGTCACCGCCGTTTTGCAACTTGCAGACCCGTTAACTGCGCAGCGTAAATTTAAACCGCGCCAAGATTTGCCCGACATGGTTGGTACCGCCTGCGTCTTCTATTAGTTTAGGGCGCTGTTTAATCTACTTATTTCAAACAAATATGCTTGGGATTGTACCTTTTACGAGTTCTAATGGGCACGGGCTGGTGGTTTGTTTATTTTTGTATGTGGTTTGCTAATAAAACGATGTTAAATCAGCTGTTTCTTACTCTGCTAAATCCTGTTTAAAATCTAAATATGTAAAACAAAGCCGGGTTAGTTACACCATTTAAAACTCAATTACGGCTGGACCGATTTTTATGATTTTTGATTTGTTGGATTCGTCTCTGCCTCGAGTTAGGCATATTCAGTTGTCTGAATAGAGCTAACCCCCACTGGGCTGTAAAGTTCGTATGTAAAGCTTTAGTCCAGTCAATCTGTTCCTAAAAAGAGGCGATAGGGGAAAAAATTAGGAAAAAGCTGAATTTTTCACCATCGACTACTACCGTATAGACAAGCTTCTAGCCAAAAGTCCCCACCCCTACCCCTCTTGCTTCCCCCCCTACAGCCCCTTGTTGTTCTTTAAGTTTAAAAAATGCAGTATTTTGTAAAAATGACGATATCTCAGAAATTATTTGAAATATCTCTTACAATTTGTTGTTTTTGGATTCCTTATAAAAAGCTCTAAAAATAATGTTATGTACTGTTTTACGATTGGTTTACTCCTTCTACGTCTATTTCCTGTTTAATTTAGAAAAAAATCATTTTCCTTCATTTTTAACCTAAAATATTTATATATCGCTTAATAATAATGTTCACACAACCTCCATTAGAAAGCTCTTTAAGACTAAATATTTTCTACTGTTTATCTATAAGTATAAAAGAGGATGTTGATATATATATAGAGCACTGATAAACTCAGACACCGCTGGACCGATGGCCACGAAACTTGGTAGATACATGTAGAATTTCATGGAGTAGGTTTATACACCTTCAATTTCGTGATAACTTTCAGGGCTTAGCCCTGGGACCGTCTAGGTAACCATGTCAGGGATTTTGAAAGAATTTGAGTTAGATTTGTTTACTAACAAAACATGTGAAAGTAAAATTTAAAACAGGTGATGTAAATTAATGGTATTTCTTTCTGCTATTTAATTGTATTTGTTTACATGAAGATTTGTTACTTGGTGCTAGATGGTTAATGAATTAAGACTTTTGAATATATTTTATATAGTGCAATACACTATATAAAATGCTGGGATGTAGTATAAAATGAAATAAATAAATTGATATTACTGAAGGACTTCTGTGATCACTGATCACTTATACTTGCGGGACTTCTTTTTTATGACAACAAACAACTGTTTAAAGAGGAAGAGTGTGCTACTGTAAAGTATTAATTTTATTTACAGCACTTTAAAAAAAATTGCCGGGACGGCTCATTCAATCTTTTTGTTTAATATAGAGTCTAAAAACGTAAGACAGCACTTTTTAATAATTGCTGGAGTGGAATTGTAATTTTTTGTTCAAGGTAGACCCTAAAACCTTAAGAAAATGATCTTTTACAGTGAATAAAATTTCAAGTCATGTTCTATGGTTCCTCTAACACGTATGCCTTCATGAAGGAAAGAAATAGGATTTCTAATACGCAGGTCTGCTGCGACGGGGGGGGCAATAAATTCAAATTAAGGGTAACTATGCTCAAGGCCCCACAGTGTGGCCTTGCTATGCTACACATGCGAGCAGATTCAAAGCCGTCGAAAAAGCCAAAGGTGCCATTCCTTATATCGTGCCCCATGATCATCATCAGGGCAAGCTCAGATACCGTGCGTTAAGCAGAAACGACAATAAATTCTTCTCGGCGTTTGTCTTGGGTGAGCCAGTCTCTGTAAATTCGCTTCTTGAATGGCTTCTTGAATGTGTGAGCGCAATCCTCTTCACCTGATGGCAAGATCAACTGGACAGCCGATACAAGCAAACAGCACTTGCAAGAGGAAGGACCGCCAATATTGGGCATGAGCCTACCCAGGGCAGCAACACTGGGGCTTTGTCGGTGGGGCGCTGGATATGGTCACCTTTTTTATATAGACAGGCACTTTAGGCGGGAATAGAATACCGCCGTCGTAGCATATGAGTACTAAGAGCAAATTTCTAAAAAGCTTTTTTTTTGTTTTATGGAAGTATATACATTTGATATGTTTAAAGAAGTAGATTTGACAACAAGAAAAATAAATGGGAAAGCTAAACGATAAAATTGATGGGTGATAGTGTATGTTTTATTTTTATCGTGGGCGAAGCCACGGGTTCTTCTAGTAAGCTTTAAAATGATAACATACTTGAGTTATTTTTCTCACATAATGCCCTGCTAATACAAGCAAAACATGTTTTACAGCGCCTGCCACGGCCGCGCGCCACGCCAACGAAGTTTATTCAACCTGGGGTTTTAAGGGGAGCGGAAAATAGGAAAAAGCTGAATTTTTCACCATTGACTACTATCGTATAGACAAGCTTCTAGCCAAAAGTTCCCACCCCTACCCCTCTTGCTTCCCCCTCTTAAGCCCCCAATATTTTCCAAGTATAATAAATGCAGTATTTTGTTAAACTGCTTATAGCCCAGAAACCCTTTGAGATATTTCTTATAATTTGTTGTTTTTAGATTTATAATAAAAAAATGTCACATAGTGTTTTACGATTAATTGACTCCTTCTATGTCTATTTTCTTCATTAAATTAAAAAAAAATGCCTTCATTTTGCAGCAATACATTTATATTTTGCCTAAAAACAAGGCTCAAATCACTCCCGTTATGAAACCGTTTTGCACTAGATATTTTCTCCTTTTTATAAGCTTTGAAATGATATCATACTTGGCTTGCTTTTCTCACATATTGCCTGCTAATACAAGCAAAACATGTTTTACAGCGCCTGCCACGGTCGCGCGCTAGGCCACCGAAGTTTATTCAACCTAGGGTTTTAAGGGGAGGGGAAAATAGGAAAAAGCTGAATTTTTCACCATTAACTACTACTATATAGACAAGCTTCTAGCCAAGTCCCCACCCCTAACCCCCTTGCTTCCCCCCCTACAGCCCCCCATATTTTCCAAGTACTGCATAATACATGTAGTGTTTTGCTAAATAGGCCAGGCAATGATAAGATATAGAGGGAATTTTTTGGGACACGATTTTCGACTTTGCAGCTTTGTTTGGACCAGTTAGGAGGTGAACATATCAAAAGTCTCCGTCCGTAGCCCTTGAGTGTGGGAGGGAGGTTGTGTTCAAGATATTTAGTGAAAACCAAAAAATGGTACTTTCAGACCCTCTCCCTCTCCCCGCTCAAGGTTAACGGACAGGGACTTTTGATATGATCACCTCCTAACTAGTCCAAACAAAGCTGCAAAGTCAAAAATTGTGTTCCAAAAGATTCCCTCTATATCTTTTCGTTACCTGGACTATTTAGCAAAATACTGCATTTAATATACTTGGAAAATATGGGGTTGAATGTAGAGGGGTAAGCAAGGGGGGTAGGGGTGGGGACTTTTGGCTAGAAGCTTGTCTATATTGTAGTAGTTGATAGTGAAAAATTCAGCTTTTTCCAATTTTCCCCTCCCCTTAAATTCCAGGTTGAATAAACTTCAATGGCGTGGCGCGCGGCCGCGGTAGGCGCTGTAAAACATGTTTTACTTGTATTCGCAAGGCAATATGTGAGAAAAGCAAGCCAAGCATGATATCATTTGAAAGCTTGTAAACAGGAGAAAATATTTATTGCAAAATAGTTTCATAACGGAAGTTATTTCAGCCTTGTTATTCGGCCAAAATAAGTATATTGGTGCAAAATGAAGGGAATTGCTATTTTTCCAATTATACAAGAAAATAGACGTAGAAGGTGTAAATTAATCGTAAAACACTACATTACATTATTTTTGGAACATTTTATGTGAAATCCGGAAAAAATAAAATATAAGAGATATCTCAAATAGTTTCTAAGATACAAGCATTTTAGCAAAATCCTTCATTTATTATACTTGAAGGGGTCCCTCCAGTAACGTTGTAAGCGACATAAAGTAAATTTTTCACGAAATGGAAAAAACATGTAATTGGGAATGTAATGATTTAAATATGTTTTATTTGTTATATATAATTGTAATATCATAAATCTAGCCAAACTGTGAAGTATTACAATATTATCGCATGTAATAAAAAAGTTATTACAAAAAAAGTGATTTTAAAATTGCAATAACGTTGTAAATGATAGTCGTTTGCAACGTTGTTGCCGGCTTGGCCTATGCAACAATGTTACTTTTGGTTTCTTATTTTTATTTATGTACAGTTCCCCAGCATTTCTTCTCTGCTTACTTACATTTCTGGTCCAACTTCCGAACTTAACAGGGCGTTTTTTACTACGATTTAGCCGATTAACATTGGGACGGCGACAGAACGGTGCGCGGTGATAATGCAATTTTTGGCGGTTACAACGTTGTTGCAACTGTGGGACCAACAGCACTTGGTTTTCAACCTGTGGTAGTGCTGCCAAAACAAGAGATATCAACGAAAAAATGCCCTGCACTGATGCAGGATGTCGTTTACAACCTTACTACATAGAAATCTCAATTTTGAAAAAGTTGTCGTTTACAACGTTACTGGAGGGACCCCTTCACTTGGAAAATATGGGAGGGGCTGTAGGCGGGGAAGCAAGAGGGGTAGGGGAGGGGACTTTTGGCTAAAAGCTTGTCTATATGGTGGTAGTCGATGGTGAAAAAGTCAGCTTTTTCCTATTTTCCCCTCCCCTAAAAACCCCAGGTTGAATGAACTTTGATGGCGTGGCGCGCGGCCGCGGAAGGCGCTGTAAAACATGTTTTACTTGTATTAGCCGGGCATTATATCAGAAAAGCAAGCCAAGTATGATATCATTTTAAAGCTTATACACAGTAGAAAATATTCAGAGTAAACAGAAGTGATTTGAGCTTTTTTATTAGGCGAAATATAAATATATTTGGTTTAAAATAAAGGAAAATGCTTCTTTTCCAAATTAAACAGGTAAATAGACGGAGAAGGAGTAAACTAATCGTAAAACATTAAATGACATAATTTTTATATTATTTTATGAGAAATCTGAAAATAACAAAATATAGGAGATATCTCAAACGGTTCCTAAGATATAAGCAGTTTAGCAAAACACTGCAATCAATATACTTGGAAAATATGGGGGGGGCTGTAGGGGGGGAAGCAAGGGGGGTAGGGGTGGGGACTTTTGGCTAGAAGCTTGTCTATATGGTAGTAGTCGATGGGAAAAAATTCAGCCTTTTCCTAATTTTTTCCCCTAAAAACCCCAGATTGACTGGACTACTTAGTTTATGAAGAAAAGACATGATGCATTTTGATTATATGCATACATAAATTCAGATATTTTCTTAACAGCTGATTATTTGTTGCTTTATCTTCTGCATTTGACAGCTAACGCCATTGAGCGCCATTGTCAGCTGGTTCGTGTTGTCTGTGATTGTTTTGAAAAAAAAAACATATTATAAAGGTCACCGGTCGATTTTGTTTGTTTTCTGTGAGTGTAATTAATAAAACTTATCGTGCGGGTATCAAAAGCAATGCCGTGTTCCAGAAGATATAATCTTTCACAACAAAGCCGTAATGCAGTTAGGTTTCGTGTGAATCAATCCACTTAAGATTTGTTATTTTTGTGAACTTTTATTAATGAATCTTATCGTATCAGTATCATTATTGAAAATACCGGAACTCAGACCAATGATTTTTAATGAATAAACCCCTATGGAACCCTCAACAAAAGGAAGTTTATAATATATTAATGAAGGCAGTTGGTAATGGCATTTCCTGGATGCCCCCGGTGGAACTGGAAAAACATTCCTCAAGTCATTAATTTTGGCCACTATTTGTGCTAGATCCGTCATTGCGATAGCACTTGCTTCTCCTGGAATTGCGGCCAAATTGTTAGAAGGATACTGGACAGCTCCTTTAGCATTAAGATTACCATTAAACCTTCAAACTCAACAACCATCATGTAACATTGCGAAACACTCCAAATTGGCCAAAGTTTTAGTTCGTTTTAATTGGGCTATGGGAATCGTTTACACAGGGAGCAGTTGGAGTGGAGTGAAAGAAATCACAGCTGATTTTTGAAGATGTACTTGCCTGACATGTTAGCATTTTCTAACAGCTGTCTATTTATGTCTTTACTGTAATCTATTAAAAAAAGGTTGAAGTTTGTTCATATTAATTTGTACAATGTTTGCTGTTCTTGATAATTAATTGAGAGTAAATATTGTTTGACAGCTCCGGCAACGGAGTAGGCCATAGCTCAATATAAAACGGACGAACTGTATAGTAGCATCTAAAGTCATAATCTGGGACGAAAATGCAATGGCGCATGAACGGGCATTGGAAGCACTTGTCCGGACATTGAAAGATCTGAGCAAAAAAGAAAGATCAAATCTGGAAAATGCATTTTTTTTTCTCATGGTCAGGTAATCAATCATACGTGGTGTGACTGGCGTGTTCACATATCAGAAACCCTTCATATTTATTTGTTCTTGCCGCTCTTGCACCTGATAACAAAACAAAACATTTTATATATCACAAAGTACTTTACTGAAAAGAATCATCCCCAGTATAATCCAGCATACATCAAAATATATACCCTCAATCGAACGTCTTACGCACAAGCTATTAAAATAATTGTTGTAAAATTATTAAATTTGTATTTTCTTTTGATATATTATTATTGTAAACTAGAAATATGTAATATATTGATGGACTTCATTTTATTACATCTATACTTATTTAATACGCGAGCCGTTTTTTTGTTACAAAGACTCCTCCTAAACTACTGAACCGATTTTCATGTTTTTGGTGTCATTGGAAAGAGCTTGGCATGAAGTTTTGCAGGAAATAAAATTTAAAAAGGTTTGACTAAAGGGAAGAGCCCTAGACGCCCTTAAAGTTTCATAATAGCCCATAAGATTTAACATGGGAATAGAAATTTCAAATAAAGCAGCTGATTGGAGCAAACAAAGTTTTTCAGCAAAGCCACATGTTGTTAATGGAATTGAAACCATTGCATGTAGAGCTGGAGGAATTTCAGTTGATGGAAGTTGTAAATAGATAAACTATTATCCTAATACATACTTAAGGTCAGAATTCAGTTTAAAAAACATTTATTTTGAATCACATGAGTGAAGATCTTCATATTTACATATGTTTATATACCAATTAAAAAATTAAAAAATTCTTAAGTATAAATTCTATTAATATAAATAGAAATTAAAGAAAAAAAACAGACTTAACATTCATTATGAGTATAAATTTATTGAACCATTTTAGATCGGTTTAAGACTAAGACAGGTCGTACGCTACTTAGGGCCGCTTTCCCCAATTAAGGTTTAAAATAAACGTGAATTTAATTTAAACCATATGAATATTCTAATTTTTAAATTATAAACCATATTATCAGGGAAATTCAAATGTTACTAAACTTAAGTTTCAGAAGTTCAAATAAAACTAGATTTGGGGAAAGCAGCTCTTAGTAACATATACCCTACTGAATTTCAGATAGTTTAAAAAAAATACATTTAAAACCGAAGAATACATTTTTTACCCATTTAAGAACAAATGTTACTAAACTTAAGTTTCAGAAGTTCAAATAAAACTAGATTTGGGGAAAGCAGCTCTTAGTAACATATACCCTACTGAATTTCAGAAAATTTTACAAAAATACATTTAAAACCGAATAATACATGTTTTGCCCATTTAAGAACATTAGTGTTGTCTAAACAAATTTGCAGTCGATTTTCAAATATCAATTTGTTTTGGTTAATTTTCTTTCATATGGTGCTTCGGGTATTTCAAAAATAATTAATTTATGTGTATTTCATCTTGATGAACTTGGTTGAGTATACGCTTCAATTGGAGTTTATGGTGAATGATAATGTGAAGCGTTTGTGAGCAATTATCTACAATTATCCTAAAGAAAAAATTAATTTAGTTCAACTATATGAAATGCTAACCTTGAATGATGTAAACATGTAAATAATATAATTTTAATAATTCTTTTTGTGTTTAGTGATGTTCTATAGTAAAAAAATACCAGTTTCCAGTAATTCCTGTATAGGTAATTAGGTACAGGTATAGGTCAGGGTCAGTCCATTACATATGGACTACTGTATATGTGGCGGCAGGTCAAGCCAACTCCTTTGAGGTGCTCATAATTTTCGTAGAAAACACTAAAGAAACATGGACATCTCTTTGAAGATGAATGAGTATTCACAAGAAATTTAATTAAAAAAGCTTTTTGTAAAACATTTCAGTACAACACGAAATTCAACCATAAAATTAATAAAATGGTTCTAGAATACTATACCATGATTATTTTTATGTTGAAATCAATACATAACAATTGCTCGATTTCGAGCAACAGGTTTACTAGTTAATTAATAAAATACAAAACTAGGTTTATCTAAAAGTCAACACGACATACATTACCATAAGGCGGTACAAAGTCCGCCGGGTCAGCTAGTAACCAATAAAATAATTTGCTAGTTTGTGCCGACTTCAAGAGCAATACCAGAAGGGTTTTCTACTTTCTTTAACCTATTAAACCCCATTAATGATACAATTTCCTTTATAACTAAAAGTGTTTTTTAACAGTGATAATACCCATCCTTAAAAATCCTTTCAGAATATATAGGAAATATACCTTCACTTGACTGAAGGATTCAAGTAAAATCAAACATGTTCAATGTTTATCAACTTGAAGCCAGCTGACCATGAAATAATAAAATATAATTTGAAACCGTCTTTCATTGGCCAATCCAACATGTTTTGTTTACATTTACTTTCTTGAATCAAGTAACTTGAACCTTGTAAACCCTCCACTTTTTTAAAAACAACAAAACATGTTGATCATATGTTACTTGAATAACAAAATAACTTACTTGAATGTAGGTTTACACGAGTCAAGTTGTTAATTTTCACTTGAATAAAGCAAACTTGAATCAAGTAACTAGACCTGTGTAAGCCCCCCTTTACGGACAATCGCCCGTTTATTTGTAATTTTTTCTCCAAAATCTACGGAGTATTACCTCATTTTATAAGGGCGACCTGGTCTCTTCCCCTAAGTCGCACCTTCATAAATTTTGTTTCCTGCAAAACTTGACTCCAAACTCTTTCCAAATAATCGGTTCAGAATTCCAGGAGGAGTTTTGTTCGTAAAAAGTCCCAAATGTATTTAATAAGTTATTTATGGATAAATTTGATGACACAAATCCAGGTTTTAACTACAGACCGTTGTTTACATTCATGTTAAATGATTTTCATCTTTGTTTTGGTGTTTAGGGCGTTTTAAATCAACTGAATGCTACTAAGTATATCATAATCAAATGTGATAAGGAATTTTTTTTTTATAGGATAATGGCATAATATTTAAAATTTATCAATCGATAGTAATTATTGTTTTTTATATAAACTATTGATATCTAAAGTAGCAAAAAAACGTGACGATACACTTAGCTTCTTGCGAAAATTGTTTAGATTAGATACATTACTTGAAATGGCGACCTACCCAAATCGCATCAGCAATCACGTCCGGCTTCAGAGCACCGCGCAGTGATGTCGCAACCGCCACGTGCGCGGGCACTTCCTCCGCGTCACGTGACCCGAGCGTAGGCTGATCTACCGAGGAAACTTTTACCGGTTACGAAACTACCTGCCTACCTAGTGATTTAAATGGGCAACGCACTCCACGAGAAAACTCGACCGGTTTACAACGCTGACGGAGCGATTTTAAAACACGAAGAAAACAAAGGGTAAGTGAGCCGGAGGACGTAAACAAGACTATAAACCTCGAAATCTCGGCAGTAAAACGGAGCAGACGGCTGTTGAGACTGGGCGGAGGGGGAGAAAGTGCCGTGACCTTGAGCGAAGGTCACGCGGGTCGTGGAAAGGTGAGTCGAGCACTGCGCTTCCGACTTTCAGCGGGAATCCACGTCAGCGGCGGAGGTCACGCGGATAGCGGCGTGGATATCGCGGCCTCCCCACCGCCGAGTGCGGTTACGGCGCGGCGCATACTCGACTACTTCATGACAGCCTTGCAAGCTGTCTACCTGTGATGGAAAACCATCGACTTGAAATCACTTAATGAATTTTCAAACTCTTAGTGACCCAGGATTATTAAGTTAATTCTTTGTTTAATTATTTGCTTTTACTTATTGTATAAAGTAAAAGCTTAATAACTTGGTAACTTGTTATTTAAGTAGGACGAATCCATTTAAAAATATTTTATTTAAATTCCATATTTTAATTTGTAATGAGAATTGTGCGTGCCTATACAATTGTGTTTATAGTGGGTGATGATGTGGCATGATAAAAATTAAAGACATACAGTTTTTTGCGTTTCATCTTGAGCTATGGGAATCGGACCCCGGATAATTTCTGAATTTTAAAGCAAAATGGTTAGTTTTTAGGCAATTTTTGCAGTTAAATTTTAATTCAAGCAGACCTTTAATCTGCTAAGGATTTTGAATAAAACAAATAAAAGGGTTCTGACTACTTGTATATATTTAATATTTACAATTTACACTTTAAGCAAACATTTATTCTGGCGAAAATAGTGACTAGTTTGATCCTCACATTGGTATTAAGCAATTTCAGTCCTAGATAATTTAGCCCTGAAATTTTTGTAGCAAGATTATCCAAAAATATGTTTAAAAACCCTATCATCAGCCATCGTAACTTTTTTTTGAAAAAGTTGGGAAAAGGCCGAAAACTGCCGAAAATACGGAGATTTCTCTTTTTTTGCTTTGTATTCGGACACGGACAGGAATTTCCCAACTGAAACCATTCAATTTAAAATGTGCAAATTAATATAAAAAGTAATTTTTAATTACACGCCCTTAAAACCTTAGGAGTTGGGAAATTTGGTATTCCAAAATTGCCATGCACTTTCACTGGAAGCAGAAAGTGTTATGAGCCATACGTCTGTGCAAGCGTTATATTTTCATTCTTTGGAATTGAATCCTAAAAACCACAAATTGAATAGTACACAATATTAAAGAGCATTAATGTTATCAGATGCTCAAATTAAGTAATATAAATTTTGACTAGTTGTACTATAGGTTGATTTACCAATAGTTGGAATTTTAAGAGCTACGAGTAGGGAAATTTGATTAGTAGGATTTTTGTATTACAGTAATTTCAATTTTGTTATTACTGCAAAATACTCGAAGAAAATTGTTGTTCCAACTGTTCAAGTTTTTGCTATATGATTTATGTTCAATTTCAATTCATTTTTCAGGCTGTCAGGCTGGAAATTCCCAACTTTTTTGATTTCTAAAATCTAGGGGGGGAGGCTCCCCCCCCCCTACTCCCCTCCTTAGCGACGCCCCTGCCACAGACAAAGATTAAACGCACCGAAATTACAACAATACCTTTTTACGCACATAAATATAAATATCGTGTAATTGATATTAATAACAGGAATCTCCTCCCAAAATCAAGTAATAAAAAATGGTGTGCCATATAGTTTAAAGTAGTTTATAAGTAATGGACATTAATAGGTTAGTTGCGAGCGATGTTATTTATTTCTTAACAGGTCGTAAAATAGGATATTCTCCATTTGCACGATCTGTAACATTGCGAATTTATCGGAATCTTTGACGATTTGTTTATAGCGTCTCAAGTCAGTGGACAACATAGACTTTGAAGATCAGGCTATCAGACCTACAGCCAAGGCAGGGCTGCCAGAGCAGAGGTAGATCTCGGCTCCGTACCATCGATCGAGACCCGCCCCTTGGTCAAGGTTATTTATTCGCTTCATTTCTTGAACCTGATTTATCAATCGCTAGCCATCGAATAATTTAGTACTTTCGGGCAAAAATACTGTTAAAGTTTGTAAAAAAATATTATAGTATATTTTCGTTTGAAGTAATTTATGAATTGATGAAGTATACAGTTTCAAAGGATAAAAATCTATTAATTTTGAATATAGACATACAACTAAGTGTACACATATGTATGAATGTAGCCATAAGATAACTACATAGGTAAGGTAGTATCTCAAATACATATCAAAGGTAAGCAATATTATAAGTACGGCATAATTTATATCATTCAGTTAATTTAAAACTTGGATTCAAATGGTGAGAAAATTATGTAAAATATCACAAACTGTAACTGGCTGAAGTTTACTTATTGCTCAAATCTAACTTTCAAATCGGAAACTCATTTTCATCAAATAGGCCCAACTTCAATGTGTGATGACAGACCGGGCAAGCTAGGCGCAAGGGATGCTACCCGCTTGACGCTGTACCTATATTGCGGTTTGGCTGCGTGAAGGCGCTAAGACGCAACATAGCGCGCCAAATAAAGTAATAGCTAAGGTAGCTTAGACCGTTAATTTAAAATAATGCTAATATTAACGACATTCTTATGGGAAAACTGAGCCTCATCATTTGGTGCGGACATTATACTACTTAGGCAACTTTCAGGTTTTTTTCTGATGCCAAAACATAACAAATTATTTTCCATCATTAAATATATACATGAATTTTTATTTAGTTTTGACCTGGTTTTAGTTTTAACCCTTTGCAAATATCACATATTTAATAGGTTAATTAATTGGAAATGACCTTTTTATGTTTCATAGGGTACTTGCTGTAAAACTTAACCCTAATGTTTTTATATCAAAATATGTGATCGCACTTAGTTACTTTAAAATATTTTTTAAACAAGTGTTATTTCTTTATTTTTATCAAATATATCCAAGCTTCAAGTTTTTTTATTATTTTTCATTTATAGTTATCAATAATCAGGTTTAGAAATATTGCAATAATTAAAACCCGTTTTCATAAAAAAAAAACACCCATGTAAACAATTAACAAAATACATATAAAAATCTTACCAATTATTGTTTGGGTAATTGGTCGTATTTAGAAGAGTCTTTGCGTTCAAAATTATTCACAATGTCATTAAATTTGCCACAGCATATTAACATACCATTTTCATTAATCGTAAATCGTGTTTCTCTTTATTGCCTATTAACATACTCATTTTAATTAAACGTCTCCTTGTTATATTATTACATACAGATAAACACTAGTTGCAGACAGTTGAAGGTACATTACCTCATCGTCGTAGGAGGAAAACTTTGAACGAAGGTGACATCAATAAAATCAACAATGCTCTAATCAGTTGTTACTAAACTTCTCAGAGATATTGATTACACCCTATATCAAAATGATTATCTTAATTTGCCTTTCACCATCGTTTACGTAACCTCCAGCAATGATACACTAATAGAACCCGATATCCACTGAGAACGCTTTTCCTGTACTGCACTTCACCAACTTTGCCATGATTTAAAAGAAAGTCTGACTGTCGGACTTCAATATTCAAAAATCTTAACTTTTAAACGTAAACGTTAACATAGACAAAAAGGAAAATTTTCTTTTGTCTATGTTGTCTGTTTTGCAATCGAAAGTGGGAAGTGGTTATATAATGAACTGTTAAATTTCATCAGAAAGCAGCAGATAAATGTATGCTATAGATTATTATTTGATCCAAGTATCGTCGGCTCAGTGGGGATATGTTGCAGTGGAACATGTCACCACTGCACTTTCTCCCTCCGCCGCCGAATGACCTTGGCTGACCTTGAGGTCACTGACCCCTGGCTGACCGACACTGATTATTCGCGATCCTCCCCCCCCCCTTTCACCTCCCGGCTGCTGTTTTGATCTGGTTTGACATCTTCGCCGTTAGTTCGGACTGCGCTGCGGTCGTTTCTAATTTCCTCGTTTGATCTGGCGGTTTATCACATTTCTGTTTCCTTCTGCTCTTATTTATAACTCTAGTTTTGCCTCGCCAATTCGATTACAGAATAATTTATTTGCGCCTCGAGCAGTAAATTGGATGATGTCTGTCATATTCTTACGATAAATTTGTTCTATAAATAAATCTCCATTGAATTATATTTGTGAATATAATTGAACAGGCAAAGAAAGGGGTATATTTTATAAAAATAGAATTGGACTAATTGTTTTACAATTTTATAGCTAACTGCCCTTGACACACTGCTCGTATCACACTAAACAATTTTAAAAATCAAACCTCTTCTATCACCAATTACGAATATATAAAAAGTATGATAACTCTATGTACTAAAAGTTTCTGTTATTGCACTAAATATTTTAATGCAGGTTTTAATGTACGGGCATAAAGAAGAATTATAACGCCGTGCACTAAAAGTGCATGTGATTGTAATACAAATTTTAATGCAGCTATTTATTTGTAATTTTTATGAATAGCCATTATGAAATGGCAAACTACATAATAAAAATTATTCTTCAATTTAATCTTTATGAAACTATGGATGAACTCCGCTTTCATCTCTATGGAGTTATGGATTTCGCAGGACGACAAGCCGAGGTTCCATTAATATATTTTTTACTGACTATGACTTTCTCCTCAAATCCAAGTGTTGCTTATAGTTGTTCTTAGCGTTTCTGGCGTGGTTAAATTGCCTGTATCCGATAGAGGATATACCACGAAAAACAGTACAACCTTGGTTCTAGGCGTGGTAGCATAATGGACACTGATAGCCAAAATAAATGAAAATCTATTTCATAACGACCGTGGCAAGTCGTTACAGTTATATGGATATGGACCAGCTGTTATGGATGTGAAAACCAGCCGATTAAATCAGCCGTTAAACCAGCCGATATGGATGTGAAATTCGTGTATACCACAAAATATAAATTCCTAGTCTGAAAGATATCCTTTGTATTTGTTGTTTTGAGATAATCTTGCAGCAGTATAAGAAATACATCCAAACGAAGGTTTACGGCAGTTTATATTAGTGAAGGCCAAGCCAGGCAAGCTCAATAAAGCTGCTTCGATATTATGTTATTTAGTTGTAAAACCAAAGACATCTTTATCGATGAACAGCTCCTGAGGCACTGTTGCTGGGGCTGGAATTTTCTTGTCAATCACTATATTTAATTGGCAATCCACGATATCTACGTCATGAAAAGGAAAAGAAAAATTTTCGGCATTGACACATACAGAAAACTGCAATCATTGAGTACACATGGCCTCAGATATACAAACTCTCAGTAGCGCATATGTGAGTGTTGCAAAGAAATCTCAAACTACGGAACTTTTGGGTTGTGGAAAAATTAAGATTTTCCGAAAAATTTATAAGCGTTCATGATTATAGAGTCCCACATAATTATATGTAAGGCACTTATTTGATATATAATGTTAAAATCACGGACAACTTTTAATACGACCCTCTAAACGTGAACAAATACCGTGCCTATACTTATCAATGATCGGCTCAAATAAATTATTTGATTAGATTGGCAATACTGGATGCAGAAACCAGATTGCTGATGAGCTGCAAGCGTGTCCGTGTCCGGTAGTGTGTTGCGTTACCGGCACCTCCGGTTGGCAGCACTGTATCCGGTACAGCACATCCGAATGACGGTCGTTGGTATAAAATGGAGGACAATCGGCTCATGGTCAACCTGTTGTTAGCAAAATAAACAGTACTGCATTAATAATACGCTAAATAACTGACCATCATGATTTATAATCGGCCGCTGAAAGAATTACATTATTTACGCTATGCACATATTATGTAAAATAAAACGTACTTGTCGTTTGAGTTAATGATAAAGTTTTATATTACCTTATATTAGGCTACCGTTATGGGTTGGGGCAACTGTAAACGATTTTGACAAGTCCAGTATTAAAATATATATTGACTATCAAATAGAAAAAACTTGATTGTTTGTTTACGTAATATTGAACCTCCTGACCTTATTTTGCAATTGAAAACATTAATATTTAAATAATCTATCGGTAAAAAGTGCGATTTACAACTACACATCATTTCAATTTTTAAGGGTGGTTTTTAACAATTTTATATTTTTATTGTTTTATATACAATCAAAACTTGGGCAGTTAGGAGTACATATTTTATTCTGGTAGAAAACATTTAGGTCTACATCTAATAGGAACACCCATCAGACGTCAGTCATAATTTAAATCCTCACCAGACATAATTAAATGAAAACAGTTTAAGGAAAACATAATTATCTGTTTGATCATTAGTGAGGGTTGAAAATATTACGGAAAGAAAGCTCAATGAAATTATTAATTGTATTATAGAAAATAAATTTAACAAGCCTTTCATAATTACTTAAAACCAGTATTCACCATCTTAGAGCGATTTTTGGGGTTTAATTGAGAATAGGCTTGTGCTAATTCCACTCTACAGTATCAACCCATGATAAAGTGAATTTGCAAGTTTATGAATTGTACTAAACTCTTGATAGTGAAATTGATCTTTCTTTATTTTTGACCAACTTCGGATGAATAAACACCCATTTTTCAATCTTTTTAGTAATGGGGAGTTTCTTGAAATCGTTTGCCTCAACACACCTCAGAACGCTGAGGCTTTCGAAGGAAGATCAACACGTGGTTTGATGCCAGTACTGCTCATAATAGTTGCTCTGGAACATGAAATTTATCTTTTGTTTACAATTAACCCGAATTCATCAAAATCATTAAGAAAAATCTTGCATGACGGAGGTTTATAGACGTCGATTTAGGTAACTATTCTTAAAATTTCAGTTTATTATTAACTGTGTTTAAGTACCATAAATCTAAGATAATCAAAATCTGCTTCTTTACGGCTACGTGTATCACGAGGTGTAAAGTTGATAAGAGTTAGTCCTCCTTATCATTGCTTACATAAATTGAGCAGAGAAATGACTTGATGACGATCTAGTAAACAAGGCACTGAGGAAGACGTTTGTTTGTTAATCAGTCTCTGTCTAGCGGAATTAACAACAGAAATTAAAAATTATTGTTTTCAACTATAACCTTCGATAATATATTTCAATAAACGATCAATAGGATTTGAGAAGGAGATACCTTGGGTGGGTAACCTTCCGGATATTCATTACTGATGTTTGTCAAGTTATGTTTCCTTTACTGATGTCTTTCAAGTCTCTTAAAACAGTGTTCTAAGGATCCAAGTTTAGTTTTCACTATTTGCTGCAATAAAACATGCGACTGAATGGTTTACATTTCTTTTTTCCGTAGCCAATTTTTCAGCTCGTACGATCCACGTCAATGAAAAGAAAAGTTTATATTAATTCATTACAACAATAATAGCAAACTGCAAAAAAGAATGTTTAAAAACTCATGCTTGCCTATTAATATATTATAATTTATCTATTAAATGTAAAAAGGACATATATCTAGTTTTCAAAGAAACATCCAACTATAATCAAATAACAGTTTTAAATATTTATTATATCGTAATACTTTATATTCATTTAGTATATTGATTTTTTATTTATTTTTTTAGTACTGTCTATTGATGGTAACAAGTTAGTATTTAGTTGGTACTTTTAGCCGATAAAATTAATTTCCATCATGACTCAAAAACACTTTATGAACGAAAATGAATTAAAACGTTACTATGAAAAGGGATCAGTAATATTGTGTACTCCAAGTTTAATCTGAACATAAACAATACCATGAAATTGAAATGAAATGAAATGAAATGAAATTCGGTTATTCCACAAAAAATAAGAATACATGCACACATGTGAATAAAAAAAACAGTTTATGGAATTAGTTCCCCACATGAGCAAACGCTTGTGTGTGGGGAACGAGTCATCAGTCATAATTGAGGAGGAATTACTTAATAATAAAAATACAGAAAATCTATTACAAAAAGTGAGTGAAAATGCGGAAAAATATAAATACCGGAAATGAAAAAATAAAAAAAAACAAAAACATGCACATACGACTACACACTCCGACTTCAAAACGAAAACGAAATAATGAGGCATTTCACCGCAAGACCTGGGCCATTCATGCACACTGATTCCGCAGGCACACAAAGCTCACTCGACGGACAGACGGACTCACTCACACTCATCCATTCGCGCTCACACAAGCACGGGAACCGGACAATTGGCAAAGATTGGCCGAGCGGAGAAGGGACCCTTCTTTGGCTAGGCGCTTTGGCCAAACTACCTGATATGGGGGAGGGGAAGAGAGAGAAGTAAGTCGCGTGGTGGGTGACACGATTCTTCCAGGAAGTGATGACAGGACGGCGTAGGGGCATTTGCAGCCGGCTTCCAGCGGTCTTCGCAATGGCCCGAGATACAATCACTTGTCCACTCGCTCAGTGTAGACTACATTACTTCCTAAATATTATCGTTATTGAAGATTGCTTGTCACTTTGGTTAAATCCTATCTTTGCTCAAAAGCAAGTTTTGTATTCCTTTTCATTAAGACCTCAGTTGGAATCCCTGCATTTATCATCAATAAAATGTAATTCTATAAAGTTTAAATACATAATTTATTTGCACTAAATTCATATTGATCAATTTGTCAGTAAATGTAAGGTCCATTTGTAAAATACTTACTATATTATTTTTATTAAAAACCTCAATAAAATAATTTAAGATCAATTGATTGAATTTCCAGTTAAGGTTAATCCAATTCTCATTATTAATTCCTAGCCGACTTAAAAAAAAATAGCGGCACATGCAATGTTTACCTCTTATTGAAGCTACTAAAGCTATTCATAAACACAATGAAAATAATCTCATTATAAAGTAAGTAATTTATTTCCGTTGTTGATACCAACAAAAAGAATAGCTATATTTTTTATGAAATGGAACATCGATTATAATTTATCATTAGTATTTTTTTATTTGCTTAAAGTAATAAAAAGCAAAACGGATATCAATAAAACACCAGACTTAACTTGAACATGAACGTTTAATTTACTTTATTAAGTGTAAGAAAAATGTACAGCAAATAAATAATGAAATATGCTATCTAACACACGGTATTTAGTCTTTCAATTCTTGATAACTGTAATCTTTTTATATCATAAATGTCAACAAACATATAATCAATGAATTCAAAACACTTGAAACAAACAAATAACTTAATCTCATGAAAAAAAAAATTAAATCATATGGTCAGTTGTATAATTAATTGAAACATCCCTATTGCAGCAGACCTACATCTCCAGCCAATTTCAATAAAACATATTATCAATCCTCATCATTGTAAACATACCATATATTAGCCTATGCTACATTTTCAGTCAGTTTATACCAACACATCCCCCCCTCCACATGCTCATTCTTTCTTTATTGAATTTAAAAATAATTTGTATATTTTGATATAGTATATATACTTTCTGCAAAACCTTGGTCAATGAACTCTAACTATTCAAAATAAACACAAATAAAATATTTATCACCTGAAAATTTAATCATATGTTCAGAATTAATTGTATTAAAAAATATCAAGGAAACTATACTTTTTGGAGGGAAAAATTAAAAAAATAATATTGGACAGCGTACTGTGTTTAGCACATCCAATATCATCCAATATCTAAGCAACGGATTGACGTAGAGTAGTAATTCAAATAGCTAAATTGTTTTATTTGTTGAGCTGAATTCAATTTTGACAATTAAATTTAAAAATAATTAGTAAAGAGGTGTTAAGTCTTGAAAATAAATTTTATTTCGTCAAAAAACCTTCTTAGAGTAAACCAATCTTGCTGGTTTTTGAACTCGAAGTCATGAATGACGCTTTGTACGTTTGTCCCAAATGTTATCAATATCGGACCTTTTTTACAAAAGTTATCGCGCCTACGGACAGGTATATACAGGGTGTCCAATTTATCTGTGCCACCATTGCTATCTCAGAAACTATTGGATTTAAAGAAAACTTTAAATGAGGGACTTCACCTACTTTTTTAAGACATTAAAAAATATGAATTCCATTTTCTTCTAAATGGCCGCCATTTTCCAATATGGCGGAAAACTTTAATTTTTCTTATGGAACACCATGTATTTTATGGCGTATTTGGATTCTACGTTTAATTTTAAGAACTTATTACTCTTTGACATTTTTTCCTAAACTCAATAGTTAAGTAGATATAAGCCGATAAAGTTTGATTTTTCCCCTTAAGAAAAACATTGCGTAATTCTCGGTAATCGGTATATCGATAATGGTTGGGTTGAATAAAAAATACCAAAGAACAAAAGTGCAAAAATTGTGATTTTAGTTAAGATTCAATCATACAAGTAGTTTTTAGTCAAGATTCACTCATGGAAATGAATAATTTTCAATAGTTTTATACTATAGTTCTGGACAGCCTTACAGGCGGGTGGCGAAAATTGTAATCTCCCAAAATGTCTGCTAAATAAACACATGTTTTGGTCGAACTGTCAAAACTTTGTTTACATTTCACCTCATTTACACTACAAAAGAATTCCCTGGAATATTTCACCGAGAGATTTCTTACGCAATTAAAATTTCTGGAAATATTTGCGCAATGCATCAGCTGGTCTTTTTTTTGGCAACCTTTAATCTTAAATGATTTGTTTACATTTAAGAATGTGTTTCTACACTTTTGACATCGTACTTCATGAATTGTGTTGAGCTTGCAAGCATTTATCATTAGTTGCACTTGCGGTTGCAGCAAAATATTTTCTTGTGTCAAGTACCTTTACATAAACAAATGACCATGTGATTTATTATCAAAACATTGCAGATATTAAACACTAATTACGACAGCAGCGCACTCACTCACCCGCCAGTAAGGCTGTCCAGAGCTATACATAAGGATTGCATGGGATGGCACAGTTAAAATGGACACAGTGCATTTTAAATGGGGAAAAATCTAACTGCTTCTATCTCCTTAACCATTGGGTTTAGGAAAAAATGTCAAAGAGTAATAAGTTCTTAAAATTAAGTGTAGAACTAAAATACACCATAAAATACAGGGTGTCCAATAAGAAAAATTGAAGTTGTCCGCCATATTGGAAAATGGCGGCCATTTATAAGAAAATGGAATTCATATTAAAAAAAAAACTAAACCGTGAAAACTAAACCGAAATATTTTCTGATTGAATCTCGACCAGGAGGCGATTACTAAAATACCTTTATCATGAGAATGAAATATATACCTTCATAGCAACCATGTAATAATAATACTACAGATAACACTATATACTGAATTAATAAGTAAACACTTGCTATTGAATTAATACCCCCTTTGCAACAGACTTGGGTACTCAGTTGATTTGAAATGATTAAACAAATGAGTATCAGAGCCTCAAATTACGTAAAATCTATTTAAACCCCAAAATAGACCCTAAGATATTTCATTACATGGGAAAAGTTCGCTGTAGGAGGAACTCACTTATAAAAAGATTACTGCTCTAATCATTTTTTGCATGAAACAACAAATCGTCTGAAAAATGGTTATGGAACAAAAATATTAATTAAATCATACACGTAGAATCCAAATTGTAACGTGATGGGCATTTGTCGTGTGTTTTAAGTTTCAACACCATTACTATTTTCGAAAAGTACCTAGAGGAATGAAGCGCATACTCCTTTTGTCCAAGCATGTTTAAAGTATATGTGACGAAGAAACGGGTCATAGCCGATCGTACCAGTAGTACAAGTTCGCTTTCGCCTTTTACATTTGTTCGGCAAAAGTGACCTCGAGCAAATCAGTGATTATTAGCCTACTGGTGAGCATAACTCACCGAAATATATAAAGCCCAAAGTTCCCGTAACTTTTGAGAAAAACCGTTAGTCCAAAAGCCTTCAACCCCTATACTTGAATGAAAGGTCCCGGTAAGAAAATGCCAGGAAAACAATTGGTTTATTTCAGTAACATTGGGATGACGTACTGTGTTTAACCACTTTCAATATCTCGGTAACTAATGGGCACAGAGCAGTGATTCAATATACAAATTTTTTTGTATTTTTGAGCTGTATCCAATAGTTGTAACAAAAATCGGATTACTTTTATTTTTGTATGTAAAAACTCGAAAACCCATTTTTGGGAGGGTTTATTTCCCTTTACACCTCCTTTGGTGGTCCGATTGGGCTCGTTTACGAACTCGTCCGAGTGATTACCACTTTATACGTCGAATATATATAAATTCGAACGAATGGTGTTTTTTCTTTGCTTCTGGAGGCCCAAAAACGAAAATATATCCACTGCTCATCCCGAGCAGGCCCGAGCTGGTCTCGGGCTTAGGTCTTACCATGAGTACTACGGTAACAGTTTCTTCCCCATAGGGGAAATTCGCTAAAACTGTTTTCTTTGCATTTTTGGTTGGTAGGAAACTGCAATGTAAATTTACCGTGCACATCTCATTAGTAATACAAGTCAATAAACAGCTAATTGCAAAAATACCCGGCTGTTTGTTTATTAGAGCTTAGGTTTAAAGAGTTGAGAATCGAAGTGGTTTATGCAACAATAAATATGCTATGTTAAAGTATATTACGTTGCTAACCCGTTAAATAATGTTTTAAAGGGCAAACATGACAGTTGTTAGGATTTTCATGCAAGTGCGGTGAAACTTAATGTACGATACTTTATATTATCCCACACAGACAAACAAGGGCGCCCGCAGGATATTTTCCCAGGGGGGGCAAACAGTTATTTTTTCCTGGGGTTTTATTGGGGTGTGGAAAATATACCGGTATCCCTTATTGGGCCCGCAGCCCTCTTATGGAGAAACAGTAAGATAAAATTACTTGAAAACGTATTTTTGGCTGTCTAAAAACCAGAGTTACCTTTCAAAAAGATTTCAAACATACTCATTTGTTTCTTCAATTATGATACCAATTTTTAATTTGTTTGTAAATTTTATTTTAAAGTCTCAAGTTCTTTTCTTTTGTAATTTTTTTACTTATTTATGAAAAATAATCATTCTTTCAGCTGCGATTCAATTACATCCTGAATTAGTTTAGGAAATTGAATCAATAGGCAAAACCACCATTGCAAAATTTTAGCCGACCATTATGTGGCCAATAATATGAACAATCATCACTGTCACGCCTTCTAGCAAGGTATTTCCGTCGATTTACATTTTTGTCGTTTATCAGCGATCGGCAAACACCGCCGATCGCGAGTTTCGAAAAGCAACATCGGCCGTTTATCCGTAATCGGCGAATACGCGGCTGTTCGCGAATTTCGCAAAGCTAGATTCTCCGTTTGTTTGTGATCGGCAAATACGCGCGACCGTTTTCAACGGCCGATCGCGAGTTTCGTAAAGCTACATCGGCCATTTATCCGCGATCGGGAGATACGCGCTAGCGTATTTCGTGGACGTTCGCGAATAGCGTAAAGCTATTTTTGCCGTATGTCCGCGACTGGCAAATACACGCGTGGGTTTAGCAGCCGATCACAAGGTTTGCAAAGCTGCACTTGCCGTTTATTAGGATCGGCTCATACGCACGACAGTTTTAGCGGATGATCGCGCTAACCTGGATCTGCTGTTTATTTGCGATCGGTAATCGGCAAATTCGCGAGTTCGTTTTCCGCGGCCGGTAGCGAGTTTTGCGAAGCAGTTTAGTTGCGATCGCTTTATCTTAAACTTAATTTCACATTAACCAGTATGTTTCTCAATTCTTCAAACCTAACCCATGATAAGCAAACATTTAATGTCAACGACCCTTGTTTAAAAAGAGTTGTTTAACGTGGTATTGTTGCAATCAGCTGTTTACTTCCATGTGAACGTTAAATTTACTAACACGCTCCTTATGTTTGGAGCTCATTTGCATAAAAAATACTCAGAGTTAAAGAAGCATAAACCAGTCTAAAAATATTGAATAAAACTGCAGTCATAAACAATTATTTAGCATTTTTTTAATCAGTGGTAATAATCTACTATATATTTGTCAAATACCACTCAGTGGAAACATCGAACAGCCCAAACTACTTGACCTAGAACCTTGAAACTTTGCATGGACGTTCCTCTTAGGGCGTAGGCATCTGCTAAGAACGGATTTTACAAAATTCGTAGTATAAAGGGGTTTTTGGCGAGGCCGAAGTTTTCAAATTTTCCCATTTAAAAGTATGTTGGACGATTTTTGTTTACATTTTTATTTTTAATGTTCATAAAACAATGAGCTGGTAGTTAGCTTCGGAAATGTATAGGCTACGTTGATACAGTTCATATTAATGATTCATATTAATATGAAAAATTAATGGTCCGTTATCTGTTCATTCTTCATGTTACTTCACATTGAAAAAACATCTATAGGCCTAGAGTTTTTCATCATAGAGTGAATTTATATATTTCACTCTAAAAAAATAGCTTGTGATTGCAAACTATAAGTAAATATCATATGGCACCGGTCTGATTACTATTTAAACTCAGGAATCATGGTGTGCGTTGATTATTATTAAAATTTAATTTTATAGTTACCTATAAAAATACAATATATATAGTACTCCTTGTGATATAACCTTAGTGTTTAAGTGACGGACAAAAAAAGACGGTGAAATGAGAAAAGATTTGAAATTTTCAAAGTGCCTATTTGTGCCTTTGTTAACAGGAACAAGTTCATTTCAATATAATTTTTTTACTTAAATTATACGTTTTTAGCTACCTTCTAAGTGTAATTATTTTGAAAAATACGTCTTGAAAATTTAGTATTTAATTTATGTATTCTGTAAACCATCTAAGTTGTCTTTGTGCAGGCAAGGAAAAGATAACTTAAAAAGTTTATTGCCCCAACGTAAAATGTGCATTCATTAATTCGTTCCTTGATGTCCACCATGATAATTTAATATGGTTATTGCTCTAATGGGAACTATTTTACCAAAACAAGATATAAAAGAGCCAGCATTAGGATATGGTTGAAAAGTTAAGACCTCAGGTTATTATTGTGGACAGGAAGACCGCTAGGCTCATCTCGCCCCTCGCCTGTTCCTGGAAGTTGAAACCCCATCAGACTGACGCAACCCTCTCTCTCAACCCCTTTCTCTCTCTCCCTTAGCCCCGGAAGCTTGGCCAATGTGCCTAGCCGGCGGATTTTTCGTAATGACGCCCCTTTCTACCTGTAAAGCTTTGGCCAAAAACCCTACACTCCACACGCACAGCTGCCGTTCGGTTTTCTTGGAACTACACGTACGGAGAAGAAAATAAACCTTTAGCGCTCGCGTCCAACTTCCAACAGCCATTTATCTACAATTTTTTTTAAACGTTCTGATGCTACAAGGTGAAGGATATTTAATACTGTTCGGAAGACGGGGAAAAACTAAGTTAGCAACATAGTAAGAAGATGTTGTATTAATTGTTTTATTTAATCTAGGAGCAATAATACCTGAATTAAATACAGATCTTGTTAAATATGTATGAGCCTGATGATGAAATAAAGAGTCGCGGTTGTTATGAACAGTGCTTGATTTGCGGCGGAACGCGGCGGAACGGCGTTCCGGGACCTCTTTCTGCCGCAAGAATCGATCATGTGTAATCGGGGGGAGTATTTTTTCCAAGAGACGATCGCGTGTAATCGGCCGGAGAATTTGCCACGAGAGACGATCGCGTGTAATCGGCCGGAGAATTTGCCGCAAAAGACGATCGCGGATGAGCGGCAGGAGAATTCGTCGCACAAGACAATCGCTTGTAATCGGCCAGAATATGCCGAAAAAGACGATCGCGTATGATCGGTCGAAGAATTTGCCGCAAAAGTTGATCGCGTATGATCGGTCGGAGAATTTGCCGCAAAAGACGATCGCGTATGATCGGTCGGAGAATTCGCTATAAGAGAGGCTTATGTGTAACCGGCCGAAGTACCGAAAATAACGATCGCTTAAAATGTACGGAAATTACGCGCGGAATTCTGGCCTGAAATTAGCACTCTCTCTGAAATTAATGCTCTTTTTTCTTGAGCTAAGCTGAATCTTGAAAACGCCAAAAAGACCTGAATACTCTCACAAGGCGTCATAAAAACTAGAATTTTTTAGACATTTGATTTTTTAGGAAAATAATGCTTTGTTAGTTTTTAATTTACTTATAAAAAAAGTGAGTCGGATAAAATGTGACTTTTTAAATCGACCCAATTAATAACATAGCCAAACAATACTTTATTAAGGGAAAACAATGATAAAGGGGGGGGCTATGTACAAATTGCCAAAATTACAGTTCCGGTACCTCAGTTTTTACAAATCAAGCACTGGTTATGAATATATAAAATTAATACTTTCATGTACAGTTGTCGGATACTAAATACTTTGAATTCGTCAAACAAAAGCTGGGTCGGATATCTCCGATTTTTCTTTAAAGCTGCCTTAATAATTGTCTTTTGAATTATTTCAAGTGACAAGAGAATACTTTGAAAACAACTTCCCCAGTCTAGAATACGATACTGCAACAATGATTGAACATAAGCAAAATAAACTATAAAAATAAACAAAATAAACCATTGATTATAAAAAGAAATAAAAGAGATAGTCCAAGCAATGTTCAATATTGAAGCCAAAAAATGTGATCAAATGTTACAAAAATTAACACATTCTGATAGAGAATCTTGGTATTAAAGAAATTAAAAAATAATTTTTATCCTCTCTTTTCACTTCTAGTTTTTACGTTTTAAAAATAAAATCCCTTTTTTAACCGTACTCCATATTTTAGCCCAGTGGGGGTAAAAATGTCCCATTTCAGAGATACAAAACTTTGGCGTGAAAACACACTCTTGATGCGATCTCTTTCGACGAGTGCCGGACTAATTTCGCTCCATTTCCAGCTTCAAATCATCCATAAGCATGAGCACTCCTTTTAGTTATAAAGTCTACGATTATACTAAACTAAAATGCTAAATGTACGCCAGTATCTCTGATTCAGTTTGGTGGGTTTGCCTAAGCAAAATATGTACAGGTCGAGTCAAAAAACCTGGCCCAGGCCGTCCGTAAGCCCAGTGTTAAAACCAACAGTAGTCTAATGAGTGGACTGGCCCACGTCATTTGAATCGACCTGTACTGCGCTTTTCAATTTGTTTCCATTATATTCATTTTACATATTCATAACTCTAAAAAGTGTGGCCTTAGATTATTCCGCATTGCACGAATATTTCAGATGATTTTGTATTGCACAGTACAACTTTCGCCTATAATCTTATAAGTAATGTAAATCCGCCTTTAAATCCAGTTGGTACCGGTGCCGTGAAACTAGTTGGCTATGACCATCGATGTAAATATGTATAACTGGCGCCAATTCTTGGGGCCCACGCCGTCCATAAGACTAATGTTAATTTTAGCATTGGACTTATGGACGGCGTGCGAGCCCCAAGAATTGGCGCCAGGCATTCACTGGATTGGTAAGGCCCCACGACGCGAGCCGCCGGCAGTGGTTGCGTTTAAGATTTTGCAGGAGCGATGGGGAATCGGATCTTTTGCCGGCCAACTTGTACTGACCGTCAAGATAATTATCAATTGTAATTACTTAATAATTATAGCAATACATCTATTATAGCAAGCTTTACCCGTAAAACTGCTCCCAAATCCGTGCGGTTTCAATATGGTTAACAATACAGTTTCGCACTTTTTTCCCCAACGCCCGCGCCCCTTCAATTCGGCTCGACGGCAATCCCAACGCACAGTTAGTTGTGTTGGCTCGGAAATCACTACACGAGCCTTACGGGGAGCGCGCTATCCAGTTGTATTTATTTACTATGACTCATGTTTAAAGGATCAAAAAATGTAGCTGCATGGCGCCTGGTTTTATTACATGAAGCAGTGAGGGGGGGGGGCAAGAAAACCCAGTTTCTCTAGATCGGGAAATGACAGTCGTTTAGCCTTAATTCTCAATTTAATAATTAGTACTGCATAGTTCAAGCAGCAATTGCACCGTCCGTAACATGGAGATTTTAGGCTAATATTTTACATTAAATCTTATTTAGATGAAGCCACAAAGTTTTATCAAAATATGTTGAGGAATAAGCAAAATATAGAATTTGACTAACTTCCCATAAGGATAACACAGGGAAAATGTACTGTGTTTGCCACTTTCAGAACCTCGGTAACCAATGGACATTGAGCAAGGATTCAAAATACTAAATTGTTTTTTTTTCTAGCTGAATTCAATGGTGTCATCACAAACTTGATTACTGTATTTAGATTTTTTATGAAAAAACTCAAAAACCCCATTTTTGAGGGGAGGGGTTTATCCCCCTGTGCCCACCCTCCCCGATTGGGATGGTTTATGAACTCACCCGAGTGATTACCACTTTAGATTTCTGTGCCAAATTTCATAGAAATTCTAAAGTTAACGAGTTTCAACGCTTTATCTTAAACATAATTGAAATTAAAAATTATTTTATTTTAAACACATACAGACAGACAGCCACTTACGCAGATTTTAAAAAATGCTTATTATTTATTAGCTTACTCCAGGAACAATACCCTAAAGTATCCGACACGAAATTTGAAACACCCCGTATATATATATCTATATTCATATCTATTCATACTAGTGAATTCTATCTTCCAAAATTAATTTTATATTCTTTGCATTTAATGTTACATCCAGATAAAAAAATCTTTATAAGTATCTTTTTAAGTATCTTTATAAGAACTTTATAGGTATCTTTAGTAAGTGCATCTTTATAAGTAAGTTTTAATTTATTTAATTTCCCATTATTTATTTTAAAACATTCAACGTGCTGAAAAAACATAACTTACCATGTTACATGTGAGCGGTGGAACGTCAGTGGAAAGCCCCTGAACGACGACGTCACCACCATCTCAGTGGGCACTTTTTTGGGCAAAGAGGCTCCCACAAGCCAAGGTCATAAAAATGTATGGAACCCATTCAGTTATTTTTTCCCAAAAATGAACACAATTTCTTTTAAACCAAAATGTTCATGCGAATTGAAATTAAAAGCGTGTGAAAAAAACCAGTGATCACAAGAAACAAGAACTCAATTATCGTGTTCATTTTCTTGTGTTCACTCGTCCTTGTTCACCCGTTTTGATTCTAATTTTAATTCGTATTTGTTGTAATGTTTAAATAAATTTTCGACGTGATCCAAAACTCATTTTAAATTAATAATTTTCTCGGAAGTATCTTAGCAACAGTCAGCAAATATAATTGCTGGTTTCATCGACATCAGTAAAACGGATCAGAAAATACAAAACATTTTTATCTATTGTACAAGCTGAACGCGGCAGACGTTGTCATGCCTTTGAATATTTACCAAAGATCATCACCTGTTCAACATGTCACTAGCTTTTGTGTAAACAGTATCTTTGCTAAACGGTTGGTATGGGAAGTCATTTGGGCCTCTGGGTTGGAATCCAATATAGTTGGGACGAAATGGATGGCTTAAAATCGAAAAAATCCACTTTTGCTCCTCTCCTAAGAGGACAGTTTGGAAACACCCTGTTTATATTTATTTGTTTATGTTGTTATAAACAGTATCTAATAAGTACAAGTGATGTTGATTTTCGACACTCCGAATATGACCGCATGACCAGTGTGTTGTCCCGCGACATCTGACACGGCCAGGTCGGGCGCTGCAACGCCGTGCTGGCACTTCGACAAACATCGGGGATGTGGAAGGACGTCAGAAGCAGGGTGACCAGACGGAAACTTTTTCAGGGAGGACAGTTGGGTTTAAGACGGAGGACATTTACTGAAAGATTGGAAGTCAGCGTTAAATATAATTCTATTAATTTTCGTTAAAGGCCCAATTACAGTACAGCACGAATAATTTGTCATGTAAGTTAGAAAGAAATACACGGATACTTTATTGTATGAATAATTTATAAAAAAAACATTCACTTGTTTTTGTTTTAAAGAAAATAAAGCAGTAGGGTAAAATAAATACTTTTTTAGTTTTTTGATTTACCAATTATAATACCTAGGGATCAGATTTTCACGTCTGCAACTTCAAACTCTTATAGTGATGCTATTTTGGCATCAATGCATTAATCAGCCGCTTATGCCGTCACTGTGCGATGTATTATTACGCATAACACATAATAATCTGCAAACTGTATGCCGTATGAGTACCTTGAAATTAATTGGCTAATAAACGTGGTCGGCCTTAAAAGACGCCCGTGCAGATTTTCCGATCGCGGGTAGGCGACAGGAGTAATTTTACCAAAGACGATAGAGTTTTTCCGAACGCGCAAATTTACAGCATTTACGGCCGTTGGAACATGACGAAAGTGCATTTTAGCGAAAGCCGGACAATTAATACATTTTTGAAAATTCGGGAGGACAGAGGGACAATTATTAAAAAGGAGGGCATGTCCTCCTAAAAACGGACGTCTGGTCATCCTGTTTAGACGTCATAAAACTCAGTTTTTCCTGTGCCGAGGTAGCGTCAAGTCAATTAAAATTTTATTTTAAACTCCACAACTTTGGTCAGCGTAATGTGTACAATATTCTTTTGTTTTTTGAGATATAAGATGACAAAGAGATACAAGACTAAAAGTTTAGTTAAATGATCATGAATGGCAAATTGAATGATTTGAACGTAATTCTTCAAATAATGCAGTATATTAACCTGTTATGTCAAGAATTATGAAAGTACTTACTTTTTTACCTAAATGAATAGTGAAAAGTGTTGTAGTCTTCTATGGAACAGTTGTAAATAAAGAACTTGTAGTATGATTATTCTTAATAATCCATAACCAATTAATAAGATTATTCGTAAAGAAGTGCGGCGCTTGACACTCGGCGTTGTACAGGTCATTGAACGAACGCACAATGTCCCCTCTTGTTAGCCACCTAGCGTCCCTTAGGGAAACATATGTTATGAATTCGCTTATTATTTTCGATTGACGCACAGTCGTCTAGCCAGCGTGTGTGTCTCTGGGGACAAGGTGATGAGCCAAAATAACTCGTTGGCCTCGGCCGTCACTCTTACCTGCTTTATACGCCTATACACATTCTGTGAAAAGTTTACGTTTAATGTGAATCTGTTATTTATTCAACTGTTTGTGTTGAACACGATCACATTACTCATATAAGAGTATAGGATTGAAAACAACATAACATGGAGCACCTCTTATGCCTTTTGTAATTTTTCTAAGTTATCGGTTTTTGTGGAATTTGAAATCAAATATTTTAAACGGCCGCAATTTAAAGACGATTCTTTGTTTTTTGGTATAATTTTTATCTAAAATAGGTCTTAATAAGATAAACATTTATGCAAAGTCTCAACGCAGTATCTCAAAGAGTTTATTAGTTCTGAATTGTTTAGTAAAAAACACATACAGACAGACAGACGGAAGACTAGGCACAAGAGATCCATTTTCCTATGGTGAAATGTGTTTGTCTTGACCAAAGAAATAACGCTATGTACATTTGTCCAGATTCTTACGGGACACCCTTTACATTCCCGATTTCAAAAAGGAATAATTCGTTGGGTATATAAAGCTACCAATTCGTCGTAAAATCAAAACAGTGATTTTATTGTGAAATGCAGGTGGAATCCATTTATGGACGGAGTGCTGGACTTGTCGAAGCCCTGTCCATTTAACAACCTCCTTGTTCCAGGTGACCCCCCCGCGAATGTTTACCAAATAAAAAAAATGTTTTTAATCGGTAAAATCAAAGCAGTTACGGCCTCTAGTGATTTTTATTCCAATGTGTCCAATAATTGCATAGCGCAATTAAGTGATTATTGGGCTATGAGTATTTTAGCGGTTTATCGGAACGGCCCAAACGTGGTTGAACGGACCGCTCGGAGCCTGCTATTGACACCCGCTCGCGAGCCGGTGACGCGCCGCCCGTCGCCTGACTCGCAGTTTAGCGCGACGCCCAATTGCTTCCTCCTCGCCCCATTTAGTGTGTATTAGTGACGACTAAATATTAACTCGGCCTTTACAACCTTTAACATCTTCAATGTTGTCCTTGCTATATACATTTCTACATATATCACACTTCGGACTAGAGCTACCGAATCATGCGATGGCCTCCAAAATAATTCTTTAGTAGTTTATGCAACGATTGTATAATGCATGTCTTTAAGCCACGAGTGAGATGTAAGTTAGAACACGAGCGAAGCGAGTGTTCTAAATATCTCACGAGTGGCTTAAAGGCATAATACAATCGTTGCATACAATATTTTATCTACGACCAACAATATACGACAAAATTTCCCCCGAAGTTAAACAAAACTCATGACTTACTAATGATGGAATAGGTCAACTAACATTTGAGGTTAGGCAAATAAGCAGACTGAGCCATGAATCGTTGTGGAACAATCAGCTGATGGGATAAGTAAACTCAAACATGAATCGTAATGCAACAATCAGCTGATGTGCGAATTGCGTAATTGTTATTATGACACTACTTCCGTCAAATGCCGAGCTCTCATTGGTCTAGAACCAGTACTCTAAAGTGACTCCAGTACTCTAAAGTCGTCATTAGAGTACTGCTTGGTTTTTGGTGTTTTAATGTATATCATTATAATGTTTATTGTAATACCATAATTGGTGCTTATTGCAATGGTCGTAGATAAAAATTTTAAAGCATTAAGGTCAGTCGCTAAACATAACACATATGTTTTTTTACCACGCCCGCACATTTTTTATCAGTGTTCTTTATATATTATTTGCATATAGATGTACTCAAGTTATATAGTATGACTTATATGTGCCTCGTCTCTCACAATTTTCGGTTTTGAACTGTTAAGAGGGCGGGGTGTACCTAGTAAGGGTAGGGATGTCCCTGATGAGTCATATCAAAATACTCCTAAACTTTGCTAACCTCCATTGCAAACCTCCATAAATAATCATGAAATCACAAAAACACAGTTCTTTAGCTTTGATAAAGGTTTTAGAGGTAAAAATATGTTTTAAATTCGGACGAGTTATAAGTTATTTTATAACTTGAATGACGTCTACATGTATAGGCCCTTTATAAATGTAACCTAACTTCTTATGGCTGTGATGATATCCGTTTTAGTTCACCAATTGGATTTTTTGTATAAGATGTAAATACAAGATTTTGACTCCGTCGTTACTTAGAACTCCTGAATTGGAATCTTTCATGTGTTTTAAGTAAAAAATAGTTTGTATTTTGAAAATGGTTGTCTAGATAATAAGTTGTAACCGAATTTGTTTCAGTTAAGTTTTCAATACGCTGAGGAAATTTCTGAAACATTCATGTCGCGTTAAGGAAAGTTCTACGGTGTTCAATGGGCGTGTTATCATTCATGAATTAGAAAACAACCACTTGAAATGACAAGAGAATGGACAAGTAGAAGATTTGGTTATCAGGTATTGGCGATAAGCCATGAGGATGAGGCGCTAACACGGAGACATTAGCAGTGCAATACTTGACACCGGAGAGTTAGTGTGTTCGGCAGCGTACTGGCAGCGGCTGTGTGAGTTCTGCAGTGCGCGAATCATGGGGACCATGTAGTGGCAACAACATACTGCGTAACACACTACACAAGGGACACGGTGAGATGTAATGCGCGTTGTAGGAAAGAATAAATGTACATCTATTGGCCAGCTTTTGTTTACAGTGTTTTATGTTGTATTTTAATAAAAAAATAATAATATAACTAAAAGTAACAAAAATCAGTTTCAACCTGTCACACTGATCATCAAATTTAAGATCATTATTGAGATTGTTGCAAATTAATAAAGCGTCTTTTGGTTTTACCTCTCTTTAAATTTGTTTAAATAATATTAGGCACTCAGTTTGTTTTTAACCCGTCTCCGGTAAATATAGTTGACAAGTAAATTGCAGATTTTCTTTAAAACCCTCATTTTATTTTAATTTTTTTATACCAAGTGATTTTGATTATTTAAATCCAATACTGTATTCTCCAGATTTTACTCTGGTTTGCTTGTACGCTTCACGCTATAATAGTTTGCGATAAGATCGTTTGGTTGATGTGTATCTCTTGTCACTTTATTGTTTTATGAGGGTATTTACTTGTTATTGTTTTTGTTCAAATAAATATGTAACGGTAGTTGCCTCTTTTATGTAAAATATTTAGTACCAGATACAGTACCAACCCTTTGCTTTATTCCCTAAATTTGCTATATCATCTTATGCAATGCAACAAATTCAGTAAATTCATCTTATATGTGATGCAACAAATTCAGTACCACTTACAAAGGTTGCTTTAATTATTTATTAGGTTTATACGGGTTTATAAGCCGATAGTGGGTATACACAGAGACGTGCAGGCGCGTGTGTGACGTCACTGACGTGTGGAGTGACGTCAGTAGAGTGATGAACTCGTCAGTGCGCGTGGTGGTGGCCGAGGAGGTGGTGCGTCGCAGGATCGTCACGTTTGTGGAGAAATGCATCCGCAACCGCGACTGTCTGCAGTTATTTCGAGAAGGTAATTCTGCCAGTTTACCTTAATATTGCTTAAAAAAAGAATAATGACTAACAAATAACTTATTCAATGATAATTATTTAGGTTTTTTAATGGTCTCAAAAATCTTACAATAGTAGTTTATGCAACGATTGTATAATGCATGTCTTTAAGCCACGAGTGAGATGTAAGTTAGAACACGAGCGAAGCGAGTGTTCTAAATATCTCACGAGTGGCTTAAAGGCATAATACAATCGTTGCATACACTATTTTATCTACGACCAACAATATACGACAAAATTTCCCCCGAAGGTAAACAAAACTCATGACTTACTAATGATGGAATAGGTCAACTAACATTTGAGGTTAGGCAAATAAGCAGACTGAGCCATGAATCGTTGTGGAACAATCAGCTGATGGGATAAGTAAACTCAAACATGAATCGTAATGCAACAATCAGCTGATGTGCGAATTGCGTAATTGTTATTATGACACTACTTCCGTCAAATGCCGAGCTCTCATTGGTCTAGAACCAGTACTCTAAAGTGACTCCAGTACTCTAAAGTCGTCATTAGAGTACTGCTTGGTTTTTGGTGTTTTAATGTATATCATTATAATGTTTATTGTAATACCATAATTGGTGCTTATTGCAATGGTCGTAGATAAACAAACATAAAAGTAAACGTTTTTGTTTTTGAGTTTTTTTAGGAACACGCCCAAATTGAAATATAACGTAGACAGATAGTGGGCATCTCGTTCTCATTGCATATGTATATCGAAGAAAGTTATGGATGTATTACAACCTTCCACTGCGCTCACCTGGCAATTAAAATTTATGTGCTTTACTCTGCTGTACAAACACTGAAAGCCCTTGAAGCTGTGACTCACATGCAGATGTTTTCGAAATCGACAACAGGCAATAGTTAATTTTTTCGTTAATTCTACCCCTCTCGTAGTGACAACCCTCCCCCTCTTGTAGTGACAACTCTACCCCTCTCGTAGTGACAACTCTACCCCTCTCGTAGTTACAACTCTACCCTTCTGGTAGTGACAACTCTACCCATCTCGTAGTGACAACTCTACCCCTCTCGTAGTTACAACTCTACCCTTCTGGTAGCGACAACTCTACCCCTCTAGTAGTGACAACTCCACCCCTCTGGTAGTGACAACTCTACCCTTCTGGTAGTGACAACTCTACACCTCTGGTAGTGACAACTCTACCCTTCTGGTAGTGACAACTCTACCCATCTCGTAGTGACAACTCTACCCCTCTCGTAGTTACAACTCTACCCTTCTGGTAGTGACAACTCTACCCCTCTAGTAGTGACAACTCCACCCCTCTGGTAGTGACAACTCTGCCCTTCTGGTAGTGACAACTCTACACCTCTGGTAGTGACAACTCTACCCCTCTGGTAGTGACAGTTCTACCCCTCTTGTAGTGACAACTCTACCCCTCTCGTAGTGACAACTCTACACCTCTGGTAGGGGCAACTCTACCCCTCTGGTAGTGACAACTCTACCCCTCTGATAGTGAAAACTCTACTCCTCTCGTAGTGATAACTCTATCCCTCTGGCAGTGACAACTCTACCCCTCTGGTAGTGAAAATTCTACCCCTTTGGTAGTGACAACTCTAACCATTACCCAAGTTTGGTACCTAAACTGGCAACAGCCAATTAATATCATACCTGGAAACGTTTGTCATATTATATGATGCATAAACATTCACGACAATAATAATTATTAATTATAAACTGCAGATGAATTGTGCATAGTTGAGTGCATTATGTATTTTATAAATTTTTAAGAATCACCACCTTTAGTTATTCAATATCAGGGATAAACATCTCAAATAAATACTTAATTCCAAGGAAATAATCTAATTGAATAAAAAATTAGTCTTTTTTAAATTTAGACTTTTTTAGTGAATTTCCCTATAGGGAAGAAGCTATTACCATAGGTCTCATGGTAAGACCTAAGCCCAAGATCATGATAACTTTTCGTTTTGGGGCCCCCAGAATCAAAAAATACCATTCGTTCAAATTTCTATTTACAGGGTGTCTATAAAAGAATTCAGGAATTTTAAAAATTCATATCCTAATAAATATAGAAAATAGCAAAATGCAGTTGATTTCTCTGAAACGAGTAGCTCATCAAGATTTACTCATACCAATTGGGAATGTTTTCTTCAATTGGGGGCAGCGCTACGGAATATTAACCTTGAAACAACGTAACGCGGCAGTCGGTGCTGTCTGGATTGCCGCGATATGGCGGCGCCGCAACAAAAGGCTCAATGCGTTATTTGGCTACTAGAAACAAAGTCTGTTGTTACGGTACAAGGAACCTTTCGAAAATTTGTGATATTAACCATCTCAGGCATCGAATAATCAATTGTGTAACAACCCTCCGAGGCTGGCTAGGACATGGGAATAACGTTACGACGTGTACTGTGCCACTAACGGAGCTCAAATTGATCTTTATTAAATTGCTAAAAA
Source organism: Flexamia atlantica (assembly GCA_035578135.1). Taxonomy (NCBI): domain Eukaryota; kingdom Metazoa; phylum Arthropoda; class Insecta; order Hemiptera; family Cicadellidae; genus Flexamia; species Flexamia atlantica. The sequence continues at coordinate 86,835,813 of JAQJVK010000001.1, forward strand.
AAACTTAAAAATGCAAACTTTCCAAACATGAATCAAACATTTATATGAGCTATTTACTTCAATAAATATTTTGGTTCAAAACCCCGGAGTTCTTTTGTGGACATGTGTATGTAAGCATGAGAGCGCTCACAAAAATGGTCCGATCGGAATTAAATTTGGCACAGGGGTGTAAAGTAGTAATTATTCGGACGAGTTCGAAAACCAGCCCGATTGGACCACTGGAAGGGGGGGTAAAGGGGGATAACCCCCCCAAAATTGGTTTTTGGGTTTTTAACATAGAACATTTTTAATAATCCAATTTCGGTGGGCACCATTGAATCCAGCTCGAAAAAACAAACAACTTCGTGTTTTGAATCGTTGCTCTATGTCCATTGCTTACCGAGATATTGAAAGTGGTAAACACAGTACGTTGTCCCAATGTTAACCTCATGGGATATAAGTAAAATTCTATATATCTCGCTTATTTCTCGACATATCTTAATAAAACTTTGTTTTTATTTCATATAGATGAGATCTAATGTATTTTAGTCTAAAATCCCCGAAATTTCCATTTTTGTGGCAGTAAACCTCCATACTCATTCCCCATGTAATCCTTAAGGACAATAAAAAAAGTCTATATCTTCATAATTTCTTAACATATCTTGATAAAACTTGGTTTTTGGCTTGAACCTACTAAATATTTGATTAAAACCACCCAGGTTTATCATACCCTCTGCAGCAAACCTGCATACTCATTCCCCATGTTATGTTATTCTTACGTAGATTACAAAAACATGTCATATCTCGCTACGTTGGATGGAATATTTTTTTGCATTTGAAATTCGCTGAGTATGCAGGTCTGCTGCAACGGGGGTATTTAATAACTCCATAATGCAATCCAAATAAGGGATATAAAGGCCCTCCAATATGAATAAATAAATGAGGAAAGTTAATCCTCTTTAAGCACCACTTCATTAGGTGTTTAGTGCATTCTTTAATCTTTACACTTATTGTACTACGGCAAATGCACATGTTGAATTAAAATCTAACTGACTAATCACATACTAATGTTTAAATCTAGTTTGAGTAGCCACATAAATACTTAGCCAAGAAACTTAGATTTAGTTTTAGAACAGCGATATCCCTTAACACTTGAAGTAAATAATAGTATTAACCGGTAAAAGTTTTCGGGAAACAATGTTGTCCGTAAAAATGCATTGATTTGGTCACAAAATGCATGTTTGGCCCCTGAAGACCTAAAAAAAAAACTCTATGTTGACTCGTTCCAGAGTCTCAACGGTACTTTTGATTGATCTTTGACGCCATAAAGTTTTAAATTATTTGAAGATAGGGTACCAAAGTTTGAATCAAACTTCAAAGTACTGTATAGGTAAATTGTATTTTTAAAATATAAAAATATACTTTTCTGCCGTGTACTATTCGATACTATATTCCTCAAAATTCAAATATTAAATTTCCACTCATCGATAATTAATTAAGGAATCTATTCATTTTTTAGGACCGATAAAGAATGACTTTTTGTTTTATGTATACATACACAGAGAAGAAATAAGGTACATAACACCATTCTACATTTGGACAGCGTCACTATTTTCTACTAAGCGGATTCTCATAACTTTGTCAAAATAAGGTTTAATACGTTTACTGTTTCCTGTTAAGGCAGTATTCACTTTAATAGATCAAAATATTATTTTTTAAATTGTTTATCTCAGTGAATGGTGAATGATCTTGAGTAAACGAACGAGAATGAAAGTTTTCCAAACCTTTAAAGTGAAATAATAAATTAATAGTACTCTAAAATTTCTTTTCAATAACTTTTAAAGCCTAAAGCGTTACAACGTTGCTCCTTGTAGCAAATAATCCTGGGTATGAATTTCTGGGAAAGCACGTAATCTAAGACACGGGACGATATTTTTCTGAAGAAACTTTGGTAATAGCACAATTTCGGAACACAAACCTCGGAATTTTTTTAACCACTCAAAGTATTTTTCTGAAGTACCTTTACACATGTTTTCTCACCAGGCGATTAGCTCATCACTACGTAGAACATCTACTGCCGAGAAGTTCCAGCATTTATTGATAGTCGATATCCGAACTGATAAGACATTTGTGTTATCAGAAAGTGCGATAAGCCCGACGAGATATCTCACGAGACAATTCGTAAAAATAAACATCATCATGTCACGTTCCTTTTCACTACCATTCGAGGTAGTACTATACCAAGACTAAGTGAAGGCTCAAGCAGAATTGAAAAATAACAAATTTTTCTCTCCTTAACTTTTAAGCCAGAACGTAATTTAAATGTTATGGTCTTTCCTACGAGGTAGTATTATGTTATGATCATTCCTTCTTTGGGTATAAATCAGATTGATTTATTACTGAGATGTTCTTCAGTAAGAGCTATATAAGTTATCCTGTTTGTTTACAATTTAATTGGTAACTGAAGAGGAATAAATAGTTATTTGTGCATCTAGGGACTAAAGTGCAACTTGTTCTCCGCGATGGAAACTGTTGTCGCCCGATGGCGAAGCCGAGGGTGAGAATTTTCCCGAGGGAGAAAAAGCACTTTAGACCCATGATGCACACAAAATTTTTCCTCCACCTACACCATTAACAATAATTGTGACAATATAACGTTGCCTTCATATGATCTTTTTCTCCTTTAAACTAGGCTAGATTATAATCGCATATAAATATATATAACATAAGCAATTAAAATCAATTATAATCAAGCAATTTAAATGACCATTTATTCAAACTCTAACACTATTTTAAACACTAATTTTCTAAAGTATTAATTTTGAACAATACCTCCCAAAATCTGCAGGTAAGAAACGATCATGTTTATAAAACGTTCGGCCGTTCGGCATATTGGCAACAACTAGCTCTAAATCAGGTGTTTTTATATTCAGTGTTGCCAACTTAATTCATACAAAGAATTATTACCTGGCTATTAAAATGCATACGGGCTTTGTTTTCTTAAGTTGAAACAATGAAGTTCTTAAATTAAATCTAGAGAAAGCAAATGAAAATCGACAGTGTTGCCACATTTTCTCACTATCCATCGCGGCGTTGCCGGATTTCTCCCCATGTATTTCTTATGATATTACTTTTAGTCCCATGGGAGAAAAAGTAAGTAAGTAAATCCCATGGAGTATAAACATTTAATATATTCTATTCCAGGGACTAAAAGACGACTTTAGATAGTAGGTGGAGGAAAAAAATATTAAATAGGTTTAATATTAGGCTACTGGTTTTATGAGAGTGATAGCCTCATCATACTGAATACTCATATATATTTAGTGCTTTCCTCTTTATACACACTTCTTATTTAAAGGGGTTCGCTCATACGGTTTTTGGACAGCTTGATGCAAAAGTGGAGAAATATTGGAATGAAATAATTTTTTTTTAATATTCTCAATTTTATTAAGAATATTAGGCGAAGAGAACTGATACTTAATTGGTGATCTCCCTCTACGAAAAGCCATATGATTTTTTTTCTTACCTTATTAAAAAATGTTTTTATGCCTTCTTGTATAGTAACCCCCGTTAAGAAAAATGTGTGCTTCATTAGGAGATAACGTATGTAAATTATTTTTGGTCTTTGTATGTGCTCATTTATAACTATTTTATTCCCTAAGTAGAGTGTTGTTGCTTTATTTTACAACACAATGAACCCTGAAGTTTTTTTGGTATTGTGATCAACAAAGGATATATGTTATTTTCTGCGTAAACATCTCTTTTAGTTGCAAGTATACTTTGTAATATATTAAGAATCTCAAGAACTACTAATGTCAGTCTCATTGCAGTACTTACTTTGATTTAGATAACTTAAATAAGTAAGTCATTAAGTCTAATTAATTCAAGTAATCATTGTTACTCTTTTTAAAATCCGTTGATCTTCTTTGTTGTCTCGTTCATGTATATCAAATATATCAAATAAAGATTTATTCAAACTAAAAATATAATCAAAATAAAATTTATTTCCTGCTGAAATTTGTTTTAGTCAAAAACTTCCACCTCAAGTTCTAAATTAGATTCAAGGTTCGTTCTAGTATTATATTAAATAGTGCATCGTTGGCTTTATTTCTAGCTACTGATTATTAAAATCGCATGAGTTTCAGATGAACCATATTAAGGTGACCAGACGTCCCGTTTTGGACGGGACAGTCCCGTTTTTAGCGGCGTGTCCCGTTGTCCCGACGAACTCTCTCGGGACATCCAATTGTCCCGTTTTGGCGTTATTTGTAAGAAAACTACTTTTAAAAATACGTTTTAATGTAATCAGAACTCTTAAATAATTTTTTTTCAGTTCTTTTGTAGTTTCCTAGGAAGTTAAAATTATTTGTTAAGATTAACTAGAGTCTAGCACATATTTTCAATCTGGAAGTGTCTAAAAACCCACCAAAATGCTCCTAATTTTTAAAAATTTTCCGGGGGAGGACCCCCGAACCCCCTCTCTTAAGGGGGGTATAGAAATACGTTTTATTTAAAAAAAACTCTGAAATAAATTTTTTCGGTTCTTTTGTAGTTACCTAGGAAGTTAAAGTTAATGGTTAAGATTAACTAGAGTCTAGCACATATTTTCAATCTGAAAGTGTCTAAAACCCTCCAAAATGCTCCTAATTTTTTAAAGATTTTCCGGGGAGGACCCCCGGACCCCTTCTCTTAGGGGGGGTATATGGAAATACGTTTTAGTGTAAAAAACTCTTAGATAATTTTTTTCGGATCTTTTGTAGTTTCCTAGTATATTAAAATTAATGGTAAAGATGAACTAGAGTCTAGCACATATTTTCAATTTGAAAGAGCCTAAAAACGCACCAAAATGCTTATAATTTTTCAAAATTTCGCGGGGGAGGGCCCCCGGACCCCCTCTCTTTGTGAGGTTACTCCCCCCAGAGGTTTGCGTCCCTCTCAAACGGGACGCAAACCTCGGGTCTTGGCAGCTCAAAAATCTGGTCACCTTAACCATAATATACCCTGTTCAATTCAAATAATTATTGTTTCTGAAATTTAGGTAAGGTTTTAGTCAATCGCTTCAAACCCAGCCAATTTAAAATATTATCAATAGCTCCAAAGAAGGCCAACTAACCAACGAGTAATTTAAGACCACAATTAGCTTTGTGTCTTAGAACTTGAGGCATAACTCTTTAAATAAAACAGAATCTTTAAAAATTTGGACTTTGCGTTGAACAGAACAATATAACTCGCCTGTGACTCGTCCGAATCTAGTGACCATTAGCTCAAATTAAAGCCGGTATAACACTGAGTATTTTAAGACCCAAATGAATATCTAAATTAGAACAAGAGATATAAGAATAAAAATACAAATATATATTTATTCAAAGTGCGAAACGTCCTTAAGAAATTTATAGGGGTGAATTTCAATTTTAGTTTATCTTTAAAACGACCCAAGATTTTTTTAACGGGTTACGGTATTGTAATCAGCGTAAAAATATACTTTGAAATGATGTGTCAACACACTAATTTTACATTAGGAAAAAAAAATTTCATCCAATATGGCGAAGCCAAAATGGCGGCCAAAAATTAACAATCGGTAAAAATTCAGTATTTACCAACCAAAAATTATTGGTTGTGGTGCCACAACATTATATTGATAAATGGAGGCAAAAAAATAAAAAAAGGAAGCTTTCCAAAATTTATCCCTTTACAAAAAAAGGCTGTTTTGAAACACGATTTTAAAGGTGTTAAACAACTTTTTTTTGGGATTCATCGAATCTTTAATTATGGTACTTAAAAGAATTATGGTATTAAATTTTCGTGAATGTACATCAGTTGCCGATCCAAAGTGTTTTTGGACTTATTCTACTGTACTAGTAAGGCTAACATGAAGGAATCGGGTCTAAGGCTTCCTTATGGAAGTACTTACATTGAGACTAACGTCGATGTACTGCAATAAAATCGTAGCAAAATATCATAACATATAAACGGGCCTTTAACTGGGCTCGTTCATGCATCAGCGTTTCAGCGGATTGCTGGACTAAAACGAAGGTGACACTTTGCGGCGTTTTGGCTGTTTCAATTATACATCGGTTCAAATTAAATGGGAGATGGATGCGTTAATATTTGCACTGTGGCGGAACCAGGGTGACCAGACGTCCATTTTTAGAAGGACATGCCCTCCCTTTTAATGATTGTCCCTCTGCGTACTCCCGGCTTTCCAAAAGTGTATTAATTGTCCGGTTTTCGCTAAAGTGCTTTTTCGGTTACCGCCCACGATCTCCGAACCCTCTATTTCCGCGACCCTCCATCTCCAAATTCCTGAGTGACCCTTACACCTGCCGGTCTCTACCTGCGTTGTTGGGTAGGGCGCACCGAAATTGCGCCCCAAAATCCAGGTAGACACCGAAATTGCGCCCCGACCCTAAATCTTGTCCCAGAGGTACACCGATATTGCGCCCCAGCCCTTCCTAGAATCACGTGAGGGAGGCAAGCACTGACTCCTCGCCTCGCCATTGCAGTTTATTTACTTCGATGGTCGGAACACAGGAATTCTTTCAAAACCCTTCATTGTTGCCGCTTGGAGGGAAGTGGCGAGTGAGCAACGGAGTCAGCTAAATCTGAAAATTCATACAGTTTTGTCAGCACTTCCTAATCCGCAGAGCAGCGAGCACAGATAATAGAGGGGAAATCTGTATTCCCGTAGCATTGATTGTTGTGAAGCCGGTCCGCGGCCTGACTGTGGGCAACAGCCACGGATCGTCGCTCAGAACGCTACAAAATTGTAATGCGCGCTTTTCAAATAAACTGCTGTTAGAGACACTTACAGTCAACAAAAAACTACCAAATTTGGCAAAGAGGATGTCTGTTAGTGCTGCTCACTAACGGTATGATTTTTAAGTCGACAAAAATTATACTGTAGTTGCAATAAGTAATTAAATCATTGAAAATGAATTAAATTTATGTTCATGAATGGAACACCCTAACACTCAGGTGTCTTATGCAAAACTGACAAATCGTTTGGGGAGTACAAATATTTGGTGGTTCATCAACTGGTCAGGCGGGGGGTGGGGGGGCGGAGGGTAACATTCCTGAGTCATTGCATGGTGTTGCGGTCCTCAGGTACCTGCCACCTTCGGGGCGCAATATCGGTTTGGGATTAGCGAACCTTTTTCGTCAGTTTGGTATGGGGCGAAATTTCGGTGCGCCGGTTGGGTACGCCATCTCCGCAGCGGCCAACCCCGCCTCCCCTAATCCCTCCCCTCCCACACCAGACTTCTAAATGATGAAAGTGGTTGTAAGCAGCAGTAATCTGGCAACACTTAGTGCAATTCAATAGCATGCAGTCAAAAATAGAGCGCTTGGCAAGAATTTATGTAATTGTTAAACAGTTTTATATTCCCATCTTGGAATTAAAGGGCCAAAGTTGTCAAAGTTGGCGTTGTTATAATACGTTATGGCTAATAACTCGGTAGTGGTTGGAGTACTAAATCTAATACTTGGGTACTAAATAGTACTAATTGAGTATTAAATCGTGGCACCGTCGAAATCCGCATTTTCTTACATGGCCGGGTTGGCATTTCCGGCTTTTATAATACGTTATGGATAATAACTCGGTAATGGTTGGAGAACTAAATCTAATACTTGGGTACTAAGTAGTACTAATTCAGTATTAAATCGTGGCACCGTCGAAATCCGCATTTTCTTACATAGCCGGGTTGGCATTTCTGGCCCCTATAATAAGTTATGGCTAATAACTCGGTAATGGTTGGAGTACTAAGTCTAATACTGGGTACTAAATAGTACTGAGTATTAAATCGTAGCACCGTTGAAAACCGCGTTTTCTGACATGGCCGGGCTAACATTTCCCTGGCCCGGCATCATACTATTGTTAATAACTCGGTAATGCTTGGAGTACTAAATCTAGTATTCGGGTACTAGTTAGTAATAATTGAGTATTAAATCGTGGTATGTTTGAAATATTGATTTTCAAACATGGCCGGGCCAGCGAAATGGACCCCCCAACAACGCAGGTAGAGACCGGCAGATGTAAGGGTCACTCTGGAATTCGGAGGTCCCGTCTCGGATTTGGACTCGGAGACAGAGGGTCGCGGAGATCGTGGGCGGACACGGAATTTCCGTCATGTTCCTGCGGACGAAATTCTGTAAATTCCGTAAATTCGCGCGTTCGGAACAACTCTATCGTCTTTGGTAAAATTACTCCTGTTGTCTACCCGCGATCGGAAAATCTGCACGGTCGTCTTTTACGGCCGTCCACGTTTATTAGCCAATTAATTTCAAGGTACTCATACGGCATACAGTTTGCAGATTATTATGTGTTAGGCGTAATAACACATCGCACAGTGACGGCATAAGCGGCTGATTAATGCATTGATACGAAAATAGCATCACTATAAGAATGTGAAGTTGCAGACGTGAAAATCTGACCCCTAGGTATTATAATTGGTAAATTAAAAAGCTAAAAAAGGAATTTATTTTACCCTTCTGCTTTATTTTCTTTAAAACAAAAACAAGTGAATGTTTTTTTTATAAATTATTCATACAATAAAGTATTTGTTTATTTCTAACTTATAAGACAAATTTATTCGTACTGTAATGTAATTGGGCCTTTAACGAAAATTATTAGAATTATATTTAACACTGACCTCCTATATTTCTGTAAATGTCCTCCGTCTTAAACCCAACTGTCCTCCCTAAAAAAGATTCCATCTGGTCACCCTAGGCGGAACGCTCTCCGCTCTGTCAATGCTGCCATACTAACTACCCCCCCCCCCCCCCAACTCATCTTCTATTCGTGTAGATGCCACAATTGCCAGTACTAGCACCATGGCGTAAAAATGTGTTCGGTGGAATCAGCCGTGTATAAAAGGGGCCTAAAATAAGGAGATTTCCAACGACATAGAGCTTATATAGACTGCTTATGAGATAGGAAAAAGTGAAGCCTTACTGGAGGGTTGTCACCGACCTTCAAACACAAACGTCAAAGACTTGAAAACATGAACATTGTTCTAACTTCGTTTGTCGTTGTTTTTGAATCATCAAAATGTTATATAATAAAAACAAAAATTAGTTTTCAGTTGTATTACTATTGTTTTATAATTTAATTATATACTTATCTTACATCGTAGACGACATCGATAAATAATATTTCAACTAGTAATATTGAAAAACATAACTGATTTTATAAATAACCCATACGCCGTGATAATTCAGTACCGGATCGTCGCACGCTTCTTTTAGAATACCGTAGTATTTTAAGTCATTTTAGACGCAATTCCTTGTGTGTAACATTGATCCACGCATTTCTAAACCCGTAACATACTTCATACAAATTTAGGTACCGTATCAGTCTAAATTATAGCAATGATATAATAATATTTTGATAATATGTAGATATTTTACGCTTAGTTTAAAACTGTCTGTGAACGTTATAAGCAAACATAATAAATAAGATCAACATTAAATTACAAGACCAAATCAAACAAACTCTAACTTACTAGTAAAACAGTCATGTTGATCTACGTTATAGATCAACAATACAATAAGCTGCATCCAACAACAATCAACAATTGCTGCAATTGTTGGATCAACAATACGTCATTCTGCATCCAACAATACAATAAGCTCGATCATATATCCAAATAATCTGTTTATTGTTGACATAATTCATGTTTAAACCAAGGAAGGTTAGACCACCCTACTGAAGGTATCGTTCAATAGTATTGCTGCCCTCTAATTTTGTTAGGTTAGCAATGTATAAGTGGAATTAATTTCGTACTCTACATTAATAAACGAAAAACGAACGATTCAGCGATGGGAATTGAACCATTTAATTGATCGAATATAAAAACTTATTTTCAAAGAGTCGACGATATTAAATTAGTTTTGTCGTTATCTTACTTCAAGTTAATAAAATACGCAGAAAAGTATTAAGATTATAAATCTTATAGCATTTCTGACATATTTTAAAAACTTATTCGAATCTTCAGTCGTCTTCAAAAGATTCGTTTCGTTTTAAATTACTGTTCAAAGAAAGCTAAGTCCTAAATTACTATATTTTTCCCCTTCACATTGCCTAACTTTTCATCAACGAATGTATTGTAGCAATAACTCCAGTACAACAGACTCTAACCTCCTTGTTTTAAATAATTTAAAGGTCGATGAAGTGTTTTGTGACGTCGTGAGTTACCCGGTGACATAGTGAGTTTTCCGGTTTGCTCGTTTTTTTTTAGATAATAGCCAACATGGCAGCGCCCACAAAGGCTTCACTTTTTTACAACGAGATGAGCAGTCTATATATTTTAAAGGTCGTTGGAGATTACTGCTTGTATGGCCTGCACATTATTACTAAGACAATGGCCTCGCATTCTTTCTTCAGGATTACAACCGATGGCAATAACCTAGGTTTTCCAATTACATTACCAAATATTTCGCCATCCAAATATTTTTCATCTTTAATACAGGATGTTTTACGACGAATGCCGAAATTCCAAAGCCTTGGAATGTTTATCAAGTTCAACATATTGTTACGCAACAATGCATCAAAAGAAATAGTACAAGCACTTTTTTAAGCACAGGTACGTGTTCGATGTACGATCGCCTCATCACATGTCACAGAGCCTGTTGTTGGGCGTGCATGGTATTCCAAACCCTGATCAGTGTGCCTCTTACGTAATTGTTGCAGATACCAGTTTCATTTATGATTCTAAGACGGGTAGTTATGAAGAGCACTGTTGAATTTTATCAAAGATTTAAATTTGCTTTGTTATTTTTCTTCGGTTTTTTGTTGGTTTGGACGTGTGTGTGTTTTTTTATGGGTGAAAACAGTTTCAAAAGCTTTCTGATTAAATTTAGTTGACGGTTTACAACTACGTTAAATCAAGAAAAATTCGAACTTCGATATTTCAAATTTCAAATGTTAAGAGGGTTTCAGAATATATAATGTTTAAATGGTGCACAACTATTACGATTACTAGAAGATGTGTTACTTGCGGACTGTTTGACTCGGGGGTTGGCCTTTGGATGTTTAATTGTGGAAGTCTATGTCTATGTCAAGTTGAAGTGAATCTTCGGATCTCTCATAGACAAAATGCGATAAATATACTCTTATTGTATTAAGTTTTTACATAGAACTGTTATTAATTCCTTGCAAGCCTGATTCAATCAGTGAGTACTGCTGTTAAGAATAAATGTTTCATACAGCCTACTTGTCTCGTTAACATTTAATAATTGAATAATTTATTGATTAGCATGAGGCGTTGTTCTATATACTGAACATAAATAAAATACGTCTCTCAGCCCTCATCATTTACACTTATTTGTATTCACATTCAAGGCGATCAAAATGCATTCTCTCTCATAGAGCCAAGGTGATGATCGGTGTTACCCGTCGAAATTTATCGCCATTTTAAATCTCTAATGAAGCATACAATTACCGTCTTAAATAAGTATACAAAGGAAAAGTTACTGTTTAAAGCAAATCTCCAACTGAGCAGCCTCTATTAAAAAAATCATTAAGAATCATGATTAACTACTGCAACTTCCCAGTTGATTTTCTGTTAGCAAACAATTATTGATATGCTGTGTTGTAGAGGAAATATTACTGAAGTATTAGAGTTATCATTCTATTTAAGAAGTGTATAAAGGGAGCTAACTGGGGGATAGAATATATAATTTCAAACGTTGAAGACCCTGTTTTGTTTATTAAATAATTGTTTAGTGAAATTTTCAACTAGAGACAACCAATTTACCGAGTAGTCCAGGCAATGAATGCTCAAAAATAGGTATAGAGGGAATTGCATGGATCACAATTTTTGACTTTGTAACTTTGTTTGGACTAGTTAGGAGTAAAACATATTAAAAGTCCCCGCCCTTAGCCCTTGAGCCGGCTGGGCTGGAAGGGCCTAAAGGTACAATTTTTTGGTTTTCCCCAAATATCTTGAAAACTATCAACTTTTAGTATTTACTATTAAATTTGAAAATTAAATTTCCTGTAAGAAAAATACATAATATGTCTACTTTGGTCAAACCGTTTACAAGGTAAGCACTAATTTTATTGATATTTTTTTAATATCCCTTCCATAAGAAATACATGTAAATTTGTGGGTAACTTAGATGCCCAATTGGGCAACGCTTTTTTAACCATGAACAGCATTCAGGAAATATTGACAAAATTTCCAGTAATTTGACACCTCAATCATAAAAATTGGTCTAAAATTAAGGCGTTGGCGAGCTCACAAAATACGTTATTTTTCAAGGAATTATAACAAATTGTAATCATTCCTTGAAAAATAACGTTTTTTGTGAGCTCGCCAACGCCTTAATTTTAGACCAATTTTTATGATTGAGGTGTCAAATTACTGGAAATTTTGTCAAGATTTCCTTAATGCTGTTCATTTTCCTTTAGGTGAAAAAAGCGTTGTTGCCCAATTGGGCATCTAAGTTACCCACAAATTTACATGTATTTCTTATGGAAGGGATATAAAAAAATATAATAAAATTAGTGCTTACCTTGTAAACGGTTGGACCAAAGTAGACATATTATGTATTTTTCTTACAGGAAATATAATTTTCTTTAGTTTTAAAATTTAATAGGGAATACTAAAAGTTGATAGTTTTCAAGATATTTAGGAAAAACCAAAAGATTGTACCTTTAGGCCCTTCCAGCCCAGCCGGCTCAAGGGCTAAGGACGGGGACTTTTGATATGTTTTACTCTTAACTAGTACAAACAAAGTTAAAAAGTCAAAAATTGTGATCCATGCAATTCCTTCCATAACCTTTCGTTGCCTGGACTAGAGGTAGAAGAGGTGAATTTCAAAAGGAAACAAGTCAAGTTTTCTTAAATTTTTTATCTCAGCTGTTCCAGAATGCTGAATTAGAAGTCAAAAGGGGCTTTAAAGTAAAATGAATGATCAAAATATCATATTCAATATATGATATCCTTCAAAAGAGAGCTAAGTCCAATACTGCTGAGGAGGGGGGTTGCATTCCAAAACTGATCTAAGTCTGCGCAGACAGCGTAATTTGAGAAATTGTACTTGTCAAAAACAATATTTTAAGTAATGTAAAGTTTAAAGTGTTATTGAATAAATGCATTACAGTATTTTATCGGAGTTTTGTTTCGTTTTGACTAATTAATCATACTTAGGGTAAGGTTAGATTTTCCAAAAAGAGCTAAGTTAAATAAAATATTTCTTTCATAATATATCCAAAATGGGAATTAAAAATATTAACAGATAAACAACATAAATAGTTACGTTAGATTCTTAAGACAATCTAAAAATTTGGTCACTCGCACCTACCTAAACTGATTCTTACGTTTTCCCGAAAATGTATAAAATTACCTAGTTCCGTATGGAATCCACCTCTTTGTTTAAAAAATCAGACAGTTCAAATAATTTCTAATTTACAGTGCTCAAGTGGGAACTGGATGTGGACACCATTGCGATTTGATGTATTTAGGTAGTGTTTAGTGCCCTAAATTTACTAAACTGACCTAAGGAAACTTTGGTAAAAACAAACGTCTTTGTAAGTAATAACTTGTTAACATTGATCAAATACAAAGGGTCCGTTTGTTTGGTAGAGCTATGGTTCAAGCCAGAACGTAAACGTCTCACACTCTGAAAATGTTGAGATTAATATTCAGATAGAACCGATCTAAGCAGTAAAGGTTTATGCTAAAATTGTTAAAGGCTTTTAACTTTTGGTTTCTTTTTTTAACATTGATGACGGAAGTTACAACGCTTTTTGGCTTTAAACATTAGTTGTAAGTTATTTTTTGTGTAATTTAAAATCGAGTTTAGAGGAAGTGGTTTGACAATGTGGTATTTTTGTTTCAGTGATGTCCGGAGACTACCCTACATCCGACATCATATCGAACACATACTACAATGGCACCGGTGAGTCCCTTCCTCATTGTCCCCATTGCTTAACATTATAACGCTTATTGCTTAACATTAGTCTTATTCTTTGTTTGAAATTTATTGTTGGTGAGGGTGATTTTGTATTTGGATTTGGATTTTTGCGGATATTTCCCATCACTGATTTGTTTTTACTAATCAGTGATGGCAAATGTCCGCAAAAATCCAAATCAAAATATATTAGTCTTATCCTGTAAAATTTCGTCCACAAAAAAGTCGAATACCGTTCAATTACTTGAAGAACAAATTTAAACCATACGTATGTTCAAAGCACTGTTCAATGATGCAACTTTGTTGAAAAGAATATATATATATTATACATTTTAGTTTTGTTGTTAGTTTACCCAAATGTAATATGCATAGAAATAAAATGCATATGCATTAATATGCATAGAAATAATTATCTCTCTCAATGTATAAATAGCTAAAGGCTTACAGAAGATGTGTTTTATTTTTAATTGGCTGGCTTTTATCCAGATTATATTTCAAACTTGAAATTTTTTGCTCTTATTCAAAATGGCTTTTCATAATACTTAGACTGATAAATCTCCCTGCGATCCAAATGTACTCTATGTTAATGCACCTATCAAAACCCTGTAAAGTTGAATTTTAATTAAATGACATAGACCATTATATTTCCTTCATCATTAATTGTAAAAGGAACAGCCGATAGATAACTACAAAGAAAAATCATAAAAACAGTTTAGAATTGTTGCATTCAGTGAGTCCCTTCAGACCGGCAACGGCAACCCGCGCGGTAGGTTTCACCGACTGCTTGCGTTGCCGCTGTTCACGGCAAATTCGCTGTCTTAATTCCTCACGTAATTCCATTATTAATGTTTTTTAATTCTTTTGTCCTATTTTTTGACATAAAAAAATCTTATCCATAGTTGTTGATTGATCTAAAAAATTGGCAGTTTCAAGTAAATAATCTGCCTATTGAAAACATTCTTCCTGTGAAATTACTGTGGAGTTGTGGAGTAGGCCAAGTAGGCTACCGTAACACATGTTCTATCACTTAAAGATACTATATGGGAATCAGGTCAAATACTTTCAAACTATACCAACTTTATTAGTTATACATATTATTTTAATTCATATAAAATATGCTTGTGCACACAGTTCGTTTGAGAACACAACGATTCGTTGTGGCGCCAGAAAGCAGCAGTAGTCAATAAGCCGGTAATGCAGATTTATGTGATCATAGCTCAACCTGCCATCTAACCGTTTCATTCGAGACTACCATCAAAGACAATACACCTGCAGAGGATAATCAATGCTACCATGTTTTGTACTATATCATTGAGAAAAAAATACCGGTTGTCTCACCTAAAGTGAACCAATAGCTAACTTTTTTATTATAAATATGACAAAGAATTTCTTATGGGGACTTCCCTTTATTTTTAATGCTACTTTTTGGAGTCACTTCCAAATTTAAAAATATGGCCGCCATTTTCCAATATGGTGGACGACTTTGATTTTTCTTGTGGACCACCCTATATTTTATGGCATTTTTGGATTCTACGCTTAATTTAAGGAACTTTTTATACTTTCTCATTTTTTCCTAAACTCAATGCTCACCCCATTTAAAATGCATTGTGCCCATTTACCATGCATTTCTTATGGAGTAAAAGCATATTCAAAATAATACATTTCATCGAGTGAATCTTGACTACAAATTATTTTATCATTAAATCTCATCTAAACTCACATTTTTAGGCACTGTTATTCTTTGGTATCTTTTTTTAACCCAACCGTTTTCGATATACAGATTACCAACAATTTCCCCATGCTTTTCAAGGGGGAAAAATCAAACTTTAACTGCTCATACCTCCTTTACCATTGGGTTTAGAAAAAAATTAGAAAGAATAAAAAGTTCCTAAAATTAAGCGTAAAATCCAGAAATGCCATAAAATATAGGGTGTTCCATAAATCAAAGTTGTCCGCCATATTGGAAAATGGCGGCCATATTTTTAAATTTCAAAGTGACTCCAGAAAGCAGCATTAAAAATAAAGGGAAGTCCCTCATAAGACGTTCTTTGTCATATGTATAATAAAAAAGTTAGCTATTGGTTCACATTAGGTGGGACACCCGGTATATATAATCAACGGGGATATTCAATTTTGTTATGGTTTTATTATTAAATGCGTTTCATTACAATTTTGTTATAAACTGGTCAAATAACCATACATGACAACATAAACATATAGGCCTATGACGGAGTAACCACTATTTGAACTTAATTGACATTTTGGAATAATTATCTTGTTGACTAATTTATACAAAAAAATGTCAATGTTATAATTATTGTCGAGACATTTTTATTTGGTAGACGATTTGTCTGGTAATATTAATAAATATGATTTGATTTTTCCCCCATAATTTTGTTTATTAATTCTGTAACATTTGCTGACTAAATCTTAATTTCGATGCCCGAAAAAATAAGTATTTAATTTTATTTACTCGAAGGATATTTTTACTTTTTCAAGTATCACAAGTAAGTAGACACAAGTGTTACAGTAGCCTACTTACGTCTATAGCGTTATCACAGTTTTTGGATATTTTATTAAGGTTTGTTTTCTACGTTCAGATCAGTTTTTGTAAAATAAATTTGCTTCCAATTGATGCTTCAAATAAATTTTCACACGCTACTCGATACTAATTGTAGAACGCCTGCATTGCTGAGGCGGCAACCCGCAACGCAGCCGAGTTAACAGGAGCATCGTCTTGCTTGCCGGCGCAAAGCCATTCTCCTCCACATTCAGTCAATTCAGGCTGTCAATTCAGGTGCCTGCCACCTTTTTTAGTTTTAGTCCTATAAAATTAATGTTAGTTTCATACACTGCACCATAGAAGAAGCATAAAACAGATTGGCCAAGCATTGCATTTTTTTAGCTCCTTTTTTGAGCCATAAAATATGTTTACATAATATTTAGTCATGTTTTATATGTTTATTTTAATGTTTAGTATTCCGTTTTTAATATCATACAAGGTCTTTAAGAAATATTAGCTTAGTTCTAAAAGAGATTAGAAATGCATTAATTGTTTCTAAGTGCATATTCGGATGAATATTGAAGGAGGGCCAAAAATGGGAAAACTTTTGGCAAAATTTATTAATGGCCCCCTGCTAACAAAATCCACATATTATTTTTACTAAATGCTTTTTGATCCTTATTAATGTTTAATATAAGTAAATTTATGTAAACTATTAATTGGAGGAAATGCAGCACAGGAGTTACTGTAATATCTTGAGATCGAAGGTTCTACTTTAATATAGTGTTGTTCATGGATGTTTTACACCTCGACGTTTTACCAGAGACTATTATTAGACTATATTATTAAATCCCCTTAATTAGATGCTACTTATCTTGTAGGTTAATTACTCGCAAGTGCTTGGCACATATCGTTATCAACAGCGCATTGCAGTGGACAGATTGCAGTGGGTAACCCGCAAACCCTTATTTACGTGTATTTTCCACGTATTTCGGGACTAAATTTTTCTCAGTGTAGTCACAGGAATTGGAAGATCAACGCCCTACCTTCTGTTTGGGCCTTTCTAATGACATTACAATTTTAAAATTTGTCCCGCGGTTCAAGTCTGTTATCCATACACAAGAACATCTTGGTCGGTATATCCTCCGCAGCGCAGCAGAATATGTGCGACATTATTTGAAACTCGAGAAGGTTTGACCACAGAGAAACTGACCTTACCAAGTGTTTTTAATTTGAAATGCTTTGATTAGTGATGCTCTACTCTAAAAATATATCCTACCTGGGTGCATATTCACATAATCGAACTAGGGTCAAGTATGTAAGAGATTTTACCCGATTTTTTTCCAATAATTATCAACAATTATTTTACTCTGTTACATTCAGCTTTGAAGTCTTTATCTCTAGTATTGTGCATTTTAATACATGGTTTAAAACTATTTTGTACAATCAGGAGCTATGGAAGCCCTGGGATGATGCGCCTAATTTGTGTAAAAATTAAAATTTAGACTGATTAAACGGAGTTTTCTTTAAAGTTAAAAGATTTTTACTATTGAAGAAAGTCAGTTTGGTTTCATACACATATGATAATTGAATCTTCGATTTGAAATTCGAAATACCGTTTTCTGTCATTGTCAAATTTTGTTAACATCTAATGAAACGTTGCCGCCTGCCGGTACCCTGTGTCCCCGTAGTATTCCCGTTGACCCTGTTTCGCGTCAATATCTTCATGAACGACGTAGACCTCCGTCTTGGTGCCTCTTTTTCCTAGCTTATTGACGCAGAAACTAGATTCTCTACGACGAGGACGGGGAGTCTGTTTCCCTGGCGAGGAGACCGAAGCGCTGCGCAGTAGTTTTACAGTTCCTCGTCCGCGGACCGGTGCGCGGTGTTGAGCCCTCGGACTTGGCGACCTCGCCGACTGGCCGCCGCATCCGCGTGCGTAGTCGGTCTATATATGTAACTCTTTATGCTGTCCACATTATTTCGTCAAGTCGTTTTTTAAGATCATTGATTCCTCAGAATAGAAATGAGTTTCTGGCCTTTTTTACTGACAGCCATATGACTGATGAATTTAGTGATAAAAAATATTAATTGGATTTATATAGTCCATGGTGTAGTTTTAGCGAATTTCCCTTATAGGGAAGAAGCTATTACCGTAGGTCTCATGGTAAGACCTAAGCCCGAGACCATGATAACTTTTCGTTTTAGGGCCACCAGAAGCAAAAAACACCATTCGTTCGAATTTTTATATATCTATCTATCTATCTATCTATCTATCTATCTATCTATATATATGTGTCTGTCAGCACGATAGCGGCCGTAAATATGATCCGATCTTAATGAAATTTGGAACAGACATGTAAAGTGGTAATCGAATGGACGAGTTCGTGAACCAGCCCGATCGGACCACCGGAAGGGGGGGTAAGGGGGGATAAACACCCCCAAAAATGGGTTTTTTGGGTTTTTTACATATAAAAATAAAATGTATCGAATCTTTGTTGGCACCATTGAATTCAGCTCAAAAAAACAAACAATTTAGTGTTTTGAATCATTGCTCTATGTCCATTGGTTACCAAGATATTGAAAGTGGTAAACACAGTACGTTGTCCCAATGTTAACCTTATGGGGAATAAGTAAAATTCTATATCTCGCTTATTTCTCAACATATCTGGATAAAACTTGGTTTGTGGCTTCATCTAGATGAGATCTAATGTATTTTAGTCTAAAATCCCCGAAATTTCAATTTTTAGTGGCAGCAAACCTGCATAATCATTCCCCATGTTATCCTTATGGGACATAAAAAAATTCTATATCTTACTTATTTTTTAACATTTCTTGACAAAACTTGGTATATGGCTTCTTCTAGTTAAGATCTACTAAATAATGAATTAAAACCAACCCGTTTTAACATACCTGTTGCAGCAAACCTGCATAATCATTCCCCATGTTATTCTAATGGAGATTACAAAACATGTAAAATCTCGCTAAAATGGATTGAAATACCATTTGTTGTGTTGCATCTGAAATTCGCTGAGTATGCAGGTCTGCTGCAACGGGGGTATTTATTATTGCCCTCTAATAAGTGGTTTTAATGGATATTAGTTAAAAAATAAAGCCGTCTATATGACGGAAGTAGACTATTCTAGGGCATACTGCATTACAAGCACGATTCACAAAAAACTGTAATATTATATACAGCTAGGGTGGAGCGTGCGACGACCCGCATCAATATGCTGGCTGGCAGGTCACGTGACGAGGTGCGTGACACGCGGACACGTGGAGGCTCGACTCACGGTTGGGCTCGTTACTGTTGCTGTTGCGTGATACTGTACTCAATTTTCATGCAACAGTGAAAGATCGAAAGTGCGCGTGCATTACGGCAATAACAAGGCCGAGAGAAGCTTCGAGAGTCCACTACCATTAATGCATGCGTGAATAATTGAAAGCAGTAATTTCTGTGCCGTCTGAATTATTGTTCTTCGTATTGCTTTTGGGGAGTTCATTAACGCTAGTTATTTTTAGAGACATCGTTATCGCCGTTTTTGAGTGATTTTTTGTACCCAGTACACTGAAGACAATAACTTCAGATATAGGTCTAATGATTCCAATGACAGCTCGCTCTGGCAACATCAGCTACCTTCACGTGGGGGCCCTGCAATTTATTAGATCCATTCTGCTGTTTAATTTATTTGAGCTTTTATTTATGACAACCAGTTCTAATTTGAGATGGTCTATCACTAGCATCCTGTTCTAGTAGAATCCTTTTTGCTATCAATTTAAGTAAAAAATATAACCTATATATTCAAATCAGCGAGTACATATGCCTACATATCTTTAAAAAGTAATAACAATTTGCTGCGTTGCCCATGAGCATTTTGGTATGGTATCTTGGTATATAAAGGGTGAGTCTTCTAAGCCATCCACAACAGATTATAGGCGAACGGCGAACGGCTTAGCATTCAAAGACGAAATTAAAAAATTTCCCGACTAAATCATACCCAAGAAACAACATAAATATATTTTTAACCTTTTTAAAATACATGGTTTTCCGAAAACCGGAGGTCATGGGTTCGAATCTCGGAATTTTTAAGTGTAAACATATGTCATATTATACATCATTTTAAAGCTCTAAGCAAGACAAACAATTTGGTGAAAACAGAACTCAATTATCTTTATTATTTTCAAAATGGCGGCCGTTGTTTGAAAAAATATTGGTATTTACGGAATACCATGTATCTCAAGAACTACTGAAGGGTTTTTCGTTCTGTTTGAAAATTCTTAATCTTTGTAAACTCAGCTTTGATTTGATATGCAGGATGCAAACATTAAATGCAAATAAATATTTTTTAAACATTTTATTTTTTTTGTGAATGTTGGTAGCACTGAAAATCAAAAATTTTAAATGGCAACATATGGGAAATAGGATATCATTTTAAAGGTCTTGCAAAAACCTACAACTTTTCCATTTATACTCACCTCCTATCTTAAATAGTTTTGTAGTAATAAACAAAAACTCCATTCTCCCATATAATGCCCATGTTAAATGTGCATTACTCAAAGCATTTAAATTTGCATCCTTTAACAGTGAGTACAGCAAATTTAACATGGGCGTTATATGGGAAAAAGAGTTTTTTGTTTATTACTGAAAAACTACCAAAGATAGAGCGGGAGTTTGATTTGAAAAATTGTAGGTTTTTGCAAGACCATTAAAATGATATCCTATTTCCCATATGTTGCCATGTAACATTTTTTGTTTTCAGTGCTACCAACATTTACAAAAAATAAAATGTAAAAATTTTTTAATGTTGGCATCTTGCATATCAAATTAATGCTGTGTTTGCAAGGATTAAGAATTTGCAAACAGAACGAAAAAACCTTCATTACTTCTCGAGATACAGAGTATTCTGTAAATACCAATATTTTCACAAAACTGCGGCCATTTTGAAAATAATAAAGATAATTGAGTTCTGTTTTCACCAAATTGTTTGTCTTGCTTAGAGCTTTAAAATGATGTATAATATTACATATGTTTACATTTAAAAATTCCGAGATTCGAACCCATGACCCCCGGTTTTTGGAACAGCCTGTATTTTAAAAAGGTTAAACATATTTTTATGTTATTCCTTGGGTATGATTTAGTCGGGAAATGTTTTGTTTCGTCTTTGAATGCTAAGCCGTTCGCCTATAATCTGTTTTGGACGGCTTAGAAGACTCACCCAATATTTAAAACATTCACTTTAAACTGCACATTTCATATATAGTGTTTATGCAGTAAATTAATTGTTTTATACATTCCAAAATTTACAGTCATATATACTGTATTGCTGTCATCTGGATATGGATAAAATGTCTGTTTCCAGTTATTTTTTCTCGGAAATGCCACTTAAAAGTCTTATGAGGGTCCTATCACAGTCTAAGAACAAATATTTTTTCTTAAACTGTGGTCCTATTTTTAACACATAAACAAATCTCTGAGTGGCAATAACAAACACTCACATTCACATATCTCAGTGATGTATCCACATGAACAAATAAGTCATATTCGGTGAATATACGAAGTGCAGACTGCATTCTGTTCTTTTATAATGTGATTTGTAGTAAACCTGCGGTTGAAAAAAGTTCTATCACTTTTAAAGTCGTTTTTCTAAACACAATAACTACTGTGTAAATTCATTTCCCTAACGAATTGAAAAATTAGATGTGTGTAAAGAATATTTTGTTTATTTTATGTGTTGATCGTTGAAATCAATGAATTCATATTAAAATGTTCAAACAGCTCGGACTGCAGAGGTAATTTGGTCGCACGTGCAAGCCACGTGACCGAGAACCGCTCTCGTCCAAACCGCTACGCTGAAAAAGCAGACCACAACACAACAACTGCCATTATATTATAAAGTGGTACACTTCCAGTCGCAGCGGTAACGCAGGGGCCGTGAACTTTAACGGTAACCGTGGCTAAAGTTTCCCGCTTCTGTTTCGAGCTACAGTTTATGAAAAACATGCTTTTTGGGGAATTGTTGCACCTTATTGTTTATTAATTTCGAATTGCACTCTTTTAAATAATGTATTACCATGCATTTGTCAAGGATACGACTCAAAATCATAAAAAGAAACCCAGCAACGAAATCCGAAAAAAGTCGTAAGAATAATGTTAATTGTTTTGGTATGTGTGAATGGAAAAGGTCGTCGGGAAACCCCTCAACAAGGAAGTGCGTGAGGCCACCAAGAGAAGCCTCGCGTTGCTTTTGAAAGCATGTTGCAAAATATCTTACGGCAGGTTATCTATAGTCAATACTAACATGGTCCCTTGCAGTGAGAAACCCGAAAAACTATGTCGCCTCAGACTTTAATTATTGACTTCGTGAATTAGTTTTCTGTGACCTTTTAACTGAATTACTTCAACACGCCGGACTATGAATTGTTGCATACTTGTTGGATTGGGCAGTTCCGAATTACGAGGTGACCTTCATCACCCGAGGCGGTTGTCGCATTGTTGATGAGTCGGTCGCGGTTGCTGGGCGTCCATCGACCGCCAATCACGGCCGCCGCCGCCGCCTACCTGCGCCCACAACTGGTCGATCCGTGCCCATAAACGGATTGTCTTACGTCAATCCAGCCCATTCACTAAACGGTTTCATTCGAAAACAACCAATGCCGTCAGCAAGGAATATGTTGGTTCAGTCACCGGGGTCTTTGGTAGCCCTCTTTATAAGGTAGTCAGTGCTATGCGTATTAGGAGGGTCGTGGCCTACTAGTTCCTAGTTAACTTAAAGCTTATTCCATGGAAGCAATATTAGATTGCAAGTCCTGTTTGTTCTTAATCGATGGTTACAGGTTATTTTTACAAATCAACAATAACTATAGACAGTCGAGTGCCAATGTTTTTCAATTTAAAATCTAACTATACCAATTAAAAATATGTTCCATGTTTCAATGTTTATCAAAATCGTACTTTTTGCCATGTACTTTTTCACTTTGTCATTTGTAATTTTTAACTGTTTCAAGTAATCTCTAAAAAAACAAATTCTTAAAGTCGTCTTAGGAACTTAGGAGTTATTAATGTACACCTATCAAGAGCATATTGCGGGTGAAGGCCAGGTTATACTCCCTCGAACGCCGCGCCGCACGCCGGCGAGTAAAGGAAGGCTGGTGTACAATCAGCTTACATTCATCCCTCACTCTTATTCCTGTTAAAATACCTAGCGACTGTTGTGTTCCGGACTTCTACAGTTCGTTAAAGGTATCAAAAGGACTACTTCTTGGTATAATTAAACGATGGTTTATAAATAGCGTGTTGGTTAGTGTTGAAGAAGAGTGCTTATGATGTTAAAGGTCTAATGTTTGCGTTCGAAGATCTAAAGACAAATTCAATCAAACCGCATTTGACATAATCATAAAAAATCCAGTAATATATTTTTTGTCACGTTAGCATCTGCTTTATCTTAGTTTTGTGAGGATTGATCACACGCACTGCAATATTGGCTGCCGTTTCGTCAGAGGTTTGGCGCCATCTTAATTTTTTACGTTATATATTATGAGGTGATCAGGCGTTTGATCCCATTATTTCATCTCGTATCTATAAGTCTGTTCACTGTTACAACTGATTTATATCTGATACACGTTAAAAACTGTTCCAAATTAATTTTATAGAGCCTTTAGATCAATCTTAATTGGCGTAAATGAATTTATAACGAGCTCAAATTAATTCATGTAACAGTAAACGATGCCGAAAACCCCCGGAGTTTAAATAGTTTGCTTTTTTGTTCCACATTTATTGATAAAATGCAAGAGAAAAAGCAAATAACACAGCAAGGGAAAGTTTTTACTTTGAGAAATATTTTTAACTATTCATATAACGGATTTTTTATTTTTTATATTAATCAATGCTAATAGCAGCAATTATTATCCTCTTTAAGCAGTTTTTAGGCCGCATATAAATAGGTCCATTGTTGTGCATAGTAGAGTGATATATTATAGTAGTCCAATATATGTATAGTAGCACTGCAGCCTTAGCCCAGCATATCAAATAGTGGCATTTGCGTCCATTAGTCCAATGTCCATAAACCGTATTCTTAAAATGTTGTCATTCTTCATTTAGAATCAATCAGGAAAGTCTTAAAATTTAGGGGTTTGACTTACCCATCCATGAAGGTCTAAGTTGTTTTAATGATATATTGCCTATTGCCTATTTGAATCTAAAGAATAACTCTAAAATTTCAGCTCCTCCTAAACCCATGGCTTGTGACCAGTTTATTTTTATTAAATTTCCTTATTTTTCAGATAACGATCCCCCCGAAGAAGCAGCCGGCACACATATCGGTAAGTAACGTTGGAAAAAAATTTGTCTACATAGTATTATTCATAGTCAAAGGTATTATCCTGTAGGTATTTAATCAACTATAAGCCATCGCGATGGCTAGACGTAGTAGAACAACTAACTAGAGTAGAACAAAACAGAATACGAGTTTTGATGATTTAGCAATTAAGTCCGTGTTTTGTTAAATCTCTTTATTGTTCCATTCAGATTTTTGTTTGTAATTTAATCTATTCTTTAACACCTATTTTTTGTCTTGTTTGTAGAATTAATGTTTGTATCTGAGTTCACTCAAGTGTGAGGAAAGTCCATTGAATTGCAATTCCTCAATGTTTGAACACCGAACACACCGGACTACACATACACAGTTCTGGCTAGTGTTGAGCCGGTACGGTTTACTAATCACTGTTAGATGTGTATAAACTGACCAGATTTCCTCATCGATTGAAAAACCACTCCACAATAGACGAGGTTGTTCCAGAAGTAGAAATTTACAAACGCTTCGGCTCCGTTTGCGTAAATACTCCTTTGTTCCGTAACTGTTACCGACGAAATACTGACGTTTTTAGGACTGAGTAAACTGTAAAATGTAACGCTTTATAGCATGAAAAAGAAACGTGAACAAATTAATCCATTTTAAATATCTTAAATTCATCTCAAATCAGTGTTTAGTGATATATTATTAGCATAATATTGAGTACGGGTTTACATAAACGTGCCAAACATAAATTTCTCAAGAAGGTATAGAATAAACGTTCTGTCAGTCTGATTACGTTTTATCAATTATAACAACTTCCATCCACGTGTTGCTTGCTGAGAGTCGTTGTTGTGATGTTGGACGCATAGAAGTATAAACATGGTTATAGTTCTACGCTTGGACGTGCTGCTGGGTATGGAGGGGGGTCGTTACAAGTCGACAGAGGTGACACTGAATATCCAGCCTCTGCGCATCTGTTATGCAGTCGGCTGTTGAGACAAGCCAAGGTTCGACAGACACAAACACACAACCATGGAAGTGCGAAGCCGCACTGAGAAGCCCCACAACGACCCGCACCGCTCCGATCAAATTCCATTCCCTGATCTTAAGCTTATATTGTTTCCTAATTTCATTAACAATTGCTTTGCAGTATTTCCTTCATCGTCAACACTGCAAAGGTGGAATAACTCTTGTACTAAATTAACAGACTCTCAAAGTTTTATTCAAACAAGACGTTCTGTAGTAAAAGAAAGAGGTTCATGACCAGCATACTATCGAATTATTCAAATGAACCAAATTGATAAGAGTGATAACGTTGCAGCCCGCGTTCATCGAGTCAAGGTTAAACTCGCTAACGGGTGGGGGCTACGACTTATAGACAATCACTGCCAGTACCTCGGTTTTGTTATTGTTTTAAATTTCTGCTGCGATATATGCATAAAAGTATAATTCGTCAAAATTCAAAGTTTTTAACATTTACTGTACTACAAGTACATTGATACTCTTAAACTGCACTACTGCAATAGAGATGTACTGCAACCCCCTTACTACGCGTATGTATTTTACCCCTTAGTACGCGCCTACGGACAGCCGTAATAGCTTCTTCTTCGTTGGTACAGTTATTATTATTTTACAGGCTTACCGCTTCTCCTACTAGAAAAGTGAGTTGTGAGTTGAGTATACGGCAACTGAGTATGAATAGTATAGTTACTAATTAATTACGATTACAAGTTTTTGACGTTTTTTTCTATTTAAATTGCATACAACAGGCTTTCTATTACTCGCATTTCAGCCAAGACCCAGTTCCAGCCACGAGGTATTTGGGGCTCATGTCACAGGAAGGGTTGGGAAACACTTATTTCTGACTCGGGCCCGCGTCAGAGACTGCGACGTAGGCATTATGACCCACTAAAACATTTTCAAATTTTCCTATACATGATTAATCATTAATGCCAAACATCACAAGAATAATTTTTATTGATTGATTTCTATTATGACATTGAATTTGATCAATTAATTTATGTTTTTCTGTTGCAGTTACACAACATGCATACAACAATAGATCTACAATTACTTTTTCTCTCATAAAAAAGTAAACAAAATAGTAAAAATAAAATCGTTGTTGAAAAAGGCTTATACGTGGTTATTAATTAATATTAGGTTCAATTATCCACATAGAAAAATAATATGTAATTTCTCTGTGATATCCTCCTTCATGTCATTCAACACAACTTTAGGAGGTTGGCTAGATTACTTCCACAAGTATCGGTCGTATACCGCTGGCACGTAATGTTCCAAAAACACGTTCAATGTTTTTAGCTGATGTTTTGTTAGGGTAAAAGAGATAAAAATACAACTACTTCAGCAGCTTCCTAATGATTTACGAACATTTCCTCCCCTATGGAGACCAGGTGATACAGTTTTTTATGCATTTTTATATGTGGCTTAGTTTATAAGAGTTGTGTTTTTACTATCTAAAAACTGAAGAAGAAATTTAAGGTGTTTAGGACAAATATTTAATCTTATCAGTGTCCAAATAAATGGTATGACTAATAAAAGCCACACCACCACTAAGAATATAATGTAGCACTCATAAAGGAAGACATGTATTACAATATAAAATAACAGTCCAGTGAAAAGGGTTTCTTCATTTGACCATTATTTTTAAAATTTGCTTTCCTTTATTGCACCTTCCTGTATCTTAGCTCTAAGTTTTGACTGTACCCTACTTTTATGGGGTACCCGCGGGGGTACGCGTAATTAATAACCTAAATATCGGTTATTAACACGTTGGCTGCGGCAAAATAAGTGCTTAGGTCTTCAAAAATGCGGACATAGCACAACACAGAATACCACAACAGTAAATAAATCACTCGGTGAAAGCAAAAAAACGCACGGCGCGGGAAACTGACACCACTCGACTAACACGTGGTATGTATTCGAGGAGCGGACAGCGTACAGTACGCCTCCGTCAAGAGCTGAGCTCGCACTGAACCAAAAAGCCGAGCGCTGCAGGTGACGCGACGTCTGCGTCATCCGCCCCCCGCGCTGCAATCGCATGACGCGTATGCCGCGTCATGCCGCAGTCAACGTGTTAACCGTATGATATGCTACTCAGAATAGCAAAGTGTATTTTTTAAGTAGAATATAGAACGGTGTTATTTTAAAATGTTATATTCCAAATGCACAGTACATTGTATGAATGTAGAAATTGAACGTATATATCTGATCAGTCTATTGAAAAAAATATTTTATTTTATGAATTAAATATACAATCTGTTATTATCATGACAACTATTAAGTTCATCACCAGGTATTTTAATCATTAATTTAAAATAGGGTTCCTTCCTAGCTAAAAAATCAAATTAAAACTTTAAAAAACTTACATGACTAAACCGAGCTGTCATATTTCAAAATCAAAATCCAGAATTCGAAATTATAAAATTTTATAAGTATAATTTTAGGTACCAAAGAAGGTACTACTTTGGGAGGATTTTTACGTACTAAAAAGAACACGTAGTAAGGTTTCCAGCGGTGTCCATCTAAGGCTATTTCCGCACCGGAGCGGCGGTCACGCCATCGTCTCGGGTTGTCAGTGTCAATACAAGCCCTCCCTCAATCCTATTCAATATTTAACGCTATTCTTACTTTCTCAGTGGTTATAGCCAGACCTCTGTGGCCTTCTTTCGTTGTAAAAAAAACGCTTCGCACTACAGTGCGAAAATCGCTAATGCATTACAAAACTTGTTATAACAAAGTATTTTATTTAGGACAATTAAAGAGGATTAATATTTGCTACCCTGATTAATATTTTGTCCATACTGTACCTTCTTAACGTTCTTTCAAGACTCCCGACTGGTGCGCCCAACTCCTCTCTATTTCTGCATTCGAAGTAATTACTGGGTTATCGTGGCTATCTTTAAAAAAATCGACTACTGCAGGCAGAGGTTATGTGCGTTTCAATTGGTTCTTTGCTGAGAGTTTACTGACTAATGTAATGAATATGTTTTGGCCGCTCACTGAGATAAACGTTTCTGTTTTGTTGATAACCCATAAACTTTCATAAGCCCTAAACAGTCTTTAGTTCCCTTAAGTATTTAAAATACCCCCATTACAGCGGACCTGCATACTCAGCGAATTTCAAATGCGAAAAAACGTATTTCAATCCAACATAGTGAGATTTGACATGTGTTGTAAGCTCCTTAAGAACAACATAGAGAAAGAGTATGCAGGTTTGCTGCAACAGGTCCGTTAAAACTGGGTGGTTTTAATTCAATATTTAGTAGATCTGAACTAGAAGAAGCCATATACCAAGTTTTACCAAGATATGTCAAAAAATAAGGAAGATATAGCATTTATTTTATTTCCCATAAGGATAACATGGGGAATGAGTATGCAGGTTTGCTGCCATAAAAATGGAAGTTTCGGAGATTTTAGACTATAATACATTAGATCTCATATAGATGAAGCCACAAACAAAGTTTTATTAAGATATGTTGAGAAATAAGCGAGATATAGAATTTTACTTATTTCCAATAAGGATATTAGATATTCAATATCTCGGTAACCATTGGACATAGAGCAATGATTAAAATAACTAAATTGTTTGTTTTTTCGAGCTGAGTTCAATGGTGCTAGCCAAAATTTGAATACTTTTATTTTTCTATGTGGGAAATTTAAAAAAAAACCATTTTCGGGGGGTTTATTCCCCTTTAACCCCCCTCCCGGTGGTCCGATCGGGCTGGTTTACGAACTCGTCCGATTGATTACCACTTTACATGTCTGAACCAAATTTCATGGGTATCGGACCATATTTACGGCCGCTATCGTGCTGACAGACACACATATATATAGATAGATAGATAGATAAATAGATAGATATATAAATACCTCCGTCGCAGCAAACCTGCGTACTCAGCGAATTTCCAATTACAAAATATCCAGTAATTAATCCATTATTACGAAAAAAATAAACAAGTGATGTATTTATATATAAAAAATATATATTATAGCTTGTTTTACAAAAACTTTGTAAGAAATATTGGTAAATGACTTATATGAAAGAACACAAATATTTCATATAACGAAGTAGGCAAGAATGTTTATTTTTTAAATTATATAAACATATAATTGTTTAAAAAACCAAAATTCTATTAAATACATTGACAAACTGAGAAATCACTCAAAGCGATTCCTTGAAAACCTCAGTAGAGAGTAAATACGAAATTTTGTAAGCTAACATTCTGCTGCCCTGATAATAAAAAGACGGGGAAAAAATGCGTGGCAATATCTCGGAGACCAATGGACTTAGAGGAATGATTTAGGATACCGAATTGTTTGTTTTTTCGAGCTAAATCCAATGGTGCAACCAATAATTGGATAAATATAATTTTTCAATTTGAAAAACTCAAAAAACCCATATTTGAGGGGTAAAATGGGGCCTTTACCCCACTTTGGATATGTCGATCTGGCTGGTTTACGAACTCGTCCAAGAAAATCTAGTTTTACATGTCTGTACCAAATTTTGTTACGATCGGAGGATATTTACGTTTAGACCAATTTTTTGTGTTTATTAACGATTGATAAGTCTGTACACTTACCTCTGTTTGGAACTTGCAGGTTTTATCAAGTCCAAGATAATAAATAGTTAAAAACAACTGTATGTCTCCTAAGATAAAGTACAGGGTGTTTTTTTAAACACAACCCGTTTTTAAGATTGAATAATGCTCATATAAAGACGAAATGGGTATTGTTTTGGTTATCTTTGCATTTTGTACAACCTATTATTTAAGTTTGATCACATTTTGCTTACATTATGTGTTCAAACAATTCCGCCATTAACATTTATACAAAGTTGTGTTCTATCCATCAAAATCCTGAACACGTGATGCAAAGTACCTCTTTAAATTTCTTGCATTGAATTTGTTATGTTTGTTTTAAGGTGCTGAACATCCTGTGAATTGTTTTCGTAGGCGTTACCTTTTATATATCCCCTAAGAAAATAGTATAATGGGGTCAAATCCGGGGATCTTGGGCGGAATAATCATTCACTGATAAAATAAAGTTTTGGGTTGCGTTAAAAAACATCCTGTATTTTTAACAAGAGTTTTCTCAGAGGTTTAAAATGCCCTTGTTTACTTATATTTAAAGAAGCAACGGTCTAACAAGGATTCCTGAGACGCTCTTGTCAGGATGTCAGGGATTGACGCTGAAGGACGGTGAAGTTTCTGGCGGTGTAGCATAGGCTGCCCGCCACACAGCTGTGTACCGATATTGCGTTCGCGCTTGTCAGGCGTCTTGCTCCCATACAAAATGCATTGAAAACTTTGATATACCGCGCCACTTTTTGCAATTAATACCTGATGCCCGCAGAATCACCCAATGAAATGATACGTGCTTTTTATTTGATATTATTCAATGTGCATTCTTTACAAATTGGCCATTGGACTGATTTATTTTAATCAAATACAGATAGGAAAAGTTTGGACACCGCCACCTAACTTTTAACGCGTCATAGTTAAGGTGACCAGACGCAGACGTCCCGTTTTGAACGGGACAGTCCCGTTTTTTAGCAACGTGTCCCTTTGTCCCGACGAACTACTTTAGAAATACTTTAAAAATACGGTTTAACGTGGAAAAACTCTCAAATAAATGTTTCCGGTTCTTTTGTAGTTTCTTAGTAACTTAAAATTAATGGTTAAGATAAACTGGAGTTATTTTCAATCTGTAAATGTCTAAAAATCCATCAAAAAGCTCCTAATTTTCCGAAATTTTCCGAGGGAGGATCCTCGGACCCCTCTCTCTTTGTGGGGGGGAGGGATATGGAAATACGTTTTAATGTAAAATACTCTTAAACAATTTTTTCCGGTTCTTTTGTAGTGTCCTAATAACTTAAAATTAATGGTAAAAACGAACTAGAGTCTAACACATATTTTCAATCTGAACGTGTCTAAAAACCCACCAAAATGCTCCTAGTTTTTCAAAATTTTCCGAAGGGGGACCATCGGACCCCCCTCAATTTGCGGGGGGTATGGAAATACGTTTTGATGTAAAATACTGTTAAATAGTTTCGGTTCTTTTGTCGTTTCCTAGTAACTTAAAATTAATGATAAAAATGAACTAGAGTCTAGCACATATTTTCCATCTGAAAGAGACTGAAAACGCACCTAAATGCTCCTAATTTTTTCAAAATTTTCCGAAGGGGGACCCTCGGGTTCCCCTCCTTTGTGGGGGGGGGGGGGGTATGGAAATACGTTTTGATTTAAAATACTCTTAAATAAAATTTTTCGGTTCTTTAGTGGTTTCCTAGTAACTTAAAGTTAATGATAAAAATGGACTAGAGTCTAGCACATTTTTGCCATCTGATAGACCCTAAAAGCGCACCAAAATGCTCCTAACCAATGCTCCACCCCCACAACGGGGTATTTTTGGGGCAGCCCAAATTTTTTAGATGTGAACCCCTATCAAGTGGCCCCTCATTTTAAAGGATTTGTCTAAAGAAATACAAAAGCACAAACCGGAAATCAATATCACAGCCCTAAACAAAATGGCGGCCATTTCAAAATTTGAGATGGGTAAACAAGCTAAAGTGTGGATACCCCTCCCCTAACTTTTAAACGGGTTACAGTAGATAAACTAAACACAACTTTATGAGATAAAAAACTGGGCTTTAATCTCTCATAAACAACTTTGCCCTCGCCCCCAAAAATGGGGCACTTTGGGGTTAGCTCCAAATGCCGTGTGAACCTCCATCGAGTGACCCCCTCATTTTAAAGGGTTTGTCAAAATAAATGCAATGTCACAAACCGGAGGGCAATATCATACCCCTAATCAAAATGGCGGCGCGAGTATATTGCCTCGACTTCCACACACCTATTTTAAATTATAGTATCAACCATTATTTAAAAAAAAGTTTTTCTTTCATCCTTTATTTTTTAACAGCTAAAATCTCTTTATACGTATTAACCATAATAATACTAATTTGTTTTCAATGGGGGTCTCTCTACTAGTTTTTTTTGTGAATTAGGTTCTGAAGGCCATGGTTAAAGAAGCATCAAAACAGTGATGCGGATGTTTTGTGCATTGGTAGATAGAATCTGAATTTTAATTTACAACTTAGTTAACCTTACCTTTTATGAAGGTTGAAATTAAATCACAAACTTAATTCCAAGAAAATATTTGGAAGCATTCCTGTTTAATAAGGTTATTTAAATGGAGATATATGAAATCAAAGCTATTAAAGTGATAGGCAACTAGTTTACAGTTATTTCATTTTGGGCTTTTTGCACTATTTGTATACATATAGGCCTACACATAGATTATTTTCAATATACTTACAAACAACCAGATCAAGAAATTAAAATTTCTCTTCCGGCGCGGAAAACATCCGGGTCACTGTGGACAAATATTATTTTGAGGTAAATGACCCTTGTATAGGTCAGTGAAATTTCTATATAAACAGCTAAGATGACTATGTTGTTAAAATACCTTAACGACTTTTCATAGAACAAATTAGAATCGTCTAATGATGTTTTGCGATAATGTTATGTTCTCGAAGTTTTGTCGTTTTCGAAGGGTAATAATAAATTAACCTTATTCTTATTAGTCGTCAACTGGTTTACGTTGAACAGCCTATATATACTACGCGTTTCTCAAGGAATAGTTTTATAAACTTTGAAACACTGAGCTCTGTAACTAAGAGAGAGACACCAGACACTCAGCACGGCGGTTAATTTTTGTACACTAATGTGACGGCGGTAAATTAACAAAATCGTCGCAAAACGCGAGGAGTCATTACCAGAGTAATTGCCGGGGCGGAAGTCATATATCACCGGAAGTAAATAAACCGGACGCCAAATAGGCCAATGCCAAACGGCGGAGGGAGCGGCGAACAACGCGTGTCAGATGTGCGTGATTTATTATTTAATGAATTAATTGGTTTTGCAATTCTAGTACCGTAAACTGTTACATGGGGAGATGAAGGCAGTCATTATCCTAAAATAGCGTTTGCGCCTCGGTCGAATGAGTTTTGCAGCTCTCGATCTCGGCTACGCCTCGAACTTCACATAAAGTTTAATGGATTGAATTAAAGTTCACCGAAAATTTTATCGTGAGGTTCCCTTATTATAAGTTTAAAAGGGAAGGTTTTATTTATAGGCCAGTTGATAATCTCATTGTCCATCCACATTCCACATGTCTCCGAGATAAATTTCATCAGCGCAGGTGTTGCCTATGCAAATCTCAAGACCAAAGTTACTAGGACACCGACTCACCAACTACTCAATTTGAAAAAGAATTTTTCATCCACTTGAGCTTAGTGTATATTGTAGCTAGCAAGATGTGGTAGTTGTTAATGATGTTTATCATCATAATATCTATGAGGATAAAAGATTTGCCATTTGATAGAGAAGTTGCAAATCAGCACACGGTCTTTGTTTTCACATCATGACGTCACTGCTGACGCCAGGTCTGCTGCCGCCACGTGGATGCTGAGGCTGGGACCAGATTACCGAGTACACTAGGTACCACCACGTACCACCGACACCGCCGCGCCGTAGTGTGTCACTGTTTACACACAGACACGCTGCTGACGACAGGTCTGCGCGCCACGTGGATGCTGAGGCTGGGACCAGATTACCGATTACACTAGGTACCACCACGTACCACCGACACCGCCGCGCCGTAGTGTGTCACTGTTTACACACAGACACGCTGCTGACGCCAGGTCTGCGCGCCACGTGGATGCTGAGGCTGGGACCAGATTACCGATTACACTAGGTACCACCACGTACCACCGACACCGCCGCACCGTAGTGTGTCACTGTTTACACACAGACACGCTGCTGACGACAGGTCTGCGCGCCACGTGGATGCTGAGGCTGGGACCAGATTACCGAGTACACTAGGTACCACCACGTACCACCGACACCGCCGCGCCGTAGTGTGTCACTGTTTACACACAGACACGCTGCTGACGACAGGTCTGCGCGCCACGTGGATGCTGAGGCTGGGACCAGATTACTGAGTACACTAGGTACCACCACGTACCACCGACACCGCCGCGCCGTAGTGTGTCACTGTTTACACACAGACACGCTGCTGACGACAGGTCTGCGCGCCACGTGGATGCTGAGGCTGGGACCAGATTACTGAGTACACTAGGTACCACCACGTACCACCGACACCGCCGCGCCGTAGTGTGTCACTGTTTACACACAGACACGCTGCTGACGACAGGTCTGCGCGCCACGTGGATGCTGAGGCTGGGACCAGATTACCGAGTACACTAGGTACCACCACGTACCACCGACACCGCCGCACCGTAGTGTGTCACTGTTTACACACAGACACGCTGCTGACGCCAGGTCTGCGCGCCACGTGGATGCTGAGGCTGGGACCAGATTACCGAGTACACTAGGTACCACCACGTACCACCGACACCGCCGCACCGTAGTGTGTCACTGTTTACACACAGACACGCTGCTGACGCCAGGTCTGCGCGCCACGTGGATGCTGAGGCTGGGACCAGATTACTGAGTACACTAGGTACCACCACGTACCACCGACACCGCCGCGCCGTAGTGTGTCACTGTTTACACACAGACACGCTGCTGACGCCAGGTCTGCGCGCCACGTGGATGCTGAGGCTGGGACCAGATTACTGAGTACACTAGGTACCACCACGTACCACCGACACCGCCGTGACGTGGATGCTGAGGCTGGGACCAGATTACCGATTACACTAGGTACCACCACGTACCACCGACACCGCCGCGCCGTAGTGTGTCACTGTTTACACACAGACACGCTGCTGACGCCAGGTCTGCGCGCCACGTGGATGCTGAGGCTGGGACCAGATTACTGAGTACACTAGGTACCACCACGTACCACCGACACCGCCGCGCCGTAGTGTGTCACTGTTTACACACAGACACGCTGCTGACGCCAGGTCTGCGCGCCACGTGGATGCTGAGGCTGGGACCAGATTACTGAGTACACTAGGTACCACCACGTACCACCGACACCGCCGCACCGTAGTGTGTCACTGTTTACACACAGACACGCTGCTGACGCCAGGTCTGCGCGCCACGTGGATGCTGAGGCTGGGACCAGATTACTGAGTACACTAGGTACCACCACGTACCACCGACACCGCCGCGCCGTAGTGTGTCACTGTTTACACACAGACACGCTGCTGACGCCAGGTCTGCGCGCCACGTGGATGCTGAGGCTGGGACCAGATTACCGAGTACACTAGGTACCACCACGTACCACCGACACCGCCGCGCCGTAGTGTGTCACTGTTTACACACAGACACGCTGCTGACGACAGGTCTGCGCGCCACGTGGATGCTGAGGCTGGGACCAGATTACCGAGTACACTAGGTACCACCACGTACCACCGACACCGCCGCACCGTAGTGTGTCACTGTTTACACACAGACACGCTGCTGACGACAGGTCTGCGCGCCACGTGGATGCTGAGGCTGGGACCAGATTACTGAGTACACTAGGTACCACCACGTACCACCGACACCGCCGCACCGTAGTGTGTCACTATTTACACACATACACGCTGCTGACGCCAGGTCTGCGCGCCACGTGGATGCTGAGGCTGGGACCAGATTACCGATTACACTAGGTACCACCACGTACCACCGACACCGCCGCACCGTAGTGTGTCACTGTTTACACACAGACACGCTGCTGACGACAGGTCTGCGCGCCACGTGGATGCTGAGGCTGGGACCAGATTACCGATTACACTAGGTACCACCACGTACCACCGACACCGCCGCACCATAGTGTGTCACTGTTTACACACAGACACGCTGCTGACGACAGGTCTGCGCGCCACGTGGATGCTGAGGCTGGGACCAGATTACCGAGTACACTAGGTACCACCACGTACCACCGACACCGCCGCACCGTAGTGTGTCACTATTTACACACATACACGCTGCTGACGCCAGGTCTGCGCGCCACGTGGATGCTGAGGCTGGGACCAGATTACCGATTACACTAGGTACCACCACGTACCACCGACACCGCCGCACCATAGTGTGTCACTGTTTACACACAGACACGCTGCTGACGCCAGGTCTGCGCGCCACGTGGATGCTGAGGCTGGGACCAGATTACCGATTACACTAGGTACCACCACGTACCACCGACACCGCCGCACCATAGTGTGTCACTGTTTACACACAGAC
Source organism: Flexamia atlantica (assembly GCA_035578135.1). Taxonomy (NCBI): domain Eukaryota; kingdom Metazoa; phylum Arthropoda; class Insecta; order Hemiptera; family Cicadellidae; genus Flexamia; species Flexamia atlantica. Next base: position 86,872,712 of record JAQJVK010000001.1, read on the forward strand.
ACGCTGCTGACGACAGGTCTGCGCGCCACGTGGATGCTGAGGCTGGGACCAGATTACCGAGTACACTAGGTACCACCACGTACCACCGACACCGCCGCACCGTAGTGTGTCACTATTTACACACATACACGCTGCTGACGCCAGGTCTGCGCGCCACGTGGATGCTGAGGCTGGGACCAGATTACCGAGTACACTAGGTACCACCACGTACCACCGACACCGCCGCACCGTAGTGTGTCACTGTTTACACACAGACACGCTGCTGACGCCAGGTCTGCGCGCCACGTGGATGCTGAGGCTGGGACCAGATTACCGAGTACACTAGGTACCACCACGTACCACCGACACCGCCGCGCCGTAGTGTGTCACTGTTTACACACAGACACGCTGCTGACGCCAGGTCTGCGCGCCACGTGGATGCTGAGGCTGGGACCAGATTACCGAGTACACTAGGTACCACCACGTACCACCGACACCGCCGCGCCGTAGTGTGTCACTGTTTACACACAGACACGCTGCTGACGCCAGGTCTGCGCGCCACGTGGATGCTGAGGCTGGGACCAGATTACCGAGTACACTAGGTACCACCACGTACCACCGACACCGCCGCGCCGTAGTGTGTCACTGTTTACACACAGACACGCTGCTTTCGCCAGGTCTGCGCGCCACGTGGATGCTGAGGCTGGGACCAGATTACCGAGTACACTAGGTACCACCAAGTACCACCGACACCGCCGCGCCGTAGTGTGTCACTGTTTACACACAGACACGCTGCTGACGCCAGGTCTGCGCGCCACGTGGATGCTGAGGCTGGGACCAGATTACCTAGTACACTAGGTACCACCACGTACCACCGACACCGCCGCGCCGTAGTGTGTCACTGTTTACACACAGACACGCTGCTGACGCCAGGTCTGCGCGCCACGTGGATGCTGAGGCTGGGACCAGATTACCGAGTACACTAGGTACCACCACGTACCACCGACACCGCCGCGCCGTAGTGTGTCACTGTTTACACACAGACACGCTGCTGACGCCAGGTCTGCGCGCCACGTGGATGCTGAGGCTGGGACCAGATTACCGAGTACACTAGGTACCACCACGTACCACCGACACCGCCGCGCCGTAGTGTGTCACTGTTTACACACAGACACGCTGCTGACGCCAGGTCTGCGCGCCACGTGGATGCTGAGGTGGGACCGGACAGCGATCTCTGGATTATCGAGAACTGTGTAGTAGTCTCCACCCGCCATTTAACACCTACTACGTGCTGAGTTTCATATACTTATTTATTTACTTCATTATTTTAGGCTTTCGCATTTTGCAGAGTCAATGGGCTTTTTTCTTTTTAAAGGGCTTTCATTCAAGAAAACCTAAAAATATTGAAATTGTCTAAATGTTGAAATATTTTATATTGAAATATTAATATTGAAACTGTGCACCTATCATAAAAGAGTTTTAACTGATTCACTTAATGTTAACTACGCATGATATTATGTGCTTGGGAACTTCGCTGAGTACGAAGGGAGTCTGTAAAGAAAAATATTTTTCATTAACACGTTCCTTCAACCTCATAAAAAGTAAAATATTATGAAAAAATATGTAATACGATAAATTATCATTTGTTTTCCGTTACTTCAACTATAGGCATAGTTTTTTTCCAGTGCGATTGGGCTCTCAGTTATCGGATATATGCCTATAATTAAATTACAAAACAAAGTCAAAATGTTTAAAAAAAAAACATATCCTAAGACGAATTGAGATCCTTCTCATTTTGTTGGTATGAGGGAAATTCGGTTGATAATGACTTCTAACTAAAATGTGCAAGCTCCATTAAAAACAGCAAATTTGTTTAGTTAAACGTTTCCCAACAAACAGATGTATCTTGTGCTATATTAATTCTGGGAACTAAAATGACGTGAGCCTGTTTGTCAGAGACATATCTTATATATACCCTTAATGAACATTAGTTCTGGGGACAATTTAGATAAATCAGTGTTGTGCGATTATATTAAGTCGCTAGTAAAGTTTTACTACATCCCTCAGCCTCTTTATGGCTGATAATGTTTTATAACAAAAGTTTATAAACAACTTTTCAACAGATCGTATATAGACCATTGAAGGCTCCGTCTTTTTCACCATTTCACCATATTTATAATCATGCTACGAATTTATCCGTTAGCTAGAAAGCTATTTTTATTTTGATTTGAGATTTGGTGCTTACCCCGTTCAAGGAGCAGTTTGTCTCCGAGGACCCACATTGTGTGTGAGCAGATAAAGCCCTTACGTAACTGCGTAGGCCCAGACACATCCACAGCTCGTTACGTAAAGCCCACACGTGTTATGTTTAGTCAAGATAATGTGTTACTTTTACCGTGTTGTATTGTTCGTTGACACCTTGATGCCTTCGACCTTGTGATTTATAAGTGACGTTATCTCAATAAAAATTACTGTACTTGGATTCCATTACCTTTTTCATTTGGTTTACCCTATTGTATCAAGATGTTAAAACACTGCTAAACTATGTTGACCACTTTATTGGGGTGACTGTGATATCTATCAGGTTCAGTGAGGTAAAATGAAATCGATTTCATGGGAAAATTGCTTTGATAGAGATTGCCCATAATTATTGGTATTCTCTGACCATTTTACAAAAGAAGAAGTAAAGTAAAAAGAAATATTGTTTGGTGCGATACATACCGATAATTGTTAACAGCAGATCAGCATTTTTACAGGCGTACCTTTTTTATCGTGGTTTTCATCCAATCTATACACATTTAATTTAAGCTGAGTTAACACAGATGTGTTTTGTAACTTTTACTTTGAAAATAAACCGTAAAACAAAGAAGCATCTCAAATGTATATTTGAGGTTTGAGAGATCTGAGCAAATGTAATAACATCTTATAGATATGAATAGCGTTATCTGAAAGCTTAAGAGTTAAGTTTTGCAAAGTCAGAATGAGTGGAAAGTTTGCAAGTTTGCCAACTTAAGCTGCTAAGCTCCTAGACACGTCGTAACACAATTTAACCGTGTTAGTGTTAACAAAGAAAGCCCTTGCATTGGGCTTTGAGATTTGGTGTTTTATGACCGAGAGCAACGAGTTTCGTAAGGCCCAGGTGTTTAATTACTTTATCTCCTAAAAGTTTGAATGTAACATGTTTCAATAACATTATTTTATTTCATCCTATTTTTTGTCTACATAATTTGTATTCTCCATGGTTTATTCCCTGTGCTGCGCTAACAAGTAAGTCTATACTGGAGACGTCAATTAGCTCAACATGAATTTGTTCAGTTCAGGGCATGTTTCAGTGCATTAGCATTTTCCTCAGCTGGGTACAGTTTTGAATTATCAATCAGTCGATGACTTCGTCATGAGAAAAATAATAATTACAAGATATAATAATTTATTTTATATACCAGCCTGCAACACAGCATTTGGACAAAAAGTTTTAGATTATGTGGGGATCAAAATTTATAGTAAAATACCTATTTCAATAAAAAAATGATCGAACCTGAAGAAATTTAAGTCTGCATTAAAAGAAGAACTATTAAGAAAATGTATGTATAAAATTGAAGGTTTTTTAAATGAAGATTTTTTAAAATAAAGATTTTAAATGAAAGACTATATATTTATGGATACAATTAATTTAAATTATATTTAGTAATGTATCAGTCTTAGCCATATTTATATGGCAATCAATTAAGACATTTGTATTAAATATAAAAAAAATAATTAAAAATAATACAAACATACGTAGCATTTGACACTGGAATTATCCACTAGCGTTTAAAGCGAAAACTATCAGGCCGGTTTCAACTAAATTCATTGACTAAGTTTAAAGGCGGTGGTCGCCCCTACTTTGCGACGCGTTCGTGAATTTAGTGAACTGATCGATTGTATTTTAATTAAAAGTTGAATGTTCATCACTCCCCTTGATTCACGCGAACACATGATGTTGCTGGCTTTGGTTGGTTGTGTGTTACGTACGTCCGCGTCCGTGGGTGACTTGCCAAGGGCAGTATGCAAACGTGTATGCTATTGCTTGTATGGGTGCAGTAATATAGATCACGTTTGAAGGGCGAACTAGGCGACTTGCCTTGCGTATGCTAGATCTGTGTCGGCAGCTGTCAGAGGAGCCGACTCCCCTGTTCACTGTCGAGATGGTCTACGGCTGTCCGTAGATGGGGCGGCCTCGGTGAGCCGATCCAAGGCCAACGCACTCGTGTCAAAAATTAAGGGATACTTTTACAAATTTAACAATAGTGTAGATTTTCTCTAAGTAGGCCAGTTTATATAATTAAAAGGTTCATAAAAAAGTTAAGAAATCCCGATTGCTTATTCATTAAATTAATATGTTTAAACTGCTGCGGTTCTCAAATAAAAATCCCCTCTCTTAACTCATACTGACACCGTTCAACCACAACCATTTTATCTTGAAGTGTCATAGGGAAATGTGATAATTATAATAACTTAAACTCTATTTACACAACACTGTTCATATACACTTAAATTTTAACCGATTTAATGATCAGGAAAACACCTTGGGAAACCAAAAACTAGTTATCAGTCCATCACGTTGTCGGTTCGTGCTCTTGCTAATGTGTGTGTTTAGTGCCATAAGTGCAGAAAAAGCTGGAGTTTTCATATTTAACTAATCATGGGGATCAGCCGCATATAATTTTTTAACTTCGACAAAAGGAAAGGACACGGAAAATCAGGAATCCCAGAATGATTAATGAACAACTGATTCCTTTAGCTGGAAATATTAAGACCTTGCTTCACCTTTTGAAGCTTAAATTAGTACTTCCTTGTTGTAACTCATATAACCGTTTGAACTGCCTAACACTCTTTAGACTACTCATTAAAGCGGTAATTTTTATTAAAAACTCTTTATACTCAAGTCGATGATAAGTTAATAAATGTATTTATCCATTTAAATCCATGAGCGAAACATGATTTTTATGATATATCAACTAGAGATATATTGTCTAACATTGTTCTAATAAATGCTTGTTGCCAAAATGTCATCTTTCCCAAAGTTCAGTTAAGTCCGCCACAGTGTGCATGGAATTGTTGAATTCAGTTTGCCATTAATTTTTATTTGTCAAGAGTCATAAATTAATTTTTAACTACGTCAAATTCTTCTTAATCATGATAAGTTTAGCTTTTAACCTATTGCAATATGTTTACTTGCAACTAGACGATGTGTTATGAACTCTTCGTGGTCAAAAGTTATTCTTAAGGAGTCGCAGATGACGCAGCTTTACTGAGACTGGGAATTTTATCATTTCGAGGAATTACACTGTGCGGTAAGTTGACATTTACGACTCAGCTGATCCATTGTTGACGTGAGGTGTCTTATAAATCGATTGTTTACCGGAGACCCTCCAGGCTGCATTGCTGCCATTCTCACCTCGAGGGATACGCAACAGTAGGAAAACCTTCGGAGTGGTCACCATAGTTTTTTTTTTTTTAAGTACTGAGGTCTATACTCAGTCTCTTCAATTACTTTGTGTACCATTGTATTCAACAGAGGAGGTATTATCACTGTGAGAGGTACCTGGCATATGACAACTGCAAACAATAAAAATAATTTTTTCTATTGCCAGTTCAGTTTTCCATTTACTTTGTAAAGATAAACGATAGCTACTGGCTAAGCTGTGGGGAACGGGAAAAAGTTATTACAAATTTACGAATCAAGTTAATTTATTTCGAATTTTAATTACATCTGAATAAAAAATGTGGTAACACAAGAAATTATACGTCTGTGAATGTCTCAACCCCTGAATTAGCTAACGTAGAGCTTGGACATGCCTCAATCCAGAGGACTGAGTGGGTGCAATAACTCTCCAGCATGGCTGATGATCGCGTTATAGGTGATTACAGTGGCTATCGGGGCTCCATATCCGCCGGGCTCTGACTCATCTGCCATCTGCCATCTGCATCTCCGTGCTGCACGTGTAGAGGGCTCCCCATCCGCTATTTATACCCCCTTTGACGTCAACCTCGGCCAAAGACCCCCTTCAGCATCTCTCCCGTCCCCGGTCTATCGCCAGCAGTCATCTCAATAAGATTTGAGATCTAATTAAGTCTCTTATAAAGTGGTAACTATTTTCAAATTAATTTCCAAACCTGTTATTCAATGGGTTTTTGGATGGATTTTATTTTTTATTTTTGGAAGAATGTTCAATGGAAAAGTAAATTTACTACAATCAATCAATACTCATGTACGTCTCTTTATTTTTGTATTTGCAAATTTATATTCTGTTTAAGAAGCTATTGGCTTGGAAGCATAGTAAGACCTTATTTTTTTGTTTAACATGAAGGTGAGGCCAGACGGATTTATTTATATACTTAAATTAAATCATTATAACTTCATGGCTAACATTTAGGGATAAACATTTGACAATTATCCAAATATGTTAAAATAAAGGTTTTTGAATGATCGTATCTGGAACGCTGAACTATATGACCACAAACAAAATCAATCTCTTACAGATAATTATTTTATTTTACATGGAACTTGTTTATTGAACTACAAAGAATTTCATACGAGATCTCTGAAGTGGGTGATTAGGTCCTCTCTGCTTTGTAGTCAAGGCGATAGCATCTAGAGGCAGAATAAAACAGTCTATGACTCAATAAGTGCGACTATCATTGAATATCGTCGGTTTACGACTAGGGAATCTCAGTGAAGAGGAACAGTGTTTATCAATGGCTTTAAACGTAAGATAAAACTAAAAGTAAATTACATGTTTTGATTCCTTTTCTAGAAAAGAGAAGGGATAAGATGAATTAATAAAATATCCATGAATGTAACACGAGTCATGAGTTTGACTAAATAGTGACATTAATTGCATCACACCTTGACTCCCCCCCCCCTTATCACTGAGTACAAATCAAACATGAGCCTCGGGATGTCAGCATACCGAAGATACACGTTTGACCATTGGACTTGTTTGTGCGAGATTACAGCTCCGAGATTCGTCAGAATCTGTAAGCGACTTATTCATTAGTTGTCCCCCTAATATTGAAACATATAATTTGTCGAGTTCGTTTTTGCTCGAAAGTGAACCGCTCTTTCGAGTTCAGGACTGCCATTTGCGCTGAAGGAAGTGTTTACAGAGTGTTTAATGGTGTCACTAGCATAGCTATTATTATCAATAGTGTCGGCCTATCTTGCACATAACGGTTATATCGATCGTCGTGAATTGTGCCCGAAATCATCACCATTCCAGCGTCATGAATCGCCATCTAATATCCGTTTCCTGTCCTTATGTAGCAGCACTTGGACGAACGTAGGGTAGTTGGTGAAGATGCTCCCTCAGAACCGTTAGTGTGAGAAGATCTATAATTCGCTCAAGTTCGGTGGGAAGAGTATAGTGTAACAGTCCAGTATTATTTCAGTGTGCTTATAAATTAATAATGTTCACGGAATACTCGTCTTCGAAGCATTTGGAGTTTGAAGCCTATCGACACCAAGTAGGTATGTACTCACCAGATATTTTTGATTACGGCGGATTACACACATATGCATCTCGCACGGTGCAACTAGCATTTTTGATGCCAGTAGCACTGTGCGAGATGCATGCAAGCTGCATGGTCGTGGCACGTGCTAGTAGCAAGTTGAGAGAGAGAGGGGCGCTCAGTTCATAGGAGAATGTCATCGCCGTCGGATGATGAAATGCTGTTGCTTACTAGTCATTATAAGAAGACGAAGTCGAAGAAGAATAAATACTCAACGTGAATATTGGGTACACCCTTATTGGCGCCAAAATGTTGAAAGTAGCCAATACATTATCAGCAAAAAGATCTTGGAACACCCTGAGAAGTTCCACAAGTTGTACCGGGTGAATCCAGATACGTTTATAAAACGCTTCATAAATAAACAAACATATATATTAAACGCCTTTTATAAATTCCTCCAAGCCTTGTCCTGCTAATTTCTGTTACTGTATTCTTTCAATTTAAAATTATGCAGTATCGTAGTCTCCTCCAAAGCAAGCACAAATTCGATATTTGTCTTTTCATCATCAGGAAAAGGCATTTTATTACAACTCACTATTCAAACAATACGATGAATTAAGTACACCAAGGGGATGAGGGCGTCAGAACTGTCTGCGTATGGCCATGTGGCTTGGAAATGTGTTCTGCGCATGCGCCAACTCAAGACGCACGCTGCATGCAGCGCCAAAACACCGACCGATCGGTTCCTCGTGGCGCTGCACGCTGCATGCGAGCTGCACGATGCGAGTAGCACCGTGCCAGTCGCATATGTGTGTAAGCTCCCCATTATTAACACAGGTTGGTTTTCGAGCTGCATGCTAGTAGCAAGAAAAATGCTAGTCGCACCGTGCGAGATGCATATGTGTGTAATCCACCTACCACATAAGTTCTCTCGTGCAAGTTACTGTCTAGATGAGTCTAAATAATCCGAACGTGTTGATACCCAATTTAAAAATAGCTACTACTTACACGAATTTCCATATCGAGTAATTACAAGAAAGTTTAAATATCGAACACAAATTAATAGATTAATTTGGTTTCCTTTGGCTCTGTAAGTATACTTCATTTAAAATTGAAATTCGATCTTCGTGTTTCATTTGAATAAGAAATGCTTTTTAAAAACTCTTCGAAATTTTCACTCTTTAATGCACAACTTTCATTCCTCCTGCTGGGCTTAAGCGATTTCAAATTCATTAGTTGTATCATTGACAATACACTTGTAGGTGGATAATCAATGGTTGTATTGCATATATTTTACATATAAGATAAGATTAATAATACAATTTAAGTGTAATACGTTGTAAAACTTAGATTCGTCACGAGAAAGAAGCTCATGACGAATCTTCGACCTGTTTTCATTCTGTTAACATACAAACAAGTTGATAACAACATCACACGTTCTACGGCCGAATGATAAGAAGTAAAAACAAATTCAAAACTTCTTTTATTGGCTCATGGCAAATGATTACTTTTCGATCTTATTATCTTCTCGTAGTATATTTATTTTTTAAAGATACGTCTCTTACAAACCAATCGCATATTCATTTCACCAGTTACCCTTTGAATCCCTAATATAAGGAACTTTATGAGGGTCAGACTTAATAGAAGAAACCTACACAGAAAAAAATAAATTTGTTGGAACAATAAAAACATTGGTAAACCGAGCAAAAACATTTGCAGATATACAACCTGCAAATATTTTTGTTCGTTTTACCAATGTCATTTGGCGAAAACACATTGGCTGGGACAGAAAATTTAATCTGTAAGAACTACCATAACATTGATGATTGTAGCAAAAGAAATTAGTGTTAAAACAGCAAATATGACCACAAGTCTAAGTAGGTTACTCTATGAGCATACCCTAATTAAATTGTAATATTCCTCATGACTCATGACATATAATTCGAAAAGAAATTTCCAGTAAACAAATGATTGGAGTAATAAAAGTTTTCCAGCAAAGCCATGCGGTACTGGAATCGCGAATGTCATTGCAAGTGAAGCTTAATTGCATCGCAAGTAATCTAGTTAATTTTAAGAAATCAAATTTAATCTAGAAATCATTTCTGCATTAAAGTTTTTTATATGAATCATCTTTCTTTTCCTATGTTCTTGAGCCACGAATAAAATTATATGCTGTCAGGTTTCAACGATTATTTAGAAGAGAAAAATCACTTTTTAATTGTAATTTTAAATACAGGGTGTTTTTTTTAACGCAACACATTTTTAAGATTGAATAATGCACATATAAATATGAAATGAGAATTGTACTATGGATCTTTACATTTTATACAACCTATTATTTAAGTTTGATCACATTTAGTTTACATTATGTGCTCAAACAATCCGCCACTGGCATTTGTATAAAGTTATGGTCTCTCCATCAAGTTCCCGAACACGTGATGAAACTAGGTGCCTCTTTGAATTTCTTGCATGAAATTTTTTAATGTTTGTTTTGAGGTGCTGAATATCCTGTGAATTGTTTTCGTGGGCCTTACCTTTTATGAATCCCTAAATAAAAAATTATAGTGGAGCCAAATCCGGGGATCTTGGGGGAAATAATCCTTCACTGATAAAATAAAGTTTTGTGTTGCGTTAAAAAACATTCTGTATTTCCATTGTTTTATATGTCTATTGCCACTCCTACAAAGGTTATTGATTATATTTATAACTTTTTTCTTCGCTTACATAACATTAATAATGTCAAAGGTTCACAATATCTAATCTCTCTACCCCTCATAAATAATTTGTTATTGCTTTGGTTTATGAGCACATAAATATCTTTCTTCTGACAATTATTCCCCTAAAAAAATATGACGCATGTCATAAAAGTTGTTGCAAAACATATTTTCGAATTTTTGCTAGAAAACGTTAATTACAACAAAAATAAAAAATGATGGACAGAGTAAATGTGTATGAATATTTAAAAACTTACAGTTGGTTCTTGGTTCTATGTTCTATGACATATTGTATATTTGTAAATTCCAATATGTAAAAGTAAAACTTTTACGCTTCTCTTAAAAAACTATTTTTTTATGATTTGTCACTGAAAGCATTACTTATACAAACCAATCAAAATGTATCGGCTGACTGAAAAATTATATCAGTAGCACAGGGTTAGAGTTTGGTCGTGTGATGACCGCTCCCCAGGTTCAGGGCCGCACGGCGCGGCGGCGGCGGGAACAATGCTGCACATCTGTGCTGCCCAAGGCCTCCCTCCAACATGGCTGCCACGACGACCCCCGATCAATCACACTCACATCACATCCCTGCTCCGACTTGGTAAAATAGATATCTCGTGCAGTAGCTGAACACCGTAACAGACGTTCCATGACAGGCATAGGAGTGGATGGGCCGTTTCGTTTAGCTAGTCAAGTAATTCAGAGGAAGAAAACAAGTCAGTAACACCGCCGAAAAATTTGATACCATGTATGAAAATACACGCTGACTTTTCTTGGTGTTATAAATACCACTGTAAATGTTTTCAAAATCAATATTGCTTCGTTTATGAAACTTGTAGTAAGCACCACAAGTTTTTGATTTTTTCACTTCGCACAGTCTGAGGAATACGTAGTTTTTTCTTAGCAACTTGAAAAAACCCTATTCGGCCTAAATACCAGTTTTTACTTTGTATGAATTTGATAAAACAAACGCTTAATAACATTTAAACCTTTTAACATTTTTATAAGGCTTAAAACTTAAAAGCGATCAAATAGAGCCTTGCCTCCTTCCAGAAGCAATAACCTCTTTATCCGCAGAGATAAAAAATAGATAAAAATAAGTTAGATATAAATTAGAGTTGAGAACCACGTTGCAGTGTCTTGTGCCTTCTCTTTGACCCTAGTATCATAGTCGCCTCTGATACCAGGGCCATTTTAAGATAAGCCTCTCATTTTGAAATTTCATCTATAACCGCCTCACTATAGACCACCCAAGTGTGGTTTTTTGCCCAATTTAAATAACTGCTCAATGGGTAAATAGGGTGGTAAAGTAAACGCGGTAGCTTTGTTATTCCTATGTATCACTGAATACAATTTTTTAATCACTCCGTATTTTTGATTATAGCTGATGTCAACGAAAATGATCGTTGTCCAAGTTCTAAATAAGAGCAGGGAAAAAAAGAAGAGCTGATTTTCCCTTGCTCTAAATTTACTTTCAATTACACTCAGTTAGTATCATTTGTCCGCATCGCGCACTAATGTTTCTTTTCCATTTATTTTTACAGTTTAAATCAGCTTTATTTACTGTTTAACAATCAAAATGTAAACAGAAATAGGCAAGTTTTGCTATGTTGTTAGCATGTTGCATGTTTAAGTCCTCAAAAAATATGTAGAATAACATTCCTTATAAAACAAATTTTAATTATGAAATATGACGGTTTTTTTACTGATGTCTCTTTTCATGAGCAGCATCGTTCATAACTTGTACATACCGAAAGTGATTTTCCGACACCAGCTAGAATTATTGTCCCCTTACCTGGCTTCGCCTCGTACGTGAAACTCACTTTCACATGCTTGGATCCGCCTCACACATGAAACTTGAGCGCGCACCGGAAAATGCCACTTTCGGTACTAGTAATGAAATATACTATTTTCTTCTAAGACAACTTCGAAAGCCGCAGGAAATCTTGTCGTCAGTTAATATTGTTATTTTCCCTACAAGTTGCAATAGAAGACTTATAAATAATTTCAATACGCTGCCTTTTTGTTAATTTTGTTAGCCAGGTTAACAAATGTTAGGGTAGTTAGTTAACGTCGAGATAATAGTTATAAGAAACTCAAGGTTGATTAGTTTGTGTTCAGAGTATTACAATTCAAGACAATAAAGCTTAAAAATTATTTATTGAATTAATACTCCCTAATGGAAACCTGAGGACTTCGAAGCCATGAACTTTCTATACAAATAGAAATGAAAGCAGTAAATTAAAATAAATGTATTTGTAATTATTGTATTTTCTTAAGTAGTCACTCCAATTTTAATATTTATTCATTTAGTCATTCTCTTTAAATTCAATGGTACAGTCATTCAAAATATTATTTCTTCCTTCTAAATGAAAAGAACGTATCCGAACAAATTTTAGACAATACATCAATTTTCGCTATATTACTACCATCAAAAAAGCTTAGACTTTGTCATAGCCATTGTACGATGAAGCCTATCTAACAGAAGAGAGAAGAGAGAAAACACTTATACTGGGCAACTTGAGTAAAATCCCTTTAATTATACACTTCAACTGTTGAAATTTGGTATATTATTGAATGTTTTAATTTCATTAGAAACTTTTATGGAATTATTAGAAAGTTTAGTTTGAGAAACTTGGCATATTTTGGTTATATACACATTGTTGATATTAGATGAGTAATAACACAGACGACGAATAGTTTATATTGGCCCCCTTTTTACGCAATTGAGAGAAGAAGAAAAATTAAGCAAGAAGAAGAAGGAATATATTTATAATATATTTACTATTATTAATTATATATTAATTATTTCTGAACGAAAACCTGCGTTCTGAGCGAATATCGAATGCTAAAATTGTAGAAATTCATCAATTACACTAATATATTAATTATTAAAAATATTTATCATAATTAAAGAAAAAAATTATATATTCCTATTTAAAATACATTCTATCGTCTATTATATATGTAGACTCCGTCAAATTAAATATTGGTACTGTAAATAAGTTTTATTCTTTAGAAAAATGAAGTAAATGATTTCTTTCTAGTCAAGAGTTTTAATCTTAATAAATTAAAACTTAAACAATAAAAATCCTATTTGATATTCTTTTAATAAGGAAATTAAAAACTCCTGTTTAATTGAAAAACTCATAGTAAAAATGGATTGGATATTTGCAACGAATAGATTCTGCTTTCATGTTGGTAAAAGAAATTGCGAAAAACGAATCCCGGGTCCTATAGCCTTAGAGTATACCAAAATACGTAATTATTTATTTTTTAGCTGAATTAAACGGTGAAAACAATTATTTGGTAACTTTAATTTTACTATTTGAAATATAAAAAAAATGTCGGGGTAAATTTCCCCTTTACCCCACTTTGGATGAACCAATCTGAGTGGTTTATGAACTCGTAAAAGAGAACCTAGTTTTACATGTCTGTACAAAAATGATAGTCCTGGTAATGATATTTATAGTGATAAAAATATAATATTGGACAATTCTTTCTACAGTTATCATGCTATCGAACACCCAAACAATGAGAAATATATTTTCCATATAAGCCCGTGATATATTTGGGAACAAATCGTGATTTTTGCAGTTAAAATGATTGTCCGCAAAAACTCGTTTCGTGACCTGAAAATACACAAAAAAAGCTATTAATTAGCGTAAGCAATCAGTCTGCACTCATATCTCGTTCATATCACATGGCTTAAAATACCTGCCTAGGTAGGTCGCTATTTCAAGTGACAAGTACAAAAAAGTATTGACGAAGTTCCCTAAACTTTACTTTTTTGTCCATTCTATCAAAATAATAGAATGGAAATAGGTTATTCCAGAGGAAATACGCTAAAATGGAAGTAGTTTAAGCATATGCTGGATATACAACTGAAATAAAAATAATGAGGCGCAAATAAAGCATAGAATTTATCGGTCAGAAAAGTACGAGTACAAACTCTACGGTATTCTAATTTTTCACTTCATTTGTATGTGTAAATTGTTTGTGACTGACCTCTCTTACATAAAAAGCGTGATATAACTCAAACAACACAAACAACTTCGTTTTGATTGCCAGTACAATAACACGAGGTGAGTAAGTGAGAAGCTTAATTTCTTCTGTTTCGATAAGCGGTTACTGTATCAATGAACTGGCAGTTTATCAGTCAGATTTCCTCCCGCCGAGCACGAGGCGACCGGAGGCTCCGATCGCTGAATCAGCTTGCTGAACCACTGCAAACCCAGTCAGCTGACCGACCGGTGGATCAGCTGATGAAAGGTCATCGCGGCGATCGAAGTTCGCTCCTCGCTTGTGGGCCAAGAACACATTGTTGCAATCGGAACTGTTGCGATTTTTTTGCAAATTTGTTTCGATGCTCCAATTCCAACGAAATGCAATGACTTGCCAATCAGCTAAAAGTTTGGGAAATCTGGAATCGTGTAGCCTACAGTCTCTTGCCTCTCAGACTGGCAGTGGTGCGTGCTGGGCGTGCCGAGCCTCGTGCGGCAGCGTCCGTGTCGGTAATGAGCGGCAACTAACTAACGTGTCAAATCATGTTCTCCCCCGCCCCCTCCCCCACCCCCTTGCTCACGTCCCCCGCCCGACGTATGTTTTCATTAGCTTATTTGTCACATCGTCTTGCCAAGTAGACACAGAGCTCAAGGGATGATGTCGTTGTGATAACTATTTAATGCGTTTCATTGTAAATCAAATAAAATCAAACTATATATATATATATATATATATATATATATATATATATATATATACTAAAACATATAGGAAGTTAATTACAGGAAGTATCGTAGTTGTGGAAAGAATAACATTCATTTTTCCATCCGTTAACATAATAGAAAACCCAAGAACTAAAAACTCTAAATATATACCGACTGTTTTCTGGTTTGATCCACTTGTGCTAAGATGTACGTAAATGAAACAAACAAAAAAAAACTGTCGTATTATGCATTACAACTGACACCAATGATACAGCCAAAGAACTATACTTCTTTGGTTACAGCCACTGAATAGGCTCTAGTATCTACCGAAATGTTAACGGGATGTCAAAACCTCCCCGATGATAACGAAGTGTTCTACAAGCCAAAAGTACATAATTACATTTTTTATACAATTTAAAATAATTAATAAAATATTTTACTTGAGACAAACGACAGTAATTCATTGCCGTGAGTCTCTACATAAGAAGCGATAGCGATAACAATTATTGTTGCATGAAAGTGCCAAGTGATTATTTCAGAGTTTGCTAACAATGTAGATGTATAGATAGATTCAATTGTATCAATGAGGTTATAGCTTTGAATGGTTATTTCGGTGTGTGCTTTGTTCCACAAAAAAGATTTTTCAACTATTCCACCTGTACAAAAATACGTTTCCCCCACCTGCTATGTTTTGACACTTTTTATACCTTGTAATGGATGAGTAAAAGTAGAAATTTGTTTTCCAGCAGGAGTAAAGTGATTACTTTGCCTCCCGGCGGGAGACAAAGTAAACCCATAAGTATAACATTGAAATCAATAATTCAAAAAGTATTGCGCCTTAAAATTCCTACGCACACATGCAAAAGTGGTGCAGTTCAACGAATGCAGGCGCTACCAGCTGATTAAGTGGCAGGAATAATCAAAAAGAATAATATTTACAACAATCAGCTGTGAGAAAGAATTAAGCATGTAAGAACGTTGCAACAATCAGCTGACTGCTGGTGGATGAATGGTTGCAGCTACCAGGATGCAGGCGCTAATAGCCGAACGAAACAAAATGGAAAATGCTATTACTTAATAGGCTACTTAATAAGTTAAAAATAGTTATTTGTGCATCTAGGGACTAAAGAGCAACTTTTTCTCCATGAGGGAAACTGTTGTCGCCCGATGACGAAGCCGATGGCGATAATTTTTCCGAGGGAGAAAATTACCTACACCGTTAACTATAACTGTGACAATATAACATTCGTATGATGCATTTGTCCTTTAAACTAGGATAGATTAGAATCACATGTAAATATATAACAAGGTCAATTTATACAACCAATTATTTACATCATTTTTAACACTGTTTTGTAGTCTATTAATTAAAAAAAACTACCTCCCAAAATCTGTAACATTCTGTAACGTACAGTTCTCTAACGTAACTGTAGGTCCCATGTTTATAAAACGTTCGGCTTCGGCATATTGGTACCAACAAACTCTAAATCAGGTGTTTTTATATTCAGTGTTGCCAACTTATTTCATACAAGAAAATTATTACCCGGCTATGAAATGCATACGGTTTTGTCTTCTTAAGTTGAAACACTGAAGTTCATGTTCATGCATTAAATTTAGAGTAAAGGTAATGAAAATCAACAGTGTCGCCACATTTTCTCACCGTTCATTGTGGCGTTGCCGGATTTCTCGCCATGTATTTCTTATGAGATTACCTTTAGTCCCACTTTAAGAAGAAGTAGATACTTTTAGTCCCGTGGGAGAAAAAGTAAGTAAATACCATGGAGTATAAACTAGTACTTTAGTATTCTTTTCCAGGGTCTAAAAGACGACGTTATATAGTAGGTGGAGGAAAAGTAAATTTATATGGTCAGGATATTATTGCAGGTGAGGGAAAAATGTTGTGTGCATTTCGAGAGTAAAGCACATTGCTTCCCTCGTAAGACAATGAGGTACTTTACGCACTCAAATAACTATTGCACTTAGACCTGGAGTATTTTGTCGTCATTGTGCTGCCAGAAAATATTTATCCGTTCACCGATTAACTACAATGAATCCATTCAACGCATTTTCATAGTTGAATGAGTAACTTAACTTACATTCAGTTAACCTGTAGTATACATAATAATCATTTTTACATCACATAAAAATTAAGTGTGGTGTGTATATTCAAAATTTATTACTTAACGCAACGAAAATATTTTTACTCTGAGTCCGTTGAGTGTATCTGGCATTGGCAATCAATGAAAGAAACCTAAGTTGTGTTTGTATAGATTTAAAATTAAACCTCATTCATTCAGTCGTAAGCTATTAACATTTTAGATTCGACAGTGCAATGAACAGCATGAGGTATAATTGTATTTCAAGCATTGAGTTGAGATTGAATATTATATTATTCGTGACGTAAGAACATATCAACAAATAGACAGAAGTCATGGTTTCAATTATGTATAATAAATTGTGATCATTTAATTGCACAAGCATTTAATTCTAATTGGCTTTTTATTACTAGCTTACGATAATTGACTATTCATATATATTGTTTCTTCGGTCGTTTTAAGTATTCGTGTTCTGTGCATAATGTTTTACTTAATGTTAACGTACCGTTAATTAGGATGGAAAGTGTATTATTTTATGTGTTATCTCGCCTCACTATCGCGACCGCGCTCCAACGGCCCGACTGCAGGTCACTGATAACACACTGATGTTACAATTAATTGTTTCTCGATAAGCGTTCGAGGAACAATTCAGATTGAATACACTACAGTATTATACATTTAACTGTTATGTACTGTAATAAACATTAGGATATTTAACGTTACAGCTGTATTTTTTTTTATAGTTGGGTTTATTTACTTCCAAGTATATCACTAGAATACGGTAAAGTTTTATCCCAAAAATTGATTACTGAATAAAACTTTGAATGCTGTATCATAAAATATATGCTTTAACTGGAGAATCTGATGACTACTGAAAATCGCATGCTTCACTCAAAATTTTAACGGATTCATGATAAGATTCAAGACAACGTAGATAAAATAAGTAATAATAACATTCTGTAAATACAGGATGTTTTTTTAACGCAACCCATTTTTAAGATTGAATAATGCACATATAAATATGAAATGAGTATTGTTTTATTGATCTTTAATTTTATACAACCTATTATTTAAGTTTGATCACATTTAAGCTTACACTATGTGCTCAAAAGTACGCCATTGGCATTTGTATAAGTTATGCTCTTTCAATCAAATTCCCGAACATGTGTTGCAAGGTGCCTCTTTAAATTTCTTGCATTAAATTTGTTATGTTATTTTTAAGTGCTGAATATCCTCCATGTGAATTGTTTTCGTGGGCCTTAATTTTTATGTATCCCCAAATAAAATAATATTGTGGGGTATCCGGGGATCTTGGGGGGAAATAATCCTTCACCGATAAAATCAAGTTTTGGGTTGCGTTTTTAATGTGTGTGTGCACGATAACTCGCATAAACATGGTCCGATCTGAATGAAATTTGCCCAAGACATGTAAAGTAGTAATTATCCTACGAAAACAATTCACAAGATATTCAGCACCTCAAAACAAACATAACAAATTTAATGCAAAGAATTTAAAGAGGTGCCTTGCAACACGTGTTCGGGAATTTGATGGAGAGAGCATAACTTTTTACAAATGCCAAAGGCGGACTGTTTGAGCACATAATATGAACTAAATGTGATCAAAATTAAATAATAGGTTGTATAAAATATAAATATCAATAAAACAATACTCATTACACATTCATATGTGCATTATTCGATCTTAAAAATGGATTGCGTAAAAAAACACCCTGTACAATGCACATCAATTACTTTCAAATCCAGGCTTGTATCAACAGCGTCAACCCATACAAACATGGGTTCATGGTAGCCTATTTGTGTATTTCAACGCCAGTGGCATTTTTCAACATTCTAATCGGGAACGGTCCAAACCCGGGTCTTCTATTACGGCGACCTTTTGCTAGATAGCATCATTAATTCATAGCCCAATGACAATGACATGGGCGGTTTGAATGCAACTCAAAAGAAGGGGTTGCAGTTAGATCACTTTTCGTGAGGGATATATTTAATTGAAAAACTTAAGGCAACTATTACCATTACCGAGTCGATGTTCACTGGAGACTCTCCCAAGGCGACAACCGACAACCACAAATACAAATACCCTCGTTGCAGCAGACCTGCATACTCAGCGAATTTCAAATGCAAAAGAACGTTTAGTTCAAGCCAACATAGTGAGATTTGACATGTTTTTTGTAAGCTCTATAAGAATAACATGGGGTACTAGTATGCAGGTTTGCTGCCTCGAAAATGGAAATATTGGTGATTTTAGACTATTAAACATTAGATCTCATCTGGATGAAGACCCAAACCAAATCTTATCCAGATATGTTGAGAAATAAGCGAGATATCGAATTTTACTTATTTCCCATAAGGTTAACATTGGGACAACGTACTGTGTTTACCACTTTCAATATCTCGGTAACCAATGGACATAGAGCAGTGATTCAAAACACTGAATAGTTTTTTTTGAGCTACATTAAATGGTGCCAACAAAAATTGGATAAATTTTATTTTTCTATGTAAAAAACTCAAAAAACCCATTTTTGGGGGGTTTATCCCCCTTTACCCCCCCTTTCGGTGGTCCGATCGGGCAGGTTCACGAACTCGTTCGAGTGATTGCCACTTTACACGTTGGTACCAAATTTCATTAAAATCGGATCATATTTACGGTCGCTATCGTGTTATCAGACATATATATATTCGAACGAACAGTGTTTTTTGCTTCCAAAACGAAAAAATATCATGGTCTGGGTCTTAGGTCTTGCCATGAGTACTACGGTAACAGCTTCTTCCCTATGGGGGAAATTGGCTAACAACCAGTTCTACTTTAACACTATTACAGCACTTATTGTTGACCCCAAAAAGAATAATACTAATTCGAGGCAGTGTAATATTTCATAACTGATCCAGAGCACATGTACAAGCCTGGAATCTTTTCCTCAATCGATTGTGCTAAAAGGGCTGAACACTGTGTTACTGAGGTGGGTAAGTCACAGGTCACAGTGTACAAAGAATATAAGAATATTTATTTTTCCACATTTAACATTCTTACAATAGCATTTAAATTATTTGGAAATGAAATAACCACCTACAACCAGTTTTTGGTGGTTATTTGGATTCACACAAATTGCAATTTGTTATCAGTCCATTCAGTCTTCCCTTGATAACATAACTTATTAATATTTGCGGTCTACTTGAGCGTATGCTAACTTATAGTACAATAATAAAATGTTAATCGCTAACAAAGGTTTACTGTAAAATTATTAACTAAGGCTTTTACTAATGATTTTAAATATATAAATACTGAAAGATGTTCTGTTACAATTTTAAGCGGTAATAGTTGTATAAAAGCTAATATCTTCAATTGTCATGAGCCAATTCTTAAGTTTCTGGGAAAATATTTTTTTATTATTTTCTGTTTTAATGTTTTCAGGTAGTAAGTTAAAACACTTTGGCCCAAGGTAGACAAAAGATTTGGAGAAAAAAGATTTATTGACTTTTGGTCTAATACAATGCTGCCGGGTTGTACTTCTTGTTGTGTAATTTAAATTTCCACCTACCGCTAAATTTCCGCTCATTTGGTAAAACATCTTTAAAACTTTAAAAATGAATAAATGTTTTATTGGCAAGATATTCAAATGTTTGAAAAGAGGACCTGAGGTTTCCCTGTGTTTCTTGAAAAGAATAATTCTGACAAAGTATTTTTGGGTGATATAAAGTTTATTAAGTAGATATTCGTAAGAGCCGCCCCAGAACTGGATTCCATACTGAAGACGAGAATCAATCAGAGCAAAATACAACGATCGCAAAAACTGTTCATCACAAATATTTCGTAAAAAGTTAAAGGTTCTTACAGATTTTCTCACTTCGGCATGAAGGTTGTTTATACGAGTCTTCCAAGTAATTTTACTATATACGAGATAGATGCCCAAATACTTAATTTCATTTACTTGTTCTATTACTTGGCAGCCACAATTTGATGTTGTGTATCGTACAGTACGGTGACATAGCGAGAGTCGGCAGCACTGAGGAGTGTACAGTGCAGTGTCTTCTACTGTACGGTGGCATAGCGATATTCGGCAGCACGGAGGAGGGTGCAGTGTGGCATAGCGACAGACGGCAGCACGGAGGAGGGTGCAGTGTGGCATAGCGACAGTCGGTAGCACGGAGCAGAAGGGTGCAGTGTGGCATAGCCACAGTCGGTAGCACGGAGGAGAGTGCAGTGTGGCAAAGCGACAGTCGGCATCACGGAGCAGTGTGCAGTGTGGCATAGCGACAGTCGGCAGCAAGGAGAAGGGTGCAGTGTGACATAGCGACAGTCGGCAGCTCGGAGGAGGGTGCAGTGTGACATAGCGACAGTCGGCAGCTTGGAGAAGGGTGCAGTTTGGCATAGCGACAGTCAGTAGCACGAAGCAGGAGGGTGCAGTGTGGCATAGCGACAGTCGGCATCACAGAGCAGTGTGCAGTGTGGCATAGCGACAGTCGGTAGCGAGGAGAAGGGTGCAGTTTGGCATAGCGACAGTGGCAACACAGAGAAGGGTGCAGTGTAACATAGCGACAGTCGGCAGCACGAAGGAGGGTGCAGTGCGGCATAGCGACAGTCGGCAGCACGAAGGAGTGTGCAGTGTGGCATAGCGACAATCGGCAGCTCGGAGTCGGAGGAGGGTGAAGTGTGGCATAGCGACAGTCGGCAGCACGAAGGAGTGTGCAGTGTGGCATAGCGACAGTCGGCAGCACGAAGGAGTGTGCAGTGCGGCATAGCGACAGTCGGCAGCACGAAGGAGGGTGCAGTGTGGCATAGCGACAGTCGGCAGCACGAAGGAGTGTGCAGTGTGGCATAGCGACAATCGGCAGCTCGGAGTCGGAGGAGGGTGAAGTGTGGCATAGCGACAGTCGGCAGCACGAAGGAGTGTGCAGTGTGGCATAGCGACAGTCGGCAGCACGAAGGAGTGTGCAGTGCGGCATAGCGACAGTCGGCAGCACGAAGGAGTGTGCAGTGTGGCATAGCGACAGTCGGCAGCACGAAGGAGTGTGCAGTGCGGCATAGCGACAGTCGGCAGCACGGAGGAGGTGCAGTGTGGCATAGCGACAGTCGGCAGCACGAAGGAGTGTGCAGTGCGGCATAGCGACAGTCGGCAGCACGAAGGAGTGTGCAGTGTGGCATAGCGACAGTCGGCAGCACGAAGGAGTGTGCAGTGCGGCATAGCGACAGTCGGCAGCACGAAGGAGTGTGCAGTGTGACATAGCGACAGTCGGCAGCATGATGGAGTGTGCAGTGTGGCATAGCGACAGTCGGCAGCACGATGGAGTGTGCAGTGTGGCATAGCGACAGTCGGCAGCACGAAGGAGTGTGCAGTGCGGCATAGCGACGGTCGGCAGCACGAAGGAGTGTGCAGTGTGACATAGCGACAGTCGGCAGCACGAAGGAGTGTGCAGTGTGGCATAGCGACAGTCGGCAGCACGAAGGAGTGTGCAGTGCGGCATAGCGACAGTCGGCAGCACGGAGGAGGTGCAGTGTGGCATAGCGACAGTCGGCAGCACGGTGGAGGTGCAGTGTGGCATAGCGACAGTCGACAGCACGAAGGAGTGTGCAGTGTGGCATAGCGATAGTCGGCAGCACGAAGGAGTGTGCAGTGCGGCATAGTGACAGTCGGCAGCACGGAGGAGGTGCAGTGCGGCATAGCGACAGTCGGCAGCACGGAGGAGGTGCAGTGTGGCATAGCGACAGTCGGCAGCACGAAGGAGTGTGCAGTGCGGCATAGCGACAGTCGGCAGCACGAAGGAGTGTGCAGTGCGGCATAGCGACAGTCGGCAGCTTGGAGAAGGGTGCAGTTTGGCATAGCGACAGTCAGTAGCACGAAGCAGGAGGGTGCAGTGTGGCATAGCGACAGTCGGCATCACAGAGCAGTGTGCAGTGTGGCATAGCGACAGTCGGTAGCGAGGAGAAGGGTGCAGTTTGGCATAGCGACAGTGGCAACACGGAGAAGGGTGCAGTGTAACATAGCGACAGTCGGCAGCACGAAGGAGGGTGCAGTGTGGCATAGCGACAGTCGGCAGCACGAAGGAGTGTGCAGTGTGGCATAGCGACAATCGGCAGCTCGGAGTCGGAGGAGGGTGCAGTGTGGCATAGCGACAGTCGGCAGCACGAAGGAGTGTGCAGTGTGGCATAGCGACAGTCGGCAGCACGAAGGAGTGTGCAGTGCGGCATAGCGACAGTCGGCAGCACGAAGGAGTGTGCAGTGTGGCATAGCGACAGTCGGCAGCACGAAGGAGTGTGCAGTGCGGCATAGCGACAGTCGGCAGCACGGAGGAGGTGCAGTGTGGCATAGCGACAGTCGGCAGCACGGAGGAGGTGCAGTGTGGCATAGCGACAGTCGGCAGCACGAAGGAGTGTGCAGTGTGGCATAGCGACAGTCGGCAGCACGAAGGAGTGTGCAGTGCGGCATAGCGACAGTCGGCAGCACGAAGGAGTGTGCAGTGTGACATAGCGACAGTCGGCAGCATGATGGAGTGTGCAGTGTGGCATAGCGACAGTCGGCAGCACGATGGAGTGTGCAGTGTGGCATAGCGACAGTCGGCAGCACGAAGGAGTGTGCAGTGCGGCATAGCGACAGTCGGCAGCACGAAGGAGTGTGCAGTGTGACATAGCGACAGTCGGCAGCACGAAGGAGTGTGCAGTGTGGCATAGCGACAGTCGGCAGCACGAAGGAGTGTGCAGTGCGGCATAGCGACAGTCGGCAGCACGGAGGAGGTGCAGTGTGGCATAGCGACAGTCGGCAGCACGGTGGAGGTGCAGTGTGGCATAGCGACAGTCGACAGCACGAAGGAGTGTGCAGTGTGGCATAGCGATAGTCGGCAGCACGAAGGAGTGTGCAGTGCGGCATAGTGACAGTCGGCAGCACGGAGGAGGTGCAGTGCGGCATAGCGACAGTCGGCAGCACGGAGGAGGTGCAGTGCGGCATAGCGACAGTCGGCAGCACGAAGGAGTGTGCAGTGTGGCATAGCGACAGTCGGCAGCACGAAGGAGTGTGCAGTGTGGCATAGCGACAGTCGGCAGCACGAAGGAGTGTGCAGTGCGGCATAGCGACAGTCGGCAGCACGAAGGAGGTGCAGTGTGGCATAGCGACAGTCGGCAGCACGGTGGAGGTGCAGTGTGGCATAGCGACAGTCGACAGCACGAAGGAGTGTGCAGTGTGGCATAGCGATAGTCGGCAGCACGGAGGAGTGTGCAGTGCGGCATAGTGACAGTCGGCAGCACGGAGGAGGTGCAGTGCGGCATAGCGACAGTCGGCAGCACGGAGGAGGTGCAGTGCGGCATAGCGACAGTCGGCAGCACGAAGGAGTGTGCAGTGCGGCATAGCGACAGTCGGCAGCACGAAGGAGTGTGCAGTGCGGCATAGCGACAGTCGGCAGCACGAAGGAGTGTGCAGTGCGGCATAGCGACAGTCGGCAGCACGAAGGAGTGTGCAGTGCGGCATAGCGACAGTCGGCAGCACGAAGGAGTGTGCAGTGCGGCATAGCGACAGTCGGCAGCACGAAGGAGTGTGCAGTGCGGCATAGCGACAGTCGGCAGCACGAAGGAGTGTGCAGTGCGGCATAGCGACAGTCGGCAGCACGGAGGAGTGTGCAGTGCGGCATAGCGACAGTCGGCAGCACGGAGGAGTGTGCAGTGCGGCATAGCGACAGTCGGCAGCACGGAGGAGGTGCAGTGCGGCATAGCGACAGTCGGCAGCACGCATAGCGACAGTCGGCAGCACGAAGGAGTGTGCAGTGTGGCATAGCGACAGTCGGCAGCACGAAGGAGTGTGCAGTGCGGCATAGCGACAGTCGGCAGCACGAAGGAGTGTGCAGTGCGGCATAGCGACAGTCGGCAGCACGAAGGAGTGTGCAGTGCGGCATAGCGACAGTCGGCAGCACGAAGGAGTGTGCAGTGCGGCATAGCGACAGTCGGCAGCACGAAGGAGTGTGCAGTGCGGCATAGCGACAGTCGGCAGCACGAAGGAGTGTGCAGTGCGGCATAGCGACAGTCGGCAGCACGAAGGAGTGTGCAGTGCGGCATAGCGACAGTCGGCAGCACGAAGGAGTGTGCAGTGCGGCATAGCGACAGTCGGCAGCACGAAGGAGTGTGCAGTGCGGCATAGCGACAGTCGGCAGCACGAAGGAGTGTGCAGTGCGGCATAGCGACAGTCGGCAGCACGAAGGAGTGTGCAGTGCGGCATAGCGACAGTCGGCAGCACGAAGGAGTGTGCAGTGCGGCATAGCGACAGTCGGCAGCACGAAGGAGTGTGCAGTGCGGCATAGCGACAGTCGGCAGCACGAAGGAGTGTGCAGTGCGGCATAGCGACAGTCGGCAGCACGAAGGAGTGTGCAGTGCGGCATAGCGACAGTCGGCAGCACGAAGGAGTGTGCAGTGCGGCATAGCGACAGTCGGCAGCACGAAGGAGTGTGCAGTGCGGCATAGCGACAGTCGGCAGCACGAAGGAGTGTGCAGTGCGGCATAGCGACAGTCGGCAGCACGAAGGAGTGTGCAGTGGGGCATAGCGACAGTCGGCAGCACGAAGGAGTGTGCAGTGCGGCATAGCGACAGTCGGCAGCACGAAGGAGTGTGCAGTGCGGCATAGCGACAGTCGGCAGCACGAAGGAGTGTGCAGTGCGGCATAGCGACAGTCGGCAGCACGAAGGAGTGTGCAGTGCGGTATAGCGACAGTCGGCAGCACGAAGGAGTGTGCAGTGCGGTATAGCGACAGTCGGCAGCACGAAGGAGTGTGCAGTGGGGCATAGCGACAGTCGGCAGCACGAAGGAGTGTGCAGTGCGGCATAGCGACAGTCGGCAGCACGAAGGAGTGTGCAGTGTGGAATAGTGACAGTCGGCAGCACGAAGGAGTGTGCAGTGTGGCATAGCGACAGTCGGCAGCACGAAGGAGTGTGCAGTGCTGTGGTATAGTATAGTGTTCAAGGCTCAGGGCGAGGCCGGCCGCAGTTCCGTGACGCCCCAAACCAAGGTCCCCACCTCCCAGCCTCACACTCCTCCGTGCAGGAGAACATTGTACATCTAAGTGACCGGCTTGGAAGTCTGACTGTAGATATTTGAAAACTTCTTGTAAATTAAACCGTGGGTGGAATACTAGAGAGGACACAAAGGGGAAATCAAGACTAACCTATGTTTTGATGTTGGGAAACCATGACCTTGCTAATCCCCATTAGGCTTTCTTTGGTAATCTTCTCGCATTTTGATGTTTATTTAATTCGCTAACCGTGGCGGCCTTGTTGGAAGACTGGTGACCGCTGTCAAGGGCACGATTGCGAGCTCGTGACGGACCATAACAGAAGATAATCTGCGAGTGTAGCGATCAGCGACAGCGACAAAGCCGACACTGGAGCCTTGGCCGCGACATGTGACTGGCGCCTCGTGGTCCGTGGTCGACCCGCCCGCTTCTGCAATGCACAACTGCTGCTTGCTACTTTTACTGATTCCCCTCTAAAGTTTTTTTTTAAGAAATCCAACAGTAAACTGATTCATCCTTCCTTATAAACACTCAAAAACAGTCGTAAACATATACCTACATACTAATTGACTCAAATTTGTATAAACAAAACTCATTGATAAGTTCTGTTCGCTTTTGTTGTAGATCATAATTTAAATTTATCTCTGCTTCCACCATGAGATAGAAGAATGACTATTTGCTGTTTATGTGCTAACAATAATGTAGAGCTACACACGAAACACTGTAGTCTCTGTATTATTAATAAGAAAAGTGAAATTATTTATATAGTGTAGGTAGGCCTATTTCAAACCCTGAGCTACATTTGGGCATTTGTGCCTTGGGCCCTCGACCAGGCCCGCCATTTTTGTAAAGGAGAGTTTTTGTTGGCTGTCGGGTTGTTCTGTCCCTCTGTTCAATCTTTTGAAGGATCGGCTAGGTCCAGGGTAGCGGCGATGTCCTTTTCCCTCCAGTGTTCGGTTTCGGCGGCTCTTTTCGTGTTCAAAATTTAGGCTACACCGGTCGCCTCTACCTGCAGAGCGGGTAATGCCACCAACCAGCTGCCCGCTTTAATTAGACGCATCACCGTTTTAACTGCTCGTTCACTTTGAAAACAGGTCGAAGGCCGTCATTCCGTAAAAAAGTTGTTCCCCTTTCAGATCCAAGATAAAAATTAATTATAAACAGCATGCAATTCATGAAACAAAAATACAAAGCTTTGTATGTGCAGTGGTTTTTTATATGTATTAACATTTTTATGTGCATGTGTAATGGCTGTGTATGGATACAACAGATCTATACTATTTGACATAATCCAGCTACTTGGAGGTCACGAATTAATATAGATAGTTAGTTGTAGGCAATGGCTTGTTTATGCAATTGGTGGGGAAACGTCCGCACTGGGGGGTACGTTCTTCCATAAGACGATCCTCGTAATAAGACTAGTTCGTAATTGATGGGTGAAATTGTAATTCTAAGTTCCTTAGTGGCTATTGTCTGTTTATTAATTATTAACATTTCTTAGATGGGCATCTAGAAACATGTCGGCCTTGTAGTCAGTAATAAGACTACAAAAGATAGCACCACAATCATACTACACTCATCACTCATATTCCGGTTAAAATACGCAGCCAGTGCAGTGGCGGATCCAAGGGGGGGGGGCAAAGGGGGCAATTGCCCCCCCCAAGAATGAGGGAAAAATCAGAAATTTTCGGGAAAATGAAATTCCCGATTTTCGGGTGGGATTTAAAGCTTCAGGAAATTTTAGGGACGGGATCGTTTAGCGATCGCAACAAGTGTGTAGCTTCACGAAAATTGCGATCCGCCGCAAAAACGATCGCGCGTATTTGACGATCGCGAATAAACGGCAAATCCAGCTTGAGAAACTAGCAATAGGCCGCAAACAGTATCGCGCGTATTAGCCGATCGCGAATAAAAACGGTAAACGTAGTTTTGTAAAACTCGCGATCGGCCGCGATAACGGTCGCGAGTTAGTCGCGGGTGAACGGCAAAAAAACTTTGTGGAATTCGTGAACGGCCGCGAAATACGATAACGCGTATCAGCCGATCGCGGATAAATGGCCGATGTAGCTTTGCGGAACTCGCGATCGGCCGTGAAAAACGATCGCGAGTATTTGCCGATCGCTGATAAAAGGCAAATGTAAAGCTAATTAAATCGTGGCATCGGACAAGAATGGTCGAAGAGAGGTAGAATGGATTATATTTTTTATATACACATCGTGATATTGAGGTGAATGTTGATAATATAATCGAGTGTTATGGTAAGGGAGGAAGAACTGGAAAAAGAAGGCTCGACTTAGGACTTATAGTTTTTTTTTAATTTAAGGTTTCTGGAGAAAGTATTGTAAATAATAAATTTAAGGCTTGAACCTCTAAACAAGTCTTTTTTTATTTCCCTAATTACCTAAACAAGTATTCTGTAATAAATTAATCCAATAAAAAACGGTTATTTAAAATTGAAAATTGAGCATGTTTTTGTCTCTTGATTGCCTAAAAACACGAGTTTTCAGTTCAAATTTTCACCAATTTTCCGAGGGAGGGCCCCCGGACCCCCCGGAAGGTTACCCTCGTAATCCTGCTTGCCCCCCCCGAACTCATGCTCTGGATCCGCCACTGAGTCAGTGTAACATCCGGATCTTTAAACAGGTACATATTAAAAAGGTATGCTATAAATAAATCCTTTTATTTCTTGTTCTGTACAAAGATGACGTGTAGAAGTGCCAATTTCCCGCGCCGCGTGAGTCACTTCCTGGGAGGCTGCAGCAACTTCCTCTTTCGCACTCGTCGTCCTCCGCATAAAAACTCTCAACACAACCAAATCACAGAAGACAAGGCCTCCATTGCTGTCACTCCGCAGACAGTAATAAATGTCGAATATAAATTTTCGTTCTTATACATTTGCTTCCTTCAAAAGAAGGTATAATTATTACCTTTCACCTGTATTTTCTTCTTTCTCAATTTGGTTGTTTCTTACTGTTAAACTTATAATGTAATAGCAGATATACCGCGGTTTTGCCCGCTGAAAGGATAATTATTTTTTACTTAAATCATATAATGCAATTTGCAATTTTTAGGAACAATAAACAAATTGGCTGATCAAATGGGCTGATTTGGTCATAGGCCATATAGGCGTGCAATTTCACCTTTAACACCACCAACTGGAAGTGCAGCTGGTGAATCCACTTTGGATTGAAGTGATAAAATGTAGAGTTTCCTTTAAAATGTTTCTTTCAAGATTAGCAAATGGCATGAATTAGCTTCCTTCCATTTGCTAACAAATAGAAGGGAACCCGCGATATAAAGCGGGTACCCCTAGTGATTTTTAAATCTTCAGGGTTTTTAATTGAAAGAAAACTGTAAGAAAAAGTAGATGGTGCGAATGTTTTGGCCACAAACCTATTTACCAAAACGTTTCTCATCTCATTCACATTTGAAGGTCACTCGTTTAGTTGGTAGAGGCGAAAATTTACTGTAAAAATAGTATATTTTTTAAATTAAAATCTCCATCACCTCTCCTCATTTCTAGTGAACACATACTACATACAGTATAAGTGGACTCTCCATGCCAAGTTTCAAGATCCTAGTTTGAGAATTTATTTGTCTATTTCATTAGTCGGGCAATCCATTTCACAAAAGTGAGGATACAATTCGATTCCTCGGGTGGTCCGTACAACGCTTCCGCAAGTAGCCTAAGTGGCATTTGCCAAATATATATTAGGTCGCCGTAATAAATTTGTGCATTTTATTCTTTTACTCGATTGAATCTCGTACCTTTTCTATCCCTTGAAAATATTCTTTGCGCCCCTTAACAGTTTTGAAATCTGAATTGGCCGCCATTTGAATTTTATAATAAACTGTATTTTAGCCGTTTGAGAGAGAATACTTTTTTAAAACCTTTCTTAGAGCCGTACTAGGAGTACGCTCATATGTCGCGTATACGTTGAACGAAGTGCGGTAAAATTAAAGGAAGGCTATTAGCAAAAAAATATTTAAGCGTATAATTAATTACTCATTTATAGATTTAAACAATCTTCGGGGTATAAATATGATGTAGTTAAAATTTCACGAATTCTCATCAAATAATAAAAGAGGAGTTAGTTCACAAAGAGTGATTTTTAAGTCGAGTATAACTCACTTCGTTTCACTTCGTTCGAATAAAGAATATTTGTACCAAGTTTCATGGCCAAAGAAGCCTTCATAACCTTTGAACATAGAATAATGGCCGCCATTCTGAATATTACAATCTACCTTATTTTAGCTTTTTGAAATTAAATATTTTAAAATCCTTTTTTAGTAGCCTACGCATATCTTGAGTCTATAAAGAATATTTATGACAAGTTTCGTGGTGCAAGGCACTGAAGTTTTTGAGGAACTATGATCAGTGAAAGAGTGAGTGAGCTAGTCAGTCAGTCTATAAACCGTTTTGGATTACTGTATAGATTACTTTTGACCTTACTCCTCGCGCCTACCCAAAACAATTTCAGTGCCCTTTTTAATTAATACAACATAATTTGATGTTTTGTTGAGCTTTCGTATATCACGCATAATTTGTTTTGAACTTTGTGGATAATATATGTGTAGAAAACAATAATTGAAATAATAAATTAATAGTTACTGTATCAAAATAATTATTCTTTTGAAAAGATATTACTAAGCACTAAGCTATTTTTTTTTAGGTAAAAACAACATTCTTGTAGCTCAACGCATGTAGATCTATAATAGGCAGGCATGATTTTAGAATCCCTTTTTTTCTAAGCTCTTTGGCATCACAGGACAAATCTAAGCACATCGTTTGAAAAGTACTTTCCTGTATATGCGCACAACTCTATTTTAACTTGATATAGCTTTCAAGAATTAAAGGAAAAATAATTTGAAAAAAATATCATGGGCTTTTTGGGTTGCCTTGTTGGTTACAGAATAACCACAAAAAATGTAAATTAATCCAGTCATGCGTTTTATTAAATCAAAGAGAAAAAGAAACAAATATTTTCCGGTTGAATTTTGACCAGAAGTACAGTTATCTAATACGCCAGGACTTGTGATTTTTGTGAAGACTCTTCTACAATTCCGAACCGATTTAAATAATACTGTATAGGTGTCGTTGGAGAGAGCTCAGCGTGAGGTTTTGCAGGAAATAAATTTATGAAGGTAATACTAAAGAGAAGGCCTAGATGCCCTTAAAATTTAGTGTTAGTGCGTAATAAAATTTAACATGGGAGTAGAGAATTCCAGTTAACACAGTTTTTCAGTGGAAGCAAGTTTTATAGGTGGATTTGTGAACGCTACTGCAAGCGAAGCTGCACCAGTAATTTAGTTTTAATACTGTCTCAATACTGTGTGGTAAATTGATACAATTGTCATGATGAAAGGCCAAGTTCTGCGGCCAACCCAATAAGTCATCATTAGCTGTATCTACGTCCGTGTCGACTACTTAACACCCTCGTCGTCGGGATAAGAATAACAACCAGCTGCATCTTGGAGTAGATTACATACTGTTAACAACTGCAGAGATCAAAATGTGTTTGAAGTTTTTGAATAAAAGTAAAAGCTTTGAGAAGAAAATTTGATTCATGTTCACGTAGAAAAAGCATAAAGCTTCAAATACTTATATATATAATATTTATCTTTTATAAATATTGGATAATATACGTTGCTCTCGAAATACACAAGTCACTGTTTACTATAGAATTACATGGGCATGTAAGCACCTCAAATCCAAGAGACCTATGGAAACAGCCATGCTAACACATTTCCTTCTTCGAAAGTAAATGAATTTCGAAGTGAAGCTGAGGTCAAAGAACAACTGGTAAGAGATTCTTGATTCTATTCCATATTTGATATTTGTTCTACTTTCTCTCTCGCTTTTGATGGCGTTCCATTCCATATCACCATGTCCATTCAGTAAACATTTGCTGAAAATACCGATTCATATTTTCATTGTAAAATCTGCCACAGTTTAGTTGATCATTCTAACATATTTTTTTATAAACTGATAAATCTAGGTATAATCTAGGTTTTTCTAACCTAGATTATAAAATGAGCGATTGTAGAGTTGACCTTCGAGGTTGAATGACAAAGTATTCCTACATTCACAGAGAGGCACATATACGAGCCCGGAGTGTGAGGACTCGGTCTGTTGTCTGCTGCGTGCCGTATCCGCATAACCTATACAAATGCAGGGTAACCTACAACAAAAACAAACGTACAATAAGCGGGTAACGCGGTTATTGCGCAGTGGCAAGCTCGCCTATCTGTTCTGTTATTCAACAATTGACCTAGCAGCTGTCAGCTGATCGGCTACTGTGGGCTCTGTTGATCTCAATTGTTGTGCCGCGGAAATTCGTCTTTGTGGGGCACTTGTAATTCGAATAAACGACCTACTTGACCAAATACAAGGCCGGGCTCCGCGACAAAAAATAATACATAGCAACTTATAAAGTTGTATAAGTTAGCGTGTATTTTCAGAGATTTAAGATATATATAGTTAGCTGATACGGTTTGTCGGTTTGGAAGTGTTGAGCTGAAATACCGGTTTTTGCCCTGGCCTTCTATTTAGTTTGCTCGCACCTGTCCATGATTGAGGCCCCGAAGGTCTACTTTGACCGTGCTAAAACCTAAACCGACTCATATTTCGCACCCCAGATAGCATGGAAGTATTCTGGAAATATGCGTTTGGTTTGCTTTTGGCATGCACATGCAAATGTGCATTGTTTATTATCCGATAATGTGGTTGAATTATTCCATGCAAACCTTCAAAATAAGATTCCAAAACACATTAGAAAAAATTCTTTCAAAATATGCATTAGTGTCCATATCATTCGGCTTGAATATTTTCACTGTTTGTTATTTGATAATATGTTTTAACTATTCCATGCAAACATTCAAAGTAAGATTCCAAAACACATTAGAAAAAATTCTTTCAAAATATGCATTAGTGTGCATATAATTCGGCTTGAATATTTTAACTGTTTGTTATTTGATAATATAATTTAACTATTCCATGCAAATATTCAAAGTAGGATTCCAAATCACATTACAAAAAAATTCTTTTAAAATATGCACTAGTATGCGTATCACTTGGCTTGAATATTTTCACTGTTTGTTATTCGATAATGTATTTTAATTATTCCATGTAAACATTCAAAGTAAGATTCCAAGTCACATTAGAAAAAAATCTTTATAAATATGCATTAGTGTGCGTATCATTCGCCTTGAATATCTTCACTGTTTGTTATTCGATGATGTATTTTAATCATTGCATGCAAACGTTCAAGTTCAAGTTCCAAAGCACATTAGAAATATTTCCATTATATCATATGTTTTTATTTCATTGCATTACGGGAACATTGAAGAAAATTGAATACCAAATTAATGACAAAGTTGCAATATAATTTTTGAAATAAATAAATATTCTTCTCGGTAGGTATTGTCATGATGGTATCTATTATTAAATTTAATTGGCTACACATCATTAAAATTAAACATTTTTTTAAAGGTATATTTCGGACCATGTTCTAGGTCCGTCGTCAGCCTTTTAACTGGAACAGGTTATGTAAATTTACTTTATGTGTCTTGAGAATCATATTTGAATATTCTTCCGAAGAGATCGAAACAATTAGAGGTATGTTATTTTCTAATGTATGAAAATGGGATATCTGTCTTCTGACCGACCGCATATGAGCACGTGACTTTGGTAGAGGGGTAATGCACGTGATTACACAGAAGGCCGTTTGTTGTCGTAGCGTCGGCGTTCTTATTGTAAAGGTACCACGCGGGAGCTGTTGACCCCGGGAAAACCACCTCTACCGTCGAGATTCTCGGAATTCCGTGCATCCAACAATAAAGGAACGAGTTGAAGAGTAAACTGGAAAGTTGGCTCGCCCGCAGACAATTTAAGTGACCATTTAGTCCATTTTACTAATTCTAAACTAAGTACAAATTAAGAATCAATGTATATCATGTGTTACAGGGTTAATGCACTTCAACCCTTACAGACTCATGAACACTCACACCCCACACAATTTCATAATTCGCAATTATGCAATTGCAATAATTCATTTTCGCAATTTTTTTTCCTACTCACAACATACACTATAAAACTTTTTTTATAAACTTTTGTTTGCAAAACATATTTATTACAACTTTAGCTTTAAAAACTCGATCTTGTGTTTTAAAACATGTTGTACAACAAAAGTGTATGAAACAAAAAATTTCTTTTGATCTTTCCATCACGGCTTGGGAAACCTGCATCCTGTTCTGAAACACGATTCTTCGGTTTTAAAGCACGCTTGTCGTACAAGTTGTTTAATAATTTTCAATGCTTTCTTCAACAAGTTCAAAACAATTAATATAATTGGTTGTACAACACAAGTTTATAAAACAAGTTGTATAGTATAAACGCGACTTAAGCTGTCTGATTATATGTGTTATTCCAAATGTTCTATGTAAAATACGACTATCCTCCTAAAGACGAGTTAAGATTCTTTGAAAATAAGTTTTCTCGATGTTTTTAATTCTACTCTTACTTTTAATCGCACAGTTTAGGGGCTAATAATTATATGGATAGTGAGTTTTAATTCTGTAACAAAAATTAAAAATATACAGGATTAGTCAGACCACCCATCCACCTATTGTAACGGGAGAACGGTTTAACGTAGAAACTAATTTGCTTTTGGAGAATTCACTAAAAATATTTTCATGGTGATTTATCTTTAGGGTGTTCCAAAAATGAAGATCATGAGTTTGAATCTCCAAATTTTCTTTCCAATTCACCAAGTTGTACGATTTTTGAAGGCCTTCAAAATGGTATGCTTTTTGGCGTATGTTGCTATTTAATTTTATTTTATTTTCTGGGCTACCAATGTTTTCAAAGAAAATTCCCGAAATTTGATATTATCAAAACATTGACATGTGACGTATCGTTGGTAATTAAGCTGAGTTACCAAGGATTAAGGATTTTGAATCAGAACTGAAAAATATTTAATGGTTTAGAAAATACAGGGGTTTTCGTAAATTAATATCTTAACTTTTCATAAGAATGGCAGTCTATTTTGAAACGAAATGAGATAATTTAGTTCTGTTTTCACCATAATGTTCCTTTTAAGAAGACCTTTTGCTATTAATTCACAAAAATTCGGAGATTCAAATTCTTGACATTGATTTTTGACACCCCCTGTAGATAAATCCCCATGAAAATATTTTTAGAATTCTTCATATTTATGCAAATTAGTGGAGAATAATTTTATTTGGCGTTTTTATGTTAAATCGTTCTCCCGTTATAATAGGTGGACGGGTAGTCTGACTCACTCTGTATATATTTACTTATAGACAAACCAACTTACGAGAAAATTTTGAATAATCCACGTTATTTGTATTTTGGTGCTTTAGGCCTAAAGGTAAGTATATTGCTCGGTAATAGAACTGGAGGATTGTTTATGATAAATAATTAATATTTTTATTGTTTATGATGAAGGAAAAGTTTTAGTTTGTTTAAGCCTATAAGCTTATGAGCATCTTGATAAACAGCTAAAAATATGATTTTATCTACGATCTATATAGTGGCGTACCCAGAACAGCTGCCCCTAAACCAAATACATTGAAGCAATAAGCAACGTGGCCCAGCCCCTTAGCGTAATAGGGGCCTAATTAAAACTAGAATTTACTTTTACACCTTCAGAAAATTGTTAAGACGGAATCGTTTTACCGATAGCAGGTAAGAAGCAAGAGCCCTGGTGGCTTTGGGCCTATGATGTAATTTGTAAAACTAGAATATGGAATTTCAACTGAAGGGCTAATATACATAAATTGGTGAAATAGGTAGCTCAAATTAACCGACCAGGGGTAACAGAGCAAATAACTCCATAATGAATTTCTGTTACCCTTGGCGGCCACCAAATGCATAGTAATTGAGGTCATCCCACTATTCCCTAATCAAACCCCACTGTCACTGTTATCTTCAGGTATAGAATATATTTTCATTATTATTCGAGAGTAAATCTGAGTGAATTTAAACACTAAGGTTGGCACTGTAGTTAAATGCATTGAACGATAATCAGAAAAAATTGAACAAGAGAAGGAGTGAGCTAAGTCAGTCAACGTATTGACTAAGCCTAGTAATTAAAGAACCTGACAGTTACATTCTAATTCATTTTTCATGTCTGATTTTTCTTTTGAAAGATTTTTCTATGTCAGGCTAAATCTATGTTTAGTTGTTTCAAAATAATAGGAAATCATACTTAAACCTCAGAAAATATCCCCAGTCTACAAAATAAATAAATATGCTAATGTCCTATTAGTTTAACTACTGTAGTCAACATTATTTGTCATTTTAAGAGCAAAAAATTCACATTACAGTATACTTATGCTAATTATATTTGTGATTTTATGTTTGGCTATCATGGTGCCAGTTTATCAGAACAATTATCATTATACTATACTCAACTATAAAGGACCGATTGGTGATTTGGATAACCCTAGTACTAGTCATGAATAGTCACAATAGCGGCGGTCATTAACATATTTATTTTATGACTTTATTTTTTATCTTGGAATAATAGGTTATTAGGACAGTTATTTCATTTTAAAATAACATATTAAAAATCATTTACAATGCAGTAAACCATTATCGGAAAAAATGGCTTAGATTGTTTCTGAAGGGTGAGACCGGCGGCGGCGACCGCGGGTTCAGTGCACTCACTCAGGCCACGTGATGCGGCGCGCTAGTCCCTTTGTGTCTACGGGAAGGGATGTTTGCCTAACGAGATTGCAAAGTCCCCTTGCATATTTGGGCATCAAGAGGGGTTAGTTTTCCCACTTTCAACTAAACTGCTGAGGGGTTAGTTTTTGACTGCTCATTTGTCATGTGTAATGACAAAATTTAAAAGCGTTTATCTACAAATATCTCTTTTTCTTAGGATAAAGAGTTGAACTCCACATAAAAAGTTCATATATATTAAAAATCTCGGTTTGTTAACTAGTAACATTGAAACATTTAACAAAGTAAGTAATTTATGACAACCTGTTTACCCTATACTCTTATATGAGCAATGTTATTTTGCGTACTTGCTTGGTTGGTTGGTTGGCTACACAATTATCTCAAAAACGGCTACACGATGATTTCCTTCAAAGTCTGGAAATAAGTTATTTATGACTCAAAAACGTTTTTAAGCAGATTCATTGGCTAAAGAAAATCTTATAACGTAATAAAACGAATTTTAAAGTTTAGTAAATAATGTTAAAATTTTAACGTTGGCATTATGTGTTGCCATGATAGCAACGAAAATTAACAAGGAAAGTGTAAACAAATGAAGTAATCATAACTGCTGCTTGCAATCTACAGCCATCAAGGAAAAATACAGTGAGTGGGATGAAGAGTTTATGGAGCAATAAAACAGTTTTCTATTTATCAATTTTATGGCATTGAAATATTTTATAAACTGGATGAACTGGTTAACATGAAATAACACCGAGCGAGGCTTGGTCCACCAGGTATTATTCCCATGATGATTGATTTTTGCAAATCATAGTTGAGAGGGCCAATTTTGTACCTGGCACCCGATACTTCCGTATTTCGTTTCATCCATCGGGCGAACTCCGAATAAAGAAGCGCGACGAAGTATAGTAGTAAGCCTAGCCTAATACAATTTATACGGGCATCACAATCCTTAAGTCAGCATTTAAAACACTACATCCTATTACTTTATTTCCGTAACCGAAATAATAGAGGACGATTTAGCTTAGAGTCATGACTATCATCACGATCATCACACTCATCATTTACTCATATTCAGGGTAACGTCCTCCATGAGGTACCTGTCTTATAAAGTGATAAAGTGATTAAGTGATTAAGTGATTAAGTGATCAGGAGCACCCCGACGATGAGTGTCAAGCCGCATTTTCACTATCCTATATGTACTTAATACAATAAGGGTTTT
Source organism: Flexamia atlantica (assembly GCA_035578135.1). Lineage (NCBI taxonomy): Eukaryota > Metazoa > Arthropoda > Insecta > Hemiptera > Cicadellidae > Flexamia > Flexamia atlantica. The sequence goes on from JAQJVK010000001.1 coordinate 86,910,639, forward strand.
CTCTATTAGATCCCTTTTTCAGCCGTCCTACTTAACCGAATTTGATTATTGAAGTGTCATTTTGAAGCTTATAGTGTAGTGATGTTTTTTCACTTATAGGATGTTTTCGTTTTGGGAAGATCGAAAGCCATTAATTCGTTAGTTTAATGACACCACTGAATTATGCCATTCGCTATCCTTCCAAACTTAAACTAACTTATACAGTTCTTAGAAAATTAATTAGGGCTACTTTTATTGGTAATTGTAGCCAAATTGAGGCAGGTAAATAATTATTTATAGTAAATATCCACGGTCGACAGATTTCAAATATATTGTAAATTTTAACCCTCTAACAAAAAGAAGAAGGAGACACATATATAAAAAAGAGTCGACGAGATTAGGAAAAATATGCGAAACCTTCGGCAAGAACAAGAGAACTGCTGAGAGGCAGGACTAATTGAAAATCAGAAAAATATTAAAATGCGCAATTCGCGCATGGGCCCCCAAGAACTGTACTTCCGCCATCTTATACTGTTGTGCGAGAAGACAACCAAATTCAAAAACATAGTGCTTGAACGATGAATAATGTGTCTTTTGTTCAGTTGGGCCTTTGTTTATTTTGTGAGATCTTTAAATTTCAAGGATAATTTGATTAATAAAGGTGAGTTTTAAGCCATGGCATTTATTGTACCGAAGGTGAGTTTCATACAAACAGTTATAATAAATGCGCAATTTGCGCATGGACCCCCTATTACAACTTGTTTTCCAAACTTGTGTTGTACGACCCATGATTTGAACATGTTTAAGAACGTAATGAAAAATGTTTAGCAAAGGTGTACAACTAGCTTGTTTTACAACTATAAATCGTGTTTTACAACTATAAATCGTGTTTTACAACAATAAATCGTGTTTTACAACAGGTTGCGGCTTTCCCGACCCGTGTCGGAAAGATAAAAGAAAATGTGTGTTGTATAACCTTTTTTTGTGCAACATGTTTAATAATTTACTTCAAACGTTAAACTTGTTTGCCAAAAATCGTTTATACTTAAGGTCAGTTCGCTTCCTGATATCAGCTAGACAAGTGCTGACTTTGACTTGGTTGTAATGCCTCCCTTTTTAGTAACCGAGTACAATTTATCTCGAATAACCAATTTTCAATTTTCTTACAAAATACATTTAAAGGAGAGTTACATTTTTACACTAATACAACACATGTTTAAAATTTTATTAAACATGTTTGTCGAAAAAAGTTTAGCCTATAAAACAAGTTGTATTAGTGTAAATACATTTTTTGAGAGTTACATTTTCAAAAATTAAATAATGAAATTAAATAGGTATTTTAATTGTTCAGTAAGTTATGAAAGGTCGCAAAATATGATCGTGTTTAAAAATCTCTTTATTGACTTTTCACACTTTGTACAACATTTTATCAACATTTCAACACTTCTCGTATTATAAAAAAAGGTTTTCTTTCCCGTTATACGCACATTAAAAATAATGTTTACATTTTAAAGACCAAAAGATTATTAATGATAACAATCGGTGTTAATTAGTTGAAGAACAATAAAGTGGAGTGAGATACTCTCAGATGATGTCAATGTCAATAATATTAATAAATGGTAAATATCATAATATTTTAACAAATGTTGTAAGTAACAGTTCTAAAAAATCTTGTGCTGATAAAAAAAACTTGCTTGGACTGTAAAAAACTGTACTTATTGACTAAGCGAAGACCTTATGATTTAGATTTAAACCATCACTACTGTAAATTGTATAATGAGTTGAATCATGAAATTGAATTAGTTAAAAAGCGATTTTACTCTAATTTAATTTGTAACAGACGTAGTACTTATTGATCAAGTACTCAAAGTCTGCACTAGTCGTTCCTAAAAAGTTTTTGAAGCTACCGTCAGTCCTCAATTCCCGACCAACAGATTTTGGTCATCTAGTTAAAAATCTTGTAATATTTAAGAATTTAACTGCCACAGTACTTATCCTAGCTTGCAACGAAGGTCGGACCCAAAAGCGACGTGCTGTTTTCTTTTTAGAACAGCAAATCATGCGGCAACAGCCAACACTACATGCTCGACACTTTAAAGCAATCAATGCGACTGTAGCCTAAGTTTTTGGGTGGGCTTGTTTTGAAACATGTTTGATACTTATTTTGCGCATAAAATTAAAGGTTGTACAACAGAAGTTTTAGTTTAATAATATAAAAATGCTATTAAACATGTTTGTCGAAAAAAGTTTAGCCTATAAAACAAGTTGTATTAGTGTAAATGCGGCTTCAGTGCAGCGCGAGTTTTTATGGCTGATCAATAGGCCTACAGTATGTTTTCAAGCAGAGACATGTCGCTACTAACTGAATTCATATTCTTTTTGTATTTGTTATATTAGCATTCTCGTCTTACGATTAGCCTAAATGGACACCTCATAATTAGATAACCTCAGAAGAGTTTAAATTTATTACAAAATTCGTTTTATTTTGATCACAAAAATACCCCGTTGCAGCAGACTTGCATATTCAGCGAATTTCAAATGCTAAAGAGCATATTTCGATCCAACATACCGAAATTTTGCATGTTTTTGCAAGCTCCCTAAGAATAACACGAGGAATGAGTATGCAGGTTAGCTGAAAAAATTGGGTGGTTTTAATTCAATATTTCGTAGATCTGAACTGGAATAAGCCATATACCAAGTTTTATTGAGATATATGTTGAGAAATAATTACTAGGGGAGATATAGAATTTTACTTACTTCCCATAAGGATAACATTGGGACAACATACTGTGTTTACCACTTTCAATATCTCCGGTAACCAATGGACATGGAGTAGTGGTTCAAAATGCTAAATTGTGTGTTTTTTCGAGCTGAATTCAATGGTGTTAACGGAAATTGGATTAGGTTTATTTTTCTATGTAAAAAACTAAAAAAAAACCATTTTTGGAGGGGTTTATACCTCTTTACCCCCTCTTCCGGTGGTCCGAATGGGCTAGTTTACGAAATCGTCCAAATAATTACTGCTTTACACGTACATGCAAAATTTCATTATGATAGACCATTTTTACGCGAGTTATAGTGCTTAAAGACTCAACGATTTTTCTAGGTATCAAATGTGGCAACGCTAGACACCTATAATTTTAGTACTACGGTGATTATAGCGGGAAAACGCGAAGACGGAAGTTTTTTTAATGTTTTATGATAAGATGAACGACGACTTAAAATGCTGACAAGCGCATGTCCAACATTACTGATTAGTCATGGCCCCCACATTCATTTGCGGGCCCTGTAACCAGGATCAGCCTCGGGCCCCCATGTTCGTGTACCATGCTACGTTTCAAAAATTACAAGCTAATTTTTTAACCCTTTACAAATTTGATTTGAACTGATGATTGATAATAATGAATAATTATAAGGCTATTAGTTCAATCCATAACTAAAATTTACTCACAAAATTATTGCAAGCAAACATAAATTAAAATAAATCATTAACTTTTATTTTACTGAAAGAGCATTTTCATTTTGAGATTGATTTCCCTTATTGACTAAGATTAAAATTCAGATGAGGTCCGAGCTGTTATTGCGTGGGGCTCGAGCACGCTGTTGTATACTAATATGCAAACAGCAATACAAACGAATGTACCTAATTAAATAGTAACTAACGTCAAATTTAGAATTAAAATTATTGTACTAAACTTTATAAAAAATAATATGCTTGAATTTTTGATCATAATCTGTTGTAAAATATTCTACAATAAATATAAAAGAAATTGAAATAGAGCTAGGCCCGGGCACCCCAGGCCCTGTGACCAGAGTTGTACCAGACCCACCCTTGTGGGGGCCATGGATTTAGTACGCTTCCCTATATACCGTTGTTTTGATAAAAACTCATCCTCTATTCAGTTCTGAACTGGTCTCAATAATTATTGGAAAAAAAATTGGCGTTAAGTTTTGCAGCTAAAAACGTTATACAAGGCCAGACAGACTTATAGGGAAAGAGCTCTAGATGCGCTTACAGTTTAATAATTGTCCAATCAATCATACTTAAAAGTTATTATAGTATTAATTGCCAATAAAGCCGCGTTTATACTGTACAACTGTTTTATTAACTTGTGTTGTACAACAAATTATACTAATTGGTTTGAACATGTTTAAGAAAGCAATTAAAATTATTAAACAAGTTGTACAACAAGCGTGTTTTAAAACCGAAAAATCGTGTTTTGTTGTACAACAAATTATACTAATTGGTTTGAACATGTTTAAGAAAGCAATTAAAATTATTAAACAAGTTGTACAACAAGCGTGTTTTAAAACCGAAAAATCGTGTTTTACAACAGGTTGCACGTTTCCCGAGCCCTGTCGGAAAGATCAAAAGCAATTTTTGTTTCATAAAATTTTGTTATAGTCTACAACAGGTTTTAAAACACAAGATTGAGTTTTAAACAAAAGTATTGCTTTATTTTATCATCAGTGGCAAAAGTATAAAAAAATAGTTGATTGGATTTATGTGTGTCCACATAATTGAACATAACCTTTGAAATATAAAATTAAAACTTGATAAACAAGAAATTAAATAATTTGGAATTCGTGGGTCATCAAATCACTCTTTTGTCGCAGTTAAAATCGCAAGCGATGTTAAAACCGGTCCAGAAGGCGCGGTGGTGGCGGCGCGCGGCAGCCGGCGGGCGCAGCGTGGCGGTGAGAGGGTGGGAGTGGGGGATGGAAGCCATTTTGCCACGTTCGTTGCTTCGTTTTCTTCTGGGATACGGTCCAGCTGAGGTGTTATTTCCTTATTTTTGTGCTCTGACAGTCGTTCCGAACGTTTGCCATCGCGCGAGTTTACCATTTGGCTTTGCAGTTATTTTGCAGCTAGTACCAAGCTTCTCAACCGACCACTGACCAGGTGAGAGAAATTTCTTCATTTTAACTGTGACATCAACATTAGACATTAGGGGAGAGTGGGGAAGGTTCATACAAAATCGCATCGCTCAACTTTAAGTAATTTTAACTGCCTTATTTGTAAATGAATTTGCTGAAATTTGATTCTAATATTGCATAGCATCTAACCATTATCATGACATATAAATGAACGAAATATTTTTTACTCAAAACAATGCACTTAGTATGAAACTATCCCAAATTCATACCAATGGGACAGTTTCATACTTCTCTGGGGTAGATTCATATAATGGGAAAATAAAATAATAATAATAATAATAATAATAATAAAATAAATAAATAAAATGCATTAAAACTTATTTTGTTGATTTAAAGCCATTTAAAAACTTAACAATAATTTGGCTTAAAAGTAGGCTTTTACAATGTTTTGTTAAAGTGTCAACAGTGAAATTGAACCTAAAGTCTTGCTCCACAATTTAAGTTGAGGAAGTTTTTGTACAATTTCTTGCAAATAAACTTACTATCAATAACAATTAGACCTGACAACATTACCCGTGACAACATTTTTCCTACCCTTTTGATAGATTTCTCACCATTTGTCAACCAAAACAAATTTAAAAAAATAATGTTTTGGGTTTAACTGTAGGCTGACACTTCAATCAAGTATTTTTATGATATTTTTACAAAGATAAATAATTCAGTTTTGATAAATAGTAAATAGTAAAGACAAATAATGTTGAAAACTTCCCCATTAGGCATACTGTATAAAACTGCAGTGCTACTGAATGAAAGTGCCCCAGGTGAAGTCATGTTATAAATCCCCTTGTGACTTTTTTATAAGTTAGAATTGGATATCTACAGTTTCTGCACATGTAGACCAAACATTGAGCTGTCTAATAATGCTTTAATAATAGGCTAGCAAAATTATTTAAAGAATTTAACCGTATTTATACCTCTCTTTTTCTTTAAAGTTGTAAAAAAACTTTTCTCTTGGATTCCAGTAGGCTAATATTTCTCTACATATTCAAAATGTGAAAAACATTGGGGAATTGAAACTTTTATAGGAAGTAGTACATGATGAGGCCTAAAGGTGGTATGAATGATTGTTTCCTGCTCTTCTGTAAGGCGAGAAATTTATAAGAAAGTGCCCCTATATGAAACTGCCCCACTCTCCCCCACAAATTAGGGTACAATCTTCTTGTTTGGAATGTCTTGTTTGTATTCGTGCAATGATGCAAAATGAAAAAGAACTTATCTAGTAACTTAGGCCTACGATTTTTCCACTTAATTATAGGTACCGTACCTATCTAAACGAAAATTGAATCATGTAAGTTAATAGGATTGAGAAAATTAATCATACTAAGTTGCGGCAAACCCTTTTTTCTGTCGACTTCTCAAGCCATCTCAACCACAACGATTCACCACAGTCTTTGAAGAGTTCATTAACTTTCATTTTGAAATTTGGTGATAATTTGACATACCGTAGTTATGTAATTTGCAAGGAAAGGAACAGTGCAACACCTTACTGGAATATAATAATGAGGATACCATATTTAACGATTATGCCTATATTAGTTTTTTCCTGTATTATTTTGTTGCTGCTGGCTGATGAAACATCTGTATGAACATCTCTTTTCTGAATAGAACCGCTTGATATTTCTATAATTAGCCTATCTCGTTATATTTAATTTAAAAAAAGTGGATGTTTTATGTTGTAATGAGTGGAGAGAGTTCTGTGTGGGTAGTTTTATATTTTAGGTTAATTATTTCTTTTTTTCCAAGCAACTTTTCTGTTTACAACTGACAAGACATTTGATAACTTTGAGGATCTGAGCACCACCTTTCGCTGTATCAGACTCAAATTCATTGCCAGATTAAAATTGTAGGCATCTCTAGGCCCAATAACTTTTACCGCCCTGTTTATATAATGATGCTTTGTAACGTATATAGGCCTACAATTGTGAACAGAGATTGAGTAAACTAATTAACTGTAAAAAATGTGATGAATTTCCTTAGCTCATATTATATAAACATAGTTTTTTACTTTGCTAACATTGTTCCCTGGTGCCTTGCCCCCCTAAGCCCTGTCCTAGTGGTAAATCCAGCCCTGCTCTAATTATATAAATCAAAGTAAAAACACAATAATTTTAGCATTTAAGTTCGATTAATGTTATTTGTTGCTGTGAAAACATTAATTACTGCAATATGTTTAAAAAATCTTTCACAGCATATAAAGGTAGAAGTCAAAATGTGGCATAATTTCTCTTGATTAATTCTGCTTGGAATTCCATCCATTTTATCATTTTATTGTAAATTTCCGGGAGTGGTCTCAACATTTCTTCCCTTTAAGATATACAATGCCCCCTCAATTACTAAACGTTTAACGAATGCAGGGCCGGCCCTAGCTGTTGCGGGGCCCTGGGCCAATCTGAGTTGCGGGGCCCCGACCCCGACTCAACCTACCTGATCCATTAAATCATACGTAACAGACTTTTAATAAGAGAAAATTACAATTATACTGGACACTCATTGTCGCTTTTGTATAAAAACATTACGTAGTCAAGATAAAACAAATCACCGTGCACGTCCGACTTACTGATAGTCAAATTAAAACAGACAATGACAACATCGCACACAGGCGCAAACCACCTGCCGCTCAGCGCTCAGTCGTAGCAGACTACTGAAGTTGTTTCCTGAGATTTCCATAGCCCGTCGTCTACCGAAGTGCTAACATAAGAAAGGACCCACTATTACTAATCCAATTATATGCGTATATCTGGATTTGCACTTGTCATGTTATCAACGTTTTTAATCACGTTTTGAAAAAGATAAAATACCATCCATAATTTTAATTGGATTGTGAAGATTTTTTGTGCGGGGTTCTTGAAAGCGCAGCGCCCCCAAAAGCGCGGGGCCCTGGGCAGTTGCCCCGCCTGTTCCTGCCTGGGGCCGGCCCTGAACGAATGCCTCCATCCTTTTTTGGGCAGTCATGTAAATCAACTTCTACCGTGGCTCCAGCTTAAGTTTTGCCGTGCGAGCGCTGTGAATAGTTCACCCACCATAGTTAATTCTCTAAATACACACTTCTTGTACCAAGCCCATGTACAGCTGTTAAGCTCGCCAAAGTACACCAGGGTATTATTAAAAAGGTTCTGCTGGTCCTCCAAAAGTCCTCCTTTTGACCTCAAGATCTTCCTTTTTTATATTCAATAAAAAATCTCGCAAATCTTTTTTTTGTTGCCAAAAATTTATATCCCTACAGTTTCAGGCTTTAGTCTGGCGAAATTGCTTCATATTTTTTGATTTCTTGTTGCAGCTGCTGTAATGAAAGTTTACCCTAAAATAACAGAGGTGGCTGTGAAAAGCAAGATACTGTAATGGTTTTTTTGAACCAGGCAAAAACTCGGGTTCAACGAAAGTAAGTTGGTTGAAGTTTGTTTTACACTTACACTTAAAAAAGCCTCTAGTTGGAATTCTGACTGGTCAATACTGGTGCACAGGTCAAAATGAAGCCGTCACATTATTATTGGTATGTCTTTTGGCGGTCCAATGTGACGAATGTCCCTTTCACCTTGGATCCTCCTTGGCTTTCAGGGGCCTTAAGTCTCGGTTGACCTTAGATACCCAGTATCATCTGAGCCCATGGAAGGAGTAGAGGACCTTCCTCATGTGCTGGGGATATTCGCCCGGGTGGGGACCCTATTCTGGCCTCTGGTCTGCCGGGCTTGAGGATGAACCTTCGAAATCCCTCTAACTTTGGGTACTGGACATTTAGTGGGGGTGCTCCTTGTCTGATGGACGAGGCTTTTCTACTTCCGCTTATCCCCTTTTACAGGGGGGTGGGGGGGCAGTATCACCACAGACAAGGGAATAACTCAGCAAGGATGACTCGACACTGACAAGGCCGTACTTTCAAAAACCGGTTATGGTGGAAGAAATTCCCTGCAACTGATACGGCTGCAGTTAGAGATTTCACACGCTACTGCGCCTTCATATTGCTTCAGTTATTCACTATTTGCAATTTGTGAAGAACCATGCAATTGATTTATCACTTAATTTTGAAATAGCATATAGAAGAATACCATGGGGAATGATTTTTTAATTTTATTTGCGACTGCTTAATTTAATTTAATGATTCTAAATACGTAATATTTTTAAGCTCTTTGACGGTTAGAGTTAAAATAGTGTAATTAATGGTGGTGTGAAATTATTATTGTGAAAAATAGAAAAAAAAAACGGATTTACACCCCTTTGAAACCCCCTTAATACAGTAAAGCCTCAATTCATCGAAAAGCTTTTCTATTATTATAAAAATATTTTCTAAATTTACCTAAGGTCTGAGAAACACCAAAAGCCTTACCTTTTTTCACTCAACCCGTTGAAAAACCAAGTTGAAATCAAACAAATCATTTTAACTGACATGTTTAAACGCAGAATTAAATTTTTACAAATTTGATGTAACTTGTTTTTTCTAGGTCTACTGGCTTCTTTGCAATAAAATCTCAAACCTCGTAAACCTCTACTTTTGCTTAGATAGTTAACGTTAAATTTTACAAATATAGAGGCTGACAAGGTTTTTTTCCAGGAGAGCTGTAATGTGTCATCATCTTAAGAAAACTCTTAGGAAACTTGTTTTCCTTTTTAGCGAATTTCCCCTATAGGGAAGAAGCTATTACCGTAGGTCTAATGGTAAGACCTAAGCGCGGGATCATCATAACTTTTTGTTTCGGTGTCCCCAGATACCAAAAACACCATTTGTTCAAATTTGTGTATATGTATGTGTGCGTGGGTGTGTAAGCCTTGATAGCGGGCTTGCAAAAATGGTCCGATCGGAATGAGATTTGGCTTAGGTGTGTAAAGTAGTAATTGTTTGGATGAGTTCGAAAACCAGCTCGATCGGACCCTTAGAAGGGAAGGGGGGAACTAAAAGGGGATAAACCCCCCAAAAATGGGGTTTAGGGTTTTCACTTAGAAAAATAAAAATAATCCAATTTTAGTCATTACCATTGAATTCAGATCGAAAAAACAAACAATTTAGTATTTGAATCATTGCTCTGTGTCCATTGGTTACCGAGATATTGTAAGTGGTAAACACAGTACGTTGTCTCGATGTTAATCTTATGGGAAATAAGTAAAATATATTTCGCCTATTTTCTGACATATCTTGATAAAACTTGGTATATGGCTTCTTCTACTTAAGATCTGCTAAATATCTATTTAAAACCAACAACTTTCAACATACCTGTCTCAGCAAACCTGCATACTCATTCCCCATGTTATTCTTACGGAGATTACAAAAACATGTCATCTTGCTATGTTTTTGCACATGTGAAATAATGCTTTGAAACCTGCTGAGTATGCAGGTCTGCTGCAACAGGGGTATTTTAAACTCAACAGGCTATTAATAGGTTTGGTTTTTGTTTCAGAGAAGCAAGCAGAGGGGCCTGAATGGAAATGAAGGGGATTGAATTTTATTGAGTTAATGTATAAAAAGATGCCAAAAGATAAAGATGTAATAAGATAATGTAATAAGATGTAATAAGATAAAATATTGTCTAAAAGTAAATGTGTTCCAATTATTTTACCACTTATCTAAAAAGTTCACCAACTTTCCTTTTTTTTACAAAGAAATTAAAATTTAATAAATTTAATTGTAATGCTTATATGCATTTATTCATTAAAATTATTACTACCAGTAAATTTGATCACATTGTATCTATTGCCTTTTGAAACTAAGATTTTTATTAAATTTTAAATCACAAGGGAAATAGTAGTATCACTTAAAGCTTTTTTCTTCTTTTACTGTATCTAAACCAGGGGCATTTTATGGAATGCAACTTTTAATCAGCTGTTTAAATGTATATTTTCATTATCTATTTTTTCAATACCTTTACTCTTGTTCCACTTGAAATGTCATATTGATCTCTTGATTCACCGAAAAAACTTTTCTTTTAATATAAAATAATTTCTACATATGTAAAAAATTGATCTGATATAAAAGTGCGGCAGTGTCATTAATCTTATCTTGGATTAATTATAGGCTACATATATTACGGGTATTGATCTATTTTTTGCCAATTTATTTGCTGCTGAAAATTAATATTGTTTAAAAATAAATTAAGAGAGAAAAATAGCATAATATTTAAAAAAGTTGTATATTTAAAATAGTATTGGTATATTAAAGCGAATTATTGATTGAAAGTGCTTAAGCTTAGTTATTTTTTAGTTGCATTATGTCCACACAAAATATTTCTAGAATGTAAAAATCAGCTGAATATGTGTAAGCATAGAAAAATAAACAGGAATTCCTGTTTATTTTTCTATGGTGTAAGTAATATTTACAGGCACTGTGCAATGAGTAATGTTTGTAGGACCTGTTGATTCTTGTTAAAATATATACCTATATATTTGGTTTTTGTCTGTATGATTCAGACAAGAACCTGTACGGAGTCAGTTTTTGAACGCTACATACATATTATTCGTGGCACAATGTCTAAAAACATTGATTTAAAATATTCTGTTGGTTTTTATTATAACAACACTTCAAATATTCCCTATATTATCATGATGAAAAATCCATTATAATTATTTTACAAATATTTCTCAAACGCATGCAAAAACTATTCATGCACACATCCTGCAACAATTCATTAAAAATATTTTACAAATGTTATTGCAAACTTTCTTTCAGTAATCAATGCACCAATTCTGCAAACATTCATTGTGCTCCTTCCACAAATATCTATCACAATTTTAGTTTAAATCATTATTGCATATATGTTAAAATATTCAATGCATACATTCTGAAAACATTCTTTATGCACTTTTAACAAATATTTATCATAAATTATCTTCAAATATTTCTCACACACATGCAACAACTATTCATACACACATCCTGCAACCATTCATAACACATATTCTGCAAATATTATCGCAAACTTCCTTTAAGTAATCAATGCACCAATTCTGCAAACATTCATTGTGCTCCTTCCACAAATATCTATCACACTTTTACTTTAAATTATCATTGCATATATGCTAAAATTTTCAATGCATACATTCTGAAAACATTCTTTGTGCGGTTTTAACAAACATTTATCATATATTATCTTCAAATTATTATACCACACTCAATGTACACATTCAATGCACACATTATGCAACCATACATTGCACCTTTTTCACAAATATTTGTCACACAGTTTCTACAAGTAATAATTGGGCCACATCCTGGAAATATTCGTTGCATACATCTTTTTAACATTCACTGTACATATTCAGAAAGTGTGTTGAGGGGTGACTTTGATATATGCATAATATTTAGAAAACACTTTCATGTTCGCTATGAATACTTGCAGCAAATGTTTTAATTTGCAGTTGAAAATGTGTTGTAAACTCTCAGATCACTTTCTGTGCTATCTGGGACTGTCCGTTTAGTGGCAATTTTATCGTGAATCATTTTTTTTAATGTGTCTAATGAACCCTTACTTATGACATCATTAATGAACCATTATCTTCAAGATTAAAATCATTGTAATTTGGTTTATTCTTCATGATAAGATTGACGTCATGACGTGTCAAAAGTCAACCGCTTAAAGAATACCAAGTTTATGCATTTTACATGTCAGCGTCATTTGTCTCTCTACAAACAAAACATGCAAACACGAATCGGCCAAAGTCCAAAACTGTTCCAAATGGAAAGTTAATTATGTTAACGAACTGCTTCTGGCTTGGACGCAAAGCTTTTGAACCAATTACACAAAATTCTCACCAATGCGGCCACGGGACATCGAGAGAAGAGAAAGGGTGCTAATCTCTCGCCGGGTAGTGCTTTGTCGCTTACGTTGGCCTGAGCCCAGCCGACAACAATCACCTGAGCTCCGTCTCTGTCAGCTGTACCATTGTGCCGCACTTTAGTGGGTTAGGCCAGCCTGGCTGGCAGCCATTAGTTTAAAGTTCACCGTCTGTAAGGTTTTGTTCGCAGTTAAAATTCTTTGTTCGCTGGATTCGTTTCAGAAACGATATAAAGTTGGGAATGATAATTTTAAGAAGGTAAAAATCTAAAATGCTGGCCTCTGGAAAAGAAAATAACAATTCTCGTGCTAGCTAATAGTGTTTTCGAGTCTCTTTTTAGAATAACACCTCTTTTCTACTATCCGGTGGAAAGTTCTGCATTAAGAATAAATATCGTCATTCCTTTTCACCAGTTAAGTTAGTCTTGTTAGTATTTGCTTGAGAAGTATCGCCAGTGATCCAGTTGAACAGGACCCTCTGAGGTTGTTGGGAGAGGGGGCAGAGCAGCTGAGCAGCTGGCTGCATCAGGGACACCTGCCAGCCTCGCGTCCCTCGCAAACAAGTCCCCTGCCAAACCGAAACTGTTTACTCCGACGTACAACGTACTGCTTCCATTCTAATCTAGCATCTACTTTTTCATCTATTGCGTAGTTCATACACGCAGGGCTGTTTCGGATAGGTTTAGAAAAGTAGTTTGATGTATTTTATCTTTTTTTAAGCGGAGTAAAAATTTTCTTGTTTAGAAAGTTCCTTGGTGTACGGTTTGTTTTCTAGAAACACACTTTACATCATAGACACGTGGTGTATGTAATTTGATGTAATACCCAAAATCGCGCTTCATATTACTTATAACTGAGGAAGCCAGATCCAACTGGTGCTTCTCTTCCTTTAGTACCTGTGGTCCCGGTCTGCCTTTACAGTGACCCAGTGACCGGCGCTCCTGGGGCGAGCCAAATGGGACACCACCACATACTAAAATACTACGCCGCGGACCGCCGGCGCCGCCGCGCTGTCCTCTCCCTGGAACCTAACTATGTCGCAAATTTGATTTGTTATTTTAATATTCTTATAACAGTTAGTATTATAATATTTACTTCTACGAACTACATGGCTTTTCAACCCCAATCCCAAAAGAAATGTATACCGCTCATAATCATATTCAGTTTCATTGTAAGTCGATGTTTTATTAAAGTGCAGACTGGCAATGTTCTGAGTTTATGGTAGTAGTTCTGAATCCCAAGATGGGTTCTCCATTTGAAATAAAAATGGCGCTGGAAGGGCATTCTCAAGAGGTCAAATCTCCGAGACCCTTGTCAGTTTGAGGGCACAAAAACAGCCCCGCCAGGCCCGGCGGCGAGGGAACCTGCTCCAGGCGAGCTGCGTGATCAGCCGTTAGGTTTTGAAACTTTAAACTAAGAAAAAACAATGATCAAATTACTGCAGTGTTCATGCAATATATTGTTACCATAATCTTGGGAAGATTAACTATTGTGAAAATATACTTTTCTCATAAAAGTCTGCAGATATAAATAATGGATAGCATGCTGAAATTAAATAATTGTGCTCCTTAGTTTCTTCATTAAACCACAAGGAAAGAAGATATATTTACTTCTCTGTGATCAAACCCAAACAATTGCGACGAGTTGTTTTCATCGTCATGGTGCTCAGCCAGTTTGACGTGAGGTTCGGGTTTTTGGGCCCATATATTTCATGTTCATGATAATCTGTCGAGCCTTAACAAAAATACATGTTGCAAATACCCCATCGTAAACGCACAACCTTTTCTAGCTGTGTATGTTTTTAAATAGTAGTCGCCCATATAGTATACACCCCGTTTCTTGTTGCAAATGACCCCAAAGACAGCCTGTACCCTACATGCTGTGCGGTGTTCTCTTCGCCATGCACTATATACCCCGTCTCATGTTGCAGATGACCCCAACGGCAGCCTGTACATGCTGTGCGGCGTTCTCATCGCCATGTACTATATACCTCGTCCCATGTTGCAGATGACCCCAACGGCAGTCTGTACATGCTGTGCGGCGTTCTCATCGCCATGTACTATATACCTCGTCTCATATTGTAGATGACCCCAACGGCAGCCTGTACATGCTGTGCGGCGTTCTCATCGCCATGTACTATATACCTCGTCTCATGTTGCAGATGACCCCAACGGCAGCCTGTACATGCTGAGCGGCATTCTCATCGCCATGTACTATATACCCCGTCTCATGTTGCAGATGACCCCAACGGAAGCCTGTACATGCTGTGTGGCGTTCTCATCGCCATGTACTATATACCCCGTCTCATACTGCAGATGACCCCAACGGCAGCCTGTACATGCTGTGCGGCGTTCTCATCGCCATGTACTATATACCCCGTCTCATGTTGCAGATGACCCCAACGGCAGCCTGTACATGCTGTGCGGCGTTCTCATCGCCATGTACTATATACCTCGTCTCATGTTGCAGATGACCCCAACGGCAGCCTGTACATGCTGTGCGGCGTTCTCATCGCCATGTACTATATACCTCGTCTCATGTTGCAGATGACCCCAACGGCAGCCTGTACATGCTGTGCGGCGTTCTCATCGTCATGTACTATATACCCCGTCTCATGTTGCAGATGACCCCAACGGCAGCCTGTACATGCTGTGCGGCGTTCTCATCGCCATGTACTATATACCCCGTCTCATGTTGCAGATGACCCCAACGGCAGCCTGTACATGCTGTGCGGCGTTCTCATCGCCATGTACTATATACCTCGTCCCATGTTGCAGATGACCCCAACGGCAGCCTGTACATGCTGTGCGGCGTTCTCATCGCCATGTACTATATACCTCGTCTCATGTTGCAGATGACCCCAACGGCAGCCTGTACATGCTGTGCGGCATTCTCATCGCCATGTACTATATACCCCGTCTCATGTTGCAGATGACCCCAACGGAAGCCTGTACATGCTGTGTGGCGTTCTCATCGCCATGTACTATATACCCCGTCTCATGTTGCAGATGACCCCAACGGAAGCCTGTACATGCTGTGCGGCGTTCTCATCGCCATGTACTACATACCTCGTCTCATGTTGCAGATGACCCCAACGGCAGCCTGTACATGCTGTGCGGCGTTCTCATCGCCATGTACTTTATACCTCGTCTCATGTTGCAGATGACCCCAACGGCAGCCTGTACATGCTGTGTGGCGTTCTCATCGCCATGTACTATATACCTCGTCTCATGTTGCAGATGACTCCAGCGGCAGCCTGTACATGCTGTGCGGCGTTCTCATCGCCATGTACTATATACCCCGTCTCATGTTGCAGATGACCCCAACGCCAGCCTGTACATGCTGTGCGGCGTTCTCATCGCCACGTACTTTATACCTCGTCTCATGTTTCAGATGACCCCAACGGCAGCCTGTACATGCTGTGCGGCGTTCTCATCGCCATTTACTTTATACCTCGTCTCATGTTGCAGATGACCCCAACGGCAGCCTGTACATGCTGTGCGGCGTTCTCATCGCCATGTACTATATACCTCGTCTCATGTTGCAGATGACCCCAACGGCAGCCCGGTACATGCTGTGCGGCGTTCTCATCGCCATGTACTATATACATCGTCTCATGTTGCAGATGACCCCAACGGCAGCCTGTACATGCTGTGTGGCAATCTCATCGTCATGTACTATATACCCCGTCTCATGTTGCAGATGACCCCAACGGCAGCCTGTACATGCTGTGCGGCGTTCTCATCGCCATGTACTTTATACCTCGTCTCATGTTGCAGATGACCCCAACGGCAGCCTGTACATGCTGTGCGGCGTTCTCATCGCCATGTACTATATACCCCGTCTCATGTTGCAGATGACCCCAACGGCAGCCTGTAAATGCTGTGCGGCGTTCTCATCGCCATGTACTATATACCTCGTCTCATGTTGCAGATGACCCCAACGGCAGCCTGTACATGCTGTGCGGCGTTCTCATCGCCATGTACTATATACCTCGTATTATGTTGCAGATGACCCCAACGGCAGCCTGTACATGCTGTGCGGCGTTCTCATCGCCATGTACTATATACCCCGTCTCATGTTGCAGATGACCCCAACTGCAGCCTGTACATGCTGTGCGGCGTTCTCATCGCCATGTACTATATACCCCGTCTCATGTTGCAGATGACCCCAACGGCAGCCTGTACATGCTGTGCGGCGTTCTCATCGCCATGTACTATATACCTCGTTTCATGTTGCAGATGACCCCAACGGCAGCCTGTACATGCTGTGCGGCTTTCTCATCGCCATGTACTATATACCCCGTCTCATGTTGCAGATGACCCCAACGGAAGCCTGTACATGCTGTGTGGCGTTCTCATCGCCATGTACTATATACCCCGTCTCATGTTGCAGATGACCCCAACGGCAGCCTGTACATGCTGTGCGGCGTTCTCATCGCCATGTACTATATACCTCGTCTCATGTTGCAGATGACCCCAACGGCAGCCTGTACATGCTGTGCGGCGTTCTCATCGCCATGTACTATATACCTCGTCTCATGTTGCAGATGACCCCAACGGCAGCCTGTACATGCTGTGCGGCGTTCTCATCGCCATGTACTATATACCTCGTCTCATGTTGCAGATGACTCCAGCGGCAGCCTGTACATGCTGTGCGGCGTTCTCATCGCTATGTACTGTATACCCCGTCTTATGTTGCAGATGACCCCAACGCCAGCCTGTACATGCTGTGCGGCGTTCTCATCGCCACGTACTTTATACCTCGTCTCATGTTGCAGATGACCCCAACGGCAGCCTGTACATGCTGTGCGGCGTTCTCATCGCCATGTACTTTATACCTCGTCTCATGTTGCAGATGACCCCAACGGCAGCCTGTACATGCTGTGCGGCGTTCTCATCGCCATGTACTATATACCTCGTCTCATGTTGCAGATGACCCCAACGGCAGCCCGATACATGCTGTGCGGCGTTCTCATCGCCATGTACTATATACATCGTCCCATGTTGCAGATGACCCCAACGGCAGCCTGTACATGCTGTGCGGCGTTCTCATCGCCATGTACTATATACCTCGTCTCATGTTGCAGATGACCCCAACGGCAGCCTGTACATGCTGTGCGGCTTTCTCATCGCCATGTACTATATACCCCGTCTCATGTTGCAGATGACCCCAACGGAAGCCTGTACATGCTGTGTGGCGTTCTCATCGCCATGTACTATATACCCCGTCTCATGTTGCAGATGACCCCAACGGCAGTCTGTACATGCTGTGCGGCGTTCTCATCGCCATGTACTATATACCTCGTCTCATGTTGCAGATGACCCCAACGGCAGCCTGTACATGCTGTGCGGCGTTCTCATCGCCATGTACTATATACCTCGTCTTATGTTGCAGATGACCCCAACGGCAGCCTGTACA
This sequence comes from Flexamia atlantica, assembly GCA_035578135.1. Lineage (NCBI taxonomy): Eukaryota > Metazoa > Arthropoda > Insecta > Hemiptera > Cicadellidae > Flexamia > Flexamia atlantica. The sequence continues at coordinate 86,928,734 of JAQJVK010000001.1, forward strand.
TGCTGTGCGGCGTTCTCATCGCCATGTACTATATACCCCGTCTCATGTTGCAGATGACCCCAACGGCAGCCTGTACATGCTGTGCGGCGTTCTCATCGCCATGTACTATATACCTCGTCCCATGTTGCAGATGACCCCAACGGCAGCCTGTTCATGCTGTGCGGCGTTCTCATCGCCATGTACTATATACCTCGTCTCATGTTGCAGATGACCCCAACGGCAGCCTGTACATGCTGTGCGGCATTCCCATCGCCATGTACTATATACCCCGTCTCATGTTGCAGATGACCCCAACGGAAGCCTGTACATGCTGTGTGGCGTTCTCATCGCCATATACTATATACCCCGTCTCATGTTGCAGATGACCCCAACGGCAGCCTGTACATGCTGTGTGGCAATCTCATCGCCATGTACTATATACCTCGTCTCATGTTGCAGATGACCCCAACGGCAGCCTGTACATGCTGTGCGGCGTTCTCATCGCCATGTACTATATACCTCGTCTCATGTTGCAGATGACCCCAACGGCAGCCCGGTACATGCTGTGCGGCGTTCTCATCGCCATGTACTATATACATCGTCTCATGTTGCAGATGACCCCAACGGCAGCCTGTACATGCTGTGCGGCATTCTCATCGCCATGTACTATATACCCCGTCTCATGTTGCAAATTACCCCAACGGCAGCCTGTACATGCCGTGCGGCATTCTCATCGCCATGTACTTTATACCTCGTCTCATGTTGCAGATGACCCCAACGGCAGTCTGTACATGCTGTGCGGCGTTCTCATCGCCATGTACTATATACTCGTCTCATGTTGCAGATGACCCCAACGGCAGCCCGGTACATGCTGTGCGGCGTTCTCATCGCCATGTACTATATACATCGTCTCATGTTGCAGATGACCCCAACGGCAGCCTGTACATGCTGTGCGGCGTTCTCATCGCCATGTACTATATACATCGTTTCGTGTTGCAGATGACCCCAACGGCAGCCTGTACATGCTGTGCGGCGTTCTCATCGCCATGTTGCTGGTCGGTGTCATCATCGTCCTCCTCGCCGTCACTATCAGGTCTGTTGGTTAATTTTTCCATATCAGATTATTTTTGATCGAAGAATCCTAGTTTTAAAGATTTATTGGGTTTCTTCTCTTCAAAGACAGTTCTACAACATATTTTAGAACCCCTTCACTTAAAGAGTCATTATCTTAAAATTATGCCTGGACGAGAATTTTAACTTTCTATTTTGGATAAAAATAGAAGATCAGTTAAAAACTACTTCATATTTACTTATTATCTCATTAAATAGCAAGTTATATCTTACTTTTCTCTTCATAATAATTTTGATATCTTAATGCAATGCCGCTTGTGGTTGTGCAGTACAATACCCTAAACCGAAGCAGCCAATGGGCAAGTAAGTCGGTCAGACCGCCAGTTCCCATGTCTCACAATCGCCCCCTCTGACCCATTTTCTCGGCTTTTAAATCATTAGCCAGATGTTGGAGATGCGATATAAATCGCGCTGGCTATCTGCCGGCTAGACTCATATTTTGGGCGAGCCTTGGGCCCCCGCCAGAGGTAGGTGTGCGTGCTATTACCATGCTATTGCCCAATCACACGACACTTCATGTCGCTTCCTTACTTTACCTCAGGGCAGCCTTTATTGGCGTTAATCTATAGTTCGAGACGGTTAGCACTGAAGTTAATATACATATTTATATGAAAAATTAGTTCTGCATCTAAAAAAACGCAGACATAATCTGTGTGGGTCGTCCGAATATATACTACATTTTAGCTTTTGCACCACACTCTCAGTTTCCCCTAATGTAAGTAGGTCTATTGCCCGAGCGTGTGTATGACATCCCAAAATCAAATGTTAAGTAAATGAGACCATAAGTTTATAGGATGCTGCTTTTATTGGTGTATTTAATTTTATCTTACAAACAGGTGATGTAATTTAATTTATCCTATTGCATTCATCATTATAACAATTTAATTTGGGTGAAATCGTTGTTATTAGCAAGCCGAAATCATATAATACTTTCTCTCTATACATGCGAAAATGACTTTAATGACGTAATAGTATAGAGGAAGTACAATATAGATATACAAATTCAATGTGGGTAAAATAATTGAAATAGCAATCGGGGACAATCCGGGATTTTCTATACCTCGTACGAGGAGTAAAAATATAGGGTTTACTGTTAAATATAATACTTTTTAATTCGATTCGCGCTGGATTGCTTGTTTTCAATAATGGAACGCTTGCCTACGTTTGTTTGCTTAAGTTTTTCGTTTGGTTTTTATGCCGTCGGATCTTTTAATAATTCAAAATAAACATCCATCTTTTTGATTTGCACACCGAAAAAAATAAATTGAAAAACCTACAAATCCACATTTGTTGAGCGATTTTTACCAATTTATTTGCTGACACAACAAATGGTTTTGTCAGAATTACCAAAACTATTTTGTTGGATTTGCTAATATTACTTTGTTAAAACACATTTGCTATAAATAGCAATTTGCATTGTATTTATAACAAACACATAGGTATTGCCAGCAAAATGTTCCATACATTTGCTATTTTAACACTAATTTTGTTTGCTATAATCACCAATGGTATGTTATTCCTACAATTTAAATTTGCTATCCCAGCCAATATGTTTCAACCAAAGGACATTGGTAAACCGAACAAAAACAATTGCAGGTTGTATGTCCGCAAGTACTTTTTCACCACACTACGACGAAATCATCTGTTTTACAAACGTAAAACGCGGACCGAAACACACCGTTTGCTGCCACGGGACCGAAAACGTTTGGGGCTCTAGGGCCGAAAGTCAGCTGATCGTTTATTTGCTTGAAACAACGTCAGAACATCACATAATTATACGGCATTTAAGACAGGATAGTTGCGATCATTAGATTTTCATAGCTGTGTTTTGTTTTCAAGTGAGTCAAATAATAATCAGTTTTTTTTATTATTTAAGAGAATATTTCATTGTGTAGTTTGGTGAAAAACAGCGTCCGCACCACGGCCGAAAGGGTTTTGCAGGCTCGAGATCGTTTTTCAAATTCGAGACGAAGTTGTTTTTCAAAAATTGTTTTTCAAACTAATTTTTATCATTGAGGTGTTAATTGGATTGCTACATAATTATTTTCGCTGCCCTTAGTTACATAGTCTCAAGCTCATCGGACACTTAGGAAGGAACAAACATTTTCTAATAGAAGTAACTTTTTATTGGAATCAATTAACCACAGTTCATCTAAATTCCTGTTTAAAGAAAATCTGTATAGCCTATCCACCTTCTTCACACTGTATTAGTTTCCTTCAGGGGCCCATTTCACGAAATAACAAGTTACATATTCACAAGTGAGTTTGTATAAATGCTGTATAAACTTGTGATTTTATTTTTCACAATTGTTTTCTTTTTTAACCAGCAAATTTTCACCCATTCACCATTGAAGTCTTACATATTTACTTACCCAAAAATATAAACATATGAGAAATACAGTACAGCTGTGATTTATTATATGAAATAGTATATTTTGAAATGGATGATTTCTTTATCATACGTTTATACCATTGACTTTAGATACATAAGTAGACTTGCCTTTGCCATTTAGAATGTTGTGTTACTAGGATTAAAAGAGGAAAGTACATTAAAAGTAAATCATAATAAGTATTTCATAAAAAAATCATTACATTATCGATTGAATATCATTTTGTTCTCCTTCAACTCCCAAAAAATCCGATTCTAAGCGCAATTATTTTAAGCATCCGAGCTTTACCGTGTTCCTCTCAATGTATACCAACTTTTTCTCTAAAGTTAAGCTATAAAATGTGTATGAAACTACATTCAAAATAGTATAAAATGGTCGTCAAGGCCGTTGCAACTGTTTATGTATTATCGGCGACCCTTTGATGGATAGCAATTTTAATTCATAGCCCTATCATGACAAATGACGACCGGACTCAAGTTTCGATCGTGGTCACAATTCGAACAGGTGACCCTCAGGTTATGATGTGAGCACTTTATCCACTCGGCTAGCCAGTTAATGTCTTCAGCATAAGCAAACTCTCGCAGGGATCAGGCGAGTCTTTTTTACATCTTCTAGGCGAATCTTAGGGAAGACATTGAAGCCTTTGCCTTAATGAAACGGATGTATAGAATGAGGCATGCTGTCTGCACCATGAAAACTCTCGAACTCGCTTTGTCCAGAAGGCCCTGTCTTTCAAGAGTGTACTTGTATCATAATGGTGCGCTCGGTATGCCTCATTGTATCCCTCTAATCTAGTCAAATTTTTAAAAAACTTTGCCTTTTTTGGTGAAGGGCCTCGGCGATACTGAGCTACCAGCATAGTTCCAATCAAAGGCGTTAGCTAATGCAGTTGTAAATGACAATTAATGTGGCAAAGCACAATTATGTCAATAATTTGTTAATAAAATGCATAATCCTGGCAGAAAAGAACGGCCAAAAACCCATTTTTAAGAAAAAAAAATGCGATGACCACGGTGGAAAACTTGTTTGTAAAATGTCATTTCAACGCCTTATCATTGCTATGGATGAGAAACTATGAAGTATAACGGATCAAAGGTAAAAAAATCAAAGTTACCTAACTCTTGGTTTAGGTGAAAAATTTTAGCTATTTTAACTAGTGTAGGTGAATAGGTGAAATTTCACTAGATACAACAAGACTTGTTTACTCTTACATTTTTGTCCACAAGCACATATGTTCAGTGTTTGTCAACAAACAGACCATTCATTTAATAGATGTATTAAAATCTCTACTTAGTATAATAAATCAAATATCCTTTGATTATTCCTTAAAATATTAACAAAATAATTCCATATTGGTTTTAGTGTCGTTAAAGTTGGATTTATTAATTTTAGAATCCATAACCTCAAATCCTGATACTTGTGACTATGAAAGTAACAACTGTAACTATTTTTCACAAGTGTCAAAAAGTATAAACTTGTGAATATGTAACTTGTTCTTTTGTGGAACAGGCCCCAGTTGTCAAGTTTTTATTTGGCGTCATATAATATATTGAAGTAACTAATTCATTAAGGAAATGATTAGTACTAAAGCTAATTAACTACCTAAATACTCGCAAAATGATCGGCCGATTAGAGAAAACTAGAAGGATCATAACGGCGCAAAATTCTAAATATACATTTGGCACGAGAATAAGCAAAACACAAAAACAAACTCTCTATAACTACTCAAAACAAACGCAGTGCTATCAAGGCTGACGTTAGAGGCGCTAAATTAACAAAAAACACTTTTAACTCATTATGTACCTACGATTATAATTAGGCTATATAAGTTTCAAATTCAGCCATTCAATGGCACCATTTGTGTGTTTCCTCTTATTTTATACATTTGTGTGTTCAGAAATTTTACTAGTCATAAATAAGCAATAAATTCAAAGTGTGAATTGTTCTTGTTATTAATACAAACATATATTATTCCAATAACTGGTACATTTATGAGATTTGCTTTATAACGAGAGTGTGTCAATGAAATCGTTATCGATCGGCTCATTTTATGGCATTACTTTATTTTACTGTGCCACGTAATTAATAGATAAACTCATAGTTTTATTATGTTAATAATAAATCAAAGATACGGCCTCTATAGATTCATCATTATAATATGACATAGAAGCATGCAATAAAGCAAATAAGGCAAGTAGGTAAAACAGTAGTTAGCTAAGAATACTCTATTGTTTTTGCCTTGAATTTGGACACTGAAACATTTACGGGTTAACTTAAAAAATATTACAGAAAAGCACTACTAGAGCAAACAGATTTTTTTCTACTAAAGATTCCTTCTCTTGTCAAGCATTGCATCGGTAAGAACAAATAATAATATCAAAATTGTAAATCAAACCAATTCCTTGTAAGTTCTGGGTTGCTGGCTATAGTTTGACGTCCCAACCATTTGGATAAGACGGCCTTAAAAATGTTGCAGCATAAATACCCCACCCAGATCGCAATTTAATCACTTATAAAAGAATCAGTTCTCAGGCATTATTCGTTAACGTTTTGGGTGGAAAGAATTAAAGAAGTATTGAAAACATATTGAATAATTGACTTGATGTTTTATAACTTTTAACTTCTTGAAGATTTCTAAAACTTGCACTTACACTTTACTCACTATATTTAGGTTTGGTGACTCTTAGATGAGTGCACCAGTGAATGTCCGGTTAAGGACGTAGTGTCATGTTAATTTAACATTTCTCCCTTCTTTCTTATTTAAAGTTATCCTTTGCACTTTACAAAGCTTGTTTGTAATGGGCTAAGAGTTATCAGTAAAAAATTATTTTTCAATCGGGATACGGATGGTAATTTGAGTTTGTGTACAACTATATGGCAATGCTCTACCAGTGAATGATCAACCTTAGTCGAGAACGATTCAAAATTACATAATAAATGTAAATTTAGCTTGTTGATGAGACTAATCGTGTAGGTGGTTGGTCACTCGACATTAAATATATTTTTAAAAAGACATAATTTAGGCACCGAAAATTTGTAGCGTTGCAGTCCTCTGCAACAAGGTTCCTACCTTAAGTAAGATTCCATTGCTGCATTTAAGCTTATTAATGAGTTGCTAGCCAAAATAAAATTGTTTAATACCGAATTTTTTAATCAAAACAGTCATTCAGTGGGGGTGGCCATTCAATGGTGCGCTCATCCTATGAAAGATGTATTTTTTAAATGGTATATATAAACAATTTAATGAGACTATTTGAATAGTTATATCTGAAGTTTCTACTAATGACATCACACCTCTATACTTTCGATGAATGCCAATTGTTAAAACACTGTATTATCATAACCCACTATATGTAAAACTATGAATATAGACGGAGTATTACACATTAAACCTCTTCTGTTAGGTTCCAACCACTTTATTGTGCTTCCACACCACCGACTATATTTACCCCAGGCCTAACAAAGCGTTTGTCAGTGTTGGCCCCTGTCCAGCTCCGACGCTCAGTTTTACCTTCCCTTACAAAAATAACACGACAGACGATGTCCGCCGCCGCGACGCCGACGTCACACCGCCTCGCAGACGTCACAGTCAAGGCGTCGCATGACGTCACAGCGACGTCGGCGCCGCTCTAGAACAGACTCCGGGTTTACTACTCTTCCGTCATTGTTTTCATTGATTGTTTGCCATCAACATTTATACTGTCGTTGTTTCCGTTTCCATCCCCATAGATTCAGAATGCTGTGTGAAATATTATTTTGATTGAAAAAATTACATCCTATCTTCTGCTTAAGTAAAATTTATGTAAATTACAAGACGATACCAGTACCGAATTAGTATGTTATTTGGCCTGGAAATACTATGGCAGTCATGATGGACATCTAATCTAAGCTTAGTAGCGACATAAACTGGAGTGAATATAGTAACATAGGTACTATATTCAAACATCAGTATTAAACAGTAACTATAGAAACTACTAATACCAGTAATTTTAGTTTTGTAATATTACTTCAATTCATAACACATATATCAAACTATTAACTAACTGATCCGTCAACAGAAAATGTATGCCAGAGTCTTCGGAGGAAACGGAACTTGTCGTGATAAAACCTATCGGAAGATTCGACCCGAGCCGCGCTCGGCCGACCTTTGTACGCAATAGGTCATTGTATCCGATTTTTATAACTTACCATAGTCAAATAGGCTGCCAAATTTATGATGCCAGTCTACATAAATGGTATCAGGAAACTGACACATACTTTCTCCCGGAAAGCCAGGTAAAACAAGGGAATTGAAATAAAATTAAAAAAAATTTACATTTACTGTAAATACATACCAAGTTGTATCAAAAAAGTAAATAGGCCTAAGGGAGATGTTTTTTAAATAGCTTCGATAAAAATAACATTAGACAACGTACTGTGTTTACCACAAAACGTAATTATAAATTTTCTACACAAGCAATTAAAGTTAAATAACTAAAAAAATGGATTAGGTCCATTTATTTTTTTATGCCAGATTTAATGGTCGCAAGTATATTTTCTTTAGAGGTTAGGCCCTACAGTTTTTGTAAAAATAGGAAAAAATTAATTTTTTAACACTAAAATCCCATTTTAATTCAGAACATGAATTTTTACAGACATGTGGGTGCTGGTGTTATTTTTGTTTGGCGTCTTAAGTACTACTACCAACCATGAAATTTTATTAAAATAGTTAGAGCCGTTTTTGAGACATTTCGATTTTGGTAGTTTTAAGGGTATTTAATAAATTCCCTTAATAATAAATAATTTAAAAAATAAAAGAAAATCACTTGGATATAATATTATGATTTGATACATACAAGCCAAATTCAATGAAATTGGACCATTGGTGTCGTCTCTAGCCATGTTTATACACATCCACAAGGACAGACATACTCCATTCCGAAGACCACTTTTTTCATTCAGATACTGTATTTCCACTAACAACTCTAATTCGAAATTTTTGATGAAAACAATGCTTTCTCCATGTACTATGCATAGGGGGCATAAAGTATCCCCTCTCTCTAAACATATCCTTTGTATGTGATTTTCAGTGTGAAAATAAGTAACTACATGACTATAAACTTCTTTATTCCAAGTCAATGATGTAGCTCATTGTTTATTTCTCCTTTATTACCAAAAATTTGTTATTCTTAGGCTTGAAATAAATATTCACTTATTATTATTATTAGTCAGGCAGTTTGTTTTGCTCGTGCATGGTTGGCATGTGATCTGCCATACCGGTCCAAACCGACTCTATACGCTCGGGGGCGTGTTGTTGTTAGAGTCTGCACCACACTTTATATTTTTGGCGTCCCGTGGGAGTCTGCTACGTTTTTCTTGGAACCTTTACCTAGACTTTTTTTGAATTTTCAAATAAATCATTTAATATTCGAGTCTGTTTAATTTTCACTTTCTATCCCTAACAGTCGAGTTCATCACCGGAAATGTGTGAAGAGCTTTCATTACAACGAGGAAAAGCAAACTAATCAATTTATATACGAAAAGAATCACATGGCTTTTCCTTGTAGAACAAACTTTTATCACCAAGTTTTTTATGATATCATGAAACCTCTGAACGGCTGTAACAGTGATTTTCCATGCAAAATTTAAAGATTTTACCTACTTTTTTACAAAATGCTTTATAGCTCCTCAAAATCAAATCAAATCAAATCAAAATCAGTTTATTTCAATAGTTAATAAACTTTTTATGGTTTTTAAGAAAAATAATCTCGCATAGGCCTGTGAAGGGTCTGTGTGCGAGATGAGTTCTTATCTTTTATCTTTAAACCTTGACATTTCAACTGCAAAAAATTACAATTTAAACACAAAAAATATACAAAACATTTACAGCTACAATATTACTACAAAGGTTGTTATTTAAAACACACCACAGCATAGCTTAATGAGTTATACTCACGAGAATTCGCTATTAGACTCATATTAGATCATATTTTGAAATTAAATTCTAAAAGAAAAAGAGTAAATATGAACGAAATGCATTAAATACCCCCGTTGCAGCAGTCCTGCATACTCAGCGAATTTCAAGTGCATAAATAAATAATTTAAATGAAGTCTCGCATCAAGTAAAATCAATATACATTCAAAAGAAAGCGTGCAAAAATACTCTCCTAGTGGCTTTTAAGATCAACAGGCTATAAAAAATAATAGCCTATACTTGGCACGGAAATGCAATGTTCAAAACTTCAAAACAGCTGGCTTTTCCAATTTAATCGTATGGGGAAATGACCAGCTGTTTAATTTTGAGTAAAAAATTTCATAAACATCATCAATAAAAATCTGTATTCGCTATAGTACATTTATTTGACATATTTAGTTATCTGGCCTTTAAGTAAGCCATATGTCTGTATCCACCATGTGGCTTTGAATCAAACATCAGCTCACATGTTTTAATGTAAACAAAGCAGACGTTTTAGATTCCAATGCTACTTAAATGGTAGTTATTTTATGTTATTTTTTGTTTTCTAGCAAACTTTAAGAAACTACAGTACTTTTCCTGAGTCCGACATTAAAACATTTAATTTGAGCCCTGTTCCCTCATCCTGTGATTTGCCAAATGCCCACAATTGGTATTCAAAAATAAATTATTCTCCATAAGATTAGTATGGAAAAATGCAGGTTTGCTGCCACAGAAATTTGAAAATGAGGTATTATAGGCTACAATCCAATATATCTAAACTATATAAAGCCACATAACATGTTTTATCAAGATATGCTGAGGAATAAGAAAGCTATCCAATTGTATTTACCTCTCATAAGGTTAACATTGGGAAAGAGAGTACACAGGTTTGCTGCCTCAGGAATTTGATGATCTGGATATTTTAAGCCATAATCAAGTAGATATTAACTGTATGAAGCCTCATGCCATTTCTTATCAGTATATTTTGAGAAATGAGCGAACTACACAACTTATTTTATTACCCATAAGGTTAGCATGTAGAATGAGTATGCAGGTTTGCTGCAACAGGTATGTTAAAACTGGTTAGTTTTAATTCATTATTTAGTATATCTTAACTAGAAGAAGCCATATACCAAGTTTTGTCAAGAAATGTTAAAAAATAAGTAAGATATAGAATTTTTTTATTTCCCATAAGGATAACATGGGGAATGATTATGCAGGTTTGCTGCCACAAAAATTGAAATTTCGGGGATTTTTGACTAAAATACATTATATCTCATCTAGATGAAGCCACAAACCAAGTTTAATTAAGATATGTTGAGAAATGAGCGAGATATAGAATTTTACTTATTCCCCATAAGGTTAACATTGGGACAACGTACTGTGTTTACCACTTTCAATATCTCGGTAACCAATGGACATAGAGCAATGATTCAAAATACTAAATTGTTTGTTTTTTTTAGGCGAATCCAATGGTGCCAACAAAAATTTGATTAATTTCATTTTTTTATGTAAAAACCCCAAAAACCCCATTTTTGGGGGGGTTATTCCCCCTTTACCCCCCCTTCCGATGGTCCGATCGGGCTGGTTTACGAACTTGTCCAATCGATCACCACTTTACATGTCTGTACCAAATTTCATTAAGATCGGACCATATTTACGGCCGCTATCGTGCTCACAGACACACATATATATATATATATGATAGATAGATATATATATATATAAATTCGAACGAATGGTGTTTTTTGCTTCTGGTGGCCCCAAAACGAAAAGTTATCATGGTCTCGGGCTTAGGTCTTACCATGAGACCTACGGTAATAGCTTCTTCCCTATAGGGGAAATTCGGTAAAAGAGAACAATGTACATTTGCATGTAGTCCTCAAGCTGGAATCATTACAGATATTCATAAGCAGTCGATCAAAGTTTCTTGAATATATAAATTTAATTAGGATGAGTGCTTCATGTATTTATAGAAAAAAAAAACTGATCAACAAATACACAAATGCAAAAACAAACAAAAAATGTTAAAACCTCAGAAAATTAAAGTTGAACATGTTTTGAAAATTCTATAATCTGACACAAAATTAATTTCCCACCCTAAAGTATCGCAAAGTATCAAAGTTTAAGTAATAACAAACTAAAGTGTTATCCATTCCTAAATTTGGGTTATTAAAGATGTTATGTTGATATTATTTCATCATTCTTGGGTCTTCTAACATAAAAGGCGGTTACAGACATCTAATAAAACGTCATACCCTTATGGAAAAGTCTGATGATTCCAGATCTGGAGCCCAGATCTAGCCAGATCTGGTTATATAAGGTTTAATCTGGCTAGATCTGGGTGCCAGATCTGGTTTGATCTGGCCAGATCTGGGGAGCCAGATCTGGGGGGCCAGATCTAGACTTCAGCTTTGGGCGCCAGATCTGGTTTGATCTGGCCAGATCTGGGGAACCAGATCTGGGAGCCATATCTGGGGAGCCAGATCTGGGGAGCTAGATCTGACCAGATCTAGATCAACACCCAGATCTGGCTCTCCAGATCTGGGGTCCAGATCTGAGCCAATCCGTTCTGTTAGTTATTTTATTTCATTAATATTTCATTTTCAAGACATTTTTAATTAAATACTTTTTATACTAGAACAGTATTTACAATCTGAATTTTTAGAAACAGGTTTTAAAATAACGATTTAAACTACATAATATGCTTACAATGATAAATAAATATTTTACAATGATAAAAACAGGACATGATTACACATCAAGAAAATCAAATGCTATATATTTGTTGTGCATCAAAATAGAATTTTTCCAAAGTATATAAAAATATTACAGAACATAATTTTAAAAATCATAGGACACACTAAAACATAACAACGAGAATTACTGTGTGTGTATGAAATTTAATAAAATAAAATAATATTTAAAATAAAATAATAATATAATGTATATTTTTTCAAAAAACCTAAAACTAACTTATATACAGCTTGAATAATGGACTGTTGAAGTTATTTGTGCAGTCTCCTCAGTCTGTATTTAAAGTCATTTATAAGTCAGCTGTAAATTATAATAATGCTGAAGTTTGTTTTTGTTTACGTCTGGCTTTTGTAAAACGTTTAAGAAAAATCCGCTTTTAGTATAATAAACTAGTTGCCCTGTTCAACCTTTACTCTGCTTATTTAATTAATGTTTTTTGAGTTTTTACATACTAAAATTCTAGAGGTAATAACAGTAAACTGAATCCCGAGTGTGTTACGTTTCCTCTTGCATAGAAGTTCGTCAAACTTTAAAATGGAATACGCAAAAGGAATAAAACCACTGAAAGAAGCAGAAGACGGGCGACGTGGAAGGATCAAGTAATGGATGTGTTGGAGCTGTTTGATGCGGTCGACATCGTGGAGGGAAAGAGGATGAAACTTGAACTCTCTGAAACGCCACCCCCTCCTGAGAAAGCAAAGTTCGACGTCAGCAGCACAAGCAAAAATCATGATTTCCCAGTGCGTAAGTGATGATTACGAATTTATGGAAGATTATCAGCTAAGTAAGCATGGGATGTTTTGGTTGAACAGTATGACAACAAAGCGGAAGACCAGTTGTTTCATCAGTGTCTTGATTTCTTCAGTATGCAATGGGATGAAACCGAAGATGCCCCATCGATGCTGTCACGATGCAATGTTTGTGGTCCGTTTGATCCGTCCTTCTCTGGTCGCCGATACTTGATCGTCATCAAGAATCAATACTCAAGGTACCGTTACTGTTATGTCGCATGAAAAAATTCTGCAGTCAAGGATGCGTCACGAGATGTTGGCTAAGACTCGCGCTCTTGGACACCGTGTGAAAGAGTTTCTGTCTTCATTTGAAAGCTCAATCTTTAGTTATTGATTGTAGCCTAGTGAAAAGTTTGAAATATAAGTTTCGATAGTTGGATACATCCGTTTGATTGTTTTGTGGGACAGGTATGAAACTGCAACCTTATCTTGTCTTGGAGATACTTGAGTTAATCTCAGTATTGGTATTTTATTTTTTCTCAAAAAGTATTTCATTGTTATACCTCATGTAAAATACAGTCTACGTTCATTACTATTTGTTCGTATGCAAACATAAATATATATAAATATGATAGGCTATGATGTATTAATAACTTTATTGATGTTATCATTAGTTAGTTCTTTAGAATGAAATAAACTTGTTCACATATAAACTAGCTTAAAACAGTAAATTATATCAACTTGGCCTGAACAACAGATCAAATGGTATTTCATTCAATCTTAAAACTAAATAAATTATAATTAACCCTTTGAATCGTTAAAATTTAGATTTTTTGTATTACTTAAATCCAGATCTGGCCAGATCAAACCAGATCTGGTTTTGGACACTTAAAAACCAGATCTGGGGAGCCAGATCTGGCCAGCCAGATCTGACCAGATAAACCCAGATCTGGGTAGATATGGCCAGATCTGGTTTTTAAGTGGCCAAAACCAGATCTGGCCAGATCTGGATTTTTTTTATCTGGCCAGATCTGAAGTTTTCCATAAGGGTATCTAAGCAAATATTTACCCTGTCACCCTGACACTTAATTCAGCAGTTGTTCTTGCGAGATCCTATGGCTATTTCCAAGGAGACACTAGACTTCAGACCAGATTTCTGTAGTGATTTCTCATTATCAAATAGGCTCGCATATGCTTTTATAATGGCATTGTAGTGTAGTGACTCCAGTGAGCCCTTGCTATTTCAATCAGAATTGCCGTTCTGCTACTAGTTGTCTGGAAAATCACACCTTAAAACAGAAAGACTTATTTAAAAACTTTTTTACGAAGAAATTATCTCATTAGCCTCGTAACACATGTCTGTCAAGTCGGAGGAGAATATTTTACACATTACCTCGCCTAATTGGCAGACAAGCAAGTATTAGAGCAGACTTGAAGTTTGCGCTAATTAGCCGGTGAGATGTCGAGGTGATGGGTGGTGTTTGTTTAGTTTGCATGCCTAGCAGCGGATTTGCCTAAGTACAGCAAGTAGTGCAGAGTGATAAGGAGGTAGTTAGTAAACCCGCGTCGCCGTCGCCGTCGCGCAGGCATGGACCGCGTCGTCAGGTAACTCGGAATAGCTTATTTTCCCCTTAGTTGGCAGAAAAATCAGCTGATTTGGCTCATTTTCCGTTTAGGTCAGTAGCTAATTCGGCAAATCAAGAGTAAATTCTCTCTTTCTGGGCAAAACAATAAGCTTTCAAAAATTTTGAACATCATTTTTCGAAACAACTTCTTATTTAGTATGATAACTGTCATTCTGTAGAGTGGATGCAAATAAAACAATCTTGCGATACTTTTAATATATTTTAGCACGTGTAGGCTAAATTTTAGCCTACACTTGAACCCGCATACAATACGGAAAATAATAAACTGACAGTGTCTCTCCATTGGGTCTGATGATGATTGGTGTGACCAATAGAAATCTACTGCTATTTTCAATCTTTCATATTTATGAATCTTTATACTTGTATGGGAGCTCAGTATTTTTAAAGCATGAGATATTAAAGCATGCATCAACAAAAAACAATATGAAATATGAAAAAATTAAAATAATTCTATCTTTTTTATCATTGATTGAAATAAATTATTTGATGATTTGCAACAAAAATTTACATTAAGAGGTTACACTTTGTGAGTACTACTGGAGACTGGGACGGTGGCGTGTCCTGTAATCCACCTACTTGGAGGTCACGAATTGTGGATAGTTATGAGAGGTGGCTTGTGAACGCGGTGTTCCTTAGTGGGGATTAACGTCCGCACTATTGAATACTCGTTCATGGGACCATCCTCATAATTAGACCAGTTCGTAAATTGTTAACCGAGGCGAAATCGTGGTTCGGATCCCACGTTAAAATGTAGGTCCCTTAGTTGCCATTGGCTGTTGGGCTATTAATTAACAGTCCTGTCTAAGGAATATGTCGGCCTTAGTCAGTAACAAGACTACAAGATAGCGCCACAATCATCCTTCACTCACCTGTCATTCATACTTGGCTTAAAATACCTACCTGGGTAGGTCGCCATTTCAACTAATGTATCTAATGTATGTAGGTAACCTTCTACAGTGTATGATTAATTTTCATATGTATATTTGGAATCCAAAGATTACTATAGTTAGAATACAAAAGTGTGGGGTACTATGCTGAATTTATTAGTCTGAAAAGTTCAGAAATATTACTTCACGAAGACTTCACTTAAGTAGGTAAAAGCATAGAGTAATAATAATAACTTCATTGGTAAAGGTAGGTCAATTTTGGACCAGAGGGGCTTGAGCTCACATATGTCTTTTTGTGGACAGATTTTGATTATGTGTCTTTAAGCACGATAACTCGCGTAAAAATGGTCCGATTTTAATGAAATTCAGCATGGACGTGTAAAGTAGTAATTATTCGGACGAGTTCGTGAACCAGCCCAATCGGACTACCGGAAGGGGGGTAAAGGGGGGCAAACGCCCCCAAAAATGGGTTTTTTGAGTTTTTTACATAGAAAAATAAAATTTTTCGAATTTTTATTGGCACCATTGAATTCAGCCCCCAAAAAAAACAAACAATTTAATATTTTGAATCATAGCTCTATGTCCGCTGGTTACCGAGGTATTGAAAGTGGTAAACACAGTACGTTGTCCCAATGTTAACCTTATGGGAAATAAGTAAAATTCTATATCTCGCTTATTTCTCAACATATCTTGATAAAACTTGGTAAATGGCTTCTTCTAGTTCAGATCTACTAAATATTGAATTAAAACCACCCAGTTTTAATATACCCGTAGCAGCAAATCTGCATACTCATTTCCCATGTTATTCTTATGGAGCTTACAAAAACATGTCAAATCTCGCTGTGTTGGATTGAAATATGTTGTTTTGCACCTGAAATTCGCTGAGTATGCAGGTCTGCTGCAACGGGGGTATTTTATATACTCCTCTAATTTAGCAAGATAACAAAATTAAGCATTAAACCATATATTTTCTTATACTTACCTCTTTGATTTTACAATCCGCCACTGATTACGACGTGGTGGCCTCGTGACCCGTCACTCTTGGTTGCCTCCCTTCCTGCCCGGCACGGGGCCGCCGCCGTGACCGACCACGGAGAGAAAACACTCTATCGTTGGAATCAGTCTAAGACAGTTCTTTGTATAATGACGTTATAAAGAACATGTTTCAATCTCTTCGTCAACAGATTAAAAATAAATCAGGTTGTTGAGTGATTCAGTATCACCATCAGAGGATAAATATGTATTTACCTTCAGAGGATAAATATGTCAGCCTACAATATTCGAGATGAAAAATATAGCCTGACTTAAAAACTGAATGCCTAAAGTGATGAAATTAAGTTTCAGTCATTAATATTTTCTTTCAAATTACTATTTATTAAATTTACAAAGTTCACTATGTAATTCTTAGTATTTTTAGGGTCCTCTTTTGGTCTCTCCTCTCTCTTCTCTCGCAACCATCAATCTCGCTATGTAGATCACAGTTTCCAAACATTAAATAATTATCATTGCCCTCGAGTACAGATTGGGTTTCTTTCAAAGTAATCGCGAGAAATCGTTGATGATTCATCCTGCACGGTAGTAAATGGCTAGAGTAATCGTATGAATGAAGAGCCCTCGATGTGGATGACATGCCCAAATTAAGTACCCTATCCATCACATCAGACGTAGTAATCGTTATGTGATGTATATATGAATGAAAGTAAGTGTACCACTTAAATTAGTTACAAACATGACAATCCCAAATCACAGAACACAGATTCTGCAAAACCTTCAGGGATTAGTGAGTTAGACCACAGAGAATGATCAAATTGGATTGATTTAAATGGATTGATGAAACTGGAAGAACTTTAACTAGATTTAACGTAACTAGTACTTGGGCGCAACAGAAGACCCATTTAAAAGCGACCTCTGTTTGATTCTTCTCTGTGGTTAGACAATATAGGAGATTTACGACAAAGTATAATCACAAACAAATCACGTTTTTATTCTGGAAGTTGTGTCAATAACTAACCATATTTTCAATTGCTTTACTGATAAATTATTATTTTTCAGGTACGTTGGAGCCCCGGTTCCAGGAACATTCCATGTTATGTAAGCATTAAACGTTTTCTCACGTTTCTCTAACAATTAATTTATTATTTAACATCTGGGGCCACTCCAACTTCTGGTCGGGAGTCAGACCAAGCACCTTTTGATGGGGGATTTCATCCATTAGTTTAAAAGATGCGTCGTATTTTATTTGACATCTACGTCTGTGGCGATCGTGGGTTTATTACTGATTACAATGCACCCATTTTCATAAATGATAGATAGATAGATTGTTTATTTATTAAATATTGGTTAAAAATTAAATGCGCCCATTAACAGTTTTCACATTACAGCACACTAAGAACAACAATCCATAAGAAAATAATTTTCACCAAAAGAAATTATTGTAAATTACTTGGATGTTTTTCTCCTTTCAAAGCTCGGCTTGTTTACCTAAGCGCTCGTCAGGACTCCTGGACATTTTCTATGGACTGGAAAAGATAGTTTATTTTCCAAAGACTGATTTCTATAATTCCCATTTCAACCACCACAATAGGTTACTCCTCGGACAGCGAGGCCCGAGTTGTGGGTGAAAGGACCGCGAGGTCGCGGTGTGATCCTCGGCCTCCGCCCTCGACACTCGCCCTGTCTGTCTGTCTGTCTGTCTGGCTGGCGGGACGAGGCCGCACCGTGGTCGTAAAGTCGAGAGAATCGTTGCCATAAAACAACACTCCCAAGCTTGGTGCACACTCCTTTCAAATATTCATTAAAAGTAATACCCGATTCGATATTTTTTAAATCCTTACTAAAAATAATAACACACATTATGATAAGAATTTTCAGTTATTTTATATGGTAATACAGTAATTGGGAATTGTTGCAAGAATTAAATTAAGGGATTAGGCAAAGTTCTCATCATTATCCATTCCACCTCTTTCATCATTATAATACACCTTTTTCTGGACTTTTAAAAAGTCCCTAATTGGAAATCCTTCTTTTTGCGGTTTCACCGTACGTTGTTTCACCATTCCAACTCGGCAAACCTGGAGGCCATCACTCCAACTCGCAAGAGTTTTGTAAATCTGTGGTCGACAAAAATTTCTGTAAACTTTTGTAAATCTGGGGTCGACAAAATCTGGAGGTTACAAAAGTTGAGCTATCAATATCGCAATTATATCTTGTCGCACAGAAAGAAGTACATCGGTGAAATCAACAAAACCTCATTTGTTGGGCAATTTTTACCAATTTATTTGCTAATACAACAAATGGTTTTGTCGGAATTACCAAAACTATTTTGTTGGATTTACTAATATACTTTGTTAAAAACACATTTGCATTGTATCTATAACTAACACATTGGTATTACCAGCAAAATGTTCGATACATTTCCTATTTTAACGCTAATTTTGTTTGCTTATCACCAATGTATAATAATTATTCCTACAAATTAAATTTGCTGTCCCACCCAATGTGTTTCAACCAAATGGCATTCGTAAACCGAACAAAAACATTTGCTGGTTTTATGTATGCAAATGCTTTTTGCTCGGTTTTCCAATGTTTTTGTTGATCCAACAAATCTTTTTTTTGTGATTAAAGTAATAAATGCGAAAATCTTTTTGGATTATTCATGGGTTCAACGACTGATCTGATCCTTTGTTTAATTATTTGTGTACACCACAAATAACTCATAGACTGTAGCTAGAGCGTTGTGGTGTGCAGCATTATTGTGTAATTGCACGGTGAGCGCGACTGTGAGCGCGGTGGCCTTGGCAGTGACAAACGCGACACTTGTCATCTGATCTCGCAACTGTAGCTGAGCGGAGCAATACAAACACAGTGGATTTGCCGACGACGCTGGCGACTGTTTGAATCGGTGAACAACTCACACTGAGCGCGAAAAAATAGTCAGTTGGGTGACCTTCGTTGACACACAGAAATGGGACTTTACGGACGATGTCCTGTCAGGAGTGCTGTATTTTCTCGCAGCAATCTAGACTTCCTCCTCCCCATCATAGTGTGTCTTTGATTGCTGTTGATTCAACAATCAAGCCCAACGGCTATATAATAATCTTGGCAAATCAGCTGGTTATTAAAATCAGCAGGTTTCTGTCAGAAACAAAGCTTTTATACCATCATGTACGCTCATATTTTAGTCATAATTGCCCCTTAGGCCCCTCTAGACGTGGCAAAACCCCTCTAAGCTGCCTAGAATGAAAGGGCCCTTACTGGTGATCGGCCCTTGTACGTGGTAAATTACAAATACCTGTAACTCCGACTTGCATTAAAGTTAAAACATAATAACTCTTAAAGGTTATTTTAAAATCATTATATGCTATAGTCAAATGTATATAGGCTAATACATTATTTGTGGGGGACATTAATTGTCTCGGTATAAGTCAAGCAGGCACCGAAGTTTTCTATGCGGTATTCTAGAGTTTTAGTAACCCCTGTGGTAAAACAAAAATGTAAGCTGTAAATCTTGCGCTTTAATCGTGAACTATGCTGCATAGTAATCTTTCAGTTTGTGAGTATTTTGGCATGAAAGCCAGATAAAATTAATCCGTCGCAAAAGATTAACAAGACATTTATTTTCCGAATCTTTAGTCGATTCTTTTGTAGGCCTTTCCCATTCTCGTGTACTTTGATGGAAACGCCTCATTAAATCGCCTTGAGGCGTTTTTTACCCTTATTGTCACAGCGATTTTACTTTTACGACAGCTTATTTCTTGTACACTCATTGTTTATTGCTTTCTTTGTTCGACGGCCTCGAGAGCTGATTGGTGGACGGCTCGATTGTTGCAACGAGCGGCCAATCACACCAAGGATGCCTTACACAACGCCGCATTCCCCAATTGTTGTAATTAATTCTTGTTACATCAGTAATTGACCCGAGACGACCGATCGACCAATACAAACATTCGCTCGGCCCCTTGAACGTCAATAACAATGACGGTATTGATGCGGGTATTATGTGATACGAGTTAGGGTATTTTTAACCCACTATGATTTTAGTCGGCACAAAATTATTATTTTTTATAAACTGTAAAGGATTTTCCATAAAACAATGTTTTAAAACTTTCTACTCTAGTTCATCATCTTAAAGCTTATAATTTACATCATGCTTATTAAGTTTTCATTACATGAACACACTACACAAGTAGTTTTGTGGTTCAAAAGGATAATATAAATCCTGTAAAGGATCCTGCAATTGTGCATTGGGCAGTGTGCACTCCCGTGATTGCAAACAGAGAGGTTATTCTTCGTTGTGCCCTTCGTGACATCATTGGACTTCCGTCTCCGTGTCTGTTGATCAGACGAAGGCCACAAAATGAAAAACACCATGACCATCTCCTTGCCACCTCCTCATTATTTTTATCTATATTCCCGTTTCCAATAATAACATGTGTGGTGTTTGGAAGCACTGAGTTGGATTGGCATGAATGAGCTTTTGTTGTCCGTGGTCTAAAATACAGTTAATGCCATTAGGTAACTGAAGCCTGACGCCATCATAACGCCCCGACGCTTACGTATATTCCTAACACGATTTTCTCAGTCAATATTTACATTTTTGCAGGAATTATGCAATATTGTAGTGTAGTCGATAGGTTTCTATGCCCACTGGCAGTCGAGGTTTTACAATACTTTGGTCGCTATACTGCTACAAAAGTTTAAAATTTGGAATCCCATAAATTTACGTCAAAATCGAAATACTGCTGTAGTTTCCGGATGGATTTTTACACCGGACTTTATAAAATGTGTGTCGTTAACAATATTTGCGGAGCGACCTTTCCTTCCCGACTATGAGTAATAATTCACTGACTTATTTTAGTCACAGTATTTCCTTATAAAATAAAATGATCGATTTTGCGAATACAAACATAGAATTTAGATAATTTTCTTAGAAAAATTAATCCTATATTCTAAAAGATGCAATGTTGGAGGATGTACATAGTTAGGTGTGACAAGTGGCGGGATGCTGGCTCTGTTGAGCGTCGGTCATCCGGAGCAGCGACGTCACTCTCACTCATCCGTTCCACAGACTCGCAATCTGGAATTCGCCATTACATTTGGCTGATAACACTTAACTGTATTTCGATAATTAGGCCTACCTTTCCTCATTGCGCAACATAAATTTCAATGAAATGTACTGATATTGAGCACAAGAAAATTAGAGAGAAGAAATAAACCGCTTATATTAAGTTTCCGGAAGCCCTCTTAAAAAGTTTTACCTTGAGTTCTGAACCAGAATTCTTTAAATTTCCTAAAAAATGTTGGATGAGAACAATGTGTTGATAGTTCTTTGTTAATTCATGTAAAAATTGAGCAGTTACAAAATAAACGTAGAGGTTATTGGAGTCAAAATCAATTTCCCATCTAAAAATGTCTGGTATTTCCATGCCAACGAGATTGTGTTTATAGCAGTTGCTCGAGTGGGGTTGAACCTTTCCGACCACTTGATAACAATCCGCCGTCAGCTCATCCACGGTCATATAGCTGTTTCTACTCATACAGGGTACAGGGTTTTTACATTTCTAAAAAAACTATACCAGACCCCGCCCAAACATTATTGGGTAGTAAGTACCTCGTTTTGAGGGGGTACTCATTTTCGGCCGCCATC
The DNA here is from genome assembly GCA_035578135.1 of Flexamia atlantica. Lineage (NCBI taxonomy): Eukaryota > Metazoa > Arthropoda > Insecta > Hemiptera > Cicadellidae > Flexamia > Flexamia atlantica. The sequence continues at coordinate 86,950,836 of JAQJVK010000001.1, forward strand.
TTGTATACGCCATATTGGATCCAAATTTTTTTTCAAATGTAAAAGTGGTGTTGTGACCCATCATTTCAAGCTAGATTTTTTCACTGATTACAATGCAGCAATCCGTGTTTTAATATCTCGATTTGTTCTCAAGATATGAGTACTTTTAGCGAATTTCCCCTATAGGGAAGAAGCTATTACCTCGTTCAAATTTGTATATATATATATGTGTGTGTGTGTGTGTGTGTGTGTGTGTGTGTGTGTGTGTGTGTGTGTGTGTGTGTGTGTGTGTGTGTGTGTGTGTGTGTGTGTGTGTGTGTGTGTGTGTGTGTAAGCACGATAGCGCTCGCCAAAATGGTCCGATCGGAATGAAATTTGGCATAGGCGTGTCAAGTAGCAATTATTCGGATGAGTTCGAAAACCAGCCCGATCGGACCACTGGAAGGGGGGTAAAGGGGGATAAACCCCCCCAAAAATGGGTTTTTTGGGGTTTTCACATATAAAAATCAAAATAATCCAATTTTAATTAGCACCATTGAATTCAGCTCGAAAAAACAAACAATTTAATATTTTGAATTATTTCTCTATATCGATTGGTTACCGAGATATTGTAAGTGGTAAACACAGTACGTTGTCCCAATGTTAACCTTATGGGAAATAAGTAAAATTCTATATCTGTGTGTGTGTGTGTGTGTGTGTGTGTGTGTGTGTGTGTGTGTGTGTGTGTGTGTGTGTGTGTGTGTGTGTGTGTGTGTGTGTGTGTGTGTGTGTGTGTGTGTGTGTGTGTGTGTGTGTGTGTGTAAGCACGATAGCGCTCGCCAAAATGGTCCGATCGGAATGAAATTTGGCATAGGCGTGTCAAGTAGCAATTATTCGGATGAGTTCGAAAACCAGCCCGATCGGACCACTGGAAGGGGGGTAAAGGGGGATAAACCCCCCCAAAAATGGGTTTTTTGGGGTTTTCACATATAAAAATCAAAATAATCCAATTTTAATTAGCACCATTGAATTCAGCTCGAAAAAACAAACAATTTAATATTTTGAATTATTTCTCTATATCGATTGGTTACCGAGATATTGTAAGTGGTAAACACAGTACGTTGTCCCAATGTTAACCTTATGGGAAATAAGTAAAATTCTATATCTCGCTTATTTCTCAAAATATCTTAATAAAACTTGGTTTGTGGCTTCATCTAGATAAGATCTAATTTATTTTAGTCTAAAACCCCCGAAATTTCCATTTTTGTGGCAGCAAACCTGCATACTCATTCCCCATGTTATCCTTATGGGAAATAAAAAATTCTATATCTTCCTTATTTTTTGACAAATTTTGATAAAAGTTGCTATTCCCCCGAATAGCAACTTTCATTTTGTGACCCCCGAAATTTCCATTTTTGTGGCAGCAAACCTGCATACTCATTCCCCATGTTATCCTTATGGGAAATAAAAAATTCTATATCTTCCTTATTTTTTGACAAATTTTGATAAAAGTTGCTATATGGTTTCTCCTAGTTCAGATCTACGAAATATTGAATTAAAACCACCCAGTTTTAAAGGACCTGTTGCAGCAAACCTGCACACTCATTCTCCATGTTATTCTTATGGAGCTTACAAAAACATGTTAAATCTCACTATCTTGTATTGAAATATGTTCTTTTGCCTTTGAAATTCGCTGAGTATGCAGGTCTGCTGCAACGGGGGTATTAATTTATTTATTTTCAACCAATTTAAACATTACAAATTGATAAAACAGGCCCATAACCACAAAATAATGCTAGATAGTGATGAATAACCACCATCAGTCATTGTTGGTTATTCATCACTATCTAGCATTATTTTGTGGTTATGGGCCTGTTTTATCAATGTGTAATGTTTATATTGGTTGAAAATATATAAATTAAAAGTACTCATATCTTGAGAACAAATCGAGATATTAAAACACGGGTTGCGGCATTGTAATCAGTGAAAAAAATCTAGCTCGAAATGATGGGTCACAACACCACTTTTACATTTGAAAAAAAATTTTGGATCCAATATGGCGTATCCAAGATGGCGGCCGAAAATGAGTACCCCCTCAAAACGAGGTACTTACTACCCAATAATGTTTGGGCGGGGTCTGGTATAGTTAGTTTTATAAATGTAAAAAAAAAGTAAGGGGGGGGCAATTAAAACTCACCCTGCATATTCATTACACCTCCCTTCATCCGAGTGTGGAGCTGAAGATAGAAAGTGCCACTAGAAACTTCTCACTTATTTTTATCCACGAGTCACGATGTGGCTAAAACTCCTCCCCCCCCCCGTTGTAGATAGAAAGTCTATGTTATAATTCTAACAACCGAATTATATTGAACAATGTATGTACTGACTAACTATATCTTTTTTTAAGATAAGCACTGAGTTTGAAAAAGTTATCATCAAAATGCCGACTCAAGAATAGAACAGTTTATGTAAACATTTAAACAAAAGGTAAATGTCAGCTTTATCGAACTTATCAGATTTTTTAAAGAAGGCGAAACCAAACAACCATGTGCCATACTCAAGTCCTGTACTCCACGTTTTATAAAAACATTGCCTTTTCTCAGGGCCCCGGGTTAGCAACTATCCCAACTGCAACAGAACCCCGTCAGGCCCCTCATTAATTCCCCGCTCTAATCACCTCAGCGTTTGATTGTACTGTCGGTTCACCGGGTAATAAAAGGGCAAAATAAGAGGTGCAAAACCGTGAATCATCGCACGGAGGAGCCGGACTGGACCGCATTCTTGCGCGGGTTCACCATCCGGGGCGGCGCCCGCACCCCCGGCCGCTGCCCGGCCTTGGCCAGCTCTTAGAAGTACTGTACACCTTATTTTTCCCCTGAAAGATTTTTTAGGATTAAAATAGTTCAATTATCCTTCTCTCATCTGTCATTCATACTCGGCTTAAAATACCTACCGGGGTAGGTCGCCATTTCAAGAAAAGTATAAAAGAATAAGATTATAACAAATTTTTCAATATCGGCCATTTCTTCAATTTCAGCTTTTGCTTTCGTTTTTCAACACACGGTCCCAAAATCGTAAATTTATGGACTTGTACACTCGAGACTTCTTCCGAATTAGCTTCAGGGGAGGACAAAATTTGATTGTAAAATGTATACTTTTATCACATTTGAATTTACCATTGTAAAACCATTGTATAAGGTAATAATATTTATTCCTACATTTTCTTTAAAATATAATTAACTACTACTCTATAAAATATAATAAACAGAGCTATTTCCTTAAAATTGTTCATGTCCCTTTAAAATTAAGTGTTTATTAGATGTATGTTTTCGAACTTTTTGGAGTGTCCAATCGTCGGGAGGCAAGACTGTGATATTTGTACTGAGTTCATAACTTTGCATTTGACAAATATTAATAGGATAACGGATGGTCCAAAGACCTCTATGAAATTCCCTTAAAACAGAGGGAGCCTCGCTGAAATCTGTCATAGCGTAACCTTTTAATGTCATTTGCCTGCGGTTACAAGACTGCTGTTGCTATTCCCGTGTAATCACGGTGCCAGCGCCAGATCCCGGGCCATCATGTATATACCGTCTTCACGTAATGTATGCAGCTGGCACGGGGGCCTGGCCTGGGAACAATGGGCGCCTGGCACCGTCGCCGGCCGCGCCGTGCCTTGTGATAGAGATTGGACCGTTTGGCGGCCCCTTTGGGCGATAAAAATGGACTTAGTTAATTTTTTCATGTAAATTTGCGTTCCCACAATCGCAAAACTATCTATATCCACTTTCCCTCCACTGTTATGACACAATAGAAAGCGATTGAGGTATGCTGTTATATTGTTCCGTATCTTCAATTCTAAAGTCTCTTACATTTTGACTTAATAATTTGCAATTATTTACTCAGTTTTCAAACTTGATGTCACTCTGAGTTCAGCATTGAAGTAATATATGCCTTTTTTACTATTTCGTGGTGGATGTGTAGATATGGCCGCCAAATATCCTAGCTTAATTTTATTAAAACGTGAGTTATTATGCTTTTGGCACAAAAATTCAAACTGTGAATATAAACTTGATTCATATGACCAGCACGTGAACGTGAACGTACGTAGTCGGGGCTGAAGCGGTTGGAACTGGTTCCAAGCGGTTTCTGCAGGTGCGGCCAGCGTCCCGTGCAGAGGATGAGGTTGATTCGCAATTACAACTAATTGTGTCCTATTTAAATGCTGCAATTTAAGGTTGCGTATTCCATTAACTACTAACTTCCTTCGCATTTTTCTAAAGTCAGATATATTTCATCAAAAGCAATACATGACAGGTGGAAACAATACAGGGAATTACAATTATTAAAAACAACGTTTGATTAAATTTCAGTAAATAGAGAGATTAGGGCTTATTTTATATAGTTTCAAACTAGATAATTTCTACTGTTAATGTGATCTATGTATTCTTATATCCACACAAAGTTGACAAACCTCAAGCTTGGAGCGCACATTTCGGCAAACGAATAGCGTCTGAGAAGTTCTTTGTTAATCGTAGAATGTTAGTGAATTTTGTTAACAAGTGTGTTCTAGGCATTGTAGATGCTATTGACACCATTTCGCAATTGAACAAATCACGCCCATATCACGCCTCGCTGCCATAGGTTCGTCAGTAACAGTGGCTGCTAACAATTTCAGTATAGGTACAGGCGGTAGAACCTAAAAAAAACTATGATTGTTACAAATAAGTTGTCAATCAACTCAAGTGGGCAACTTTTAACAGCTCTCTTTAAATTGTGGATTGAGACTTCTATATTGTGAATCTATAGAAATTTATTAGGAGATTGAGCTTTTGTTTACTTTTTAATTGCTTTAAGAAAGTGCGTCATAAAATTTTCGAATTGAATTTCAAACACAGCATGATCTTGCGATTGTTATGGGACGAATGACCTTCTGAAGAACATTACCGCGTTAGCCTTGAGGGCGACCGTTGCATCGTTGCTGAAAGGTCGGCACCTCGCCAGAAACTGGCAGAAACTGTTCACTGTAAAAGGCTATCAGCAATAAGTGTTGAAACTGCGTGCGAAACTTGATATCAAAATTTAATCAATATTGTGTTCACTGTAATGTTACTTTGTCGATGAAAATAGCATACAGAATTATACGACCTAATACCCTACTTGTTCTAAAACTTATTATTCTTTAATCAGTGAGACGCAAACAATAATATAAAGATTGTAATCTGTTAAGTTTATGTTTTTAGTGTCGTAAGGTGGCATAACATTTCGTGATGTGGCACACTTAGGCTACGAAGCAGCTATTGCGCTCACAGCTTTTTATTATTTAATGTGAGTCAATCGGCAGACTATTGGCTTACGTTTTAAAGTCTGTAAGAAACTCTACAGTGCATATAAGTTTTGTCTGCAAAAAACGTGTTAATAACTTGGCAACGTGTTAATAAACGTGACAATAATAATAATTATTATTACTATCCTAAAGTAAAACAAGGCTTCTTGTATTGACCATTCTCAAACATTGAGCGGACTCCAAAATTTAAAACGCAGCGCGCCAGCAGCGTGTGCGATGTTGGCACTTCCATCATTCCTTATTACAATGCGACCATTTGCCATTTATACATGAACATTAGTTTTTTGAAAATAAGTCGAAATGTCTATTAACTATAATAGCATCTATATATATAATTCCGTAAGTCAAATTTTTGTAAAGAAATTGTGAGTGACTGGATGGCCGTAGAAGGATGGGAGGGGTCTTATTTTAAAGGTCTTGACGTGAATTTTGAGGGAAAACTATTCATTTTTCTTATTTTTTTACCATAAATTCGCAACAGAATAAAACTTTTCCCATTAAAACAACATGGGGTTTAATTTGTTTACATCTTTTGAAATTAAAACAGCTGTGCCACAGAGTTGTATCTATATTATTAATTCTGTAAGCGATTTTTTTCAATCAAAATTGTGAGAGTTTGACAGCTCGCAGGATGATGGGAGAGGGCTCAAATTAAAGGTCTTGGTCCCAGGGGGTCGGGAAAAATATCAGATTATGTCCAAATCTACCAGAAAATGAGAAATAACGAAAAATACCTTCCATTTAAAATGCATTGGGATTGAAAAACGTCTGCTTTGTTTACATTAAACATGTGGTGCTAATGCTTGATTCAAAGCCATATGGTAGATGTTGACATGTGAGATTTGTTTCAAAATGCAGCTAACTATGCACGTTCAATGTACTATAACAAAAATATTTTAAACTTAAGATTTTACAATTTTATATTAACTAAGGGTTTGAGTTTTTTCATAATTTAAAATTATAAAAAGTTAAGTACGTTTGTTTAGTTTATGTTATAACGATGCAGATTTAATACCAAGTGATTTATATAATATATAATTACGTAAGGAAAAGTTTTGCGCCGAAATTGTGGGCGTTTGGAAGGTCGCAGGATGATGGGAGGGGGCTGAAATTGAAGGTCTCCATCCCAGGGACTCGGGGAAAATACTGAAATTGCTTTAAGCTTGCCATAAAATGAGAAATAACGTAAAATAGCCGTCATTTAAAAACATTGGGATTTAAAAGGTCTGCTTTGTTTACTTGAAACCAAATGCTAGATATAATCATAATTTTGTGGACCTAAAAGCCTATTTTCTAAAAAGCTATTTTGTACTATAGTAAAGAAGGATTTTGCTTAGGGGCTATTAGCCCCTTCAAGCCTCTAGTCATTACTTTAATTCCACATCATTTACAGACATGAATTACTACCACAACCGGCAGAATTAATTACAAAATAATTTTCTTAGTATAGGGCCTAATCGATCACCTCGAAAATAAGCCATACTTAGTGTTTTGAACAGTAATACTGTAAGGAGGCATATGTGGCATATGAATATCCAATAATTTTGTAAAAGTTGTTTCAAAAAATAATTAATTTTGAAATTAATATTTTTACTCCATTAGTTATTTGTATACTTTAAAGAGTTAGTGAAGAAAAAAATTTTTAAACCGTTCGTGATTTATAAAGTCCGCAGGCATTTTTTTAAGAATTTACTTATTAGTGGCGATGTAAAAGTAAGAAAATTATAAACTATAAAAATATATAAACATTATGAACCATGATTAAGCAAAACGCAGCATACATGAGGGGTGTAATTGGTGTTTTACAAAGAAGTACCGAGAGACAAAGCTTTGCTCGGGTGAAATAAAAAAAAACAACCTGAGCATAATAATCAGCTCTCTTAGTTAAAAATTTCCATAACGATAAAATGCTCTTCGAAGAATTAAAGAATGGAAACAGGATATTCCTAGTCTTTTTACCAGCTCCAACCGCGATTCTTAGTGACATAAAACCCCCCCAAAAAATAAAAAATCCTTGGACGACAAAAATATCTCCCGTACAAACAATGCTGGTATTAGAAAATAATTAGATTCCAGCAATGTTTAAAATATTTTTAATCCACTTCTATGCAACTAATGTAAGGGTCGTTTGGCACTGTATTATAGTTCAATATTGCAGGCGAAATATGTATTGTGCCATTCATATTGTGTTCAAGAGCGATCAATAGAAAGTAAATTCATACATGTTTTCGTTAAAGTATTAAACCAAAATTAATAAATTAATTAACAAAAAATAATTTTAGAATTGGTTTTAGGGTACTTCGCAGAACTTTTCACGAATATTTCAGTTCGTTTTTATACTGCGTGATAGCCTACAGATTTCGTCTGCAATATTGCACTAGTGCTATACGGCCCTAAGTTTAGATATAGTTGTGTATAACTGGTGCCAAATCTTAAGCCCCAGTCCGTCCGTAAGACTAATGTTAATTTTAGCATTGGGCTTATGGACGGCGTGGGCAAGATTTGGCACCAACTATAACAATATAAATTACAAAAAAATCATTTACACACATTAGACCTACAAACCTCCACCCGCGCCTTGAAATGGTCAGATATTTGGCAATTTATGAAACGTATTATATATTTCTCTTAGGTTTGCCCAGGTTCAAAATAATGGTAAGATTCCAATCATACTATCTTCTTCACGCTAATCCCTGTGTAGATTATGCAGTTGACCGTTAATGTTGACGCTTTATGTTTTGCGTTGGTAGATTTTCATGGAAGCAACTGATCAAATAGCGAGTGACGTAGAATGACGTAACGTCCCATCTGTTTTCTTCTTGTTTTAAACTGAAGTTTATACAATTTTGCTCTGCCTAAAGACATGAAGGAGAGTGATTTCTTATTTATTCAACCCGAAAACAATTATGTGTTATTGTTCAAATATACTGTAGAGCTGATTCCCTGCATACGAATATATTAGTTTCCATCATTCATTGCCTCCCATAACAATATCAAAAATTTCTCAGTAAATAAGCTATAAAACAAAAATGTTATGAAAGATTCTCAGCTTTTCCATTCTACCGGGCTGTTTAATGGTTCCGAAATATTAAGTCATGGGACTGAATGTAATTATTTTAGTTACACAAGCCTCCTATTTGATTTGATAACGAAGTGTCTAGATTTTTAGCTCGCGATTCCACAAATGATTTGCAGATTTGTTGCGTCCATCCGAAATCTGGGGTTTTAAATCCATGGTAGTGCTAACGATTTTTCAAAGATAAGGCCTACCGCCTAATCAATAAAATTCTGCAAATTATTGTTTGGTAGATGTACGTCATTATGAAAAATCACTCGCGCTGCCGCCGGTCGGAGGCGCCGCGCCGGCTGGCCGTCCAGGGGGTGGCGCTGGGGGCTTATCCGGAAACAGCCGGATACAGCGGAAGTGGAGCCAAGTTGCAGACCTCGGCGCCGAATTAACTTGACCTTGCACGCCCTCTCGCGACGCTCCGATGCAGCTGATCGTAACAACGTCTCCACTCGCCTGTCCACCTCAGCTCAGCTGACCAATTTAACAGCCAGCAACGACTCATTACCACGTTACTACCAATAAACATAACTATAGTCAAGGTGCAGTTACGCAGTACCGTTGAAGACTACAAACACAGATGCGGGAAGAGGGAGTATACTGTAAATAAAAAGCATAATTCTTTGACAAACGCGGTAGAAAATTCGGCTAATTATAAACATGTTCGGTAAACATCGCATGCAACCTGCTCTGTTACAATCTAGAACAACTTAAAACGGTATCCCTAAATTGTGTGAAGTAGCGTACTAAAATAATGATAATAATAATAATATTCCAGCATCAAGATACTCCTCCATTGTTGTATGGGTAAACTGTTGTTCAGAACTTATGCTTAATTTGAATTATAATAATTAAGAATTATTACAAATTGTTAGACCTTAAGATTATGTTCTTTTCCAACCAAAACTCAGAATGATTACCAAAACAAACGAACAAAATTCTAGAAGAGTTAAGTACAGTTTTTAATGGATTCCTAATTACAAAAATGTTTTTTTATACACCGATCAGATATAAACCTAAGGGATATCAAGATTCGAGTACCTGATATGTTCTAAATATAGATGATGATTCTTGGAGAAAGGTATAAGATGTTTGTTAAATCAAAGGTTAAATATAGAGTAAGGAGAACGGTGCTGCTCAGTACTCACACAGCTAATCATGTGAAAACAACTTCATGAAGAGTGTTACTGCTGTAACCATAATAAATATGTGTTTGGTCGGGAACGCGCCAAAGTCGGACAGCGCCAACTCTGGACTGTTTTTCCGTCCTGAGTTGGCGCTGTCCGACTTGGACGTTTCTGTGCAAAAATGAAACAGTCCGGGTTTGGCACCTGGCGCTCCCGACGAATCGGGACTCTTTCAAAACAGTCCTGAGTTGGCGCCGTCCGACTTTGACGTTTCTGTGCAAAAATGAAACAGTCCGGGTTTGGCGCCTGACGCTCCCGACGAATCGGGACTATTTTAAAACAGTCCGGGTTTGGCGCCTTGCGCACAAACGGAACGAAGCACTTTTGGCCACATCCCGATTTATGTCATTGACTGTACTCTCCGCCATATGAGCCACACCCCCAAATTCTATTGGTTGTCTTATGTGAATCCCGCTCCTCCGTCGAGGGACATTTGAAACAGAACAGCTGGATAAGTTTACACGATATTTTCTTAACTGTGGTGAACGTCCTCGTGATTTTTCTTGTTTATGAGGTGGCAGTTTTTTAATCGAGTTCGTACAATGAGTCATTTAATATAGGCCTATTTTTAGATCCGCCAGTAACCTGGTTTACCAAGACCAAGTTAGATAACAGGTTTTTAATATATTCCTGAGTAATATTTAGGGCATTTTATTATGTCAAACAATTGACTGTCCCTGTATTTGATCGAAATCGTTATACAGAAACATATGCTAGATAGTGATGAATAACCACCATCAGTCATTGTTGGTTATTCATCACTATCTAGCATTATTTTGTGGTTATGGGCCTGTTTTATCAATGTGTAATGTTTATATTGGTTGAAAATATATAAATTAAAAGTACTCATATCTTGAGAACAAATCGAGATATTAAAACACGGGTTGCGGCATTGTAATCAGTGAAAAAATCTAGCTCGAAATGATGGGTCACAACACCACTTTTACATTTGAAAAAAAATTTTGGATCCAATATGGCGTATCCAAGATGGCGGCCGAAAATGAGTACCCCCTCAAAACGAGGTACTTACTACCCAATAATGTTTGGGCGGGGTCTGGTATAGTTAGTTTTATAAATGTAAAAAAAAAGTAAGGGGGGGGCAATTAAAACTCACCCTGCATATTCATTACACCTCCCTTCATCCGAGTGTGGAGCTGAAGATAGAAAGTGCCACTAGAAACTTCTCACTTATTTTTATCCACGAGTCACGATGTGGCTAAAACTCCTCCCCCCCCCCGTTGTAGATAGAAAGTCTATGTTATAATTCTAACAACCGAATTATATTGAACAATGTATGTACTGACTAACTATATCTTTTTTTAAGATAAGCACTGAGTTTGAAAAAGTTATCATCAAAATGCCGACTCAAGAATAGAACAGTTTATGTAAACATTTAAACAAAAGGTAAATGTCAGCTTTATCGAACTTATCAGATTTTTTAAAGAAGGCGAAACCAAACAACCATGTGCCATACTCAAGTCCTGTACTCCACGTTTTATAAAAACATTGCCTTTTCTCAGGGCCCCGGGTTAGCAACTATCCCAACTGCAACAGAACCCCGTCAGGCCCCTCATTAATTCCCCGCTCTAATCACCTCAGCGTTTGATTGTACTGTCGGTTCACCGGGTAATAAAAGGGCAAAATAAGAGGTGCAAAACCGTGAATCATCGCACGGAGGAGCCGGACTGGACCGCATTCTTGCGCGGGTTCACCATCCGGGGCGGCGCCCGCACCCCCGGCCGCTGCCCGGCCTTGGCCAGCTCTTAGAAGTACTGTACACCTTATTTTTCCCCTGAAAGATTTTTTAGGATTAAAATAGTTCAATTATCCTTCTCTCATCTGTCATTCATACTCGGCTTAAAATACCTACCGGGGTAGGTCGCCATTTCAAGAAAAGTATAAAAGAATAAGATTATAACAAATTTTTCAATATCGGCCATTTCTTCAATTTCAGCTTTTGCTTTCGTTTTTCAACACACGGTCCCAAAATCGTAAATTTATGGACTTGTACACTCGAGACTTCTTCCGAATTAGCTTCAGGGGAGGACAAAATTTGATTGTAAAATGTATACTTTTATCACATTTGAATTTACCATTGTAAAACCATTGTATAAGGTAATAATATTTATTCCTACATTTTCTTTAAAATATAATTAACTACTACTCTATAAAATATAATAAACAGAGCTATTTCCTTAAAATTGTTCATGTCCCTTTAAAATTAAGTGTTTATTAGATGTATGTTTTCGAACTTTTTGGAGTGTCCAATCGTCGGGAGGCAAGACTGTGATATTTGTACTGAGTTCATAACTTTGCATTTGACAAATATTAATAGGATAACGGATGGTCCAAAGACCTCTATGAAATTCCCTTAAAACAGAGGGAGCCTCGCTGAAATCTGTCATAGCGTAACCTTTTAATGTCATTTGCCTGCGGTTACAAGACTGCTGTTGCTATTCCCGTGTAATCACGGTGCCAGCGCCAGATCCCGGGCCATCATGTATATACCGTCTTCACGTAATGTATGCAGCTGGCACGGGGGCCTGGCCTGGGAACAATGGGCGCCTGGCACCGTCGCCGGCCGCGCCGTGCCTTGTGATAGAGATTGGACCGTTTGGCGGCCCCTTTGGGCGATAAAAATGGACTTAGTTAATTTTTTCATGTAAATTTGCGTTCCCACAATCGCAAAACTATCTATATCCACTTTCCCTCCACTGTTATGACACAATAGAAAGCGATTGAGGTATGCTGTTATATTGTTCCGTATCTTCAATTCTAAAGTCTCTTACATTTTGACTTAATAATTTGCAATTATTTACTCAGTTTTCAAACTTGATGTCACTCTGAGTTCAGCATTGAAGTAATATATGCCTTTTTTACTATTTCGTGGTGGATGTGTAGATATGGCCGCCAAATATCCTAGCTTAATTTTATTAAAACGTGAGTTATTATGCTTTTGGCACAAAAATTCAAACTGTGAATATAAACTTGATTCATATGACCAGCACGTGAACGTGAACGTACGTAGTCGGGGCTGAAGCGGTTGGAACTGGTTCCAAGCGGTTTCTGCAGGTGCGGCCAGCGTCCCGTGCAGAGGATGAGGTTGATTCGCAATTACAACTAATTGTGTCCTATTTAAATGCTGCAATTTAAGGTTGCGTATTCCATTAACTACTAACTTCCTTCGCATTTTTCTAAAGTCAGATATATTTCATCAAAAGCAATACATGACAGGTGGAAACAATACAGGGAATTACAATTATTAAAAACAACGTTTGATTAAATTTCAGTAAATAGAGAGATTAGGGCTTATTTTATATAGTTTCAAACTAGATAATTTCTACTGTTAATGTGATCTATGTATTCTTATATCCACACAAAGTTGACAAACCTCAAGCTTGGAGCGCACATTTCGGCAAACGAATAGCGTCTGAGAAGTTCTTTGTTAATCGTAGAATGTTAGTGAATTTTGTTAACAAGTGTGTTCTAGGCATTGTAGATGCTATTGACACCATTTCGCAATTGAACAAATCACGCCCATATCACGCCTCGCTGCCATAGGTTCGTCAGTAACAGTGGCTGCTAACAATTTCAGTATAGGTACAGGCGGTAGAACCTAAAAAAAACTATGATTGTTACAAATAAGTTGTCAATCAACTCAAGTGGGCAACTTTTAACAGCTCTCTTTAAATTGTGGATTGAGACTTCTATATTGTGAATCTATAGAAATTTATTAGGAGATTGAGCTTTTGTTTACTTTTTAATTGCTTTAAGAAAGTGCGTCATAAAATTTTCGAATTGAATTTCAAACACAGCATGATCTTGCGATTGTTATGGGACGAATGACCTTCTGAAGAACATTACCGCGTTAGCCTTGAGGGCGACCGTTGCATCGTTGCTGAAAGGTCGGCACCTCGCCAGAAACTGGCAGAAACTGTTCACTGTAAAAGGCTATCAGCAATAAGTGTTGAAACTGCGTGCGAAACTTGATATCAAAATTTAATCAATATTGTGTTCACTGTAATGTTACTTTGTCGATGAAAATAGCATACAGAATTATACGACCTAATACCCTACTTGTTCTAAAACTTATTATTCTTTAATCAGTGAGACGCAAACAATAATATAAAGATTGTAATCTGTTAAGTTTATGTTTTTAGTGTCGTAAGGTGGCATAACATTTCGTGATGTGGCACACTTAGGCTACGAAGCAGCTATTGCGCTCACAGCTTTTTATTATTTAATGTGAGTCAATCGGCAGACTATTGGCTTACGTTTTAAAGTCTGTAAGAAACTCTACAGTGCATATAAGTTTTGTCTGCAAAAAACGTGTTAATAACTTGGCAACGTGTTAATAAACGTGACAATAATAATAATTATTATTACTATCCTAAAGTAAAACAAGGCTTCTTGTATTGACCATTCTCAAACATTGAGCGGACTCCAAAATTTAAAACGCAGCGCGCCAGCAGCGTGTGCGATGTTGGCACTTCCATCATTCCTTATTACAATGCGACCATTTGCCATTTATACATGAACATTAGTTTTTTGAAAATAAGTCGAAATGTCTATTAACTATAATAGCATCTATATATACTAGGAATACGCTCCGATGTCACGTAAGAGGATGAAGCGATGATGAGTTAACTGTCTTTGGGGCTACCAATATTTATAAATCTCAAATCAGCTCAAAAATCTTAACTTAATATTAACTTGTTTTTGAAATATCTAAGCAATATACAATCAACAAACCATGATGATGTGAAAGCTTTTTGACTTGGTAATCCTGGCTCTATAAAACTATTAACAGTTGTCCGCTGTATTATAAAACAGTGTCCGCTGCAGTTGCCCAAGCAGGCACAGTTTCTGGTATCAGTGTCCGGACACAGTTACGGGCAACTGTGTCCTAGTCTAAACGGCCCCATTTGATTCAATGCCCCGCTTCGAGTCTCGGCAACCGTCAGTTTCTCTCGGTTGCTCGCCGGTGGCCGACATCGGTTGCGCGAGGAGACACCGTCCAGACACTGTATCCCTGCGGGCAACTGTGTCCGCGTAGTCTAAAAGGCTCCATAAGTGGCAATGCCCCGTGAGTTGCCGAGAAACAGTTGCCGGACACGGTTACGGGACACCACGGCTAACCACGGAACCCAAACCCCCCCAAAAAATTCCCGCGCTACGGCTTTGATAATTGCCAAAAGACATGGGGGGGGCTTTGCCCCCCCCCCAAGCACTGCACATGAATTTCTACTTATGAGAAAGAAACAATACTGTTATTGTCTCTTTATTACATAAAAAATATCTTTTTGTATTTCATCTCAATAAAAGCTCCCCCAAAAATGTTTTCAAAAAAAATTATTTTAGGAAAAATATTTGGTGAGCTTTCAACGAACTATGAGTTTGTTTCAATTTAACCTGATTTTAAACTTCTGCAGTATAATTTTTAAAAAACCACGATGGTTCAAAGCTTTTTTTGATTTTTGGTAAACGGTGAAGTATACCTTGCTCTAGAAAACCGCGAGAAACCTATTTAATTGCCAAAAGACATGGGGGGGCTTCGCCCCCCCACACCCCCCCCCCCTTAGCACTTCCAATGAATTTATACTCATGAGAAAAAATAACGTTATTGTCTTTTTTACATTAAAAATACTTTTTCGTATTTTAACTCATAATATACAGTACTTTATGTATACTGTGTGTCCCAAAAGTTTACTGAGCGCTCCCACTATTACCAAATAAATTATAGTCTCCGAAAAAACTAATAGTAATCAAAAATATATTAAAAAAAGGTTTAGTGGACTTTGCTTCAAACGAATTATACGTTTCAAAAAATATCCTTAAAATAAAATATTGTACGCTCTTTATTAGGCTACATTAAAAATATGTGTTTGTATTTTAACTAATAATATACTGTACTTTATGTTTAATTTGCTAACTGAGCGCTCCCTTTAATTTTGACTAAAGCAGTCTCCAAAATAACTAGTAGCCATCACAAATTTAAATTTGAAAAAGGTTTGGTGTGCTTAGCTTTAAACAAATAATGATCTACACTTATGAGAAAGAAACTATACTGTTATTGTCTCTTTATTACACTAAAAATATCTTTTTGTACTTTATCTCATAATTTACTGTAGTTTGTGTGTATATATATATCACACACATAAGTAACCGTGAGCGACTTACATGATTGCCAAAAGACATGGGGGGGCTTTGCCCCCCCACACCCCCCCTTAAAGCACTCCCAATGAATTTACACTTATGAGAGAAATATAACAGTATTGTCTCTTAACTATATTAAAATATGTTTTTGCAATTTCCTCTTAATATACTGTACTTTATGTTTAATTTTTTCACTGAGCACTCCCTTTAAGACTAAAGCATAGTTTCCAAAAATATAGATTTGAAAAAAAATTTAGTGGGCATTGCTCAAAACAAATTATACGTTTGCTTCAGTTTAACCTGATTTTGAACTACATATGCAGTATGTAGTGAACATAACCATGATGCATTTATGTTAACTACTTTTTTTACATTTGGTAAAGTGTACCTTGCTCTCCAACACCGTGAGCAACTTACATCAGCAACACACTGAGCAAAATGGGGTCTTCGCCCCCCACACCTTTCCTTAGCACTCCCAACGATTTTACACTTATGGGAAAAAAATCCTTAAAATAAAATATCGCGTTATCTTTATTAGGCTACATAAATTATAAAAGTTTGCTTTAACTTAACCTGATTTTGAACAACATATGCAGTATACAGATAAAAAAACACTATTTCATGGTTATGAAAAAACATGATATGAAGCATGGTTCAAAGCTTTCTTTTGCCTTGGTATAATATACCTTGATCTACAAAACCGTGAGCCACTTATATGACTGCCAAAAGACATGGGGGGGCTTGGCCCCCCACACCCCCCCATAGCACTGCACATGTATTTACACTTACGAGAAAAAAACAATACTGTTATTACCTCTTTATTACACTAAAAATATCTTTTTGTATTTTATCCAATAATATACTGTACTTTATATTTATATATCCAATTGTAATGTAAATTATATGTATATCACATATACGTAACCAAGAGCGACTTACATGATTGCCAAAAGACATGGGGGGGCTTCGCCCCCCCACACCCCCCCTTAGCACTTCCAATGAATTTAAACTTATGAGAAAGAAACAATACTGTTATTGTCTCTTTATCACACTAAAAATATCTTTTTGTATTTTATCTCATAATATCTATACTTTATATATATATATATATATATAATATATATCACATATAAGTAACCGTGAGCGACTTAAATGATTGTCAAAAGATATGGGGGGGCTTTGCCCCCCCCTACACCCCCCCTTAGCACTTCCAATGAATTTACACTTGTGAGGGAAATATAACATTATTGTCTCTTAACTAAATTAAAATAAAATATGTTTTTATAATTTTTACTCATAATATACTGCACTTTATGTTTAATCTTTTCACTGAGCACTCCCTTTAAGACTAAAGCATAGTTTCTAAAAATATAGATTTGAAAAAAGTTTTAGTGGGCATTGTTTAAAACAAATTATACGTTTGCTTCAATTTAACCTGATTTTGAACTACATAAAATGCAGTATGTAGTTTACATAACCATGATGGTATAAAGCTTTTTTTGACATTTGGTAAAGTGTACCTTGCTCTACAACACTGTGAGCAACTTACATGATCGCCAAAAGACATGGGGGGCTTTGCCCCCCCACACCCCCCTTAGCACTTCCAATGAATTTACACTTATGAGAAAAAAAATGTTAAAATAAAAAATCTAGCGCTCTTTATTAGGCTACATTTTAAATATGTTTTTGTATTTTAACACATAATATACTGTACTTTATGTTTAATTTGGTTACTGAGCGCTCCCTTTATGACTAAAGCATAGTCTCTGAAAAAATAATAGCCATCAAAAATTGATATTTGAAAAAAGGTTTGGTGGGCTTCGCTTTTATTGAATTATACATTTGCTTCAATTTAACCTGATTTTGAACTACAGGCAGTATACAGTTAAAAAAACCATGATGGTTCAAAGATTTTTTGACTTCTGGTAAAGTAAACATTGCTCTACAAAACTATGAGCGACTATCAAAATCTGTTTTTCCAAAAGGTATAGCGGTGGCTTCGCCCCCCAACATAGGAGGAAAAATAATGTTCCTTGTTTATTTCGTTGCTATCATGACAACTGATTGGACCAATATTAAAATTTTACAACTTTTATATTATTTTTATTAAGTTATTAGATTTTCACTTGCCAAGTACTCTTCATAGAAGACCTTTTTTGCTAAAAAAGACTTATTTCTAAACTTTTAAGGAAATCCTCAGAGCTGTTTTTGAGATAATTGTGCAAGCAAGCACACACACTTAAGATAACAAAAAACATTTAACTGTTATTTCAAAGGAAATAAATCATTAAGACTGCATATAACTAATTTATTCATTTTATATATAAAAACAACTACAATTAATGAAATACATTATATTCAAATATTTAATGTAGCTATATGACGTCTTAAATGACTTTTGAGCATGATTTATAATTTTTTACAGATTTATTCACTTCATTCAAAATTTAAGAGAATTCTAAATAGTAAATATGTGGAAAATGTAAAAAAAAGAATAAAATAAACATTACATATTTAGACCTACAGATATTTTTAAAACTGACATAAACCACCGTCTCCCAAAAAAGGCTGAATAATTTCTTCTTAACCTGAAACAAAAATAATCATAAGTGGCAGATAATTAATTAAAGCTTTTTTTTTTAACTGTAATACACTTTTAGCAAATTTCCCTTATTGGGAAGAAGCTATTACCATATATCTCATGGTAAGACCTAAGCCCGAGACCATCATAACTTTTTGTTTTGAGATCCCCAGATGCCAAATAACACCATTCATATATATATATATATATAGGCCTGCCATATTTTCAAAGGGTCAAACTGGGACATGCTCTCAGACGAGGAAGAGACACAGCGGGGGGTTGGGGGATATGGGATGCCGCCAAGAAGGCAGACAGGGGTCCAATGGCCCCCTCCGGAATTTTTGAAAAATTTTTTAAAGTGAAAATTAACTTCAAGCAGACTTATTTTGTGTCCAGATTATTGAGTCAAACTAATAATATTTAGGTAAATCTATTATGAGTTCAAAATTACTTTTTGAACAAACTTGTAATTTGGAAAACATTTATAAAAGTTAAAAAAAATTGTAAGTTTTAATGATATGAAAAAAATTTTTACTTGAATAGTGACAGTGCAATTTTTATCATGATATATTTAGAACTATAAATACATTTTTAACAAGGATAATAATAATTTAATACATTAAACAATACTTAAAATCAATTTTAGTTAAATTAAAAATACGAAAGCATTTCATGCAAATAGAACACAATATAAACAAAAAAATACATATATTATAAGTATTTCTCCTTGTTTTTGTTGGGATTTAATAATTTTCACTGCTGCTCCCAAACCATTCATATTTCACACTGGTATGAACTTTTTTTAAATGTCTGTTCTTTTTCATAAAATTATGAGCAAGAGATACCATAGTTAACTTGCAGTAGACTATCTGCTTTTTTTAAACCATTCACCGCCGTAGCGCACTTGTTAAACTACCGGTATGGTTAATTATTTAATAACATAATACACAATTTAAAAACTCACCGGGACATCAGGAAAACCGGCCGGGACACCAGGACTGCCCTAGTCAAACCGGGACGTATGGCAGCCCTATATATATATATATATATATATATATATGTGTGTGTGTGTGTGTGTGTGTGTGTGTGTGTGTGTGTGTGTGTGTGACTTTAAGCACGATAACTTGCGTAAAAATGGTCTGATCTGAATTAAATTTGGCACAGAGATGTAAAATAGTAATTACTCCGACAAGTTCGAAAAACAGCTTGATTGGACCATTGGAAGGGGAGTTTAGAGGGGTCTCCAAAAATGGGTTTTTGGGATTTTTTACATAGAAAAACAAAAAATATAAAATTATTTTTTGGACCATTGAATTCAGCTTAAAAACAAATAATTTAGTATCTTAAATCGTTGCTCTATGTCCATTGGATCCCGAGATATCGTTATTGGTAAACAGTACGTTGTCCCAATACTAACCTTATGGGAAATACATAAAATTCTATATCTCGCTTATTTCTCAATGCGAGAATAAGCGAGGTTCATGGCTTCCATCTCGTTGATATCTACTGGATTATTGCAAAAAATATTTAAATTTCACACTTCCATGGCAGCAAACTTGCATACTCATTTCCCATGTTGTTATTATGGAGAAAATGGTTGTATGCTCATTTTAGGATTTAATTTGATTCTACTTGATTTGAGGCTCATCTAAACGATTTATTTAAGCATTTGAAATTCGCTGAGTATGCAAAGTGCTGCAAAGTGGGTATTTTTATACTGTCTATATCTTTAAACAAAGGGTTTTATTTATTATATCCATAAATTGATAACAGCTGAGTCAATTCTAATGTTTAAGGGGTATCTTTAAGAAAATTTGCCAATACATCTCAGAATTTAAAGAAAGAGCACCACTTGTTTACATAATGGCTGAATTTTCAGAGGAGTGGCCTTATACATCAACAGCTAATCAAACCCAATTAATTTTGTTTACAACTAAACAATTGGACATGGCTTGGAATAGTTAGTTTTAAAGGTTAACCGCAGAGTGCAACAATTTTAATTTCCAAGGACTACCAGCTTTTATCATTGACAATAAAGAGGAGACTTTACGGTACTTTGGTATTATACGGACGCCACCATTATACAGCGCGCTGTGTCGGTTATGTTAGGTTAGGTTATCATAAATAAGTCAGTAGGACTTTCCTCGTTTCGTTACGAATCGAACGATACCAGATGAATCATACCTTCGCACGCCAAATCCCCTCTAAGTAGGCCTAGGTCAGGTTGTTGACGGAGTGTGTGCATCACTTGTATACGGGATTTGGCGGGCTAAAGTATGACTTATCCAGTATCGTTTGATTTGTAACGAAATGAGGAAAGTCTTACTAACATATTTATGACAACCTAACCTAACATAACCACCGCAGCGCGCTATATAAGGGTGGCGATCGGGTGTTGCCGCTTGCGGTGGTGACGCTTTATCTCGCCGACTTCACTGCCTTCTGGGAGGCATAACACTAAGACTGCTAATCATAATCATATCAAATTTGGACAGTAAGTCAATTAAAGTATGTTCTCTTCAATTATGCAGTTATTATTGGTATCCAGTAAAAAAAATCTCTCTAAAAATAGTGGCCTCCGTATAATACCAAAGTACTGACTTTTCATCGCCTTTGTAAAATGTATGGTCTACCAACTGTTTTGTGTCAGGATTATAAAAAGGACCAACTTATTGTATTCTCTGATTGCCGAACAGCGTACCTGTATGACAGTATCTGATCATTAAAGTTGTTCATTTAAAGATGTAGTTTATATAGTCTTTGAAAATTGGCAATCATGTCATAAAAACTTAGTTTCATTCTTACCATTATCAACATCATGAAAGCTATGACTCATAAAAAATGTGGATATTACTCAACACATTCAATGCTGAAATAAGGGCTGTTGGGTACCCTTAGTGCTAAACATTTTTATACATAATCACTACTCTTTTGAAGTATTCAGACAGGAAAAAAGTTATTTTTGTAAAAAAAGATCAATTTTACCAGATTTTTACAGCCTCATTTCTGGTCCGCAAATGTGCATGATAAGCACTCAGGGGTTATCTAGTGAATATAACACACCCAATATAATCCCAGTAAAAAGGAGGATAAAAAACACAAAAAGTATTTATTATTGTTTTACTTATGGCAAAGTAGGCTAAATGTAACCATCTATTTACACATATTTACTACCCCTCCCCACCAACTTAGTGTATCAGTTAAAACTTGGTATATTGTATAACTTCTTTTAGTTCAAATCTATTAAATTTTGAATTCAAACCACCCAGTTTTACCAAGAACCTGTTGCAGCAAACCTTCATAGTCATTCCCCATGTTATTATTATGGAGTTACAAAAACATGTCATATCTCACTATGGTGGATTGAAATATGTCCTTTTGCATTTTAAATTTGCTGAGTGTAAAGGTCTGATTTTCATTCATAAACATATCTATTTCATTTTACCAAATCATCCCATTACTTTATAAAAAATCAGTATTATTTTCTATGTACACATTCTTTTTAATAATGATACATAAAATCTTCATTCAACAAAGCAAAACAACATTAATATTTATATATAGCTGAGTTTGCAACAGCTGTAATTTTATGCCTACTTTGTTTATATTTTTGTTATTTTCAGTTGCTATCATGGCAACTCATAAACCTATGATAATCATAAAATTTAGTGCTTTGAATTGAATTTTTAATGAAATGAGATTTTTATTGTCAATGGGATTGGTATGAAACATATTTTTGAGCCATACACCTAAATAGGTTATTCCTAGCATTTGAAGGAAATTCTGAGTCATTTTTGCCTCTCCTAATCCATCACAAGCGTTCTTTCCGTAGGACGATGCAAACAAATTAATGATGAAAGTGGAAAAACACAAATTTACCAACTTATAATTATTAATCTCAAAAGGAGACTGTACAGAATGCTATACCAATAAGGCAAAAAATGTATTGACCCCATTGATGTATTTTTAACATATCTCCTGATCCCATCATGGTCCCACTCTGAAATTTTTATGGTGTACTCACAAAATAATGCCTTAAAACATATACAAATTTTTAAAAAATCAAAAAAACACTAACTCTAACATTTTCCAAAAGAATTTTTTTGAGTTTTACCAAAAAAGAGTTTTTTACCCAAAGTGTTCAAGTTGAGTATCAAATTAAAACCCATGATACCCTCTTTAAAATGAGCCATCTCTCAGCTATCTAGTACTAATAGAACTATGGTTATGGCATATTTCAGATTTAGGCGCACGTAAAAAAATTACGGCATTTTATGATTTTTGAAAATTCATAGGCCTGACTCAAAAACTATGAGAGATAGATTTTTTAAAATTATATTTGTGTTCAGAATGTCAAAAAGTATCAATAAACAAAGTTTGATCCAAATCTGAAATAGTCAGGTTGAGTGTCTTGTTGGACATGGAATGTGACCCATGTTCAGCCCCACTTAGGCCCCTTGCACACGCTCCGATTTTTATCGGTCCGGAAAATATCGGAACTTCACATTCCAATAGTGGCGGCCGGTGGAGAATGGGAGCTTGCACACGGTCCGTCCACCATCCGATCCGGCACGATCGCCGGATAGCAGCCGGACGCAGCCACTGTAGACAGCCGGCGCCGGACCGGCACCGGAAAGACAGTGGCGCATGTGACTATACGGAGATTGCACACCTGCCTGTAATCTCCGTTCCGGTGTCAGTTCAAATTCAACACATAATTTCATTATAATTAATTGATTGAAGTGTGTTTAAGTTTTTTTGAAGTTTTATATTCCACGTTTGACTTGTAAAAAGTTTCTTTAACCGCCTTTGAATAGACATATAAGTTAAAAGATAGTCAAGTTCGACATTAATTCCAAGGTAATGTTTTTTAGATTTACTGCTCCAAGGTAATAGAGGGCACGATTTTTACATATTTCTCTCAAAATTCTTATTATATTATTTTGAATTATAGACTAACTAGCAGTTGCCCAGTGAATAACTGTCTTCATGGATGAAAGACATATATATATTCACACAAAAAACCATACTCTCACATAATATTAGTAAGATAAACAGCTTAAGTGAGTAAAATATTTGTCTATTTCCTTAATTGAACTGGATTGGTGATGAGTATGTATGGATTTTGACTAATTATTAAATATACTAATCTAAAGAACTCTGAAATAACAAACTAAGTTAAGGGAAACATTGTTACCTACCATAAACTAATAAATATAAATTAAAAATAAATGTATTAATTTGTTTGACTCTGATTTGTATTTATTTTTTAATATAAACAACTTAAAAGCATATAGACTATATATATAATTTAAAAGGATTTGATTATTCCCATAGTAAAAAAACGACTGAATTTTTTAAGTAGGCCTAGTAGTTTGATGAGTCACGCCTTATTCTGATAACAAAGGAATACTCACACACAGCTTCATTACTTTTGTCCCAAACAATCTATCTACTATCTATCTATGTAGCGAAAATTTTGCATAGCAATTGTGAGCGTTTGGAAAGTCGCAGGATGATGGGAGAAGGCTCAAATTAAAGGTCTTGATCCCAGGGACTCGGAAAAAATACTGGAATGTTTTTAAATTTGTCAGGAAACGAAAAATAAACAAAGTATCTACCATTTAAAAAGCATTCACACGGTAGGCACACGGCAATCGAGCAACCGGCCCGATTAAATCCGGATAGTGTGCAAACAACGCTTGTTCGGTACAAATCGGACCGATATTTACCGGACCGATAAAAATCGGAATGTGTGCAAGGGGCCTTACAGGTGAGTAATTTAGCTTACCATTGTTAAGATGTTGATTTACAATCAAACTGGGCTTACCATGTATTGTTGTGCATACCCCAAAACATTTTTATGGCCCGTCCGGTTACTAAACGGACATAGTTGACTGTCAAGATTCGGTGGATTCACCTATTAAGAACTACAGTAAGAAATGCGCCCATTGCCTCTTTGTCGGTATAAATACATCCAATGTTTTTATATTAGGCCTATCTGAAACAAACAAAAACCCAAAATACTTATTAGAGCCTAAATAAATCAAACATAATTTTAAAAATCACACACATCCTTAATGATTGCATAACGCTTATTTATATTGCAGTTTACCATAAAAACGGTAGGATAGTAGATGCTAATAAAGGGCTTGCGGTTGTAGTTTAGTACAAGGGTTTAAATATCATAACTCTTATTTCTTTGCTGAAAAATACAGATGTTTAATTCACAGCATTGTAAAACACTTAAAAGACATTTGAAATTATAAAAAAGATAAAAATTCCCATATAAAATAATATCTAAAAAAACAAATCATAGACCTATATATACTTAATACAATAGTCTAAGGGTTTTCTCTGTTACATCCATTTTTCAGCCATCCTACTTAACCAATTTTTACAATTGAAGTGCCATTTTAAAGCTTCTAATGTAGCGCACTGGCGACTGATAATTAAAATGGGCATTTTCTTCACGGCTTCGACCCCCAAGCCTTTGATGTATTTTGAGAGGGCGCTTTCAATGCTCCAGTAAAACCAACCAAAGCTTTACCAAACCAGTAAACCAACATGTTTCATAATGGTTTTAAAAAGTGATGTAATTTAGCAGCTGGTTAAGTTGAGATCTATTTTATCTTATCTATTTTTTTATTACATTTTAAACAAAAATAGATTGTCTGCAACTCTAATCAAGATCCGATAGGGCCTACAGCTCTTAAAAATGAATTTGGGCTACTTTTAGTTTGGTTATTGTAGCAGAATGAGGCAGGTGACTCATTATTTATGATCAAGATCCACGATCAACAGACTATAAATATATTATTGTAAATTGAACTCTTAAACATAAAGGAGAAGGCATAGAGAAAAATAAATCTACGACATTAGGGAAAATATGCTTAAACTTTGGCAAGAGAACTGCTGAGAGACAAAGACTGATTGAAAATCAGAAAAATACTAAGATGCGCAATTTGCACATGGGCCCCCAAGAAAAACTTCCGCTATCCTACTGTTGTACAAGAGAACAGCCAAATTCAAATCCATAGTGCTCTGGTGATAAATAATGTGTGTGTGTTTTGCTCAGATAGGCCTTTATTGAAAAGATTAATTTGATTAAGAAAGGGGAGTTTAAAGTCATACAGTTTATTCTAACTGTAGGTGAGTTTCTCAAAAACAGAAATAATTTTTTAATTTTTTTTATTTATTTATTTTTTAAAGAGGGTGGCGGCCTCTTTTTACCTTGCATTTGCCCCCTCACATGGGCCTCAGGCCTGTGCGTGGAAGTTATCAAGCAAACCCAAGGAGTGAGCCGGTACAGTACAAGGACGAACAGTACTGCTAAAAGTATGCGACATCATCGGGAGTCGATCCTGCGACGCTGCCGCCACAGAACCGGGGCCGAGTGTGCTACCAACTGCGCCACCGACTCACTTTACTCCACATTTAAATGCTCAGTTTGCGCATGGGCCCCCTAGTCTGTTAAATTTATATAGGCTATCGATAATTCATAAACAAAGTCTTAACCAGTTAGTTTATATTTAACATTTACGAACTATAAAATCTAAATCTGGCAAGAACATTCCTCTTAGGTTTCAAGTTTGTTTATACAGTATATTCTTAAATGGTTTGATTAATTTTCTTCGTAGCCATTAGTACTTCTGCCTAGAAAACGAACAGTTAAATAATAGTTCTAGCTCAGGACTATGCAACCATAATTGATACCCTCAACATTTAATAAGTTTGTAATGTAATCTGCATTACCATTAGGAAAAATGGAGTACAAACATACCATAGCTCTATGAGAAAAATATTGAGTCGGTGGCACAGTTAGTAGCGCACTCAGCCCCGACCTCGGAGCTATAGTAGCGGAGTCACTGGTTTTAGTCTCAACGTTGTCCATATTTTAACAGTACTGTTCGTTACCCTTGTACAGTAACCTTGCTTTGCTTGATAACTTCCATGCACAGGCCTAAGGCTTGTGTGCAGCCTAAGGCTTATTTACAGGGGGGGGGGGGATAGATACAAAGTAAACAGACGGAGTCTGTCTAAAACGCTGACTGACCCACCGACCGAAAATGTTATTTTCCCATAAGTTAAGGACAGAAAGTCTATGGCCACCATGTGCCAACGAGTAAATAGAGCTAATAGCCTTCAAAAAAACTAATGTTAATGTTACTTCAATGAGGTTTCAAAATTGAGCACCCATGGAAAGGTCTTGAACAAAATGCTTAAGACCTTCTTAGAAAATCAGTTCCACCAGATGGCATGGGGTTTAAAAACAAGTCAAATTAACATACATGTTGATTTATATAAGCCTATATAAACTTTCACAGCTTGATTTACTTAGTGACACCAATGTTCTATCCTTTCAGGAAAATAACACTATCGGTCGGTTGGTCAGTCAGCAGCATTATAGAACTGACCCAAAAAAAATGCCAGCGCCCATTTTTAAAAAAGATAACTTCAAAAAACATCATAGGTGGGCCTAAATTCAATAACGCTATCATTTGCAATATGAGAATGAGGGGTATGAGATCCATATTTGAATTTTTGCCACCATTTGGAGGATTATATTGTGTTTTTATCTGCTCTTTGGCGCAGTTTGAATTGAAGGTCTTGGGAGGAAAATCAAACGATTTTTTTAAGGTAAAACCTCGATAAATTGTTTAGTTATGTAATTATGCCTCTTTCTATTCTCAACAGTTACTATACAGTAGGTCTCATTGTGTTTTACTGTAATTGGATGTGAGAATGATAACTCAAATAGCAAAACATGAGAAATTAATGACTGACATCAGATCATATATTGAGGATTGTGTTTACTAACATAGTCATCGTGTAATTGGATTGCGCTAATACTGAGTACAGTCTAGGCCTGCATAAAATGTAGGTCTAATGTTATTGTATTTAACTGAGCTATTACTGAGTATAGGCCTGCATAAAATAAATTATACTTAAAGTTGTTAATATAATTTATTGAACAAGTTTATCTGCATTAACTTGAACTTACTTTAGATTATTGGTCTTGATCCAATTTTTTTGAGAACAGGATGGGCATCAATGTCATATTGATAACTTGTTTTTGGTAGGCCTTATACCAAAACTTGTCCAAACGCCAAACATAACCTACAAGCAGAAGAAGTACATAGTACATTTCTTGAAATTGAGACCTACCCCTGGAGATAGGTATTATTTTAAGCCAAGTATGAGTGACAGTTCCTTAGACAGGACTGTTAATTAATAGCCCAACAGCCAAAATAAATTTAACCTTAAGATTACATCTAGATGGAAACTGAGAACCTTGATGTTTGAGAAGGCTTAACTTATAACATTAAAGAGTTTGGTAAATTCTTACATGATTTCATTAGTAGTTGTCATATAGTGAAAACTAAATGATAAATGGATTGAATTAACAAATGGTAAGATAAAAATTGTGATTAAACTAAAGTTTAGTCCTATTTAAAACTTCCACAAGCGTTGTGCCAAAAACATAAGTAATTGAGTCCGTTCATCATATTATTACCATTTTTAGCTTCAGTGATCCAAAAAGCTTCTAGCCTATTTTATCTTACCTGTTTAGCCTTCAAAAACAATTTCATAGTCTATGTAGGTAGCCTAATTAATTGAAACTGGTGACTTTCCGGTGCAATCCACAAATAAATGACACATAACTTATTCTTGTTGTTGTTAATGCTCGTTAAACATGCTTTGAAAACGAATAAACACTTCACTCAGGTGCAATGCAAAAATCATTTTGTTTGCTACTGGTAACATCTTTTAAATATTCGTACTACAACCCGTCGAGAAATATGAATACATTTTTATTAACTTTGTAATGCCGAAGGAAAACAAATGCAGCCGCTTCTCAAAACAAACTACACGAGTCAACTGAGGTTTTAAAAGTCAAGTCACTACTGAAAGTAGTATTTTAAATGTAAAGCTTTAAAAAATCTAACTTATACTTTATTACCTATCGGAAAGCAAAGTAATAAGATGGCGAAAGTTTCAAGGCATGAAATTCTACCGTTATTTTATACCAAGCGGATAAACACACACACTCACTTTGGAAAATCGGAACAGCTACAGTGATTTCGCTATCGCTTCATCAAATAATTCCGTAAGTCAAATTTTTGTAAAGAAATTGTGAGTGACTGGATGGCCGTAGAAGGATGGGAGGGGTCTTATTTTAAAGGTCTTGACGTGAATTTTGAGGGAAAACTATTCATTTTTCTTATTTTTTTACCATAAATTCGCAACAGAATAAAACTTTTCCCATTAAAACAACATGGGGTTTAATTTGTTTACATCTTTTGAAATTAAAACAGCTGTGCCACAGAGTTGTATCTATATTATTAATTCTGTAAGCGATTTTTTTCAATCAAAATTGTGAGAGTTTGACAGCTCGCAGGATGATGGGAGAGGGCTCAAATTAAAGGTCTTGGTCCCAGGGGGTCGGGAAAAATATCAGATTATGTCCAAATCTACCAGAAAATGAGAAATAACGAAAAATACCTTCCATTTAAAATGCATTGGGATTGAAAAACGTCTGCTTTGTTTACATTAAACATGTGGTGCTAATGCTTGATTCAAAGCCATATGGTAGATGTTGACATGTGAGATTTGTTTCAAAATGCAGCTAACTATGCACGTTCAATGTACTATAACAAAAATATTTTAAACTTAAGATTTTACAATTTTATATTAACTAAGGGTTTGAGTTTTTTCATAATTTAAAATTATAAAAAGTTAAGTACGTTTGTTTAGTTTATGTTATAACGATGCAGATTTAATACCAAGTGATTTATATAATATATAATTACGTAAGGAAAAGTTTTGCGCCGAAATTGTGGGCGTTTGGAAGGTCGCAGGATGATGGGAGGGGGCTGAAATTGAAGGTCTCCATCCCAGGGACTCGGGGAAAATACTGAAATTGCTTTAAGCTTGCCATAAAATGAGAAATAACGTAAAATAGCCGTCATTTAAAAACATTGGGATTTAAAAGGTCTGCTTTGTTTACTTGAAACCAAATGCTAGATATAATCATAATTTTGTGGACCTAAAAGCCTATTTTCTAAAAAGCTATTTTGTACTATAGTAAAGAAGGATTTTGCTTAGGGGCTATTAGCCCCTTCAAGCCTCTAGTCATTACTTTAATTCCACATCATTTACAGACATGAATTACTACCACAACCGGCAGAATTAATTACAAAATAATTTTCTTAGTATAGGGCCTAATCGATCACCTCGAAAATAAGCCATACTTAGTGTTTTGAACAGTAATACTGTAAGGAGGCATATGTGGCATATGAATATCCAATAATTTTGTAAAAGTTGTTTCAAAAAATAATTAATTTTGAAATTAATATTTTTACTCCATTAGTTATTTGTATACTTTAAAGAGTTAGTGAAGAAAAAAATTTTTAAACCGTTCGTGATTTATAAAGTCCGCAGGCATTTTTTTAAGAATTTACTTATTAGTGGCGATGTAAAAGTAAGAAAATTATAAACTATAAAAATATATAAACATTATGAACCATGATTAAGCAAAACGCAGCATACATGAGGGGTGTAATTGGTGTTTTACAAAGAAGTACCGAGAGACAAAGCTTTGCTCGGGTGAAATAAAAAAAAACAACCTGAGCATAATAATCAGCTCTCTTAGTTAAAAATTTCCATAACGATAAAATGCTCTTCGAAGAATTAAAGAATGGAAACAGGATATTCCTAGTCTTTTTACCAGCTCCAACCGCGATTCTTAGTGACATAAAACCCCCCCAAAAAATAAAAAATCCTTGGACGACAAAAATATCTCCCGTACAAACAATGCTGGTATTAGAAAATAATTAGATTCCAGCAATGTTTAAAATATTTTTAATCCACTTCTATGCAACTAATGTAAGGGTCGTTTGGCACTGTATTATAGTTCAATATTGCAGGCGAAATATGTATTGTGCCATTCATATTGTGTTCAAGAGCGATCAATAGAAAGTAAATTCATACATGTTTTCGTTAAAGTATTAAACCAAAATTAATAAATTAATTAACAAAAAATAATTTTAGAATTGGTTTTAGGGTACTTCGCAGAACTTTTCACGAATATTTCAGTTCGTTTTTATACTGCGTGATAGCCTACAGATTTCGTCTGCAATATTGCACTAGTGCTATACGGCCCTAAGTTTAGATATAGTTGTGTATAACTGGTGCCAAATCTTAAGCCCCAGTCCGTCCGTAAGACTAATGTTAATTTTAGCATTGGGCTTATGGACGGCGTGGGCAAGATTTGGCACCAACTATAACAATATAAATTACAAAAAAATCATTTACACACATTAGACCTACAAACCTCCACCCGCGCCTTGAAATGGTCAGATATTTGGCAATTTATGAAACGTATTATATATTTCTCTTAGGTTTGCCCAGGTTCAAAATAATGGTAAGATTCCAATCATACTATCTTCTTCACGCTAATCCCTGTGTAGATTATGCAGTTGACCGTTAATGTTGACGCTTTATGTTTTGCGTTGGTAGATTTTCATGGAAGCAACTGATCAAATAGCGAGTGACGTAGAATGACGTAACGTCCCATCTGTTTTCTTCTTGTTTTAAACTGAAGTTTATACAATTTTGCTCTGCCTAAAGACATGAAGGAGAGTGATTTCTTATTTATTCAACCCGAAAACAATTATGTGTTATTGTTCAAATATACTGTAGAGCTGATTCCCTGCATACGAATATATTAGTTTCCATCATTCATTGCCTCCCATAACAATATCAAAAATTTCTCAGTAAATAAGCTATAAAACAAAAATGTTATGAAAGATTCTCAGCTTTTCCATTCTACCGGGCTGTTTAATGGTTCCGAAATATTAAGTCATGGGACTGAATGTAATTATTTTAGTTACACAAGCCTCCTATTTGATTTGATAACGAAGTGTCTAGATTTTTAGCTCGCGATTCCACAAATGATTTGCAGATTTGTTGCGTCCATCCGAAATCTGGGGTTTTAAATCCATGGTAGTGCTAACGATTTTTCAAAGATAAGGCCTACCGCCTAATCAATAAAATTCTGCAAATTATTGTTTGGTAGATGTACGTCATTATGAAAAATCACTCGCGCTGCCGCCGGTCGGAGGCGCCGCGCCGGCTGGCCGTCCAGGGGGTGGCGCTGGGGGCTTATCCGGAAACAGCCGGATACAGCGGAAGTGGAGCCAAGTTGCAGACCTCGGCG
The DNA here is from genome assembly GCA_035578135.1 of Flexamia atlantica. NCBI lineage: Eukaryota > Metazoa > Arthropoda > Insecta > Hemiptera > Cicadellidae > Flexamia > Flexamia atlantica. Next base: position 86,982,354 of record JAQJVK010000001.1, read on the forward strand.
CCGAATTAACTTGACCTTGCACGCCCTCTCGCGACGCTCCGATGCAGCTGATCGTAACAACGTCTCCACTCGCCTGTCCACCTCAGCTCAGCTGACCAATTTAACAGCCAGCAACGACTCATTACCACGTTACTACCAATAAACATAACTATAGTCAAGGTGCAGTTACGCAGTACCGTTGAAGACTACAAACACAGATGCGGGAAGAGGGAGTATACTGTAAATAAAAAGCATAATTCTTTGACAAACGCGGTAGAAAATTCGGCTAATTATAAACATGTTCGGTAAACATCGCATGCAACCTGCTCTGTTACAATCTAGAACAACTTAAAACGGTATCCCTAAATTGTGTGAAGTAGCGTACTAAAATAATGATAATAATAATAATATTCCAGCATCAAGATACTCCTCCATTGTTGTATGGGTAAACTGTTGTTCAGAACTTATGCTTAATTTGAATTATAATAATTAAGAATTATTACAAATTGTTAGACCTTAAGATTATGTTCTTTTCCAACCAAAACTCAGAATGATTACCAAAACAAACGAACAAAATTCTAGAAGAGTTAAGTACAGTTTTTAATGGATTCCTAATTACAAAAATGTTTTTTTATACACCGATCAGATATAAACCTAAGGGATATCAAGATTCGAGTACCTGATATGTTCTAAATATAGATGATGATTCTTGGAGAAAGGTATAAGATGTTTGTTAAATCAAAGGTTAAATATAGAGTAAGGAGAACGGTGCTGCTCAGTACTCACACAGCTAATCATGTGAAAACAACTTCATGAAGAGTGTTACTGCTGTAACCATAATAAATATGTGTTTGGTCGGGAACGCGCCAAAGTCGGACAGCGCCAACTCTGGACTGTTTTTCCGTCCTGAGTTGGCGCTGTCCGACTTGGCCCACCAGAAAGCCGCCAAGGTAAACACAAACAGCGGCGCCTGGAGCCGTGCCGTCGTCCCCTCACACTCCCCGGGTCCCACACTGTCCCCCTGCTGCTGCATCGGCCCACCAGACAGCCGCCAAGGTAAACACAAACAGCGGCGCCCGGAGCCGTGCCGTCGTCCCCTCACACTCCCCGGGTCCCACACTGTCCCCCTGCTGCTGCATCGGCCCACCAGACAGCCGCCAAGGTAAACACAAACAGCGGCGCCCGGAGCCGTGCCGTCGTCCCCTCACACTCCCCGGGTCCCACACTGTCCCCCTGCTGCTGCATCGGCCCACCAGACAGCCGCCAAGGTAAACACAAACAGCGGCGCCCGGAGCCGTGCCGTCGTCCCCTCACACTCCCCGGGTCCCACACTGTCCCCCTGCTGCTGCATCGGCCCACCAGACAGCCGCCAAGGTAAACACAAACAGCGGCGCCCGGAGCCGTGCCGTCGTCCCCTCACACTCCCCGGGTCCCACACTGTCCCCCTGCTGCTGCATCGGCCCACCAGACAGCCGCCAAGGTAAACACAAACAGCGGCGCCCGGAGCCGTGCCGTCGTCCCCTCACACTCCCCGGGTCCCACACTGTCCCCCAGCTGCTGCATCGGCCCACCAGACAGCCGCCAAAGTAAACACAAACAGCGGCGCCCGGAGCCGTGCCGTCGCCCCCTCACACTCCCCGGGTCCCACCCTGTCCCCCAGCTGCATCGGCCCACCAGACAGCCGCCAAGGTAAACACAAACAGCGGCGCCCGGAGCCGTGCCGTCGTCCCCTCACACTCCCCGGGTCGCACCCTGTCCCCCAGCTGCTGCATCGGCCCACCAGACAGCCGCCAAGGTAAACACAAACAGCGGCGCCCGGAGCCGTGCCGTCGTCCCCTCACACTCCCCGGGTCCCACACTGTCCCCCAGCTGCTGCATCGGCCCACCAGACAGCCGCCAAGGTAAACACAAACAGCGGCGCCCGGAGCCGTGCCGTCGCCCCCTCACACTCCCCGGGTCCCACCCTGTCCCCCAGCTGCATCGGCCCACCAGACAGCCGCCAAGGTAAACACAAACAGCGGCGCCCGGAGCCGTGCCGTCGTCCCCTCACACTCCCCGGGTCCCACCCTGTCCCCCAGCTGCATCGGCCCACCAGACAGCCGCCAAGGTAAACACAAACAGCGGCGCCCGGAGCCGTGCCGTCGTCCCCTCACACTCCCCGGGTCCCACCCTGTCCCCCAGCTGCATCGGCCCACCAGACAACCGCCAAGGTAAACACAAACAGCGGCGCCCGGAGCCGTGCCGTCGTCCCCTCACACTCCCCGGGTCCCACACTGTCCTCCAGCTGCTGCATCGGCCCACCAGACAGCCGCCAAGGTAAACACAAACAGCGGCGCCCGGAGCCGTGCCGTCGTCCCCTCACACTCCCCGGGTCCCACCCTGTCCCCCAGCTGCATCGGCCCACCAGACAGCCGCCAAGGTAAACACAAACAGCGGCGCCCGGAGCCGTGCCGTCGTCCCCTCACACTCCCCGGGTCCCACCCTGTCCCCCAGCTGCATCGGCCCACCAGACAGCCGCCAAGGTAAACACAAACAGCGGCGCCCGGAGCCGTGCCGTCGTCCCCTCACACTCCCCGGGTCCCACCCTGTCCCCCAGCTGCATCGGCCCACCAGACAGCCGCCAAGGTAAACACAAACAGCGGCGCCCGGAGCCGTGCCGTCGTCCCCTCACACTCCCCGGGTCCCACACTGTCCCCCAGCTGCTGCATCGGCCCACCAGACAACCGCCAAGGTAAACACAAACAGCGGCGCCCGGAGCCGTGCCGTCGTCCCCTCACACTCCCCGGGTCCCACACTGTCCCCCAGCTGTTGATTATGGATAAGTTACAACTAAATTTAAAACATAAACTTGAATAAATATTGGCCTTTATAATATTAAGTAACGAAGAACGCATCAGCAAAATTTACTTCACGGACGCGTATCACTCTGTATATTTAAATCCGCCTGAATTAATGAAAAGGCTAATTAAATTTTCTTTACCAACTTAGCGGCAAAATTCTATACTTATCTTTGCATCATCGTTTCTTATTGATAAAAGCTTTCATCGTGTAAGACTTAAATATAAAACTTGTAATAATTATAATTGCAACGATTATATCGCTTGGAAATTGTTTTAAGATGGCGACGAAGGAAATAATTCTCACAACACATCCATTACTGGAGCGATTAGTTGAGAAACGTCTGTGAACATGACTTCCTGAGCGGGGCTTTCTCCGCCCTGCCGCAGCCTGGCACACGAGAACCGCCTCTCTCTCGCTGAATGCTACAACTATTTGACGCGTTTAATTTAGCTTTAAATAATCTTAGATAAGATTAAAATATAAAAACGATTTCGTATTACTTAATTTGTTCATGTTTACAAACTGATTGCAATATTTATAAATCGTTTATCACATTTTTCTACTACTATGTCCACAGGTTTTGTTTTTCAGTATTGTTGTATAAAGCTATCCTCAATGAAATAGTCTAGAAAATTGTGAATAATTTAAAACCGGGTTAGTTTATTCTGTATATAATATTTTTTAGCGATGGAAACATTATATTTTACTCTAATAAAATCATACACAACTTTGTTTTATGTCATAGTTTCAATATTTCTTAAAAGATTAATAGCAACAACATCAACTGACCGATAGATCAATTTTATTGATATGTATGTATTAATAAATTAATTGTGTTTGACTTTCAACACGATGTTCGAAGCAATATTTATTTGCATTTAGTGAAAAGGATTCTGATTCCATCTAAATAAAGTTCTGATTCCATAAAGTTCTGTTTTTAATGATTTTAGGCTACGATTTTTCAATGGTGTTTTTTATTAATCTTTGATCGCTCGTTTGAACTGTATAAACACTGAGAGACACTACAACTTCTTAAATTAAATGTTTTACTGGGTCGTATAACATAACCTCTAAACGATTTCGTATTAAGTTTGAAGGTTGGGAAACCCCATTACAACAGCCGTGAACACCGCAGATATAGAACAAGAACAAGGTCGTGTCGGTGGGTGTGTGCGGAGGGCGGAGAAAGTGGCGATCAGCTGCTGCTCGCTGGCCCACAACTTAACAACTGGTTGAAATTTCACAGTTATATCAATGTATACAGAACCCTCTAAAGTTCCGGCCAAATCATTAGGCGGGTGGCGAAAAATGGAAACTCCAGCTGTATAAATGACTTGATGTTAAAGGCACCTCTGCTCCTCTGCACAGTTACGTAGTTGAACATATTTCCAACAGATAGAAGCACATTTACTTGGGTATGTTTGGAGAACTTACTCAGCTGATTTGGAGAACATAAACTAAGAGCATAACTGTCTACAACTTCAGATGGGTAAATGATTGGCCAAAAATATATTTTGAACGCCAGCAGCGCACTCAGTCACCCGCCTAATGATTTGGCCGGAACTCTAAGTAGGGACATCCAATGTTAATTTGTTTAATTACGCCGCCGAAAAGCAGAGCAGAAATTAGCGCTGATGCATGGAATAGTTCAAGCTGGCCCCGTAAAGGCAGCGCTTCTATTCACCATCCAAAATGTCAAAATGAGAATGTTTGTAAACAAAAACAGGTAAACATTATGGTAAAAGACACAACAATACAACTGTCAAAATATTATAACCAGCTGCTTGACGTTGGAAAGTCAGCTTGATCCGTAAACTCCTACAACAATTCCAATCGGACTAAAAAGCGCCATCTCTTTTTCGGCGGCGCGGCGGGAACTACATTTTCCCATAAGGTGTCCCTACTTAGAGGGTTCTGTATACATTGGTTATATGGATAAAATCGTGACAAAGCTTCAATGCGAAGCGTCCTTTTCCTATTATTGAGACGTATCGTATGGTGGGGCGGTGGGCCGATGAAATGGGGCCCTCTATCGACAGCCATTGTTGGACAATATCTTTATCTATTTTAGCTAAGCATAATCGTAGGAGTGTATCGTTTGACACGGCGCAATAAAAACGAAACAAATGTTGGTTTACGTCATTACTATATAGTTTTTCTGACGATAATTTATTAATTTTGTTTTATTTGTTTTCGTCATGTACTCCCGTTGAAACTTGGTTTCTTCTGCCACACGATTTATTTTAAGTATAAGTTTATCATTCTATTAAACTCACTCACTTTTAGATTTTTTAAATAATTTTTACAATAATTTTTAATCCTATACTTTGACTAAGACTCCTATTTTAAATGTGAAAGTTTGTGAGTATGTTTGTTTGTCAAATTATGTGTCAGCAGTAAAAACGTATCCATTTGTTAAGCCGGCTATACCGCCGGCAGCCGTCGTACCGGCTACTTGATTTCAACAAATCTAAATAAATTATTTATTAAAAATATTAAGAATATTTTATATGTACAATATTTTAGAATTTGCAATATTTTACAATATGTGTACGTAATTAAAATCTTATTTTGAAAATATCCTACTAACTTATTTTGAACGTGGGCAAAGCCACTGGTGACATCCAGTTGATCATATTTTGATATCGAAAATATATTGTTATTGCTAGAAATAATTTAAATCTGAAAGCTTTTCATGGGATCGAAGGAAAAAGCTATCTCACATCCGATACTGTGCGACCATTTTCAAAATAAACTGTTTCTTCCTCAGAGGCGAACTAAAGAAATCTCCTTGAGCAACCAAAGAGTACGTTTTATAATTGAAATATCATAATGACTTGCGACACCTTGAGTTGTTAATTTTACAAGAGCGTATCGCATGAAAATATGAAATAACATAACAACTCGACACTCCATCAAAAGATGCCAATGAAAGGCAAACATTTCTTTCCACCTGTGACTTGATTATTAATATTTATCAAAACCTTTCATCGAATCATGTTTCAGCAGAACTTATGTTTATCCGCTTGATTTGCATCTCATTTCAGCTGGCCGTTTGTGTTTACAATGATCAACTGTTTCTCGGCCCTAAACCAAACAGCTGATGTCATTTCGCGGTGGCACTTGGGTCGTTAGTTACATGGTGCGCATCATCTAGCTGCTGCTCCAACTTCGTGGTTTGGCACCAAATTTACAAATAACCAGATCGTCCCCATTCTGTGACGCAAGCAGCTTACATTGACGTAATTGTAGATTCCGTCTTTCCGTAACTCCCTTGACTTCCTTATCTCTTGACTGTTTGCCAGTTTTCTGTGCTCACGGCTTATAGCCTCTTCCCCCATAAGAGGCTGAATATAATTTAATTTATGAATGCAACTTAGACAAGTGATTTAACTTTTCGAGTGCGAGTGTTTTTTGTTGCTGTTGTTGTTTAACTCGAATTTGGTATTTATAATAGTGCTTTTTTCAAGAAAAATAAATGGAACATACCCTATATCACCCAGTATAACTTTTTTTACTACTGATTATTTTTATAGCTCTACTGTTTATAAACTAATCTTTAAAATCAACCAAACTTTTTATAAGAATAATGAAGGTTACTATTCTTTATTGGTTTGATAAAAATGATGAAACCAACAAATAACTGATTGAATGGTTAAAAGTGGTAAAGCTTTAGTTTCTTTGTGCTTTCTTGAGAATAACAAATAGGTTACAGCATTGATTTTAAAGAAAAAAATATATAGCCAAAAAGCAATGCTAAATTTTGAAGCCAAAAATGTGATTATATAATACAAAATTAACTCATTATTGTATATATTTTTGATATTAAATAAATTTAAAATACTTTTTTTATTCTCTATTTTGCATTCTTTGTTTGACATTAAAAAATAAAATCCCTTTTTAACCCTATATCATAATATTTTATCCCGGTAGAAGCAAAAATGTCGCATTTCAGGGTTACAAATCTTTAGCGTGAAATCATACTCCTGGCGTAATCTCTTGGCGCAGAATGCCAAACTATAGTAATTTGCGAGTGCTCAAATTTCTAGCTTCAAACAAGCATGAGCAGTTTTCTTTTAGGTATAAAATCAATGGTAAAAGTAAATATTACGGTTGTACAGGCGCGTCCTTTCAGCCTAGCCCTACCTTTTTTGTGTTTTCCAGGATTTTAAGTTGACGTAGTTCGATTATATCAATCACTGATATGGTGTCTATATTGTAAATTTAAGAGTAATTTATGTGTTTATAGTGTTTATATAAATTATTCAATTCAACTATTTATATAAGTTTTCAAAACATATTATACTTGGGAACAAGAGTTAATTACCTTATGTTTGTCCCTGATCACCAAATAGTCCAAATATCGCCTCATGATTGCTTAATTAATTAATGGTTGACATGCAGCAGTATGCTCTCTTGGAGAGTACTGTAAGTCCTCTTTCAAATACTGGCTATCCCAAAATTTGGCAGACTTTTTACAGGGACAATGGAAAGCCGCCTTCATTCATAGAATAATCAATGGTTTTATTGTAAAGTGTTTTATATTAATTCGTTTTCATATTACACTGAAACTAACCAATTAAAATTAACGAACAACAATTTTTTTCTTCTCTGTTTTGTTTTGCTTTGATTTTTTTTATCAAAAGAAGATAAGTTAAAACTGTTTGTAAGACAACAGAGTTACATGCTCCTAAAAACATTCACAACAATAACGTCAAGTGTTATTATTGTTTTAGTTCGTTGTTTTTGTGTACGGGTAGTTTTTCTCCTAAACATCCACATATTTTGACGTCACTAACCAAAGCTGGTGATTATTTACCGACATGTTTATGTACGAGAATGACTCGCGATTCTCAAGTAAATGTAAACCTCGCCGTAGAATGTTGCGGTGTGGTTGCATTTGGCTTTACCAATATCGCATTCATAATAAAAAACTACTTTAATACTCCAATCAAAATTCGCAGTTTTAAATTACTAGTAGTAAACGTTCGCTGCCTTGGAATTTTAAATATCCCCTACTCTTATATGAGCAATGTTATCGTCCGGCCGTGCGTGCTTGCTTGTATGTTTGCTTGCACAATTGGCTCCGAGGATTTCCTTCAAAGTCTGGAATTAAGTAATTTATGACTCAAAAACGTCTTTTATGCAGATAACGTGGCCAGAGAAAATCTAATAACGTAATAAATCGAATTTTAAAGTTGTAAAAATTTAACATTGGCCTTATGGGTTGCCGTGATAGCAGCGAAAATAAACAAGGAAAGTGTAAACAAATGAAGTAATCATAACAGCTGTTTGGAATCTACAGCCATCAAGGGAAAATACAGCAGGTGGGATGAAGAGTCCATGGAGCAATAAAAAAGGTTTCTATTTATCAATTTTATGACATTGAAATATTTTATAGTAACTGGATGAACTGTTAAATATGAAATAACACCGAGCAAGGCTCGGTCCACCAGGTACTACCTCAATATGTATGCAAATATTCTATGATAAATCTTGTACTCTCTTTTCTTATTAAAGAAATTCTAAACTTTAAAGCTGTCAAAGGCTCTTCCCGTAGGTCTGACCATCGTAAATTTCTCTCCTTTCCAAAGACTACTAAATTATTAAAATAGTTTTTAACAAGTTAAGGAGGTGCATAATCACGAAAGATTCATTCCAAGGTGGTCCTGATTCATTATTATGATAATTGCACCGGGACGGGAAAATTCTAAGTGTGGATTTCAGTTACGAGCCAAGAGCTATTCAAGCAATTGAGTTATATTTCAAAGTTGAAAATAACAATCCATGTAGTAGCCAGTCATTATTTGTGGTATTATTACGCCAAATTATTACAAATTATGAGGTAATAGACTTTCTAACCGCAACCCTATTATTTTTTAAATACTTTTATTTTATGTGTTAATTCAAGTTTTGGTGGAGGAGACATTATAGTAAGGTGCTCTGTGCAGCTCTGTTGGATGTTAAAGAAGGTGCGATGCTGGAGGCGGCACGGTACGATGCAGGAAGCGGCACGGTGCGATGCTAGAGGCGGCACGGTATGATGCAGGAAGCGGCACGGTGCGATGCTAGAGGCGGCACGGTACGGTGCTAGAGGCGGCACGGCGCGATGCTGGAGGCGGCACGGTACGATACTGGAGGCGGCATGGTACGACGCTGGAGGCGGCACGGTACTATTCTATAGAGGCGGCACGGCGCGATGCTGGAGGCGGCACGGTACGATGCTCGAAGCGGCACGGTACGATGCTGAGGGGGCACGGTGCGATGCTGAGGGGGCACGGCGCGATGCTGGAGGCGGCACGGTATGATGCAGGAAGCGGCACGGTGCGATGCTAGAGGCGGCACGGTACGGTGCTAGAGGCGGCACGGCGCGATGCTGGAGGCGGCACGGTACGATACTGGAGGCGGCATGGTACGACGCTGGAGGCGGCACGGTACTATTCTATAGAGGCGGCACGGCGCGATGCTGGAGGCGGCACGGTACGATGCTCGAAGCGGCACGGTACGATGCTGAGGGGGCACGGTGCGATGCTGGAGGCGGCACGGCGCGATGCTGGAGGCGGCACGTTACGATGCTGGAGGCGGCATGGTACGACGCTGGAGGCGGCACGGTACGACGCTGGAGGCGGCACGGTACGACGCTGGAGGCACCACGGTACGACGCTGGAGGCGGCGCGAAACGACGCTGGAGGCGGCAAGGTGCGATGCTGGAGGCACCACGGTACGACGCTGGAGGCGGCGCGAAACGACGCTGGAGGCGGCGGAGATGGATAGATTGAGGAGGTGCGGGTGGGCCAGGGTCTGACCGAGGGTTGTGTAAGAGCACTCCAGTCCTTACTCACGACAGACCCACTTGGCCCGGGACGGTGAAAGTCGCGGGTTGGAGGAAGGTTGGGTCCGCCATCTTACATTGCCACAGCTTCCTTGGACTCGTTTCGCCAAGGGCCGGAAGGAAGTGCGGGTCGCTAGGAGGTCCAGGCTGGCGGACCCGGGCTGGCCGGATCAATCAACTTGCATGTTCGATGCAGTGTGCAGTTAGCCTCAGTCTCGGTACCTCCCGCCTCGACCCACTTCCACTGTGTCATGTCCTCGGCGGTCTCCCCAGCTCCGCCGCATTGACCTTGCAATGTTCATTGTTGAATGTAATGTGATTCTTTTTTCATAAATCTGCCTATTTTACTACAAGTGCAGTATTTGCTTTCAACTACCTACTTTGAATTTTATGGTTTTATATTATTTGGAAAAGAAGATTTTTTTAAACGAAGTTTCCAACAAAATAAGGGGTGAATAGAAATTTTGCTTAGAATAACCTTTTCACCCGTACGGCACAGTACAGTACAGTGTGCCGTACAGTAGTGAGTACACTTCCGGCCACCCACAGTGGTGACTATACTTCCAAAGAGCGAGCCTATACTGAGGGGGTGCAGGGAAGTGTTATAATATAAATATCACATGACTCCTTCACTTCAAGCTACTGTTCATGAAACTCAACATTAATCATATTTCATCCCCAGTTTGGGGTCATTACCACTATTATGGTTTCCAATTGACTCGACGTAACATTTGGATGCAAGTATTTTCTTATACTCAAGCTTCAGTTTTCTAAGCTTGGATGAAAGTGTACTAGTCTCATTTAGAATCATAGAGATTTTTGAATGAGTTGCATTGGTATATTGTGATATGTAGTGGATAAGTGCTAAACAGGTATACATTGTTAATAGTGATTCTAAGTAAGGGTGTAAAAGTGGCAGTGCCGGTGTTGGAATCGTGTGGTTTAGTGTAGTGAACATGTCCGGACTGTCCTCGACTATTTGCGTGCAGTCACAAAGGTGGACAAGCTCAGAATAGAACTCAAGACAAAAGTAATTGAAGACGATCCGAAATAACCTCCAATATAGTCTGTCGTCAATTGCGAAATAGTGTTCTCTCTCTCTCTCTCTTGTAGACTATCAGATAATACAAGGCCCTCTAGCTATTCGCAACTTGTACCTTTTATAGTATTTTACGGTGTACACTTGTAATGTTGGTTGGGTCTGGCAACGAAACTTGAACCAGAAAATTAGTAAAGAGCTGTTTGAATTTAGTTTTAACTGTTTCACGGTGGATCGATCTAATAATTTTCTCTACATGAAAGTGCTGTAAATTGAAATTATTTAAAGGAAAATATGCTTCTTAAAATAGAACGATATACGAAAGGTCACGTGTAGATTCTATCGTTAAGTGACATAAATATTTGTTATCATTATGGACTCGATAGCGGGAATAGATCGAGACATAAACAGCGCCTGTACAAATTTCTGAACACAGTTGTTTATACTTGTAAACACTGAATGGCAGTTTCTTTCCAATCCAGTCGGTCATTTTTGTCTTCAGACTTCAGACAAGCTTAATTTTATTGTGTTATTCATCTCAGCTGCTTTGACTTGTTTGGCACGAACTGGACAATTCTATTGCGATACAAGGATGGGTGGAAAAATGTGTTGCGACTTCTCAACCAGAATACTATAAGGTGTAATCGGGAAATTCGACGAGTCAAACTTTGACTCTTAGTATGAATATGGCTCTTACGTGCTTTAACTCTTATGTGCATTATTTGATTCTTACGTAATGAATATGTCTGTAACATAACATACGACTCTTCCTGACGTTTTGGCTTTGTCACACGACACGTATTGTATAGTTGAGAACTTAACACAAAGAACCGCGGAAGACGGCGAGGGCAGGCGTTGTTGACGACAAAGGCAGTTGAAGTTGCTGCGTAATATACAAACAGCCCACGTCTACGTCATACACCGAGGCCTTCCTTCAGCAGCGGCCTTGATGTGAGCCGCGTGAGGGCGACCACCGGAGCCGGCGACCGACCGCACAAGCCACTGTCTCGTGGCTTCATGTTAATGCGAATAACCTAATGCTGGCAAATAGCTGAAATTCCGAAAACACGAAGGTCACCTGGTTATCGAAGGCTTTCTACCAAGCCAAGCAGCAGGTAGAGAGCTCACTCTCTCTGTCTTTGCTCCTGGACAGCACTCGTCTGCATTGTAATTTTATCCGGTGATTACGACCATTTTTCGTTCTTAAAAAACTTCCGCGATGACATTTTAACCGATTCCTTATTTCTAGTGTGGTACATTATAGTTCCGCAGATTTGTTTGAAATCCTTGAATTTCGTTTAGAAAGCGGGTTCACTAAGTCAACTTGTCGGTTTCCAAGTACAATCGAGTGTAGCACAGAGGTTACTTACTGTTAATTCTGACAACAGCCTTGTTGTGTGGAGACTGACGCTGACACTGTCAAAGAGATTTGATAAACATACTGAGGTCTTCACTTCCGGCCACCCAAAGTGGTGACTCTACACTTCCGGCCACCCTCGGTGGTGATTATACACTTGCCACCAGTGTTCTTAGATTTTAAAATCCCATTATCGTAAGCCAGCAGCTAAAATTATCGTATTTCTTACAAAATCATCGTATAAAAGGAACGAATACGATTTAATCACATAAAAGTAAATAATATTTATTGTAAATGTAATATACACGCATATTTGCTGTTTATTTGTGTACGTACAAATTTCAAAGAGAGATTCAAGACATTGGGATGGAACAAAAAATACTTACTCGTGTTAAATCACAAAGCAAAAAATGAAATTGAATAGACATTTTCATCGTAAAAAACACTAAATTAAAATGTCATCTGTTTTATGTTAGTAAAATACTGTTTCATAAAATTGATCATGAACAATTGTTTTGTGAACCTTGAACTTCCCGGCCACCCACAGTGGTGACTGACTACACGTGTCACTCTCAGTGTTATGGCGGTTCATGGCGGATATGTCTTCTCATGGGCCCTATGAAAGAAGTTTGAAGGAAAGTATAATAAAAACAAATCAGTCCGAGGCACACGCACAAGTTAGATGTAAATATTTTTTTTTCAATATAACTATAGAATTGACTACTGATTCTCATTAACTTTAAAGCTAAAGCTCTCTTACAAATTCAAAGTTCATGTTCACGCTATCTACCCAAGCCATATGGCTCGTTTACATGTACATTCGTTTACATGTAACGAAATTTGGCCACAATCCGATCGCTATAACCAGATCGTTGCAGAATATCGTCATGTACAACACGGAAATTGTTATGATTTTTCAGGTTGGATGATTGATGAACATTTACATCAACCTGGGAAAAATCGTGACGATATTCAGAAGTTGGAGAAAAAGATTGGATTGTATGTTGGAGCTTCAACCAAATCGCTCCAGCTTCACGTATAATACACTCTAATACAGAATGATAGATCCTTCTTTTGTAAAAAGTTGGCGTAAAACAGCGCATAACGATCTGGTGGTACGGTTAGATCGTTGCGTGTAGACGGCGTCGGCGCCGGCGTTTCGAAATCGGCGTCGATGTCGGTGCGATCGCCTCGTTGCAAAATATCGTAGCTTGTAAACGGGCCTGTAAATTGCTTTTCACCTGAAAACCTACAATCATACAGTAAAGTTAATTCAACATTACGTTTTCTGATGAAAATTTACAGGAACAGGAACCACTGATATCACTTTACTTGATCGATGGGCTGAGCTACAAACCACGAAGTTATCTCACGGTTGATCAAGGCCAACCAGTTTAATTGACGTCACTCACTGTTAGTTTGATAACCAAAATATATTTCCCATTGTGTTATTAATGACGTTTTGCGATTATTCTAATTACACAGGCCTTATCATTGTAAATTAGAGTATTTTTATTTTCATTCACCTAACTGATGAACTTTCCTTGTTCTCTTCTCATTGATCCACTCAATACTCCATCGTTGTGAATCAAATTGACTTGCAAGAAAATTACAATAAAATAAAATAAATTTACAATGATCCCACAAATACATACCTAACTTTAGCGAAATCGGTTATAAATTGACGGAGATATCGGTTTTTAATATTTGCCATAAGAATAAAATGTATTAAGTCTACGTAGACTACTTTTTACCGACAAACGAAATTATCGATTATCTTTGCGATAAGTTGACGGAGACTAATAATTCAAGATACTGGATTGTCTATTTTTTCAAGCCAAATTTAATAGTTGCAAGTATATTTTTATTATATATTATGATTTCAAGTAAATTTGAAAAATTAGATTTTTTTACTTTAATTATACCATCTGAGCTTGTATGTTTACAGACATGCGGGTGGTGTCATTTTATTTTTCATCTTAAGCACTAAAAACCATGAAATTTTTATCAAAATCGTTAGATTTATTTTTGAGAAATTTGGATGTTTGTCGGTTTTATGGGTTTTTATGAAAAAATATCCTTAAAAATCAAAAATTTTAAAAATTTAAAAAACACTTGGAGATATGATGGCTTTATTCCAACATGCCAAATTTCATGAAAATCGGATTACGCGTTTCGTTTCTAGCTTTGTTTACGTACATACATCCACATCCACACACACGGACAGACAGACACAACTCCGAAAACCAATTTTTGGATTCAGGGATCACTTAAACTAATACGATATATCCATACTAACTCCTCAAATTAGATATCTAGGGGGGAGAAAGTAAAAATTCTATTACAGCGAAGGATCTACATTAACAAAGTAGATGATTACGGACCTAAAATATGTTAGGGTAGGTCTAAAAACTGCAATATACGCTGATCAAAAAGTAATTTTCCTTATCCCGCTTGATATTTAACTGTTTTGTTGAAGATTTGACTATCCTATCTTTCCAAAACTAGCCATTTATCAGAACCGTAAACGTGTTGCGGTTTGACAACACCTACCTGCCCTGCAGCCTAGTCCCGCCTCCCAACAAGGTCGCCTAGTTTTTTCGTGTCTGTTGGAATTAATAGTCTAATGACCTCTCATCCTTATTTTTTGCCGCTCCCCAAACTTTGAAATTTGAGATGAGTCTACTGTATTTTTCATTATAATTTTTACTTGGAATATGATCTATAGTGAAAATAAAAAATTGTGGTAAAATATTATCTTTAAAAAAATAAAAAATGAGATATTTAGGTAGGTTTTAAAATTTTTAATTTTTTGTTCTATAGCTCGTCTTTTTTTCTTGATACGACCTCGAACTTAATAATCATTATTGTTGGCGATGTTTTGTGATTAAAAGACGTTTTTACCGATGTTCTACCTTTTACCGTTTTCGAGATATCTGCGGTTTTTTTCCTGCCATGTTTGCCCCCCACCCCCCACGCTACCGACCACCTTGGAAATAGGCGATATTCGTATTTTCATCAGCTCGATCCATATCGTTGATCATCACTATCGTTGATAATCGATCCATATCGTTGATAATCAACAAAAATGTTGCGCCACCCTTTCATGTATGCTCAACCCCCCTCAGCTCCTGGACTGATTATCGCCAGTTAACATTTGAAATGTCATCATTATACGGTTGTAAATAATTGACTCCACGCGACTAGTGTTTCTGTGAGGAATTGTACAGATACACTAATTTAGCCGATTTATAAGTGGTATTTATCAAATTTTTTTAAAGGTGGTTTAAGTATCAATAAGATCAATAAGATCACCCGGTTGGTTCTATACAAATAATTGATTTATTATGGGAAATAATGATAAGAATATAATATCTAATTAACCAATAAATTCAAAATAAATCAAAATTTGAAGCTAAGATTATGATTAAAAGTTTAAAACATTCCAAATCTCTGTACAGTTGACTTTTTGTAATCGTTGTCAAACGTTTACAAGTGAAGAGTGAACTAAAATTATGAATTGATTTTATCTGGACCTAAGCTTCAACATATAATTTTCTCTCCAATTCGTTGTATAAAACTTAAAAAAAATAATCATCTGTGATATAGTTAGATATTGCAGTTTATGGAGATTGGATGTCTGTGGTTTATTCCTTAATTTATTAAATTTTATCTTTGATAAATAAGCTTCAGCAGAAAACTTTTATAAATTACTCCTTGTATCCTTTCACTAACAACTTTCACTGCACACAAGTGTTAATTTTTAAATAAAAAATGTTAAATTACTTTCGTATGAAATTGCAAAAACTGTGATTACACTTTTTTACTTTAGCTAGCTTTTTTAGTTTGGCTTAGAGCCATGCTTAGAGACTGAAAATGCTAAGAAGTTTGAATCTTTGCCTAACTCTATACTTTGATTTTCAAGTACGTTTTTCTGTTCGCATAAAAGGAATATGCTGTACAAAATATCGGGTGAGTGAAATTGGTTATACTATTAATTAATACTATTGTTATTGCAAATGGTGCTTTACATTTTATTTTTGTCTACCTCTTATAGTTGCACATAAATGACGAACGACGTATTTTACCCACTCGAGACGTGGGTTCAGTTTTGTTCATACAGTGGCGGTTGTGTATGAGCAGTTTCGTCAGATCGCGGAAAATGATGTAACATTCACGTTGCAGAGTGCAGAACAGGCCCATGCACCGCCACTCACTCTGTCCCAAACCACACTACGGTATAGGAGGAATTCCTACTTTCGGCAATTTATATTGTCAACAACGGCTCAGAAGATAGAAGTTATGGACAATACCTAAATCATTTACAAAATAAAAACGCATGTTTGAATGAAAAAAAGAATTTATTGTATACAGCAGTTTAAACTATATGTATCTTCAAGCTGAGATTTCCTGTGACTGTTTGATTAGCTTAAATAAAAAGTAATCAGCATTGTTTCTACAGGTATGTTTAAGTTCGTGAGTAGGCTATTATTTGCAGCGCACAGAAGTGTGTAAAAAGCTAATTCAATTTCCTTGGCAAATTAGTGCCCGATAACGAAACCGTTGCAAATAACCGAAAACTTCTTACCTAGTAGCGTTGCCCTTAATAGAACTCAGATCTTGTGTACGTTGCTGGAAGGTATTCCTAATTTATATTAGTCTACACCCTGGATTCCGGAATGCTCAAAATATGTTTGTGAGTACCTCATAATATAATGTGAATCTAAGAGGCTTGACAATTTTAATGATGTACGTTATTGAAACTAAGGTTGTGCGGCCAAAAACCCTTACATTTTCAATTTTTTGTTTTCATTTTACATAAATATTTTTTATGATAAAACATTCCCTCCTATTCTTAGCACGTTTTTTAGTTCAAGTTCATTTTTATAACAACGTTTATGTTTACCTCTGAAGTTCCAAGTTTATGGAATTTTCTATTACACCTTGAAACCTCTCGGCACATTTGCTTCAAAGTTGGGGCACCATAAAATCTGATCCTCAAACTCATGTGTTTATGCCATATGTTTGGTTTCACAAGTATATTTTTATTAAAATACATGTTTGCAATAAAAATTTTTGTGACATTGTCACAAAGTAATTTGAACCAAAGTATATTTACAATCAGGGTTGATTAGAAACAAAATAACGCTGGTGAAGAACATCATCGGACCTTTTGGAGACTCGACTGCCCTGCCCTCTTATGCTGCAAGTGAGGATCTCACATAGGAGAAAGTAAGTGCTAAAAGTATGTAGTAGTATGTTGAAACTATTCTGTCAGTATGAGATTCATGCCTCGATCCTTGGTCTTGTTTCAATTTTTCAAACACGGGGTTGAATTGTCATATAAAGGTGTTCCTGCTCTCAAAGGATGAGTTCTCTTGAGATTCATTGCACCTTGGTATAAAAATAAGAAGTAAATTGTATGGCTAAACTATCTATTTGTTGACGAACTACTTAGCTCATGCCTTAAAATAAAACTTAAATCAAACTTTTTTCGTCAAGGAATCTTGTATATCAAATTTCAGAAAATGATCCCAACGAAACCCCAATAAAATTTGCCTCGAAAAGTTTAGTGGGCCACATTCTTTTCTCGCATTTTGCCATATAAAGCCCATGTTAAAAATGTAGTCTTCAGGGCATTTAAATTTGCATCAGTTAAACTTAGTACTGCACATTTAACATGGGCTTTATATGGTAAAATGGAGTTTTTTGCTTATAACTACAAAACCACCAAAGATAGCAGCTAGGTGTAAATTGAAAAGTTGTTGGTCTTTGCAAGACCTGTAAAATGATGTGCTATTTGACATATGTTGCCATTTAATTTTTTTGACTTTCAGGGCTACCAACATTAAAACAAAATAAAATGCTCTGTCAAAAACTTTTATTTTTTAAATGTTGGCATGTCGTATATCAAATTAAAGCTGAGTTAACGAGGATTAATAATGTTTAAACAGACCAAAAATACATTTTATAGTTCTCGAGATACAAGGTATTCCGTAAATACCAATATTTATCACTAAAATGGTCGCCATTTTGAAACGAATAAAGATAAGTGAATTCTGTTTCCACCAAATTGTTCGTCTTGTTTAGAGATTTAAAACAATGCATAACATGACATATGTTTACATTTAAAAATTCTGAGTTTCGAACCCATGACCCCCGGTTTTTGGAACACCCTGTATTTTAAAAGCTTAAAAATATTTTTATGTTGTTCCTTGCGGTCGATTTAGTGGAATATGATTTTGTTTCATCTATTTAGGACTATTAGTTCGTCCGCAATCCATTTGAGACACCTTAGGTGAGACACCCTGTATACATGTACTATTCTTTATATCAATGACCCCTTTCAATCTCCAGCAAGTCCATGAAGTCTCACAGCAAACAGTAAATGTGCAAATCGCAGCATTTTCCATGAATCTTTGTTTTGCGTCACCGACCCATCACGCCGCATGTTGTCGTTGTACTACTCCTCTATATCTTATCACTGTGATATCAGTGTCAGCTGGGGCTCACCGCAGGTTACGCTAACCATTCGCGTAGTTGACAAATTATTTACTCTCGCCATTGGCAACCTAATGCACTTTTGCGTGCCCGTTTTTTCGCGCGGCGTCAAGTTTGTTAGGTCGTTTTGCCGCACATATTGCATTGGTATCAAAGTTATTAATGGCTATATTTGTTCATTGGGACCTGAAGATTTTAAATTGACGAAATTATACTTGATACCAATGCAATATGTGCGGCAAAACGACCTAACAAACCTGACGACGCGCGAAAAAACGGGCACGCAAAAGTGCATTGGGTTGCCAATCTGTATATTAGTTCTTCATCTGTGGCACATCTCGCATCTCGCACAACAAGCGAACACAGACGGATTGTGTTCGTGGTAACTGGCATGCAAGGTCGGCTTACCATCGACAGACCTCGGCCCCTAGACCAACATGATTGTTTGATAACGTCCAAATAATTCTATGCCTTTTTGAAAAGCCAAAAGAGCATAATATGATACCTGCTCTTCACTATTGATATCAAGTCTTAATATTATAATGAGTTTTGAGGGACAGCTGTACTCCCTCAGTTACTATACCCCCCCGAAATTTTTGAGGATTTTGGGAAATAGGCCTAATTGAGAAATTTAATATCTTGTTCATAATGAAGGTATAAAACTTGCCGTAAAACAGAGAACACTATACTCATTAATAATTAATCACTAACCTTTTATAAGGGTTTTAAATAGTTAAATCCTATTATTTCAAAGGTAATTGATTTGGGGTTTATATTTTGGATTAAGGTATTTTTACCTACTGCGGTTATCGTGAGTAATTGGCGGGAGTAGGCCTATAAGAACATCAGGCAAGCTAAAACTCCTGAGACAACAGTGGCCATTTATAATTGTGTCCGCGATATTGCTGCCTTCGCCTTCGCCATCGTCGTCAGATGTGGCAAAAGACTCATCATATATTACGTGAAATATTCATGGTAAAAACTCACGATGTTAAAATTCGGCATACGAATATTGTCGTCTTCTCAAGGCCGTGTACTTTACACTATTCGTCTGTCAGACAATCTCGTGGCAGCATCGCGGTAGACGAAAATCGCCCGCCGACGTTGCGTGAAAACCAAGTCTCGCCGTCAATTCTAGGTAGATTTATGATAAGTCTGTCACATTTCGGAGATCAAACTTTTCCCGGTGGTCTCAACTATTCGACGTACCACTATTATGTGATTATTATTAGCCTTCGGTGCTTGCATTGTACATCATAGCTTTGCAGTTGCATTCTGGGACTTGAGAAACACTACAGAGTAAGACAACCTGCATTTTCTAATTCTATTCATCAACCTCGCTCGGACAATCTAGGATCTGGAAACTTCAGGTCCAGAAGGTCCGAGGCGGGCATTAAATGAGAATGTGAGGTATAGTTTTTACTTTGAAATTAAATAGAAAATATTTTTTACAAGGTTCAGATCGTATAATTTTTGTATTACTTTCTCATATGTCTTTTAATGTTAGGCTCATTATATAAATGTGCTGTTTTCTTTGGTTGTGTAAAAACCATTTTGCTAAAGTTCCAATGTGGTCTAAAATTTTCAGAATTTAATCTGTGAGCAGCCTCAAATTTCGTGACTTATTCTGTTTGTTATTAGCCCATAGATTGCCTAAAAATGCGAATTTACAGTTGTAATTTATGAAAATTTCCCGGGGGAGGGCCCCTGGACCCCCTCTCCTAGGGGGTATTCCATACCCTCCAACAACCCAGTGTATCCCCCCCCGAAAATAAATCCTGCGTACGCCACTGCTGGTGAGCATCATGTTGACGCTATGGTTCTCCGTATCTAGTCTGTATCTAGAAGTAAGACAGTAATGTGATCAGGGTCTTGTAAGAGGAAGAGAGGAAATCATCGATCTCGTGGAAGTAAATAGAGACATGTTATTACTAACTAAACTCAGACTAGATTTTTAGAAACTAAACAAAAAAAGTGCAGGTTAGAATTGAAAACAATTTTTTTTCATTGACTTTGAATCTGAAGACTTGATTATTTATAGTCAAAGGTTTTGCTTTTTGAATAACAGCACATAACAGTCAATTAACAGGTGAAATAAATATTTTTTGTTTAGCACATGATAGATGATTGACACAAGAAATGCATAGTTGAATCGGTTGATCGCCTGATATTATTTCTTTCCCCTTCCAAAAAAATCAAATTCATCCAGTTTTGATGGAGAACACCCAAGCTTTTCCATGTACCTCACCCCGTTTGTAAGGGGGGTTGAAGTTTAGGTTAACATCCTAATGTTTTTTATAGGTGACTCATAAGTTGCACCCCCTTTAATATAAATTTTATATCTAAATAATAATATAATATTATTATTTATTTATTAAAATAAATAATACAATTTTAATTATTTATTTATGATTTTATCAAAGCTATGACTCTGCTCAAATTAATTTCACACGAATAAGGCTTTACTAAATTCTTCAGTGTTTTTAAAAATTACTCTGGTTCAAAACTTTTTCGCTTCTTTGAAATACAGTTTCCATAAGGATCGATGTTCATTAAGGTTATTGGTAAGTCTGGTAAGTCAATTAGTATAAGAAAGCTGATTGGTTCATTCACTGCCAGAGGAGAAAGGTCGGGTCTCTCCGGTGTTAGTCGTTACTTAACGGGGGCTTCCCCAGGACCTGGCCAGGCGTTCACGTTCCAGAAACCCTCAACGCCGTTCCGTTTCGTCAGTTGACAGAAACAAACCTACATCACCCATGCTAATTAATGACGAGGAGGTTCTTCCCAAAGTGAAATTGAAAGGTCGCTTGGAGCAGTCTGTGGTTGAATTGGACAGTTTTAGTTGATTGGAGCAATTAGTCTACCTGTCTAGTTCTTCTTTGGCGAATTAATTCTTTGGTGTTGAAGTTAATATGTTGATAGAATGAGACTTGGTATAATTTCATTAGCAACTCATGTTATTTTTACATAACATTTTACACTTTACACGTGTTGAGAGTTTCCTCGTTACGTAACATCATTGCTGCCATTGAACTACATTTTTCTCAAGATTTCCCCTGGAAGATAATAAAATTGCAAAAGTAGTTCGCTGAATTTCCGATTCTTGGTTATTTTTCTTATAACCAAATTTTTTCAATTACAAGGGATTTACACTCATAGATAAGTTTGATTCAGTCTAATCAGTTTATTACCTGTGTAATTTCCGACTTGTCGACAAAGCTGCCCGTACAGAAGGGTGTCACTATATCAAATGAATGTCAGGCTTATCTCTTTGTTTGTTTTTGTGATGCCTAGCGCCTAGCACGCCGTGGTAGTGTGACAGTCATGTAATCAGACAACCACACATAACATTACATAACCGCTAAGCCTCGGCCTCGTCTTGACACCCCTGGCAAATATATGCCAACAAATCTTATAGAGATCAAGATTTATAGTAACAGCTTACAAGACGCATGTAGAACAAGGGTGTCCACATCCACTACCTGATGACTGACGACAAGTTAAATTTTTAAGTAAATTAAGTGATGGTGATGTGAATCCATGGCCCCATTTCAGTCATCTTATGACTGAAATCTATGCAGAGAAAAGATAATGCAAATTAATGATTTTGAAGAGGTGTTTTGGGATTTTCTAGACTTGGAGATTTATAAAATAACTTTCTAGGGAATCATGCCCAATGTAAAGGT
This sequence comes from Flexamia atlantica, assembly GCA_035578135.1. NCBI lineage: Eukaryota > Metazoa > Arthropoda > Insecta > Hemiptera > Cicadellidae > Flexamia > Flexamia atlantica. Next base: position 87,004,589 of record JAQJVK010000001.1, read on the forward strand.
AAAATATTGTAGCAGGTTAATGAATATAAGCATTTTTCAGTAAAATATTCGTTTAAATTTTGAAGATGCAATCTTATTAGATAGACAAACCTGTACAATTTGCTCTAAGACCTCCTATCGGTAGGTGAGCGACAGGGTTGACCTTGCTGGTGCCACCACTTACGCAATGCCACCCAGCTGATATCCGGAAGACCGTGAGTCACACACACTGTCGTACTCCACTCGGCGGCTCTCTCCCGGGGCCTTGGCCCGCATACACTGTTGTTCCCTTCATTGCCACCTCACAGCTTCATGTGTTGCCCCTCGATAGTAAGACATCCTGCCATTCTTCCTATGTAAAATACACCAGGGTAGTTCCAAATGGGGTTGCGGATTGTCAAGACAGAATGATAGAAGGAGGCAGGGTTATATGTATCGCTTATGCAGCAGTCTCTCATTACTTTCTACATTACATCTTATCAACTCACCTCACGTTATGCCATCGGTGAGACTAAAACTCCTTCAGTTTTTATAACCCTTGAGAACCATCACCATATTCAATGCTTGCTGGGTATTCCAAATTCTATAAATTATGAACCTTTCATATATCCAGCAGTTCAGTGCTTGGATGTAAAATTTGTGATTTCTGTAGAGGGTATTTTTAATAGTCATTGTAGTAATAGTTCAAATACGCTTCCAAGTTTCAATAGCTTACCCACCCGAGTTGCTTGAAATCAGATTTGTTCTGTTCTCGTGTTCTCATTTCCAATTTCCAATACGTGACAGGCTAAAGCCTTCACAGATTGATTAGGTTGCGAATAGCGATTTATGATATCGGCATGTTTGCGGATCATTGACAGGAAATGAGCCTGCCCCAAGCCAGGGTGGGAAACGGAAGTTGATTGACAAGGTAGCCGCCATTTCGTTGTGGGCCACAGCTGATCGATTCGTTCCGCCTGCCCGCATGACGGTGAAAGTGTCAGAAATAGGTCGCCCGTTCCCGCCGTGCTCGACGTCGAACGCGAGTGGCAACGGTACCTCCTCTATTCGGCTTTTATGAACAAAGGATAAATTGTTCAATACCAGTTCAACATTATAGAGAGCAATCATCGGTTCAAACAGGTGATTAACTAACTAGAAGTCGGCATTGAACTTGGGTCCAGAGTTGGGTGGGGTGTCATCTACTGACTTTGAACTAAAATCTCCAAGTAATCGCTAAAGCAAAATAAATCTGGCGTAGAACTATAGCACAAGTCTAAATCAAAAGTTTAAAAACATAAATTATATATTTTTAAATTTTGTAGTTATTTATGAAGTTATTATGTTTAGGTAATTTTTATTTTTGGTCAAATCAAAAACTTATATTTCGTAGTCCTGATTATTTACTTTGATGTTCAAATCACAAATTTTTCGAACTGTCCATCTTTATGCTCTTGATCCAATCTGTCACCTTGTCTTTGTTTTTCTCAACCTTACATCCTCTCAGTTATTTCCAACAACGTCCTCAAAGCGCAGTCACTTCCGTTCTGAAGCCTTTTTTAAAGCTCTATCCCTTACAACTCCCTTCAACATAATCTGCATTCTCAAGACTGAACTGGCATCAGACCTCAATAACAAGTTTTACTGTGGCTGGCCTCAATACTCTCTCTTCTTTGTAGCCCTCGGTCATTTCCATAATGAATCCTTTGATTCTGTAGCTCCTCACCTTTGTCAAAATCTATCGATGTGGTTCTCTCATGCCTGACTCTGTAACAATCTACCTTCTCACATAAATTAACTTCTATCGATTTCACTGATCTCAGACCAATCCGTCATCAACTTCTTGCACCTTTGAAACTTAAATTTCTGTTCTAACTATGCACCGCTGAGCCGATCATTTCATCGTGGTAAATCAAAAAAATCATACTGACTTCTCTTTCTTTGTTGAAAACACTATCATCTATTGATACTTTTATATTAAACCATCACGAAACAGGTTTTACCCACAATGAATCAATCCAACACTTCCTTAAAGCAATTCATATTCTTTCGACACAACAGATGCAGTATTCAAGTAAATAAAGATATATGTAAACTGGCGGAGTGCGGCAGCTTGTAGTCTATGTATGTGGGGCGCCTGTGGCGCAAGTTGGCCTTGATCACAAGTCGAGCTGCAGGTCTCATTGGATAACGGTGTCATGTTTAAAGCATAACACGGAAACGAGTGAAGTGAACGAGCGGCACGTGGCTCAACACAAGTTCCACCTCATGGCCATGATCATAGCATCGTATATAGAGCTTCCAGACGTCTAGTTTACTGGTTCAATATCGGTTTTTTTAGTTTTTTAACAGACTTAAATTTTCCCAGACTTAATGTATTTATCATATCCAGAAGAGAGATAGTGAATCATTGTACTCCCCTTTGGCTTAACCAACTTCGACGTGGAGAGTCGTGCATTGGCACTTTGGCACCTTGCAAAAGCGTCATACAAGAGATTGATTGTATTGTATGTACATGTAAGAGATTGATTCACCTTTTCTCTCAAACCCTTCGACTTTGGCTTTTTCATAGACTTTATTCCTAAATCAAGAAAGATTAGAATATGTAGGACAGGTTCGAAGAGGTAACGTGCTCGTTTTGCTTGAGGAAGGTCCTCAGATCGATCCTAAGCAAGGTCGACTTAAAAAATTTTGTGAAGGTTCTAAACTGAACCAAGCTGTCATTCATTATTGGGATAATCTTTTAAACTTATTAGTTGTGTTAAGCACATCCGTTATTGTTTAAGAACGTCCACTAACTCTTTCTTATCTGAGAAACCAAATAGAAGGTTGTCTCTCCTGCCAAGTAACACAACTGATCTTAGGGCATTATAGTAATATACCGAGCCTACCGCAGAGCGGGAGCTAGGTGTATGTTTACTTGACATACTTCGTAGAAGCCATGGCCTCCTTAATGTCGACGTTTATGAAATCGTCGGAGAAAGTGATCAAGGAAAAGTAAACTCCTTGACTTTTTACTTTCCAAGTGCCAGACCGGCGACGTAACCGCATATGTAATGGCGTCGGCGCCGGGATCTGTGGGGTAACGTTGAGGTTTGGGCTGCTATACGGTCCAGGCGCTGGCTGCATGGAGAATTATGTGGATCGAGGAGGTCGCAGGTGCACTGGTGCAGGTTGGGTCCTAAACAGTACAGTACACGCAATATACTAACCTCCTTATCATGTCATTCAAAACGCTCTGAATTAATGTGAGCGGTTCTAGGATTAGGTGGCCTTTATCGCCTTGATTAGTTGAAACTCCATTATAATTTCAGTAGTTAAAGTTTTGCAATTCCGTATAAGAGAAGTAGTGGCCTGAGACTTTTTCAAGAAAAAAAAACCATTGGCTTAGTTTATATTAAATTTGTTTTAAAAAGGACATCAAGGGTGGAGTTACTGCCTTATCAACAGGTAGTTTTAATCTGGAGCACGGTTTGATTTTAGATAGTACGAGCCTCGGCATTGAAATATGACAAATATTGATGTGTCCGCTTCAGGCGAATGTCGGCCCACCGATAGGTGGTGGATCTATGGGCCAGGTTAGTTTTTAAGACTTATTCACAAGTGCGGTGCTCGTATCCTATTTTTTCTTTGTTCACACTGTATGAGTAACGTTTTTGGTGAGATGTTTTTGGGTCAGTTAAAATCTGATTAGATTAGCTCTTGACGCTAAAGCAAAATGTTACACGTAGTTTTGGTCAGTGTTTTATGGAGTGTTAATTTCTCCGACTATTTATGTTATTATTTGCATCTAAATCTCCCCCTCCTTGTATGAGCCATCAAGACGGCACGGTTTGTATTGAACTCCCCCTCCCAGAAGTCATTGTGTCTTTGACGTTATTCATCCGAAGACTAGTTTCCTACATTTTCCTCGTTACAACGGCACTGCCGTGACCCCCGTCACACCAGGAAGTGCAGGGGCCCTCCAGTCGCTGTAACGTCCCGCGGCGGCGCTAACGGTGAGCGCCCGTTACTTCGCCTCCAGCCCCTCGCTTCACACACTCCGCCATTGTTCTAGTAACTGAGTCTCTTTTGATGTTTGTCATATTTCTCAAATCATTGTATCAAGGAATGTCAATTCTAATCTACTTGAAAGGCCGAGGTCTCTCCTTGTTGAAAAAGACATTAAGGGATCAGGTGCATCTGTGTAAATTGAGTTGATTACCAACAATGTAGCATAGACTTCTGCACGTTCAAAAAGTGGTGTATGACAAGAGAGGAATAGCGTCCCTCACATAAACTTACTTTATTTTCTTTGACATTTGAGGATTTTGTGTTTTTTTCGACGTCAGTGGCATTTTTTAACACTTTTATTATAAACGGTCCAAACAAGAGCCTTGTTACTATCTAACGGGGGCATTTTGTTAGATAGTTGTTGAAATTAACTTATAGCCCAGTAACAAACCTCAACTAGACCTAGTTATGTTATTATTTGCATCTAAATCCCCCCCTCCTTGTATGATCCATCAAGACGGCACGGTTTGTATTGAACTGGCTCGCACGATTTTATACTCCTGCACACTCCTGTAATTGAAACTCTTTTTTGTTGCCATCTGCTAAATCTCCCCGTTTGTTTTAGGGAAACGGAAATATTTCGCAGGATTCCGGTTTGAGAGTAGATTAATAATTGTAACGCCAGGATTACAGAATGCACTTGATACCATGTTATATACAGGGTGATTGAAAAGTCTGGGTACGGCTTAATATTTTGAAAAATAATAAACGTAGACCTACAAAACTTGGAATCAAGTTATAAGGCATATAAATCTATCTTAACACATATCCAGTGATCCGCTACCTCCTCAGGGGGACGGCCCGCCAGGAGTCAGGAGAAAATCTTAAATGTAAGCATAGGTTGATATGCACATCAAATTAAAGGTCTATTTTTGTAGAATACATCGCCGCAAACCGCACTCAAAAAGGTTGACCCAGTACAAAATGGCAGCTGTTCAAAGATTCAAATAAATACCAATTTCTTTGAATACAAACAATTTTTATCATTTTAATTTTTATCATTTTTTATATCATTTTAAAGAGCTTTTTAAGCAAAGAAGAATGCCGCAAACCGCATTCAAAAAGGACCATCCGTTAAAAAATTACGGTTGTTTAAAGATTTAATAAAAAAACAATTTTTATTAAATCTTTAAACAACCGTAATTTTTTAACGGATGGTCCTTTTTGAATGCGGTTTGCGGCATTCTTCTTTGCTTAAAAAGGTCTTTAAAATGATATAAAAAATGATAAAAATTAAAATGATAAAAATTGTTTGTATTCAAAGAAATTGGTATTTATTTGAATCTTTGAACAGCTGCCATTTTGTACTGGGTCAACCTTTTTGAGTGCGGTTTGCGGCGTTGTATTCTACAAAAATAGACCTTTAATTTGATGTGAATATCAACCTATGCTTACTTTTAAGATTTTATCCTGACTCCTGGCGGGCCGTCCCCCTGAGGAGGTAGCGGATCACTGGATATGTGTTAAGATAGATTTATATGCCTTATAACTTGATTCCAAGTTTTGTAGGTCTACGTTTATTATTTTTCAAAATATTAAGCCGTACCCAGACTTTTCAATCACCCTGTATTTCATTTCAATGGCATTATCTATACATGACGTAAAAAATGTCCTACAGTTGAAGCAAAAAGATTTCTTGGTCTAAAAATATTGTCCAGCTTACATAGCCAGTTGGCGTCAAGGAGAAATAGCTAATCGAACGGGAGCTGTAATCATCGGCCTGATTGCAGACATTGCAGCGGCAGCCCGGGGCCGCACGGTGTATTACCCCAGATTGGATGCACAGCCTCGTAAGGCTGGTCTTTTCCTGTTGTCATTAGACGTAGACCGAATGACTGAGTGACTGGCGCCAGGGAGAGGCCGTGGCTCGCCAGATTGATGGTAAAATGATTCGTAGCAATGCCAGAAGGAGATGAGAGCTCAAGAAGTGAATACTGGAAATCTGAATCTTCAAGAAATGGCGATTTGAGGACTGATCTTCAGGTTTAGCATGGCCGAAAGAGCATGATTTCAGCGGCAGTGATTAATTTGATAAGTTCCGAATTTCATTACATCAATGCTGTTGCTTCGGTTTCTTATTTGTCGTGCAGAAGGAATCTTACGCTATAAGGAATAATCAATCTTGCTTTATACGAGTTTGGATTTGCCTCCTTATCACCGTGTTAAAAGAAAGGGATACAGTATCTTGATAAAGGCTAGTGAATTGTGGCCAAATTTAACTGAAGCCTCCAGTTCTAGGTGATTTGAAATGGTGCTCATTTTTAAATCCGAGCAATACTTCTAATATCACAGAAACACGAATAGTCCTCGGCATCAACATAATAGGACAATTATTTCGATGTAGAAAGTTTTAAATCTCCTCTTTTAAAATCGGCAATGAAAGTTCTGTAATTTCTAAACTGGAATTAAACCATAATATTGCGGACGGTCGATGAAAGTTGTTATGTCGGTGGTATTGGCAGCCATGATGGGTCTGAAGAGTGTTCTGGAACTGGCACCAAGCGACGTCGACGTCGTCAACGATACAGACCAACTCTCTCCGACAATGCGCTTTCTCGCGCCTCACTCCCAGCAGCGCTTGCCTCGCGAACAACCGCCACCTCGCACCTCACTCCCAGCAGCGCTCGCCTCGCGAACAACCGCCACCTCGCACCTCACTCCCAGCAGCGCTCGCCTCGCGAACAACCGCCACCTCGCACCTCACTCCCAGCAGCGCTCACCTCGCGAACAACCGCCACCTCGCACCTCACTCCCAGCAGCGCTCGCCTCGCGAACAACCGCCACCTCGCACCTCACTCCCAGCAGCGCTTGCCTCGCGAACAACCGCCACCTCGCACCTCACTCCCAGCAGCGCTCGCCTCGCGAACAACCGCCACCTCGCACCTCACTCCCAGCAGCGCTCGCCTCGCGAACAACCGCCACCTCGCACCTCACTCCCAGCAGCGCTTGCCTCGCGAACAACCGCCACCTCGCACCTCACTCCCAGCAGCGCTTGCCTCGCGAACAACCGCCACCTCGCACCTCACTCCCAGCAGCGCTTGCCTCGCGAACAACCGCCACCTCGCACCTCACTCCCAGCAGCGCTTGCCTCGCGAACAACCGCCACCTCGCACCTCACTCTCAGCAGCGCTTGCCTCGCGAACAACCGCCACCTCGCACCTCACTCCCAGCAGCGCTTGCCTCGCGAACAACAGCCACCTCGCACCTCTCTCCCAGCAGCGCTTGCCTCGCGAACAACCGCCACCTCGCGCCTCACTCCCAGCAGCGCTTGCCTCGCGAACAACCGCCACCTCGCACCTCACTCCCAGCAGCGCTTGCCTCGCAAACAACAGCCACCTCGCACCTCTCTCCCAGCAGCGCTTGCCTCGCGAACAACCGCCACCTCGCGCCTCACTCCCAGCAGCGCTTGCCTCGCGAACAACCGCCACCTCGCACCTCACTCCCAGTAGCGCTTGCCTCGCGAACAACCGCCACCTCGCACCTCACTCCCAGCAGCTCTTGCCTCGCGAACAACCGCCACCTCGCACCTCACTCCCAGCAGCGCTTGCCTCGCGAACAACCGCCACCTCGCGCCTCACTCCCAGCAGCGCTTGCCTCGCGAACAACCGCCACCTCGCACCTCACTCCCAGCAGCGCTTGCCTCGCGAACAACCGCCACCTACCTCGCACCTCACTCCCAGCAGCGCTTGCCTCGCGAACAACCGCCACCTCGCACCTCACTCCCAGCAGCGCTTGCCTCGCGAACAACCGCCACCTCGCACCTCACTCCCAGCAGCGCTTGCCTCGCGAACATCAGCCACCTCGCGCCCCACTCCCAGCAGCGCTTGCCTCGCGAACAACCGCCACCTCGTACCTCTCTCCCAGCAGCGCTTGCCTCGCGAAAAACCGCTACCTACCTCGCACCTCACTCCCAGCAGCGCTTGCCTCGCGAACAACCGCCACCTCGCACCTCACTCCCAGCAGCGCTTGCCTCGCGAACAACCGCTACCTACCTCGCACCTCACTCCCAGCAGCGCTTGCCTCGCGAACAACCGCCACCTCGCACCTCACTCCTAGCAGCGCTTGCCTCGCGAACAACCGCCACCTACCTCGCACCTTTCTCCCAGCAATGCTCGCCTCGCGAACAACCGCCACCTACCTCGCACCTCTCTCCCAGCAGCGCTTGCCTCGCGAACAACCGCCACCTACCTCGCACCTCTCTCCCAGCAGCGCTTGCCTCGCTAACAACCGCCACCTACCTTGCACCTCACTCCCAGCAGCGCTTGCCTCACGAACAACCGCCACCTACCTCGCACCTACTCCCAGCAGCGCTTGCCTCGTAAACAACCGCCACCTACCTCGCACCTCTCTCCCAGCAGCGCTTGCCTCACGAACAACCGCCACCTACCTCGCACCTCACTCCCAGCAGCGCTTGCCTCACGAACAACCGCCACCTACCTTGCACCTCACTCCCAGCAGCGCTTGCCTCACGAACAACAGCCACCTCGCGCCTCACTCCCAGCAGCGCTTGCCTCGCTAACAACCGCCACCTACCTCGCACCTCACTCCCAGCAGCGCTTGCCTCGCAAACAACCGCCACCTACCTCGCACCTCACTCCCAGCAGCGCTTGCCTCGCTAACAACCGCCACCTACCTCGCACCTCACTCCCAGCAGCGCTTGCCTCGCTAACAACCGCCACCTACCTCGCACCTCACTCCCAGCAGCGCTTGCCTCGCTAACAACCGCCACCTACCTCGCACCTCACTCCCAGCAGCGCTTGCCTCGCTAACAACCGCCACCTACCTCGCACCTCACTCCCAGCAGCGCTTGCCTCGCTAACAACCGCCACCTACCTCGCACCTCACTCCCAGCAGCGCTTGCCTCACGAACAACCGCCACCTACCTCGCACCTCACTCCCAGCAGCGCTTGCCTCACGAACAACCGCCACCTCGCGCCTCACTCCCAGCAGCGCTTGCCTCGCTAACAACCGCCACCTACCTCGCACCTCACTCCCAGCAGCGCTTGCCTCGCAAACAACCGCCACCTCGCACCTCACTCCCAGCAGCGCTTGCCTCACGAACAACCGCCACCTCGCGCCTCACTCCCAGCAGCGCTTGCCTCGCTGACAACCGCCACCTACCTCGCACCTCACTCCCAGCAGCGCTTGCCTCGCAAACAACCGCCACCTCGCACCTCACTCCCAGCAGCGCTTGCCTCACGAACAACCGCCACCTACCTCGCACCTCACTCCCAGCAGCGCTTGCCTCGCAAACAACCGCCACCTAAACGATGATTTTTCACCTATACTTTCTACCCCAAAGTATTACTGCATTTGCATCTCTTTTATTTCATTGTTTGGTTTAAAGAAAATAACCCCTTTCTTCAAACCCCTTTTCTTTAAACCCACTTTTTTATTTCTTTACCACACAAGTGGATTGAATCGTATCTGGCCAATAGATTCCAATGTGTTCAAGTTCAAAATTCACTTTCTCAAAAAGAGAAGATGGCCCAAGGAGTCCCTCAGGGATCAATTTTGGGACCAATTCTGTTTCTGCTGTACGTCAACAATATAAATTCGTCAATTCCGAATGGAAAAATTATCCAATATGCAGATGACACAACCATCTGTGCTCAACCATCAATGCTCAAACAAAACAAGAGTTAGAAATAAAATCATTTATCAATCTCAACTCTTGCATCCAGAAATTTTCTGAGATAAATTTGAAAACCAACAGTTCAAAATCAAACGTAATTTCATTTTCTCTGCGGCGGCAGGAGCTGGACCTGCCACCTGCAGTAATGGTGGATGATGACCTCTTAGAGGTTGCAGATTCCGTGAAATTCCTAGGGATGCACCTCGATAAAGGGCTGACTTGGGAGGATCACATTGACAGCATGTGCACCAAGGTTACGTCCGGAATTTTTGCACTACGTAACCTTGCCAAATTCTGTTCCAAAGACATGCTTTTAATGGCTTATTTTGGCCTAATATACCCCCACATTTCCTACGAAATAAGACTTTGGGGTGGTTGTGCTAAATTTAGACAACAAAGAATTTTCAGACTGCAAAAAAAGGCAGTCCGAATCATCTACAAATTGCAGACCAGAGAGTCTTGCAGGGATGCCTTCAGGGAGCTTGGCTTACTCACAGTGCCCAGTCTCTATATTATGGAGGTAACCACCTACTGTATAATAGATGCCCCCTCGTCCACGGTAATCAAATCCACCAGTACGGAACGAGGGGTAGGGACAACTATCGCCCCCGGCAACATAGAACTGTGGCTTTTGAACACTTGCCGTCACAGATTGGGGTCAAATTTCTCAATAAGCTCCCTGAGGGCATAAAACAATGTACAAATCAAAATCAATTCAAATCTCGATTGAAACGCCTCTTGGTGTCAAAAGTTCTGTACTCTGTTGAAGAATTCACGATGAACCGCTGGGAAATATAAATTTTAGGTATTTTCGCGAATAAAATTTCAGCACTGGTGTTAAACCGTGATGTTTTATAAGGTTTTCCTCACTGACCAACAAAGAGTATATATTATATTTTGACTTTTGCAATACAATTGCACTATTGTCAACTGCAATAAAATGATTATTATTATTATTATTATCATCCAAACTATTGTTTATCCAAATAAATTTTTTTAATGGCTGAAAACCACTCAGCCGTTGATAATATTTATTTAATGTTGATAATAATCCGGTATAAAATCATGTTTTTTAAGTAAATTAAATTTTGCAAGATAGTTTGATTTCAGTCTGAGGCCCTTCAATATTTTAAAGTCTATATAGCCTTATATTAAATTTTTACTTGCCATTAAGCATTTCTTAAGATTTTACATGATTTTTGGGGGGTTATAACGTTCTAAATGACTGGCGTTTGAACCGTTCTCTGACGGACTGCTCTCCTGCTCATTGAAAGAAAACATCAGGGAGTGTAGGAATACCGACATAAACGAAAATAAAACTTATTATAAAACAATTTTATTGATATAAAAGTACAAAAACGTATTGTTGTTACATAACACGATACGTCATTTTGCTAAAAGTTATCCAAATGTGGTGCTTAAAACGTTATTATTCTCACTTATTTTTGAGCCAGTTTCCTGGCCTTGGCTTCTTAATTTTTGAAATATAGGATAATCCAGCTTTTCTATCATCCTTCCTGGTCTTATCCTTCCACTTTCCTATTGTTCGTGGTTGTTTACTTCACGAGTTTTATTTTTATTTACGCGATTTTGATCGCTGGGCGACAGCGCAACGACCGGCGGGGAGTCCATCTTTCGGCGAATAAAACGTTTTTCCCCAAAAAGTCCGTGCAGTCCCGTGAAGCACGCCAATTTTGACAGACGAAATCAGGGCTGCCAACTCAAATATCTTCAAGACAAAATATACCACGGTGTAGCTCGTGTCCTAGAGAACCCTTTTCACTGAATATATCCGATTTAGAAATTTTGTCGCTTAGAACGTTTTACGGGGGGCCCCTTCAATTATTTTATGTGACCCACTGTAATGATGTGAAACTGTTTGTTAGCAACGCTGACGGGAACGCGTCTAGGTGTCACCCCGACAAGTAGTCACCCCGTCAGATCGAAACCATTTTAAACCGGTTTTGAGGTGGCGGGTTGATGTGTGCGTCCACGTCAGATCGCCACCGTTTGAGAGGTGGTGATTAGACGGGGTGGTTACTTGACGCGGTCGTGAAAGGTGACGATCTGTCGTGTGCGGTGGCGTCCAATCGTCACCTTAGAATAAAGAGGGTTACCAAATCGTAATATTTAGACAATAATACTTTTCTTTGTTATGTTGTAATCCACATTGATTCTTCCTCGAAAGTATAGGATTTTGGACAAAGAATTACTTTGAAATATGTATATTAAAAAAGGTAAAATGATGAAATTTACAATTCAGGATCGTAATTAGAGTAAACTAGAGATCGCCTGCTGGTCGAAATTCAACCAGAAAATATTTGGTCTTAGTCAGAACATGTAACTGCATTTGTTTACATTTAGTTGTTATTCCGCAACCATTATGGCAACACATAAAGCCCATGTTAATTTTTTGTGATTTCAAATTAATTTTTCTAAAAGTATCTAAAACTATAGCAAATTAGGCCTATGATGGGATTGTGCACATCTACAGGAAAGTACTTTTCTCACGGTGTGCTTGGATTTTCCCTACGTTGCATACCGGCTGAGAAGAAGGGATCTCAAAAATAATGCTTGACTGGTAATTATACATAATTGATCAAATTATTTTTCAGTCAAAATGTACTGATTCTATCAGATTTCCTTTATGTAAGAAATAATGCCAATTTCATGATTTTACAAATGCCCTCTTTGGTGTTTTAATTGATTCATTCATTTCATCGGTGACATATATAATTTAATACTTTGAAAAAGGTTTTGTAATTATAATTCGTGGAAACCCCTACTTATCTTCATCTGCATGCCAATTGTTACGCCAATGCTAATTTAATGGTATTTTATAAATTATAAAATTCATATTGATTAAAAAGGGAATTAGCTTCAAAATTTAATGGCATCTTTTCGGTGGGCTATTAAAGATTTGTACAAAATTTTAAAATTATCAGTGGAACAGTTTTTGAGTTATCTCTTTATGTACACACCCACACACTGAGTGACGGACGACAAATTTTTAACTCCGCTATTACATATATTTACTCCACTTCGTTCGCTCATCAATCGATCACGACTCTGATATATCATTGAATATATGAACAGGTAAACATGAAATGATATCGCACAAAGCTCGGCCCACCATGTGCTGAAATATAATGAGAGGAACAACACTTGATAAAGTGGAAGCTATAAGAATGATTGGAAATAGATTTTATATCAATGGTACTATCATTGCTTCCTCGTCATTTTACAAGATTTTAAGCACTTCAATAATCATATATGCCTATAAGGCAGGGGAAGGTTGTAAAGCTTTTTTCTCGTTACGTACACAGAAGAAAACAGAGCGGGGTGGTGATCTGTCGGGGTGGCTACTTGACGCGTCCGTGTGAGGTGACGGTCTGTCGTGTACGCCAACGTCAACCCACCACCTCATCAGGGTAGAAAGGTGGCCATCTGACGGGGTGACACCTTGACGGCACTGGTGTATTTTTATGTGGTGGCGATCTGACGCTATGTCTAGGTGGCGACTAGACGGGGTGGCACCTAGACGTCTGACATGTACAATAAAAATCTCCATGGTCTACACTAGTCAGAATGTTTCACGTTCTATATACTAATTTTTAATCCATAAAAGTGCCAAGGCATTAAGTTGCTGACAGTAGTAACGTGTTGCAAAGAGGCTATGGTGGTGTTAATTAGGCGTCGCCTACAATGTGAGGTCATGATCACACCAAATTGGCTCAATTTAGTGCTACTTGAGCCAGTACAGCGACCGACTGACGCGCCCCGCGCCGCGCCGCTCCTCGCCGCCATCCCGACATTTATGCGAAAACTTCATACACTCTTGTGAGTACCAAATGCTTTATTCGTCAGAATCAAACATCTGTGCCTAATTATTTCATCTTTCAGCGCAACTGAGAGCTCGATGTATTGTTTAGGCCTAATATTACTTCTTAACTTTACAAGAAAGTCAGTGAGGTCAAAGAAATTAAAAGACAAAAATTAATTAAATACTGGGATTCAATTGAACTGCTGTGCTTTTCATCAGATATCCAATAATCGATACACTTTTGAACTTTCAGTAAACTAGGTTTAGTACGGCCTGAAACGGATTAATTTACATCTTTAGAATATTGGCCTACATTTAAATTGTAGAACAATAAAAGTGGAAGACAGGCACTGAGAGGAAACATGATCGTAGTTTGTTTGGATCACACGACGTTATAATGGTGTGAGCGCGGCTTTAGTATCAGCATTATATTAATTTAATATCTCGAATATGCCTAATTATGATTTCACTTGCCTTAGAAAAAAACTAATTCTCACAACTAATGACAATGTGACACTGACAATGTAATAAACTTAAAATCTATTCTTAAACAGGATAACAAGTAACTCAATCATTATATGATAAGTATGAGTCATTGAGCGATCCTTGGACCAGTAGACGCAATGGACTCAGCGTCAAGGAACGCGCTAATGGCTCGGAAATGGCGCTTCCACTTCCGGGAGGAAACGGAAATGTTGAACCTTCAAGAAGTTAAAGGTCTTTGTTAAATACTCGTCATTGGGACGCCCGTTATGTTAGGTAAAACTTAAAATGCTTCTAAACTTGACGCCATACTACTTGGAGCTCAACTGGTCTCTTATACCTCTTGTCGGTATTAGCTGTTTAAAGAAATTTCGAAACACGCACTGGCATGACGCCGAGTATAGTTTTTTAATTACTATAAATTTTCAATGAAATCCGAAGTAAAATTTAATGAAACGATGAATTTTGTTAACTAATCTACACACTGCACACCTACTTTCAAAAGAAAACAAAAATGTTATACTTTAACAAAATGCAGCATTTTTCCTTGGGATTCTGTGGATTGCTAAACAAATTAGACAAAACTTAAATTCCGTAATATTTTTGCTTTCAAAAATTAGGTGACATCTTAAATTTTGATTTTTATACCTAATGAAAACCTATGAATGTATTATATATACATATTTGACCTACGTCAAAATACCATTGTATTTGTTGTCCAAAGGTTATATCTATGAATAAAATATATTCACTAGAGGGAGAAATTTTCGGTACACTTGAGCAACATTTAAACACGGTGAGTCATTCAGTGACAGTAACGTCATGCTCCAGCGCCGACGCCGACGCCGCGCCGATACGTCAAACAGTTACTGGGGCGGAGCGGGAACTCCGGCACTGGAGCTGTTGCCACACGCGGCGTGAGGCAAATAGCCGTCTGTAAATAAGTCTTCAGAGAGCTATTGAGCTAATGTACTCTAGAACATATGCAATAAGCAATAGTTTAAATCATTAAAATTAATCCATCGCTATACCGTACTAAAGTTATACAGAGCTATTTGGTTTTATATGTCGCAAAAATTATACGAGTCTGTACCGTTGCTGTAACACTTTCAGGTTGTAATTGTGGAAACCATTACGGATTAGGAAATCCTAGATGCCCATTGACCGACTTATGCGGCATGCGGGTGTGTCACAGCCGTTTCAGGTCTGTTTTATCCCCGCGTGTTAATTCGTACCTAGCACTGTGTATTCCCATTCTCGAGTGGTGTCGTGGAACCGTTGAGTCAATGTTTTCCCGCCGCAGAAATAAGTGACTCGCGCTGGCGATTCGTCACCTCCTCATGTCGCCAATCACCGCCAGGTTTATCTCGGCACTTCAGCACACCATATTGTCATTAGCCATATTAGGCCCTAAATCTCTTAAGCTAGGTTAAACACCTACCTACCTACGCGAGAAATTGTAGTTATTCTGTTTTATTCATCTTTGGTTTACCGCTCATACCTTAATTTTGAATAACATTTTTATGCTGCACGTGTTATCTAGAAATAATGAAGTTGCATGAGAATTAAAAGCTCCCATCTACGAAGCAGTAATAATAACAAACAAGAGGTTTCACATGGTGATTGTGTATGGGTGGGCAATGCTAGTGTACTTGCTTGTGAAAGTCAGAAACCACCCACTCACGCTTAGACATAAATCACACTTTATATACGACAAGAGAAACCGTGACGGTTAAAACGCAACTTGTGGGGGTTTCTTCACTGTGAATATAAAACGGGACCCCAGGGTGTTAAGTAATTACAATTTTATCTATTCAGTATCAATCCAAATCAACTCAAACTCTTAACAGCTGCAGACTTTTCTCACTTCCAGCATTAACTGTTTTTAGCTTCCAGTATAATCATTGCCCAACTTACGTAGGTTTTCACCATACCTTCAATATATGTGTGTGATAATTTTAATCAAGTAATTTACATACTTAGAACAATTAACTCGATTAAATAATACACATTTATTCCAAACTGTAATGCGCACCACTTTCTTAAGTAAAATCTGTTTTTAATTATTGATGTACTTACGATATTAACCTCAATACTTCGCTTCACTTACCACTCAACGGCTTCTTGTTGCTAGGTTTTCCTACTGTAGAAAATGTAAATATTGCCCAAAGGTAAACACGGTTATCGAACATCGAACCATTGTTGAAAACGACGAAAAACCCAGTTCAATTTAGTTTGAAATTTGGTGTCTGTTCTTTGCCACTGATAAAACTAATATTACATGGCAGTTTTCATTTACAGTAATTCGTTATCACATTACATTTCTTATAATGCAGTATCAGATCTGGGGATAGAGGAAGTGAAGAGCACAGCCACGTGGCAAGCAGCCGCGCCCCGCGTGATGTGGGGGGGGGGGGGGGCAGGGGTGATAAACCGAATTATTTTACTAATCAGCTGACAACATCGTCTCGTTAATCTGACTGTACATTGCCGCTTTTAGCGTCCAGACACCAGAATAGCCGAGTTATCGTGTCATATCTTCAATATTTTACCGGGAAGCAGTAGATGGGACTTAATTGAACCTGTTGGTTTTATGACGTAATTGTAAATTGTGCGACGTGGGAAGTGGCTGTTTAGTTAATTTCCGCAGCATTTTCCATGTAATTTTTATTATTTGTACTTATTCGTAAACACACTTAAGTTCAAACTGTTTTACAGACAAAAACAATGAAACCATTGCGGTAGATTTTTATTCAATCCACAAACCACAAGTAATATGTTAGGCGTAAAATACCCATGCAATTATATCAGACAACTTGAAAAAAGTACTTGAGAGCAACTATCTCCTCTTTGATTCAGTTCAGTACGCCTGAAATTATCGGTTGAAACTGTTGTTGCCACTTATGATAACTTGAGACTCCTTGTGTCTTTGTTTCCCAATTTAGAAGGGTTATAATGCGGCGATAACCCTGGTTGCGCTCAGTGGAAGCACTCCTCCGCCGCGCCGTGACGTCAGCGGCTGATAACTTGCTGCATAACATTATGTTCCGAAAATAATCGGAAATTAGCGTTGGTCCGCAATTTTTTTTATTGCAACAATAGTTATTTGTGTGTTAAATGAGAAAAGTACAACATTGGCTCACGAGGGAGACAATGTGCTTTACTCTCGAAATGCACACACCATTTTACCCCCGCCTGCAATAATAAATACCCAAATTTTAAACATCTATTTTATCAACTTAGTAATTAACACTAGTCGTATTTTGTTTCAATCTGCGATTAGTGCCTGCGTACGAGTAGCTGCAACCATTCATGCATAAGCGACCAGCTGTTTGTTGAACAATGGGCGCGTTCAGCCGCAGTCACCGGTGACTGATTGGTTATCATAGTCCCTAATAGGCAAATCCACCGCATCTCGACAATCAACAATGCCCTGTTACTTTCCGAATCAACTGTAAACACAACATCGGTGAATGCACAACAATGATCGGTAGGTGCGGTAAATCCACCACTACCGTTCCCTTATCACAAGTTTGTAGATTTCTCATCGGCGACTGCGGCTGAACGCGCCCATTCTTGCACGCTTAATTCATTGACGTTCTCTTACAGCTGATTGTTGTGAATGTTATTCTTATGTGATTATTCCTGCCACTAAATCAGCTGTTAGCACCTGCAATCTCGTGAACCTCGACATATTTGCATGTATGCGTAGGCATTTGAAGATGCTTCAATGTTATTCTTATAACAACATCCCGGCGGAAGACAAAGTAAAAACACTTTACTCCCGCTGAAAGGCAATAGTTATTTGTGCATCTAGGGGATGGTGGGACAATTTTCCCGAGGGAGAAAAAGCACTTTACACCCATGATGCACACTAAATTGTTCCCCCACCTACACCATTAACAATAATTGTGACAATATAACGTTACCTTCATATGATCTTTTTATCCTTTAAACTAGGCTAGATTAGAATCGCATATAAATATAACATAAGCAATTAAAAGCAATTATAACTAAGCAATCTAAACAACCATTTATTCAAACTTTCACACTATTTTTTTCTAAAGTATTATTTTTTTAAATACCTCACAAAATCTGTAGGTAAGAAACGATCGTATGTTTATAAACCGTTCGGCCGTTCCGCATATTAGTAACAACTAGCTCTGAATCAGGTGTTTTTATATTCAATATTGCCAACTTAATTCATACAAAAAAAATTATTACCTGGCTATTAAAATGCATACGGTTTTGTTTTCGTAAGTTGAAACACTGAAGGTCTTGAATTAAATTTAGAGTAAGCAATGAAAATCGACAGTGTTGCCACATTTTCTCACTGTCCATCGCGGCGTTGCCGGATTTCTCCCCATGAATGTCTTATGAGATTTTTCAGTCCCATGGGAGAAAAAGTAGATTACTTTTAGTCCCGTGGGAGAAAAAGTTGATTGCTTTTAGTCCCGCGGGAGAAAAAGAAGGTAAATAAATCCTATGGAGTATAAACTAGTACTTCAGTATTCTATTCCAGGGACTAAAAGACGACTTTATATAGTAGGTGGAGGAAAAATATTATTTTACTCACTCATTACAAGGAGTAAAAAGCGTCTAAACATAGCAGGTGGAGAAAAAGTAAAATATTCAGTGTTCACACTTTTGTGAACTGTTTCAGGTTTTGTTTTAGATCCATCTGCATTATCCTAAAGAGTAATTATGATGCAATAATGTAATAAATACTTAAAACATTGCCCCGTCCATCAGGATTACCGATTTACTTCTTTCGTAAAACTGTAATTGTCGTTTCGGTTGTCCGTGTGTTGCCTACTTAGACTTGCTTGTTCCTGCCGGGACCGAAGTCCACTCAGTTCCTGCAGTCGGTGGTCAGTACGGTTGTCAGTTCCTCCGTCGGTCGTCGTCACTCACGGATACTCACCATGTTCACCATGTTTTACTTTTCATACGCCAACTACAGTTTCCGGTAAGCTTTTACGGTGTATAGGTTCGAGCTGTGATTACTGTGGCTGATATTGCGTCTTTTTTGCTTACTTTTTTAATTAAATACGAACTGGTAAACAAGGTTCCTGCCAAACGAATGTTCAGGGAAGCAAGCGGGACGCTAGGACAGTCACAGGGACGCTGAACCTCCTCGTCCCTGCAGGACACTTAACAACAATGAACAATTGGACAATTTGTCCCTCCTCGTCCCTAACTCCTCGTCATTTTACTGCATAAAACCTTAAAATAAAATGTAATTAAAACGTATATTGTATTACAAAATTCAAAACCATCTTCATTCGGTTATCATCAAATTTCTCACAAATCATCCCAATATTTTTCTTCATAACCCTTGAACAGTTAGTAAATTGTTTAGAAAACAAATTACATGGATGCATACAAGCTTTACTCATACAGCATAGCCCAAATGTAGGTATACGGTAGGATGGCCCGGTGTAAGTAGGATAACTCATGTGTATGTAGGATATCTTGTGCCAAACTTAATCAGTAACAAGGCTACAAAATCGCACCACTATCATCACGATCATCACACTCATCCTTCACTCATATTCAGGGTAACGTCCTCCATGAGGTACCTGTCTTATTAAGAATGATTAATGTAGGATAACTTCGTAGGTTTAGGATACGATTGATTTGTCGCTGTTTTGGATGTATATTTTCATGTTTTTATTTGGGCAGTGGTATTTAAGAACTTAAAAATATAATAATCTTAAAAGTATATAAATAAGTAAAATTAATTTTTTTCACCACACTACGACGAAATCACCTGTTTTACAAACGTCAAACGCGGACCGAAACACTCTGTTTGCCGCCACAGGACCGAAAACGTTTGGGGCCCTAGAGCCGAAAGTCAGCTGATCGTTTAGTTGCTTGCAACCCTTGCAACGTCAGAACATCACATAATTATACGGCATTCAATAGGTTGCAAAGACAGGATGGTTGCGATAATATGGTTTTCATAGCTGTGTTTGTTTGAATCACGATAAAGAAGTTGTATCGTCGCTCATAACCTTATAAAGTTTTGTTTTCAAATGAGTCAAATAATAATAAGTATAATAAGTTTTTTAATTATTTAGGGTATATTTCATTGTGTAGTGTGGTGAAAATAGCGTTTGCACCTCGGCTGAAAGGGTTTTGCAGCTCGCCTGCAAAACCTCATTTTCGGCCCTTGTTGCAAAATATACTATTACAAATTCAAGCAAAATGTTTTTTACCACTTTGCCATTTTTTGTGACCACTTTGTCTTCAGTGTAAGTAGACAACTTTGTTTCTCTCTCTCTAAAAGTCATAATTTGTTGGAAATTTCAAAATTTGATATTCGCACTCATTTGTTTTTATACTATAACGTTTTTCCTTTATAATCGTGGACATATGACGCTCGAGATAGCGCGACGCCGACGCCACAATCACATTAGCCCACTCATCGTGGGATGATGGAAGTTTTTCAAGTGACTTGTAATCTGCTTAACTAATCTTAATTAATTTATGGCCCAAATCCTTGTAATTGCCCGTGATAAGCCCGTGCAATCAATCGCAAGCTACAACGTAGTCGTGGAGATAGCAGCCACAACACAACAGCCTGATATGACACGGGGACACCGGGCTGAGACTGAGACTATCACCAGATTTGTGATGTGGCGGACCTAAACCAATTAAAAAACTACTTGACATGAATTAAAGCGCAATGGATAGAACGTTATTCATTTTATAAACACGAACTTATCACTTTTTATCTTATTGCATTAATTAAAGTTGTGTTTGAACTAGTTTTTTAGAATAAAAAACAATAATATATGAAATGTTATTTAGGTTGTGACAGTATTTTAGTGTGCACAACATATAGATACAGCAGATTATAAGCTGCAGTACTGTTTGTTCTGCTACTGCAGCTTGTAGAGGTCCCATGCAGTCCCATGCACCACCACCCACCACCACCAACCATAAGGTCCTACCAACCACTTAAGAGTCATATAAACATATAAACAAGTCAGATAAGAACTTACTCCGAGTTTCAGGCGAATAACTGTTTCATAGCCCAACAATGAAGCATTTTTGACTTTTTTTTAATTGTACACCAAAATGATTTAGGAAGCTACCAGAGACCATTGATTCTCGTGGGCACATCAACATTTTTCTAAAATTTATCACTTGTTGAGAACTGGTTGTTTGATTTTAATGACGCTCAAGTTTTTTTAAAATTTATGATTTGTGCATTATTTGGTTATCTCAATTGACTGTTTTTTATGTATTATTATTTTATACTTTTGTGTTCTCGTGGTCCTATACAAAGAGCAGGGTGCTAAAATATATTTTTGTACCTGTTACTAGTATATTTGATTAATTTTGTATTCATTCTTTTTTTTTAATTAATTGTTCATTGTTAACAGTAGGAGTGTCTGGGAGGTCGATCTACAGTATGCATACAGACTAATCTTAATTTAATTTTGCATTCACATAGCCTCAATTCAGCTTTCATGCTCATAGGTATGCATGGGTACTATGTATATGTAAAATCCAATTAAGTTTATTATTTCTTGTTAGTTGTTATTGTTGTTTTGTGTGTTCATTCATAGCTATATATTATCTTGAATTCTTAATGGAAATACGTAAATAAACAGGCATAATCTTTGAAATAAATATCTACATACTAGAATAACTAATGTCAATTTGATTATGCTCGAAAAAGGCCTTTTAAATAGGGGTCGTTATTATTTTAAAGGCGAGGGGGAGTGAAAATCTGACAAGAGTTATACTTTCAAACATAAAATATTTAGCTATCGATTTTACTTATGGTCTATTGACGCGCAAGCCCCGAGGCTGCTTATTACAATGTGACCTGCATAACCCAACCACACGGCTCAATTGCGGTTTGGGGCTCTTGTTGATCCGCTGTCACTTCAATGTGGACGGATGTTTTTTAAATTCTCACATGACTTTCCTCCCATCGCGTCGCCGCGTCTTGTGCTCGCTAGTTGCAGTGCCAGCTCAAGCATAGCTCATGAGAGGGAGAGGAACCGCAACATATTGCAGGCCAATCTCAAACTCCTCTTATTCAGCGACGTACATTTTATGCTATAAGGATATGCACGCTTATCTTTGAGAGTTACAGTCTAAAATGATGCAGGCCCAAAGCTTTGTCCAAAACCTTAAAATAAAATGTAATTAAAACGTATATTGTATTTCAAAATCCAAAACCATATTTAATTATATTCGGTTATCATGAAATTTCTCACTATCATCCCGATTTTTTGCTTCATAATCCTTGAATAGTTAAATTGTTTAGAAAACAAATTGCATGGATGGATATATACAAGTTTACTCATACAGCATGGCCCAAATGTAGGTATACGGTATAGACTAGATTTGTCATTTCATGAACGAAATTCTTTACAGGCAATCTTTGCCCACGCTCATAATCACGCCCACATTTAATATTTTCCTCTGACACATGGTAGGTCCCCTCGGGTGGTTACTGGACAGGTCTTAAAACATTATTACATGTCAATGTACGATGCTCTAATTTTTTACCATGCTATCTTTCTGTTTTCCTTAAATTTATTGTTAGTTAAATTTAACACTGTATACCTACATGAGTCGCTCTGAATGCATTAATCTTATACAATCTAGAAATCTATTCTGACAACAAACTCTTTTAGCGAATTTCCCCTATAGGGAAGAAGCTATTACCGTAGGTCTCATGGTAAGACCTAAGCTCGGGACCACTATAACTTTTCGTTTTGGGGCCCCCAGAAGCAAAAAACACTATTCGTTCGAATTTTTATATATATATATATATATATATATATATATATATATATATATATATGTGTCTGTTAGCACGATAGCGGCCGCAAAAATGGTCCGATCTTTATGAAATTTGGTACGGACATGTAAAGTGGTAATCAATTGGACGAGTTCGTGAACCAGCGCGATCGGACCACCGGAAGGGGGGGTAAAGGGGGATAAACCCCCCCAAAAATGGGTTTTTTGAGTTTTTTACATAGAAAAATAAAATTTATCAAATTTTTGTGGGCACCATTGAATTCAGCTCAAAAAAACAAATAATTTAGTATTTTGAATCACTGCTCTATGCCCATTGGTTACCGAGATATTGAAAGTGGTAAACACAGTACGTTGTCCCAATGTTAACCTTATGGGAAATAAGTAAAATTCTATATCTCGCTTATTTCTCAACATATCTTGATAAAACTTGGTAAATGGCTTCTTCTAGCTCAGATCTACTAAATATTGAATTAAAACCATCCAGTTTTAATATACCTGTAGCAGCAAACCTGCATACTCATTTCCCATGTTATTCTTATGGAGCTTAACAAAACATGTCAAATCTTGCTATGTTTGCTTGAAATACGTTGTTTTTCATTTGAAATTCGCTGAGTATGCAGGTCTGCTGCAACGGGGGTATTTATGCTTCTAATATTTTGTACCGCAATATCTCTCGAAGATTTTCTCAACTTAGGCCTAATTTATTTTACTCACCATCCTTGCCGTTATTTAAAAAAATTATTAAAGAATTTTTAACTATCTTAGGGTTAGAGGGCGCTGAGACCATCATCTTGGCCACTTACGCTCGACCTGGACTATGACTTGTCACATACTCTGCCCCCTCTCCCCTCTCCCAATTTTAGCAATAAATTTTAGTAATCCATGCCCTCATTGCAAAATCAGATGAGCTGTTGTCTCCTTTTAACTAACTTCGTTATGACATCTATTACAACGATTTTATATATATATTTTTTTTTCTAACTTCATAAAGTACGGCCAATGGAATTTTACTAGATAACAACTAGGCCTACGCACAGGCTCCTGCCCATGTAGGCCTATTCCATATATGAGGCTTTGCAAATTTTGTTATATAAATGAATGTAG
Source organism: Flexamia atlantica (assembly GCA_035578135.1). Taxonomy (NCBI): domain Eukaryota; kingdom Metazoa; phylum Arthropoda; class Insecta; order Hemiptera; family Cicadellidae; genus Flexamia; species Flexamia atlantica. Next base: position 87,028,435 of record JAQJVK010000001.1, read on the forward strand.
GTACCATGCATGTTAATTTAATATATATTTATGACGTTCGCCTAGATTATAGTGCATGTGTATGTTTTCGTGCATGTAACAACTGTATATTTACATGGAATAAATATTTGATTCATTCATTCATTCAATCTAAGTAGACCACTTGATACAAAATCTTCCAATATTTTATTATTGTTTGTTTACCTAACAACTTATTTATCCTCCCATTATTGTGATCACGTAGAATTCCTCAATCCAGATTCCCTTTTAAATTATTCCACCAAATAAGTCGTTATATATGAAGTTGTTTGTCGTAGAGCGGTGCCGGCTCAGTCAAGGCCGAGCACTCTGCCTCTCGTAGTGTTTATCTGCTACAATAGTTTTCTGCTCGCAGAACTTATTTCTCTCTTGTAACAGTGTATTATTACCACTCATCCGTGGCACTCCAGCTGAAGCCATCACGCCATTCTGCAATCAGGATCATGCGCTCGGCTTCTTCTTAGTTAATTAAAGTAAGCTTGCTTGTTCAATCATCTTATAAGATAAGGGAAACTTTCCATTTGATGTTGGATATTCAACCCTCTCTATCGTACTGTATAGTGAAAGTGCAATAAAAACTGCAAAAAAATCCGTGGTTGAGGCGTTGTAGTAAAACACAAGTCTTAGGTCAGGTTTGTTTGTAATTTAACATCGTGAAGTTTTGCCTCAATTACGAGTACAACAATTAATTGCGATAGTTTATTTATGTTAAAATAGTATTTTTCATCACTCTGTATACGAAAATTGCCCGTTACCGTACAGCTGAGATCTACGAAAACTCTCGATTTCCTTACGTCAAAACAAATAATGATCAGCAGCTTTTTCGGTACCCAAACATTTCATTCCCGTACCCAAACAAACCATTTCCCTACCAAAACAAATTTTTGCCGTACCCAAACAAACGAATTCCTTAATTTGACAGTTCAACCAGCTGACTTTATTAACTAAAATAGACAGTTCAGCCGTATTGTGTTTACTTATAGAAAAATGACTAAATTATGAAATGTTGGCTCATTTTTTATAAGTTCGGTCACTTACTTGCATCGTGATGAAAAGTACTGTTCACAACTCGTCACAAAAGTACCATTTCGGGGCTCGACAGTGTTTTACTTGCTCGTATCTTGCCCCGAAATGGGCTACTTTCATGACTAGTAGTGAAATATACTATTTCTCAATAAATAAGCGAACAGATTTTCACAATAATAGTCTATTGTTTATTGAATCGCATGTAAAATGTTTAAGACATTTAAACAGTCTATAAGGTATATTTAAGGCTAGAATTGCAAACATGTAAGCCCTTGAAATATTTTTCTTTCCAATTGGAAGTGGTGGATATCTGGCTAAATTAGAGTAGTTTATTTCGCCAGGAGACTGGAATCAGTTTGGTCGATTTTTGTAATCTTTACAATGACGACACCCTCGATGGTTATCACCTGAGTCACTCGTGGACTTATATAACATTTATGTCTATGTTTTGAATGTGTCACTCATAGCGAATTGGGATCTAATCTCATCATCGAAACTGACACAGAACATTGATAACCTCAGCTATCTGAGCCTGGATTGGCATCTCATTTAATTAATAGCTTATTCGCTGATCGGGGGGGGATATATGCCTGAATTCCCTGACTCAACCATAATTTTCCTCAATCGTCTTAAATATATCTGCGTCATAATTCAATCTAATTGGTTTTAATTTTTGCAATAACGCATGATAGTGCTCGAAGACAAATTTGGGGATTTTATTATTAAAATAATACAGAAAGCATGGAGTATTTGGTATTGGATAGTTGGGTTGAGGCAAATGAGCCTACATATGCAATAGGGATCCAACCCACAAATATTAAAATGTTGTGTTTTTGTAACTTCCAAATAAAAGAAACGTTGATTTATTTTATGCAAAAAAGATCTGACCAAAATTAGCTTATTTAAGCAGTAAAATCTTGCTTGGAACCAACCCACATATCTGTAAAGATACTTTCAGATTTAGCAATAAGGATCCAATGGCTTGTTCTATGAGAGATTACTTAGTTATTACCTACAATTACAAGGACAAGAGTAAATTACAAATAACTAGTGAATGACATAAGAAGATTATTGAGTTTGTTAGTAACTTTTTTTGTATTTGTAGCTTGTTTCTTGTTTTTTTGGTTTCAGTTGACTGGATCTTGTTTGCATAATCACCTGAAAAATGACACAACACAACACCTGTGGCTTGGACCCTCTAAACAATGTATACATTGCCCTAAACGTCTTTATTCAAAAAGGATCCAAGCCACAAAACAATTAATAACAAAGGGAATATATGAACTATGACATTAAACCTATCATTTATAAACAGAGGAGAGTCACTGTTATACATACAATGCAAATTTATAACGTTAAAATTAGACAGGAATTAATAATGAAGTAGAAAATTTAACCTTGTTTTTCTCAGTTTGACTATGCAGTGGTTTGGATCCCTATTGCATATGTAGGCTCAAAATAATATCATATATAATCACAAAAAAATCAAGCAATTTAAATTCCTCAATTTTCTCTATTAAAAAGTTCAAAAGCGTTTTTGTTTCAGAGATAAGTGCGGGCACGAGTAAATTCTTAACAAAATTGTTCTGTAAAAAAACTGGCAATAAATGCACCGTCTAAAATATTAATTTTCCTTAACCCAGTTAAATAAATTATCTTATCCTCTTATACTAGACTTTTTTATCAAGTATTGTTACATAGTGAAATAAAAACATAAAGAACAACAAAGCTTTCAGTACACGAGGCGTGGAAGTGGCGCGGCGGAAAGCGTTGGCGAGTATTGGAACTAACTCGGGTTCCGTGAGCCGCTATTGGTCGAGATAATACAGTCGCGTCCAATGAGCGCGCGGGTAGGCGTGACGTCACAGCCGTCTCTTAAATAACCTCGTTTGACTCGGGGTCTGATCCTCAGTCCACGCCGACAGCGTTTCGCTGGTTGGTGTTGTTCTGTGTCAAATGGTGGTTGTTCGTCGAAGTGCTAACAATCATACAGTTTTTACACTGTACACATGCAATTGGATATTCTAGTGTAACACTTGTGTTCGGTGCTTACCCAGTGGCAACTGTTCAGTTAAGTGGTGTCTGAGGCTCTTTATCAGTGCGTAGCGCGGTTCAAAAGCTGACGTCGCGTTTCAGCCCTGATGAAAATGTACAACTCCTAACGGGCCCCGTACTCCCGATCAACCGACTGTGATATTTAGACCAAAGTGTACTTTTAAGAAGCGGACCTCGTCGTCGAGCCGCGAGTCAGTGTCGATTCGGATCCGTTCTCGTCCTAAGAGCGGTTCTAGGCTGTGAGCGACATTTACTGTTCATTCGTTCCTGATAAAATAATCCTAGATAACAATGCCTAACAAGCAGGTTACTTTCGGTGACGTGATCACTTACCCGAACAAGCCGAAAACAGATAAGAAGTCCGAGGCGGACAAGACGGTTTCTATCAAGAACCGCTTTAATTGCGGGGCTCTTAGAAACAGTCTGAAACTGATGGCCGGAGGAAACGGCAACCATCTGATCGCCATCCGTTTGGTTCGCAGCAAGCTGAGGAAGCGGGAGGACAACCTCCACACGACGGTGACGACGAACCACAACAACAACGTGATCCACCAGCAGCCGCCGCAGCCGCAGCCGCAGACGTGCCAGGAGGTGGTGGTGTCGTGCCCCCGGGACAGCCAGGAGTCGCTGCCGCCGCCCTTCCTCTGGACCAACAGCCGCTGCTCCACGACGGCCTCCTCGCAGTACACCCTGTACAACAATGATGAGGTAGGCACCCAAGTGCGTACAGTAGATAAACTGAATAATTTATTCAACCAGTTGTTATCAAAACTCGCCAAAACTCTGTGGCTAATACTATGAACTGCAAACTCGGTAAAGTTTCTGTAAAATCAGGTTCTCACTAAATGACCATGAATATTTTATGGCTTTGACGTTAACCTTAGAGTGTATGAAATCAGACTTAAAATTTCCCACAAGCTGGTTAATTCGATTAATTACCTATACAAAAATGAATCATCTAAGTTCCCATTTAATATCCTCCTTCGTGTAAGCTAACGCTCAAATTATTTTCTTGGGTTGAATAAATTACTCAGTCAGTTTAAACCATTCCCGTATATATAGATTTTTAAGGAATTTTGTCTAAGGCTACTTCCATTGTATCTGTTGGATTAAGTTTGATAAGTAGAATGGTATTTTTGCTGGCCTTCCAAGTGTTGTCTGTGTTTGAGTATTGAAACAAATCTTAATGTTAATTCAGTCTGTACATTATTTGAATTTATCTTAATATAAAAGCCGCCCAAATGATTCAAGTTCAACACCACAAATTGATCACGTAACGTATTTTGTGCATCGCAACTGTTAGTAATGGTAGATAAGAAACCTCTGGCGGTGCCGCAGATAAACGAACTCACCAGTTTGTTTATCTGTGAATTGTATGCCCTAAATTTATTATCGTTACCTTTTACACAATGCAAATTATTATCAATGCCTGGACTAAATACGACAGGGTTCCTTTAAACTTATGCTAGTAGCCTAAATACAATGATGGAAGAAGTTTGTCTATATTTGCTTGGATGCAATCTCCACAAATATCGCCATCTCAGAGTTTGGCTCCAGTATTTTGTTCTCTCACTTGAAAGGCTTGACGCATTTATGCTAACCAAACCAAAATTTAGGGGGTTTCGAAAAATATAACTTTTTTAAAATACAAATAGGCTTTTTTATTGTAAGGAATTCAAACTCGAGCTATCTTTTATTTAAGTTCTTGAATGTGGTTAGTTAGCCCTAATGCGAAATATACAACTACATCTCCAAAATCAATAAATTCTATCTCTTTAGAAAGGGCATGGTAGTAGAGGTTATAAAGCTAGAAGTTGTGGCTATAGTTCCGCTTCGTCTCATGGCGTCGGCTGTCTGCTAGCTCATGTAGACTATTTGATCACGTTTAAAGTGCGATGTGATGATGTTTGATTAAAAAAACGCGGAGCAAAATCATAACACCTTGACGGTTGGAGCGGAGGGGTCAACGCCCTCGTCTCGACTTGTGTCGGCGTCCGTCCAGACATTGGCCTTGATCCTGGAGGGGGGATGAGTTCAAAACCCGGACAGCTGTTCGAAAAATACGTTACGGGTTCAATAATAACCACACCGCGAGCGGACGACGCGGGTCGCGGGGCGGTTCAGTGACTCGGCGATGGAGGATTGGCCGCGGGGAGCGAGGTCCACGATCCACGACAAGCGATGGAGGCCTAGGCAACAATGGCGGTGTTTTGTTTTATCGATCGACTTTGTCACTTCAGAGGGGATCGTTTGCCGCTGTCGGATCTCAAAATGTTTGCTAGGGTTGCATTTGCACCTTTGTAACTTTAAACCTTTGGCTAATTCGCTACGTCAGTTGTTTGCGGTTTTTTTATTTCATTGAAACAGTAATTTTTGTCAGTAGCCTGGGGGACTAGCTATTTTCTTAGTGAAGGAGTCCACGATAGACTAGTGTTACAGTTTTCACAACTTTCATTATTAGTTTTCTTATCTTTTGGCTGTATATTTCAACATTATTGCTGTTCAAGCTGTATATTTCAACAGCAATAATTATTTTTATTTGTTAATATTTTTTTGTAGTAGCATTATCTCAATAGCCTCCAATAGGATTAATGTGAAATAGTTACTTAACTACGAGACTAGTCCATTTATATGGAAATAAAATGTATGGTTGGGTTTTTAACGATACTTGTGAGAAAGTTGCCCGCACAGTAGCGGCATTGTTCTGCTCGGAGCGTCATGTGGGCTATTTTCACCAGCGCGGCGTGGGGCGGCCCCCGGCGTGGCGGGGAGGCGATGTTTTCAGCCCGGGCTGTAGACCGTGGGACCGAGGGCGAGGGTGCGCCTTTGGGATCGATAGTCCCTTCCACCCGAGGCAAAAAAACTCGGTGCTTGTGGAAAAGGCTGCCTGTTTAAAAGTTTTCAATGTAGGTAGTCGGTTTTACTGAAAAAATTCTTAAAATAGGTTAATAGGTATCCTTCTTTATAGAAAATGTCAAACTACAGCTATCGGTGGGCGAAGCAGCCGAATCTTATAAAAACAACCCAATGGAGCATCAGTTGTAATAAGCCACTAGGCCTAAACTGCTTTGTCCAAGCTGTATATTGAGTTATTTTTTGGTGTAGCGGTTGAGGCTGTACCGAATTTGAAAGTTATCATCGGCTTTATGAAAGAAACGCGATATTTTTTGTGATTGGATCCGAAAGCGATAGTATTATTGATCTGGCAGTAGTTTTCGGGGTGCTTAGCTTAACCGTGGTTCCGGGTTACATTGCGCGTAGGAGGAGGTCATACGCCAAGGTGTACGGTATATCAGCAGTCAGGTTAGTCAAGGCGTACCAGCGACAATACGAGGTCCTGGGCCGAAGGTCCGAGACGAGGCCGCCGCCGACTGGGGCTTCCAACACCTCATTGTTGGTGTAGTTTCTTACCTGGCAGTATGGCAGACAGTTCGGTGAGTTCAATCGCAGCAAACGTTATTTGAATAATTATTGCTCGGTTATGGGGTTCAAACTGTCATACCAATCGGCCCTTTAATTGTCTGCTGACCGGTTGCGCTTTTTTTAGGTTATGAAGTCATTGTTGACTTTTGATTGTTTGATCTACAACTGTAAACTCATTACTCAGCAGAGGCCCGAGGCCTTGTTTGATTGTAAACATTTATTCTCAGCTCAGTGCCCTCAGCCTTTTTGGTCCAATAACCCTCCCCCCTCCGTATTTTCTCGAATTTTATTTGCAGAGGCTGCTTAACTCACGGGTCCAAAGGGTGGGCGGTGTGTTATTTTGCAGTGTTGCAGTTCCGCGCCCATGACACTATTGCTGTGGGAAGTGGGTCGCGCGCTCGTTGCCGTTACAACTGTGTTCGTTATGTTGGCAATCTTGCACGAAACTTGGCAACACCGCACTGATTATACTGCGAAATCGCTCCTTTTGCAGCGTGTCGATTCAGAGTCAGAGTTTATTTAATGAGTTAATTAATCATGCAGGCTGTGAAATTGACGGAATTTCGTTCTAGAAACTTGAATTAGAAATCTTGTTATCGGCCTTGATAGCAGGCAACTCTTCTAGACGCAGGGAACCTTTATTACTGAAGGAAAGAAATAATACGTGTAATTAGTATCGCTATTAATTGACGAAATCAATAGTTAAAATGATTTAAATTCTCTACAATCGTCTACACCAATTAAATAAAAAAAATTCGTAGGCCTAACTCCTAGGGCCATATATGTTGGGCCTTAACGACGTGGTGCTGTGTACAGTGCCTATACTGTATGTGTGACCTTGGTAACCAATGCACCTTATCGCATACACACCACCCGAGCTGCAGTGAACAGTGAATAACAAGGGGAATAGCCTCCAGCCACTTTCACTCGTATTGTGGATCACTGTGCCACTCCCCCATCGAGGCTATAAAAAACCAAACTACAACACCAACCCACACCGTTGTTTTGATAGGCGTCCAACCCACAGCATATCCCATGGGTAGGGTGAACATACGTCCCGTGAAAACGGATAAGTCCCGTTTTTCACGTTGTGTTTCGTTGTCCCGAAAAACTTTGTCGGGACGTCAAAATGTCCCGTTTTTTAAGTAGGCCTAGGTCATATATAAAAACATACCTAACGTTATCTTAAAATTTAGAGCCATCTGACATTACTTACACTTATAAAAGAATATTACGAACTTTTACCAAATCCTTAACAAGATTTTAGTTTTACGCCACCTACTATAATCAGTTGGCTGTTCTGCTGCGCTGCCTTAAAATAATTGGTTGGCTACTGGTTATGATTATAAAAGTTTAATCATGATACCTTTTTGATCCGACTATTTTATATTTATTACCACCTACATAATTTATTGTTAGAAAATCTTTTTCTTTTATAATAAAATATTAAGTTCTTAAAAATGTGACTTGATTATTTTTAATCCTCAGTATGTGGCGATTCAAAAAATTACCTTCCATGACTGCATGCCATTTATTGAATTCTCTAAGAAAAACTGTCACAATCGTGCGCTGTAATAAGTTCAAAATTAGTGTATTGGGGATGGGGGGGAGGGGTGAGTTTTGTTTGTGTCCCATTTTTATTTTGAAACAATCTAGTCACCATACATGGGACCGAGAGTCGTCACCCCCCACGCCACGTGCCGTCAGGACGCCGTGGCCTATCTCCAGTGTTCCAAGGCCGTGCGTGCAAACTCCCGCCTTGTACTTTTTGTTTGATTGGCGAATGTTGATAAGTCGCACTGTAATGAGTCCTTCTTCATATCTGCACAGACCTCGCGAACCCCGGGTCCAATTAAGTCGTAGTTAGAGGGAAAGGTCGATTTTAAACAGACTTATCTCTTCTATCCAGGCGCGAGATAAACCCCCAGTGATTTTGACACGTGGCCAAAGACCAACAAAGACGACGTTGACTTTGTCTCTTCTGCCAAACCACGGCGAATGAAAACGTTTGTGTCCGTCGCCACTGCCAAACACAGGATAAATTTAGAACTCGGTAAATCTGATCTGCCTCAAAGTTACTCTGAACAATAATTTTTGATTTGGTATCAGAATCAACCATTGGTTTGTTTGGTCACCTCTAGCTGTTGTTTGGCTCTGCTGTCATAGCTTTTCAGATTCATGTCATATAAGATTCAATTTTACCAAAAACAAACGCACAATCTTGACATAATCCCCTCTCCTAGTTATAATCAGTAAGAGATTATCCCTTCCGGTTCTCAAAAAGTCCGGTAGAAAGTTTACCTCATTTGTTAATTTTATATACATGATTATAAATACAGGTTGACAACTTACAAAAGAGCCTTCAACAAATCGATCTGAAGGTCTTACTTCAAACCGCAATACCTAGAATCCTGAATTTGGCATTTAGGTCCCTCTTAGGCCCTAAATGATCATTCTTAAACGGTTTTACAAAATTGCCTTGGGTTTTAGAATGCCAGTCAAAAATGCAACTGTGGGCAGGCTCTTTTCAAAGTTGTCGGCCTTTAATTATGTTTGATTTTCAACATAACTTTTGTAGATATTATCATTTGGCTATCTAACTAATGAACATAATCGTATACAAAGCCGTAGCCAGGAAATTTTTTCGGGGGGGGGGGGGGGGGTTTGGGCAGGACCGGCAGGTGAATATCCGGCTCTTTAAAAAAAGTGGTGACCTTTTTTTTACTCGCGTGTGTGCTTTCCGCCGCTTTTTTCGTTATTTTGGACCCTTTTCGACTGTTTCCGGGCCCCTCTACGTTTAGTCGGGGGGTTTTTGGGGGGGGGGTTTCGACTATTTCGGGGGGGGGGGGTTTTCACCCCCATTTCCTATGTTTTCAATGGTATTTCTACATTTCGGGGGGGGGGTTCTGACCCCCTAACCCCCCCCCATGGGCTACGCCCTTGATCGTATATCATTGTGTATAATCAATGATATTATTCTTCTGCAGCCCCTTGTTATCATTATATCTTATACTACCTACCTTATGTCATCTTTGTTTCATCCCTTATGCTACCTACCTTTTCTACATGAAAACTACTAACTGTAATGGTGGTTTTTCTTCCAGGTGGACAAAAATGGTTTGTTGTACATGATGGAGTACAGCGTAATGACCAATTTTGTCCTTTTGCAGGACAACCTGGTACACAGCGTGGCTTGCGAGGAGCCGCGGGAGTGCAAGGGCCTCCGCAAGAATCTCAGTGGCAAGTGGCGGCGGCTGGTCAAGAAGAAGCCGCCGCAGGAAGTCTATACGTTACCCGCTGAGCTCCGGGACCAGCTCAAGACCATCTACGTTTATTGAATCTACCGTACTTTAGTTAGTATTCCTGGTGAATTGGATCATTAGGCTCAAAAGTCTTTTTTTTACAAATTCACTTTTTTCCTAAAATTGACATTGTCAACTATGATGTTTTCGGTTAGGGATAATTTATTAAATCGTACGGTACCGAGCAGTATTAAAGTCACTCGGAGCGGGTGCCCGGACGGAGGAAGTGCCATCGCTCAGCGCGGCGTAAAGTGATATTCCAGTAGCCTAGTTGTATATATCCATTGTAGTCTTATGTATATATTCCTTCCATGTATTCCACAGACACATCCTGACGGATTTGTTTCACTGGGTACCTTAGCGGTATTTTCCAGAAAAAATGCCTGCTCTAGGAAATCTTTGTATTTTTAAGTTTTTATTGTGATGACTCATATTGAGTCCTTTAGTTAAGTGATTTTTTTAGCCTAGTAAAGTAAGTTGTATCACTTGATATGATGAATTTAAATCTACCTTGTACAGTTAACACGGCCGAATGAACGTGAAATAGTGGTTTGAAATGTGACTGTAAAGATTTTTGTATTTTTACAATATTTTTGTTGTAGAAGTGTTTACCAGATTCATGTAATTCGGTTGGGGAGCAAAATTACTGATAATCATAAAGTGTACCTAGTTAAAAGAAAAGTTTTTAAATTGAAAGAGATTAGGTTGTAACAAAACATAGGTATTTGAGTTAATTATGTTTTATTTGGCAGGTTTCTATTTTTATCCGTTAAAGTTTAAACTGGTTCTTCAATAATATTTTGTAAAGAGTTGAATTTTTTCTATAAAAAAGACAACACATTTTTATTTCTTAGAATATAAATAGAAAATCTGTGCAACTTAAATTAACTAGTCAGTTAACAATATTCAAGGTTCAGGACTGACTCTGTATCAGTATTTTCACTTGTACTTTGTTTATGTTAGAAAAAGAGAGCAAATATTTTGTTAATATAACATTAGAATGATAGATTGCCATGCAATAGTCAAAGATTTTTAATTAATGTAATTAAGAAGTGCTAAAATAAACTCAACCTGTAATTATTCAGAGTTTTGTTGTTATCATTTCCTCATCCTCTTGGGTCAAATAAATAAATTTAAAGCCTAGAAGTACAATGGGTCATGTCCAACATTTTATTTTAAACATGGTATCTCAACAGCCGACATAAGGTTACAATTTTCTCTGGCTGAGCCGTGATACCGGTAGTTTGAGTAAACTGTACTACATGTACAAAACTCTTTTTAGCAATAGAAGATGATAAGTTAAATTTTATGATCACAAGCTAAATATAAGTCAAAATTATCATTAAGTTATTGTATACCTGACGGATTGGTTCATTTTGGATTAAAAAAATTAAATTGTAATTTCCAAATCTACTTCTTGCTAAACTAAACTTGCAAAAGTAAAAACTCCCATTGCAGAAGACCTGCATATTTAATATGCTTGAATAAATCATTTACACGTAGCAACACATCAAGAATAATGTGGACATCAATGGACATCTGTAAATAACCATAAGCCTACAAAATATTATCCATAAGAATAACATAGGAAATGAGTATGTAGGTTTGTTGCTACAGAAATTTTCAAATGAGGGATTTCAGGATTTAATCCAGTAGATCTTAGTTACATGAAGCCAAATACCAAATTTAACCAAGATATTATGTTGAGAAATAAACTATCCAATTTTTTTTTATTTCCCATATAAGGTTAACGTGGGAAATGAGTATGTAGGTTTGCTACCACAAAAATGTAAATATCCAGGGTTTTAGACTAAAATACATTAGAACTCATCTAAATGAAGCCATATAAGCCGGGTTTTATTAAGTTTCGTCAAGAAATAAGCAAGATGTTTAATTTTATTTTTTCTCCACAAGGTTAAAATTGGGACAACGTATTGTGTTTACCAATCTTATTATCTCGGTAACCAATGGACATAGAAGAATGATTTAAGATACCTCATATATGTTTTTTTAAAGCTGAATTCAAAGGTGTAAACCAGAGTTGGATTATTTTAATTTTTATGTGTGAAAAATAAAAAAAAACATTTTTGGGGACTTTTTCCCCTCAACCTTTCTTCTGATGTTCCGATTGGGCTGGTTTTCAAACTCATCCGAATAATTAATTACTACTTTACAAGCCTATGCCAAATTTCATTTCGAACGGACCGTGTGCTCACAGACACACACATATACAGGGTGTTTGATATATATATATACACATACACAATTTAAATTTTAAACTGCAGTGTGAGTTCTTTTTGAATTAATCCATAAACAGCGTAAAAAGAAGGCAAATTTCATGGGATTTTAGAGAAATTCCCCAATATTTCCCCTATTTAAAGGTATATGGGAAAATACCTTAGTTTAGACAACAGACAGAAGCACATTTCCAACAGACAGAAGCACATTTACTTGGCTATGTTTGGAGAACTTACTCAGCTGATTTGGAGAACATAAACAAAGAGCATAACTGTCTTATAACTTCAGATGGGTAAATGATTGGCCAAAAACATATTTTGAACGCCACCAGCGCACTCACTCACCCGCCTAATGATTTGGCCGGAACTCTAGGTCTAACCATGAGACCTTTACAGGCGAGGTAATAACTTCTTCCCTGTAGGGGAAGGGGAATAAATTTGCTAAAATGGTATCAGCTGATCCTAGCCATTTGACCAATGTAACAAGCCTTCAGCGAGGGCCCGTTTCATCTGAATCTGGGTGTCTGATATAAGCATCATCAGAGCAATTCTTTTTCATCCTAGGAATATGCCATACACCTTTTACAATGTGTAAAAAATATCAGAAGTTTGACACAGCCACTTTCAAATAAAATATTACTATTTCGTAACAAGAAGTGTATAGTAGGGAAAATATTTATTATTTTCTCTCTTCATAAACTAAATAGGTATTCTCACATATAAAGAATAATTCTTTAGAAATTCACTGAGAACAGGTTTGCTATAACCTCCAAACGAATCCCATTATTTAAATTCAATAATCATTCATCAATCGATTGAATGACTTCACCCATAACCATCTCTAGTACAAGGCCGCGGCGCTAGTAAATGGCAACATCGCGCCTAAGAGTTCAGCTGATTTGGTTATCCATACTCTCTTATGGCACTATTTTTTGTTTACTTGAAACCAGCTGGCTCTGTAGGGGAAATTCAATGGTTTTACTATGCAAAAAACCCTTGAGAAGTGACGTTGCTAGGTCGAAGGCCGCAGCCTTATTACTAGAGATGGCTATGCTTCACCTGATTCCAGGGGTATTTTATAGTTTTTAAGGCGGAAAAATTACGTCTATTTCATATTATCACTATTAAGTGATAATATTATCACTATTATTTTGCATTATTCAGACATTAAGTTTGACATGGATTTTTTTACAAATAATAAATACTTAATGATAACACCAAGTATAAATAAATAAGTTTTCAACACTGTGTATATAAAAACTGCCTGCTATCGTACAGCTGAGACCTACAAAAACCATAAATTTCCTCACATCAAAACAAATAATGATCAGCTGATTTTTCGGTACCCAAACATTCCATTTCTGTGCCCAAAAAAACTTTTTCAGTGCCCAAACAAAATTTTTCCTTACCCAAACAAACGAAATTACTGTTTTGACAGTTCAATCAGCTGACTATAAACTAAAATAGACAGTTCAGCCAAGTCCACTCTGGTTCAGCCGTATTGTGTTTGTTTATAGAAAAATTACTAACTTATGAAATATTTGATAATTTTTTATAAGTTTGGTTACTTATTTGCATCGTGATGGAAAGTATATTTCACTACTAGCCGCCAAAGCCCCATTTCGGGGCTCGATAGTGAACACATGTTCAACTTCGCCTTGCAAGTAAAACCATTGATTTTACACCTACTTTTGTGACTATAGTAGTGAAATATACTATTTTACATTTTTTATGTATATTTTTTCTATAAAATATATATCATGAAAAGACATTTATACATTTTTTAGAACTCATTAAAATGACTTTTTTTTATAAATGTCCAGTTTTTGGGCATTTAAAACCGCTTGGGGCAAAAGTCCTCCTCACTGGTCGTTCGTCCAGCCTGCATTATAGATAGTCCTGAATCACAACTATGTAAAAAAAATTAGATAGTCCTGGTGTCCTTTGGCTATTGTAAATATTGGTACTCAGTGAGTTACATATGCGGCTGTATAGATTCAAAATTTAATCTACCAAAAAGGTGTAGCCTAATTGTGTATTTATGTGAATTAGGTTTTGCAATTTTATTCCAATTTTACAATCAAATGAAGATTTATTTTTATTGCAGTAAATGAACAAAAAATCAAGCCTTTATTTAATAACACAGTTGAATATGTTTTTGCTCTGAAATAGAATAGAGATACTCAATCAGACGAGCATACTTTATTTTCCATTTCCAGCAAACCTAACTTATATTTTACACTAGCAGTTCCCGTGACTTCGCACTTGATAAAAATTATAGTCTGACATTGATTTCACAAATCTGAAGGGGATGGATGGAAAAAGGTTATATCAATGAATATTCAATGTAGAGGTCTGTTTACGTGCTATGGCGTTGTGTAGGTTTAAAAAAACAGTTATACTCGTAATACAGTAGGTAGTGTAGGTTTCATGACTCCGTCATAACTCAAAAACGGAAAGACCGATTTTACCGTGAAATGTATGTGTCAATGTTAAGGTATTTCTATGCATATTTGCCAATACGACTCAGAATTGTCAAATAGGATATCAAATAATTAGGACAATAAAGAGCAGAATGTTCGGAACAGTGGCGCCATCCGTCGACAGTGTTATAAACTTGAGTCACTTAGTTTACGACTTAACTTCACTTGGGCGATTTCCAATATATTTTGAAAGGTCAACTTCAGACTGCAGCATTAATTTTTTTTCTGCAAAGCCAGGACAGTGCCAGTACACCCTCGGATTAGATGTGAAAGGAATTCACCAAACTATTGCAGGGGATGAATACATTAAGGACGTTCTAAGGGAAAAACTATAACTCCCGTTGCCTACTTTTTAGTAAATAAAGATTGAGCCACATTTTATGATTAGACAGATAAGGTACAGAAATTGATGATGGATAAAACCTTAACTAAATGTAACTTTTATACATAGTGCTTATGACCTAAATAAATTGACAAAACAACCATAAAAACATAACGAAAGGAATCAAATTATAGATCAGCTAAATCAGACTATACGTTTGTGGAGCTAATTACGCTATGCTTGACTGAATGAAATTGCAAGTGTACACAAAAAATCTTCCATTACATTTATACGGGCATATTTCAATCCTTTGACTCCGCCAAAAAAACCTTAAAACCCAGATATTTTTATAATTTAAGGATTTCTATATACTGGTAAATAGATCAAAGAATTAGATTAGGGCTATTACAGCACAGTCTGTCGGTGAATAAAAAAATAACGTACCTCCTCTTTCAGTCTTGCGGGGAATTAGTTTCAAGACTTAACCACAAAAGAAGCTCTCTCATCAGGCTTTAAACTATAGAGGTCGAATTAGATTAAACGCCAAATCATTGTAACAGTCATAATTACAACTCCCGCTGCCAAAATAAATATGGTGCCAAATACTGAATTTATGATTAAACAGATTAGGTTCTAAAACTAAACTAAATGTAACTTTTATATAGTACATAATTATGTCCATAAAATAAATTAACAAAATAATAATATAACCGTGATGAAAGAAATCAATTTTTAATCAGCTGTAACAGGGTATATGTACATTTGTGAAGCTAACTCAGCTGGCTGATTGAATGAACATTGAAAATGTAAACAAAAGATCGTCCATAACACTTTTATATGGGAAAATTTGAAATATTCGACCTCGCCAAAAACCCCTTTAAACTTTGAATTTTGTAAAATCCTTTCTTAGCAGATGCCTACGCCCTAAGAGGAACGTCCATGCAAAATTTCAAGGTTCTATGTCATATAGTTTGGGCTGTGCGATGATAGGTCAGTGGTATTTGACAAATATATAGTAGAAGATTCAGCATGTTGGGTGAAATTTTAATGAAGCAGTTGAGAAAATGACCCTAGAATAACAGACACGAAAAGGTGAGAGATTGAATATAAGCCATAAATTGTTTTGGTGTCACAATAGGACTTGTTATCACTTTTAATGGAACCTTGGAGAGAAAACCACAGGTTCTCTTGATAACATTCATGAGCTCCAACTAAGTCTCAGGTGGCAATTGCCACCACCTTTTAACAGAGAGAATACACATACCCATTGATTGATTGATAATTTCTCAATTTTATTAACTGACATTATTATATACATGTAGATAATAGGTATTTGATAATAGGTAGGTAGATTATTTATTTCTTTTGAACAAAAGGAAAGCAGTAAAACTATCACAGTATTGTGCAAGATATTTCAGTGGAAGTAAAAACCAAAATGTAGTATCTACATTCTTTAATTGGCTTATGATGAAGTTCATTGACTGAGATGTTCTCAATATAGTACAAGAATAGAGTGCACGAAACAGGGCGGACAGCAAAAACTGTAAACTCATCAAATCGTCTGCTTAACCTCAGCTGAGATGACTAAATGAAATGTTTTTGTTAAACTGTCAAAACTTTGTATACATATTCAGGGCCTTCTCTGTAACAAGTTGATTAACTACCCAAATAATAAAAATTAATTTCGCCAACTCATCCGCCCTATTTGGTGCCCGTGATTATGATTAAAAGATGTATACTTGTTTTCAAAACAGATTGTTCGAAAGCCAATTTGAGCTTTTGATCAGTTTGGATAAGTTATGTTTGTCGGAAAAAATGCAGTTTAAAATGAACATGACAAATTTGATCAAACGACGTTATTTTCAGACAAATTTCAATAATTAAAATTTTGTAACAAAAGGATGGGGTGAAAAATAAATAAATCAAACAAAACCAAATAAATTTGGATCAAAATCATATTACTGTATTCAAATTATGACAATTTATGCTGGAAAGCTCTTTTTCAATGCAAAAAGTTCACAAAAATCAGGTGCCGGGCACCCCCTGGCAGCAGTGACATCCCCAGAAATCTGCCCATGGACATGCTTTTTCATCTCATATTCATTAGACTATGTCCTTTCTCAAACTTTTTCTCAACCAACCTGCCTTGTAATTTGTTAAGCATCAAATTAAAACTCTGAAAAAGTAGTTATGACTTTATAGGCTAGCATATCACCAAAGGTTTTAAAAAAAAACCAGCTATATTGCAGATAAACAAAGCAAATGACCTTGGTTGCACTCCCAGCTAACATTACACATCAGCCTTTTGAAACAAAGATTCACTCATTCAACAAGTTTCCTGAAAAACTTGAGCAATCAATTGTTGCAAGCATCAAGATTATAAATTTTTCGCAGCAATGAGTAAGTATTACTCAGCAGAGTTGTACACGGTACATTGTTTCTTACTCAGTGGACTGGTTCATGGTTAGTTTGTGAAGTCGGATTGTATTGTTATTGTTTTGATGATTGGGGGGGTGGGGGTGTAACCATTATAATTATCCAAAACCTAGCTCGTTACTATATATTTGATTATTTATTTAGCTAACTCCAATATTCCATTGTTACTGGATCAAGTTGAGGATAATCAATTTCCACTTTGAGACTCCTGTTCTTATTTCTAGAAGCAATTTTTTTTAATAACTCCTTTATATTTTATGTTATAGCTCGACCGAATCATTAAAGTTACCAAACCATTTAATATGAAAACAGTTGGAATCTATATTAATATGCAAGCGGTTTTCTTTTCACAATCAAACCTCAGTAATGGCTGGATGGATTTTAACGTTTGAGGTGTCAAATTAAAGGGAATTTTATGTCAATTTGTCAATATGTCTTGGAATTTTAAAAAAGGGCGACAATAAAATACAGTAAAGGGTTGAAGTTGAAGTTTCAGAACAATGGCACTATCCATTGACCTTTGACCAAGCTCATTTCACCATGTTTAGAATTGAACATATAGGTCGTTTTTTAAATAATTTTACAGGTAAACCACAAATTGTAGTGTTTGCAAGCGAAGCTGCAACCGAGTAAACTAGTACTATTATTAATGGAACAACATTTCAAGAATCTATAAAATCCATTTTATACTTTCAAAGTAGATGGTTTGGAATCCTATGTGAACTTCATTTTTTTGAAGCCATTTTGATTTGTCGGTAAGAAAAGACCTGAGGAATGTAAGGTGGACATGAGAAATTACCTAAGTTCATTCAAGGTGATGGTTTTATAACAATAATGAGTGTCCGACTAAACAAATACCATAAACATTTATTTATTGTGGATACACAAACTGCAAAGTAAGCGCATTATCCCTTATAGAGGGAGAGGGGATTAGTTTTAGCTCTCTAGCAGCTGCTCAGCTCAAGAGTCTGCAGTACTGAGCGGATAAAGACTGCTCCCCTTTGGCTGCTTCCACCAATCATACGGATTGCTCTCCCTATCAAACTAGGTTTGTTTTAACAAGCACCAATATACAGATTGTTCCCCCTGGCCATGTTAGAAAATATTATTTCCGGATGTATCTGTACCATTCTAAACCAAAGCAGAAATCATTATCAGCATTTACGTGATATGGGGTGCACTGAAGGTCGAATTCACATTTAATAATAGTATTGTAAGGTATCTATCTGCTGTCTTTATAGAGTACTTGAACGCCAGCAAAGACTTTGTTGATGAAGTAACAAAGGACAGTTCTTAGGCTCCCGTTTTTGGATCTTCCAAGGAACAGAACACCGTTAGTAAAAGATTTAGTGCCCGAATTATCCAATAATACCAGAGAGACAATTCGCTGACTTCCTTGTGGATATGAATATGGAAAATGGAGTTCTTTTAGCGAATTTCCCCTATAGGGAAGAAGCTATTATCGTAGGTCTCATGGTAAGACCTAAGCCCAAGACCATGATAACTTTTTGTTTTGGGGCCCCAAGAGGCAAAAAACACTATTCGTTTGAATTTTTAGATATATATCTATGTGTCTGTTAGCACGATAGCGGTAAAAATGGTCTGATCTTTATGAAATTTGGTACAGACATGCAAAGTGTTAATCAATTGGACGAGTTCGTAAACCAGCCCGATCGGACCACCGGAAGGGGGGGTAAAGGGGGATAAACCCCTCCAAAAATGGTTTTTTTTAGTTTTTTACATGCAAAAATAAAAATAATCTAATTTTAGTTGACATTTTTGAATTCAGCTCAAAAAAACAAACAATTTAGTATTTTGAATCATTGCTCTATGTCCATTGGTTACCTAGATATTAAAGTGGTAAACACAGTACGTTGTCCCAATGTTAACCTTATGGGGAATAAGTAAAATTCTATATATCTCTTATTTCTCAACATATCGTGATAAAACTTGGTAAATGGCTTCTTCTAGTTCAGATCTACTAAATATTTAATTTAAATCAACCAGTTTTAACATACCCGTTGCAGCAAACCTGCATACTCATTCCCCATGATATTCTTATAGAGCTTAGAAAAACATGTCAAATCTCGCCGTGTTGGGTTGAAATATGTTCTTTTGCACTTGAAATTCGCTGAGTATGCAGGTCTGCTGCAACGGGGGTATTTACACCTACATGGGTATCTTTTAAAAAGCGGATAGAAGATTACCATGCATGTGAATATTTTCATACTAATTTCAGTAGAAAATGTTACCACTCCCACTCAAATGTGTTTACCTGAACTAGGAAGCTGATGATTTAGTTAGGGCTCATAAGGCTTAGTTGGTGATTAGCAGTTTATTCTCAGCCAATCATAAAATTAAATTTATGTATACCGTTTTTGAAAATAGATCCAGTTTATTTATTTTAGAACCCGTAGTCTGATATCGGATTATTGAAGGTACTGATTCATCGGATAAGACAGTAAATGTATTATGGTCGTTGTCACAATGGTTTCTCATTATGTTATGAAAAAAATACGATAGGTGGTCTATGAAAATAAATGGAACACATTAACATATTAACTTATTTAATAGACAACATTTAGAAACAAGCTTATCAATAACCCAACCATCATCCTGTACATCATATCACAATGATTACGCAGTACAAAATATATATTTGTCTACAAACATAACAGTGAATATCAAACAAAAGCCTGCTGGAAGGTAAGGAACACTGAAGCTTAGCTACCTACGTAGGCTCACGTCTAACTAAGAAAAATGAACAAGAACGCTTAACTCTTAGTATGGTATTGGTATCACCTTTTGAAGGAATTCCTATAATCTAAAATACAAACCAAACTAGAACACCTTTAACAACTGAATTCTCAAAAGTCAAACTTTTAAAACTATCATAAAAAAGTTTAAGGAATGTCTAACTCATACTGACAATTTTTTTCATCAAACAATAAATATGCCTAAAATAACCTAACTAACAGCACCAACCAAGATCACAATCAACACAATTTTTATCTTATATATCACAAATCATAACTGATTAAACATTTTAACACAAGAATAACATTGGAAATAATTATAATCAAATTATTTTTATGACTCTGGAGTACAACTTACCAGTTGCAACTCTACAAAAATATTAGGACTATAATTCAACTATCTACAATATTCTTAAATGCAATAATTTTAAATGCTATCTGAAGTAGGGTTTTCTAAAATAATTTTTATTTTAAGTTCACTCTTAAGATAAAGGTTTAGTTATTGAACAAAAAAGTTACAGTTTTCAGATCAATTGATAAGCTTCAAAAACAAAATTATATTAGTTTATGTATAGGTGCCGTCCAAAAATTACAACGCCCCTAGGGGGGAGGGGGGGGGGTTTCCAGAAGCGTTATGAACAGGGGAGGGTGGGAGGGTTAGAGGCAGCATTACGTAACTGCTAAACCTCAAGAATGTATATCTTATTTTATTCAAAATTAGTTTGTTTTCTCAAGTTAAAAATCAAGTTTTTAAAAATTGTTTAATGTTAGTATTATATTTTCTCACAAGTTTGATGCAGCGACGCAGTCCATTAACAAAAAACCCCAGAACGGAGTCATCCACAATCCACGATGCCAATCGTGACACTATCTCTAACCACATGACTACTCCATGAAAAAAAGAGTGAAGATTATATTTATTTTCTTCAGTTTCTTTCCTTTTGCTGTGTGCAATGTGAAGTGATATATAATATATTAAGATTGGATCAAATATTTGTATTTGTTATAACAATGATTTGTTTCTTTAGAGTTTCAATTTGTCTTTCGATATATATTACGATTTTTAGAATGAGTTAAATTCGGGGGGTAATGGCACTGTTTTATGTAATTTTTAGGGTGGGGGGGGGGGGGGTAGTGTCGCCGTTTCAGTTCCGTTACAAGGGAGGGAGGGTCTAAAAAGGCAGATTTCAGTGTTAAGTAATTTATGGGCGGCCCCAAAAATGTTTTGGTTTGAAAATAAATAATTTTGAATAATAATTTTTAAATCTTGCTAAAATAAATAATAAAGAGGGTGTGAAACAACTTTTTACCCCAAGCCTAATGGACTGTTGAATCAAGTTAAGACTGTCAATCACTGTAAGGCACAAACGTTTTTTTTTAATTTGTAACCTTGAAACCATGATTTGAAATTTTAAATAATAATATTAATACTCATTGACATAAATGTAAATTTACTGAATGAATCATAATTTGTTTTAATCAAAATATGAAACAAGTTTTTATTTGCAAGTGATTTTACAGTAAGGATAAAAAGCACAGGGGCATGGGATGAGGGGGTGTAGGGTTTTTGCTGTATTTTAGCATGTTTACAGAAAATGAAGTAAGCAAGTAGTTTAAATGAATTTACAAACAGTATAAATTTAAAAATGTTAAGACACTTGCTGAATTACATTTCTTCTCTTCCAATGGCGCTCACAATTCCAGTAAATTAACACATGGCATAGCTTACTCCAATCAATCAAACCTTGTTTACTTGAAATTCAATTCCCAATGTTAAATTTTAAGGAGAAGTCCAATCTTAAAGGGTGTCTAAGGCTCTTCTCTTAAGTCTGACCTTTATGAATCCTACAAAACTTGATGCCAAGCTTTTTTCAACGACAACTAAATCAGTTCGGTGCTGTAGGAGTTATGGTCTTAAAAAACCCTTGGCATATTTAATAAGTATAGACACTGAATACTTAAAACACTGTACATGATTTTTAAAGGATTAAAGTATATACTTGGTAATTTATTTTTAATAAGGGGTTTAAACTTTAAAAACAATTTTTTGGGTATTATTTAACCTACTTATTAGTAAAAAATCAATCTTCATTGTTTGGTTGCAAACATAATGTAGTCTACAACAAATAAGGAATAAATATGACATTAAAAGTGATTTATATTTTAAAATATATAAAATGCTTATACATTAACATAGAAAATTATTTAATGGACATTTTTAAAGAAATCTTTTTTATTAGGGTTCATTACTGACAGCACATGAATGATGTTAATGAGTATAGGTTGATTAAAACCTTTACGGTACACTAAAAAATTAAATGGTTATGATTGACATTTCAGCAACTTAGATCTTGAAACTTTATAAAAAAAATTATCTGAAAAAATCTACAATGGAATTAAAAAGATTAAACTACTTTATAAGTATTTTTTCAGGGTTACCACTAAAGATGTGTAGCCTGCAGATGATCAAAATTCCTCCCAAAAATTAACAAAACAATAATTAAGTTTACTTTTACAAATATTCAAGCTTAAAAATGAAACATATAGGAAATATATTTTTATGTTGTGTTTACTTCACATGCAATATTCACATTCACAAGTAATTAAATAACTCACTTCCAGAGTAGCAGTTTAATCTATTCAAATCAAATAAAGATCCAAAATATAAATAATTAGGTTATATACCTTGTAACCTTTATTGATTGATTCAATTCTAGAAGCGAATAATGAACAAAAGATCCAAAGCTCATAATAAATAAATTAATTATTTATACTTTTTTCATAATGTCCCCAAAAAGATTTTGTATGTGTGTAAAAAAGCAGCACCAGACGAGAGCAAGACATTACTGTAGGTCAAACAATAGAAACCCGTACGAATAAATCAGCTGACTCCTGTGATACGTGATAATACATGCATGGCATTCAATTGATTCATAGTATAATATTGATTGATGACTGTAAAGGGGTCAAGGGTATTACATCAGGGAAAACTCATAACTGATTTGTAAATCACATATAAAAATAGCAATCATAATTAGTCGGTAATAGATCCAAAATATCACAGAGCAATTTAATCCCCAATTCGATCAGCTAAAATCTCAGATGTTAATCATGATTACATAACCAGCAAGTTATCAAGAGTAAATGTAATTTAATAATAGAGGAATAAATAATTTTCAATGCTGATGTACAAATTAATAAAACAAACTGAGGGTTACTAACTAAGAACCAATGACATAGCTCGCTGATCCAAGGTTTATGGTTTAATAAAAGAATTACAATAACTTGATAATCTTGGCTGTTTATAAGAAATCGATAAAGTATCACAACATATCCTGGTTAAATTAATAATTTATGGAATCAAACAGCACCATTCTTATTCTTATTACATTATTCATTACACAATTTTTGTGGTAGCCCTGAAATAAATAATGTGTATAAATTTGATCCTCGAGAAAAAAAAGTAAAATACATGACCGTAATTTGGAACAGTAGATTATTTACATATAAGGATCGTTAAATAGCAATAAATTATGTTAAGACATTTCAATTGACTTACAAATATTCCCCCAAAGAGGCAGAAAGATCGAACGATTTACCAATGAATACCATAAATTCAAGCGATAGTAATAAACTCCAACAATAAAACATAATACTCATATTAAGTCGACGGTATAACAAAGATAATAGTTCTGATATTATGAACCTAGATCCACCTTGTGTCTCCAAAGTTTAAAATAATGATCCACTGAAATCTGATTAGTCACACAAATATTAAAAACAAACAATAAAACATCTACTCTAAAAAGTATAGTTCACAAATAAACGTGTATAATCTAGCTTTCATTTTATGTATATATGTACAAGAAAACATCAAAACAATAAAACGATAAAAAAATAATAATGCCCTAGGTGAAGCTCTACACAAATCCTTAGCGATATACAATGTACATTTATACAGGCGTCGTGGCGGAGCTGCGGGAGTTACCGCAGCGGCATGGGCTCCAGGAAGTCCTGCTCGATGTCGGCCTCCAGCTCGGCGAGGGGGAGAGGCGAGAAGTGGCCGCTGCTCATCACCGTGAAGAACGGGTGCAGGTCGGACAGGGCGCGGATGGAGCTGCCGGGCGGTAGCAGCGGCGATGGGATCTGCTCCGGCGGCCCGCCAAACTGAATCACCAAACTCGTGTAAATATACACTCTCTAAATACGTTGTTTCCAATTATTGTTGCCTTTCAAAAATATATTACGGTTTGACTATTTGTAGCTAAAACCGTTTTAGAAACTTTAAAAGCTCGTGTTCACTTGCCGCTCAGGGTAGCTCAGAGGTAAAGGTAAAGGGACGTGGCCCTGTTTGTCAAACGTCGCTGGTTCAATTCAATTCAATTTCATTTTCAGTTGTTTAGCCTCCGGATTACTGTAGAATGCTAATAATGGTTTAAATACCTGCTTCAAAGTAATCCAAATAAGTTGCCGTAGCGACTAGTTTCGGTTCTGGTGAACCATCATCGAACCATACAAGGTGTCTTCATTTACTTCAATTGAAGGTCGTCATGTTTCTTTAAAAAATACACAATCACACACGGACACGGACACATTATTACGATACGAAAAATATTTAAAAACATTAAACAACGAGTTCACGGACAGGAGCGACGCGACCAGGCGGAAGTAAGTTCGTCTATAGAAGACTGCGGTCAACGTGGTCTCAAGGTCAAGGTGACGTCACTGCTGTTTCCTTATCACCTGGTAGCTCACAGTTCATTTATTCCTTCCCTCCCCCCTCCAGTATCTTGATGGCTGTATTATAAATAAAATTCGATTGAAATGAAAGCTTGTCGTTCAAAACATTAAGGCTGTCGGTTTTTACAGCTTTATATATCTCAAACTCCTCTAGTGTGCTTATGTTTAGTCAGTACTGTGATAAATGTAAAATGTCCATATTACTATTTATGCCTGTATAGGAGTGGTTCTGGAATATTAAATGTTCGGCAAAATTTGAAGTTTGAGGAGCTGTAGTTTTTCTGGGAATATGTTCTTTGAATCTTTTTTGAAATGAACGTGAAGTCTGTCCAAAGTATTAATTTGGACAGTCACTATAGTTTAGTTTGTTAACACCAGATTTGTCATATATAGAGGTTTGTGTTTTTGATTGTTCCTTCAGTAAAGATCCCAGTTTGTTTTTTGTTTTAAACGACACAGTAATATTATTTTTGTTCATTATGTTTTTAAATTTAAGGAAGGAATAAATGAACTGCGAGCTACCAGGTGATAAGGAAACAGCAGTGACGTCACCTTGACCTGGAGACCACGTTGACCGCAGTCTTCTATAGACGAACTTACTTCCGCCTGGTCACGTCGCTCCTGTCCATGAACTCGTTGTTTAATGTTTTTAAATATTTTTCGTATCGTAATAATGTGTCCGTGTCCGTGTGTGAATGTGTATTTTTTAACCCTCCAGAGGTCGCTTAAAATTATAAACGCCGTCTCTCGCTCAAGGAGGTTTCATCCGGGTTTTAAATAATGCACAAAATGTATTCTAAATACTTAAATTGTTTGAAATAAAAATAGAATATGAGAAAAAATTGTTTTCACGCTATATCTCTGCAAAAAAGGAGTGAAAATTGCAAAGTTAGTATAACAATGCAACTATTATTATAAAACACATTGTAACGCTCACGGAGGTTTCCTCAAGGTATCGATCGAAAACGCTCACGGAGGAATCCTCCGGAAACTCAGGACATCGCTCACCAAACTGACCTGAGTCGGTAAAATTGGAGGGCAGGGCGGTCAAATGCTTTAGGAGGGAGGGGCAACAGCTACACAAAAGGACAGCGCTGCCAACCCCAAGATAAATATTTCCCACTACAACAAAAATTAACCCGGAGGATTCCTCCGCTTAGCGTCCCCTCGAGGGTTAAAGAAACATGACGACCTTCAATTGAAGTAAATGAAGACACCTTGTATGGTTCAATGATGGTTCACCAGAACCGAAACTAGTCGCTACAGCAACTTATTTGGATTACTTTGAAGCAGATATTTAAACCATTATTAGTATTCTACAGTAATCCGGAGGCTAAA
The DNA here is from genome assembly GCA_035578135.1 of Flexamia atlantica. NCBI lineage: Eukaryota > Metazoa > Arthropoda > Insecta > Hemiptera > Cicadellidae > Flexamia > Flexamia atlantica. Next base: position 87,054,571 of record JAQJVK010000001.1, read on the forward strand.
CAACTGAAAATGAAGTTAGAAGTTGAGCAAACAAAATTAGCCTATCAATACAAGGATGTCAAGATTAAATTATGTAAAACTATAGAAAATATGAAATTCAACAAAGCATGCTTAGAACACAATCTTATACCTAATTATGTGAGAGTTTAAGTTAGTGAAAATCCATTGCGGCTTTAAAAGCTAAGAAAACTGCTCAAACCCAATGGATAAAAAATGAGATTAAAGGATTATATTCTAAGAAAAACTTATTAAATAAACTATTGCTGAGGAAACATTTAGAGCTTTTAAATAATCTACATGCTTCTCAACAAAACAACGTTTTTAACGAAATTGAACAGCAAATCAGTAGGAAAATACTACAGAAAAAAATCAACACAAAAGAAAAAAAATCAGAGTCTAATAGAGAAACAACATAAACAGGATATCATTAAATGCTCTCATACATTTTACAAAAGAGTTGTGAATAATACTGAAATTAAATTCAATGAGGAAGAAATCAGCCTTCTAAACAAAGGTCTCAATTCAGCTCAACAGCTCCTCAAACTTCTAATTTTGCTGAACATTTAATATCCCAGAACCACTCCTATACAGGCATAAACAGTAACATGGACATTTCACATTTATCACAGGACCGAATAAACATAAGCACACTAGAGGAGTTTGAGATATATAAAGCTGTAAAAACCGACAGCCTTAATGTTTTGAACGACAAGCTTTCATTTCAATCGAATTTTATTTATAATACAGCCATCAAGATACTGGAGGGGGGAGAGAAGGAATAAATGAACTGCGAGCTACCAGGTGATAAGGAAACAGCAGTGACGTCACCTTGACTTTGAGACCACGTTGACCGCAGTCTTCTATAGACAAAATTACTTTCGCCTGGTCGCGTCGCTCCTGTCCGTGAACTCGTTGTTTAATGTTTTTAAATATTTTTCGTATCGTAATAATGTGTCCGTGTCCGTGTGTGATTGTGTATTTTGTAAAGAAACATGACGACCTTCAATTGAAGTAAATGAAGAAACCTTGTATGGCCCGATGATGGTTCACCAGAACCGAAACTAGTCGCCACGGCAACTTATTTGGATTACTTTGAAGCAGGTATTCAATTCAATTCATATTCTTGCCGCTACAATACTTCGCTGTCTTTAGATCGCCGCACAGGTTTACTGGTCCATGGTGAAAAGCAGTTGTTTTTTTATGAATAAAAAAATTAAACATTTTGAACTGTGACACAATTGGATTGATTAAAGTTTGGAAGAAAACACTGCCTCATACTTTTGTCGACTAAGAAACACAGCATCATTTTTTCTTAAGATTTAAAATCAGAAAATATTAAAAGTATCCAAAACATTATTCCAATTGAAAAAATTATTTCCCCTTAAAATATTAGAACAAATGACTGGAAGAAGTGATACTAGAAAATGCAATAAGTAAATGTGTTTATGAAAAACTTTTTGATGGCTTTAGTATTATAAATGTTAACTAAAGTCGACAATACCTTAGTATCCATCAACCTCGCTATCCTTGTGACATGAGGGATGAAGTCAGCATTGACTTGTAAAGTGGAAGAACTGCACTTTGGACTAACAAAAGCCCAACGGTACCTGCAATGACACAGTTTGCAATATAAAATTTATCAGTTTATTGAAATGCACTTTAAATTACTGATAGAATACTTTAATTCTTGTAATAATAAGATCAAATATAAATGAACTAATTCACCCATAAGTTAATTTTATTCGGTACTAGCAGTTGCCTGTGGCTTCGCTCACGATAGATAGCTTGAAACAGCTGATATTACCCACTGCTCTTAGAACTGTCAAATTAGTACCCACAGCTGTTTACATTTCTGTGTTTGAATGTTTACATCCTTAAAAATGTAAACATTGAAACTGAGGACGTTCACAGGGCGTAGCCCGAGGGGATTTTAAGGAAGTGAATAGGCCTATGTGTTTCCCAGGTTCAAGATCAACTCTGTGTGAAATTTCAACCCTGTCGGTTCAGTATTTTTCGAGTTCACTTGCTACATACATACATACAGAAACCACATATTCTTTATAATAGTATAGATAGATAGATAGATAGATAGATAGATAGATAGATAGATAGATAGATAGATAGATAGATAGATAGATACTGATGACAGCAGCTCAACTTGGGCTGTAGTCACTACCTGGAACCCCCTTATGGATTGCACTAGAGCAAGAAACTAATATAATTGAGAAAAATTGTACCCAATAGCAAACAAAAAAGTAATTCACTTTTCAGGTACATGAGTTTACCCACTGTGCAAATAAGCAACAATGAATGGCATTATTTTGGAATGTTGCTAGCTCTTAGCTACAAGGTACCACCAACATTTATTTCAGTACAGTTAAAGCACTGGATGTGTTATAGTGTCAAGATGTGTTTCACATCAAATGCAGTAAAAGGAAGACTTTTAGAGGACCTTTGGAGGAACCTAACATAATTTTGGCGGATCCGGAAAAATTTTTTGGCGTGGTGTTATTTATGTAAAATATAATAAGTCAATAAAAAACAATCATCTAAAACATTTTAGTCATAATCTGATTTACCAATAAATATCTCTCAAGACTTCTCAAAAAATAGTGAAATAAACCAAATAATAAATACAGTATACCTCGGATTATCCGGACCCCACATTATCCGGATCCCGGATTATACGGACTGGTCTATCCAAGAAATTAAAAAATTTAAATCATGACAAAAACATTATTTCAGCGGGTTTTTGGCTGAAATGCGCCTTCTAAAAGTAAAATGTAAATGTAATACATTACTGTATGCATTTGGAATCACAATAATTGAAGGAATTGCATTGCCTAAACAGTACATTACAGCATTTTCATGAATGTAGTTTTCTGGATTGCTACTTGGGACGCTAGCAGTAATCAACAAAGGCGTGGCCTACGGCAATTTTGCGAGTTTGTTTACTGCTGTCATTTGATGTGTTATGTTATTTCTTAAGATCAGTTACTGTAATAAGTTTTGAGTTGCTATAAGTTTTGTCATGATTATTTCAAGTTTGAGTTATGATTATTTAATGTTAATAAATTGAATATTTTAATCTGGCGTTTTATTCCAAACATAAACCATAATAAGGGAAAAGTTAACATTCCCCTACTTGCGTCCGTCCGTCCGAGATAATTAGGAGATAAAGGTTCCTGACTATGAAATGCGAAAATCCAAACGACTTGTCCTACAACAACATATGACGGCTAATATTTTTTGTCTAATTTTTATTAATCAATTGAGACAAAAATGAAACTTTTATCTCTTGCCGTTCAAGAGAAAATCTATGATCAAACAATAGACTGATGTATATTTTGTCGTTCTCCAAAGTCAACTAAATATAGCAGAAACTCCGAATTCCATCTAATTGGAGAATATTTTTTCACCTGTCAACGCCCTTTCCTTATCACTTACGATTATTGTTTGTGTACGTTTTTCGTGGGAAGGACACGCTCTTCCGGTTTAACGTGTCCAAAAATAGATCACAAAAATTATCTTCTCGATAAGACTTCTCGTAAGCTCGGCTAGAAATTCCACCTTATGCAAAGCTGTTTAGTGTTTGTACGACTATTTCATTGTGTCAAAAGGAGCAACGGTCCTTTAAGTTATTATACGAGGATACGATATTAAGCAGTAAGCGTACGATAATTTTGAGCCGGCAAGGGGGTGGCTGGTTGTCTGACTGAGACGTATAGTGAAGATCGCTTCGAAGTTTGACATCGCGATCGCGACCATCTTTGTTCGTCTCGTTATAATATTGCGTGGACGCCGTAAGTCACAAGCTTGGCGCGAATTATTTATTGTTGAACATTTTTAAAGTTTCGGGTTTCTTTTAGGTAGTGTGTCGGGTGTCGTTAACCCAATTTCTTTCGGGTAGTAGGTACCCGCCCGACCCAACGTGTAATAAAAACCCGCCCGAATTAAGATCGAGACGTATTGAACCCGCCCGACCACTCGGGTTCACGTGATTACCCGAAGCTACTCGAATTTTCGGGTACCCGCAGACCTCTAGTTAACATTATATTCATATGATTAATAATAAAGTTTAGTTCTTAAATTTGTTTCAAAATTAAACCCTCGTAAAATTTGCAAGATTAACATAATGTATAGTCTTGACACGCCGTTTGCAGCATCAATTAATTTAAAAGGGGCTATGGTATGCGATCGCTATTTAGGGGATATTGTCATGACCTCAGATTATCTGGATTGATATCTATTTAGGTGAAATTGTAATGACCTCAGATTATACGGACTTTTTGTTATCCGGATCGGTGTTCCGCCACATTAATCCGGATAATCTGAGGTGTACTAAAGTATTATCACACTAAAATGAATGTTTCACAGCGGTACATTTGTAACATCCTAAAAGTCTCAAAAACAAAAAGAATAAATCATTATGTTTGAATAAACTGGACATTTCGGAGGACCTTCAGGTGTTGGAGGACCGCTAGATTCAGGGCTGGTTACTCACATCTGGAACTGCGGGAGGGTGTCGGCGGGCAGCTGGACGGCAAGGTAGAGCAGCTTGGCGGCGGCTAGCTGCAGCTGCAGCCAGTGCGGGTGTCCGTTGGCGTGGAGCCCGTTGTTGCTGTTCACCACCCACGACCAGTCCAGCGCCGACAGCAGCCGGATGTGCGAGCTGCAACCATACAAAGTCAATGTTATCGACTGAAAAACATTCTACACTTATGATTATGATCTGGGAACTTTCATCAAACTACAATCAGCTAAGCCTAAATTTGGCTTACACTGCTGGGGCTCACTCCGTTTTAAACCATCCAATCAAAGAATTTACATATTCTTGGCCTGGGAATCAGTTCTTGTCTTAAAGGACTTCCCAGACAAACTGTGGCAAAAAAACATCTGCCTCCATCAAGGGACAAGCTGTAATCACTGAAAAATCACCGAGGAATCGAGTTATCTTCAGGGGCCTGTTCATGATGAATTGCCTATTAATAATATCAGAAACACAAGTCTTACAATCTAATGCAGGTTCATAATTTACTAATATTATTTGTTCTGTATTCATTATGATACAAGTGGACTCAGGCGCAGTTTTCTCCAACAGGGACAACAGAGAAAATAATGTCTGTCATGTCAGTGGGAACACACAGGCAATAAACACAGTCGAGTTAACCCACTAATACCAATTTGATTCATGTCAAAGATAGCCACAGAACTGCTATATAATAACAAGAGATATCTGCTTTAATCAGATAACATGAGGGATAACTCAATTGGGGATCAAGATTTTTAACACCCCAATAAGACAATACATTTGGTATCCAATGCTCACAGAACTATTGTCACTTACAATACCCAGGGTAAACAACTGGAAATAACCTTAACTGAATAATTCAGTCTCAAATCACCCCTACGAAGTAAACAGGACTATCAAATCATGATTCTTTTTAATAGATAATTAATTATTCAAGAAATATGTAACATTGGCCATAAAACGAGATACTTCTTGAATATATTTATTAGTATTACTCTTAGGTAGGTTTAACAACAATATTATTTTGATCAAAAATTTTTTGACTCTAAATAAGCACACATCTTACAACAAACCCACATGCCCACATTTACAGAAACTAGATTTTAGCCCCGAAGAAAAATCTATGCCTTTTATAAGAAGGTAAAGAAAAAGAAGTTCACAGATTTTCTATCTCCACAAAAATAAATGATAACAACTATCAAGTAACTAAATAGTTAATTAATAAACTATTTAACCACTTTACAAGGATTTACCTGGCTCCTCCAGGAATGAAATCTTTTAACTGAAAAACTGCAAATCATATTTACGCAAGCATGCTCTAAAAAGTAACTTCACAAATTACTAATTACTCTACATAAAATGGCAAAATTCACAAGTCCTCACTCAGCAAAATGCACATATAGAAAACTACCTTCTAGTTATAACTCTAAACTAGCATCAAATACCTGTTGTTCCGCCTGTAGCAACACCGCCACCGCAACAGAAGCAAAAACAAACAAACAAAACCCAGGTTAGGCAAGCTCACACAGTAAAATAAAAAACACACATTTCAAATTGTTTTGAAAATATAGAATCATAATGTCACTAATTGAATGTTTTTTTCGTTAAAATATTCTAAAAGAAATCACAAGTACCATAGGTGATTTATCTTAGCAAAATTTCATAATAGCAAGTGTTTAAAAAATATTTTTATTTGTTTTTATATCATAAATTGTTGTAATAGTATTTCTAGGGTGAACAAGATCAATTAACGTACAAACAGTCAAAAAGTGCTGTAGGCATACTTAAAAATATTAAATTGGTCTCACTTCCTAACTTTCAAATCAGATCACAAGTTACACTTGGAGCATTACATCTTGACCCTTGGCCTAGTCCATTGCTGGAGCTGTCAAGTATTGTTTATTGTCAATGATTTTGGGCAACAAACAATATAAAAACTAATTTCTATAAACATCAACTGTATTTTGTTTACAAATGACGATTAAGTTATACACTGACAGCTGTTGGAAAATGCTAACTCGTCAGGCTAGTACAACTTTGCGTATCAGCTGTGGTCTCCTGCTGAATTTCACTCCACTCCAATTGCTTCAGGTGTAAAGGGTTCCCAAGTGTAGAGATATAATGCGCCAAGTGTAGGCCTATCTAAGTGTACAAATAAATAAAATTCATCTAATTAAACTCAAGTAATAAGGCAATTTTTTAATTTTAAAATCGGATCAAAAATATTGGTAACTGTTATATTTTTCCTATCTTTATTTTTCTGCATTTTGTTAGGAAAAAATAATACAAAGGACTGCAGCTCCCCCTGGATCCGCTTATAGATGGACAAGATAATATTTTTTTGCTTAGGATCAGATTCCAGATCCCGAAACGAGGTGAAACTTGTTTTTACTAATCAGTAATGGCTAATATACACAATAATCAAAATCAAAACATAAAATCACAATCACCAACAAGAAATTTCAAGCAAAGAATAAAAATTTCATTTAAAAAGAAATTATTTACTCCTTATAAAAATAGTAGATCAACATATGAGGGTCGTTCAGAAAGTAAAGAACGTTTTCTCACTACAGCTGGCCCTATTGTCCCATCTCCACGACTAATAGTACAGGCTAAACCTCCACCCCTAGTCTCAATATGAGCCAAGTCTTGTTGCCGACCGATCACCCACTTCATTCTTACAGCGTTTCAACGGCGGTGTCCATTGAAAATCCCCCTAAGTGGATTTGACCTGATGATGTTGCTTCTTTCAGTTCAGTTCCTGAGTGTTCAGGTCTGCTGCTGCAGGTAAATGAAAAATTGGGTGGTTTTAATTTTATATCCAGTAGATCTGAATGCTATGAATAAATTAAGGGAAATTAAGGGATTGAGAAATTAGGGGTTTATCCCCCTTTACTCCCCTTCCATTGGTCCAATCTGGCTGGTTTAGGAACTTGTCCAAGTGATTAAAACTTTATATATCTATGTATCTTAATGTAAATTACATAAGGGAAATTTTTGCTCCGATATTGTGGGGGTTTGGCAAGTCGCAGGATGATGGGAGAGGAATCAAATTGAAGGCCTTGATCCAAGAGACTCTGGAAAAATACTGAATTTGCTTGGAATTCACCACAAAACCAGAAATAACGTAAAATATCTGCCATTTAAAAAGCATTGGGATCTAAAAACGTCTGCTTTGTTTACATTAAACATGTGGTGCTGATGCTTGATTCAAATCCATATGCTAGATGTTGTCGTATAGTTTTTTTTTTCCAAAAGACAGCTAACTATGCACGTTCAATGTACTATAACCAATAAATATTTTAACTTTAAGATTTTTCGATTTGATAATTAGGGGGTTGAGAATTGTCATAATTTAAAGTTATGAGGAGTTAACTTCGCTTGTTTCATTTACGTTAAAACGATGCAGATTTAGTGCCAAAAATGATCTATATCTATTATATTAGCGTAATTTTTTGCGCCGAAATTAAGAGCGTTTAGCAAGTTGCAGGATGATGGGGGAGGGCTCAAATTGAAGGTCTTGATGCCAGGAACTCGGGAAAAATACAGAAATTTCTTAAAATTTATCAGAAAACAAGATATAATGTAATATATCTGCCATTTAATAAGTATTGTAATCTGAAAACGTCTTGCTTTGTTGGCATGAAATATGCATTTCTTTTGCTTGAGTTATAACCACATGCTAGATGTTGATAAATGGTTTATTTAAAATCAAGCGAGACAGGTTGAACGTATAAGAGCAAATGACAGTTTTATACCTAAAAATTTTTCATTTTTATAATTTAGGGCCCTTAACCTTCTCACCATTTAAAAAGGAATACCTCTGTTTACATCATATCATGTAGTATTAGCTGATGCTGATTTAAAGCCGAGTTATGTGTGATATTAACACAATCGAATAAGTGCAGGCTATGGGTAGAGAGAATAGTTCATTCATCATTTTTGAGGCCCAGCTATGCCAGTCTTATGTTCGGTCGGAAATGGTCATAGTTTTGACCGGCAACAACAACAGAGTGAGCTGCACTATTAGCTATTGAGTGCAATATCAATTTATAATTTTATCCTACCAAAAAGTTTCACCTTTATATTTAATCTTGAAAATACCAAAACAAAGCAGTATTTACTCACAGGCCAGTCACGGGCAACCATATAAATGTATTTACTAAGCTCGTGGTCTCCAAACCTAACCCCTGTATGAAGTGGGGTCAGAGGGTCCAATGTGAAGTGTGGTGGAGTCGTCAACGGGAGGCCATTTTTCTGATTTCATCCTTACCTATTTGCCTATTGGGTAAAATTGTAGCCTCAATTGGAGGTTTCCAGGGTAAGTATCCTTTAACTGCACAATATATTATTTTGAACCAGGTGGAGGTTACACACGGCATTTGTTATCATTTTTGTGTTAATCTAAAGTATCAAAACGCCTTTATATAAACAAAATACATGTTGTTACTTTGACATTATTTCTAATTAACATAAAACACAGCTGTTTGCCTGTTTTAAATTTTTAGATGAAGATAGTATTTGAATACTCTGTGAACAATCTGTACTCAATTTTATTAGGCCTATCTCAGTTCTATTCCCATGTATCAATGCCGTCAACTTGCTATACAAGTTTTAATTGGTTTGTTTATGAAGAGCTGGTTGATTCTTTAGTTTACTTTTCGTTATTATTTCGTAACCAGCATGGCGACCCATATGACCCCATGTTAAAATTTGTCAACTTTTAATTTTACTTTTCTAAAAATTTTGCCTTTCCTTAGCAACAAATTCACGTAGATGAACTTAGAAATAAAAACTACATCTACAAGCAAATTTTTATCAAAATCGTTAAAGCCATTTTTGAGATAGGATTTAAATATAAACATACAAGAATTGGTCATTTAAAGTAATAGGAATAGGCATTGTGACTCTTTGATGGTACTTTTAGGGGTACTTTGGTATTATACGGAGGCCACTGTTTTTAGAGAGATTGTTTTGCTGGCCATCAAAAGTATCGACATCATTGTGAAGAACGTACTTTAATAGACTTACTATCCAAATTTGACTAAATTATGATGAACGGTATTTGTGTTCTGCCTTCCAGCGATAATTGAGTGTTCTGATGTCAGCGATAATTGAGTGTTCACGTTATCAGCCGATCGCCCACAGCCGATCGCCACCCTTATACAGCGCGCTGCGGCGGTTATGTTAGGTTGGGTTATCATAAATATGTTAGTAGGACTTTCCTCGTTATGTTACGAATCAAACGATACCAGATGCGTTATACTTCCGCTCGCCAAATCCCTTCCAAGTAGACGAAAGTATGACTCATTTGGTATCGTTCGATTTGTAACGAAATGAGGTAAGTCCTACTAACATATTTATGATAACCTAACTTAAGATAACCGCCGCAGCGCGCTGTACGAGAGTGGCCTCCGTATAATACCAAAGTACCCTTTTGGGACATACTTGTTTACAATAGAACAGTATTAACTATATTTTTGAAAATTCTCAAAATTTCAGTTTCTTTAAAAAAATCTAAATTTTACACGGTTTGTGTAGTCTAAAGATGTAATCTCTCAGGCTCAACATTTTAAGCTGTACATACTAGGCCTACTATAAAACTTTTAAGACATACATGTTTTTGATCGGATAAAATTTACTTTTTTCAGCTCACCCTAATTCGAACGAAGTGAGTTATACTCGACTTGAAAATCACTCTTTGTGAACTAACTCCTCTTTTATTATTTGATAAAAATTCGTGAAATTTGAACTACATCATATTTATACCCCGAAGATTGTTTTAATCTATAAATGAGTAGTTAATTATACGTTTAAATATTTATTTTTTTTAGTTAATAGCCTTCATTTAGTTTTACTGCACTTCGTTTACGCGACATAGGAGCGTACTCCTAGTAACTACACTCCTACCAATAAATGTTAAAAGAATAAGGATAAAAAAATTATGCAAATATAAATTTATTTTTTTGTTTCATCCCCTCCAAAAAAGGATTTTAAAAAGGTAATGTTGTCAGTATTGTGTAAATTTATATGTATTTACAAAAATACCAAAACTAGTACTGTCATGCAGTTCATGCTGTTTACACCAAAACAAAAATAAATAATAGGGGTGTGGGAGTATTCAACCGGTCGAGCTTTTTAGGTTAAGCTTTTCAGTATTCGGCTCGGCTCGACTTTTTTCAAAAAAGCTCACACTCAAGCCGAGCTTTTGATAACAGAGTTATCCAAAAGATATTATTGCGATCTATTTTTGGACACGGTGAACCCGGAAGAGGAACCCAGAAGAGCGTTCCCTCCCAAGAAAAACATAAACAAAAAATATTCTCTAGTGATAAGGAAAGGACATTGACAGGTAACAAGAAATATTATCTCCATTTAGACGGAAATCGGAGCTATATTTAGTTGACCTTGGAGAACTAAACTACAGCAATAAAGTCTATTGTTTTATTATGGCTTATCTCTTTAACGGTAAATCGTACAAGTTTCATTTTGGTCTCATTTGATTTATAAAAATAAGACAAAAAATATGAGCCCTCATTCATAGTTGTATGACAAGTAGTTGTATTTTTGCATTTGGTAATAAGGATTCCTTATCTCCTAATTAACTCACACACGCTGCACTGAGTCACACCATGGCAAAAAACCGGGACAGGGGCTTAGAGTAAACAACCTCCTCCCCCCCCCCCCCCCGCCACTGATAAGGATAGTGAGAAAGGTAGCTATTTTTTTCTTTCTCTCTATTCCGTCCTTATTTCTGACATTTCTTCTTTCTAATTTTCTTAAACGTACATTGTTTTCTTCACAAAAGCTCAGAAATGGAATTAATTTTAGGATGACAATAAATTATTTTTATAATTAAATATTATTTCATTCATATTCTGAAATAATACATTTAACCATCAATATATTATGCCACGATTGGGACTGCTATTTGCAATCATCTTTGTGAACATTAAGAAAATCAATCTTGTGTTTGACTAAGTGTAAATATGTTATTTTTCATTATACTGTCCCGAAAACAGCCGTTTTTAGGTCTCTAAATCGTACGCAAAATGATCGTTTTTAGATCACTTCGAATATGAGTACTGAAAAACATATGGTAAATTTTACCGTACTCTAATGTCAAAATTTGTTTATGTTACGTTTGAAAGTTTGAACGATTTCTTAACTTGTGTTAGTAAACAACTAACAGTTGTGTAAATGACGACGACTATTTTGGATAACCTCAAAATTATGTAGTCTAATTTTTTAACAATTAAATGGTTATTTATACATAATGATGAAAATAGTTGTTCATCACACGGAGCAAAAGTGTCTTCTTGGTACTCGATCGCATTTCCAAGCTCGGCTGCGCCTCGCCTGTAGATTATGATCTCGTACCAAAAAGAGCCACTTTCACTCCTAGTAATGAAAACTACTATTTTTTAAAGATTAACCATTTTAAAACCTTTCCATTAACTCCTTTCAACTCTTGAAATTAATTTTGTAGTACCTATATGTAACTAGAATGATTAATTAAGTTTAACTATTTATTTTAAAGTGAAAGCATTGTGGAACTGGGGAGTCAAATTATAAATGTAGATTTTGAATTTGTTACTTTTCTATATAAATAATTTTTTGAGCTAGTTTGATCAATTTTATGTAACATAATACAAAATATTGATGAAACTCTCAGATCATTAACTTATTTTGGAGATAAGTTTTCTAGTGTTGAGCTGCCGTTAAGTTAAGGTATGCAAACATGAGTCTGTTGTATCTTTAAATATTAAAATCAAGCTTCATAATTTGGTGGTTGTTAAAAAGCTCGGCTCGAAAAAGCTCGAGCTCGAAAACTTTTGAAAAAGCTCGGCTCGAGTTCAAAAATCACTATTCGCACACCCCTAATAAATAACAATGTAATTGATATGAAGTTTGGTTAGCCTATATAAAGAACAACAATATATTTGATGAAGGTAGCAGTGTCAGAATTTAGTGCATTGTTAGATATCAAATCAAGTAGTTTAAATACCCCCGTTGCAGTAGACCTGCATACTCAGCGAATTTCAAATGCAAAAAAAAATACTTCCATCCAATGTAGTGAGATATGACATGTTTTCGCAATACTCATAAGAATAACATGGGGAATGAGTATGCAGGTTTGCTGCCACAAAAATGGAAATTTCGGTGATTTAAGACTGAAATACATTAAATCTCATCTAGATGAAGCCACAAACCAAGTTTTAGCGAATTTCCCCTATAGATAAGAAGCTATTACCGTAGGTCTCATGGTAAGAATTAAGTCCAAGACCATGATAACTTTTCATTCAGGGGCCCCCAGAAGCAAAAAACACCATTCGTTCAAATTTCTAGATATTTATTTATATCTATATATGTGGCTGTAAGCACGATAGCGCTCACAAAAATGGTCCGATCGGAATGAAATTTGGCATAGATGTGTAAAGTAGTAATTATTCGGATGAGTTCGAAAACCAGTCCGATCGGACCACTAGAACGGGGGGTAAAGGGGGATAAACCCCCCCAAAAATGGGGTTTTTGGGTTTTTTACATAGAAAAATAAAAACATTTCAAATTTTGGTAAGCACCATTGAATACAGCTGGAAAAAACAAACAATTTAGTATTTTTGTATCATTTCTCTATGTCTATTGGTTACCGAGATATTGAAAGTGGTAAACACAGTACGTTGTCCCAATGTTAACCTTATGGGAAATAAGTAAAATTCTATATCTCGCTTATTTTTCAACATATCTTAATAAAACTTGGCCAGCTTCATCTAGATGAGATTTAATGTATTTCAGTGTAAAATCACCAAAATTTCCATTTTCGTGGCAGCAAACCTGCATACTCATTCCCCATGTTATCCTTATGGGCAATAAAAAAAAATTCCATATCTCAATTATTTCTAAACATATCTTGATGAAACTTGGTAAATGGCTTCTTTTAGATAAGATCTACTAAATATTGAAATAAAAACACCCAGTTTTAACATGCCTGTAGCAGCAAACCTGCATACTCATTCCCCATGTTATTCTTATGGGTATTACGAAAACATGTCATATCTCACTACATTGGATGGAATTTTTTTTTGCATTTGAAATTCGCTGAGTATGCAGGTCTGCTGCAACGGGGGTATTATTAAGTAATGTTGAAAAATAAGCGAGATATAGAATTTTACTTATTTCCCATAAGGTTAACATTGGGACAACGTACTGTGTTTACCACTTTCAATATCTCGGTAACCAATAGACATAGAGAAATGATACAAAATACTAAATTGTTTGTTTTTTCGAGCTGAGTTCAATGGTGCTTACCAAAATTAGATTTTTTTTATTTTTCTATGTAAAAAACCCGAAAACCCCATTTTTGGGGGGGTTTATCCCCCTTTACCCCCCCTTCTAGGGGTCCGATCGGACTGGTTTTCGAACTCATCCGAATAATTACTACTTTACACATCTATGCCAAATTTCATTCCAATCGGACCATTTTTGTGAGCGCTATCGTGCTTACAGCCACATATATAGATATACTAGCAGTTGCCCGTGGCTTTGCTCACAGTAAAAACTGCAACTCCCGCTGCCTAAATGAAGATAGGGCCACATACTGAGTTTATGATTAAACAGGTATGGTACAAAAACGAATGATGACTTTAATTTAATTAACTAAACTAAATTTAACTTTTATATAGTACATATCACCTAAAAAATCAACAAAACAACCATTAAACCATTATGAAAGTAACCAAATTATAAATTAGCTGTAAAATTGTATCCATATGTGAAGCTGAACCACCTGCTTGTTTAATGAACATTGAAAATCAAACAAAAGATCATCCATTCCACTTGCGTAGAAAAATTTATAAACTTTGACCCCGCCAAAACCCCTTAAAACTTCGAATTAAAAAAACTGTTCTTAGCGGATGCTTACGCCCTTAAGATCGTCCATGCAAAGGTCCAAGGTTCTAAGTCAAGTAGTTTGGGCTGTGCAGTGATAGGTCAGTGGTATTGGACAAATATAAAGAAGATGGACTTTCATTAACCAGAAAGATGTTTTCAGGAATCCTCAAAGTCCGCAGACCTGCTGCGACTGGAGTTATTCTATTGCTGCCCCCCGCAGGAGGTATTTCTATTTGGCCTCCCTGTACTATACATATGAGCAGATTCAGCGCCCCGCCGATAAAGGCCTCAAGGGTGCCACTGCCCTGGAAAAGCTTATGCCCAATATCGTTGAATCTGCTCGCATGCATGGTATATAGTGGCCCTTAAGCAGGAATATAAATATCTCCGTCGCAGCAGACCTTGCATACTTATCAAGATATGTTGAGGAATAACCGAGATATAGAATTTTTCTATAGGGACAGTGTACTGTGTTTTCAGCTTTAAATATAGTTTGAATAGTGTTTTTTGCTCCTGGGAGCTCCAAAATGAAAAGTTATCATGGTCTGGGGCTTAGGTCTTGCCGTGAGACCCATGGTAATAATTCTATCAATGAAATTCGCCAAAAGAGAAAAGGCAAAGTATTTTTTCTAATGATGTAGATAAAATAAATGATTTAAATTAGCTCTTTCAATAACAGCTGTTATAGGGAAGAAAGGTCTTATAAGTATCTCTAGTAAATGATTTATTTTATGTTCTGTTCATGACAGCTGGTATGACATTCTACTAAATTTCTTGCTTTTTCACATGTGTTTGAATATAAACATTTCATCAATGTATATTCTGTCATAAGGATGATATGGAATCTTTGAGAGGGTCTGTGGCGGAGTCCGAGGGTCAGATCAGGATGAAAACTACTTAGTTTTCCTATTTAATGCCTAAAGAAACAGTGTACCAAATTTCAGCCTTCTGGGTCATAGGAAAGTTGGAGAATTAGCGATGAGTGAGTCAGTGAGTCAGTGAGGGCTTTGCCTTTTATAAGTATAGATATATCTAGAAATTTG
Source organism: Flexamia atlantica (assembly GCA_035578135.1). NCBI lineage: Eukaryota > Metazoa > Arthropoda > Insecta > Hemiptera > Cicadellidae > Flexamia > Flexamia atlantica. Next base: position 87,070,036 of record JAQJVK010000001.1, read on the forward strand.
AACAAATGGTGTTTTTTGCTTCTGGGGGCCCCAAAATGAAAAGTTATCATGGTCTTGGGCTTAAGTCTTACCATGAGACCTACGGTAATAGCTTCTTCCCTATAGGGGAAATTCGCTAATAGTTATAAAAAAATAAATGCCGTAAACCATAAACATAGCCAAAAACAAGTTCATTTTATCTAGCAACTCATATTGCAGACTTTTTTTACCTGGTTATTTCAGTTACTACTTAAGTTTTATTAATTTGTTAATTACTCTTCTTTTCCCTAACTTAATATTTTGCTAAGCTACCATTTTAAGATAGTAAATTTTTTACAAATTGAATGTTTCACTATTAATCTCTTCTCTGGTCAATTCCTAGGTACCAAAATACCCCCGTTGCAGCAGACCTGCATACTCAGCGAATTTCAAATGCAAAACAACATATTTCAATCCAACATAGCAAGATTTGACATGTTTTTGTAAGCTCCATAAGAATAACATGAGGAATGAGTATTCAGGTTTGCTGCTACAGGAATGTTTAAACTGGTTGGTTTTAATTTAATATTTAGTAGATCTGAACTAGAGAAGCCATTTACCAAGTTTTATCAGGGTTCCCACTCAAACTGAATTTTAAAATTCACGGCTCTTTCACGGTTTTTAAGGTCCGAAAATTACGAAATTTACGGTATAAATATAGGAAAACATTTTGCCGCCCGCACAGTTTCACAGAGAATAACAGGGTGGGGGGGGGGTAGCGAGGGAAAACTCGGCAGACGCATAGCGCCGGCGGCGGCGGCGCCAGCACAACGGAGAAATAATAATTTCTGTACCAATAGAATTAAACTGTGTAATATTTTAGGTAAAACAAACTATACTTGACGGAAAATTTTTTTTAAATACAATGCAATTAAATAAATTACAACTATTTCACAAAATACAATGTGATTTTAACATTGTTGATTACTTAAGAAAACAGAAAACATTGTACTGGCGATTGCGGAACACGCACGCAACTTAAATATTTTTTAATTTTTAACGCCATCTTCTCTTCCTTCCTTCCTTTCTTCCTGTCTTTCTGCTTTCTATCCGCCCATACAATGCGCAGAGTCCAGTGCGCACTGTCGCACTGTATGTTGCCATGACAACCGTGTGTCGTCATAGCAACGAGCCAATCATGCACTGCGTTTTAAGACAACAAACAGCCGTGTAATGAAAGACAATATGATAGTCTGCGCTTGCGTATGTTGCCAACCTTTCGATGAATATTCGATCGTTCATTTATTGCGTCTTGACCGAGTTGAAGTTCGTGATTATCAACTCTCTAATCATAAAAAACTCTAAATATGATCTATATAACACGTATTAAAATAATGTCGTGTTTGTTTAAAAATTAATTGCAAGTTAGTAAATACACTTCAATTACATTTTTTTTTGTAAAATAGTTTTTTGCGAAAGTTGAAAGTAAAAACATGATTAAAAATAATTCTTGTTGCCAGTTTTGGACACCGGTTAGGCGCGCCGCCTGGTTAATACGCCTCCGGATAAATCGTTGTTCTACTGTCCGTAAATGTTAGTTAATGGCACAACGCTGGTCGCCTGCAGGCATGATTTCCAGCGGCCTAAGTTAGGGCCTTGTTGTCATTCAAACAGTGCAATGGGTAGTGAGTGATAAGTAGAGGTCTGCGGGTTCGACAGGTCTCGGGCTTAATTCGGCGGGTTTTTATTACACGTCGGGTTGGGCGGGTACCTACTACCCGAAAGAAATCGGGTTAACGATATTCGACACACTACACAAAAGAAACCAGAAACTTTAAAAATGTTCAACAAAAAATGTTCAAATGATTCGCGCCAAGCTTCTGACTTACGGCGTCCACGCAATATTATAACGAGACGAACAAGGATGGTCGCGATCGAGATGTCAAACTTCGAAGCGATCTTCACTATACGTCTCAGTCAGACAACCAGCCGTCCCCTTGCCGACTCAAAATTATCGTACGCTTACTGCTTAATATCGTATCCTCGTATAACAACTTAAAAGGACCCTTGCTCCTTTTGACGCAATGAAATAGTCGTACAAACACTAAACAGCTTTGAATAAGGTTGAATTTCTAGCCGAGCTTATGATACGAGAAGTCTTTTCGAGAAGATAATTTTTGTGATCTATTTTTGGTCACGTTAAACCGGAAGAGCGTGTCCTTCCCACGAAAAACGTACACAAACAATAATCCTGAGTGATAAGGAAAGGAGGTTGACAGGTGAAAATATATTATCTCCAATTAGATGGAATTCGGAGTTTCTGCTATATTTAGTTGACCTTGGAGAACGACAAAATATATACCAGTCTATAGTTTGATCATAGAATTTCTCTTGAACAACAAGAGATAAAAATTTCATTTTTGACTCAATCGATTTATACTAAAAATTAGACAAAAAATATTAGCCGTCAAATGTTGTTGTAGGACAAGTCGTTTGGATTTTCGCATATAGAAAACAAAATACGCAACAAAGACGTTTGTTCTGGCGTCATTTTTAAAGAGTTTATTGTCACAAACATCTTGAACGATGATACAAAAAACAGAAAATGATTAGAAACAAGCAGCGGAGACATCGATGCATTAATCGGTAGTTGAAAACCGATGAATCGTACAATAGAAGGAATGTAAAGAATAAGAAAACAAATTAATTAAGGAAGAAAGAGATTCTCGTATTTATTTGCCGCGCAAACGTAAACGAATGAGCGTGTGTCTTCAGCTATCTAGTCTTCTCTCTCTTCACCTTTTCATCCTTCCCTTCCCCCTCCAAGGCAACCAATAGCGTTCCGCCATTACCTCCCCAGTCTCCACCCCTCCTTCCACAGCCACAGTGGAATCTCAATCTCAGTTTAGCAGGCCCTACCGTCTAGCCCTGTACGTACAATCTACGTCTTAAAGTACACAATTGCTGTCTTCGTCTTGGGACTGTGAATCATTTTTAATGTCTCTAATAAATTGATACAAATATTTCTCTATAATTTAATGAAATATTGGTTATTTTAAAATTGGCTGATTTTAAAGGTCTGATGACGAAATTCACGGCTTTTTCCAGGTTTTTTCATGGTTTGCCAAATTCACGGCTTATTCACGGTTTTTAGGGTTTCACGGTTGAGTGGGAACCCTGTTTATCAAGATATGTTGAGAAATAAGCGAGATATAGAATTTTAATAATTTCCCTTTAGGTTAACATTGGGACAATGTACTGTGTTTACCACCTTCAATATCTCGGCAACCAATGGACATAGAGCAGTGATTCGGATACTAAATTGTTTGTTTTTTGGAGCTGAATTCAATAGTGCTAACAAAAATTTGAAAATTTTAATTTTTCTTTGTAAAAAACTCAAAAAACCCATTTTTGGGGGGGGGTTTACCCCTCTTTACCCCCCTTCTGGTTGTCCGATCGGGCTGGTTTACGAACTCGTCCGAATAATTACTACTTTACACGTCCATGCAAAATTTCGTTAAGATCGGACCATTTTTACGCGAGTTATTGTGCTTAAAGACACACACATATATACAGGTTGTCCAACTTAACTGTGCCACCATTGGTAATATCAGAAACTATTGGATTTAGAGAAAACTTTAAATGGGGGACTTAACCTACTTTTTTAAGACATTTAAAAATATAAATGCCATTTTCTTCTAAATGGCCGCCATTTTCCAATATGGAGGACAACTTTGATTTTTCTTATGGAACACCCTGTTTATGGCATATTTGGATTTTACGCTTAATTTTAAGAACTTTTTACTTGTTGCCATTTTTTCCTAAACCCAATGGTTAAGGATATAAAAGCAGTTAAAGTTTGATCTTTCCCCATTTGAAATGCATTGTGTCCATTTTAACTGTGCCGTCCCATGCAATCCTTATGGAGTAAAAAACTATTCAAAATGATTCATTTCCATTAGTGAATCTCGACTAAGAACAGCTTATATGATTAAATCTAACCTCAAAACACATTTTTAGGCACTTTTGTTCATTGGTATTTTTTATTTAACCCACCAATTTTCGATATATACCGAGTACCAAAAATTACGCAATGCATTTCTCAGGGGAAAAATCAAACTTTAACTCCTTATATCTCCTTAACCATTGGGTTTAGGAAAAAATGTCAAGGAGTAAAAAGCTCTTAAAATTGGGTGTAAAATCCAAATACGCCATAAAATACAGGGTGTTCTATAAGAAAAATCAAGGTTGTCCGCCATATTGGAAAATGGCAGCCATTTAGAAGAAAATGGAATTCATATTTTTAAATGTCTTAAAAAAGTAGGTGAAGTCCTCCATTTAAAGTTTTCTCTAGATCGAATAGTTTCTGAGATACCAATGGTGGCACAGTTAAGTTGGACACCCTGAATTTATAAAAATATTAATGAAAATGAATGAATAGTGTTTTTTGCTTCTGGGGCCCCAAAACGAAAAGTTGTCATGGTCTCGGGCTTAGGTCTTACCATGAGTACTATGCTAACAGCTTCTTCCCTATTGGGGAAATTCGCAAAAAATTCAGAAATAACTAACCATTGACTTTTGTTACTTAGGAATCAATCACTTCTGCTGTAGGCACTGCCAAAAAAGAAGCTCCCATAAACATAATGTTGACATATGAATACGGTTAACTGCAAGGAATATTTTAAACTGTTAATAGTGCCTTAACACTAATTAACACTACAAACCAAACACATAGTAAGAACATTTGCAACGACCTACGAACCTGAACTCCTCGGTGTCAGTGGAGAGATCGTGCTCCATGTGCAGCATGACCTGAACCATCTCGGAGACGATGATGGGCCACAGTGACGTGACGTGGTGCGGCGACATCCGCAGCAGCAACACTCGGAAACACAGGAACACCTGCGACTGGACACCGGGCACCACCTGGGGCAGCCTCAGGCTCTCCGCGAGCCTCTCTGTACAGAGCAACAGTGCTGTAGTAATATCCGCTACAGCGGCGTGACGTTGTGCGGACTTCATCCGCAGTTTTCACTCGGAAACACAGGAACACCTGCGACTGGACACCGGGCACCACCTGGGGCAGCCTCAGGCTCTCCGCGAGCCTCTCTGTACAGAGCAACAGTGCTGTAGTAATATCCGCTACAGCGCGTGACGTTGTGCGGCGACATCCGCAGCAGCAACACTCGGAAACACAGGAACACCTGCGACTGGACACCGGGCACCACCTGGGGCAGCCTCAGGCTCTCCGCGAGCCTCTCTGTACAGAGCAACAGTGCTGTAGTAATATCCGCTACAGCGGCGTGACGTTGTGCGGCGACATCCGCAGCAGCAACACTCGGAAACACAGGAACACCTGCGACTGGACACCGGGCACCACCTGGGGCAGCCTCAGGCTCTCCGCGAGCCTCTCTGTACAGAGCAACAGTGCTGTAGTAATATCCGCTACAGCGGCGTGACGTTGTGCGGCGACATCCGCAGCAGCAACACTCGGAAACACAGGAACACCTGCGACTGGACACCGGGCACCACCTGGGGCAGCCTCAGGCTCTCCGCGAGCCTCTCTGTACAGAGCAACAGTGCTGTAGTAATATCCGCTACAGCGGCGTGACGTTGTGCGGCGACATTCGTAGCAGCAACACTCGGAAACACAGGAACACCTGCGACTGGACACCGGGCCCCGGGCGGAGAGCCTCTCTGTACAGAGCATAAAATAATATATTGTGAATGGTTAGTATTATATTATTTTTCCATTAACGATGGTCAAAATTTATTTTATTGAAATGATCCTTTCAACCGTAAAACCATTCAAATTTATCTTTGGTGTGTTCATTTTGCACCCTATTTTCATTTCATCCAAGTTTAGTTTAAAATTATAGTGAAAAGTTTAACTTTATATTTAGATCATTAATTTTTTATTGCAATAACTTAGTTTCCTGAACAGTGGAGGTAGTCTGATCGAATAGGAAAAACCGTGTCTTCTGAGGTGGTCAAAAATCCTCCATGTTGCATATCATTAGTTTAAAGAAATGTAAAATATAAACACTATTTGAAAAGTATACACATTGTGATGAGAAAACAATTGTGTTGTTAATCTTCATTTCTTACCCTGAATGTCGGGCGTGTGTTTGTGGAACTGGTCCTTCTCGCTGCAGAGGATGACGAAGGCCAGTCGCTTGAGCAGCTGCGCCCTCTGCTCGTACTCCGCCTCCCGCGACGAGAACAGACTCAGCGAGTTGCCTTGGCTCATGGACACCCGGCCTGAACACCACATCTATGCTCATTTCTCTCTTGTTCGGATTTTACTGATTACAGTTCAAATTGTAACTGTACCATTATAGTGCACTGAAATAGGGTTCTAGGACCATTGGACTGCCTGCAACTTCTACAAAGCCAATGTTCACTTTCAAATTCAGTCCAGCCTCAACCATTGATCCAAATTCGTTAATTCATCCAAAAAAATGATAGTGGTTTCAGTGAGCAGTTATTATGGTTTGAATTTGCATATTATTATAATTTTAATTTGGCTGTAAAAGAAAAAAATCTTATTTTTCAATTTTATTAAAATTATATAAATTGTGATAAAAAAATTGCTTCCTTTGAGTCTTTATAAAATCAAAGGTTTTGGATGAGCAGTTCAGGCTGCACAGAGTTTGAAAATTAACATTGGCCTGTAAGCAGGAAGGTACATAATATTTTTTGTCACTAGAGTGCCCTTTGAAACCAATATTTAAAACTATATTCCAAAATGTGACCCGCCAAGGGAAAAGGGACCTTATCTTCCTAGACAAAATTTTACAGGACAGCAAGTTTTAGAGGATAGGGTCAAAAAAACACATTTTCTGATTTTTATTGTTTCTTACTATTTATATGTTCCCAAACAATATCTTGTCCATATTACACCTGAATTTAACTTTTAACACGGTTAAATTAATTTTTTTCAAAACCTTTGCAATCTGGAGAAAGGGGTCCTTGACTTCCCCGATGCTATTTTAACGCTTCGAAGTTAAGAAAATCCAAGAGTTCTGTGAGGAATAAATGCAGGACTTGCTAAGCCCTGATCCAGGAATCAGATCATGAAAATATACAGGATCTTTCAAAAGTAGTAGTCGACGACGTAGCTCCTGGTCCAAGTGAAGTTTCAAAACAAGCAAAAATGTACTAGAAGGTCAACAAATAAAAACAAAAACTCAGACACCTAATAAAATATCATATTTTGTTAAAATTTTTGATCATAAATTCTTATTTGGGTATAAAATTAAAATTAAGTTTAGTTTTTGTCATGTAACAAGACATTATTTTGTCTTTAAAATGATTGTGTTTTTTTATCACTCCCATCTATTTGAGCAATGCTTGACAAAAAATACAAACAAATAACACAAATTCAATGGTGAATTCATAATCAGCTTTCAATTTCTGACAAAATGATACATAAAACGTAACCAATAATGAAAGTTGTAACAAAAAAATTAAGTTAGAAATTTGCAAAACTTTAGACCTCGATTTCCTAAAATAACTCAGGCATTTTTTAAGATATCTTGAAAATTCTTTCACCAGTTTGTTTGGTGTTTAATGTAGATTAAGGATATACTAATAACTCAATTTCAAAAAAATGGAAGTTAAGGTCCCTTTTCCCTTGGCGGGTCACAAATACAAAACCAAAATGTGTGGGATTTAGAAAAGCCAAGGAAGCAGTCTTCTGATAGCTGAAGAAAGGAGCGAACCCAGGGAGGATGGATAAAAGGGATGGGTCTCCCCTTAATTTCTTAAATACCCCTGTTGCAGCAGACCTGCATACTCAGCGAATTTCAAATGCAAAACAACATATTTTAATCCAACATAGCGAGATTTGACATGTTTTTGTAAGCTCCATAAGAATAACATGGGGAATGAGTATCCAGGTTTGCTGCTACAGGTATGTTTAAACTGGTTGGTTTTAATTTAATATTTAGTAGATCTGAACTAAAGAAGCCATTTACCAAGTTTTATCAAGATATGTTGAGAAATAAGCGAGATATAGAATTTTACTTATTTCCCATAAGGTTAACATTGAGACAACGTACTGTGTTTACCACTTTCAATATCTCGGTAACCAATGGACATAGAGCAGTGATTCAAAATACTAAATTGTTTGTTTTTTTGAGCTGATTTCAATGATGCCAACAAAAATTTGATAAATTTTATTTTTCTATGTGAAAATCTCAAAAAACCCATTTTTAGGGGGGTTTATCCCCCTTTACCCCTCCTTCCGGTGGTCCGATCGGGCTGGTTCACGAACTCGTCCGACTGATTACCACTTTACACGTCTGTAACAAATTTCATTAAGATCGGACCATATTTACGGCCGCTATCGTGTTAACAGACATATATATATAAATTCGAACGAATGGTGTTTTTTGCTTCTGGGGACCCCAAAATGAAAAGTTAACATGGTCTCGGACTTAGGTCTTACCATGAGTTCTACCGTAATAGCTTATTCCTTTAAGGAAATTCGCTAAAACATTATCGATTAAAAAAATTTACAATTTACTACTCATTTAATTTAGGATAACTCATTGTTTAAAATATTAATATTGCACTCTAACATTTACCAAAAAAAAAAAAAAAAATTAATAGGTGTCAAAGTTTTAAACAGGTGTTTTTTTCCTTGAAGATTTCTAATGTTAACCTAATTTGTTAATGTTGGATTCTCCTCTCAACACAGTGTAGGTTCTCTTACTGCAGTCTAGAAGGTATTGGCATCACAACCATCCAACAGAAGCCACAATCACAACCACCTTTGTTAGCAAGCCATATTTACCACTAGACCGGCCAAGCCCAGGCTAGAAATCAGAAATCGGAAAGAGTCTTTGCCAGATGTAAATAATAAATTCGGGCAGGGATATAAAAGAAGATGCCTAAAAGTGGTCCGATTACCAAGGGTACAAGATCAACAACCAAAGAAGTGAACGCACTCATGAGATCGCGGAAGGTGGCGGTGTCCTGGCTCATGAGGTTGTCGACAATGGTGCGCCAGAACGCTAGCGTGCGCGCCTCCATCTGGAACAGCGCGGGGTCGAGCAGCAGGTCCATGACGTCCTTGCGCCACGCCTTCCGCGTGTACTGGAACCCCGACAGGCTGGCCACCAGCTGCGAGCACGCGTAGAAGCTCGCCGCGTTCCGCATCCTGCACAAACAGAACGTGTCAGGTGGGTTATTTGAAACCAAGATAAATCTCTTTTATTAGCTTGTGTCTTTGTCATGAATGTCTGTGCTGTCACAGAATTATATGCTAAATACTTATTCAGGCTCTTTTTATTTTAAAAGAAGTTAAAAATACTCGTCTTGAATCAACATCGAGACTGTGTCTTACTAAAAATATCAATGGTTTTATGAAAAAAATTCCCTCATTTTAGATCAACGGCAGTAGGAATGGGTGCGTTTCATTTGTCCCAGGTTTCAAATGTCCCAGGTTGTTGAAAAATTAAAAATATTAAGTGAATCAAATGTCCCAGGTGTCAAATGTCCCAGGTTGGTTTAAATAATTATTAAAAGTTTGTCAAATCATTTGTCCCAGGTTTCAAATGTCCCAGGTTTTAAAAATATTACTAAAATTAATATAAAATCAAATGTCCCAGGTGTCAAATGTCCCAGATTTCTTAAATTAGATAATAAATATAAGTTACATCATTTGTCCCAGGTTTCAAATGTCCCAGGTGTATTATTTTTAATAAAAACGCATCGCGTCAAATGTCTCACGTGTCAAATGTCCCAGGTATCACCGGCGCCAAAAGTGACTCTGCCGCCGCGCAGAGCCGCGAACGCTTGTACAGTCCGCACAAGAAGTAGCCCGGCCCGCCCGCGTCGCATCGTTCTCTATCATCGGCTTTACGCGATTCTCCGCGCCATATTTTCTTGTAGATCTTTTTAGTCTAATTTTATTGTATTCCATGACTAGTTTAATTTATTTTAGCATTATAAGTGTTTTTTAAACTAGGTTTTAATAGTAAATTTATCTATCTGTATGTATGCTAATACCTTATGAGTAAAAATCTCAGCCAGTCAGTTGTTTTTTGCTATGGAATTCAACTTGGTATTAAAATGCTGTTAAATTATAAAAAGTGCATGTTTTTTGTGGTTAAGCCCCTTTATAAAGTTCGGCTCTCGTCATCATAAAACCAAAAATTATTTAAGAAACGTAAGTGGTTAATGAGTTTAATTCCGCATGACGTTTTATTTGATTTTTGTTGAACAAAATCAAATAAGCTAGGTTATTTAACATACCAAAGTGAACATACATTAGTTAAGTTATTTTATATATGAGTATGAAGTTTTAATGTTCTCTTTTAATTAGTTGCATACATCCGTTTATTTAATATACATTTAATTTACGCTTCTACCATTTAACTCTACAATTATTGTTATGTTAAATTAATAAAATGAATTTGATTTTTATAAACAATTATTTGATAAAGTAGGCTTATTAGAAAGGATTCCTCATGAAATACGTGATTCGTCGTTATTCGATAAAAAAGATCTTGAAAAGGGAAAGTATGGAAAATCATTGATCATGAAAGTGAAATTAATTTATAATTACTGTAAACCACTTTATTGTCATACATAAAAAAATATAAATGTCATACAACTCATCAAAGGTGAGCATTCATTCAATTATGAACATAATGCAGTTGGAAATATATTGGGTTTCCAAATACAAATTTATCTTTAACAAAAACAGTATTAAAAAAATATATTAAATCATGAAATTGTTTATCCTTATTTTACTGATTTTTTACTTTACGATTCAAAACAAATACACAAATTTTTTAATTTACCCATTGTTAGTTGCAGTAGATAATAGTTTCTGGTCGAATATCAATCATATAATTCGATAACATATCATAAGACATTAGAAGTTTATACAACTTACTTCAATATTAAGGAATATATAGAATTGTAAGTAGTTGGATTTGGAAATCATAAATATAGAAATTGTTGTGCTCAAAATTATAAACTTGTTACATAAACAACTATTTAAATATTCAAACGGTTACTTTGTGTTATAATGTTGTGCGACAGCCAGCGAAACGACGGGCGCTCAGTTTTGAACTTCACCGCTGTTCAACCTAATTTTCTGAGGAAACTATACCGCCTTGGAAAAATGTAAAATGCATAGCTCATTTCAATAGCTACAACCTTCTCACAGACGAAACAAACCTGACCAAAAAACAAAAAAAGTAGTAGCCGACTAACTTTTTCATTACAGAAAAATTATAATGCTTTTAAATTGTTGTTATTACAATTTATTCCCATAATTTTACTAAACAATATTAACACAGTTATGTTCGCCAATTTAAGCAGATTAATAATATATATTAGGTTTGACCAAGTTATATCTTTTTAATAAAACTTCAGGACGGTGTAAACAAAGAAGATATCGGCGCGCGACGCTGCGCGGCCGCCCCGGCCAGTCACTAGACCCTGCTTGTGCGGACTGTACAAGCGTTCGCGGCGCTGCGCGGCGGCAGATTCACTTTTGGCGCCGATGATACCTGGAACATTTGACACCTGGGACATTTGACGCGATGCATTTTTATTAAAATAATACACCTGGGACATTTGAAATCTGGGACAAATGATGTAACTTATATTTATTATTTAATTTAACAAACCTGGGACATTTGACACCTGGGACATTTGATTTTATATTAATTTTAGTAATACTTTAAAAACCTGGGACACTTGAAACCTGGGACAAATGATTTGACAAACTTTTAATAATTATTTAAACCAACCTGGGACATTCGACACCTGGGACATTTGATTTACTTCATATTTTTACGTTTTTAACAACCTGGGACATTTGAAACCTGGGACAAATGATGTGCTCCCGTAGGAATGTGTTATGGGTCAGAGAAGATTAATAAGGCCAAGATAGGAAACAAACTGTTTCAGCTCATAGTGTCTGAAAAATCTAGAAAGTATTGTTGTTTGTTTTAGAAATTTCCAAACAGAATAAAAGAAACAAAGCTGAATTAAACAAAAAAAATACGATTTTATTTACTTAAAATGAAAATTAAGAAAGGTTTTTTAGGACTGGTCCTTGATCATAATTTGATCTGAAAAAATCAGGCTGTTCACTTAGAAAATAATTTAAGTGAAAATATTTTTGCTCTCAGACGCCTTAAAAATTAACTTCCACTGTTGGCCTACAGTTTGTTAGTTCGAAGCAAATCTCTCTTAGTTCAATAACATCAAACATTAAAAAAAGCAAGTGGAATAGGGCCAAGGCATCATTGTACAGATCTTCTTGTCCAAAATAGAATCATCTTATGGACTCCCCATAAACCACACACTCACATATCACATTGACCATATGGGAAATGGGATATCATTTTAAAGGTCTTGCAAAACCCTACAACTTTTCAATTTGTACTCACCTCCAATCTTAAGTAGTTTTGTAGTAATGTAGTAATAAACAAAAAACTCCATTTTCCCATATAACACGTATGTTAAATGTGCAGTAACCAAAGAATTTAATTTTGCATCTTTTAACCTTGAGTACAGCAAATTTAACATGGGCGTTATATGGGGAAAAAGATTTTTTTGTTTAGTACTGGAAAACTACCAAAGATAGAAGAAGAGTATAAATTGAAAAATTGTAGGTTTTTGCAAGACCTTTAAAATGATATCCTATTTATCATATGTTGCCATTTAAAATTTTTGATTTTCAGTGCTGCCAATATTTACAAAAAATAAAAGTTAAAAAAATATTCTCTTTGAATTTTGGTATTTAAAATGCATCCAATCCAATATTTTCTGACAAAACAATGGCGGCACAGTTACGCTGGACACCCTGTATATATATAAAACATTAACGTGACAAATTTATCTTTTTAAAAAATATTGCAAATTGGCTACATAAAATCTAGCTATCCATTCATTTTCTAGCTATCAAAATATTAAAATTCTAATCAATCTCAACCTTCTTTCTAAATATAAGTTCTAATTTTTGCTAAAAATATTATACACCTAATTAAGTTAAAAAAGTAGGTTAAAATCCGTTATGATTGCACAATTAGTTATTGATTGATAGAAATACTTACGTGTGGTTTTTAAGGTAAGGAGTTACATTGTACATGAGGGTAGTGAGCAGTGCAACCACCCTCTCCTTCTCTTGGCTTCCATACGTAATGTCCAGCAGTGGTGCCAACAACTGGGCCAACACAGTCAGAGCTGCCACACTGTACTGGGCTATAGACGTTGTACCTGGGCTATCTGCAATATCACACATAGTGTATTTTTCAACCAACAATTCTTGATTTTTGTTAGGAGTTTGCCTGTATTCGAGTAGTGTTTTTCCCCAAGCTGAGTTTAAACTACTTGAATCAATTCAAAGTTTTGCAAAATAATTAATTGAAAGTTAGAAATGATTAGTTACTCCCACCGTTTATCCAAATCGGTGCATGCTATCAAATTTTGCAGCCATTTTTCAAACGGTTAAACCCATCTTTAACCACAATTTGTGAATTATATTTTTACCTTTCACTCATCATCTGTTTTAGTTGGAATAATCATTTAGTGTTTTTTAACAATAATACTAAAACATTTTTAATGCTTAATGTTTTTTTTATTATTTCTCTTTGTGAGTGATTTTTATAATTTTTATGACTAAAATGACATTTTTTACTGAGTCATAATGTTTTTGTTTGATTGTATTAAAGTAGAAATTGAAATATATAGCAAATATGAGTACATTGATACAATTTTGGTATTTTTTTTGGGGGGGGCAATAGGAGAAGTGTTCTGTAGTGGTACTAACTGAAGAGCCAAAAGGTTGAGAACCACTGCTATTAGCAAATATGAGCACATTGATACAACTTTGATATTTCTTTTTTTTTTTGGAGGAGGAGGGGGGTGTTCTGTAGTGATTCCGAAGAACCAAAAGGTTGAGAACCACTGCAATTAGTTAAGGTATTTTAATAATAATTATAAATTTTTACATGATTATGTTTAAGTACGACAACCATTACCTTCTAATCTTCAAAAAGCTCAACTTGAAAAAAAAAACACAATACTCACAAAATCACTACTTGCCCACCCCTTATTTTCATCAGTTTCACTGATAAAAATATGTTTGTATATATTGTGTTTTGTGTCAAAGAAAAACTTGTTGATATGTATTTTTAAAAGTCCAGTGGAGGTATTGCTACATCGACAGGAGGTTAAACTTTTAATACGTAATATTTTTGTTTGATATATGAATGACCAATCATAGACATTCATCAATGCACACACAAAAAAATCAGCAGGATTTACTGCTTTTGAACATCCTTAGTGACACTGTGTTTCCTCAGTGACTGAAAATAGTGGGTGGTAGGTAGTATTAAAATTTGGTATTAATAATATGGTATTAAAATAGGTAGTATTAACAATATTAGTGGAAAACGAGCGGGAGAAACAAAATAAAACAAAACATACAAGTTACCCAAAAAATGTACATTATAAATATTGATCTTTTAGACATTTAAAAACTTGGTAAAATGAAAACTTATGAAATGAAAAAATAAGCGAACACATTATTTACTGTCATAAATTATTCTCTTAATAAAGGATGACTCACAAAATTGGATATCAGCTAATTTTTAAGCTGGTGTCTGACAAAGAGCTTAACAAATGGCTAAGGAGGTAGCTTTAGCCTTTTGCCTTTAATACTTTTGTGAAAAAATTATTTTTTTTATACAAAACAGGTCATTGTAAAGTTGCCTTTTCTTTGTCACATTGATGATATATAGGATAATTACCTCAAGTCAGCCTTGAAATTTTATGGGTCCAAAGATAGCATAGTCATAGTCTCTTTAATAAGATCCTTTTTTTATATATAAGTTTTACAATAAATAGTGGAACCTCGTGGCTAACGGCAGGTAATTTGCTTTGATAACGTCACTCATTTATTTATATATTTAAATATCGGAAATACACTCAATAATGTTACAGTGTTCAAAATTTATATAAAAAAAAATAAAGATAAATTAGTAAAAACAAGAACATACAACGAAAGCATAACTAAGAGGTAAAAACAGATACAAATTAACTTAAATAATTATATTTTGAAAGAATATAGTTTAATTAACAATAAATTTCACAACTAGTCAAAAGATCTTTGTATCCAAGCCCAACAGTTAACACTCAAATAGAAAAAAACAGGACAAATATCAAAAATTTATGTCAAAAAAGTGAGAAGTCAACTAACTTCCTTTATTTATTTATGCTGAGTTATATTTATTATGTTTTTATTGGTAATAGTTTTGGCTTGAACAAAACTAAAAGTTTTTCAATCAGTTGTAATCAATGTTAAAATTACAACTAGTTAAAAAAAAGATTCAACAATCTTATTTAGGCTAAATTTACTCTGGGCAGTAAGCTAGTATATACACACTAATATTTCTTACTGACAAAGCCGATAGCAATTTTTAAAACAGATCATTTTTCTAAATAATAGCAAATCAAACCTAAATTTTCACCAATATAATCAAATTAACCACTTGATTTAGGCAGTTCAAAAAATCCTCTCATAATGATATAATGTGTTTTTTTTTGTTTTACTCAAGGGGAAAATTAAATTCAATCATAAACCTAACTTGTTAAATTAAATACTGAATCTATAAGTAAAAATTCTGAGTTTTTTACACAACAAATTCTTAACCCTTGACCTCAATTTTTTGTTTAATTTAAAACGATTTGTGACTTGCCAACCAATCTAATAATTCAATTCATTTTGGCGAGTTTTAGAACTGGTTGATTAAGTTTTTCCATGTCTTTAATAGTTGTATGATCGGAACACTCAGTTTTAATAATTTTGATGTAAGTTAAAACTTACAACAAGTTCATGAAACTAATAAAAGATTCCGCTGTTGGAAAAGGGTTAAAATGTTAATGTAAATGCGGATTAATATTCTCTGACTTTGTTTGATATATTGGACCTAAAAATAATTATTTGTAATTTTATCAACAAGAAATATTTGTAATTTTATAAACATAAACCAATTAAAAATCCACAAAGCATTAGTGAAAGCTCTCATAAATAGCAGAAAACAATGAAAAAAACAGATTGAGAACAATAGGTAACCAAACACCATTCATTTAAGGCCATGATTACCAAACCAACAAACTAAAACCCCGAATTACCTACCTTTCCTTACTTAACAAGTTACCAAAACCCCATCCGGTTTTAAAGATATAAATGTAATCCATTAAATAAAAATATAATTTAGAAGTTAAGTGGTAGAGGACTTGCAAGTCCTAGCTTCACCTCACTAAAAATTACTTGTTTATTTTATTTCAAATAACTTTTAGCACTCCCTCCCAAATTCAACAATTGAACAACTATTTAACTTTTAAGGGACTTAAGTTTTGAACAAAAATGATTTTAAAGTGATTCTAAACTAATGAAGGTTACTTTTTGTTATCTCTTAAATTATCACAAAAATGTTTCAAGTAACATTAATTTTGGACATTTAAATGCCTAAAAATGTCAACTTCTTGTTTTATTGTCTGATGTAAACCATTGAAATCAGAGTGAAAATGAGCAGATTGTCTTTCAAAAATAGTATATTTTCTTAAAAGAATATTCAGGTATGTGTGTTGTTAAATAAAAACAAGCCATGACATAAAATGAATGAAAATAATGGTAAAAAGAAATCTACCATTGAAGTGAATGTATAACATTTTTTATCACCTTGTAATCAAATGTCATGATTGTATTTTTCAAGTTTTTAAGGCCATTTGATTATTTTCATTTTCTAAAAAAACTATTGTTCTATCATTCAATTAATTGCTTATTAGTATATGGGGGTGCTGGGAGCAATTCAATTGTAATCCCCTGCTCTCTTTTATTTTCAGGTTTTCAAGATTTTTTTTTTACTTTCTCCCCCCTATACATAGTATATGGAGAAAGTATTGTTTTCGTCAAAATTTTCGAATTTGAGTTGTTAGTGGATATATTCGTTTTAGTGCTCCCTGAATCCAAAAAAGTGGTTTTCGGCCTGGTGTCATGTCGTGTCGTGTCGTGTGCGTGCGTGCGTGCGTGCGTGCGTGCGTGTGTGTGTGTGTGTGTGTGTGTGTGTGTGTGTGTGTGTGTGTGTGTGTGTGTGTGTGTGTAAACAAAGCTAGAGACGACACCAGTGATCCGATTTTCATGAAATTTGGCATGTAGGTATAAAGCCGTGGTATCTCCAGGCCTATTTTTCATTTTTTTGAATTTTTGATTTTTAAGGGTATTTACCCCATAAAAACCCATAAAAAATGACAAAAATCCAAATTTCTCAAAAACGGCTCTAACAATTTTGATAAAAATTTCATGGTTTTTAGTGCTTAAGATGACAAACAAAATGACACCACCCGCATGACGGTAAAAATTCAGGTTCAGAAGTTATGGGGGTTTAAGTGTTCAAAAATTCATATTTTTCAGATTCCACAAAATCTGTAACTTATAAAGAAAATATACTTGCAATCATTAAATTTGACTTGAAAAACTAAATAATCCAGTATTTTGAATTATTAGTTTACGTCAACTGGTTGCGGAGATAATTGATATTTAAGTTCGGCGGTAAACCCAGTACGTTGTCCAATGTTATTCTCATGGCAAATATTTAAAAACGGATATCTCCGTTATTTACTAACCGATTTTGATAAATTTGGTAAGTATTTGTGTGATAATTAATTGTTAATTTGTTTCATTTCACTGTAAAAAAATTTTCTGGTTTTAAATTACTTTAAGGGAGAAAGTATGTGTCAGTTTCCTGATACCGTTTATTTTAATTTCAGAACATTTCCAACTTTCAGAACCTTTTTGGTTTCTTAAAAATTTTTAATTTCATAGTGTGAGTTTTTTGTTTTTATTTTTTGAAAAAAAAAATTGTTCTATTATTAAAATGCTTACAAATGACTTGGGGGAACCGGAAGCAATTCAATTTTAATTCCCTATTCTCTGGCAAAGTCAACAACTTGTTTTCATTGCATTTACAAGTTCTTATTAGACTCAAATACAATAAATCAAATTAAAATTGTAATTAATTTTGATAAACAATGTTAAAAGTTTTAATTTATTTAGCCTTTAAAATATTTATTATTTCAATGTAATTTTAGTTTTGTAAAATTAGTCTTTTACAAGGCAGCCTAATAATTACAATGTTTTGATAAAGCTTGTATTTCTTCATAAGGTTTTCATTGAGGTATTGCATCTTAAAAAGTTAATCCAAGTTATTGAAGAAATGTCAATTGTAATGTAACACTTGATTCTTTTAATCTGCTCAATTGCGTACACACAAACATTTACAATCTCTCACTGGACTCCCTTGGTTACAATAAGACTAAATATAAATAAAAGTATGTTTTGAAAAAATTCAACTAGAGTAAGGATAAAAAAATAAAATAACCTTATCCAATGCTGTTAAAAGGATGACACATTCCATTCCTCAGAAATTCATCAGCCTTCAAAAATGCACTCTCATTAATGAATGTATCATTATTAGGGGTGGGCGAGTACTCGACAGTCCAGTAATTACTCGAGTAGTTGCTACTACTCGAGGTCGAGTCGAGTAGTTAGTTACTCCCGCCGTTTATGCGGTGATAGAATTTACGTGTGATTTAGGTCAATGCGATCAAATTTTACACCCGATTGCGAGTTACGCAAAGCTATATCTGCCGTTCAGCCGCAATCGACAGATTGTTTATCGCGGCCGATTGCTAGTTTCACAATAAACAGCATTTTCTGTTCATTTGTGGCTGGCAAATTCGTGCGACCGTTTTTTACGGCCGATCGTTAGTTTCGCAAAGTTGTATTTCGTTTATTTACGATCGGCAAATACGCGCAATCGTATTTCGCGGCAGATCGCGAGTTTTGAAGAGCTACACCTGCCGTTTATCCGCGACCGACAGATATGCGCTATCGTTTTTCGCAGCCGTCCACACGTTTTTCATAACAATAACCTGAGCAGTATTTCATTAACTCATAGAAGAATGGATTTTGACAGTTACCTGGAAATATTCGGAAATTGAAAAACTTACAGCTATATTAGCTCTGACCTTATACTTAATAACTTCAAATTTGTAATCATAGTTTATCTTTTGAATGATTCACAGCCTTCATTTCTGTCTCATTTGATTTGTAAAAGTGAGAAGAAAATTAATTGTGGACTTCATTGGCAAAGTGGATTTTGTTAAACAATTAGTTAAGGTTTTGTATATTTTTTATATTATTCTTATCTGGTCGCAGCTGTGTCACTCGTGCTCGAATGACTGGATGTCAAAAAAAACCATAGATCAGCGGTCAGGCAAGGGGGTGGGGTTGGGTTTAGAGAAGCAAACAAATAATTGGGCATAGCTCTCCTCCCTGATCTTGTTTTTAATTCTTTCTTCCATAATTTCTAGGCTAAGGTCTTAATTAGGGCCAACAATTATTTTTAGGGAGAATATAAACCTGTTGTTGATAGTTAAAATAATAGGCTTATAATTGAAGCTTTTAACTGCTTAAATTTTACAACTATGTATATTCTACATAAATTTATTTTGTGATCTTGATGCATTACGTGATTTGTTATTTTGAGTATTTTAGCATAGTTAACTTATTCATTTTAAAGTAGGGTTTATGCAATGTAGGTGTATTAGAATATCAGAGTTATATTTTTCCAAGAAAAATAAAAAAAGATAAGCTTAAATAAAGTAGACTAATTTTATAAGTAACACTGAAGAAAGATTTTAAATAACTGTAATTCAAAGACCTAAATACTTAAAAAAAGAAGAAGATTTCATTACTTTTCTCAAACTACTCGACTCGACTCGACTCGATACTCGAGTTTTTGGCTTAATACTCGACTCGAGTTGATCAACTCGAATTAAAAATCCACTACTTGCCCACCCCTAATCATTATATTGTAGCATATCAATTGAATAAAAAAGTGTTGACACATTCAAAATAATAGTATGTTGCCATATTGATCAAGTTGTTAAAACTTATTAAAACTGGAGTTATGCTGGCCAGAGTGATAAGCGATCAATTGATTTGCCAAAATGTAGTATTACATTGATTAATGGGGCTACATACTTGAAGACCTGATCAAGTTCTGAGGTTAATAATTAACCTGAACTTGATTATGTCACCTTTATACAGTGATCAGATAAAGTTATTTTATTTCACTATTTATATATTCCAATCCAGGGTCACAATGAATAGTAGAGTAAACATAAGCAATCATAAAAATTATTTTTTTAATTTATTTGTACTAAAAGGTCAAACCGAAAAGAAATCATAGAAACACAAGCCTCCCCCAAAGTTCCTCTGATGTTTTTATTGTTTTTAAGCCAATTTGATGGCATAGTGTTAAGTCTTCTTGACTGAGGGCATGAAAATCAACAACAATAAAGCTAACCGATGTACCTCAAAACAGCTACAATGTTTCTGACTACAACTAAATCTGCTATCAAAGTTATGTTGCTAGAACTAACATGGTATGAATGGTAGGGGCGACACCACACAGAGAGGAGACAGGAGGTTAATGACAGTGTTGAGTCGTGCACATTGCAGCCTCCCATGCAACAAGGCACATGAGATGATGATGTTGACAGACCTACAACTACTCTCCACAGTTCAAGTTCTTTATAAGTTTCAAATAAAAAACTTTTGTTTTCAATAACAATTTAATAGGTTATCTTTTTAAAACATACTTCAATATAATGAAACATCTTGGGCAAGTTTACTATTCAGAGAATGGAAAGTGTTTCCAATAAATTTTAATCAAAGTCTCACTAGGGAATCCCTACAAAACTGTTTCAATAAATACAATTTGGCATAAAACTGATAAGAAATGGGACACCTGTTGGAAGGATCTGTACCTTTATTTAAATTTGCTACCTTCCTATAACAAACTCTGAGATGGTAGGTACACCAAATAGATGAATTAGTAATTGATGGCTTAACAGTAAGGAACTCAAACATTACACGGAAAATCAGCGGGGTTATCTCCTGATTTTTCACAACACAAAATGTCTGTTGACCGCTCTCATAGCCATATCACGACAGACGAAACTCATGCTGCGCAAAACTAGGGGTGTGCGAGTACTCAAGTATCGAGTTTTTTACGAGCTGAGTTTACACTAATCGACTCAAATTTTCTAAAAATACTCAAAGTTCGAGCTGAGTACTTACTTCCGCGGTTTACCTGAAATCGGCATTGCGTTTGGGTTTTGCGGTATTTTTCACCATCTCTGACTGGCATCGGTAAAAAATTCCTATATATAGATTTAATTCAAGAGTTCTTCAAAAGTTGTTGTCATCAATAAATTTATACCATTTTATTCCTTTCTAGAATTTGAAGTTAGATCTCTCCTCTTCCTCTCTGTTCCTCTTCTTTGTCAGTATAAGAAAATGTGTAATATTTTTTTATGTAAACCTTTAATATTTTAGAAAACATGACATTTTAAGCAATCATTGAGTTGTTGGCTTTATGAAGGCATATATTTAAGAAGGTGACTTGAGTTTTAGTTATTAAAAAAATTTTTTTTTTATTTAGGTAAAAAAAAACAGGTAAGTCAAAAGTTGTCTTGATTTAGTTGATATTGTTTGACATAGCTGCTCTCAGGAACACCTCTAAGTTGAGGTGAATAGCATTACAGTTTAAAAATTCAAATTTTTGTTACATGATGGAAACATGATGATCTTGTAACTAAAAAAACTTGACTCAAAAAAGCTTGAAACTCTAGCGAGTATTACAAAAATGGACTCGACTTTACTTCAAAAATCGCTAATCCCACACCCCCAACAAAAATGAATCTGACCATTACACTAAGGGTTAGAACTCGGCAGATTTTACATTTGATTGTCGAATTTTGGAGATCCAACCTTTTACAAAGGTTTAACACAAATTTTTTATGTTAACATTACATTGCACTCCCTGTTAAAGGTATAATGATAATATGTGTGCAAATTATAGCATTTTAGTTGGAAATTAGGTATTGAAAATGCTCTACTCAAGAGAACACCCACACTTTCTGACATTAATTTCTCAACCTTGTCCAGATAATCCGGGATTCAGACACCCCGAGGTGTACTGTAATTTTAAATCTTCACTTATAAGAGGTTTAAGTACATCCTTCTTCTTTGAATATAAAATACAAGAATAATCTTCTGGCCATAACTACAAAGTATCTCATCATTTTATAATTTATAGGATACTAAATACAATAATCAGGGTTATCAATTACAGTACACCTCGGATTATCCGGATTAATGTGGCGGAACACCGATCCGAATAACAAAATATCCGGATAATCCGAGGTCATCAAAATATCGCCTAAATAACGATCGCGTACCTTAGCCTCTGCTAAATTGATGCTGCAAACGGCGTGTCAAGACTGTACAATATGGGAATCTTTCAAATTTTACGAGGGATCAATTTTGAAACAAATTGAAGAACTAAACTTTATTATTAATCATAGAATATAATGTTAACTTTTACCGTACTTTAGGTTTGGAATAAAACGCCAAATTAAAATATTTAATGTATTAAGATTAATTTACCATAGCTCAAAATAACTCAAACTTGAAATAATCATGACGAAACTTAAAGTAACTCTTCTTAAGAAATAACGTAACACATCAAATGATAGCAATAAACAAACTCGCAAAATTGCCGTAGACTACGCCTTTTGTTTATTACTGCTAGCACCCCAAGTAGAAATCCAGAAAATTACGTTCATGAAAATGCTAATTTTCTGCTTAGGCAATGAGATTCCTTCAATTATTGTGATTCCAAATGCATACAGTAATGTATTATATTTGCATTTTACTTTCAAAAGGCGCATTTCACCCGTAAACTCACTAAATTTGTGTTTTTGCCGTGATTTTAATTTTTTAATTTCACGGATGGACCGGTCCGGATAATCCGGGATCCGGATAATGTGGGGTCCGGATAATCCGAGGTGTACTGTAATAAATGAACATTGTTTTTGACAAGAAGCAAATCAACCATTCGTCATTAAAAAAAATATTGTTAGCACAGCATTTATGCATATATTACCACTGTGCTTGTATATATAAATTAGAACAAAAAAGGGATAGCAGTAATATAGGCTAAATTTGCCCACGTACGTTTACCTAGTTCATAGATGAATTTGCTACATAGCAACTAATGTTTTAACAATACTTGTGTTGTGGTCTGGGTGACACATTTCAAGTTTCTTCTGTAGGGAAGATGTAAAGAACAGGCAGGCAGAGTGAGTATATACAACAGTGTAGTGATGAGAAGCACATAGTAAGCGAGCAGCAACCATGCCCCGAGCCCTCAATGACTATACTTACTTCGTAAGCTTTCCGGGTCTACAGGGAAATTTCCCTCATGCACAAACGAGCGAGAAAACCATTGATGTAGTGCTCGGATTTGCAGCTTTTCGGCATCTTGACGGATCTTTTTCGTCACTCTTTTCAGTTTTGATTTGGACTTATTCTTCTTTGCCGGAGAGACATCGTAAGAAGTAAGGTTGTCAATGCCGTTAACCACTGGCTCTGATTCTATTTCTTCATCTAGAGTGGATAATAATGGAATGGTAAATGTGCCACCTAAAATGTTCTTGTAACCCACTGAAGCGTTAAAAAGTCTAAGCTAACACATTTAGTAGATTATCTACGCTACTTTGTGATGCAATATAACCATCAGAAAGACACTATCAAATGATTATATTGCATGGAAACTATTATGTAGAGTAAAAATACTATAAGTACTATTCGTAAAAAAAATATTTTCACAGAATGCAATAACCAATTTGTTTTGATGATGTATACATATATACAACATTTCAGTTTCTTTTGTCTGTTGCCTTCCAATTTCCTATTGTCGCGATTTATTGAAAACTTAATTTACCAAAAATGATGAAAATTTCATTCTATCCACCCAAACTGAAACAATTTTAATTTCTTCAATATAGACTTTGCTATACAAATCTTGTTCTCTTACAGTGAAACATCAACTCTCAAAATACTGATAACACGACATGGGGTGTATCGTGGCATAGGGCAATAAAACATTCAAATTATCTCGTGCTTTTGATTATAATTGCTCAATTAGCGTGGTTATCCTAACACTGCTGGTGCAATTTATGAAGAATCTGTATGAATACAAGGCAAAGCAAAAAGCGAGTATGTGCATTATTTTACAAATATGTATAAACTAAAACAACTTTTTATTGATAAAATCTGTGAAAATATTTCAATACTATAATTAACTAATAAGACAAAAAGGTTTATAAATAGGATCTGGTACAACGGTTAAGTATGGGCAGTAAACTGGACAACAACATCTGAAATCATGCAACAAAGATTAACAGTAACAGTCTGTTATTGACAACAGTACATGGACTGAAGAGTCATGCGCCTGTCCCTACATGCTCACTCAGGATATTCATGCGCTTACTGTGGAACACGCCACAGCAATGGAGTTTGAAATAGTATACTTAAAAGTGCTGAACGCTTTTAAAACTGTATGTATATATTCAAGCTCAATGCTTGCATGAAGCATCTCACATGTAGAATTGAAAAATGAGAATTAAAAGTGATTAAAACATTAAGTTTTAAAACCTACATTTAAAAAAATTGAGGAAATGCCCATACTAACATGTTTTTGGTTACACTATGAAGCAAAATAATGCTAGAAGCTTTTTAGAGTGTGAATAATTTTGTTAAGCAATTTAACTACTTATTATAAATTAAAAGTTTAGTATAATATGATGACAACATTACGTCAAAATCTGAGTTTAGGGTAATGAGTGTTGAGAATGTCAAAGATATTATATGGAAAAAATATCTTCCTGTATCTTTTTAAATCATTGATAAAGGTGGGAGAAAAAATTATTCAACTGATTTCAAAAGAAGCGTGCAAAGATTACAAAAATTAGATTGATCACATGTCATGATGACAAAATTGTATTTTTTTTTTTGACATCAAATGGGTAAGAACCATAAATGTGTAAGTTCTTCTCTACATGATTAATTCAAGACTTTTTAGATTCATCCTGTAAAAATAAAATAGTTCAATCAAGGATCATTAAACCAGGTCATATTTGGACGGTTAAAGAAAATAACTGGACTATACTTTACGTTTATATCAACATAAAAGATTATTTAGAAACGACATTAAAAAATGAAATAAATATTTAGTTTAAACAAAAATTAAACTTGATCATGAACGTAGACAGTCCCATGACGTGTGAGCAGTTGGACAGAGCAGCCAGAACACGAGGGGGGACTTACACTTGTCCGGACACTCGGGCGAGGGCGGCTGTGGGAGTTCCTCCTCCTTGACTGCCAAGTTGCGCCTCAGCCATGTCGTCTGCTCCAGGTTGGCTCCGGCGATTTGCGAACACGACTCCACCAACTGCAGCAGCACAGTCACTTCAAACTTTACATTAGGGGTGTGCAATGCATCGAAAATGCATCAAAATTACGATTCGATTCGATTCGGCATGCATCGAAATGCCGATGCATCGATTTGGCCTCGATGCATCGGTATTCTTCGATACACTAGACCCCATTAAATGTATGTTGAAAGCAATTAAATTTAAATAAACGTTTAAAATATATAAATGCGTAATATTAATATTGAACGCAGTTTATTGAATCGTAATGAAGTTATGAAAAGCTAAGTGCGTAGTAATACTTCCAGACTAGACGACAACAAAGAATGCGATAAAGGCTGTGACAAAGTAGTGCATTGTTATATTTTCGCCTAGTTTGAAAACTCTTGCAATATATTGTTTCTCTATTTTATAATGAGTTTTAAATTAGTGCAAACAACTTTTTAATTGACAGCTGTACAATTCCATACACGAATTTCAATGACGAGAATAAAACGAGCATTACGACAGTCGGCGGCAGCTACCGTGTAACCGTGATCATGATGGTTATACAGGCCGACTGAGCAATGAAACAAAAACTAAAACTGCTGTTAGAGAATTACCCAACTCTCGGGTATTTCCAAGCCCATGTGGGGATTTCGTAATACTTTTCAATAGTTTATTCCAGCAGAGACGGGTATTTTTGTGGGTAAACACTGTGTACAAATGGTAACACTGGTGATGCTCAGCTGTCGAGCTGTCTGCCGTCGCCGGTCGCCGTCGTCGTAAAGCTCAGTGCTGCGCATTAATGTCTGTTTTTTTTTACTGTCGCACAAATGCTATTGAATGTTTTGTTTTGGAGTAATTGAATGACAAATAAATAAAGGTGTTTGATGATTGCATCGAAGAGATCGTAGACGATCCGGGCTCAAGTCGCCGAAGCTTTGTTGAAACAGATACAAATGACGATACCAACACCGGTAGGGATACTTTAATTTTATCCGAGAAGAGATACCCGATTCATGATTATTTCCTCAGTGAAGGGAAAGATGCAGGAATATGCAAATCTTGCAAAACAAAAATATCTGCAATAATAGGAGTTTTTTCTTTATTAGTATTACTTAGCCTAATTGTTATAGGCCTAATTATTAGATGATTTAACAAACTTTAAACTGATTCATTTTTACTTAGACTGCTTGTGTTTTTTTAAGAAAAACTTACAATAATAACTATTAATAATTATAATAACCCTAGTATAATAACTATTTCTTCAGATAACTATATATACTTCCAAATTCCTTTTTATAATGGGTCAGTACCTATCACAAATGCTTTGGTTCAGACTCATTCAAACTTTGTGCGGAATTTTTTTACTTTAATCCTTTTTAAGGTTATTGACCCATTACAGTAATGCAAGCTGTAAATAACTGACAGCAAATAACGCCGCACTGCATTGAATCGAATCGCATTGATTCGAATCTAAATTTTATGAATCGTATCGATGCATCGAATCGAAAAAAATTTACTGCATCGCACACCCCTACTTTACATCTTATTCAAACAGCATAGACAAAATTATTTCCCAAACTCCCATGTTTATGCGAGAATTGTTCTCAAAATACAGATCAGATAAGTGTTCTTCATTATAATTACAGGGTGATATAAGTACAGTTCGTGCATTATATCTCAGGCTATGGCTACTATGCTACTAAACGTATCATATGATATTTTCAACATATGATATTGGTAAACACAATGATTGACAAAAAACAGGGCTCTCGAATAATGTTTTCAGGAAAGTACCCCCTCTCCCCGTGTGTCTTGCAACCAGCTGACTCGGCCATAGCCAGAGATGTAATGCGCGAACTGTCTCTGACATTGGCTTTTAGACATGTTAAAAAACATCAGTCCATTGGGTACGGGTTTCATATCTGATCTTCTGCCGTTCGTTCCTACAGCAGACGATTCAACATCTGATTTCTAATAAAACAATATCGAACGATCTACCGATGGTCGAGGTTTGATGTATTGTTTGTTGTGGATAGAACTTAACATCCGATTTTATTGTATCTCATATCGGTTGTTTTGTTACTCTATGAAAATATATTTAGTGGTATTTTAGTACAAGATGGCGGATGATGAGAAACATGGTAAGTTGTTTAGTTAGTTAATTATAACGTTTTAATTTAGTTTTCGGTCAGCTTTATTATGTTTAATTTAAGTTCAGTTTTACTATATTTACGTTTGGAATGTTTTATTGTTCGTAAAAGAGTCGAATACAGTACACCTCTGATTAATATGGCGGAACACAGATCCGGATAATGAAAAATCCCGATAATCCGAGGTCATTGCAATATCGCCTAAATAGCGATCACTTGCCTTAGCCCCTGCTAAATTGATGCTACAAACGAAGTATCAAGACTGTACAACATGTTATTCTTTCAAGCTTGTTCCGCATAAGTACCATTTTTCTAACTGCGCTCGATTCTTCCTGTCACCGTACTTGTCCCAACACCCAGTTCCTTAGCTAATTCTTTACTTGATTCTCCTGCGTCAAGTCTTTAGACAACATTTAGTTTCGGTTCTAAAGTTAAAACAATTTTTTTTCCTTTTACAACCACCCATTTTGAAATTCAATATCAGTTCACATAAAGAGTTCACTAGTGTAAACACTTAAAGTGACAGCAATAAACTAGCTCGCAAAATTACCGTAGGCTAAGCTTATGTTGATTACTGCTAGCGCCCCAAGTAGCAAACCAAAAGACTACGTTCACGGAAATGCTGTAGTGTACTGTTTTGGTGGTGCGACTCCTTTAATTATTGTGATTCCAAATGCGTACAGTAATGTATTGCATTTGCAGTTTGCTTGTAGAAGGCGCATTTCACTCATGAACTCACTAAAATCACTTTTTGCCGTGATTTAAATTTTTTAATTTCTTGGATGGACCGATCCGGATAATCCGGGATCCGGATAATGTGGGGTCTGGATAATCCGAGGTGTACTGTAATATAATTGACAATGGTTTCGGTTATTGTTTATTATCGATGTTCCTTCATTACGTTTGTTGAAACAGTACATAGGTTGAGTTTAACACGCTAGACAGGTTTATAGTTGATATCGGATTACCGAAACCTAAAGAGTACTGAAAACGAAACTGATCTTCGCCCATGTTAAATCATATTGAGAATTTCAGTTACTAAACATGGGCAAAAACGTATAAACAATTAGTAGTTTAAACATAACCTGTAAAGGCAGAAGATCAGATATGAAACTCGTACCGTCCATTGTTTGAATACATGAATAACTCTTTAAAATTTACCACAACAACAATTCTGTTTGGATTAAATTAATCAGACATAGGATTTTGGGGTAGACTCATATTACCAAATACTGGGTTAAACACCTGACAAACAACCTCTTGGGCCTGTAATGAACTAGGAGGTATTAAAACAAACGGCAGAAACACCAGTAAGTCAATTATTCTTAGTACATCAAGAAATCAACATAAACATTCCTTCAAGAGCTGTGTACCTTGGCAGTGATGTCCTGCAGGTCGCGCACGTCCTTCTTGTCCTGCAGCGGGGGGCAGCGGTGGACAAACTGGCTGAGGACGCCGACCAGCAGGAACTGCGCGGGCGCGGATAGCGACGGGCCCTCGCGCAGCAGACTCAGCAGCGAGCCCCAGCTCTCGCCCAGACTGACCCCGGCCACCAGCTGCAGGTAGTGCAGGAACAGCTCCAGCGCCGACACCTCCACGCTCATCGCCGTTTGCTACCACCATACATGTCGTTAACTTATGACACTTTCTTACCTCAAAACAGCACAAATTTATTTACAAAACAAGCTCCATTTGGTCCAAAGAAGCAGCATACACGGTCAAAATATATCACAACTCTGTCTCCTAAATAAATTTACAATGTTTTAACATTACAAAGTGCTATAATTAGTATAAAAAATAAGGTGATAAAACAATATCTGATTTAATTAGTTGCTGATAACAATCACTTCTAAACTTTTCTGGAGCAGATTGTAACTGGAGAAATGAGTGATTTCATGCATTAAGTTACTAAAGGTTTAACCCTTTGCGATCAGATTGGATATTTGCCACTATTCCGTAGCGATTGCGAGGCCATCTCTTCTGGCCGCCACCATTAGCGTGCAGAAGTCGGATTTTTTCCACAGCCTTCTAATGTCCAGCAGGGCTAGCCAACATAAAATCCAAGAATGCTTGGGTGTCCACCAGGACTGGCCAATAAGTGCCAATAGCATATGTTTTTGTTTGTTTTTCTAAATTTTGCATGATGCCTGTAGAGTGCTACAACCTAGTGAGGAATTATTTAACTAAATAATCAGCAGGCTTGCAACATTGAATCGTAAAACTACACTACGATAACATTGCAGGTTTTCAATTCCGAGCTACCGCACGTGAAAACAATTCCGAGCTGACGGGAGTGAGCCGCCATGTTGAATGCCGAGCTGATGTGGAGTGGGGCTTGGCCAGTAGAGCTGGCGGTTCTACCGTCGAAACCAAGCCATACCGAAATTAATTCCAACTGGCTGCTGACTACATTGCGGCCATTCCTGCTGGCCTTACGATCGCAAAGGGTGACCAAGACAAACACTCAGTGGTGCACCTGGTGTACCTGGTTCATGGCGGGCTGCTTGACGACCTGGTGCAGGGTCTGGACGAGGGTGTCGATGGGCATGGCCTTGATGGCACTGAGCAGCTGCACCAGCACCTGCTGCCCCTCACTGGCCACCGCCAGCACCTGCACAACCACACATCACAGCTTCCAGGGGAGAAAATCACCTTGACTATGGGTTAAGAATGTAAATTGGAAATCATATCTTGTTTGGAGGAGGAACTAATTATTTATCGAATCTCCATAACACTAGACAAAGTCCTGGGTTAAATTACCACAATCAATTAAACTTTTTTTACAAGCAGTTAGAATTATTAAAACCTCAACAAATATTAAATTTTAACAAGCTATAAGTTAAAACTCAGCTAAATTATTATTACTGCTATACTGTAGACTCCCTCTTATCTGGCCACCTCTGGGCCGAGACCCATTCAGATAACGTTTTTTTCTGTTAAACCGACATTCCCTAAAACACTTTAAATAATAAATCTAACGCATACTGTATAGGCAATAATCTGATTTAGACTTTTGTTTAATGGTCTATAACCTTTTTCACAGGGATCATGATACAGTATTGTACATTTCCTACCCATCATGTCCGGTTACACCAATGTGTTGATAAAAATCGTCTGGTTAAAAAGATGTTACTTTTGTAGAATGTAGCTCGGTTAAACCACTGTTCTGTTAAAAAGTGTCTGGATAAGGAGTCTGTACCTTAAATGAAATACTACATTAAATAGATGTAAATGTACAATAAATGAAGATAACACAGTCGTGATGTACTGACAGCGTAGTTGGTCTGCAGCGTGGTGGCCCGTCGCTCGCGCCACACCACGGCCATGGCCGCCAGGAAGCTGGTGCCGTGATGTAGAGCTATGGGACTGAGGAACTCCAGCAGCTGCTGCCTCACCACCCGCGCACTGCCCGCCTCGCAGTTCTCACTCTCCCTGTTAGACCACGAAATCAAACTATAACACCTGATATGCAAAAAAAGAACCGTTGCAGGCAACGTGGGACTTACCATTTCGCGTTCCAGTTCAACAGAAACGAAACACTAAATTTGGCCAAGTACTTCTTGTCTTCTAGTTCTTTTTTAGCGAATTTCCCCTATAGGAAAGAAGCTGTTAACACAGTACTCATGGTAAGACCTAAGCCCGAAACCATGATAACTTTCGTTTTGGGACCCCCAGAAGCAAAAAACACTATTCGTTCATTTTCATAGATATGTATATCTATATCTATGTGTCTTTAAGCACGATAACTCGCGTAAAAATGGTCCGATTTTAATGAAATTTGGCATGGACGTGCAAAGTAGAAATTATTCGGACGAGTTCGTAAACTAGCCCGATTTGACTACCCGAAGGGAGGGTAAAAGGGGGTGAACCCCCCCCAAAAAATGGGTTTTTTGAGTTTTTTATGTAGAAAATTAAAGTGATCCAATTTCTGTTAGCATCATTGAGTTCAGCTCAAAAAAACAAACAATTTAGTATTTTGAATCACTGTTCTATGTCCATTGGTTATCAAGATATTGGAAGTGGTAATTACAGTACGTTGTCCCGATGTTATCCTTATGGGAAATAAGTAAAATTCTATATCTCGCTTATTTCTCAACATAACTTGATAAAACTTGGTAAATGGCTTCTTATAGTTCAGGTCTACTAAATACTGAATTAAAACCACCCAGTTTTAATATAACTGTAGCAACAAACCTGCATACTCATTCCCCATGTTATTCTTATGGAGCTTACAAATACATATGTCAAATCTCGCGATGTTGGACTGAAAAATGTTGTTTTGCATTTGAAATTCGCTGAGTATGCAGGCTGCAACAGGGGTATTTTCCTAAAAATTTTCAGTAAAATTATAATTACAGTAGTTGTTGCTATGAAAATCCTTTAATGATCTCAATCAAAGTGATAAATCTAATAATACTTTAAGTTTCAAGACCACTAGATTAAATTTTGCAGAAAAACTTCTCTTGTAGTTTATCATGCCTTAAATCAAAGAGAAACATACTGTCTTTTTTCCCAAATCGATCATCCACAATAACATTGATTTTTCTTTGTCTGTGCCTGAATAAAAAACCTCAGTTCAGCTAAAAACCAAGTTTGTCCAAAGATGCCCGTCATACTGTACATAATACTAAAGGGTTCAGCATTTTTTTAATCCAAACAAGGATCTGGAATCAATGTTTTCAGATTAGAGGACTGGGCTAGAACTAAACTTCCACTGAACTGTCGATTGTACTCAATTTTTTACTTTAACTGAGGAAAAAGAGCACTTAAAATTAATTCAATTACAGTTTAAATATAAACAGTGGTAAGCAGACAGAGACATGAGGCGTTACCTCTCCTTGCGCTGGGTGAGGGCCTGCCACAGCACGGCCACGCTGGCTATCACTCGCGGCAAGTTGCTCAGCACCGCCTTGCGGGCAGACACCTGTGGCTCCGGCTTCTCTTTGTTCTACATGGCAAAAAATGTGTTCATCTCAACAATATGTTCATTTACTGAGTAAGTGTAGGTTTTAGACTGTTGTTTGTAAGATTGACATTAATAGTTACACCAATAGTTGTTATATTGCAATAGAGATTTTTTTTGTATCATCAATAAACCATTATTTCAAGCTTAGGACAAAAAAACATACACATGAGCAATAGCTAGGGTTCCATAAGTCCCAAATTTTTGGGACTGTCACCAGTTTTCGCCAACACGTCCCAGTGTCCCATACAGGCTCCTAGGACGCACAATTTTATCAAATTTCAATGACTTCTGTTAACATTATAATTTAATATTCTTATTAATAGCAATTGTATTATATTTCCTATCTGTGGAAACAGTGCAGAACATTTTGAAATGTTGCTGAAACGACAGAAAAACGTGTTGCGAGTTCCAAGAATATGTTAAACCTCAACCCGAACTTTTGAAAGCTACAACTTCCTCAGAAAAATATCAGTGGTATTCGGTATGTAATATCTGGTATATGATATTTCAACTAATTAAAAAAATTCATTTTAATATAGAATTTTTTCAGCAACATTTTATTTGAAAATTTTAATATGTGAAATGAAACTGTAACAACTTTTCATTTTAATCCGAGTTGAGAAGTGTTGATTTATATGATCTCTAAAATTGATCTGGCTAAATAAAAAATATTTCAATTGATTTACATGGTAATTAAATGGTTCTTAAATGGAACAATTGTTATTTTGGTTATTTTCCCCCAGATATCAGTAGGCCTACTAAGCTTAAAAAAACATTGCACCTTTTGTCAATGTCAGGTCGTGGGAGGGGGAGAGAGAAGACTGTTAAATGGGACAGATGTTTATTTAAGTCCTTGGAATGAAGTGTCCGAATTCACTTACTTAACAAAAATATGGCAACTCTAGAAATAGCATAATAAAGGTATTTTACTGTATTATAGTCTTCTTCTTCCTTTCAAGGATTAGGCAGCACCTGTTCCAATCTCACAAATTTATTTATGTATTATAGTAAAATACCTTTTAAATAATTTTTTTCTTTTACAGTAGACGCCCTCTAGTTCGGCTTCGGTTGGATCGGGCCGCCGGATGGTCCAGCCGGTCCTAGGTGGGTTAATCATATCCATCATATGGCCACGCCGCACCGCGGGGGAATGATCTTCGACAGGATTTATCCTGAATGTTTAGTTTTCGGCCGTAGAAGTAATTGACATATTTGACCTCAACTAACAAACGATGTTGTTATACTTTAAATCAAAGGACTCTAGGTACAGTAAGATTTGATCTGGAATTTCGTGTGTGCATTTTTCGCTGTTAGGTATAGAGTGATTTCAGGGGTGAACGTTGCGAGTAATTGTAAGCTATACGTGTACAAATTTACCTTGAGAACAATGTTTTTTAACATGGTTGAAAAACGTAAACACACGTTTGTGACAATGGAACAAAAACTTAGCAAAACAAATGTTCCTACAGTACGTGGTGAGTTTCTCTGTCTATATCCTCAGTACGGTATTGGCAAAAAACCTACCTATCTACGAGTGACGCAATATGACAGTTCGTCGCAACATAGAGCCGTCAAAAAATTGTCTTTGGCAATTAAACACTGTAAACACGTTTAAATTATGTGTTTTGTTGATTTTGAAGCATAGGTAATGAATTTAATAGAATTATTTTGCGTTTTGATAGTACATCCGGATAGTCCGGCCATTTTGTAGTCCGGTCGGTGGTCCAGTCCCGAGGTGGCCGAACTAGAGGGCGTCTACTGAACTTATGTTTTTAAAGCTTATAAACAATATCAAGCTTATTTTAAGCTTAATGTAGTTTTTTAGCAACATAAATTTAATTAAGTTAGTCCTAGATAGCTGAAAATGTTTGTCTCTGATTCCATGACTGAATCCAACAAATACTGTAACAATTATCTAATATGTACAATAAGGAACAATTACACTATCAAATGAATGATTTTAAAAACAAGATTTAAATATAAATAACAAAATACCATAAAATGTCATAACGTTTTAGCAAAAACATAATTTTAAAAAGAACAAAAAAATTAAGAATTCCGAGAGAAAAATAACTACTTAAGAAAAATAACTGCTGCAAAAATCATATAATAATGGTGCATAATGGTGGTGGTAATATTGGTGGTTTTGTGCAGTTAATAAACAAATAAAACACAAACCAAGAAAAGGAAAAGGCATTTTACATGTTATATATCGGGTAATCAATACAATAAAATTTCACTGGTGGGTAAAAAAATGTACTAGATGTATAAACAAACCAGCTTATTTTAGCTAAACACAAAATTTCAACACCTCTCATTTCTGACGTCAATTAATCTCACTCTCCCTGCTACTATGGCATCAGCCAATCAACTACACTACTGTGATGGAAAATAAATTATTTCTCTTGAATACATACCAAGAACCCTGCAAGATATGTTAGCTGTGGAATTATTAGTATACATTATATCAACATACAACAAAAACTCATAACAAATTTTTAGAGAACCGCCGAAAGATTGTTTTGTAGAAATCAAAAATGTTCAAAACTAACTATACCCTGAAAAAAGTTAATCCAAATGTAAATAAAAAAGTGAACCTTTAAATAGTTTACAGACCAGTAAAATAAATAATCGTCAAAACATAAGCTCAGTAACAACAATTTAATGGGATACTTAGTGATAATTTTTATGGATTTCACTATAAAAACTAAGTTGAATTTAAGTAGCGCGTTCCTAATAATTTTGAACAACAATCATAAGCAGTACATGTCACTTACCATGAGCAGGGGGGAGGGCATGAAGACATGTATGAGGTTGTTGAATATCTGCGCGGGGGTGGAAGAGCCGCCGAGGGGGGAGGTGAAGGGGGTGGCCGTGTCCAGCAGACAGTAGTGGCACAGCACTGTCAACGCCTCCACCTGTGTGATGGCGTAGTCCGCCGGCATCCTGGGGAACAGCAAGCAACAATGACATAACTGGCCCTACTAGGAAGTGGTTCCTTTCCCGTGAAGTCAAGCAAAGTTTGGAGCAATCAAAATTTTGTCAGGAGAAAAGAAGCTAAGCAGGGTTTTTGATTAAAAAAATTCTTTTAACAGAGTTTTCTACCCTTCCAAGTTGTTTCCATGTAACCTTAGCAGTAAATTAGACCTATGGTCCCATCAAATCAAACCCCATCCTAAGTTCATAGATGCAATGCAGCTTTTGTCGGCATCAACATCAGAGTTTTTGAAAAAGCTAACTTGCACCAAAAAACATCGTCATCTTTACATTGTTGTAGTAAATTAATTAATTAAAATTTATTTGACAAGCAGAGAAGCTGAAGCTATAATACACCATATAAAGTGGCTTATTATGAGTGGTTTTCAACGGAAGGTAGGGAACCCCTCCATTACCTGACAGAGTCCGCGTGGGCCAGGTCGTAGGCGCGGCTGAGCTGCTCCACGTTGCTGCAGAGCTGCTTGACGACGGCGGTGACGACGCGGGTGAGAGCCGAGCCGAGGTAGGGCAGGGCGCAGGTGACCAGCGCCGTCCAGTGGGTGTGGGCGTAGCTGGCGCGGCCCGGTGCCTCCAGCGCCCGCAGTATAGCCGCCAGCAACATCGGCTGCTGCGGCAGCGCCCGGCCTGCGATGTAGCGCAGCTCGCCGTTGCTATGTGTCGACGACTCGTGTGTGCCAGACTTGGCCTCCTCGCCCTCGCCCTTGCGCTGGTTCACCTCGTGCTCCAGCATGATCAGGGACAGGAGAAACCTGGCACATGGATAAATACTCTTAATCCAGGGTGTATTTTTCGTTTATATTACCACCTAAAAAGATGAACGATAATAATAAATACTACAAAAAATCTGATACCATTACAGTTATTTCCTGCCAAACTGGTTAACTTTCAATTGGCAGCTGCTTTAGCTGGCCTTATTTCCATGAAAATAAATTCCAATTAACTGTTTTTTATTGGATAAGGCTTTAATTGATTTTTCATTGCCCATGCTTGGCAATGGCAGTTTTTCTAGTTTATCGAGTTAATTGAGTAAGTTAGGAAAAAAATTAAGAATGGTGATTCTTAACTTAATAGGCAAATTCAATAGGTCAATAGGCAAACTTAATAGTCAATAGGTCTACTTAGATTTTATCAAGTACAAGTTTATCTCAAGCTTCATTATGATTTTTTAAATTTTAGATCTAGTCCATCCAGTAGTTAATAACTGTTAACTAAATACTTGAATTTTTTATTAAGTTTACAGCTCATAATGACAGGCGATAAGGTAAACAACCAAAATTCCAGTCGCCTACCTAATACCGGTTGCTGATTGTCACTGCTCAATCATTTAAACATGATAAAATTCTAGTCGGTCCTATTTGTAAATGTCTTGAGCTAATGTTAACAGCGAGTTTCGATCTACCATAGAGTATGAAAACATTTTAAATCAGCTGACGCAACAATCATTCAGAAAGCTATGAAGATATGAGTACGTCATTTCCGTTGGACGACTGCTGCTTCCTTATGTGAATTCATTAGAAGCGAGGTAAGTTAAATAAGCTTTAAAATGCTAAATAATACTAATTGTGTCTAACAAAAAGTTTTAGCTTCAAAACAGTTAGTTTCTTTATTCATTACATAATAAAAATAAGGTTGTTTGTGAAAAGTAATGTAAAGTTCATTTTTTTAAGTAATTAGGTCTTCGAATTACAATTAACACTAATTGTTTTATGTAAACCAATTAACTCCACAATTTTCTTCTAATTTTTACTAATCAAATAAATCAAAAATGAAGGCTGTGTATTATTCATAAGATAAATTATGAATACAAGTTTGAAGTTGTAAAATGCAACGTCAGAGCTAAATGTAGCTGTAAGTTTTCAATTTCTGGATTCTGAAACATGGTATTTCTAGATAACTGTTGAAATCCATTCTTCTATGAGTTGATGAAATACTGTTGTGGTTATTATTACGAAAAACTCGTGGTTGGCTGCGAAAAACGATAGCGCGTATCTGTCGATCGCGGATAAACAGCAGGTTTAGCTGCTCGATCTACCGTGAAATACGATTGCGCGTATTTGCCGATCGCCGATGATCGACAAATGTAGCCTTTCTATAATCGCAGTCTGCCGCGAAAAACGACTGCGTGTATTTGCCGATCGTAAATAAACGAAATGCAACTTAACGAAACTAGCGATCAGCCGTAAAAAACGATCGCGCATGCATTTCCCGGCCACAAATGAACAGAAAATGTTGCTTAGTTGTGAAACTAGTGAGCGGTCACGATAAAGAATCTGTCGATTGACGATAAACGGCAGATGTAGTTTTGCGTAACTCGCGATCGGCTGTAAAATTCGATTGTGCATACGTAAATCGCACGTAATATCGATCGCACGTAAACGGTGGGAGTAACTAACTACTCGACTCATTTTTTCGGGTAATAGGAGCAACCCGACTCGTGCTCGAGTGGTTGTAAAATTTCGGGTAATTACCCGACCTTCGGGTACTCGCCCACCCCTATTCCTTACAAATTCATTACAGTAATTGTTGTTTCATTTTTATTTTTCCTTTGAGGACAATAAAAAAAATGAAACAAACAAATAAAAACTTACACAATTGAACAATACGTAATTCTTTAATAATGAAAACGATAAAAATTTAAACTAAGATGATCCAACTTAACAGCTTTGATGAACTTTTGCAAGATATTTGTAGGTGACATACACTTTTTTCTCTTAACGATAAACCCCAAAGATTTGGACTGAAAATTCTCAACTTTTCTCTTTTACATATTCTAGGGGCTATGCACCCTCCTTACCCCCCCCTTCCCCCAATCGAGTGTCAATGATGATAGCTAGTTTTGCAATGGTATTTAATACCCTCGTTGCAGCAGACCTGCATACTCAGCGAATTTCAAATGCAAAAGAACATATTTCAATCCAACATAGCGAGATTTGACATGAATTTGTAATCTCCGTAAGAATAACATGGGAAATAAGTATGCAGGTTTGTTGCAACAGGTATGTTAAAACTGGTTGGTTTTACTTCAATATTTAATAGATCTTAAATAGAAGAAGCAATACACCAAGTTTTATTAAGACATGTTAAGAAATTAGGAAGTTATAGATTTTTTTTATTTCTCATAAGGATAACATAGGAAATGAGTATGCAGGTTTGCTGCCACGAAAATGGAAATATCGGGGATTTTAGACTATTAAACATTAGATCTCATCTAGATGAAGCCACAAACCAAGTTTTGTGCGAGTTTTGAAGCCACAAACCAAGAAATAAGCGAGGTATAGAATTTTACTTATTCCCCATAAGGTTAACATTGGGACAACGTACTGTGTTTACCACTTTCAATATCTCGGTAATCAATAGACATAGAGCAATGATTCAAAATACTAAATTGTTTGTTTGTTTTTTTAGCTAAATTCAATGAATAAATAATAAGGTTACATACCTTGTACTGCCGTCAATTCTTTTTACAACCTTGAGTATACCCTGATTATCGAAAGAAGGTAAGCGGCACAGCGGCGGCGGATCGAGCGTGCGGCAGTAAAAACATTCCTATTTAAAACGCTGTAGGAACGTAACAAACACTGTTAAAAATTTGCAGTCGACTTTATTGCAATGGCCAGTTAATTACGTTATCAGCATTGTTTTCAAATAATTTTTAACGTACATCGTTGAGTTTACTGTGAGTTACATAACTAAAAACACAATATGCGAATTAAAAAAGTCAATTCTTTGTGTTTGATCTATGATAACTCTGCTTAGAAGCATCGGGGAAAAAATTCCTATAGCGAACCTTTAGTCGACTTTCTTAGGAACAATATATCAAAATTTGTGAGTCTTGTGAATAATATTTACGTCGTTATTAATTTATTTCTAAAGTACTGTTATCTCAGCTATTAAACTACTTTGATGAATGAAATTTGGTAAACAATGTCTTTGAATGAAATGTAGGTTAATTCCGTCGCAGCTTTATGTTTTTATTGGAATGGTTTCTCATAATCGATTAATATATAAACGATAGTATCACTGCGAGTCAGAGCGCAACAATGACTGTTGAAGTACAGTCTGGACCTAGTGGACCCATTTTATTCGTGCGCCTCTGCATGTCTCAGTTTTTCTCTTAAAAACAACACCTGCTTCCAGATGTAAAATTCATTGTAAAAACAATGCCGATTTACCAGCATTGAACAATCCTGAACAGCTCCGTTCTCTAAACAGTTCAAAGCCGCGCACATCAATGCCCAATCACTCAGCAAACATATTGACGAAGTCAGAGCACTATTTCGGCATCAAAATTTTGAAATCATTGCAATATCTTAAACATGGTTGAAACCGAGTATTTTGTCGGGAGTTATTGCACTGCCTGGTTATTCTCTGATCAGAAACGATCGATTAGGAAAAACCGGAGGCGGAGTCGCCGCGTTTGTCAGGAAAGGCTTTAAGACCAGGCAGTCCAGACATTCTCTTGTGCCTCATGTCAGGCTACAGTCGTGTCTTAATTATGGGAGACTTTAACTGTGACTTACTGAAACCGGACCTAAACCATTGCCGTCAACTGACAAGCATGTTTGCTTCATGCAACATGACTATACTCCCACTGGACCCTACATATCACACTGCTGAAGCCGAAACTATATTAGACCTCATGGTTGTCAGTGACCCACAAATTTCAGTCCACCACGGGCAACTTCCAGTCCCTGCCATTTCCCAGCACGATCTTGTTTATTGTGCCCTTTCCATGAGAGCATCTTAAGCCGAATCAAAAATTATCACTTACATAAATTTTTAAAATTTTAATGAGGCAAGTTTTTTGTCTGATGTAATTTCAACGCCATGGGATTCCATACACACCCTGGAGTCAGTTAACGATATGGTGGATTCGCTTAACGATGCCATTTTAAAATTATATGACAAACACGCTCCACTTATCACTCGTCGAATCAATAAAAAACATCCTGTCCCTTGGATCTCTAATTATATTATTGGGTTAATGGCTCGGCGGGACTCAGTCCATCGTAGAGCCAAAAGTTCTGGAGACCCTGGGCTCATGGCCCAGTATAGGCAACTGTGTAACGTAGTTAAGCAGCAACTACGCAACTCCAGACTTCGCTACATTCACGGCTTGTTCGCCGGCAGAGAGCAGTCTTCTACTGTTCTTTGGAGGAACGTTAAAAAAATTGGCATCGGTAGTCAAGAAAAGTCTGTCCCAATTTCATTGCCTTTAAACGACTTGAATGATCATTTCTTATCATTTTCTTCAACATCAAATGGTGTAGAAGTGCAAAATTACATAACAGAGCTCAATATTCAAGGGAACATGAATCGTTTTTTTCCTCAGTTTGATTTCAGACCAATTTTGCAAACTGACGTATTAAGAGCGGTAAGGCGCATCAAGTCTGACGCTACAGGTTTTGTTCAAATCTCAATTTCCTTAATAAAGAGAATATTGTTTGCTCTCCTCCCCCCTCTCCCCATATCTTTAATACTTCTTTAAGAACAGGCATTTTCCCAGATAAATGGAAGTTTGCTCTAGTCCGCCACCTGAATAAGATCTCATCGCCAAAACTTCCACAAGACTACAGACCCATCAGCATTCTCCCTGCTCTTTCTAAAGCCCTCGAAAGAGTGGTCCATTTGCAAATATCAGATTTTCTTACCACA
This sequence comes from Flexamia atlantica, assembly GCA_035578135.1. NCBI lineage: Eukaryota > Metazoa > Arthropoda > Insecta > Hemiptera > Cicadellidae > Flexamia > Flexamia atlantica. The sequence continues at coordinate 87,111,133 of JAQJVK010000001.1, forward strand.
AACAACATTCTAAACCCATTCCAATCAGGCTTCAGACGTTCCCACAGCACTGAAACTGCTTTATTAAAGATCATTGACGATATCCGTTTAGCAATGGATCGTAGTCAGTGTACTGTTCTTACCTTATTTGATTTCAGTAAAACTTTCGATACAGTAAATCATGATATTCTTCTTGCTAAACTTAAATTATTAGCGAAAATGGTTTAAATTACCTTGCTTCTGTCGAGTAATCCTGTTTTTGGTATTACACTACCACGGTTTCGAACCACTTATGGGTTCATTTTCAAGTGTTACATTCATCAAGCGGTCATCTTCAAATGTAGATGATGTTCACTTGAAAATGAACCCATAAGTGGTTCGAAACCGTGGTAGTGTAATACCAAAAACAGGATTACTCGACAGAAGCAAGGTAATTTAAACCATTTTCGCTAATATTAAGTAATCCAGAGGCTATTCAATCATTAAATTATTAGGTTTTTCAAATTCATCACTTTCCTGGATGAGATCTTACCTTCAAGGCCGTAAGCAGTGTGTGTGTTATGACAAAATAACTTCTGACTGGAAAAACGTTTCCTGTGGTGTTCCTCAGGGTTCAATTCTTGGTCCTCTACTCTTCACAATTTACACTAATGACATAAGCTCAGTCTTACTTAACGCTAAGTTCCACACGACATAAGCAGAATTGTACAATGGGCAGAAAAGAATGGACTCAGACTAAATCCTGACAAGACAAAACCAATTATTCTCAGACATTCACGGTTACTGAACAGACTGGATCTTGAAAATGCTCAAAAGATAACTATCGGCAACACAATTTTGCCTTACCACAACAAAGTCAAGAGTCTTGGCTTGATACTGAATAACACACTGGACTGGACCCGATGCAGTTGTGAACACATGTAAAAAGGTGTTCGCCACTATCCACACACTGAAAAAACTCCAAAGACTTTTGCCCTTTCACATAAAATTGCTTCTGATAAAATCACTTGTGTTCCCCCCATTTCAACTACTGCAACACTGTGATTAACGACATGACTGGAGCTCTAGCAGCTAAATTACGTGTTCAAAATTACTGCATTAGATTCTTGTACAATCTTCAACGAGATGAGCGCGTCACACCCTTTTATATTCATGCATCTCTTTTAAAGCTATCCGATATAAGGCAGATTCGTATAATTCAGTACACTCATTCTTTAATCAATCTTGGGGTTCCAAATTATCTCGCAGACAATTTTGAATTCTTATGTGAAAGAGGCTTTTAGAGGTTCAACCGTTTCAATTTGGGTTCTTCCTACTTTCAAGTATTTTGACTTCTCTTCACTTATTTGAAGTCCAATCTTATTTGCTTCTTTTATAATAATTTTGGTAAGTTTTCCTAGGTCCTCTTTTGATTCTGCAATTAAAGCAACGTCATCTGCAAAAGCAAGTGTGTTTATTTTAGATCCTAGGTTTATACTATATTCTAAATTTTTTGTGCTCTTTAGGGTTTCTTCTATTGCAATATTGAATGGAATTGGAGAGAGTCCATCTCCTTGTCTGAGTGAGTTCCGAAGGTTTCTGAGTATTCATTTATCTTAATTCAAAATAATTATAAATTTGAAAAAGTACCTGAATTTAAATACCTAGGAGTATTAGTTAATTGGAACAACGAAAGAGGAACAGAAATAGAAAAGCGACTAATTTTAGCGACCAAATGCTTCTGGAGCTTATCAAAATTATTAAATTCCAAAATATTATCAAAATACCCTCGTTGCAGCAGACCTGCATACTCAGCGAATTTCAAACGCAAAACAACATATTTTAATCCAACATAGCGAGATTTGACATGTTTTTTGTAAGCTCCATAAGAATAACATGGGGAATGAGTATGCAGGTTTGCTGCTACAGGTATTTTTAAACTGGTTGGTTTTAATTCAATATTTAGTAGATTTGAACTAGAAGAAGCCATTTACCAAGTTTTATCAAGATATGTTGAGAAATAAGCGAGATATAGAATTTTACTTGTTTCCTATAAGGTTAACATTGAGACAACGTACTGTGTTTACCACATTCAATATCTCGGTAACCAATGGACATAGAGCGGTGATTCAAAATACTAAATTGTTTGTTTTTTTGAGCTGAATTCAATGGTGCCAACAAAAATTTGATAAATTTTATTTTTCTATTTGAACCCATTTTTTGGGGAGTTTATCCCCCTTTACTCCCCCTTCCAATGGTCCAATCGGGCTGGTTCACGAACTCTTCCGAGTGATTACCACTTTACACGTTTGTACCAAATTTCATGATGATCGGACCATATTTACGGCCGCTATCGTGTTTACAGACATATATATATATATATATAGGCGTAATTCGGGGGGGGCAAGGGGGGGCAGTTGCCCCCCCAAAAATTTGAAAATTAAAATTAATTTTTGGGTATAAATAACGAAAATTGACCAGAATCATGTTTTTTAGCGAATTTCCCCTATAGGGAAGAAGCTGTTACCGTAGGTCTCATGGTAAGACCTAAGCCTAAAACCATCATTACTTTTCTTTTTGAGGTCCTCAGATGCCAAAAACACCATTCGTTCACTTTCATAAATATATATATATATATATATATATATGTGTGTGTCTTTAAGCACGATAACTTGCGCAAAAATGGTCCAATCGGAATGAAATTTGGCATAGACGTGTAAACTAGTAATTATTCGGACGAGTTCGTAAACCAGCCCGATCGGACCACTGGGAGGGGGGGTAAAGGGGGGTAAACCCCCCAAAAATGGGTTTTTTGAGATTTTTACATAGAGAAATAAAATTTTTCAAATTTTTATAGGCACCATTGAATTAAGCCCAAAAAAACAAACAATTTAGTATTTTGAATCATGGCTCTATGTCCATTGGTTGCCGAGATATTGAAAGTGGTAAACACAGTACGTTGTCCCAATGTTAACCTTATGGGAAATAAGTAAAATTCTATATCTCGCTTATTTCTCAACATATCTTGATAAAACTTGGTAAATGGCTTCTTCTAGTTCAGATCTACTAAACATTGAATTAAAACCACCCAGTTTTAATATACCTGTAGCAGCAAACCTCCATACTCATTCCCCATGTTATTCTTATGGAGCTTACAAAAATATGTCAAATCTCACTATGTTGCATCGAAATATGTTATTTTGCACTTGAAATTCGCTGAGTATGCAGGTCTGCTGCAACGGGGGTATTCAAGTTGTAAAATTTAATTATTATTGACATGCATTTTTCATTAATATGAGTCTTGTCGATATGCCGTAAAAGTACGCTGGTGGCGTAGTTTTGTTTGAAGTCCGATTTCAAGGTTACGTTTAGCGAACAAATTACAGAGATACACGCTGTCCACTATGGCGCGCCGGTCGACGAGAACCCACTCTTTTTTTTATGTGCCAAAATTGGCAGCTTGGATTTTATCCATAAAGCCACGTGGTTCTCTGTTACTCATTCCATTCCTTGATTGAGAACCCACTCCTACACCAAATGACACGTCCACCAATGAACTAACGCTCCAGGATGGCCAACCTCTAAACTCTGTAGTGCTGTTCAGAGCCAGTGTAAGTTGCCACACACACAATTATCGATGATAGCAACTTGCGCCATCAAACTTTGGGGGGGGGCATGATTTTTTGGGCGGGATATAGGTTTTGTGAGAAATTTTGAACCAGCGAATAAGGGAAAATTACAAAAAAAATAAATTATCATAACCGTACGCAACAGTAAAAAGTACTGTTTATTTATCTAACCATTTCATCAGGATTACCATCACTGAACTCGTCATATATTCAAGTTTGCTATGTAAACCATCCATTGAATCTCCAAGTCAATCCATGTGTTATCCCATGTAGCACAGATCGGATGGGCCATCGTTGGCCCACTGTCGGTCGCCGACGGTGGGTCCACGGTTGGTGATGTCCACCTTCCTCTTGTTGGCCCAACCCACAATTCACCGACACTTTGCCAACCAAAAAGATTTTTTTTATTTAACTGTGATAACACTAAAATATGTTGAGTAAACCAATACATAAAGAAATAATATTGGCTTTACATTAGGTCTTCATGAAAAAAAGATAGTGCTCCCATCAAGATTTGAACCCTATATCTTCACCTTACCACTCTCACTCCTTAACCCACACGGCCAATGCGACCCATGTATGAAGTGGTATCACCTTAGGATTTGAAGTGATCGGGAGAGCATTGTCCTCATGGACTTGGAGTTTCAATGTAATTTTTTGTAATAGGTAATTTTAAAATTATTGTAAAGAGGATATGAATACAAACAATTTGTACTAAAAATGTTTGTTTGAATTTTTAACGATATTTGAGTCTGTTGGTTCATTTTTAGAAAACCCACCATTTCTCAACGTTGGACCAACAGACTCACGATCGGTTGGGCCAACCCACCATTTTTCACTGTTGGGCCAACAGACTCATAATCGGTTGGGCCAACTAACCACTTAGTATGTCAGGCCCACATTGGCAGATCGTCGGCAAAGTCACCAACCAATTCCCAACCGTCCGACGGTTTCCCAACGTTGGCCCAACGGTGAGTGCTACATGGGAAGTTATTTTGAAGGGCGGTTGATAATGGGTCGACTAGACTGGCAGCCCTGTCTGACATCGGGCCCAGAAGACATAAGTGTCAGACAGGGTCTGTGGCCCCGGTCTGACACAGCCGTTAGCAATGTTACCAATTTCGGGTATTTTGGAGGCCGTGCGGACTTTCGGCAGTGATTGAGAAAAAACCGGGCATAACCGGGGATTTAAGACTTGGGTTGAGGAAATTTACTCATCAACCTGGATATTAAACAATGGGTGAAACTGGGGATTTTTGACGATCGAGGTACAAGGATTTTTGGAACTCGAGATATTTTATTTTTCAAACGAAAGTTAGTGTTATGTATTGGGTTTGGTTGTATTGGTTATTTCGTTGCAGTGTTACCAGAAACTGGGTAATAGCCCGGTTTGTGGGTTTTTTGTTGGCCGTTCGGGGACTTAATTAACATGATTAAGAAAAATCTAGAAAAATCGGGGATTTTAGACTTGAGCTGCGGGGATTTACCCGGCATCCTAAATACATAAGAAAAACGGGTAAAGCCGGGGATTTTTGAATTGTGATTTGCTTTGCAAATATTCAATGTCCTCGTAAGGTGAGAAAAAGTCCGGTATTTGGTGTTTTTAAAGTCATTAGGTGGTTTTCCGGCTAACTACCCGGATTTTGGTACTTGGGGGGATATTGCAGGGATTAGTGCCGAAAAACCGGGTAAAGTGAGGATTATCAATGGAGTTAGCGGGTAAAATGCCAAATCCTGTGTAATGCAACACTGGACGTTAGAGATAAGAGTATAGCAACAGTCAATAATCGCCAGTCGTATGAAGCACAGTTGGTGTGCCTGCTTTGACTGCAGTTTTACAAATAGTACAGTTACTGACTGAAGTCAAGGCCATAGCCAATGGGGGGGGGGGTCAGGGGGTCAAACCCCACCCCCGAAAATGTTGAAATTGCACTTAAATGAAAGGTTAGAAAGTTATATTTTTCACTTCCTGTAACCGCGGAGCCCAAACCTCCCCAAAAAAATCTTTCTGGCTACGGCTTTGAGTGAAGTGAATGGTGATTACAAGTTCACATTGTGTTGTGATATCGTGGTTGGATATTAACTTTAGCATAGATAAAAATACCCAGGAGGATTTTTTATCTATGACTTTAGCTAGTTAGATATAAAGAAAATAATATGCATTGGCAGTGTATATACCCCATAGATACTTTGGTATTATATGGAGGCCATTATTTTTAGATTTTTTTATTGGTTACCAAAAATGACTTTGTAATTGGAAAGAACATACTTTAATTGACTTACTGTCCAAATTGGACATAATTATGATAATCGGTCTTTGTTTTCTGCTTCCCAGAAGACAGCGATGTTAGTGAGGATTGAGTTGGTTCGAGTCGCCGCCGCCACTAGCGACTTCACCCGATCTCCACCCTTATTCAGCGCGCTGCGGCGGTTATGTTAAGTTAGGTTTATCATAAATATGTTAGTAGGACTTTCCTTGTTTCGTTATGAAACGAACGATACCAGATGAGTCATACTTTCGCCTGCTAAATCCCTTGACAGGTGATGCGTGCGCTCCGATCAACGACCTGACCTTGGCCTATTTCAAGTGTATTTGGCGGGCAAAAGTATGACTCATCTGGTATCGTTCGATTCGTAACGAAACGAGGAAAGTCCTATTAACATATTAATGATAACCTGACATAACATAACCGCCGCAGCGCGCTGTATAAGGGTGGCCTCCGTGTAATACCAAAGTACCAACCCATATTCTTCAGTACGAACTGCTAGTGCAAAGGGAGGGGGTATATGGTGTATGCAATCAAATCAGGATGAGGCAATGAATGACCTAGAAGATCTTGCCCCCCCAATCGAAATGCTGAAATTACGCCCATGTATATATATATAAAAATTCAAACGAATGGTGTTTTTTGCTTCTGGGGACCCCAAAATGAAAAGTTAACATGGTCTCAGACTTAGGTCTTACCATGAGTACTACCGTAACAGCTTATTCCTTTAAGGAAATTCGCTAAAACACAAAAATAAGAATTTATAAAACTATTATTCAACCAGTTCTTTTATATGGCTCAGAAACGTGGACAATGACAAAATATCATGAAAACAAACTCATTATTTTTGAAAACAAAATTTTGAGAAAGATTTTTGGACTTATAAATGAAGAAGGTGAGTGGCGAATAAGAAAAAATCGTGAGCTCCGAGAACTATACCAAGATCTGGACATTGTAGCCACAGTGAAGAGTAGACGACTGAGATGGGCAGGACACATAGAAAGGAGGGAAGAAGAGAGTGTGCTGAAGAAAGTCAAGAATGGAAGGCCATATGGCACTCGTCCGCTGGGAAGACCAAAGCTGCGGTGGAGGGACCAGGTCTAGAAAGATCTTCAGAGAATGGGAGCATCTCTTGCGCAAGCAGCAGATCGGCAGCAGTGGAGGCAACTTATTGGCGAGGCCAAAAACCTACTTAGGTTTGAGTGGCCAAGGAGGGAAGGTAAGGTAAGTGAAAGAGGCAATAGAAACACCCGCTCTGGCTCGTCAACACTACGTATTCCCCGACATAGAACAACAGTTTTTAACAAATCTTTTATAGTAACAGCCTACCGCCTCTGGAATTCTTTACCGAATGAAATAAAATCCATTGAAAATCGTTCCCGGCTGACTGTGGCGCTGAAACAGTATTTTTTCAACCAGATGATCGTGGCGTGGCGGGATGGCATGCGCTAGGCGTGGTTGTGGCAGGAGATGTGAGTGTGATTGTGTGAATGTGGATTTAGGTTTTTTTTGTTTATATTGTTATTAACATTCATTATATTAATTTTAATCCTCCAATAAGTTTTTTATTTTATATTTATTGTATAAGATAATTCAATCTTGTGTTAGCAGTTAGTGGTTAACTATAAGAAAGGACCATGTGGTCCTAATGTTCGCCACAATAAACATTTTCATTCATTCATTCATTCATTCAACAATAAGGAACCTTTCAGTTCCTCCAAACTGCATGTGCAGTGTGTGTTGGAAGCATGTGCTCCGTTGTTGTTGATCAGTTGCTGTACCTCTTCTGAATCGCACTCGCCCGAGCAATGTTGATAATTAATTTCAATTATCAACTGATTACAGATTCATCTAGTAGTATTTAAGTAATTTATTAACTGAATATTAATTGTGGAAACTATCTGATTTCATTAAAGGAAAAATGAAATGAAAATCCCAACTAACAAAAGAGTTAACAGTTCTTTATAAATAAATTAATAACGACGTGAATATTAATCACAAGACTCTCAAATTTTGATATATTGTTCCCAAGAAAGTCGACTAAAGGTTCTCTGTAGGAATTTTTTCCCCGATGCTTTTAGGCAGAGTTATCATAAATCAAACACAAGGAATTGACTTTTTTAATTCGTAAATTGTGTTTTTAGTAATATAACTCACAGTGATAAACGTTAAAAATTATTTGAAAACAGTGCCGATAAGGTAATAAACTGGTCATTGGAATAAAGTGGATTGAAAATTTTTAACAGCGTTTTTTTACGTTTCTACAGCGTTATGAATAAGAATGTTTTTACTGCTGCGCGCTCGCTCCGCCGCCGCTGCGCCGCTCACCTTCTTTCGATAATCAGGGTATAGATTTACTCGAGTTTCGATACTATGGTATCTAAAATCTTCAAACAAGAATATATTCACACGTCGTCAATATTAAAAGCTTTCTACACCAAAGGACATTTAAAACATTAAGTTTACAACACTCACACAGACACAAACACATTGCCGGCCGGCAGGGTGACGAGTTCCTGATTCAATTCAATTGATTGTTTCAATTCTGGGAGCGAATAATGAACAAGTAAATTCAATGGTGCAAACAAAATTAGATAATTTATATTTTTGCATGTAAAAAACTCAAAAAACCTATTTTTGGAGGGGTTTATCTCCCTTTACCCCCCCTTCCGGTGGTCCGATCAGGCTGGTTCACGAACTCGTCCGAGTGATTACCACTTTACATGTCTGTACCAAATTTCATTAAGATCGGACCATATTTACAGCCGCTATCGTGCTCACAGACACACACACACACACACACACACACACACACACACACACACACACACACACACACACACACATATATATATATATATATACTAGTGGCTTGTAGGGGCAAAAGCCCCTAAAAATAAAATACAAATGCTGGATATTTAATGTTTTCTTCACACTCACAACTCAGTAACAGTTTGGCGGAATTAAACGTTTAAAGTGTAATGTTTAAGATATTTTGAAATTTGCTAGTATGTATCAAAATTTTAAGAAAGGGCGTTACTTCAGTATAGTAAAGAGCTGAATTTTTTGGAACAGTGGCGCTTTACACGTCATTCACAAAACAAACTCAATTCACTTTGTTTACAATTGAACATAAGGACATGGTTTGAAGAAATTCTCAAGGTTAACCACAGACTGTAGCACTTAATTTATTTCCCTAGGAAAGACGTGACATTTTTTAACACAAAAATGTAAACAAATGTCGTTTATAGCCTCCACCTGGTTTTAAAGAATATAAATAAATAAGGATGAAAACATAAAATGGTCTCCCGTTGACGACTCCATGCTCCACGGTGGAGCCTCTGGCTCCACTTCATAAGGAAGTTAGGATTTTACCCTATTCACAACACTTTTTTATGGTTGCCCGTGAGGAAATACCACTTTGTCTTGGTAGATTCAAGATTAAATATACTTTTGATTGGCCAAATTTAAAGGTGAACCTTTTTGGTGGGATCAAATTTACAGCTGATGTTGCACTCAATAGCTGTTAGTGCCAGCACACTATGTTGTTCTTCAGTCAAAATTATGACCAGTTCTGACCTCACATAAAACTGGTAGAGCTGGACCTTAAAAATGATGAATGACGTTTTCTTCTCTGTACATATAGCCTGCGCTTATTCTATTGTGTACATGTTACAAATCACTTGGCTTTAAATCAGCATCAACTACTACTAAATTATACAATGTAAACAGTCGTATTTAATTCCTCTTGCTTTTTAAGGTTAACATTCCTAAATTATAAAAACGGGAAATTAAAAAAAAAGTCATGTGTTGTAAAACGTTTAACCTATTTTTTAACCTATAAACCATAACAGTATCAATATCTAGCTTGTGGTTTTAAATCAAGTATAAGCAACACGTGTTTTAATGTAAACAAAGCAGACGTTTATATTACAATGATTTTTAAATGGCAGATATTTAATGTTATTACCTATTTTCTGATAAACATTAAGAAGTATTAGTATTTTTCCCGAGTCCCTGGCATAAAGACCTTCTACTTGAGCCCTCTCCCATTATCCTGCGACTTTCCAAACCCCCATTAGATGGGTGCAAAATTTCGCTTACATATAATATATGGACATCAAAAAAGTTAAGCTTATTTATTTTTTTGGCATTAAATCGACATCGTTATAAACGTAAACGAAACAAACACACTTAACTCTTTATAATTTTAAATTACTCAAACCCGTAATTATAAAGAAATCATAAAGTTGAAATATTTATTTGTTATAGTGCATTGAACATGGTTAGCTGCCTTTTGAAAAAAAACCATATGTCAACATCCAGCATATGACTTTGAATCAAGCAGCATCACCACCACATGTTTGAATGTAAACAAAACAGCCGTTTTTAGATCCCAATGCTTTATAAATGGCAGATATTTTATGTTATTTCTCGTTTTCTGGTGAATGTCAAGCAATTTCAGTATTTTTCCCGCCATCACGGAATAGAGACCTTGAATTTAAGCCCTCTCCCATCTTTCTACGACTTGCCAGACGCCCACAATTTTGACGTAAAGAATCGCCTTACGAAATTAAATATATGATTTGATATATAAAAATTCGAACGAATGGTGTTTTTTGCTTCTGGTGGCCCCAAAACGAAAAGTTATCATGGTCTCGGGCTTAGGTCTTACCATGAGACCTACGGTAATAGCTTCTTCCCTATAGGGGAAATTCGCTAAAAGGTACAAGGGGTAGGTCAGTGGCCTTGATTTTAGCATAGATACAAAATACATCCGGCCCTAAGTCACTTCACTTAAACTTCTGTTGGTCGAATTGTGTCAAGCCGTCACATGATTGGTTGGCTTAACTGCCTTATATACCGGGTGTCCCATAATAGTCCCCCCCCCCCTAACTTTTTCCTATATTTTTTCAAATATAAATTCCATACCACCCTCAAACATAATTGGGTAGTTAATACTTCATTTTGAGGGGGTACCCAATTTTGGCCGCCATCTTGGATCCGCCATATTGAATCCAAAATCATTTTTACAAATGTTAAAGTGGTATTGTGACCCATCACTTCGAATTAGATTTTTTCACTGATTACAATGCCGCAATCCGTTTTTTAATATCTCAATTGGTTCTCAAGATATGGGTAATTTTAATTTATTTATTTTCAACCAGTTTTAACATTACAAATTGATAAAATAGGCCCATAACCACAAAATAATGCTAGATAGTGACAAATAACCACCATCAGTCATTGTTGAGCGATTTACACTTAACTTTTACCAATGTAAACTTTTTGGCCGCCATCTTGGATCCGCCATTTTGAAATGAGGTAAGTTATTTCAAATATGAAGTTGGTATTGTGACCCATCATTTCAAACTAGCTTTTTACGCCGAATTGAATGCCGCAACCCGTTTTTAATTATAGCGTTTCGTTTTCAAGATATTGTCATATTTCTAATAAAAATCTCAAAAAATATGAATTTTTCAAAAACCAAATTTTATAGCTAAAAACAGGTTGCGGCATTCAATTTGGCGTAAAAAGCTAGTTTGAAATGATGGGTCACAATACCAACTTCATATTTGAAATAACTTACCTCATTTCAAAATGGCGGATCCAAGATGGCGGCCAAAAAATTTACATTGGTAAAAGTTAAGTTAATTTGTAATGTTAATCGCTCAACAATGATTGATGGTGGTTATTCGTCACTATCTAGCATTATTTTGTGGTTATGGGACTATGTTATCAATTTGTAATGTTAAAACTGGTTGAAAATAAATAAATTAAAAGTACCCATATCTTGAGAACCAATTGAGATATTAAAAAACGGATTGCGGCATTGTAATCAGTGAAAAAATATAATTCGAAGTGATGGGTCACAACAACACTCTAACATTTGAAAAAATTATTTTGGATCCAATATGGCGGATCCAAGATCAGGGTGTCTACCAAATTTCATATATGAAATTCCCGACTTTTTCCCGACTTTTCCCGACAAATTAAAAAATTCCCAACCATAGGAAACATGACCATTGCCTCATATAACGAATATTGAGAACGATATTTGTAAATAAATACATTTAGACGGTTACATTGCAAGCGAAAGTGCCAGCCGTAATGCGACCGAGATTTCCGGCTGCGGAAAGAACGAGCGATTTTCCGGCCGCATTGTGACCAAGAGATTTTCCGGCCGTGGTATAAACGACCGAGATTTGTCAGCCACGATGTGACAGAGAGATTTGCCGGCAGCAATACGACCGAATCATGTAACGGCTATGAAAAGAGTAAGCGACACAATACAATCAAGAACCAATCGGCCACCTGTCAACCGAAAAACATTTTCTTGTCGCAATACGACCGAGAGATATAACGGCCACTAAAAGAGCAAGAAACTCGTCTGCCGCGAATCGACCGAAAAATGTTTAATTCCTAAATCGAGTGAGCGACTTTCCGGCCGCATTATGACCGAGGTCTAATGGCCACGAAATGAGTAAGGTCATCAGCCGCGATGCGACCAAGAGATTTGCCTGCCGCTAAACAAGCGAAAGATTTCCGATCGCAATGAGACCGAAAATCTTGCCGACTACGGTATAAATGATAGATATTCCGTCCGCGAAAAGATCGAGCGATTTTCTTATCGCAATACGACCGAGAGATGTGATGGCCACGAAAAGAGCAAAAAATTTGTCTACCACGAGACGACCGAAAAATGTTTTGGTCCCAACATGAGTGAGCGATTTTCTGGCCGCAATACAACCGAGAGGTCTAACGCTCGCGAAAAAAGGGATGAAGTCATCGTCCGAAATGCGGCCAATGCCGGTAATGCGATTTCCGGCCGCAATAAAAGCGAAAGATGTGATGGCCGCGAAAACAGCGGCAGATTTGACGACCGCAAAGAGAGCGAGATATCTGACGGCCCCAATGTGACCAAGAGGTTTGCTGACCCCGAAACGACCGAGGAATTTGCCGGCCGGGTTATAGATATTCTGGCCTTCATGTGGCCAATAGATGTGACAGCTACGAAAAGAGCACACGATTTTAAGGTAGCATTACTAACGAGAGATGTGTCGGCCGCGTAAGGAGCGAGATGCTTGTCGGCCTTGTAAAGAGCGAGATGCTTGTCGGCCTTGTAAAGAGCGAGACTTGTCGGCCGCTTAAAGAGCGAGAGACTTGTCGGCCGCGTAAAGAGCGAGAGGCTTGTCGGCCGCGTAAAGAGCGAGAGACTTGTCGGCCGCGAAACGAGCAAGCGTTTTTACAGCTGTATTAGGACCGAGAAACTTGCGGCAGCGGAGTAAGCGACAGCTTTTCTGGTCGTGCTATAGCTAAAAATTTGTCTGCCGCGATTCGTTCGAGAGATTTGCCGGCCGAGACGATGACAATAACGAAGAAAACGGCTATTTCGTTTTGTTTTATAGCCAAATTCAAATTTCCCGACCAAAAGTTGAAGTTCATTACTTTTTCCCGACTATTCCCGACCTTACAAAATCCCCGACATTTTCCCGAATTTTCCCGAATTCCCGACTGGTAGACACCCTGAAGATGGCGGCCAAAATTGGGTACCCCCTCAAAATGAAGTATTAACTACCCAATAATGTTTGGGGATGGTATGGAATTGATATTTGAAAAAATAAAGGAAAAAGTTAGGGGGGGGGACTATTATGGGACACCCGGTATATATAGTATTATTACAATCAATAACATGTTTACATGTGATTTAAAACTTGGTTTTTTTTCCCTTAGGTACTGATTGACAAAAAACCTCTAATAGCTACCATGTTTTACGTAACAAAATAATTGAGCTATCCAAGCTTTTATTTCGATCATTCATGATTTCGAGCATACTTTTACACAAGCATAATAAAAGAATAAGGAATGAAATGATTAAAATCAAAGTTTTTGAATTATAGAAGCTAGAATCAAGCACGTTCCACAGTAATAAATAATCAGTAGCTTTAGTGTCATGCATCGAAAAACCAAGGCAATAGAGAATTCTCTATGTCATTTTAATCCATAAACAAAACCACTGCAAATCTGTAGTTGATGGTAAAAGTTTATCTTGGTTCATCATCTATTATATTTTGCTACGTAATACACACGTCAGTCCACATATACCTTTCAATTAAATCCATTTTACTTTGAAAATTAACTTATAAAATGTTGTTCTGGCCGTGACCGTAATTAGGCATGTGAAAACCGGTATTAGGAATGCAGCGACCAGTATTAGGGATACAGGTTGGATAACTACGTCTTCATTAAACAACGTTTTACTAAATAATGTAATTTATTTTTGTGACATAAATATTATATTCGAAACTTCAATTAAATTCTAAAATATAATTAGCCAAAATAAATTTAGCCTAAGCAGCTGGTTCAAATTCATAGACAATGTTAACAATTTTATTCTTACCTTAACCTCATGGACTGTAACTCCCCATGATTTCAGACGTTTATAAGAATGGACTTTTTTTAAACTGAGTTTTATTAATTAATCCTTCTCTTGAGTAAGAACTACTAAAGATTAGTTTGCACAAGTGGTGATAATCTAAGATTAGAAAGCATACCTCAATATCTGGACTTGGAAGGCTTCACTCTGGTTGGCCAGGCTCTCGTCGGTGTTTTCGTTGAATGCGAGAATCTCGTGGGTGAAGGACCGCAGCTGCGCCTTGCTGGGGATGCTGGTCAGGACGCAGTGCAGCGTGATCTTCTGCAGCTTGATCCTGGACAGCAGGTCGGCAAGGTAGCAGGCCAGCCCACGGCCACTGTCCCGCACGATGGCCGTCAGCTCGTAGCAAACCAGGGACAACAGCTCCACACTGCTGATCTGAACCTGCAGCCACACACCACAGAGTAATACTTCTGGTCTTGGACAGCGGGTCGGCAAGGTAGCAGGCCAGCCCGCGGCCACTGTCCCGCACGATGGCCGTCAGCTCGTATCAAACCAGGGACAACAGCTCCACACTGCTGATCTGAACCTGCAGCCACACACCACAGAGTAATACTTCTGGTCTTGGACAGCAGGTCGGCAAGGTAGCAGGCCGGCCCGCGGCCACTGTCCCGCACGATGGCCGTCAGCTCGTAGCAAACCAGGGACAACAGCTCCACGCTGCTGATCTGGACCTGCAGCCACACACCACAGAGTAATACTTCTGGTCTTGGACAGCAGGTCGGCAAGGTAGCAGGCCAGCCCGCGGCCACTGTCCCGCACGATGGCCGTCAGCTCGTAGCAAACCAGGGACAACAGCTCCACACTGCTGATCTGAACCTGCAGCCACACACCACAGAGTAATACTTCTGGTCTTGGACAGCAGGTCGGCAAGGTAGCAGGCCAGCCCGCGGCCACTGTCCCGCACGATGGCTGTCAGCTCGTGGCAAACCAGGGACAACAGCTCCACACTGCTGATCTGAACCTGCAGCCACACACCACAGAGTAATACTTCTGGTCTTGGACAGCAGGTCGGCAAGGTAGCAGGCCAGCCCGCGGCCACTGTCCCGCACGATGGCTGTCAGCTCGTGGCAAACCAGGGACAACAGCTCCACACTGCTGATCTGAACCTGCAGCCACACACCACAGAGTAATACTTCTGGTCTTGGACAGCAGGTCAGCAAGGTAGCAGGCCAGCCCGCGGCCACTGTCCCGCACGATGGCCGTCAGCTCGTAGCAAACCAGGGACAACAGCTCCACGCTGCTGATCTGAACCTGCAGCTACACACCACAGAGTAATACTTCTGGTCTTGGACAGCAGGTCGGCAAGGTAGCAGGCCGGCCCGCGGCCACTGTCCCGCACGATGGCCGTCAGCTCGTAGCAAACCAGGGACAACAGCTCCTTGCTGCTGATCTGAACCTGCAGCCACACACCACAGAGTAATACTTCTGGTCTTGGACAGCAGGTCGGCAAGGTAGCAGGCCGGCCCGCGGCCACTGTCCCGCACGATGGCCGTCAGCTCATAGCAAACCAGGGACAACAGCTCCACACTGCTGATCTGAACCTGCAGCCACACACCACAGAGTAATACTTCTGGTCTTGGACAGCAGGTCAGCAAGGTAGCAGGCCGGCTCGCGGCCACTGTCCCGCACGATGGCCGTCAGCTCATAGCAAACCAGGGACAACAGCTCCACACTGCTGATCTGAACCTGCAGCCACACACCACAGAGTAATACTTCTGGTCTTGGACAGCAGGTCGGCAAGGTAGCAGGCCGGCCCGCGGCCACTGTCCCGCACGATGGCCGTCAGCTCATAGCAAACCAGGGACAACAGCTCCACACTGCTGATCTGAACCTGCAGCCACACACAAAAGAGTAATACTTCTGCAGTGTAATGCTTCTGAACATCAGGTCGGCAAGGTAGCAGGCGATTATCATCTGATTTCATTGGTAGAGGTATAATCTGATGGGCTAGTAAGTTGGGAATAATCGGAACGCTTCTATTCCCATTTTAGGAGAGTACAAAACCCAAAATTGGAGATTTTTGGGTCTAAAATGAGCAATTTATACCTTGCAATTGAAATTCCTTGCCTCACATCAGTGTGCTCGTTTATAATAGGGGGAGTTTTTTCACACAGCATCGTTTATTATCATTTTATCTCATTAACTGACACTGTAGTTATGACATTTTCAATGAAGAAATACATAAATTTAAGTCAATAATTGCGTGATTCAAGTGAATTAATTTAATGTAAAATACCAATCCATAAAATTCAGAACCTTAAATTGCGCAATTAAATTAATTTAATGTAAAATACAAATCCATAAAATTCAGAACCTTAGATTACCTGTCTGTTGGCATGTATCTCGTCGGGGGTGAGCTTGTTCTGCCCCAGGTTGGGGTAGTAGCTGCGCATGTAATAGAGGCACGTGGTGATGATCACCTCCACGTACATGCAGCTGCGGGTGCTGCTGGCGTCCAGCTCCCCCAGGAACCCTCGGCCAAAGATGGACTTGCGATGTCTGGCCACCAACTTCAGCAGGGGCGACCTGTTAACACAAATAATAGAATACTTGATGTATGTTACCTACCATTAATAAATCATATGATTTAAGAGGGTTCCCAACTTATGGAGGTTTTAATTTTTCTGCAACAATAGCGGTGACTTTTGGAATGACAGCACAAGGCGTCGCAGGGGACACACAGTTTTTAAAATGATTTTGAAAATATTTAGGCAAATCGTTTTTTAATGTTGAATAGACAATGGGAGAATTTTGATTGATATTTGATCATATCATTTCAATAATTTTGACTCAACTAGTAAGGCTCCGCATATCTTAGACAATAATTCTGAGACCGTTGGAGCATATAAGAGTGAGCCACAGTCACTGATCACTGAGTTCCAGTAGGTAAAGTGGGGTAGTACAAGATTTAACGAGCTGCAGTTTAATATGTAGTGGCAAAAAACATTGTAACTTCTTTAGTGATTGGATTGAGGCAAAATCCTTCTTTCGAATGTATACTACTGCATTACTCCAAGTAAGAGTCAACTTCATAGTCAGACCAAGATTTTTAACTATATCATGGTAGGGAAGGGTTTTTCTTTGTTGTGACAATACACTACCTTTATTGACAGTGTATTGTCAAAATCAATTGAGTTATGTGGACGTCAATGACTAACAATAATAGGTTTTGTCTTTTCATGATTAAGTCTTAGTCCATGTTTTTCAGTCTACATAGTGACCCGGACAATATCTTCATTAATTTTTAAGGCACAGTTGTAAATATTGTTAGCTGAAAAAATGAGCATAAATTTGTATATCAATGGCACTGTGATGTTTACAGTGAGTGACAGTAGAACTTTTGCCAATTACATACGGCACAAACAGCAGGGACCCAAAGATAGATCCTTTAGGCATGCAGAAATTAGTTTCCCAGTCAAATTTTATCTCCTACCACAACACATCCCAGACCTGTCAGTGGGCCTGTCTGTTAGATAAGATTTTAGCCATTTATGGACATTCTGTGAAAACTCTATGGTGTGCAGAGTGTACAGAGCCTGCTGGCTGTCGTACACCCGCAGTACAGCAGCAGGTGGGGAGAGGAGCAGTAGCCTACCTGGAGACGAGGCCGGTGGTGGAGGAGCAGCAGAGGAAGGCCCGGGCGTTGGTGGCCAGCATGTTGCGCATGGTGTGCAGAGTGTACAGAGCCTGCTGGCTGTCGTACATCCCGCAGTACAGCAGCAGGTGGGGAGAGGAGCAGTAGCCTACCTGGAGACGAGGCCGGTGGTGGAGGAGGAGCAGGGGAAGGCCCGGGCGTTGGTGGCCAGCATGTTGCGCATGGTGTGCAGAGTGTACAGTGCCCGCTGGCTGTCGTACATCCCGCAGTACAGCAGCAGGTGGGGAGAGGAGCAGTAGCCTACCTGGAGACGAGGCCGGTGGTGGAGGAGCAGCAGAGGAAGGCCCGGGCGTTAGTGGCCAGCATGTTGCGCATAGTGTGCAGAGTGTACAGTGCCCGCTGGCTGTCGTACACCCCGCAGTACAGCAGCAGGTGGGGAGAGGAGCAGTAGCCTACCTGGAGACGAGGCCGGTGGTGGAGGAGCAGCAGAGGAAGGCCCGGGCGTTGGTGGCCAGCATGTTGCGCATGGTGTGCAGAGTGTACAGAGCCTGCTGGCTGTCGTACACCCGCAGTACAGCAGCAGGTGGGGAGAGGAGCAGTAGCCTACCTGGAGACGAGGCCGGTGGTGGAGGAGCAGCAGAGGAAGGCCCGGGCGTTGGTGGCCAGCATGTTGCGCATGGTGTGCAGAGTGTACAGTGCCCGCTGGTTGTCGTACACCCCGCAGTACAGCAGCAGGTGGGGAGAGGAGCAGTAGCCTACCTGGAGACGAGGCCGGTGGTGGAGGAGCAGCAGAGGTAGGCCCGGGCGTTGGTGGCCAGCATGTTGCACATGGTGTGCAGAGTGTACAGTGCCCGCTGGCTGTCGTACACCCGCAGTACAGCAGCAGGTGGGGAGGGGAGCAGTAGCCTTCCTGGAGACAAGGCCGGTGGTGGAGGAGGAGCAGAGGAAGGCCCGGACATTGGTGGCCAGCATGTTGCGCATGGTGTGCAGAGTGTACAGTGCCCGCTGGCTGTCGTACATCCCGCAGTACAGCAGCAGGTGGGGAGAGGAGCAGTAGCCTACCTGGAGACGAGGCCGGTGGTGGAGGAGCAGCAGAGGAAGGCCCGGGCGTTGGTGGCCAGCATGTTGCGCATGGTGTGCAGAGTGTACTGTGCCCGCTGGCTGTCGTACACCCGCAGTACAGCAGCAGGTGGGGAGAGGAGCAGTAGCCTACCTGGAGACGAGGCCGGTGGTGGAGGAGCAGAGGAAGGCCCGGGCGTTGGTGGCCAGCATGTTGCGCATGGTGTGCAGAGTGTACAGTGCCCGCTGGCTGTCGTACACCCGCAGTACAGCAGCAGGTGGGGAGAGGAGCAGTAGCCTACCTGGAGACGAGGCCGGTGGTGGAGGAGCAGCAGAGGAAGGCCCGGGCGTTGGTGGCCAGCATGTTGCGCATGGTGTGCAGAGTGTACAGAGCCCGCTGGCTGTCGTACACCCCGCAGTACAGCAGCAGGTGGGGAGAGGAGCAGTAGCCTATCTGGAGACGAGGCCGGTGGTCGAGGAGCAGCAGAGGAAGGCCCGGGCAATGGTGGCCAGCATGTTGCGCATGGTGTGCAGAGTGTACAGTGCCCGCTGGCTGTCGTACACCCCGCAGTACAGCAGCAGGTGGGGAGAGGAGCAGTAGCCTACCTGGAGACGAGGCCGGAGGTGGAGGAGCAGAGGAAGGCCCGGGCATTGGTGGCCAGCATGTTGCGCATGGTGTGCAGAGTGTACAGTGCCCGCTGGCTGTCGTACATCCCGCAGTACAGCAGCAGGTGGGGAGAGGAGCAGTAGCCTACCTGGAGACGAGGCCGGTGGTGGAGGAGGAGCAGAGGAAGGCCCGGACATTGGTGGCCAGCATGTTGCGCATGGTGTGCAGAGTGTACAGTGCCCGCTGGCTGTCGTACATCCCGCAGTACAGCAGCAGGTGGGGAGAGGAGCAGTAGCCTACCTGGAGACGAGGCCGGTGGTGGAGGAGCAGCAGAGGAAGGCCCGGGCGTTGGTGGCCAGCATGTTGCGCATGGTGTGCAGAGTGTACTGTGCCCGCTGGCTGTCGTACACCCGCAGTACAGCAGCAGGTGGGGAGAGGAGCAGTAGCCTACCTGGAGACGAGGCCGGTGGTGGAGGAGCAGCAGAGGAAGGCCCGGGCGTTGGTGGCCAGCATGTTGCGCATGGTGTGCAGAGTGTACAGAGCCTGCTGGCTGTCGTACATCCCGCAGTACAGCAGCAGGTGGGGAGAGGAGCAGTAGCCTACCTGGAGACGAGGCCGGTGGTGGAGGAGCAGCAGAGGAAGGCCCGGGCGTTGGTGGCCAGCATGTTGCGCATGGTGTGCAGAGTGTACAGTGCCCGCTGGCTGTCGTACACCCGCAGTACAGCAGCAGGTGGGGAGAGGAGCAGTAGCCTACCTGGAGACGAGGCCGGTGGTGGAGGAGGAGCAGAGGAAGGCCCGGGCATTGGTGGCCAGCATGTTGCGCATGGTGTGCAGAGTGTACAGTGCCCGCTGGCTGTCGTACATCCCGCAGTACAGCAGCAGGTGGGGAGAGGAGCAGTAGCCTACCTGGAGACGAGGCCGGTGGTGGAGGAGGAGCAGAGGAAGGCCCGGGCATTGGTGGCCAGCATGTTGCGCATGGTGTGCAGAGTGTACAGTGCCCGCTGGCTGTCGTACACCCCGCAGTACAGCAGCAGGTGGGAGTGCAGGTGGTCCACGGTACCGCTCGTGAGTGACGCTCGGTACTGCAGGTGGCGGCGTGGCGCTCGCGGCGTAGACATAGAGTTGCTGCGGAGGCTGGGCTCTGAGCTGGATGACTCCTTTGCTACCTGCAATAACAGTGAACAAGTGCAGACTGTCACTTTTCCTGTCACAGCTGTACTGTTACTTTTGCTGTACTTTTTTAGAGCCAAATTATTTTCCCAATCAAATCTACATTACTTGACCCAAACTACCTGATCATTGCCAAGGCTATTGTTTACGACTATCTCAGGAAAATCATTATACAGTACACCTCGGATTATCCGCACCGGACTATCTGAGAAATTCACAGCAAAAACATGATTTTAGCGAGTTTACGAGTGAAAGGCGCCTTCTAAAAGTAAAAAGCAAATGTAATACATTACTGTAGCATTTGGAAGCACAATAATTGAAGAAATCACACTGCCTAAACAGTACATTTTACAGCTTTCCATGAACGTAGTTTTCTGGATTGTTACTTTGGGCGCCAGCAGTAATCAACGCCAAACATAATTTTGCCTAAGGCAATTCGCAAGTTAATTTATTGCTGTCATTTAATGTGTTGTGTTATCGCAATAAGTTATGAGTTACTTAAAGTTTTGTCATGATTATTTCAAGTTTGAGTTATCTTGAGTACTGATAATTTAATCTTAATAAATTAAATATTTTTATCTCATATTATATTTTGAACCTTAATTGTAAGTATGGTAAAATTTAACATTATATTCATATAATTAATAATGAAGTTTAGTTCTTAAATTTGTAGCAAAATTAAACCCCCGTAAAATTCGTAAGACTAACATGTTGTGCTGTCTTCATACGCTATTTGAAACATTAATTTAGCAGGGGCTAAAGTACATGATTGCTATTTAGGCGATATTGTAATGACCTCGGATTATCCGGATTTTTTGTTATTCGTATCAGTGTTCCGCCAAATTAATCCAGATAGTCCGAGGTGTACTGTACTAGCAGAATAGTGCCTGCACCAAGTAATATAATCATTTTATTTTTACATGCAAGTGATAGTCAATAAGAAGCTTTTTTCTTTTTAATAATTATTAAAAACTAGAAAGAGTAGTAAAAGGTATCCATGCACTGCTAAAAACTCTTAACACTAGGTCCCATACCTCAACATCTCCAGAAAGAGCAGCCACCCTATCTAGAATATCACTCATGACCTCTTCCACTACTGTCCATCCGTCTGAGTCTTTCAGTTGGTTCCAAGTTTCGGAGACATTTGGTGACTTGAAGTAATCCTCAGCACTAGCTGACTCCTCAGGTTCGCATGAATCTGGGTCTTTACCCGGGAATGACCAACTGCGAACCATCTCATTGTTACCATCCCCATTGGCCGCTGTAACCAAACCTTCACTCGATACTGAACCTCGCCCGTTACGTGCCTTCTCAATCAAACTTTCTCCCTCGCTTACTTTAGTAAAAATCGTATCCGAAAGAGAAGTTAACTGAAGAAGATCAATTGAGGATTTTGTGGTTTGATTACTATCGCTTCTTGCAAAATCATGGTCTAAAGAGGTAAACGAATTGTTTCTTTGAACTTTCACATTTTTATTCTTACGCTTTTCTTCACCAGAACCTAACCTATTTGAACCTTCAATTGATTTACTTTTATTCTTATCTAAATCAGTCGCATTTATCCTAATTGCTTTTTCTATCAAATCCCCATTTGGCTCTTTCTGCTCCTCGTAATAGTCATCAAAATCTGTGTTGATTGCTTCTGTTTTGTGTATGCCATCTCTTGAAAAGGGGTTTACAAACACAGATATGTTTTGAAGTAAGTTCAGATTTTTTGAGTGGGCTTGGTAAGGGTCTCCCATATCATCAGTCAAAACAGTTGACTTTTTCTCAGTAACAAATTTTGTGTTGAGCTTAGACGAATCTTGCCCAGCAAGTTTAGTCTGGGCAGTGAATACTCGCTTGGCTTTGCCCGGTTTGGTTTCACCTTTCTCAGACACATGATAGATAACATTGCCATCTACACTGCTGATGGCATAGATACGAGGTGTCTTGTCATCAGCATTGGCTGCATCTGTGTTGTTGGCCTCATCATGCTGCTGTATTCGCACATGTAACACGCTGACTCTGAAAGAAATATACAGTTACATTAAGGTCAAAACACTGTTGATGAAATTAAGATGAAGAGAAGACATGGGAAGATTATTCATTAACTGATAAATATAAACAGTAACAAAATAGGCATTGATTTTACACATTTGAATAAGTTATTTTCCAATAAATAAAAAAAAACAGAAATAAGTATCATTCAATAGGTATTTTTGTGACTTGAATGATTCACAAAATTTTCTCACAAAAACGTAGAACAATCATAATTCATCATAAGTAGAACTACTCCCTAAAATTCACATTAGTTAAGAGTTTGCAGTTTCAAAAAACGTTTGTCATCCAACTAGTTATTCCCAGTAAAAACAGGTGTTCAAAATCTCTTATTAATATTAATGGTCATCAATAACCACATAAGTATTAGAAAGTGTCTGAAACAGCAACAATTTTATGGTCCACCCTTGGTAACTCTGAATGTACTGTTGTAAATACAACATTAAAAAAAAGACACTAGCTTCAAAACAAATACATCCTTGTTGCTAAATGAACATTGAACCATGGGCATTGCTACCAGAACTCGATGATGTATAGCTCTACCTCGCAGTGGCTGGATCCAGGAGCATCATCAGGATGGGGTCCAGCAGACGGTGGATGTCACCTCTCAACAGCGAGTGAAGGAGCCAGTTCTGAGCCTCGACTTTCAAAGCACTACTGTCTGGTAACTGGAGATTGTCGAGCATCTTCAGCATTGACCTGAAACAAAAACATACACATAAATGATCAATTACTTATCCAGTGATCTTTTTCAAATAATATAATAAAGTGTATTAATAGTGTAAAGTCAAATTTCAACTAAACAATGACTTGAACTAAACAAATGACTTGAATTAAAGAAAAGGCAATTAATTTGAAAAAAATCAAACAAACTAATAATATTCATTTTTCTTTCTTAGCGAAATGTATCTTCACACCATTATAGTTAATGTTATTGTAACCTTTGTTAAAATAATCTCAGTTTTCGTTTTTTGAATTTACTAAACAATAATATTTCAGAAATAGAGGTCACTGTATATGGTAAACTCTATTTTATAACTAACATTTGAAATGCAGTGGAACCTGGGTAATTCGAACCTCAAGGGACCAGCTAAAAACTTCGAACTATCCATAAATTCGAATTAAAGAAGTTCTAAAGAATGAGGCCAAAACATTAAAACTTCACATTGTGAATTTAACCTCTTTATCAAATTGACTCTCTACAAGAATAAATTCATCAACAAACGCTTATTATAAGAGTTCAAAACAGTAATAATAAAACAGAAATAACTAACCTAAAGTATAAACTACGTACTACGCGACGTACGATAATACAAAGAAACATTTCTGCTAGAAAAAATAGAGTACTGCTACTTCTGAACTTGATACAGGCTACCAACTTAACTTCGTGTAACAATGACAATTGCACGCTCATTGACTTTCCGCTAAAGTGAGTGTTTTATAGGTCCGAGATTTTGTCGACATGGTCACTACGCTTATTTAATATTACGTAAAAACTTTTAAACACTTAAAAACAAGACACTGCACAAATAAAAAAAAAACACTTTGTTTGAAGGACAATCAAAAACAACGGAATGCTGCACTGGAATTCGGAAGTTAGTTTGGCTGGTGGGGGGAGGGAAGGGGGTCGCAGTGTTGAGTAGCCTTTGTGCTGACATAGAAAACTGTGCATCAGGTCTGGCGCATGGCTCGTCTGCCGGGAGCCGTTCTACACAGAATCAAGCGCGAAAAGACTAGTGGCGCTGCCACGGCGAGCGCAACCCTTTTCCGAACCCAGTCAGCGTTCTGTATTGTTTTTGTTTACATTATTGGTGTCGAGCTACAAGCGATGTTGAAGCAGGGTGGGAAGCTTGGGAGGTGGAAGGGATGAGTCATTTGACCATAACCTGACACGCCATAGGTCTGGCGTTAATTTTTTTATTGAACGTCGTAGTGAAACGTGTTTTCCAATGAATTTGTAACTATTTCCAGTCGTGGAATAAAATTGATGTACCTTAATTTGGCACTTAACACTTTGAACCCTGGGCGCTAAAATCTTTTTTTACGTGCGTTACTGGCCAATTTTGGGGTTCAAATTAAAATTCATAGCTTAATACATATATTTGTTACCCTTATAAATTATATATCAAAATTAAGAGAAAAATATAACCTTTCAAATGATATAAATTTTATTACAGTTACAACAAACAACAATTTTAGGATTCCACATAAAACGGACATAAACAAATGAAGAAAACTAAATTGTGACGGTAGTCACGAACATCACTCATATCAAATATATCTCTCATATTTTACATTAAACATGACAAAAACATTACGTAATAAAGTAATAACAAATCTTAGACTCAAAACACTTGTAAATATAAGTGAAATCACACTTTATTGGACGCCGACACAAACGTAAACAAAGTCAGCCATTACTGCAGACAACAAAGCGTCGTCAGCTGGTGACGCAAAGGATCAGCTGCAGACATTTGGATTTATTTTTCTGCTGCTAAATAGATGGCTTTTTCGAGACCTTTGGATACTACAATCAATGCCAGATGATCAAGGAAGAGTTCCCTAGCAACGATTAGCGAATATACGTCGAATATACGTTGCTATGGAATTTAATTTCGCAGCCCGACCCACACTCGGGCTTCGTACACGGCGACATACGCCATGCCCTGAGCTATACTCGGGCTTAGGGTTCAAAGTGTTAAAAAATTCAAATCATCCAAAATAAAATTTGAATTATCCACGATTTCTTAGCATTGTTTAGATACAAAATGCCAGGGACCAAGAAAAATATTCAAATGAAAGAAGATTTTGAATTATACAAGTTCGAATTATCCAGTTTCCACTGTACTCAATAGTTTGTTGTTTGGAAAACAGATTCCATTTTAATGTTGACAAAATGCAGTCTGAATAGTATGCAGACTGCATACTATTCAGACTGCATGTTTATCACACAACAAGAAACTACAGTCTGCCTAATGCCTGCTAGGCTTTTAAGAGGGATAGTGTGATTACTCTATCCCTCTAAATAGCCTAGCACCAAATAATATTATGAACAATATTAACACAGTCAGTGTAGTAACAAGAGTGATAACAAGAAGCGCCGGGCGAAACTCTGTTGTTCTACCCATCCCAATCGGCCTTAACATTGTGGATCATCACAAAAATATTCCTCCTCCCCCTGCACATGTGGTACTTCAATGATTCCAAGTTTTTGGTGCATGCTCGGCACATTTTTGTTTTAGGCCTATACAAGGACTGGATTGAAATTTAAACTCAACTTCAAATGAAATTGGCAAACTTGTTAAATAGACTTAATTTTACTTAAACAAATTAATATCCATAGAAAGTAAACTAAAAACTTCAAAATGAATGCAATAAAATAGTAAATTCTAAATACCTTATTTAAAAATGAGATTTTATTTCAATGCACAAATAATGGGGGAGAACTGAACTAAGCAATTCTAACACAATGAACAGTAAACAAAAGGCAGTAAAGTGACAGCTCGGAGTCTTCTGTTTGACAGGTTGCTATTGATCTGGATTAAGCACAGGTTAGTGGAGTGTCATGGTCACTTTCTTGCCTGGTTGATAAGGTTTACTACACCACCCCTCCTTCTCACCCTGCATGTCATCAGCTCCTAGATTAACTAATATAACCTCGTCACAACTTGTGAGATAACAAAAGCTCTGATTACAAAGTACTCATTATTAAATTCCTCGATTTTACATTGCCAAATGAAATTTTTTGTAACTATGTAGTTTTTCAAAACATTTTTACCTAGTATTTATGTTTAGGCTATAATTAATATATTAAGCGAGCCTTTAGCCTTGATGGTAAATTTGCAGCCCGATTAATCCGTCCCCGTTAATCGTGATTTGACTGTATTACTAAATAACAGGATTAGGGGTGGGCGAATAGTGATTTTGAAGTCAAGTTGAGTCGAGTAATGAGCCAACTTACTCGAGTATCGAGTTGAGTCGAGTTGAGTAGTTATACGTAATGGTAAAAAAATTTGTTTTCAATGGTCTTTAAACATTTTTAAAATAATTCAAAATTCTACACTTATAAATTACCAAGATTAGCCAAGTATTGGCCTAGTTATAGTCAGATGGATTAAAAATTTACAGTTTTGTTTATTCTTGGTCATTTATTTTTACCTTTCATTCAAAATTAAGATCACAGTTTTAAACATAAATACTAAGGTTACCTTCAAAAGCATCGACTGACTATAGTAAAAATTTAAGATTGCAAATTTAAGATTGGATAATATTTTTATCATCTTTCTATAAAATGAATTGTTTACGAAAACTTAAGTCCAGAAGTGAAAGAGAGACAAAGCAAAAGCAAGAAAAACACACCTGCCTCTCTCTCATTCTCTGCCGAGGGGGGAGGGGATGGGGTTTGTTTACTTTCTGGCAGCTGGTGTATAGTTCGAACTTCCGCTCTAAACGCCAAGTTCGTGATGTAATTAAAATAAGAAGACGAGTCTCTGCTTCAAAATGCCAAAATCCTTAGTGTTTTGTAGCACCAAGACAAAAGATGTCTCATATTTTCTGTCTTTATTACTCAAAAAGATTTCTATGTTTTCACTTCTCGTGGTAGTTTAACTAGATTTAGATTTTGAAAATGAATTTAATCAAACTTAGTTCTGGAAACAAATTTAATATTAAACTTAAATTAGTGCATGAAAGTTTAAAATATAACCTAAAGAATTGTACAATGCTAAACCTAATGTTAATGCAAACTTATTGTTTATTTTTAGAGGAGTAGGTGTTAAATAAATCATCAACACAAATAAAAATGGCATTTATTTAATCCTAGAAGATAACAAATCATGACTATAGCTGTTAAAAGGCCGTAAAATTCAATCGCCTGTAAATTTCAGGTAAACGGCGGGAGTCCCAAAAACCAACAACAACCAACCATGGCAACTACCCGACTCGTCTGAGTATTCTGTTTGAGTTCTGTTGAGCTTAACTATTCAACTCGACATCAAGTAGTAGCAACTACTCGAGTAATAACTCGAAAGTCGAGTCCTCGCCCACCCCTAAACAGCATTTTGACCAGATGTCTGGAAGGATCTTTTCTAACTTAAGACACTAACTAATTACACTATGAGTCAAACTAATATTTACATTTTACTTATGATGGCGGCTAGTTTCTTACTTCAAAGTCCATTCTGCCCCCAAGATACTATTCTATGGAGTAAAAAATTTACAAATTAACCGGTTTGACACATTAATTTTCTTGAAGGGTGTAAGGTCAAGCTCCTTTACATTTCTTAGTATTTTTTGTGCACACAATACTTCTTAAAGATGAAAAAGAGAACAAAGCTGTTGTGTGTGGAACCTTTCGGCCGTTAGAAATACAGATCAGTGCGAAATGTAATACGGGGTTTATAGAACAGAACTGGTAATTGATTTCAATTTTTTAGGAATTATTTTTAGTATTACAGTATTTCAATTTTAGTAATATAGAATTACATGGTGGAAACTAAAAAATAAGATACCAACACACACTTACAGCTTAAAAGATTTAAATTTCATTATCATCACATTATTTTAATGAACTATTTTTTCTTCGTAGTCGTGCCAAGCTTTCAGAACCATATTTTAACTGAACTTCATAGAGAAATCATACATTCTAGTAAATATAGTGACTCATACTAATAAAACTTACTTATAAAATATATCGGTAACCCTGAGGGAGTTGCCGAGGCGGGCGTTGACCTCGCGGCCGATGTGCCACAGCGTGGAGAACGTGCGGAAGGCCTCGAGCTTGGCGCCGCTGCTCCGCGCCATGAACGCCTCGCCGATGCAGTCCTCCACCACGTCACTGGTCGCCAGCGCGCTCTGCAGCTGATGCAGCAGCTCCACACTGCGCACCCGCTCCGCCGCCACTCCGCTGCGCAGTTGGCCCCACAGCCAGTGGGCGATCACCTACACAAGTGAAGAGCTTAACTTCATGTTCCACTCCGTGAATCATCAATTTTAAACAACTTATCTCCTATCACTACCTTGAAAAGTAAATTTTGTATGATTTAAAATTGAATGAATACACATGTTGTTCCTAAATATTTAATAACTATATTACAACTCAATTTTTGTCATAAACACTGTGGAAAGGTCATTCAGGATGAATAAAAAAAAGGCAAGAGAGTTTGACATGTCATCGTCAAAATTATATTAAGGGGGTGCCATATGATTACCTCGATTGGTTTGATGCTAAATGGATTTTTAAAGTTTTCACTGTTGTTATGTAAGAAGTAAGGAGAGATATAACGTTTCATTTGACTGGAGCCTTGATGGAAGAGCCATTCACAAGCCTGGGAGAGTGACTTACCTGGAAGATGTTGGAGTGGCTCTCCATGTAGCGCAGGTGTGCCGGGGTGAGCAGAGGCAGGATCAGCACCGTCGTCACACTCTGGTGGTCGGTGTTGGAACTGGGCTATGAGACACAGTGAGGGGAGAATGACTTAACTGGAAGATGTTGGTGTGACTCTCCATGTAGCGCAGGTGTGCCGGGGTGAGCAGAGGCAGGATCAGCACCGTCGTCACACTCTGGTGGTCAGTGTTGGAACTGGACTATGAGACACAGTGAGGGGAGAATGACTTACCTGGAAGATGTTGGTGTGACTCTCCATGTAGCGCAGGTGTGCCGGGGTGAGCAGAGGCAGGATCAACACCGTCGTCACACTCTGGTGGTTGGTGTTGGAACTGGGCTATGAGACACAGTGAGGGGAGAGAATGACTTACCTGGAAGATGTTGGTGTGACTCTCCATGTAGCGCAGGTGTGCCGGGGTGAGCAGAGGCAGGATCAACACCGTCGTCACACTCTGGTGGTTGGTGTTGGAACTGGGCTATGAGACACAGTGAGGGGAGAGAATGACTTACCTGGAAGATGTTGGTGTGACTCTCCATGTAGCGCAGGTGTGCCGGGGTGAGCAGAGGCAGGATCAGCACCGTCGTCACACTCTGGTGGTCGGTGTTGGAACTAGCCACCAGAGACTGGGCCGTGCGACACAGAGTGACAAGGTCCAGAAGTGTGCTTATGGCTATCATCTGCAACACCCCGGATTTTTGTAAAATAAGTTACAACATGAAAATCTCCAAAAACCCTCAAATATTATTTCATTCGTTATGATTACATCTATCTAAAGTACTATTCACTATTTAACTTACGAATAAATCAAGAAAATTTACTGATTTTATAGAGCAATGATTCATTTTGAAATGACTGTATGCATGAAATATGAATTTATACTTTCTCTTATTGTTGCCACAGTCAACAAACTGCAAATAGTTAAAAGGCAAAAACCTAATGTTCAATATTTTAGCGAATTTCCCCTTTAGGGCAGAAGCTATTACCGGAGGTCTCATGGTAAGACCTAAACCCGAGACCATGATAACTTTTCGTTTTGGGGCCACCAGAAGCAGAAAACACCATTCGTTTGAATTTATATATATATATATATATATATATATATATATATACAGGGTGTTTCGAAACTCTCTCCCGAAACTCCGTGGGCACGTTCCTTAGGTCAAAACAAACAAAAAATGTCATATAAGTATAGGGTCTATCTCGCTCCATTTTCCATCTGTGAGTCTGTTTGTGTTTTTCAATTAAAACTGTGTAACTTTGAAACAGCTTGAGTTAAATTATTGAAACTTGGTACGTAAACTATAGTTAGTATGGACAAAATTTTTACCAATTTTCAATTTTTTATCTTTTGGTATTTCAAAATGGCGGCCTTTTAATAAATTCATTCATTAATATCTAAAAAAGTTGACAAGTTAACACTAACTTTTTTACTCTACATTTTATTTGCCATTTCATTTCAAACATAACGACAATTCATTTATTAAAATCGGACAATAAACAAGCGAGATACAGCGATTTAAGTAAAGCATGTCATATTCCATAACATATTCCATCCAGAGGCCATGGACCACCCCCGACCATGGCACCCCGCGCCGCACTGCAGCAACAATGAGTCTCGCGCTAGTCGCGTGGAATATGCCATGATATGCTTTACTTAAATCACTGTATCTCGCTTATTTATTACCCAATTTTAATAAATAAAGTGTTGTTATGTTTGTAATGAAGTGGCAAATAAAATGTATAGTAAAAAGGTTAGTGTTAACGTGTCAACTTTTTTATATATTAATGAATTAATTTTTTATAAGGCCGCCATTTTGAAATTCCAAGAGATAAAAAATTGAAAATTGGTAAAAATTTTGGCCACACTAACTATAGTTTACATACCAAGTTTCAATAATTTAACTCAAGCCGTTTCAAAGTTATACAGTTTTAATTGAAAAACACAAACAGACTCCCAGACGGAAAACTGAGCGAGATAGACCCTATACTTATTTGACATTTTTTGTTTGTTTTGACCTAAGGAACGTGCCCATGGAGTTTCGGGAGAGAGTTTCGAAACACCCTGTATATATATATACAGGGGTGCTGAAAAGTCCCGGAACGGCTAAATATTTTTTAAACCGAATTGGTTTGAGAAATCAAACTTTGCACATTCACTCCTATGTAAAAACACTACTTTCTGAGGTGTTTACTGACTCTTGGCCCCCAGTGGGGGACGGCCCACAAGGAGTCGGTACAAAAACTTAAATGTAAGCATAGGTCGATATGCACATCATTTTAAAGGGCTAATCAAGTAGAGTTCAATGCCGCAAACCGCATCTCAAAAGGTGCATTCATTACAAAATGGCGGCTGATCAAAAATATAAAGGAAATACACAGTGTTCGCTTAAAGATTCTTTAAAAATTGTTTACAGACTATGTCTGAAGGATATAAACTCCGAAATTGTATGTCAGACCTAAAAACCTATCTTTAAGGGTGCCGTAGAGGATATTACCTCCAAGGGGGGATGGCCCACAAAGAGTCAGTGCAAAATCTTTAATGTAAGCATAGGTCGATATGCACATCATTTTAAAGGTATGATCAAATAAAATTCAATGCCACAAACCGCATTTAAAAAGGATTATTGGTTACCAAATGGCGAGTGATTTAAGTTTTCAACAAAAATACATAGGCTTAGGTTTGATACACAATTTGATTTATTCAAACTTTTATTCCTCCCCCCTCCCAACAAACCTAAGCCTGTGAATTTTTGTTGAAACCTTTAATCAGCCGCCATTTTATAACAAATGAACCTTTTGAAGTGCAATTTGTGGCATTGAACTCTACTTGATTAGCTCTTTAAAATGATGTGCATATCAACCTATGCTTACATTTAAGATTTTGTACCGACTCCTTGTGGGCCATTCCCCCTTGGAGGTAATATCCTCTACGGCACCCTAAAAGATAGGTGTTTAGGTCTGACATACAATTCCGGAGTTTAGATCCTTCAGACATAGTCTGTAAACAATTTTTAAACAATCTTTAAGCGAACACTCTGTGTATTTCCTTTATATTTTTGATCAGCCGCCCCACTGGGGACCAAGAGTCAGTAAACACCTCAGAAAGTAGTGTTTTTACATAGGAGTGAATGTGCAAAGTTTGATTTCTCAAACTAATCCGGTTCAAAAAATATTTAGCCGTTCCGGGACTTTTCAGCACCCCTGTATATATATATATACAGGGTGTCCCGAAATTATGGTAAAATATTTTAGTATATGAAAGTACAGGTAAAAATAAGAAAAAAAGTACATATAAACATAGGTCCAAAAGTGCTTCGTTTTCCGTCTGTGTGTCTGTTTGTGATTTTTACATATTTAATCATATCTCATGAACCTATTAACGTACAAACTTCAAACTTGGTACATGGATGACCACTATTAAGACCTATTTTTGTATGTAGTATCAAATTTCTACTTTGTACCATTTCAAAATGGCAACTGTTTTTTTGTTTTCAAAGCTAAATATCTTAAAAACCGTAAATTTTAGAAAAATTATACAAGAGACAAAAAAGTTGTGAAATTTAATCCAATTAACGCTGATATTAAAATTATGATGATCGGATTACGAATAACGGAGAAATTTTAATTTTTCCAAATAAAAACATGGAAATTTCTGACAGTTTGTTCTAAAGGACCATGTTTTTATTCAGAAAAGTTAATATTTCTCCGTTATTAGTAATCCGATCATCATAATCTTAATATCAGCGTTAATTGGATTAAATTTCACAACTTTTTTGTCTCTTGTATAATTTTTCTAAAATTTACGGTTTTTAAGATATTTAGCTTTGAAAACAAAAAACAGTCGCCATTTTGAAATGGTACAAAGTAGAAATTTGATACTACATACAAAAATAGGTCTTAATAGTATTCATCCATGTACCAAGTTTGAAGTTTGTATGTTAAGAAGTTCATGAGATATGATTAAATATGTAAAAATCACAAACAGACACACAGACGGAAAACGAAGCACTTTTGGACCTATGTTTATATGAACTTTTTTTCTTATTTTTACCTGTACTATCATATACTAAAATATTTTACCATAATTTCGGGACACCCTGTATATGTATATATATATATATATATATATATATATATATATGTGTGTGAGTGTGTGTGTCTGTGAGCACGATAGCGGCCGTAAAAATGGTCCGATCTTAATGAAATTTTGTACAGACATGTAAAGTGGTATCCCTTGGACGAGTTCGTAAACCAGCCCGATCGGACCACCGGAAGGGGGGTAAAGGGAGATAGATCCCCCCCAAAAATGGGTTTTTTTGAGTTTTTATTTAGGAAAATAATATTTATCGAATTTTTGTTGGCACCATTGAATTCAGCTAAAAAAAAACAAACAATTCAGTATTTTGAATCACTGCTCTACGTTCATTGGTTACCAAGATATTGAAAGTGGTAAACACTGTCTTATTAAGAATGATTAAAATGAATGAAAATTAAACAGTACATTGTCCCAATGTTAACATTATGGGAAATAAGTAAAATTCTACATCTCGATTATTTCTCAACATATCTTGATAAAACTTGGTAAATAGCTTCTTCTAGTTCAGATCTACTGAATATTGAATTAAAAACACCCAGTTTTAATATACCTGTAGCAGCAAACCTGCATACTCATTCCCCATGTTATTCTTAAGGAGCTCACCAAAACATGTCAAATCTCGCTATGTTGGATTGAAATATGTTGTGATATTCACTGAGTATGCAGGTCTGCTGCAACGGGGGTATTTTATTTTACATTCTTATAAAAGACCTAATGAAGAAAGTATTTTCAATGAAACTGGCCATGAGTACAGGTTTCAGCCTAATTTCTGAATTTGGGTTATTAGTGGAAATATTTATTTTTGTGCTCTTTTAATACCATGAAGTGGTTTTGGATCAATTACTGAACAAACTTGATAAAAACGAGAGGCTTGCAGGGGAAAAGCCTCTAAGCATAATTTTTCTTTATTATAGTACCAAATACTTTCATAGAAAACTGGCTTTGAGATCCACAAAATTATGTTTATGTCTAGCATGTGGTTTTCAATCAAGTATTCAGCGCCACATGTTTTTATGTAAACAAATCAATGTTTTTAGATCCCAATGCTTTTCAAATTGCAGATATTTTATGTTACTTATCGTTTTATAATAATTTAAAGCAATTTCAGTATTTTTCCGGAGTCTCTGACATCAAGGCCTTCAATTTAAGCCTTCTCCCATCATCCTGTGACTTTCCTAACACCCACAATTTCGGCACAAAAATTTCCCTTACATAATTATATACAGTGGAACCTGGATAATTCGATTCCTCAAGGGACCAGCTAAAAACTTCGAATTATCCATAAATTCGAATTAAAGAAGTTCTAAAGAATGAGGCCAAGACATTAAAACTTCAAATTGTTAATTTAACCTCTTTATCAAATTGACACTCTAAAAGAATAAATTCATCAACAAACGCTAATTATAAGGGTTCAAAAACAGTAATCATAAAACAGAAATAACTACCCTAAAGTATAAACTACGTACGACGCGACGTACGATAATACAAAGAAACATTTCTGCTAGAAAAAATACAGTACGTTCTGCTACGTCTGAACTTTATTCAGGCTACCAACTTAACTTCGTGTAACATTGACAATTGCACGTCATTGACTTTCCGCTAAAGTGAAAGTTTTACAGGTCCGGGATTTTGTCGAAATGATCACTACACTTATTTAATGTTACGTAAAAACTTTTAAACACTTAAAAAGTTTTAAACACTTAAAAACAAGACACTGCACAAATAAAAAAACACTTTGTTTGAAGGACAATCGAAAACAACGGAATGCTGCACTGGAATTCGCAAGTTAGTTTGGCTGGTGGGGGGAGGGAAGGGGGTCGCAGTGTTGAGTAGCCTTTGTGTCGACATAGAAAACTGCGCATCAGGTCTGGCGCATGGCTCGTCTGCCGGGAGCCGTTCTACACAGAATCAAGTGCGAAAAGACTAGTGGCGCTGCCACGGCGAGCGCAACCCTTTTCCGAACTCAGTCAGCGTTCTGTACTGTTTTAGTTTACATTATTGGTGTCGAGTTACAAGCGATGTTGGGGCAGGGTGGGAAGCCTGGGAGGTGGAAGGGTCATCCCTTCCACCCCAACATAAACAAGGTCATTTTTGGTTTATGGTCAAATGTCTCATGTCATTTGACCATAACCTGACACGCCATCGGTCAGTCGTTAAATTTTTATTGAACGTCGTAGTAAAACAGTGTTTTCCAATGAATTTGTATCTATTTCCAGTCGTGGAATAAAACTGATGTACCTTTATTTGGCACTTAACAAATTTGAATTATACAAAATAAAATTCTAATTATCCACGATTTTTTAGCATTGTTTAGATACAAAATGCCAGGGACCAAGAAAAATATTCGAATTAAAGAAGATTTTGAATTATACAAGTTTGAATTATCCAGGTTCCACTGTAGTAATAATAATATTCCTTTACTGCTGTAAAACAATACAAATATTGCATAGCATGCGTCAAAATTCTTAACTTTTTAACATAATGTTAACTTACATTATAAATTACATTAAACAATCAAAACACAAAGTTGAAATCAAACAATTTTTAAATGAAACAGCTACAAAAATACAAAAGTTTCAGCCATAGCTTGATTATTTAAGATAAATTTAGGAACTCAAGCCAATTCTTTCCCTGGTGAGTGGTCCATGAACTCGTCCACCGAGTAGAACACGTTCAAAACTGAAAGATGTCTTAGTTTTATTTTTAATTTTGATTCACAATTCCCAAATTGAATGCCTTCTGGGACTTGGTTCAGAATGTTCTACCCCCTCTGAGAAGGCATTGCTGCCAACTTGTGCTGTGCTGGTCTGAACACATTTCTGGGTCTGGTGTCGTACTCATGCACATCACTGCCCTGAATCGGGTGGCTTTTGGACTTGCAATAGAGTGCAGTTTCCAGAATGTACAGTTTCACCAGTGTTAGCAATCCCAGTTCTCGAAAGACATTTCAGCACGACTCTCTAAATTTGAGTTTTGCAATGATTCTTAGCAATTTAGCATCCTGCGCATGAAAAGTTTTTAAAAAACTTTATTTAGCACCGGCAGGATTGAGATTGGTCTGAGATTGAGATATATATTTATCAGAGGCCTAACTGGGGAATTAATAAATTATCATGACTCATTTGAATTAGTGATAACTGAGTGATTTAATTAGAATTGAAAACTTAAAGGACCAACGTTGGTATTTCAACATAGAGGACTAAAATATTACAAAAAGATGAAAAAGTGTTTTATAGGATAAAAACTTAATTTTTGAAATATCATGTTTTGAAAACACAGAAATCATTGAATGTTTTTGTTTATGTAACTGTAATGATAGTGAGAATAAATATTTTCTTTAATATCATTAAAAGTGATAAAAAGCTAATGTCTTCAAGACTACAACTTTATGAAGTATATAGTTTTTTTATAATTACTTTGATATTCAATACATAATTTATTTATACATGAGCGATGAATACCTGGAGGGCAGTTGAGGAATGAAGCCAGCACGCACACACAATCAGCACCCTCAGCCATTCTGGCAGAATGTCTATACTGCTCTCGGAATCTGAAAACAAATAAAATCTACTTTTAATGACGATCAGGTTTTGTCTCTAATTTAATTTTTTGTGTGAAAGTAACAGTAATAATTTTCTAACCAAGCAAAAAATTACAATAATTTATTTTTGGTAAAAAAAACAACCGACTTCAAACGCTCTAAAAAGTATGAAATAATTTTATTTTATAAGTCAAATTTTGTAATATCCAAGCTCACGTATTTCAAGTCGGCGCGGCTCTATATTGCCTCTTAGTTATGTATCTTCTTGGCAGAACGGCTCGAAGTCTTAGTAAGATTTTAAGAACGTATTTATGAAAATTGTGTATTTATTATATGGTTTACATGAATGTAACATTAAAACAAAAATTGTGTTAATTTCATATATCAAGAGAAAGGGAGAGTTTAAAATTAAGACTGGAGAAATTATGTCTAGATCTACAATATTTGAAAATTTGCATTTCAAAGGAAAATATTCGAGTTGACGAATGAAATTCTATCCCACATTTTTCTTTGGACCAAGCTGGGATACTGATCCTTGCTTACAGAAGTTCGTTTAATTTATCATGTATGGATAGAGCCGCGCCGACTTGAAATACGTGAGCTTGGATATTACAAAATTTGACTTATAAAATAAAATTATTTCATACTTTTTAGAGAGTTTGAAGTCGGTTGTTTTTTTTACCAAAAATAAATTATTTCATACTTTTTAGTGGACGTTTTTGTCTTCTATGTTTGATTTAGTTTTATTCAATAATACAGTAGTTGTAGGATACCATTAATACTCCACTCCAGTTCATTTCGCTGATGACTCAATCACTTAATAGATTTCTAAACTGTACTACTGTATTTGCTGAACTCATTTTTTGGACAGGTTAGAACAGTCTATTGTACAGCGAAGTCTCAGGTAAATGACAATGTATATAGTACACATTATAATTTGTTATAGTCTCCAGCTTATAGTTAATCATGTGGCCATATATGTTAATCATGTATTTCAAGTCGGCGCGGCTCTATCCATACATGATAAATTAAACGAACTTCTGTAAGCAAGGATCAGTATCCCAGCTTGGTCCAAAGAAAAATGTTATAGTTAGTTGTTTTTTTAATTACTTATGCGCTACGCATATGGCCACATGTTTGTAAACATCTCATTTTATAAGGGATTTTAAAAGCCTATACATGGGCTTTACAGATCAGTCCTATATGGGCCAAATACATTACTGGCAAATTCTCAGCTTAATAGGTTCAAAATTTTCACATTTAACATACATTCAGATCCATATTTACATTATAAAACAATATTTAAATGTTTCACAGCATTTCACTACTGTACTGTGAGCAAAAAATCATTTAAACAGTTAGTTGTTCTATATAACATAGATAAGCCACCAGACATTTAAAGTATTTGAGGGTGTAAAATTGTCTGACACCGAGTATGTTCCAGTTCTTCAACATTGGCCGTCAAGAGATATTAATGTATACTCAATTTTTTTTGTTAGCTCGAAACAGCTGATCTTGATCCTGCTCAATGCAAAATATTTTCAGGTGTATTTTTTTTTGTATTTTGTGTCTTTCTACGCCAGTGGCATTTTTTGCCACTGTATTTTGAGTGTATTTTAAGAACTGGAATAGATTGCCTCTGTGCTTAGCTCAATCTATTTATTAGTTTTTGCGCGTTTCTATCCTAAAGACACAAACAGATATATCAGACAAAGTTTACTATTTAATGTCTTTACGCTTTTTTTGCTTTACAAACTCACGACCACAACATTGTAATTTTGGGAGAGTACTTAAAACAATTTTGAAAGCAGATAAACCAAACATTAATAAAAACCTTATCCCTTCAGCACAGCCTTGGAACATTTCTGAAATTCTGATACGCGGCGGTCATATTATGAATTATGAATTATCTCACGTGCACAATTACAATCTTCTATTGAACCCTCGAATTTGGCGACAGATTTTCTCGGACAGTTTACTGTAGAGGTTTTTATTACAAGATAACCATGTGCTTGGCACCTGGAAAATGGAAAATGAGTTCATTTAAATACATTTGCAAAACTGTCCAGGGGCACACTCATAAGATCGATCTAGTCTTGAATTGCGATGCTTGCACGTTAGCACTATAAGTTGTCCAATAAGATATATAAAAATAATGTTTCGCATGTTCAATCTGTGAAACACAAACTCAGAGAAGTGCCAATGACTTGCAAATCCTGTTGGGGATTTTTTTCAGTGGAAACTGCAAGAGCGCTCACATATGACAAGTCACAAAAAATTCCTCTTTGTACGACAATGGCATTATTTTTTATAGCCATTTAAAATTAACTGGTGTGCTATAGAAGCAATCTATGATGGGCTTAAGTTATGTAGGTATGTTCTTCCACAAGATCCAAGTTTCCGATGTATTTCTGAGGTATTCCGAGGCCACACTAAAACGTTAGGATTTAGACTTGCTCTTCTTCATTCATGTTGTTTGGTTTGCACATTTTTTATTTAAGTAATAATAATCACAATGGAATTGACTGTGTTTGAATCTACATATAATTAATTCATAACCTAGAAGACAAACTGTTTTGACATATCAATATGAAGCAGCTGATCATATGCTTTATAATTTTTATATGTTTAATTGTAAGGATGTAACAGCTGTAATTAAATAATTCCTGTTCACCTTAGCTTTGTTTTGTAAACAACAAGTATTTGAAAATGTTGAATATTTGAGGTTTTTTGGATTTTTCTCTCAAATAAATATTACAACATAACATAATATTATGTATGGGACCAACGGGAAACAATCCCGGTTATTTTGGTGGTAGAATCACGTTGATTGGTAAAAGTATCGCAGAGAAATCGGTGAACATCCCTAGAAAAAAAAAAAAAAAAACATATCCCAAGACGAATTGAGAACCTCCTCCTTTTGTTGGTGGGGGAAGTCGGTTAAAAAAAATATTCCTTTCTCATTCAGGTGGTCTATAACATTTCAGAGATTCATTCAGAAAGATAGAATCTGTCATGTTCATGGGGTACATCTCTAATTTGTGGACTAAGTTTGAAAAGGCACGTTGATCAAAGGAGTAGAAGTATAAAATAGTTTTTATTAAAAGCAAAAACAGCTTGTAGTGATTTTCATAGACTGTAAATGTATCATTTACTTACAAAATTTGTATGTTAAGTTTAGAAGTAAAAACTCTGTAACTAGAATTTAATGAATTTGGATTTACTCACTTTGGTTATTTATTGTACTCACCAATGAATGCTGCACTGGGTGAATGCTATTATTAGAAAAAGCTGAATATTGCAAACAAAAAAATAAATACAAGTTTGAGACTTGAACTAAATGATTGGCAAGAAGTGGCATGATTAGGAAGTCTAATATTATGGAGTATTTACTGTACATTTGATAGAACAGAATTTAAAAGAGAATAATAGAATATCTTGGCATTAACCACTTTTCAATGAGTATATATCTTCTCACTGTGACGGCCCTAGGTATTTTGGCCAGCACTCACCCGAGTCGCTCTGGTCGAGGATGCTGTTGGTGGAGGGGACCTGGAAGAACGTCTGCAGGGTGGAGAGGTCGACCAGCAGCCGCGAGGCGACAGTCATGGCGGGGGCCCACTCCAGCCCCGCCGCCCCCTCCACCCTGCGCCCCGACATGAACACGGGCGTCAGGTCCGCATCCCCGCCCTCCCCCACCGCTGGCCTCCCTCCCCCTGCAACACAATGTCCTCCACTGTTTGTCATTCAAAAATATATTATTAACTAGAAATAGATTTTTTGTTGTTGAAAAAAAATTAAATATGAAAAAATATAATAAAACATTAAAGTATGAAAAATTGAAAGTGACCAATCGTCAATCTGAAAACAAGGTATCAAAATGTAGTAATCTGTATTTTTTATAAAACATAAACAGAATCTTAAAGATGTCAGTAACTTGAATTTAAATTAAATTCTTTTGAAAATACATTTAGTAAATTTTATGTAAAAATTTGGATTACCCAAGTTATTTGAATTAACCAAGATTTTTCAACAATGTTGGCAAACAAAATGCTGAGGAACAGAAGAAACATTTAAATTGATTAAGATTTTTAATTATGTAAGTTCAAATTAACAATTCCCAGTCGGCGTGGTCAAGTACTTCAGTAAGGGCGGCTCTGTCCAGATAAGTTTGTGTCGTAGTAGCAGTGACTGTACGTGAGTGTACGGCGCCATTGATAGTGAGGGCGGTGGCATAGTGGATCTGTCAAACTGGTTTGTAGTACAGCTGCGTTCACGGCAGTCATGTCACAGTAGCGCACGAAAACGTGGTCGATGCAAGAATTGCTATTTTGGGTCACTCTAGTAGGTTTATCCACGCACTGTTCCAATCCAGCTCCAAGTAAAGTATTTAAGTATGTATCAGTTAGTAGATTGTGATCAAATAAGTTGATATTGACGTCACCAATAAAAATACACATTTTGTTTCTATCAATATGGTTGTAATATTCCTCAAGCTCAGGAATATTACAAATTTCCAATCACTGTGCGTGTCCTGATATCGGGACACACGCAGCGAATGTGTTAAAATAGATCAATTTACAATCTAAATTTAACACTTGACTCTCCAAGTCCGCAATACTTTCAGATTAAGAAGAAATACAGTTAAAATTACATAATAACACTGGTAACATATACTACAACATTAATTTTAAGATCTGAAAGGAGTTAATAGAAAGGTTTTAAAATGGTTATATCTAGTAAGAAAATAACATCTTTACTTAGTCAAACACAAGATTGATTTTTTTCTTAAAGTTCACAAAGTAAAGATTTATTTTAATTTAATTTTATTTATATTTATTTATTACATGTACATTAAGAACAGTAATTTGTCAAATCACAATGTCACAAGATGATTAGAAATAGTAGTCCCGTGATATTCGGCTAAACTTATCATTTCAGAATATAATAATATGGATGAAATAATATTTTATAAGAACAATAATAAATTTGTATCCTAACTATCAATTAATTTTATCAATAACTATTTTTAAAAAATTAGTTGTTTTTTAAAACTTCAGTGAAGAAAATAATGTACGGTTCAAGAAAATGTGGAAGAAGAAAGACCAGAAATTAGGATGGTTGGACAGTATAGAAAGAGGGAGAAAAAGCAAGAGAGAAACAGCTGCCAGAACAGAATGCTCGTTCACAAATTTATTTTCTTTATTACAATAATAGCATTAGGTTAAAAACAATGTCACATATAAATGTTTGTACCGTCCCAACTCAAACAATTTCAAGAAATAAATTTAAGTGAAAAAATACTAACTTATATGCAATAATTGACAAAATAGCAAACATTAGAAACACATAAAAATAGTGTCACAATGAAATTGTTAATTATTATAAATAAAATGCAAACTTATATAAATAAAAATGGTTAATAAAATGTGTTGATAATTTATTATTATTTTTCACTAAATTTGAATTTTTATTCTTTCTAATTTGAATGCATTGAAAAATAGAAATAATATATAAAAAAAATAAATAAATATAATATGCATTTTTTAACGTTTGACAGAAACACAATAGTTTTAGCGAATTTCCCCTATAGGGAAGAAGCTATTACCGTAGGTCTCATGGTAAGACCTAAGCGCGGGACCATCATAACTTTTCGTTTTGGTGCCCCCAGATACCAAAAACACCATTCGTTCAAATTTGTATATACATACACATATATATATATATATATATATATATATATCTATATCTATATCTATATATATATGTGTCTGTAAGCACGATAGTGCTCGCAAAAATGGTCCAATCGGAATGAAATTTGGCATTGGCGTGTAAAGTAGTAATTATTCGGATGAGTTCGAAAACCAGCCCGATCGGACCACTGGGAAGGGGGGTAAAGGGGGATAAACCCCCCCAAAAATGAGTTTTTTGGGGTTTTCACATACAAAAATAAAAATAATCCAATTTTAGTTAGCACCATTGAATTCAGCTCAAAAAAACAAAAAATTTAGTATTTTGAATCATTGCTCTATGTCCATTGGTTACCGAGATATTCTAAGTGGTAAACCCAGTACGTTGTCCCAATGTTAACCTTATGGGAAATAAGTAAAATTCTATACCTCGCTTATTTCTCAATATATCTTAATAAAACTTGGTTTGTGGCTTCATCTAGATAAGATCTAATACATTTTAGTCTAAAACCCCCGCAATTTCCATTATTATGGCAGCAAACCTGCATACTCATTCCCCATGTTATCCTTATGAGAAATAAAAAATTCTATATCTTCCGTATTTTTTGACATATCTTGATAAAAGTTGGTATATGGTTTCTCCTAGTTCAGATCTACGAATTATTGAATTAAAACCACCCAGTTTTAACAGACCTGTTGCAGCAAACCTGCATACCATTCTCCATATTATTCTTATGGAGCTT
Source organism: Flexamia atlantica (assembly GCA_035578135.1). Lineage (NCBI taxonomy): Eukaryota > Metazoa > Arthropoda > Insecta > Hemiptera > Cicadellidae > Flexamia > Flexamia atlantica. The sequence continues at coordinate 87,154,354 of JAQJVK010000001.1, forward strand.
ACAAAAACATATTAAATTTCAATACCTTGAATTGAAATATGTTCTTTTGCATTTGAAATTCGCTGAGTATGCAGGTCTGCTGCAACGGGGGTATTTAAGATTCTGCTTGTTTTATTGTTTGATTTCCAAAAAGAAAAAGTAAAATACTAGAGTGGTTATTGCATGCTGACAATATACTGTCATGTGTAATCAGTAAACATGTTAATGTATTTTTATAAACTTTGGGCTTTGGAGTTCTTGTTTTAGGAAGTGACTCTATGACTCATAATTTTTCCAGCACTTAAAACTACTGTAAAAAATTAAAAATACATTTAGTTTCAAGATGACAACCATAAAACTAGTTTTTCCAAGCTTAAAATTATAAATTTGAAGTTCACAACTCCCAAACTCAATATTTATTAAGTTACATAAAATGTTAATTACCTATGTACCCATTAGAAATATCTTAAAAGTCTCAAAGTCTTTAATTTTGTTAATTTTTTTCTTATTTATGAAAAATAATCATACTTTCGGCTGGGATTAAAAGACATCTGAATCAGATTAGAAAATTGAATCAATGGGCAAAACCACAATTTGTAGCAGACCAATTTTTTTTAGGATTGGAGATTGATGAAAATTTAAATTGGAATAATCATGTACAAAAAGTTCTTTCTAAAATAAATTCTGGAATTTATGCTTTGCGCAGAATGTCAATATTATGCAATGATGTTAACACTTTGAAAATGATATACCATGCCCATATCCATTCACATATTTCATTTGGCTTGGCACTGAATGGGGCTACAAAAAAAGATAATCTTGATGAAAATTTTGAAAAAAACAAAAAAAAAGCAATTAGGATCATTTTAAAATTAAGGCCTGACCAATCGGCAAGGGATTATTTCAAAAATTTAAGAATACTAACTGTGTATGGACAATTTATTTATGATACTCTGTTAATATTTATAAAATCAAACCAATCAAATGAAGAAACTGTAAAACTTCACCCGTATAACACATGGAACAGGAATATCATTGTACCCGCTCAACATAAATTGGAATTTTATAATAAGAAACCAACACATATTGGGACAAAATTTTTTAGGAACCTACCAAATAATTTAAAGTCAGAAAGTGATATTGATAAATTTAAAAATGATATTAAAAATTATTTATCAGAGAAAGCATTGTACTCATTTTGAATTTTATAAATTGTAGGGTTAGTTGTATTTTCCACCTTTAGGTTAAGTTTACTGACGCTATTTTCGTGTACCATGTTTACATATTGTGAATAAAGAAATTTTGAGTTTGAGTTTGAGTTTGAATGTGGCCGACAATATGAACAATCATCACTGTCACGCCTTATTGCAAGTTGTTAACGTTGATTAACCGCTATCAGTGAATAACTAAGATTGATTTTCACACCCAATTGCGAGTTAGCAATCCTACATTTGCCGTTTATCAACTATCGGCAAATACGTGCGATCGTTTTTCACAGCCGATAGCGAGTTTCGTAAAGCAACATCGGCCGTTAATCCGCGATCGGCAAAGACGCGGCCGTTCTTAAATGTCACAAACTTAAATTTGCCGTCTATTCGTGATCAGTAAATACGCGCGATCGTTTTTCACGGGCGATCACGAGTTCCGTAAAGCTACATCGGCTGTTAATCCGTGATTGACAGATACGCGCTAGCGTATTTTGCGGCCGTTCGCGAACGGCGCTAATCTATTTTTGCCGTTCATCCGCGTCTGGCAAATACACGTGATGGTTTTCGCGGCCTATCAAGAGATTTGCAAAGCCGCATTTGCCGTTTATTTACAATCGGCAAATACGCACGATAGTTTTTAACGGACGATTGCGAGTTTTGCAAAGCGGGATTTGCCGTTTATTTGCGATCGGAAAATATGCGATATCATTTTCCGCGGCCGATCGCGAGCTTTCCGAAGCTACACCTGCCGTTTATTTGCGATCGCTAAAATGATCCCGTCGCTAAAAATTTCCCGACAAATAAAATCCCGCCCGAAAATCGGGAATTTTATTTTCCCGAAAATTTCCCGAAATTTTGGGACCCGACCATCCCTAAAATTAACTATAAATTGATCTAATAATTATTTATAGTCATTTTTGGCATTGTGTCGTCACGGCTGAAATGTGCACTTGCTTCAAATAGATTTTTGTTATTGGACTGTCTTGTGCTGGTTGGCTCTTCAGCTGGCATCGTGAAAACGGGCCTTAAGTGCATAAATTAATTAAGAGATAAAGAATCGCTATTGCAAAATAAAAAAATAAAAGTACTTGTCATACGACTAAAAATTACGGGACATATTTTGCGTCTTTATTTTTATAAATCAAATGAAACCAAAATGAAACTTGTAGATATGTGGTTTGAGAGATAAGCCATGATCATGCAATAGACTTTTATTGCCGTATTTCGTGGTTCTCGAAGGTTAGCTAAATATAGCTGTAACTGATTTCCATCTACTTGGAGATAATATTTCTTGTTACCTGTCAACGTCTTTTCCTCATCACTCCACGGAATATTGTTTGTGTATGTTTTTTGTGGAAAGGAAATGCTCTTCCAGTTTAACGTGACTGGGTTTAACGTTTCCGTGGCGTGATCGTGAGTTATTATCTTCCCGATAAGAACTCTCGAATCAAAAGCTCAGCTCAAACTTCGAGCTTTTCCAAAAGGTCTCGAACCGAGCCAAATACTGAAAAGCTCGAGTAAAAAAGCTTGATGACTCGAATATTTGCACACCCCTAATTATACGTTACTATTTAATAGTAAGTTTTAAACATACCTGTATCATATAGAACAGCTCGTAACAAATTTTCTAGCTGCTTCGCTCTTTCTTCGTAGCTAGTCTGATTCGACTTGATTTTCAGAGTTTCTAATAAGACTGAAATGCTCTTGGTTTCCCCAACCTTTAGCCTCGTCCCATAGACAAACGTTACATAAAATCTGCAACATAAATTAAATAAAGAGAATATGTTGAAAATTACTAAACAATATAGGCATAGAAACAATGAAAGAACCCATAAAACCTAAGTAAGTGTATTTATTTAGTTTCTTATCTTTGCTCATCAGGACAGCTATCTTTGTGCAAACTTTCCTGATGACTCCGTAGTTGATTACATGCCTCCGTTCTGTTTTTAATACTTTAAATGAGATATTTTGCAATTTTCATATTTAAATGTTTGCTGAGGTACCTTTGACTTTTTCTTACCAAAACGGATAGCTTTTCTGTGCTAAATCAGAACATTAGAAGCTTGAGAAGCAATTTTGTTGATTTTATTTCTGAGTTACAATCACTAGACAAGAGGCCAGACATAATAGTATTAACTGAAATTTGGGTAGAATCAGATGAAATAATTCATTATAAGATTGATGGGCATAACCAATTCTCAAATTGCAACAACAGTTACCGGGCAGGAGGAGTTGTAATGTATGTAAGAGATTGTCATCAATGTTCAATTGATATTTCACCTGCAGTGGCTGATGTGAGATCTGCTGACTGTCTTGCTGTTAATGTTAAAGTTTCAAGGTCTTCGATCACTTTCATTGCTATTTACAGTTTGCACCATATTTCTTTCTTAGATTTGATTGAGGATTTGGGACGATTCTTGCCTAGCTTAAATAGTAAGAGTATTATTTTGTTAGGTGATATAAACTGTGATATTTTAACCGACACTCTTAATTCTCATAGATATCTCACTCTCTTGACAAGTTTTGGCTTTAAATCCTTAGTTAATGAACCTATAGTGAATGGCAGTGAAACCTGTTTAGATCATGTATTTATTCGCTCTAATTTAAGTAAAGACACCTTTTTTAATAGCGATTGTTACGTAATGCACCTAAATATAACTGATCATTCTTTGGTTTTCTGTGTATTCGAGCTTGACTGTGTACAGTCTGATGAGAAATCTGATGTTAAAATCGAAATTGATATGAAATGTTTGAATAACTTGCTACAGAATCAAGATTGGTCCGTAGTTTATAACAACAAAACAGGCTTTTGAAATGTTTTTAGACATTATGAAATCTACAATAAATTGCTGTAAATACGAATACAATATCACCTCAAAATTTAAGAAACTTGCTCCATGGATGAATGACTATCTTTCTTCTAAAATCAAACATAGAAATAGGATGTACTCTATTTTAAAGTCACAGCCTCAGAATAACAGATTGCGAAATTATTACAACTGCTATAGGAATAAATTAAAAAGTGATATTAGAAAACAAAAAGAGAATTATTTTTCAGCAAAATTCGAGTCAGTATCTGGTAACGCAAAAGCGCAATGGAACCTAGTAAATGGATTGATCAAGGAACCAACCAAAACCAAAAAAATTTCCAAAATAAATAAAGAAGGTCAAATTTTAAATCATCCAAATGAAATCGCTACTGCTTTTAATCATTTCTTTCTTAATGTTGCAGAAGATCTTAGAACTAACATCAAGAAAACAAACCTTAACTATAATGATTTTGGCACAACATTTAAAAGCAAACTGGCAGGTCCTTTTTCTTGACGCCTACCGCTCCAGACGAAATCAGGAGTATAGTAAATAGTCTCAAAAATAATAAATCTCCAGGGTTTGATTATATTACATCGTTTGTACTTAAATCGGTCTTGGATAATGTTATAGAGGTCTTGACCTTTTTTGTTAACTTTAGCCTTCAGAAAGGGGAATTCCCAACATGTCTTAAGACCGCTGTAATTATTCCTTTGTTTCAAAAGGGCGACCCAAATTGTCTAGCCAATTATAGGCCTATATCACTTCTATCTATCTTTTCAAAAATCCTTCAGAAAATTGTTAAAAAAAGATTAGTTCACTTCTTAAAAGTTAATAATTTTTTCAGTGAAAATCAATATGGTTTTATGGAAAATCTTTCAACTGAAATAGCTCTTCTAGATTTCCTTGAAAGTGTATACGAAGGAGTGAATAATGGTTTTATTGGTGCAGCCGTTTTCCTTGATATTACTAAGGCGTTTGATGGTGTAGACCATAAAATACTTTTGGATAAAATGTGGCTTGCTGGGATTAGGGGGTTACCATACAACTGGTTCAAAAGCTATTTAGACAATAGAACACAATTGGTAAAGGTTTCGGGGCAAGAAAGTGAAAAGGGTAAAATAAAGTATGGAGTTCCACAAGGGTCAGTTTTGGGTCCAATTCTATTCCTTATTTATATTAACGATCTTTGCGAAGCTAAATTTAATGGAGGGTAACTGCTTTTGCTGATGATACAGCTTTAAGCTATAAGAGTGTAGATTTAAACAGCCTGCACAATAGTATCCAGGCAGACCTACGATGCTTAGAATTTTGGTTTTGCAAACATTTTCCTTAAGTGACAAAACTAAATACATGATTTTTAGTATAAAAAAACACATAGAGTGCAATAGGAAAGTAATATACCACAATTCTGATTGCTTCAATGGTTCTAACTATTCAAAGTGTGTTGAAATCGAGAAAGTAAATAGTATTAAGTACCTAGGGCTTGTAATTGACTCAAACCTTTCTTGGAAGAATCAAGTAAAAAAATAAAAAAAATAAATGTATAATATGATTAGAAAGTTTTATTTTTTGCGAGACCTGTGTCCAAGGAAGTTTTTAATTACTCTTTACCATGCCTTAGTAGGGTCGAGGTTAGGATATGGACTGTCCTGTTGGGGGGGAACATATATAAGTACAATAAAACCATTAATTACATTGCAAAAGTGTATTATAAAAATAATAATGAGAAAATCTAGACTTGATCATTCTCTACCTCTTTTTAAACATTTGGGAGTCCTTCCAAATAGAAATATATATGCTTATAAGGTATTAAGAATTTTCTTTACTAGAAGTGTTTCAAATCGAATCAATATTTCAAAACCTTATCAGTTACGCTCCAACCACAACATCGCTATTCCAAAACCAAACTTAACGCTTTTTCAACAATTTTACACTTTTAATGCACCGAGATTATATAATATTACTTTTGAATCCATCACTTTCAATAATAGAGAAGCTAACTACATGAGCAATCTTAAGAAATGGATATACAGCGTTGAAAATGTCGAAGATTTTCTGAAACCTCAAGTATAGTAAAATTTTATGTGTTTTTATGTTTATTATGCCAGATGTTCAAACCTACCTGTCAGTATTGTTATAAATTTATATTGTTATTTATATATACCGTTAAACTTGCTATCAACCAATTTTTGTTCGTTGTAAGTAAATTTGATGTTAAGTCTTTCCTTGTTTGCATTATGCAGTTTTATTGTAGCATATTAAGTTGAGATTTCTTATATGTATGATTTAAAAACAATACAGCTTGGCACATTTATCTTTCCTTTTCAACAAATTTTTTATATTGTAGGGACCCCGTTCGGGCTTAGCCTTGGGGCAACCCGTTTATTCACCTTTAATGTTATTAATATATTTTTCAAGTAGTATTTTATGAATGATTATATGTTTTTTTGTGATATGTTATGTAAGAAACATAAGAAGTTTTGTGTGTCAACATTGAAACTGTATTTATGTATGCATTTTGGTGAATAAAGAATTTATTTATTTATATTTATTCTTTGATAATAGTTCATTGAACTCGGATAATTTGAACCTCAAGAGATCAATGAAAAGGTTCAACAATCCAAATATCAGAATTACATAAATTTGACAAAAATTGGTAAAAGCATTTTACTTTGAACCCTAAATTATAGCTCTTCATTCTAAATGATGATTTTTGTTTAAATGAAGGAGTCCCCCGTAAAACGTTCTAAGCGACAAAATTTCAAAATCGGAGATATTCAGTGAAAAAGGTTCTCCAGGACATGAGCTACACCATGGTATATTTTGTTTTGAAGATATTTGAGTTGGTAGCCCTGATTTCGTCTGTCAAAGTTTGCTTGCTTCGCGAGACTGCACGGACTTTCTGGGTAACAACGTTCTATTCGCCGAAAGATGGTATCCCCGCCGGTCGATGCGCTGTCATCCAAGGACCAAAATCGCGTAAATAAAAATAAAAGACGTGAAGTAAATATTGGAACGTGGAAGGATAAGACCAGGATTGAATATAGAAAAGTCGGATTACCCTATATTTCAAAAAATAAGAAGCCAAGGCCTGGAAATTGCCCCCAAAAGAGGTGGGTAGAATAGCGTTTTAAGCACCACATGTAGATAACTTTTAGCAAAGTGTCGTATCACGTTTTATTAACAACATTACGTTTTTGTACTTTTACATAAATAAAATTGTTTTATATTCAGTTTTATTTTTGTTTCTGTTGGTATTCCTACTCTCCCTCATGCTTTCTTCCAAAGTAGAAGAGCAGTCCGTCAGAAAACGTTCCAAGCGCCAGTCATTTAGAACGTTATAACCCCTAAAAAAACACGTAAAATGTTTTGAAATGCTTGATGGCAATTACAAATTCAATATAATTCTACATTATGATGTTATAAATAGGTTGTTAACACGTTAAGTGCCACGCCGCCCCGATCGGAGCGGCATAGGTAGGTCGGGCGGAGTGACGCGCCGCTCCAACCGGGGCGGCGCCCTGGGTTGTGCAGTCTTTCACCAAATTACCGCTAGAGTTCACTGGTGGACCTCTAGCGGCAATCTTAAGAACTAAATCGGCAAAGTAGATCCCGTGCCTCACAGATGGCGTTGCCGTAGCCTCGTATTGCTCCCACAGCCTTCCTAATATACTTACAAATTTGCTCTAAAAACGCCGCCCCGACTGGAGCGGCGTGGTTTCACTTCACGTAAGTGTTGTACATTTCATTTGCTGTAACTTAATATATACTGCTAATGCACAACTAATATTAATAATTCACTAAAACTACGTCAGTAAGTGTTATTTTACCTGAAAATTAATTCATAAATATTTTCTAAAAAAACCTAAATCCCATCGTAATTGTTATTTTTGGGTGTGGTTGAGAAAAACGTTTTATTTTTATTTTAGACAAATTTATAGTTTAGTTTATTATAGGTTAGTTTATAGTGACAAATATAAACTAAAGTATAAACTCACTGTGACACTCACAAGTAAACAAACGCATGTCATGGAATACTGGAACTGAGTGAAGGTCACGAAGTCAAGGCGGGGGATGAGGGGTGGTAGGGGAGGGGGAAGACGTGTAAAGCCCGGGGATGTGTACAAAACCATATGTTGTAACCAGGTTTGGCGGGAAACTAAGTTACTGCCAACTTCGCGGGGCAAAATACCCTGAAATACCGAAAGATTACCCGGGGTCCGATCGGGGCGGCACTGATTTTTTCAAGCAATATTTTGCTAAAAAATTTCCCTGCCGCCCCTATTGGTCCAAATTTTATTTTTGGTCAAAATCGTAATTTTTTTATGAAAACCTTATAACTACGATAAACAAGTATAAAAAACATCATATGGTAAAAAAAAGAACTACATTTCTGTTTGGCACTGCGGTAATGTGGCTAAAAAACGGCGTGGCACTTAACGTGTTAACACATTGACTGCTAACATTTTTTTAATATACCGCCACATAGCTGTAAAGGTTTATTGCTAATTCACAAAGTTTATGGTTATGGAAGGTCAGTCATGCCGAGTAAATGTTTTTTCGGGCCACTTCCGGTTTGTAGGATGACGTCAAAGATTTGGTCGTCTTTAGACGTCTTCAGCCTCACTGGTTGGATTATAAATATAAAAAAAGTTTTTCACGTGGTTTATATGTATATACTATACAAATATTGGTTTGTTCAGTTTTTCTAGTCAGTTGTAAGTTCGACTATGTCACCATATACCACATAAAATCATGAAAAAAAAACAAAAAAGAAGACGTCATTAGACGTCCTACGGTTGACAGCACACACAAAAACTCAAAATCTCAAAATTTACTCATCTTATTTACGCACTATCTATTGGATAAACAAAACACGCGCAAATTAACAAAAATCCTCACAGGAATTCGTTAAAATAGGATGGTAGCACGTGCCAAACTGCTTTGATTACATGGGAAGAAACCCACATGTGCCGCTAGGAGCGCCACTAACTGGAGAGTGGAAACTGCAAGCGACGGTGTGGCGGGGGAAACTATAGTATGTCCCCCAGTGGCTGACAGAGTTTCAATCCCCTACTACCAAAACGAAGACGACAGCAAGTCTGTTTGATAAACCTTGCATAAGGACGTCTTAGGACGTCCTCCGCTATTCATCAATGAATCGAAGACGTCTAAAGACGTCCTACGCGGACAAAGTGTTAAAAGATTATACATGATTATAAGTTCTAACCTTAAAAAAACCGTAAATTTTAGAATTCAACTTTCAACCCTTGATTACTCAAAACTAGGTTTTTGTCGTTTAGAACGTTTTACGGGGGACCCCTTCAAATATTGACTATTTTGTAGTAATTTTATAAGTATTAGTGATTTAAAACATACAGAAAGCAGCAAAAATATACTCATTATGTAAATTAATTTATAATGTCATGTATTTATCTACGACAAATAAAACTAAAAATTGTCAAATTAAAAAAAAATCTTTATCACAATTGAAAAAATAAACTAAATAAAACATTAGTTTAAAAATAGGGCATAACATCAGGGATGTAACAAATCCTTTTATGGAAGCTTTGGAAAAGATATCTTTCCTCGAGACATAGACCAAACTACAGAGGAATCAAGACTGAAAACAGTGCAGCAAATCCAATGGGCAATTCACGCAAAATAGGACTCGTGTAAGTCCTGAGAGCAGACACTGTCACATTCAAAGTCACAGTCAAATATTTGTTGTTTGTGAAATGTTGTAATTGGCTGTTAGGCTATTAATTAACAGTCCTGTTAAGGAACATGTCTGTCTTAGTCAGTAACGAGACTACAAGATCACACCACAATCCTATACTCATCTCTCATTCATACTTGGCTTAAAATATCTGCCTGGGTAGGTCGCCATTGATTTTTCAACATTGTTGGCAAATGAAATGCTGAGGAACAGAAGAAACATTTGAACTGATGAAGATTTTCAATTATGTAAGTGCAAATTTACCAGGTTTCTTCAGCACAACTGAAAATATCTCGTTAATTAAAATCTTCCTTTATTCAGAAAATACTAGTAACAAATTCACATGAAACATGATCCATGGCAGTGTAAGTGACTCACTTCTCGTATTGCCGGAGGCACTGCTCCAGCACAGAGTGGTTGTTCTCCCTGGAGGGCTGTGTGACGGGCACGGTGGAGGCCGTAGCGACCGACGTGTGGCTCGACTGACTGACAGAGTCCGACACACTCGTGGTGTCCGTCCCCGTGCCGTCCTTCTGCTGCTCCTACACCATAGGTGACAATACTTAACATACCTATGTATTATTCTAACACTTTGAACCCTGGGCGCTAAAATATCTTTTTACGTGCGTTAACTGGCCAATTTTGGGGTTCTAATTAAAATTCGTAGCTTAATACACATATTTTTTACCCATATAAATTTTATATCAAAATAAAGAGAAAAATATAACCTTTCAAAATTATAATTGTATTACAGTTACAAAAAACAACAATTTTAGGATTCCACATAAAACAGACAAAAAATTAAGAAAAAAAAAATTGGGACGGTGGTCACATACATCACTCATATCAAATATATCACTCATATTTTACACTAAACATGACAAAAACATTACGTAATAAATTAATAACGAATATGATAACTAACTCACACTCAAAACACTTGTAAATATCAGTAAAATCACACTTTATTGGACACCGACACAAACGTAAATAAAGTCAGCCATTACTGCAGACAACAAAGCGTCGTCAGCCAGTGACGCAAGGCATCAGCTGCAGACATTTGGATTTATTTTTCTACTGCTAAACGGATGGCTTTTTTTGAGACTTTTGGATACTATAATCAATGCCAGATGATCAAGGATGAGTTCCCTAGCAACGATTAGCGAATATACTAGGGGTGTGCGAGTATTCGACCGGTCGAGCTTTTAGGTCGAGCTTTTCAGTATTCGGCTCGGCTCGACTTTTTTCTAAAAAGCTCGACACTCGAGCCGAGCTTTTGATAAGAGAGTTCTTATCGGAAATATAATTATTGCAATCTATTTTTGGACACGTAAAACCGGAAGAGCGTTTCCCTCCCGCGAAAAACAAGCAAAAAACATTCCCTAGTGATAAGGAAAGGACATTGACAGGTAACAAGAAATATTATCTCCATTTAGACGGAAATCGGAGCTATATTTAGTTGACCTTGGGGAACATGAAATACAGCATTTAAGTCTATTGTTTTATCAAGGCTTATCTCTTAAACGGTATATCGTACAAGTTTCATTTTGGTCTCATTTGATTTATATAAATAAGACAAAAAATATGAGCCGTCATTTATAGTTTTATGACAAGTAGTTTGTATTTTTGCATTTTGTAGTAAGGATTCCTTATCTCCTAATTAACTCACGCACTGAATCAGACAAGAGCAAAAAACGGGAAGGGGCTTGAAGTAAACAACCTCCATCCCCCCCCCTCTCGTTGCCACTGATAAGGAAAGAGAGAGAGGTAGCTGTTTCTTTCTTTCTATTCCGTCCTTATTTATTTATGATCTTTCTTCTTTTTAATTGTACATTATTTTCTTCACAAAAGTTTAGAAATGTAACTAATTTTAGGATTACAATAAATTATTGTTGTTATTAAATATTATTTCATTCATAATATATTATATTCTAAAATAATAAGTTTAGCCATGAATATTATGCCAAAATTGGGACTGCTATTTAATTTTTTATCATCTTTACTTAATGAACATAAAAAAATCAATCTTGTGTTTGACTAAGTGTAAATGTGTGATTTTTTTACTAGATATAACTATTTTAAAACCTTTCAACTACTTCTTTCTACTCTTGAAATTAAATTTTGGTGTACTTATATGTAACTAGTCTAATTATGTAATTTTAACTATTTATTTTAAAGTAAAGTATTTTGGGATTGGTTATTACTTAAATATAATGTAGATAAATGTAGATTTTTAATTTGGTATTTTTCTTCATAAATTATTTGTTGAGCCAGTTTGATTAATTTTATGTAACAAAATACAAAATACTGATGAACCTATCAGATAATTCACTTGTTTTGGGGATAAGCTTTCTATTTTTGAGCTGGTGGTCACTTAAGGTATGCAAACATTAGTCTATTGTATCTTTAAAAATTAAAATCAAGCTTCATAATTTCTTTAATAATTTGGTGATTGTTAAAAAGCTCGGCTCGAAAAAGCTCGAGCTCGAAAACTTTTGAAAAAGCCTGGCTCGGCTCGGCTCGAGTTCAAAAATCACTATTCGCACACCCCTAGAATATACATCGAATACACGTTGCTATGGAATTTAATTTCGCGGCCCGACCTATACTCGGGCTTCGTTCACGGCGAATCCGCTATGCCCCGAGCTATACTCGGGCTTAGGGTTCAAAGTGTTAAACATATATTAAATTTCTTTTTTCAAGCTGATGTTTGTAAATACATATAGTAAGAAAAATTGAAAACAGGTCATTGGCAAAAACAGTGTACAACTATTCTAAAATCAGTTAGCGTAATTTAAAAATTAAAATAAATTTGACACATTTTTATCAGCTTTTGAAAAGAATGTTGTATTAAAACTATTACAGTTAACGCTCGAAAGTGCCAGATTAACAACAATGCTAGATTACTGGGCACATCTAAAAATAACCATTACATCAAGAAAATAGTAGAATAAAAATTCAGAAAATAGCAAATACGAATGTGGGATAGGTGATTGGTCACACTAATAAGCCCAGCCTCTGCCGATTGCCTGTAAACCTTGTGATCATGCATAAACTTTACTCAAACAACCGTTGCGCAAATATATTCCGCAAAAAAGCCTAAGGGGCGAACTAAGGTTTGATGCCGAATCAATGAATTTTGCCAGATCAGTCGGATGCCAGGTTAGCAGGGTTTTACTGTACAATCACAAAACAGGCAACAAATTCATCGAAACCTTATCATCATGGCACAGTCTGTTAATAGTTATTAAGGATCCGACATTTTAGTTTAATGAGACTGTTGCTTCACAATAATTGTGTTTCTTTTTAAAATTAAGCAACATTACATGACTGATTCAAAGGCATATTTTCATGCACATTCAAGAGTATTTGCCTTCATGAGGAAAAGTTTGAATAGATTTCATCAAGCTTTGAATGAATACCGAACAAAAAACTTACAGTCATAAGTTTCTACTTAAAAAACTATTTTAAAATGACAGCTAAGAAAGAATCACCTCCTGAGTGTCACGATGGTGGTGGCTGGTGATGGTGGGCTGGACTCTGGTGAGTATCTTGGCGCACAGCTGCAGGGCCCGAGCCGTCTGCAAGGGACTGAGCATGTCGCAGTGGTCGGTCAGCAGAGTGACGATGTGCAGGAACAGAGCGGGCAGGTGTTCACTGGGCGTGTCCGAGTACGTCTCCACCGACACTGTGTCCAGCAGGAACTCTGTCAGTGCGCACACCTGCAACACAGCAGAGTGACGATGTGCAGGAACAGAGCGGGCAGGTGTTCACTGGGCGTGTCCGAGTACGTCTCCACCGACACTGTGTCCAGCAGGAACTCTGTCAGTGCGCACACCTGCAACACAGCAGAGTGACGATGTGCAGGAACAGAGCGGGCAGGCGTTCACTGGGCGTGTCAGAGTACGTCTCCACCGACACTGTGTCCAGCAGGAACTCTGTCAGTGTGCACACCTGGAACACAGCACAGTGACGATGCGCAGGAACAGAGCGGGCAGGTGTTCACTGGGCGTGTCCGAGTACGTCTCCACGGACACTGTGTCCAGCAGGAACTCTGTCAGTGCGCACACCTGCAACACAGCACAGTGACGATGTGCAGGAACAGAGTGGTTTCCGTGTTTTAAATTCCAGTAATATTAACTAAGTTCAAAAATCTTATAAAACATTACATTATAACCCATAACATTTAGTCTAAACTTAGAGATAACTCCGAAAACCCAACTGTTTTGAAAAATTGTTTGCAATTCGATAGAATGTCAAAGGTACTGAGCAAGATACCAAGTTTTAGGTCATTTGAGTTTATTTGATCTAAAAATTTCATTTTAGAAGAAAAACAATAAACAAATCATTGTAATAATTGTCTAAAAAAATTAAGTTACAAACTAATCAATTTTACAGACTCAGTTTATGGAGAGAATTTGAAACTTGAAACATGATTGATAAAATAGTGTTATAGTACAGACCTCCACTAGACCAGGGTCACCACTGCCTATTGGCTGGACAGGCGAGGAGGTGGAGTCAGGCATGTGAGTGCGGCCACAAGCCGAGGCCACCAGCTGGCCGCAGTACTGCCACATGTAGCGCGGCTCCAGCGAAGAGAACAGCAGGTTGGCGGACTTGAACAGCTCCACACTGTTGGTCTTGGTGGACCCCGAGCAGCAGAGGTACAGCAGCCTGCGACATGACAAGTGCGGCCATGAGCACAAGCTGATGTCAATTCTCAGCAACAACCTTACAAAATGACGTTAAAGTTTGAAGCTAGGCTGAACTACCCTTATTCTTAATCCTAGATGAACTGGTTGGTGGTGGTCAGGAAAAAACTTCTGTAGTCAAATCAATCATCATCGTACGACATGCGTTAATATTTAATCTTACCAATCTTGGAGGATGTTAACAATGTTAAACCTCACATTTATCACATTAGTTTTAAATGAACTGTTAAATATCTGACCTGAAGACTTCAAAGAGTATATCGTCCAGTATGACGGGGCCGATGTCCACCTTGTCCAGCAGGGAGACGAGCAGTCTGTAGGGCCGCAGGTCATGGGGACTCTGACCCGTCGCCTCCCGCAGCACGTTCTTGATAGCCTGCGACAGAGTGTCCGAGTTCATCATGTCCATTTCCTCTACTATATTCTTTTATTCAAAACAAGTTTTCCCCCCAACAAACAAACATTTGGACACTGTATTATAAGAGAGTTTTTAGTGAGAGATTTTCACGAGCTGGTTTAGCACTTTCTTTTGGTTTCCTTATAACTAAGATGTGATTTAGTAAGAACTATCTCTGTAATGATGTAGAAAGATCATATTAATGATCTGATTTCTATTATGTAAATTTTTATTGAATTCCTTGGAAATTTTTCCAATTAGTTCCAATACCATACAGTTACAAAAATAATATAATAAACTAATCAAATCATTTTTAGTAAAGTTTAATTTGTTAAATAATATTATTCAAAGTTGTACGATTTATAAAATTGGTTTGTCCATTCCTCCGCATATATTATTTTTAGTAAAAAGTAAAAACTTTTGACACAAAATTTATGGTAGGTTGCAGGAGCATTAAAAATAATAAATGTTCACCTGAACAAGCATTTCTCTGGAGTACATATCAAAGTAAAGGTTGGCTAGGTTTATCGAAGCAAGAGACTCGGAGCTTTTGGATTTCTTGACTAGGGGATGTTCCGAGCTCAGCAGAGAGATATTCACCTCGGAGCCAAGCAACCAAGCGTACAACCGTCTGCAAATTGAAAGTATTCGCTAAAAAGTATTCATTTCCTAAAAAAATGAAGAGTTAGACTAAGAATACTTAATATTTCCTTCTAGAGCATTTAAATAAGGTCAATAGTCAATAGTCAATATTCTTTATTGAAATTTCTTAGAGAAATACAATAGTGTCAGTTCTGTAAGTTAAAGAATCTACAAACATGGTTTGTATCTAAAAATTAATATCTATAAAAAAAATAATGCTGGTTTGATGTAGGTTATGCCTTGGTTGTTCTTCAGGTATTCCAGTTGTTCAGGTTTTCCAGTTGTAGAATTCCTCTAATGAGTAGAAGGAATGCTTCAGCAGCCACTCTCATTGTTTTCTTTAAATGATTTGGTGTGTGGCTTCTTAGTTCTTCTGGAAGCAGGTTAAAAAACCTGGCTCCTCGATAAGAGAGTTTCTTTTCAAATAAACTGAGACGGTGTGTTTGTAGAGCAAAGTTTTGTCCGTTTCTGGTGTTGTAGTGGTGATGGTCTGCTAGCCTGGCATTGTCTGTGTTGAGTGTGTAAAATAGGTAATCATTGTTGCTCATTGATCGGGATATTTTTCTTGACAATCAGTTTAGACTACAAAGCATTTTGCCAATGACCATAAAAATTTCCCATAACAGTGAGATCCTTTAGTGCCGGATTTATGGCCGCAGCGGTCCCCCCCGAGGCATCCAATGGCTTCATAAAAAGTGGTGACCTTATTCATTTTTTTAATTAAATTTCGGAGGCTGATTAACCACTCTTATTGTAATAGTAACTTATTTTCGATCATGTGCGGCCCCCTATCACCGTGCGGCCCCCTATCACCGTGCGGTCCTAAGCCTGGGCTTTGTGGGCCTAGTGATAAATCCGGCACTGAGATCCTTAAAAAATGTACTAATGAATAATTTATTAGTAACACATTAATTTACGAGTAATAGAATGTAATGTTCCCTCTTGAAAAATAAGGAAAAGAAATCTGAAAAATATTTGACCCTGAATTAAAACTGACATTATTTAGATAACTTTAACCTTAAACTTTAATCTGACTAACTTGATACCGATAACGACATATGATACAAGATGTTTGATACCATCATTCTCTTCCTGCAAGGAGTGCAGTCAAGTAGTGTGATAACCCTATCTGTAATAATCGTCATTGTAATGGTTTTTGGCGTTAAAAAACCCAAACAAGTTCTTTTGCAAGTAGACTCTTGATAGTTCGACACTAAGTAGATTTCGGGGGTGTCTTGAGTCTCAAAAATGACAAACCATAGTAAAAAATATAAGATTTTACATTGATAGAAGCATTAAAAATAAAGGTTGTGCATGTACATCTCCTAAATACATTAAATACCTTACTCCTATACCATTGCACATCTAATTCATTAACTTTTATCATGAATATCACCTGACAAAATATTTGGTGGTCTTTGAATGTATGTATGTTTGGTAGTCTTTCTATGTCTTTGTAGCGTCAGCCCGTGTCAAACTATACAGTCAAAGTACAGTAGAACCTCGATCAACCGTCACTCTTTTAATAGTCACTCTCTGTTATCTGTCACTGCTACTGTACTTTTAATGTGTCGTAATAGACGGCAAAAAACAGTGAACGAGTACAACTTAAAGTGTTGCAGTTCTGTTTACTCTTGTATGAATGTAAATTATTAATAAATACGTATTATCTACTAATAAAGGGTATCATTTCTTCAAAAACCTTTTAAATCTACACTTACTGTACAGTTTTATAATACAATTTTTTATGTTATTCGTCTATTCTCACTCTCGGTTGAGGATGTCTGACCTGTTGAGCGACATGTCCCGGCGCAGGATGGTGGCGAGGGCGGCGGTGACCAGCCGGGTCATGTCGGACTTGACCAGCTGGGAGTTGTGCATGGGGAACCCGACCAGCAGCAGGTCCAGGGCGCTGCGCTGCACCAGCACACTCGAGTCGTGCACACACGCGCACAGCCCCTCGATCTGTACAGTCAAACACGGATGTTGAGAGTGGTGCATGGGGAACCCGACCAGCAGCAGGTCCAGGGCGCTGCGCTGCACCAGATCGCTCGAGTCGTGCACACACGCGCACAGCCCCTCGATCTGTACAGTCACACACGGATGTTCAGAATTGTGCATGGGGAACCCTACCAGCAGCAGGTCCAGGGCGCTGCGCTGCACCAGCACACTCGAGTCGTGCACACACACGCACAGCCCCTCGATCTGTACAGTCACACACGGATGTTGAGAGTGGTGCATGGGGAACCCGACCAGCAGCAGGTCCAGGGCGCTGCGCTGCACCAGCACGCTCGAGTCGTGCACACATGTGCACAGCCCCTCGATCTGTACAGTCAAACACGGATGTTCAGAGTTGTGCATGGGGAACCCGACCAGCAGCAGTCCAGGGCGCTGCGCTGCACCAGCACGCTCGAGTCGTGCACACACGCGCACAGCCCCTCGATCTGTACAGTCAAACACGGAGCTATGGAAAACTAGTTAAGAATTAAAGGATTAAAATTGACACTAAGGATTAAAATTGAAGAAATTAATCTCACTAAGATTTTGATTTCTTGAACTAAATTGCATCTGCTCATTGCTGAGAGTAAATAAGGTTGAAGATTGAATGTTTTTCGTGATAAGAAAAAATTGTTACAACTTGAACTCAAAAGTCTTTTCTTTCAGCTGAATTTACTGTTACAAACTTAAGTTAGGTAATTCTACACCTTAATAGTTCTTTAAAAGTTTACAAAACCACTTTAAAATCATATTTTTTAATAAAGCGATGTACCGGCCTCTCAAACTTACTAGATTTAACTTTTCAAGCTTAGAGTTATTAAGTTCAGTTTTCTTGATGTTACAAATTTCAGCAAAGTATTTGTAGATGTTATCAACTTGCCATGATGTCGATGTTGGTACCCATGATGTGCAGCTGGTCCTCAGTGGTGAGTCGGCGGTCGTAGTGGGCGAGCACGAAGGAGATGGCGGGCAGACGCACGGCGGCGTTGGACGCCAGGCAGTCCCACAGGCAGCCGTAGAACAGCGACGCCCCCACCCCCTCGCACACCTTCTCCAGCAGCGAGTTGGTCCTGCCGACAAATACATCCACTTTACGTTTGGACACTGTGGATTAACCCATTAGTGCCGAGTCACGTAATAGTTACGTGGTGGCCGAACAGGACCGAATGCCGAGTCTCCACACTGTTGTTAGTGAGGGCTTGGCCTAGTAGTTCACTGGTTTGCTGCTTGGGTCGACTGTAGGCTTTATGCACCAATTGTTCTCCTGGCCGACTGTGGTGGTATAGTTCTGTCGATTAACCAGGCCCGTTTTTAACCCTCTTGGCGCTATAGGCATATTAAGCTGGTTTTACCATAAGGCCTTTTTTACAATAAGCGATCGGCAGCAGCATAGCGTTGCCGATCCCTGTTAGGAGAGGGCACGCTAATGGGATTACACATGCTGCGGTGAAGCCAGCCACTCCCCTCCACAAGAGGTGAATGCCGAGCCGTGGAGGGGCAAAAAGGGCTCTGCGTAACATGGGTGAGATAGGGAAAAACGCGACGCAATTACTACTTTGAATTGAAATTGCCGCCAAACCTGGACCCTATGATGATCGCCGGTGGCATTTTTAAAGTAAATTAAATTTGCTATCGAATGGTGCAATTCATTTTCATAAATATAATTGTTTATTATTTATTATAGAAGGTTTTGACCTTCTATAATAAATCCTAACTTCTATAAGTTATCCTAACTTTGGTTAGGATAACTGCATCGGACTATGAACATGCGATTACTTTAATAACGTATTTGGACAAAATATTAAGTTTATATCAAAATAAACGTTTTATTCTTGTTTCCTAAGAGATACTCAACGTCAACGTATCAATACTAAACTTTAACATATTCAGTCATTTTTTTTGTAATAAAAATTATATTACAAAATATTTATTTTTCAATTTGTTTAAGACAAGTTCACTAAAATCTAGCTAGTAGATAAAATACATCTTGGATGTCAAAACAAATACTTAATTCACATTCCTTATTATATTCTTGAACTTTTAATACTATTTTATACCACTTTTAAGATATTTATGAGTTAGACAAGCAACTAAACGTAGGAAAACTCAAGGGAATATTCTAAATCACGCACGCAATAATTACACTTATGACCGTTAGAACAGAATTAAAATAATAAAAGATTGAAGTTTAATACCATTTAAATGCTCGAACATTTAATACCATATGAGCCATATTTGAATAGAATATGTTCAGAAAAAATATGCAAACTACCAATAATCAATGGAAACTTTTTTTTGTCATTAAACCACATTAAAGGTTTTAACCAAAATCATTTATTAAATATTCACATAGTCGTGTTAATTCAGTTATGTGGTAATGAGCAAGCAGGCTGTTTCCCGCCATCGCCACTGTGCGGTACGGTCGGCCGATGAGCCGCTGCGATGGCTTCAACACGAGCCGTTTGTGTCCTCTCATACTAATACATCCTCCTAGATGTGAACACACACAGTCGCCGCATTTTAAGTTTTATACATATTTTGTGTCAAGACGCAGCCCTGTAACCACGACCGTGACCGGTCACCTAATGTAAAAGTGACCTTAGTCTTTGCCAGTTTTGGTTCGAGAGGGATTTCTCCCTTAACTCCACCTTAAATTGGTGAGTCTTTCCATTATCCACTTTCTTAAGGAAGTTTTACTGTTGCACCTGTCTCTCAGCAGCGCCACTAGGTTTTTCTTTTCAGCCATACTAATTTTGTAACTATCATCATAGTTAGGTCAAACATTAAAACCACTAATAATATAAACAGAATTGCGTATTAGCACCTTTGACAGGAAAGACTAATAATTATTAATAATGGTAACTGGATAAATGGTAACTCGTCGTCCAAACAGAACAAACTACAAACTGTAAACACTGCAGTAATATGTACGTGAAAATGCCAATAACTGAACAAAGGGGCGTGGCACATGGCCGAAGTGACGTGGGCGGGAGTGGGAAGGAGGGGAGGGCGAGTTAGCCAGTTGGCGATTGTATAATAAATAGGCCTAACGTCGCGAGCAAGCGTGCGCCCTCACAACAGTTCCAAGGTCAAACTCTCAGACAAAGCCCCCACTCATCTAGGTTTTACTTCTCTTAATGTTACTTTTATGCAAGTACAATATTGTGTATTTACCAATAAATATACAAAGGGGCAGGTGGCTTGGTGGCAGTGGTGGGGAGGAGGAGAGGGCAAATTTACACGAGGCGTCAAGGGCGCAAGCGCCCTCTCAGCAGTTCTGAGATCGAACTCAGTTGACGTCAAGCGGCGCGTGTCGTTCGTTTATTTTTTTCTTCCGCCCTCTTTCCGCCCCTAAAACCTGGCGCCCCTGGGCACGTGCCCATTGTGCCCAGTTATGGAATCGGGCCTGCGATTAACGCGCTATACTGACGAGTATTGCGTTGAAGCCGTTCAGATGTGCGTGGGTTCGATTCCCGACCATGCGCAATCCCTATTAGGCTTGCAAATGTGTGATAAAGTTGGTGGGAGGGCCCACCTAAAATAAACGGTGACCGGCTTGGGTGGAAGTTGACGTCATTTGTACGTTTAATAGGGATTGCAGTGGACACCTGTTCAGCTTCTTTTTACCCTTGTATAGAGGAGGACATGTTTTTTTATTATTTTTTATTAATTAATTCAGCATATTGCCATTAAATACGGACATTTAAAAAGGTCATAACCAAAATATTAGACCAAATACAGACAAAATAAATATATTACAATAAAAAATTGAGAAAAAGCTCAATCCGCCATCCGGCTTATCCGATTTTAAGCTGGGAGAATAAATTAACTCAGTAGCCTATCTACCAGATTTCACACACATTAAATCCTGACTGTTTTTTGACTTTTCCTGGCCTGTTTATTAACAGGCTGAACCTATTCTGAACAGGCTTGTTTTCACAAGACCTCACTCCTCTACTACAAATAATAAAGCACATAAATAATGAAATTAAATTCTGCCTTAGATTTCCCAGCCATGAGACAGTTAAGTGTTTATGTGGGGTGACATGACCAAGATATTTCATTTGTGATGAAACCAATTGCTGCAGACAACCAACTATCGGCCATTTCACAAGTGCCAGGATTTTATGCTGTGACACAACCATGACAACAGTAACAATTTCAATAGAACAAGGAAAATAGCTTTTTTGTTTAAATTTTACTAATTTTAAATTTCATGGTGAAAAAAGATCATAACCTTATCCAAACCTTGTAAAATAACACACTTTTCCCAAATTCACTACTGGTAGACACCCTGTTCTTTATATTATATTAAGATCATTGAAACATAAATAACACTTTTTATTTGGTACATGAAATTTAATCAAAGAAAATAGTGTTATTTTTGTATTACTAGGTATGTGCAAGCGGCGCAAAACTGAAAAAACAATCAGAATGAGGCACAGTAGTTAATCTATTGTGTTTGATCAACTGTTGGTAATGTAAAGCTAGACATTGAAGTACTTTAAAGGAATAAAGTTGCCTCGATAAAGTGTATAGGCTATTTAGAACTTTGATTTATTTACAGTATTGCCTAGTTGAAATTTAATTTAATTTTACATCTAACAAACTTTTCAACACAATAAATAAAAACTTGATTGGTTTTGTTTCCTAATTTTTGTGAGATGTTGTTTTTTGTGATAAATTAGAGCTAGTATATTTATTATAAAATAAACAGAAATTTTTATTTGACAGAAATTACACTACTCAAATCATCCCAGACTTATCTCTTT
This sequence comes from Flexamia atlantica, assembly GCA_035578135.1. Classification (NCBI taxonomy): domain Eukaryota; kingdom Metazoa; phylum Arthropoda; class Insecta; order Hemiptera; family Cicadellidae; genus Flexamia; species Flexamia atlantica. Next base: position 87,176,592 of record JAQJVK010000001.1, read on the forward strand.
AAACTAAAACAAGTATATTGAGTATATTTCACGCCATCAAAAGGTAGTTAACATTCTGGTTGTAATTATCTACTCTTATAATAATTCAGTTTAGTCCAATCTTCAGACAACTAAATCTCCAGTTCTGCCAGGCCGATTTTATTAATTAATGGGTCATTGGAAAGCTCTCCCCCTGCAGATTGTCAAATAAATATGAAAGTTTGTTTTTTGTTGAGATTTATGGTGAAAAAATAAGACACATGTTTTCCATAAGAAATACACTGAAAACGGGGGTTTCACATTTTTTATTTTGAGGTAAATTTTGGCTGCCTTTATTGAGTAATTTCAAGAAATGCATTCCAAAACATTAGTAGGAAATTGAATTCTCTTTCAGAATATCACCTTCCACTTTAGGCCTAGTTCACACACATCGACTTCGCGCCGTGCGCCGTGTCCGGCACGACGTCGTGCATTCCACGGCTTGCGCCGTGGACCACACGACCTGCTCTAGTGCTAGACGACTCGCGCCGTGACGAGGCCTCCTGTCCAGGCCTTATGATTTATTGCTATTCTATTGCCTTTGCTAAGTTCATTTGCTTACTGTATTTTACTATATCTGTAGCATGTGATGATAAAACAATCAGCGGTTTGTAATATAATTTGGTTGGTACAACTTAAATTTCAATTTTAAATAGATTGCTATTGCTAATTATGATGGCAATCCACACTGATCGAAAGGTGAATATGGAACCGAGTATATTCATATACCTTTGTAATATTATTTATTTGGTTAGTTAAAAATAAAATAAACATTATCTAGGCCTACATATAGTTATACTTTTAATTTAATACTCAGGTGATTTGTTCAGTTCCCGAAAAAAGCGTTTTGCTAATTTTGATAATAGTTAGTAGGCCTATTTAAACCAATATGGGTCAAGAGATATTAATGACAGTTGGTTGCTTGAAAGTAAACATAAATTTTAACCCATCTGAAGCTGTATGAATATAAATTCATGTTTCTCTATTGTCTATTATTAATCACAGTATGTTTTTATGTAAGTTTTCATGTCATAAATAAAAATATGTCACAAGTGTTTTCATTTATAACCTAAATTTAAATTGTTTGAAAGCAATATTTTTCATGAGAAAAACATTTTATGAGGGTGACAAAGAACTAATCGTACTTTTGTAGCAGAAAACCATTAAATTTAACTTCTGTAATTTTTTGATTATTAATATATTCAATTTGGAAGGCTAGTGACACCTGTTTTTCATAGAAGGGCCGCCACTTTTTTAAAACATATAATAATGACAAAATCAAAAATAACTTATTCTTATTGGGAAATGTTACACAATATATTTGCCGGTCATAGTGTAATTTACCTCAAATTTTCTTTTTGTAAGCAGATGCTGATAATTACCAATTTCTTTTTTTCCGCGCTTATTTTTTTTGAAACGCCATCAAACCCAGGGTTTCGCGCAGATCTCCCTCCATGCAGCTGAATTTTCTGTTTTACTTTATAACTGTCTAAAGTTTTATCCTACAACACTGGTCGTTCTTAATTAGAGTAATTAAAACACCCACATCTAAATTATATTCTTCCTTTTACACTTGGTCTGTTATTTTCAGTGTCTACTCTCCAAACAACAAGTAAACTGTGGGATTAAAGAGATTCCTACTGGAGAAGATCTCATTTGCGCATGCGCAAAACCGAGTCGGGACGACGTCGCGTCGATCTGTATGAACGCGCTCATAAGGCGCCATTGTAATCAACAGGTCGTGGTCGACACGGCGCCGTGTCGTTGCTTGATTAACGCCGTGTTGTCCACGGCCGCCGTGGACGGCGCGACGCCGTGGTCGATGCGTGTGAACACTTACATTTACCCCAATGCAATTGAATTTCCACGACGTCGTGCCGTACACGGCGCACGGCGAAAAGTCGAAGTGTGTGAACTAGGCCTTAGCCGTTTTATGCACCATTCAAAAGTTATTTGCAAAAAACCTAAGCAACCTCTGAATTTATAGTGGTGAGAAAATACTGAATTAGATGTTATTGTTAAACTTTGTTCAACTAAATCTAGAGTTCTACCGGACAGATTTTAATAATTAACAGGTCGTTGGAAAGCCCCACCCATGTAGATTTGCAAGTAATTATGAAAGTTAGATTTTTTTTTAAGATTTATGGTGGACACGTAACAACGTTCTATAAGAAATAGATTTTAAAACAGTTTTTTAGCGAATTTCCCCTATAGGGAAGTAGCTATTACCGTAGGCGGCACGGTGAGACTTAAGCCCGGGACCATGTTACTTTTTCATTTTGAGGTCCCCAGACCCCAAAAACACCGTTCGTTCATTTTCATATATATATATATATATATATATACCTGTCCATAGGCACGATAACTTTTGTAAAATAGGTCGGATCATGATGAAATTTGGAACAAACGTACAAAGCGTCATTCATGACTTCGAGTTCAAAAACCAGCAAGATTGATTTACTCTAAGAAGGTTTTTTCACAAAAAAAAAATTATTTTCAAGATTTAACACCTTTTAGCGAATTTCCCCTATAGGGATGAGGCTATTACCGTAGGTCTCATGGTAAGACTTAAGCACGAAACCATGATAACTTTTCGTTTTGGGGCCACCAGAAGCAGAAAACACCATTCGTTCGAATTTTTATATATATATGTCTGTCAGCACGATAGTGGCCGTAAAAATGGTCCAATCTTAATGAAATTTGGTACAGACATGTAAAGTGGTAATCCCTCAGACGAGTTCGTGAACCAGCCCGATCAGACCACCGGAAGGGGGGGTAAAGGGGGATAAACCCCCCCAAAAGTGGTAGGGTTTTTGAGTTTTTTACATAGAAAAATAAAATTTATCGAATTTTTGTTGGCACCATTGAATTCAGCTCAAAAAAACAAACAATTTAGTATGTTGAATCACTGCTCTATGTCCATTGGTTACCGAGATATTGAAAGTGGTAAACACAGTACGTTGTCCCAATGTTAACCTTATGGGAAATAAGTAAAATTCTACATCTCGGTTATTTCTCAACATATCTTGCTAAAACTTGGTAAATAGCTTCTTCTAGTTCAGATCTAATGAATATTGAATTAAAATCACCCAGTTTTAATATACCTGTAGCAGCAAACCTGCATACTCATTCCCCATATTATTCTTATGGAGCTTACCAAAACATGTCAAATCTCGCTATGTTGGATTGAAATATGTTGTTTTGCATTTGAAATTCGCTGAGTACGCAGGTTTGCTGCGACGGGGGTATTTACTAATTATTTTTAAACTTAATTGTCAAAATTGAATTCAGGTTAAAAAAAACAAACATTTAGCATTTTGAATTATTATTCTATGTCAATCCGTTGCTTAGATTTTGAATGATATTGGATGTGCTAAGCACAGTACGTTGTCCATTATTGTTTTTAATTTTTCCCTCCAAAAAGTAGAGTCACCCTGATTTGAGATGGTTAAAAAATACAATTCTGAACATATGATTAAATTTGCAGGTGTTTAATATTTTATTTATGTTTATTTTGAATAGTTAGAGTTCATTGATCAAGATTTTGCAGAAAATATATACTATATCAAAAAATACAAATTATTTTTAAATTTAATAAAGTAAGAGCATTTGGAGGGGGGGATGTCTTGGTCTAAACTGCCTGAAAATGTAGCATAATTTATGGTATGTTTAAAATTATGAGGATTGATAATATGTTTTATTGAAATTGGCTGCAGATGTAGGTCTGTTGCAACAGGGATGATTTAATTACTATAAAACTGTCCATATGATTGAATTTAATTTTTTCATGAGATTAAATTAATTGTTTGTTTTGAGTTCATTGGTTATATGTTTGTTGACATTTATATTCTATAACAAGATTACATTTATTAAAAATTAAAAGACTAAGAATTATATAAAATACAAAAGTGTATGTATTACTAATGAAACCCAATATGGTCTCTTTGTTAATTTTCAAAAACCTCGCCCCGAGGCGGGGCGGGGTCCATGAGGTTTAAAGCTCATGAATGATTAAATATGCGTTTTTAGTATATTATTTACTTAACGTATTCAAATGATACTTCCTTCAAACAAGTTGAATGCTCACATATACAAAATAAATCCTATGGAAATTCGCTAAGTACGCAGGTCTGCTGCGACGGGGGTATTTTAAGTTTCTTTTAGTAGCCAGGTTTTGCCTATTATCAGTATTTTCATGAAATGCATTGTATCAAATTGTAGGAAATTTTATTCTCATTCCCGATATATTACCTTACACTTCAGCTGATTTCTGCACCATTTAAAAGTTATTTCCAAAAAAACTAAGCAAGCAACTTTAGAATTAATAGGTGGTAAGAAAATATTAATTTTTTTAACTTTGTACAACTAAATCTACAGTTCTTTCTCTACAACTTTCTTCTTCTAGATTAGAAAATACTAAAAAAAACTCGATTTTTTTCAAGATTTATGGGGAAAAATTTTAAATACCCACATGCTTCCTATAAAAAAAACCTCAAGACAGGGGTTTTAAATTCCTTTGTAGCCAAGTTTTGGCTGCCAGTTATCAGTATTTTCTAGAAATTAATTTCAATGTATTTTGGGAAATTTTATTCTCTTTCAGAATATCACCTTAAATTAAACATTGAAATTAAGTTTAAATGGAAATAAACAAATTTCTAAAAATCATAAGTTTAGTAAAACACACAGAATTATGTAACAGTACTGCAGTACCTGTCGAAGTGGTCAGAGCCCTCCTCGAGGCCGGGCAGCACCCCGCTGAGGAAGCCTGAGAGGCCGGGGCCGAGGCGCTCGCCCAGCGGCACGAAGTGAGTCTCGTACACGGTGAGCAGCGACGGCCGCACGTTCATGGCGGCGTGGCCCAGCAGCGGGAACAAACCTGAGTCACACACTCACATTACTGAGGAAGCCCGAGAGGCTGGGGCCAAGGCGCTCGCCCAGCGGCACGAAGTGAGTCTCGTACACGGTGAGCAGCGACGGCCGCACGTTCATGGTGGCAAGGCCCAGCAGCGGGAACAGACCTGAGTCACACACTCACATTACTGAGGAAGCCCGAGAGGCTGGGGCCAAGGCGCTCGCCCAGCGGCACGAAGTGAGTCTCGTACACGGTGAGCAGCGACGGCCGCACGTTCATGGTGGTGTGGCCGAGCTGTGGGAACAGACCTGAGTCACACACTCACATTACTGAGGAAGCCCGAGAGGCCGGGGCCAAGGCGCTCGCCCAGCGGCACGAAGTGAGTCTCGTACACGGTGAGCAGCGACGGCCGCACGTTCATGGCGGCATGGCCCAGCAGCGGGAACAGACCTGAGTCACACACTCACATTACTGAGGAAGCCCGAGAGGCCGGGGCCGAGGCGCTCGCCCAGCGGCACGAAGTGAGTCTCGTACACGGTGAGCAGCGATGGCCGCACGTTCATTGTGGCGTGGCCCAGCAGCGGGAACAGACCTGAGCCACACACTCACATTACTGAGGAAGCCCGAGAGGCTGGGGCCGAGGCGCTCGCCCAGTGGCACGAAGTGAGTCTCGTACATGGTGAGCAGCGACAGCCGCACGTTCATGGTGGCGTGGCCGAGCTGTGGGAACAGACCTGAGCCACACACTCACATTACTGAGGGAGCCTGAGAGGCTGGGGCCGAGGCGCTCACCCAGCGGCACGAAGTGAGTCTCGGATATGGTGAGCAGCGACGGCCGCACGTTCATGGCGGCGTGGCCGAGCAGCGGGAACAGACCTGAGCCACACACTCACATCACTACCTTGGGAAGCAAAGAGAGTTCCTCAGCTCCTTCTATGTTTCCATTCATTTTAACTAAATAATTGAAAATTCCTCTGGGTTATAACTACAGCAGACACAAGAAGATATGTCATAGCAGCTGTAAAAATTCTGATAACGGTCTGACTCACAGATGCTCACTCCAAGCAGTCAGGTGTCTAAGGTCAGACACGAGAAGTTCTACAATTTTGATTACACCTAGTTTTCAGTTAATGCTCTAAATGCTGTTTTTATACTTTACAAAATAAGATGATTTATTGTACTGTGTTTACCACTTTCAATATCTCGATAACCAATGGACATAGAGCAGTAATTCAAAATACTAAATTGTTTGGTTTTTTGAGCTGAATTCAATGGTGCCAACAAAAATTAGATAAATTTTATTTTTCTATGTAAAAAACTCAAAAACTCCATTTTTGGGGGGGTTTATCTCCCTTTACCCCCCCTTCCGGTGGTCCGATCGGGCTGGTTCACGAACTCGTCCAATTGATTGCCATTTTAGATGTCTGTACCAAATTTCATCAAGATCTGACCATTTTTACAGCCACTGTCATGCTAACAGACACATATGTGAATATATATATATATATATATATATATATATATATATATAAAGATTAGTTTTCATAACAAGTACCCTTTTTTTATTTAAAAAAATTATTTTATTTATAAGATGACATGTTTCGAAACTAAGTTCATTTTCAAATCTTTATATAAATCTAAATATAAGATTTGAAAATGAACTTAGTTTCGAAACATGTCATCTTATAAATAAAATAATTTTTTTAAATAAAAAAAGGGTACTTGTTATGAAAACTAATCTTATCACTATATTAGTAGCCATAATCATCCACAATTACTCTAATATATATATATATATATATATATATATATATATATATATATATATATATATTGATTGGTTTCAAGGGATCAATCAGAACCCTTGAAACCGTCATTTCTATTTTAAAGAAGGAAAACATGGAACTCCAAACAAATATAGCAAACTCTAAAGCAAACTGTCTGAATTGTTTCCCTCCACTTCTGCACACTAGGCAAGCAAAAACACAAGCCAACTCTGATACTGTGGAAAAGTGGCAAGAAGTTAAACACCGTAAGCCGAGTACTAACTTATGCCTAAGGTCACGCACACCCTCCATCACCCTTGAAAATCGATTTGATCTGTTATCTGACTGTGCCACAGAGGAAGATGAAGTTTTGAGTAAAAAAGATGAGTCAAATAATCCAGAAAATTTTTTTAAAACAAAAAGGATAAAAAACAGAAAAGACACAGCAGAGTATGAAAATAAAAATACTCAAGAAAGAAGACCCAAGAAAACAAAAATGCTTATGTGTACAGACAGCCATGGAAGAGATTTAACTTTCTACCTAAACCAACTTACAAATAAGTTTGATGCTGTGGGTTTCGTTAAACCTGGAGGATGTACATCACAAATCCTTAATGATGTTAATATAGAAGGTGAACAATTAGGAGCTGAAGATATCTTATTAATCATGGCTGGATCGAATGACATCGCTAGAAATGAAGCTAATGGTGCCTTGAACAATATATCAAGATCAATCGAGAAATACAAGAGTCATAATATAGTTCTAGTCGATCTACCTGTAAGGCATGACTTGGTTGAATGGTCGTGTGTGAATTTAGAGATCGAAAAAACAAACAGGGCTTTGAATGAACTTGTTCAACAATATAGCCATGTCACTTTAGTTAAAGTAAGTTTGGCCGACCGTAAATTCCATACTCATCATGGCCAACATTTAAATAGAAAGGGTAAGCGTTGGCTGACAAGCAAGATATACAACGCAGCATCCAAAACACCCATAGAAGAAGAAAGAATCCATTTATCAGCCTCAGAGAACCATAAGAGGTTACCAGATGAGGTGACATCAGCTCCTGGAGAAACTATTTCAACAGCAGATGCAATAACCAAGGAAAACAATGTAACTGACACGTTTCAGGGAAACGACAAACAGCTGACAATACTATCTGCTCAAACAGAGGTAGCTTTGGTTTAATTAGTACTACTACAAGTAATTCTGATTTTGGAAATCAGGACTGTGCATACGATATGAAATTTCAAGATTATAGATCCAGGTCTGACACAAATTTTTATATATTTTCAGCTAATACCCAGTCATTAAGTGATAAGCTAAATGAGGTAGAGCTGTTACTGGATCAGAATAACATCTCTGTGTTTTGTGTATGTGAGCACTGGTATTTAGGTGAGACTAAAAACCTAGCTGTCATTGATGGATATGACTGTGCTGCTATGTTCTGCAGAACCAGGATGACTAAGGGAGGAGTTGCAATTTTTACTAAAATTGGACTCAAATATAACGTAATTGACATTGAAGAGTTTTGCATTGAAAAGGATTTTGAATGTGTATGTGTACAAGTAAGCCCTAGTAAGACAGCAGTTGATGTGATTATTGTTTCAATCTATAGAATACCTAAGGGTAATCAACTTACATTTTTTGAGAAGTTGGAAAGGCTTACTGTCAAGTTGTCCCATTATGGCCTCCCGTTAATTGTATGTGGCGATTTAAACATTGATGTCAATTTGAAGGAGAGTATTTCTGTTGATTTCTTGGATCTACTCCGGTCTCTAAATTGTCACTGCCTGAATTGGAAGCCAACCAGAGGGAAGGCCTGTTTAGATAATGTCTTTACTGACATATTAAAGAGTGACATAAACACTGTTGTCCTCTCTCCACCGTTGTCCGACCACAATGCCCTGTTGACATCACTATGTCTATCAAATTACAAACACAACAATATTAGAGTGTCTAGTTCTGAAGAAAATAAGACTAAGCTCATCAGGAACTTTAGTGGACCAAACATTGACAGTTTTATAAGAACACTTGGTAACATAAATTGGTACCATGAATTTGATGGCAATTATAAAGACTTTGACAAGTTTTTCTCAATTTTCCGTAATGCCATGGAAGTTTGCTTTCCAGTTAAGACGATTACATTCAAGGCTGCAGAGTCTCGGAACAGTCCAAAGATAAAGTGGTATACTAGTGAGTTAGCCAATAAGCGTAAAGAAGTCGAGAAGTTTTATGACTTTTGGCAGTGGGCTAGGAGGTATAATACTCTTGTGGAAGAAACTAAAAATAGTTACTTGCAAGCTAAAGCCACTTATAAGAAAGCTCTGGTGCAGGCCAAACTGAAAGCTAATGCAGACTCAATAGCTTCTGCTCCAAATCAGTGCAAAAGGGCTTGGGAGCTGATCAACAAGTCAAAGAGCTGTGTAAATTCTCCAGTAGTCGACACGTTGTCACCGCAGACCTTCAGTGACTTTTTCATCACCGCCGTAGATGACATCTGTAGCCAAGTTCCGTCTTCAGTAGCAGAAGCTTCACAGCTGGTCAAGAATCACCCAGTCAATATGCCTGTTTTTGCTATGAGGCCTTTATCTTGTGAGGAGGTGTCAAAAATAGTGATAAATATGAAAAGCAGCAAGTGTCGAGATATCTATGATATCAGCAGTGATCTAGTGAAGAGTGTGCTTCCAGTAATTTTGTGCCCCCTTACCTTTTGTCTTAATTTGTGCCTAACCAGTGGAATTTTTCCTGAGTGCCTCAAGCTGTCAAAAGTTGTCCCTATATTTAAGAAGGGTGATTATCAGTGTCCAGAGAGCTATCGTCCGATCTCCGTCGTACCAATCTTCTCCAAAATTTTGGAAAAAGCTATGATACACCAGGTAAATTATTTTTTTGAATCAAATCATTTGTTTTCTAAATTCCAATTTGGCTTCAGAGGAGGATTGTCATCTGTGGATGCAGTTGGAAGTCTTGTTGCTGCAGCTTTAAATGGATTTGAAAAGCATGCAATCACACTTGCCACCATGTGTGATCTTTCCAAGGCATTTGATTGCGTCCCACACGACATTCTCCTCTCTAAATTAGAATATTATGGTATAAAAGGTGTGGAGCTAAGTCTTTTTCGGCAGTACTTGACCAACCGTACACAGAGAGTCTCTTACAACAATAGTCTCTCTGAAGTAGCGGTTACGAGAAGTGGAGTACCCCAGGGATCGGTCCTTGGCCCATTCCTTTTCCTAGTTTTAATTAACGACTTACCCTCTAATGTTCCTAAATCATGTAAATCTTTAATTTTTGCTGATGACTCAACTCTTTTTTGTAGCGATGTCAGTACTGATAATATTAAAGTTCAGATGGCAAACTGTATTTCAGAATGTAATATTTGGTTACAAAGCAATGGTTTATTATTAAATAACAACAAAACTCAGTCCATCCTCTTTAGCTTGAATCATCAAAATGATAGCCTGGTACATTTAAATGGAAGCGTAAAATTATTGGGAATATCCTTGGATGCTAAGTTGACTTGGAGTGATCATATTAATAATGTATGCAGTAGGGTTTCAAGAGTAATTTACTTACTTCGTAAACTTAAAAATTGTATTCCAAAATCTTATTTGAGAATGGCTTATTTTGCTTTTTTCAATAGCATCATAAGTTATGGTATATTACTTTGGGGTTGTGGCCATGATATGAAAAGAGTTTTTTTTTTTTTTTTTTTTTTTTTACGTAGGAGGAACGCTTTATGCGCGAACCCAAGGAACAGTGTGGGACTCCCTCTCAGATGTTGGTCGAGGTGTACCCACTAAACCTCCTACGGAGCCGCGGGGAAAAACCAGGCCGGAACCCTTATCGGACAACTTCAGCACTGGTCCGCGTGTCTTGCGCCCTGACGGGTCAAGCCACTGTTTCAGGATACTTAGAGGTCACCTAAGCATCCATCATCTCGCTTCCGCCGAAGTACGGATTGCACGAAAAGCGCAATCGCTCTCCAGGATTCTTCGTTGCGAAGCATTGCTCCCACAACGACGTCCGGGGATAGATCGCCGACTGCAGAAACAAGCCTCCTCCTATCTTCAGCGAAACGTCTGCACCGGAAAAAGGTATGATGAGCATCATCCACCTCCTCTGGGCAGTACCTACACTGAGGTGACCTCACCTTTCCCATGCGAAAAAGGTAATCCCTGAAGTAGCCATGACCCGTCAGGAATTGACACAAGAAGAAATCAATTTCCCCAAAGGTACGGCTCAACCACGGGCTGATGTCTCGAATGAGACGAAATGTCCATCGCCCTTCTGGTCCGTCGTTCCACCGCTCCTGCCAGGCCCGCAGAGTGACGAGTCTCGCCTCCTCAGCAGCTTGGTCTCTGCCGAGATCCGGAGCGCGGCGAAAGATGTTCTGCCTCTCAACGGCGAGCAAATCGAGGGGAATCACTCCAGCCACAACCATGACAGCCAGTCCAGACACGGTGCGATACGCACAGGCGATCCTGAGCGCAGCCCTGCGTTGAACAGAGAGAATTCTCTTGCTGTGTTTCTTGACTCCCATGGCACCCGCCCACACTTCTGCGCCGTAGAGAAGAATGGCGTTGACGGTGGACATGAGGAATCGCCTCTTGCTAGCCCTCGGACCTCCGATGTTCCCCATCAATCTACTGAGCGACAGAACAACCCTCGCCGCCTTGTCGCAGACAGTCTGGATGTGCTCCCACCACGTGAGACGGCAGTCGAGCACAACTCCCAGATACTTCGCCGCAGTCTTCGTCTGGACCTCGACGTCACCGACAGTCATGGGGATTACTGTGCGGATCCTCCGTCGAGTGAGCATGACGATCTCGGTCTTGGCGACCGCCAGCTCAAGTCCATGACCGCTCATCCATCTGTTGACCCGAAACATCACCTGGTTGAGGCGAAGCTGGGCCAACTCCGGATCCCGAGCCGTGATGACTGCGGCTACATCGTCTGCGTAGCCCACGAGAAAAACTCCTGGTGGCATCTCGAGGCGAAGCAACCCGTCGTATGCCACATTCCAAAGGTCAGGGCCGAGGATCGACCCTTGTGCCGCGCCGGCTGTGACCACTTTGGAACGGACTCCTGCTTCAGTGCTGTACACCAGCTTGCGATCCTTCAGGTAGTCCTGTACCACGACCAAGAGGTAGTCGGGTACCCTGAAGTCACGCTGCAGCGCCTCGAGCATATCCACCCAACGGGCAGAATTGAACGCGTTCCTCACGTCCAGGGTGACCAGCAGCACGATCGGCCTGGCCAGATGGCAGGCTGTGTCAGCCTGCTGGACGGCGCCCAGGACTTCAGTTACGGCATTCAGGGTTGAGTGGCCTTTCCGAAAGCCGTGTTGCCGAGGGGACAAGTCCCCGGCGGCTTCGACGGCCAACCTCAACCTGGGTTTCAGCAACCTCTCAAAGAGTTTACCCGCCGTGTCCAGCATACAGAGAGGTCTGTACGCCGACGGGGACTCTGGATCACCTTTGCCTTTACTGATGAGCGCCAGTCTAGCTATCTTCCAGCGTGACGGAAACACACCCGCCGCCAAACACGCGTTCAACATGCGCAGCAGCAAGTGTGGGTGACTTTCCACCACAACCTTCAGAGCCTCAACCGGGATGCCATCTGGGCCTGGAGCTCTGTTGTTGTGCATGGCAGACGATGCTGCCACGAGCTCCTGTTCCGTGAACAAAGGAACATCAGGAACCGGCCTCACAACTCTCTCCTCCCGCCTCACTGGGTGACTTGGGAAAAGAGCGTTGACGATGGCCGTGACCGTTCCTGCAGACATAGCCGCGCTGCTGGCCCCCATTCCCCCGAGCTTCTTCGTGACGAGCTGGTACCCCCTACCCCACGGATCGGAGTCAACCTCCCGGCACAGCTCCTTCCAGCAGCGAGCCTTACTCAGGCGAATGGCGCTGGCCAGAGCTTTCTTCGCAGCCTTATGCTCTGCCGACCTGGCTAAAGCCTCCGGTCGGTTTCGAGCTCTCTGCGCTCTTCTGCGAAGCATCAGTGCCGTTCTCCTGAGCTCCGCGATCTCGTCCGTCCACCAGTAGACTTGGCGACGACCCCGGACAGGTTTTTTCCGAGGCATCGACGAGTCGCATGCACGCTCGATCAGCTGCATGGTGGAGCCAACCAGAGTCTCGACCTGCTGTCGGTCAGTGGAGTCGAAGCGATCCGTCTGACAGGCCTCGGGGCTGCAACTGAGCCGCTCGATGAACTTTCCCCTGTCCAGTTTGGCCGAGTTCCAGCCAACTGGGTTTCGGGTACTGGACTGACGAGACGACCCGATTTCTTCCAGGTGAAAGGAGATGAAGTCGTGGTCACTGGCAGTGTACACGTCCATCACCCCCCACTCTGCTAGCAGAGGAAACAACCCTGCCGATACCAGCGTGACGTCTGGTATGGAATCGCCGAAACCAGGTCTTCGGTAAGTCGGCGTGTTCCCTCTGTTCGCGACTTCCAGGTCGAGCCTCGAGGCCATCTCCAGGATTTGTCTCCCACGGGCGTTAGTGACGGGCATGCCCCACTCAACGGCGCGCGCGTTGAGGTCCCCGGCCACTATTACGCCCCCCGAGACATCTTGAAGATCGTCTTCCAGCGCCTCCAACCTCTCCCGGTACTCCTGGGCGGAATAGTTGGGAGATAGGTAGACGCTGTAGACGGTGACGCGCCGAAGTCTCACCCAGACGTAACCGTCACCGGATCCGTGACCCAACACCTGGATCCCGCGACTGTCTGCAATCCAGAGAGCCGCGGTACCAAGCCGGTCATAAAACCATGATGAACTGGTTTTGATCCGGTAGGGTTCGCTGACGATCGCGATCTGGGCTTTGACCTCGCAAGCAAGCTGTTCCAGAATGGCGTCAGCCGCTTGACTCCGCTGCAGGTTAGCCTGGACAAAACGGATCATTTCGCGGCAGATCGAGTCTTCTTGGCGTCCAGGGCTTTTCTGAAAACCCCGCATGCACCTGAGCCCGGGTAGTGATCCGAAGACACTCCGGGTGTACCGGCACAGAGGACGCAAGAAGCTGCCGCAGTGCAAGCAGTGGCCTTGTGATCGCCACTACCGCACTTCCAGCAATTATTGCTGCGGTCGGGACCAGAGCAACTCCGGCGTGTGTGGCCGTACCCGAGGCACCGGAAACAGCGTTCCACCTCGAGGCGCTGCCGAATGCGGCAGACGACCCAGCCGATCTTAATCTTCCCAGCCCGAAGGAAAAATTGCCCGTCTTTCTCTTCCATCTCAACGACGGCCTTCCTCTGTTCCCGCTTATTCGGCGTGAACAGGGTGACCTTAGGCTCGCCGGAGATTGTCGGAAGGTCTCTTTTTAAAGCCGTGGTAACATCGGCCTCCGAAGTCAGGGTGTCGAGATCAAGAATCTCTAACCTCAGCTTCGGGATGATGGAACGGACCTCGCCCTTGTCCCCTACCGCTTTCCGAAGTGCTTCTTGGAGTTTCCCCCGATCGTCGCACTTCGAGAGCTCGAGGAGGACACCACCGGCCGCCGTCTTCCGGATCTGCTTGAAAACAGTACCGGAATCCTCTGGCGTGACCTCCCTCTTCATCAATCCGAGGATCTCAGAGTAGGTCTTACCGGTGCTCGGCTTGATCAGGACCACCTGGTTCCTGGTCTTCCTAGGCCGGGCCTTATTTTTCGGCTTCTTCTCCTTCTGGCTGGGAGCCTGGGAAGGCGCGTTTTTCGCCTCTTCCCGCTTCCTCTGGGCATTGGCTTCTGCCCGGAGCCTCCTCTTCTGCTTCTTGGAAAGGGCCTGGATAAAACCCTCCCCATCAGCAGGTGCAGTAGGAGCTCCCTCTCTGGTCTCCTCAATATGAACAGCCGGCGGAGTTTGGGCCTTGGTGTTCTGCCTCTTCTCCGTCGGACGCGCCGGAGGACTGCTCGCCGGTCTCTTGGCACCAACGCCAGGCGCTGCAGGCTCCAAAGGTGGATGTTGAGCTTGCTGCTTCTCCTCAAGAAGCTTGAGCCGCCTTAGCGATGCCTTCCAGAGACCAAGCATCGAGTCGAGGACATCAAGTGATGCGTCCAGGGAGATTATCCCATTCTTGATGCCCATCGACACGTTCTTCTGCCTCTCGGTTGCGGCGGACATGTCGAGGAGAGTGTTCCTCATCCTCTTCAGTTCCTCCTCAACCTTTTCTTGAGCCATTGCAGCATTCTTTTCGTCCGGTGAGAGTACAGGAACTGGCTGCAAGCTTGGCCTCGGAGTCTTTGGGTCCGGTGGACCCGAGGAACCCGGCGCGACCGCAGGAGAAGAGGTTTGACCCCTCGTTTTTGGCTCGGGGGACCTCAACACCTTGCTACTCCTTTCGAAAGGGCTCTTAGTGGGGGCGGGCAACTCTGGAAATTGCCCATCCCGCAAGGCCTTGTTGATGTCCCTTGTTGATGTTGGGGTTAGGGTACCCCGGGAAGATTCTTGCACCTTTTGAATCGTTATATCTTGTGAACTAGCCATGGTGTCTGGATTTGCCCCCAAGACTGGGCGTTTGTAACCCCCCAAAACAGTGCCCCAATGTGATTGTCAAACCGACCCATCACCAGAGCAAATACATCCATGTTCGACTGCCTCCAAAAACACCGGCGGTCCTAGACGAGCAGTGGCCTCGGCAGAGCCCCCCCGTGACCGCAGCAGGGCCCTATCCGGTCGCCAACCGGCACCGCCACGGCCAAGGGGATTTTCGCCGGCTGATAGGGCAGCCAGGTCAGCTGGCTGGGCTGACCCGGGCCCCTGTACTATCCGGCAGCCTGGGAGGTGCAGAACCCAGTTTTTAAGCTGTACCCTCTGCTCGTCCTAGACCCCCAGCGCAATGGAGGCTGAAGAACACAGAGTCACCCCGGCAAATAGGCCGGAATGATTTAGAAAAAACAACCGGGCTATTGAAATGAACCGGAGAATGGAGTTATGAAAAGGAGACGCGAAAAAGGACCAGTGCGCCCCCCTCCCCTTTTAGTCGGCTCTTACGACAAGCAGGGGATACTGTTGGACATTCTGTCCCGGCCCAACACGGGCTCACTCCAAGCAGTCAGGTGTCTAAGGTCAGACACGAGAAGTTCTACAATTTTGATTACACCTAGTTTTCAGTTAATGCTCTAAATGCTGTTTTTATACTTTACAAAATAAGATGATTTATTGTACTGTGTTTACCACTTTCAATATCTCGATAACCAATGGACATAGAGCAGTAATTCAAAATACTAAATTGTTTGGTTTTTTGAGCTGAATTCAATGGTGCCAACAAAAATTAGATAAATTTTATTTTTCTATGTAAAAAACTCAAAAACTCCATTTTTGGGGGGGTTTATCTCCCTTTACCCCCCCTTCCGGTGGTCCGATCGGGCTGGTTCACGAACTCGTCCAATTGATTGCCATTTTAGATGTCTGTACCAAATTTCATCAAGATCTGACCATTTTTACAGCCACTGTCATGCTAACAGACACATATGTGAATATATATATATATATATATATATATATATATATATATAAAAGATTAGTTTTCATAACAAGTACCCTTTTTTTATTTAAAAAAATTATTTTATTTATAAGATGACATGTTTCGAAACTAAGTTCATTTTCAAATCTTTATATAAATCTAAATATAAGATTTGAAAATGAACTTAGTTTCGAAACATGTCATCTTATAAATAAAATAATTTTTTTAAATAAAAAAAGGGTACTTGTTATGAAAACTAATCTTATCACTATATTAGTAGCCATAATCATCCACAATTACTCTAATATATATATATATATATATATATATATATATATATATATTGATTGGTTTCAAGGGATCAATCAGAACCCTTGAAACCGTCATTTCTATTTTAAAGAAGGAAAACATGGAACTCCAAACAAATATAGCAAACTCTAAAGCAAACTGTCTGAATTGTTTCCCTCCACTTCTGCACACTAGGCAAGCAAAAACACAAGCCAACTCTGATACTGTGGAAAAGTGGCAAGAAGTTAAACACCGTAAGCCGAGTACTAACTTATGCCTAAGGTCACGCACACCCTCCATCACCCTTGAAAATCGATTTGATCTGTTATCTGACTGTGCCACAGAGGAAGATGAAGTTTTGAGTAAAAAAGATGAGTCAAATAATCCAGAAAATTTTTTTAAAACAAAAAGGATAAAAAACAGAAAAGACACAGCAGAGTATGAAAATAAAAATACTCAAGAAAGAAGACCCAAGAAAACAAAAATGCTTATGTGTACAGACAGCCATGGAAGAGATTTAACTTTCTACCTAAACCAACTTACAAATAAGTTTGATGCTGTGGGTTTCGTTAAACCTGGAGGATGTACATCACAAATCCTTAATGATGTTAATATAGAAGGTGAACAATTAGGAGCTGAAGATATCTTATTAATCATGGCTGGATCGAATGACATCGCTAGAAATGAAGCTAATGGTGCCTTGAACAATATATCAAGATCAATCGAGAAATACAAGAGTCATAATATAGTTCTAGTCGATCTACCTGTAAGGCATGACTTGGTTGAATGGTCGTGTGTGAATTTAGAGATCGAAAAAACAAACAGGGCTTTGAATGAACTTGTTCAACAATATAGCCATGTCACTTTAGTTAAAGTAAGTTTGGCCGACCGTAAATTCCATACTCATCATGGCCAACATTTAAATAGAAAGGGTAAGCGTTGGCTGACAAGCAAGATATACAACGCAGCATCCAAAACACCCATAGAAGAAGAAAGAATCCATTTATCAGCCTCAGAGAACCATAAGAGGTTACCAGATGAGGTGACATCAGCTCCTGGAGAAACTATTTCAACAGCAGATGCAATAACCAAGGAAAACAATGTAACTGACACGTTTCAGGGAAACGACAAACAGCTGACAATACTATCTGCTCAAACAGAGGTAGCTTTGGTTTAATTAGTACTACTACAAGTAATTCTGATTTTGGAAATCAGGACTGTGCATACGATATGAAATTTCAAGATTATAGATCCAGGTCTGACACAAATTTTTATATATTTTCAGCTAATACCCAGTCATTAAGTGATAAGCTAAATGAGGTAGAGCTGTTACTGGATCAGAATAACATCTCTGTGTTTTGTGTATGTGAGCACTGGTATTTAGGTGAGACTAAAAACCTAGCTGTCATTGATGGATATGACTGTGCTGCTATGTTCTGCAGAACCAGGATGACTAAGGGAGGAGTTGCAATTTTTACTAAAATTGGACTCAAATATAACGTAATTGACATTGAAGAGTTTTGCATTGAAAAGGATTTTGAATGTGTATGTGTACAAGTAAGCCCTAGTAAGACAGCAGTTGATGTGATTATTGTTTCAATCTATAGAATACCTAAGGGTAATCAACTTACATTTTTTGAGAAGTTGGAAAGGCTTACTGTCAAGTTGTCCCATTATGGCCTCCCGTTAATTGTATGTGGCGATTTAAACATTGATGTCAATTTGAAGGAGAGTATTTCTGTTGATTTCTTGGATCTACTCCGGTCTCTAAATTGTCACTGCCTGAATTGGAAGCCAACCAGAGGGAAGGCCTGTTTAGATAATGTCTTTACTGACATATTAAAGAGTGACATAAACACTGTTGTCCTCTCTCCACCGTTGTCCGACCACAATGCCCTGTTGACATCACTATGTCTATCAAATTACAAACACAACAATATTAGAGTGTCTAGTTCTGAAGAAAATAAGACTAAGCTCATCAGGAACTTTAGTGGACCAAACATTGACAGTTTTATAAGAACACTTGGTAACATAAATTGGTACCATGAATTTGATGGCAATTATAAAGACTTTGACAAGTTTTTCTCAATTTTCCGTAATGCCATGGAAGTTTGCTTTCCAGTTAAGACGATTACATTCAAGGCTGCAGAGTCTCGGAACAGTCCAAAGATAAAGTGGTATACTAGTGAGTTAGCCAATAAGCGTAAAGAAGTCGAGAAGTTTTATGACTTTTGGCAGTGGGCTAGGAGGTATAATACTCTTGTGGAAGAAACTAAAAATAGTTACTTGCAAGCTAAAGCCACTTATAAGAAAGCTCTGGTGCAGGCCAAACTGAAAGCTAATGCAGACTCAATAGCTTCTGCTCCAAATCAGTGCAAAAGGGCTTGGGAGCTGATCAACAAGTCAAAGAGCTGTGTAAATTCTCCAGTAGTCGACACGTTGTCACCGCAGACCTTCAGTGACTTTTTCATCACCGCCGTAGATGACATCTGTAGCCAAGTTCCGTCTTCAGTAGCAGAAGCTTCACAGCTGGTCAAGAATCACCCAGTCAATATGCCTGTTTTTGCTATGAGGCCTTTATCTTGTGAGGAGGTGTCAAAAATAGTGATAAATATGAAAAGCAGCAAGTGTCGAGATATCTATGATATCAGCAGTGATCTAGTGAAGAGTGTGCTTCCAGTAATTTTGTGCCCCCTTACCTTTTGTCTTAATTTGTGCCTAACCAGTGGAATTTTTCCTGAGTGCCTCAAGCTGTCAAAAGTTGTCCCTATATTTAAGAAGGGTGATTATCAGTGTCCAGAGAGCTATCGTCCGATCTCCGTCGTACCAATCTTCTCCAAAATTTTGGAAAAAGCTATGATACACCAGGTAAATTATTTTTTTGAATCAAATCATTTGTTTTCTAAATTCCAATTTGGCTTCAGAGGAGGATTGTCATCTGTGGATGCAGTTGGAAGTCTTGTTGCTGCAGCTTTAAATGGATTTGAAAAGCATGCAATCACACTTGCCACCATGTGTGATCTTTCCAAGGCATTTGATTGCGTCCCACACGACATTCTCCTCTCTAAATTAGAATATTATGGTATAAAAGGTGTGGAGCTAAGTCTTTTTCGGCAGTACTTGACCAACCGTACACAGAGAGTCTCTTACAACAATAGTCTCTCTGAAGTAGCGGTTACGAGAAGTGGAGTACCCCAGGGATCGGTCCTTGGCCCATTCCTTTTCCTAGTTTTAATTAACGACTTACCCTCTAATGTTCCTAAATCATGTAAATCTTTAATTTTTGCTGATGACTCAACTCTTTTTTGTAGCGATGTCAGTACTGATAATATTAAAGTTCAGATGGCAAACTGTATTTCAGAATGTAATATTTGGTTACAAAGCAATGGTTTATTATTAAATAACAACAAAACTCAGTCCATCCTCTTTAGCTTGAATCATCAAAATGATAGCCTGGTACATTTAAATGGAAGCGTAAAATTATTGGGAATATCCTTGGATGCTAAGTTGACTTGGAGTGATCATATTAATAATGTATGCAGTAGGGTTTCAAGAGTAATTTACTTACTTCGTAAACTTAAAAATTGTATTCCAAAATCTTATTTGAGAATGGCTTATTTTGCTTTTTTCAATAGCATCATAAGTTATGGTATATTACTTTGGGGTTGTGGCCATGATATGAAAAGAGTACTGTTATTGCAAAAGAAGGCAATTAGAATTATTACATACTCCAGCTACAGGGCACATTGCAAACCTCTTTTCAAGAATGAAAAAATTCTTACCGTGTATAATCTATTTATTTTTAAATGTCTGTTGAATGTAAAACTTAATTTAGGGTCTTTAGCATCAAGGAGTGATAACCATGAGCATTTAACAAGGAGTAGGAATAAATTAGACTTACCACAAGTTAGGCTCGTGAAAACTCAGGAATCCTACTCTTATGTTGGTATCAAAATGTTTAACAGGCTACCCTCGGAATCTCATCATGTTAGTATGAAATCATTTAAATCTTGTTTGCTGGAGTGGTTATATGAAAATCCTTTTTACAGTATAGATGAATACTTCAGCTGTACAAAAATTGATCTTAGCTTTAAATAATTTGGCTAAACACACTTGTAATTAATGTCATAAGATATATTCAATTGTTAACTTTTAAATTTTATATTCAGTTACTCTACATTCTGTTAATTTTTTTATATTTTATATGAATGTTATATTATTGTTAACATTTTTTTATTTTATCTTGTTGATTTTTGTTAATTTTATTGGCTTTTAACTCAACCCACATAGTATTATAGCTTAAGTCAGTTGTCAAATAGGCTATAAATCATTTAGTTAATTGTCACAAATGTTTTTTTTGACGAAAACTGTACAAGCCTTCTGTCTTGTTTTGTTTAAAAAAAGAAAAAAAAAAAAAAAAAAGAAATACACCGGGTGTCCGTAAAAGAACTCCCTACTTTTTATGTCCTCTCAATTGTAAATTATAAATCATATTGACTCAAATTATATATCAAATGATAGGTAAACTCACCAAGTTTTTGTTACAAGTCACAAATTTTTGATAAATGTCACTTTGGGTTCATGGCAAACATAAAACAAAAAATCTAATTTTCTCTGTGCAACAGTAGTGCATTAAAAATCACGTTTTAATGAGTTTTTTTCAGATTTAACAGTTATCTTAAAACTAGATATCCTACAGAAACCTCTCAGTTTATGTTTAAAACCTGTTAATTTCACCGAAAACTTGGTGATTTTCCCTTTATTTTGGTAAAAGTCAAAATTTTGGGTTTTTCCAACTTAAGCAGTATAGCACACGAAACACGAAAATAAACCTATTTGTTCATTTCCAAAACTCATTTCTCAGGATCCACAAAGCTACAAACCTGCACACACACCCAAACTGTAGAGATAAATTAATTTTATTTTATGTTTTAAACTCAGAGGTTTCTATAGGATGCATAGTTTCCAAAATAACTGTTAAATCTAAACAAAAGTACTCATCAAAACGTGAATTTTAATCACTGATACTGACTGGTGCACAGGAATATGTGTTTTATTTGTTTTATATTTGCCATAAGCCCAAAGTGAGATTCATAAAAAATTTGTGGCTTACAAGAAAAACTTGGACCAAGTTTTTCTTGTAAGCCACAAATTTGAGTCAGTATGATATATAAATTACAATTTAGAGATCATGAAGATTAGGGAGTTCTTTTACGGACACCCGGTATATCTAGAAATTCGAACGAATGGTGTTTTTTGCTTCTGGGGGTTGCAAAACGAAAAGTTATCATGGTCTGGGGCTTAGGTCTTACCATGAGACCTACGGTAATAGCTTCTTCCCCATAGGGGAAATTCTCTAAAAGTAGGAAAGTAGGACAAATTTGTCAAAAGTAGGACTTTTCCTACTTTCCTACTAAAAAGTAGGAAAAGTAGGACGACTTGGAGGCCTGTAAAGTTGTCAAACTTACAGATAAGGAAAGACTGGATTGGATAAGATTTTGAAACCGGTTACACTCCCAACGTACCAGCGCTGTATATGAAGAGCTCGTGACTTAGCCGGTTGGTGCCCATGCATTTGAATATGATGTCGTAGGTCTCGAGTGCCTTGAGGTGCACCCCCGAGGGCAGAGCCGGGTGCATGCATTGTGCCAGTCGCTTGCTGATCTTGATGCGCCGAGGGATCACTGGGAACTTGGTGTGGCTTATCAATACCTGCAACAGATGCAGGAATCCATCTTTACCATGGTAATCATAACGTATCCAATGCTTTACACTTGGTACTACTCTTTTTATGAGAATAAAAAATCGGTGTGATGAAAAAAATTAACTAAAGCACAAATTGTTATTATTTATAATAAATGTGTCGTGATGTAGAATATAAATATTAATATTGAACCTTAGAATAACCCCCTAGTCAGAACTCTTTTAAGTTTTACACTACTGTGATTCAATTTAACTTTTAAAAATGAACATCTTTAATAAAAAGATTGTCTTTTTTAGTTGATTTTATTAGGTGTTAGTCATTAGGTGGTTTTAAATTCTATGAATAAAAAAAGATTCAATACTATAACTCATATTTTATTCTACAAAGTTGAGCACTTCTATGATTTTAAATTAGTATACAGGGTGTTTCGAAACTCTCTCCCGAAACTCCGTGGGCAAGTTCCTTAGGTCAAAACAAACAAAAGATGTCATATAAGTATAGGGTCTATCTCGCTCCGTTTTCCGTCTGTGAGTCTGTTTGTGATTTTCAATTAAAACTGTATAACTTTGAAACGGCTTGAGTTAAATTATTGAAACTTGGTATGTAAACTATAGTTAGTATGGTCAAAATGTTTACCAATTTTCAATTTTTTATCTTTTGGAATTTCAAAATGGCGGCCTTTTAAAAAAATAATTCATTAATATCTAAAAAAGTTGACAAGTTAACAGTAACTTTTTGACTATACATTTTATTTGCCATTTCATTACAAACATAACGACACTTTATTTATTAAAATCGAATTATAAATAAGCGAGATACAGCGATTTAAGTAAAGCATGTCATGGCATATTCCACGCGACTAGCGCGAGACTCATTGTTGCTGCAGCGCGGCGCGGGGCGCCACGGTCTCGCGGGCCTCTGGATGGAATATGCCATGACATGCTTTACTTAAATCGCTGTATCTCGCTTGTTTATAGTCCGATTTTAATAAATGAAGTGTCGTTATGTTTGTAATAAAATGGCAAATAAAATGTATAATCAAAAGGTTAGTGTTAACTTGTCAACTTTTTTAGATATTATTGAATTATTTTTTAAAAGACCGCCATTTTGAAATTCCAAAAGATAAAAAATTGAAAATTGGTAAACATTTTGACCATACTAACTATAGTTTACGTACCAAGTTTCAATAATTTAACTCAAGCTGTTTCAAAGTTATACAGTTTTAATTGAAAAACACAAACAGACTCACAGACGGAAAACGGAGCGAGATAGACCCTATACTTATATGCCATTTTTTGTTTGATTTGACCTAAGGAACGTGCCCACGGAGTTTCGGGAGAGAGTTTCAAAACACCCTGTATATATGACTTCTACGTGTGATTTTATTTGACCAAGTAAATGTATTTATGTTTTTGGACTTTCTTTGAATTATTTTCCAGTACAAATGTGTATAGTCTTTTGACAGGTTTATTGTTACATGCCCGTTAATGTTCTCCGTTATTAGGTACCTCCAGGGATGCCTCATTATTCAGTGTCCTATGAAAAGTCCAGTGTCCAGTGTCCTATATCGTCAACATATTCAACTTATCCATTTTTGTTATTCTGAGAATTAAACGTTTACAACTTGAAAGAGAACTTACTAATTATGAGTTATGAACTAATCTGTAATTATAGCTCTGGACAGCCTTACTGGCGGGTGAGTGAGTGCGCTGTTGTCGTAATTAGTGTTTAATACCTGCAATGTTTTGGTAATAAATCACATGGTCATTTGTTGACGTAAAGGTACTTTACAGAAGAAAATATTTTGCTACAACCGCAAGTGCAACTAATGTTAAATGCTTGCAAGCTCAACACAATTCATGAAGTACGACGACAAAAGTGTGGAAACACATTCTTAAATGTAAACAAATCATTTAAGATGAAAGGTTGCCAAAACAAAAAGACCAGCTGCATTGAGCAAATATTTCCCAGAAATTTTAATTGCGTAAGAAATCTCTCGGTGAAATATTGCAGGGCATTCTTTTGTTGTGTAAATGAAATGAAACGTAAACAAAGTTTTGACAGTTCTACCAAAACGTGTTTATTTAGCAGACATTTTGGGAGATTACAATTTTCGCCATCCGCCAGTAAGGCTGTCCAGAACTATAGTGCCATTGTGTATGAGAAACTCATTGCTTTTGTAGCAGAAAAATACAAAGTTAGGTCAATTCCATGATTGGTCTCAGGATCCAGGGATTTATTTCCTCAGTTTCATAGTCCCGAAATTAAAAATATCAACCGGGATTGGATTCCCTCAGAAAAAAGCATATAAAGCTCTATTACAACAACAGCACAACAACAGTCTTATTACAACTTTCCTTAATGAAGTGTTCAATGATGTTAATAAGTACAGCTGAGACAAACAACCAGTCTGTAAAAGCGAGCATAATAACAGCTAACTGGTCCTCTGTTTCAACCAATGTACACAATGTCTGGGTAAAGTATACAGTTTGCATGTAGGAAAGTAAAGTTGAACAGTGGTTGAAACTCAGTCAGAGGGATTGGTCTTTGAATAGATAGAGATGCCTTGACACATAATCAATATAAAGGCAGGACTCAAGGCCACTGATAGTGTCTGTCAAAGACTCAACTATCACCTCACCTCTACCTCACCTTATCTATATGGCTGCTATTTCCATTACTTCTATCAACAGTGGATAAAAATATAGCAACTGGGAAATCAATGGCATACTATACAGTAACAAATGATACTCTAAATTATATACAGATGCGTGTGTATATAAACTCATAAAGCTCTATATAATGTAGACTATCATTTTCGATGTTTTTATAATTGCGAGCTCCAAATAGGGCGGGTGAGTGAGTGCGCTGCTGGCGAAATTATTGTTTATTATTTGTTTGGGTAATTAATCAATGGGATGTTAAAGAAACCACAAATTTACACAGAAAAAGGCTCTGAGGAACGTAAACAAAGTTTTGACAGTACAACAAAAACATTTCATTTTGTCATTTCAGCTGAGGTTAAGCGGACAATTTGATGAGTTTAGAATTTGCTGCTCGTCCTATTTCCGTCCTACTATAGCGGATTTCCCCTAAAGGGAAGAAGCAGTTACCATAGTACTCATGTAAGACCTATCATATCGCCTGTGGAACACGATAGCGGCCATAAATGTGGTTTGATCTTAATGAAATTTGGTACAAAGGTGTAAAGTGGTAATCACTCAGACAAGTTTGTAAACCAGCCCAATCGGACCGCCAGAAGGGGGGGTAAAGGGGGATAAACCTCCCCAAAAATGGATTGAAAAAAATAACATGGAAAAATAAATATAATTCATTTTTGTTAGCATTATTGAATTCAGCTAAAAAAAAAATTTAAATTTTGAATCATTGCTCTATATCCATTGGTTACCGTGATATTGAAAGTGCTAAACACAGTATGTTATCCCAATGTTAACCTTAGAGGAAATAATTAAAATTATATCTTGCTTATTTTTTCTCAATGTATCGTAATGAAACTTGGTTTGTGGCTTCACCTATATGAAACATATTATACAGGGTGTTTCCAAATTGTCTGGACATATTTTGTGGACTTGTTCCTTGGGCTAAGACAAACATAAAATGCCATAGAAGCATGGGTCTAAAATGCCTAGATTTCTGTCTGTCGGTCTGTTTGTGATTTTAAAAAATTATTCCTTTTTAATCTTGGGCATTTTTCAAGGTAGAAATTTCAAAATTGGTACAAATGTGTAGTTTAGAAGGTAAAAAGAACTTAAAAATTTTTGTTCAAATATCTCAAGCAGATTCAACATGGCGGATATTTAAAATCTTTTAACGCCAAATTTCATGAAAACCGTAAATATTAAGAAAATTGTTTTTACAATCAAAAAGATAGAGAATTTAAATCCAAATCAAATGAGACCTTGTTTGTTAAAATCAGATGATAAACAAGCGAGTTATCAGTTTTTTCTATATTTGGTTACGCAATTAAATAGGACTGCCATACTGCTCTTTTGTTAGGTTTATTATTTGCTATCCTATCCTATACTCTTAAACAAGCAGTGTTTGTACGGGGAAAATTTTTATTCCGTCCTAGGATTTTTTTGCTTAATTTGGGGTTTTAGGCCACCAGAAATCGATTGGAACTGGTCTCAAGTCTGGGAAAAATCCGGTTTACGTCCTACAGCCTTTCAAAGTGCCCATTCAGGTGCCCATCGTCATGAGCAATTTTTGTTGTTGATTTTAACCAAAACAGTTGATTCAGATTGTTTTTTTTGCAGGTATATGCAGGTTAGAAAAATCATTCCTGCAAAAAAAACTAATCTATACAAAATCAAACCAAACTATATATAGAATAAATATTCCTTCAAACAATTCATTCAAAATAACCTTTAAACAATTTAAAATGAGTTATTTACAAATCAACTGATTTTTCTTGCATGGCACCCATACTTACATGACATTTTATGTTTGTCTTAGCCCAAGGAAAAGGTCCACAAAATATTTCCAGACAATTTGCAAACACCCTATATATTAGTCTTAAATGCCCGATATTTCCATTTTTTTGGTAGCAAACCTGCATGCTTATGCCATTTTTTATCCTTAAGGGATATAAAAAAAATCATGTATTTCTTATTTCTTAACACATCTTGATATAACTTGAAAAATGGCTTCTTCTAGTTCAGATCTACTAAACAATGAATTGAAACCACCAGTTTTAACATACCTGTTCCAGCAAACCTGCATACTCATTCCCCATGTTATTCTTGTGGAGCTTACAAAAACATGTCTTGCTGTGCTGGATTGAAATAAGTTCTTTTGCATTTGAAATTCGCTGAATATGCAGGTCTGCTGCAAGGAGGTATTTTCATTTCAAAAACATATATTACATCACATATTTTAGAAGTGTGCCTTATTTAGAAATCTTTAACAGGATTGATATGACTTGGGTGATAGAACCGTAATGGTTTTATAGGCACCTAACAATAAATTTGTTTAACATTAGTGGGCAGAGAAATAATTTCTTGGTGGGGGGAGGGGCACAATCGCTTATTGAGTTCAATGAAGTAAGGAAGTTGACAAGTTAGTATAGTTTATTATAGGAAGAACACACCTTAAAATTCAATTGGTTTTCAAACAAATTTACAATTAACATACTCATATACAAATATACCAAATCAAATATGTAAAACATAAAATAAAATGTTGACACTTTTGTTGAGTTAGTCAAAATAAACTTCTGGCTGTATTGGCAGACTACTGTGTTGTCTTATGTATCTTTCCCATTTCCCTAAACACGTTGCTAACCCCATTGCACTTTGCAGTCAATGACTGCAATCTCCTAGAAAATAATCGGCAGTTTTCATAAACAAAAAGTGTTCTAAAAGATTTGCCTCGAGATTTGTCTCATTGAACCATTTGTTTTTGTCCTGATAGGAACTGCTTAAAGTTTTAGACTGAAAAATAAAACCAAATTTGAGCACAAAAAACTCTCAGAATAAAATATTAAGAATCTTTACAAAAGTAACAAGAGTGATCATAAATAGTTAAGCAGGTAACATAATTTACAGCCATTCCAAGTTCTGAACAGGACAGTTAGACATGTTCACAACTAGTTTATAGACCTTAAAAAGTATTTAAACTGGTTTTATAGGATAAAATATGCTTCTACTTTAGTGTAGATTTGTCAATTAATATGTTACAAGTTTTGAAAACTTTGAAATTTTTTTTCTTTTGGAAAAATTAACAGTAGGCTAGTTTCATATGAGACACCACAAAATTAAATGTCATCATAGTTTTGATAAAATCTTATATTATATTTGTAAAAGAGGGTTTTAAAATGTACAGAGCAATGAATGACATACTTCTTAACCACTAAACGCAAATTTTTAATGTTTATCAATGGTTACTGCAGAATTACATTGACGTTTCCTGGTTCCATATGGGACGTGTATATGTTTCATAAGGGACTCGTGTGAATGGAGGTTTCAAATCAAGTAATTTTCATGTTATGACATACAGGTGCTGTTATTTCATTAACACATACCGAATTGAGAACTTATTTGTGAGTAATTTGTGTTAAAAGTTTATGCAGTACCACTTATAAAGTGTACTTTTAAGTGTGCACTTTATATGTCAAATTAATATTCTTAGAAATAACTTGATTTATTAGGCTCAAAAACTAGGTACAGATCAACGAAATCAAACAAAAATGAATGGCCGAGTTAAAGTTTGAGGACTAAAAAATCATTAAAAGTGAAATGTTATCAGTTTTCTTAAATGGATTGAGATAGGATTACTATTTTCGAAGAAGGTTTTACTAAAATAAACAGGAAAATTTTGATTTTAGTCTTCCTGTTCTGAGGCTCATCTATTCTGGAATTGCTGTTTATATATATGTTGGATGAAGCTTTGAGTTTGTATAGATAGGGGTAGTGGAAGAGAAAATAAATGGACAGTATTTGGTTGCTGCAACTTGGCCTGGTGCCAAAACACAATGTGTACTCTGGAAATATACTGTGATGTAAAATGACAATTTATCTATGGTACTCCACTGTTAAAAAAGCCAGAATTTTTATATTTCTAGGTGTTCTATGGGTTATGATGAAGACTAGGGATGATTTAAGGTGGTAAATTATTTTAAAGGAGCTGCCTAACAATTATGCAAGATTCTGTTAAATGAGTTTTTGTGGCGGTTTAAAAATATAAACTCTTTTTATTGTCATGTTTGGAAACTTCCTGAAACATTTAAAAGAAATTATTCAATAGTTTCTTAAAGTGCATTATCAAAAGTGTGAATTTGAGGGGCTATTCATAAATTACATAATGCTAAAATCCCTTTTCAGACCCCCCTCCCCCTTAAACACACTTGTAATTCTGGCACTAACCCTCCCTCAAAAGTTAAAGAGCACTGTAACATAAAATACCCTCCCAAAAAAGTAAAAAAAATTGTACTTAAAAAAAATTAAAATGTTTGAAAGAATTTAAGGAATTAATTATTTAAGATTGATAGTAATATTGCGTTGAAGCCCCCTCCCTCCTTTGTAACGATGCATAACAAGGCCGAACACCCCCTCCTGCCTTAGAGCAGGGGTTCTCAACCTTTTCGAGCCCGCGAACCCCTTTTTAGGTATTAAAATGTTGGCGACCCCTTATACCTTCATCCTACCCTAAACTTTCATTGTTAGGTGTACACCGTATAGAGTTTGTGAAATTCACGTTGTTTATCAGTTTATCTAGCACAGAAAATACAATGGCTATAGGCCTCCCTGTTTTTTCTCATTAAAGTACCACCACTAATATATATTACACAAATACACATTTTTATGTTCTATTTGAATTAATATTGGGCTGACAAAACAAGCTTAGATTTTGTTTTCAAGCTCAAGAGTTCAGTAATATGGTTTACTTTACGCTAATTTAATGTATTTTCTGTTCACAAATAAAATGGGCCTACTATTTTTATAGCGGCTTCAGAGTTTTCATTTGCACTCCCCTTTCCAAAGTGTAGGTAGATGTTTATCAGCTGGTATTGGTAACGGTCCTGTTGCTATGACGATTTTGACTTAGACCTACCTGACAAAAAGAGCGTATACGTCGGGCATCGTCGCGTCGGCACGATAGTCGCGGTCGGCATGCCGATAGCCCGCTGCGCCATCTGTTAAACGGATGAGTATGTTGCTTTGCCTCCGTTAGGATTTTATTATTTTATTTTATTTATTCATTTAAGAAGGGTAATCGATACTGCCTTTGAGATTTAGTTGTGTCTATTTTATATATCTTAAACACATTATTGCTCAAGAGATTACCATACTCCCATCTTAAAGTATAAAAATGAGATATTTAAATCTGTTTTGGTCTAAGTCAGGCCTACATTTTGAGTAAAATAAATTTTCATTTTCGGAGCTTCCGCGACCCCCAGGTTGAGAACCCCTGCCTTAGAGGACTCGCTTATGGATGGCCCCCAAGAATGTAGTAATAGTTTTTATTGTTTTTTTTTTTGTTTTTTGTGTATGGAAAACTGAATAGTATTTGATCAAAGGCTGCAAGATTAATCTGTTTAACAACTGAAACTTAGTTTTTCATCACAATTTGTATTAAATTATGAAAGAACGGTAATAATTTGGTAAAGACCTTAGTAACTCATTGCAAGGAGGATTGTTACATAGTAACAGGTTTTAATAAATTAAAACCCGCAATAAAACCTTCGACAATGTAAAACTTTGGTGGCTAGCAAATGTTTTGTTAGTTTTTTGCAATTGATTCTTTGTTATTGGTAGGTTCAATTCAATTCAATTCAAATATCTTTATTCATCAGCTGTACAAATAATACAGGCAGAATAGAGTCAGAAAAATAAGGTATTTCATACCAAAACTAATACTAAGAATACATAAACAAGTGTGCTAAAGGAAAATACTCCCGTTGCAACAGACCTGCATACTCAGCGAATTTCAAGTGCAAAACAACATATTTCAATCCAACATAGCGAGATTTGACATGTTTTTGAAAGCTCCATAAGATTAACATGGGGAATGAGTATGCAGGTTTGCTGCTACAGGTATATTAAAACTGGGTGGTTTTAATTCATTATTTAGTAGATCTGAAGTAGAAGAAGCTACTTACCAAATTTTATCAAGATATGTTGAGAAATAACCGAGATATAGAATTTTACTTATTTCCCTATAAGGTTAACATTGGGACAATGTACTGTTTTTACCACTTTCAATATCTCGGTAACCAATGGACATAGAGCAGTGAACCAAAATACTAAATTGTTTGTTTTTTTGAGCTGAATTCAATGGTGCCAACAAAAATTCGATAAATTTTATTTTTCTATATAAAAAACTAAAAAACCCATTTTTGAGGGGGTTTATCCCCCTTTACCCCCCCTTCCGATGGTCCGATCGGGCTAGTTCACGAACTCGTCCGAGTGATTACGACTTTACACGTAAGTACCAATTTTCATCAAGATTGGACCATTATTACGGCCGCTATCGTGCTAACAGACAAATATATATATATATATATATATATATATATATAAATTCGAACGAATAGTGTTTTTTGCTTCTGGTGGCCCCAAAATGAAAAGTTATCATAGTCTCGGGCTTAGGTCTTACCATGAGACCTACGGTAATAGCTTCTTCCCTATAGGGGAAATTCGCTAAAAGAATTACTTTGTAGCATAGTGGGCCGTTATTTAATTAATTATGGAACGGTTCGGTCTCTAACATGATTCCTGCAGATGCAGTCGCGAGGATCTTATTCCAAGAATTATATTTTCCCCCCCTGGAGAGCCATTTTTGACGTTAATAGATTAATAAACGATAGAAAATACTAGCAGGAAATGAAATACTTGACCCCTTAATTTTATTCTGACTAAAAATTGCATTCGGAAATTATGAGGATCTGTTTCGACAGGCTAAGCCTTGAGTATAATGATTCTAAATAAAGAATAATAATTGTACCGAGAATAATAAGTTGTTTAATTTGGAATTTGGAAGGATCGTATCGGGCCTAATTTGACTGCCAATTAGTTTCTTACATACCAGCTCCAGCTCCCCCGCTCTCACCCCATGACCGTGCTGAAGAAGTCTACCCTTGCATCGTGGGTGGTGGATGATCTGAACTGGACGACGGTCAGCAGGCGAGAGAGCGACGACTTACCTGGGCCGCTGGGTATACCCTCTGCACTCTGAACCTTGACCTTGGTCTAGACTGGGCAGGGCTGAGGTCGAGTTTCAAACAAAAGCTGGTGCGACGGTTATATGAATAATGTCACAACTTTTTTATAAAACATTAAATTAACAAAAAATAAGCTGTTGCCTGCACCTTAAAATGTAACAAAGTTATTTTATTTCACAGATTGATTTGTATTTAAAAACTCGTTAATCGAATAAAAAGGATTATCTATAAGGTATAACTTTAATGCTTTCTTAAAATGCTTTTAATTTTTAGCGAATTTCCCCTATAGGGAAGAAGCTATTACCGTAGGTCTCATGGTAAGACCTAAGCTCGGGACCACTACAACTTTTTGTTTTGGGGCCCCCAGAAGCAAAAACCACTATTCGTTTGAATTTTTATTTATATATTTATCTATATATATATATATATATATATATATATATATATATCTATATATGTGTCTGTAAGCACGACAGCGGCCGCAAAAATGGTCCGATCTTTATGAAATTTTGTACAGACATGTAAAATGGTATAATCAATTGGAGGAGTTCGTGAACCAGCCCGATCGGACCACCGGAAGGGGCGGTAAAGGGGAATAAACACCCCAAAAAATGGGTTTTTTGAGTTTATTACATAGAAAACTAAAATTTATCGAATTTTTGTGGGAACCATTGAATTCAGCTCAAAAAACCAAACAATTTAGTATTTTTAATTACTGCTCTATGTCCATTGGTTACCGAGAAATTGAAAGTGGTAAACACAGTATGTTGTCCCAATGTCAACCTTATGGGAAATAAGTAAAATTCTACATCTCGGTTATTTCTCAACATATCTTGTTAAAACTTGGTAAATAGCTTCTTCTAGTTTAGATCTACTAAATATTGAATTAAAACCACCCAGTTTTAATATACCTGTAGCAGCAAACCTGCATACTCATTCCCCATGTTATTCTTATGGAGCTTACCAAAACATGTCAAATCTTGCTTTGTTTGATTGAAATATGTTGTTTTGCATTTGAAATTCGCTGAGTATGCAGGTCTGCTGTAACGGGGATATTTTTTTATTTCTACAGGAATGTACCCAAACAACTTGGATCCCACGTATGATGTTTTTTTCTTAAAAAACTCTAAATTATATTTTTCTACAGCAAGGCGATGCCTTGTATTGTACGCATGACTTACAGTAGCTTGCTATCCCAGATTTAATGTAAAAACAACTGTTTCCAAAATATAAGTGTTATAAACAGTAAAAATTTTGAGCTGTGGAAATTTATCGTTAACAGAATCTTGCAATTTTAAATTTAGCATCCATCATTCTAATAGCTTTTTTTGTAGCCTAGTTTTAAAATTTTGTCCAAATTAATTTTTGGTATAGACACTAATACCATAATGAAAGTGAGAATGGATGAGTGAAAAATAAATATTTTTTAAAGTGTCCAGATTGCATTTTTTAGATTAGGTTTTTTGTTATTGCAGATATCACACAATTCAATTATATTTTGATTAAAAATTAAAAAGCAATATATTTTTTTAACAATAGCTTTATTTACAATCTGTTTAGTATGTATAGGAACAATAAGTAAATGTGATAAATTAGAGCAACTTGAATCAGAATTTGTTCAACAACAATATCTATATACAACAAAAAGCAATATCTATATAAATAATTACGTAAGCAAAATGTTTGCAAATAAATAATTGTGAGCATTTGGTAAGTTGCAGGATGATGGGAGAGGGTCTTCAAATTGATGGTCTTCATCCTAGGGACTCAGGAAAAATAATAGAATTTCTTTAAACTTATTATCAAATGAGAGAAAAAAGTAAAATATTTGCCGTTTCAAAAGCACTGGAAAAACGTCTGCTTTCTTTACATTGAAACATGTGGTGCTATAGCTTGATTCAAAAGTCGTGTGATAGATATTAACATATGGCGGATCTAAAAGCCAGTTGACTATACATGGCATTTTGTACTATAATAAAGAAGAATTGTTTAATTTAAATTTCCTCCTATTATGATTAGGGCCTTTTGGCCCATTCAACCTACTAATTTACTTCATTTCAAATCTATATGTCGGTTTGATGAGTCTTAAAAGTAAAATAGCAAAAGTATTATCAGTCCAAATAGAAAGTTAGAGATGACTCATAATGATACTGACATGCTTTGAGCTGTGGTGTGAAACCTCCACACCCACAACTTGCTCGCTTTGTGAGATCATCGCTCTCCTCTGAGCTGCATAGAATTTTATATCAAGGTTTTTAAATGTTTAAAGATAAAGATAAAACCCAACATAAACAAGGACATAAATCCTTATAATAGACATCTTTGTAATGTCTTCTAAGGTCTCTACTACCAATACATGCTTATACCCTATAACAATATCTACAGTACCAAAATTTATTTATCTTTAATTTGCTAGCAACAGTTTTTGCTCTATGGTAGATAGGAAAAAATCACATTTTCTTCTAGATACATAAAGTTTCTGATTCTGCAAACTTGGGTTTTATTCTTCCTTTAGGCATATTTCTATACCAA
This sequence comes from Flexamia atlantica, assembly GCA_035578135.1. Lineage (NCBI taxonomy): Eukaryota > Metazoa > Arthropoda > Insecta > Hemiptera > Cicadellidae > Flexamia > Flexamia atlantica. Next base: position 87,210,892 of record JAQJVK010000001.1, read on the forward strand.
AAACCTCTGCTATTTCTAATATATGATTCAACATTAAGAATCTCAGCTCTGTTTTATTATCTAAATATTTAACACTTAATGACATATTCCAAATCCAGACTTGGCGGACTGTTTGCCATTTTCATGTTGCTTTGTCGTTTTCTCATTAAAATTTTATATTATTGGTCAACGATCTGTTTAAATATATCACTATTAATTTATCATTGAAATAATTATGAGCAACACTGATCTTGAATAAATTTTAATATAATTTAGTTTTTTGTTTTTGTTAAGGTGACCCCTTATGGGCATTTGCCTAGGGGAACCAATTATTCACCAGAATTCTATTAAATTTCTGTTTTAAGTTAAGTGAGAGAATTATTGTTAATTATAATTCAAATGTAAACTTGTAATAATGGTGAATAAAGTTATTGTTTATTTTTATGAATAATATCACTTAAACCAACTATTGTGGACTTATATCTAGGCTGGTATTTTATATTAGATATTTATAACATCATGTGTACGAGTTTTCTATCTTGTCTATTGTTGAAATCTTTGAACCATCTTTTTATACTTTAAAATTTGACTGAACCATTATATACATTGATATGGAGCATTCAGTATGTTTAGGTTACAGTATGGTATTACATACAATAGTCCATCTCTCAGGAAAAGTGATTTAATGCTCTCTTGGATTACTTTAGCTGTAATGAACAAACACTCCTATTTTTGTTCTAATTTAACCTGTAAGCTTTGAGCCAGCAACACCAGAATATTTCATAACTTAATGTTTGATTCCTAAACTTGATTACTCTATAAAAGTTGTAAAAAAACCAATTTATTGAGAATTAAACATTTTATACTGCACATTACAAATAAAACTAGGTGTACGCTCCCTTTTAAGGGTAGTTGGCTTTAACTAGGCCAGGCCCTACACAGGAGGGCCTCTGGGGCTGGCAGCCCCAAGGTTCCCTTGCCAACCCCAGTTCCCTTCTCTCTCGTTCTGGGCTCTATGACCAGCATTCTTCTTCTTTTGCGGGTTATCTTTCCTCTTCTCTTTCCTATTGAAGAACTCTCCTTCCCTCTTCTTTTCTGTTTGACTCTTCTTTTTCAGCCTAACCCCAGTGGTGTTAAGCGACCCGTGCCGAAGGGGTGAATGCCACAGGGCTCTACAATTCGGTGGTGCTAACGGAGCCTCCAGGAAACCGGGCGACCTCCTGGAGTCTTACAGCCTTACCCGAGCATGTGGGGCTCTGCTCAGGTGGACATCTGCTTCCCCAGCTTCTCATGGGATCTGCAAGGACTACTTTGAAAACAATCAATCAGAACCACAACATGAAGCAACTCTTGGGGTTGTCTTGCTAAACATCTCAACCCAAGCTATCTCCTTGAAAATTCCAATAACACAACAGGTTCTGGAGCATTCCGAGAAGGAGGCAGACCTCTCCATCACTATCTGGTCTGCCAAACTCTGGCAAGTCTTTTTCGTTTCCTCCACAGCAAAGAAAGATGTCTAGGATCCTACAGATCAACCTTCAACACAGAAAGGCAGCTTCGGCTGCCTTCTACCACGTCTTCCTCAAAGAAGGAATTATTGTTCTAACGTTAGTAAGGACACTAACGTTAAGAGGTGAGGCTCTTCTTCAGTATCTACCTCATATCCAAAAATATATACATCCGTAATGTTGGCTATAATCCAACGTTTGTTACAAAAAAAGACAGGAGGTTATTGACAGAATGCACTGAAGTTATCGCTAGCGTCGTGGGAGACTAGCATGTCAGTCAAAAGGTCTCTCTCTAAGACCATAGATACATTTGATTCAATGTCCACAGTGAAGCCGCTGACTCTCACTGCTATCGGAACCGTAGAGCTGCTGACTGGAAGGGCTATAAGTCCGATCTCAATCCTCAGTTTAGTTCCATGGCCAGGAGAGTCAATGGCTTTACTGACATCGACCAAATCGCTTCTATATCCAGGAGGCGATGACCAGCTTGTCATCTGTAGCACAGAAGTGGCGGCGCCAACACTAGATGGACTACTGAAGTGGTGGACTGCTGCACACAACCGACAGAGGACCAAGGTCAGGAAACTTCAAACTCAATGTGAACGGACATATTACAAGGCACTCACGTAATACAGTCTTGCAATCAAGAAAGCAAGGCAGAATTCCTGGAGGCAGTTTGCACTAGAGGTAAACAAACTCAACGCAGCAGCTAGACTGCAATGATTGTTATCCTCCAAACCAATTGGTCTTCTAATATCCCTACGGATCGAGGATAGTCTGGCTTGAAAAGAAATTGCTCATTACACCTTCATGTTCATCGATAGGGCTTCTGACAATGTAACATTTTCGGCCATGTTGCAGGGTGTGCACGAGCGCGGACTCGAGCCTACTCTCTGTAAGTTGATTGAGTCGATGCTCCGCTCCAGGTGTTCCAGAGCTCTATCAATAACTTTTCAAGTATTTTGCTGAAAGTATAACACAAACACATATACTGATAGCAAACTGCTTCACTCCTAGAATTTTTAGATAGCACACAAAACCACAAAACACAATTTGCACTGGTGAAAGCAAATTGTCACTGTAGAAACTGTTTTTATATTTTTAACGTTATATGATGATTATTATTGCAGTTTAAAAATTGTATTTAATATACCTTCAATCTTTTCTTAATTCATCTCTACTTGAGAACAGGAAAGAACACATATTGACAATTTGCAAAAAATCTGTGCATGACAATATAAATAAATTCTCTCATTCACCCGTCAGAAAACCATGACCTACCAATGAACTCCAAGGCTATGTCAGATAAAGTACTAAGAGAAATAAACTTCACTCTTTATACTTCTTTGAAATGGCAACCTAACCAGGTAGGTATTTTAAGCCAAGAATGAATGCTCCCCTACCACAACTTACTTCATTTTAGCAAAGATATTTAATGAATTTAATATTGGTGTAGAAAATTGCTAAAGGATGCACGTACTGATGTGTTACCTGTTAAAGAACAAGGCTTAAACTTTTCTTTTTACTGTTACCAAACTGTTTTCAAAACCAGTAGCAAGAATTATTCAAATTATTTTGAGGAGGGACAAGGAGGGTGAAAGAGTTTAAGAAAAGTAGAAACAGTCTGAGGGCAACAGACTTTCTGTCGAGCACAAGGGATCAATAAGGAGGTGGCATATACAGCTGAAAGGAGTGATTAGAATTAATCTGGCAGCTAATTAGAGACCTTTTATTTTTATTGAGTTTAATGAAAGCTTCGACATTTAATTTTGATGTAAAAGTTAGCAAAAACAAAGAAACTAACAAGAACAATTTCTTATAAGTGTTAGACAAATCTATAGACTAAAACGTAAAGAAAGTGAGCAATGTTTTGAACTACTTAAAACCTTAAAATTAAAAAAGTTTTGATAACTAACAGTTTATTGACAACTCTATCTAAGGAGATAGGCGAGCGGGAAACCCCCGAAAAGTCGCTTAGTTTTTGAGGTAGGCTACTGACCACTTCGAGTACTACCAGCTAATTTATGATTAAATTGAGTCACAGCATCATAACTCATAATATTTCATTGCTTTTATTGCCTTTTAAGCGGGGGAACCTTGTGAACTTTAACAAAAACTAATGTTTTACAAAGTTTTGCGAAAATTTAAAATTTTCATATAAATGGTAATAACTTGTATTGTCATTAATATATTTTTGTCAAATTTTCATAGTTTGTTACCAATATTTTTTTGCGTAGTTTACATACGCAAACTATAATTTTTCACTACAATTAGTATCTTTTACAAGGATTTTATTTTTTTAGGTACATTTTAGGCATTGTGAAATTCAAACAGAGCCCAAATATATTTTTATATTACTTTTTATGAATTTTAATGCAAACCCTTAAAAAATTTTGTATTTGGCAGATTTTTGCCAAGTTTGAACATTATATCTTGAATAGTAACGAAATTACGGACCTTTAACTAGGCTAAGCACTGTGCACGGGCTGTCCAAGCGGGTCCAATCTGTACCACTCAATAGCAGTAGTTGCGATTACTATTTTAATTATAATACGTACTTTCAAAGTAAACCCGTTATGATTTACAATGATATTATTACAAGAAAAAAACTTTTATTGTAAAAGTAGAATTTTAAATTACTGCAATTTGCAATCAACGTAGATTTAGTTTGTAAGCTACTTTTATTACGAACTTCCAAGATCACACACATATCACTTAAAGCTTAAGACTTGAAAATATGTCTTTAGCTATGGCTTTATGAATGGGTTTAATTACTTTTAAAAATTATTTTTCAGCCACATTGGAGGTAGGACTTCTGAAAAATCTCTTACCAAAGTTTATATATAGGGTGCTGCGAAATTGAAGGTTACTTTTCGAATCTCAAAATTTAGAGTTAAAAAACTATTGTAAGGGAAACTAACGGAGACATTTTCATAACCATTTCAAATAATTATTTAATATTTTTCGGTTTTTTATAATTCAAATTACACACTTTGAACCACGTGAACATGTTTTTATCACATTTAAAACAACATACAAGGTGTTCTTAAAGTTAGGGGTCACGGGTTTGAATCCCAGAATTTTGAAATGTCAAATACCATGAAATTAATTATTTTGAAGCTCCATTCTAATGAGGTTATGTCACCTGTAATTTATTTTATCATTTTGTCAAATAATTATAATTCGTGTATGCAATAAGTTTGTATAACATAGGTCAAATCTTTCGAAGTCAGATCTCCCGATTTCAACTCAGAACTCTGTATCACGATGATTTCAATGCCATGTACGTCATGTATAAATGTTTCACACTAGATTTAATGTCACAAAACGTTTTTAAACATAATATTTCGTTTTTGAGATTTCGGAATTTCTTAACATTTTTATTATAGCAATTTTTTATTATGGCCATCAAAAAGATTGATTGCAATTTTATATTGATTGTAATACCTGAAATTTTCTGGACCAAAACATTTCTAAGACACGTTAAAATTAACCTGCATTTTTAAATGTGTTCACTTTTGAAAATTTAGAGAGATTTGAACTACTTACTCCATGAGTGTGTTGGCGCACTCTGTGCATAGTAGTAAGTAAAAATATTTAAAAGTGAAAGATTAAATAAAATTAAAGTACGGTTCCCTTGTCTGATTGAAATCGTCCATTCAACAATCATTAGCTTGCAACCATCTTGCTTACTCCTTGGCCAACGTCAACAGTGGTTGGCAACACTGCTTCCTCACCAACAACAATGAATCTAGCCGTGTACGTTTCCGGATGGTCAAATAACTGCTCAGATCGTGTTTAATGCCATTTGTGCGAGTAATGTCAGTTATTGTGGTTAAATGTTTGGATGTTTTAAGTGCCTGATGTTGATTGTAGGGTTTTTGACAGTAAATATAAAAGACTTAATGATTAACAGCTGTGAGTTTAGTAAACTCTTATGGATTTTAACAAAAAACGGAAATTTGGAGACGAAAATCGTTTAAGTGAAGAGAACGCAAATGAGTTTAATAGACAAAATGTAGAAACTGAATCAGATCTGTCTTTTGATTGGTCATCATTATGTTTTATATGTAGAAATCCTGAAAATAAAAAGAAAAAGAAAATACTATCAAAAGTAACAAAGAACCCAGACGAATTAAAACGTAAATTGATATCAGCAGCAAAAATTAGAAAAGATGCAGCTTTAGCTAATTTATTGGAACCTAATTACTTAAACTTATCTGTTGTTAAGGCTTGTTATCACAAACTCTGTTATCAGAATTACACAAATGAACGGGCTCTTGGAAGTTTTAAAACGGAGAGGGATGAGCAAAGCTCTGTTTATGATTTAGCTATCAAACAGTGCCTTAAAAATTATGAGCAGCGATTCGATAGAGGTGAACTCATATTATTCCCAGATTTATGTCGGAATATTAAACAATATTTGGCAGACGAACTGAAATTAGATGGCAATAAACCCTTAAATATTCGTTCAAGTTTTACTAAACAAAAAGTACAGCAAATTGCCACCGGTGACTTAATCTTTTACTCCCATCAAGGTAAGCCAGATATTGTGTGTTCGAATAAAGTATCAGTTGCTGTGCTTTTACATGAATTAATACAAAGAAGAAACACAGACGAGAGTAATGAAAACCAAAAAGAAGTAACTCACCAGAGTGAAGACATTTCTCTGCATAATGCTGTGGCAATTTTAAAATCAAGTATCAATGCTATTCCAAAGACCTCTGAATATTTTCAGTACAATGAAGTATCATTGAATTATTCCAAACAATTTGTACCACCTAATGTAGCTAAGTTTCTACTATGGTTAATAGATGATGTTTCGTTCAATGAAGCTTCAAACCCTAATGATTCCCATGTTGACAAAGATATTTTATGAAAAGCAATTACGTTATCAGAATGCATTATATACTGCTCCAGGAGTGGACATAATAAAGTTATTCCTCCATTTCATCAGGGGTTAATGATACAGCTACATCATGCTTTTGGTAGCAGAATGTTAATTGATTTGTTAAACTCTCATGGCTTATGTTCGACATACGATGATTTACGTAATTTCCTAACGGTAGCTGCAGAATATGAAATAGAAAAGTGTTCCCAAGTTTATGTTCCTTCAGGATTGATTTCAAAACATGATGGTGGTAACCTAATTCATGAAGGAGACGACAACATTGATATAAATACTCAAACAATAAATGGTAAAAACACTTACCACGTAATGGGGAGGGTTTTATTCCAAAACCAACCTTTGGACATAGAGAGAGAGGTGTCGAGGATACCAAGAAATTACGAAAAACGTTCCGTTTCTTTTAAGGCAAATCTTTCCGATGTTATTCCGTTCAAACAACCTACAGAGAGGCCTAATCCTATCAAGGTTCCGAAAGCTGTTGAAGCAGTAAAACAAGCACTAGAACAACATGAAAAAAATCTACTTAATAAGGTGGATGTAACTTGGGCACTCGCTAGAGCTGCATCTAGGGGAAGTTTGATTCCACAAAACAACGATCAATAAATAAATCCAAATATCAACCAACTTGTTCCCAATTGGGTAGCATTTAATACTAAGTTTGACTCAGTAAAAGATGACGTAACGGTACCCTTATATCTTCCCAGCATTAATGCTCAACCCAGTGATCCCAGTACCGTTTACACAACTTTAAAAAAGGGCAAGGAATTGTCTGAGAAATGTGGCCAGAGTTACCACAGTCACACTTTTGACCAACAGTTATACGCTATAGCGCAAACAGTAAAATATAGTTGTAAGGATGAACTCTCAAACTGCATAATACGGCTTGGAGGATTTCATTTCCTGTGTACATTCATTTCATGCCTCAATATAATTTGGGGTGATTCTGGATTGCAAGATATGTTAACTGAGTCCGGATTGTATGCAAGAAACACGGTACAGCATATGTTAGAGGGGAAACAGTTTCATCGAGCCGTTCGAGCTATTATTTTATGTTATGAAGATTTTATTAATCTGATGTTGGAAAGTTTTTTTGAATGGTTGTGCGTGTACAGATCTAACTACAATTTAGATCTTTCTGACTATGACAACTTCGTTTCAGAAATACAAAGAGGGAATTGCTCTAGAGAGCGGTTAAACCACCTATCTCAAAGAACGAAGGGAATTTTGTTACTTTTCAATGAATTTAGAACAATAAAGCGTGCCAAATCGGTGACATTTCGATTTTGGGATGACTTTTTGATATCAGCACAGCTTTTAATGGAATACATAAGGGCAGAAAGAGAATGCAATTGGGAACATCATTTAAAAACAGCGTGTGCTATGCTTCCATATTTTTTTGCCTGCGATAAACCAAATTATTCCAGGTGGGGTACATTATACTTTGTAGATATGTCCTTACTACTTCCCAAAGAGGCACAAGAAGAATTTGTCAAGGGGGAGTTTTCAATCAGGTTTACACAGGGACCATTTAGAGGCCTTTGGAGTGATATGGGAGTGGAAATGTCTGTGGTTAGAGATTGTAAGGGAAGTAGTGGAATTATAGGCCTGACAAGGAAAGATTCGACCGTTCTTCGCTGGACAGTGACAAGAAACCTATTAGGTCAATATTACAAAACAATGTCTACACGAAGTGGAAAACACGAATTTGATTACACTACAGATCAACACGTACATGAAGGAGAAATGCCAACTAATATCAAAAGAGATGAAGAAGATTTCATAACGTTAACGAACTACGTAAAATGTCATATGTCCGATCCGTTTTCTGCTAATATCCGGGAGGACGTTTTGATAAATATCAGTAGTGGACTTGTAGCTTCAGAAGAAATAAGCAATTCATTATTAACATCAATTGAAACAGGAAAGAAGAAACTGCTCCAATTTGTTGAAGAGCGATTAGAAATGGGGGGTGGTAGCTCTAAGGGGTTCCATGAGCCAATCAAACAAACAAAGCTACAGACGTTTCAGAAATTGATTAAGCCCTCTGAAATAAAAGTTAATGGGAAAATATGTAAACAAATTGTATCACCTGAAAGTGTATACCAAAGAGCTTTGTATGTCACATCTAATAGGCAAGATATTGATTTGAAGAATGTAATAAGCCTCCCTCTAACTAGCATTCCACTTTCCCTTTTCAAAACTGATGGTTGTAGAAGAATAACAAAAAAAAGTGAACTTATGCACATTCTTGAAGCAGAAATACAAAAGGAAGTGGTAAAGGAGTTTCCCTATCATGAAGAAAACCCGATTGTTGTCGTACATGCAATGGCGGAACTCCAATCCCTCAACCCAAACGCTTTTAAAACATTCAATGAGGTTGGAAACGGGATGATTAATGTAATCATCAAAAAAATGAAATGTGCCGGAGAAATTCACTTAGTGTTTGATCCATACGACAGTAGTGTGCCAAGTCCGAAAGAGGAAGAACGCAATCGAAGATATGGCAGCGGTGGTAATATTATAGACATTAAGGGGGAGCGTCCTCTAAATGACCTTAAAAAAGTTCTGAGTAATAATGAAAACAAAAGTAGTCTTACGCTATTTTTAAGTGAATATATTGGAAACAATATTTGGAACCAACTTACCGGATCAGGCCATGATAGGAAGAGGATTTTTGTTAGCGGAGGGTTGGTACCCCGAAACTTAACATTTGAAATAAGGAAGGACGGTAAAATTATAAACCAAGAGTTCAGTTGTGAGCATCACGAAGCGGATACACGAATGGTTTTTAATGTAAAACAGATAGATGCGAATAGGCCACTAAACCATCCTATTATAGTGGAATCTCCAGACACGGACGTATTTGTTCTCCTTCTTAGGCACTGCAAAAACTTCCAAGAAAAGAGACACATTTGGATGCACACCGGAAGAATGTCAGCCCTAGTTGATCACAGAAGATATATTCCTACTCATACTTTGGATAAAAAGCTTGGTCCTACTATTTCCTCAGCAGTACTTCTATTGCATGCTCTAAGTGGCTGCGACACGACGTCAAGCATATTTTCAATTGGGAAGAAAAAAGTGTACACGGCTTTTAAGACTCTAAACGCAAAAGAACAAGAAGATTTTGCCAATTTCTCCAGATTATCACTAGAGGATAAATTAAAGATAGTGAGTATGCTATTAGCAGCTGTGTATGATCCCAAGAATAAGTTAAATGCAGACAGGCACTCGATTTTCTCCTTAAGGATCAAAATGTCAATGAAAAAACAAGTTCCAGTAGAAAAGCTACCCCCTTCAGAGCCAGCATTAGAGCAACATGTGTTAAGAAGTTTCTGGCAGGTAAATGAATGGGAAAATTCAATGATGGACAAACCCATTTCCCTCAGTGTAGAAGAACATGGCTGGATCAAAACAGAAGACGGGAAGTTAAAACCTAATTATTTTAACGGTAGCACCGCAATAGAATACTTACAGAGATTTTTTTGTACGTGTAATAGGCGTAATGCCTGCTCAAGCCAGATGTGTCCTTGCGTTTCATCCAATTTGGACTGTTGTGCTATTTGTAATTGTTCAGACAGTTGTTGCAATAAAAGGGATTCTTGTGTGGAAGAAGATGAAATTTAAGTAGCAAACAAGATTGAAACCAAAGCAGATTACTCTTTTAAAATTTTGTAAAATTTGTAAAATTAAATATTTTATGTACTCTTAACAACGCAAATACATGTAATATTTTGCCATAATCAATGAATGCAATAATTATTAGTTTATTAATTATCTTAGCTACTTAAGCTGACTTAGTCCTAGTCTTATATAACTATTTACTTTTAAAGGAAATTTGTAAAACTTCTGAATAGAAAAAAAACACTTATTAAACAAATAACCTCCTTTTAAAAATTAAAATTTATCCTCCCCTTGTGGACATTTTTTTAGCCAGCATTGGTAATTCAGTTATATTATCTCAGTAGGCTTCACTAAAAGATTTCTTATTAGTATTAGCAATGCATGTACTTCAATAACTATTTTTTCCCTCAAAGATGTTAAAAATAACTTAAAATAACGGTTGCATGGAATATTTTTGTCAAAAGATGTTGATTATCTCGTTAAGGTTTCATTTGAAATGATTTGATACCAGCTTGGGAGAAAGGGAGAGACTTGCAAAAATGTTAATACAATAATTTGCTCAATTTTAATTGAATAATTTTGGGATTGAAGATTTAGAGTTTCAAGTCGAAATCACAAATTGGAACTTTGACTTAAAATATAAAAAATACAAGTTCTGTAGACAGAAATTGAGGTTTCTAGAATGGATCTACGTAAAACAGTAAATTGTTTGAATTTTAAAAGCAATAATTGCGATATTAGTCATTATTAATTACTAGATTTTGAAATAAAATAAACCCCAATAGCTTTACTTTGTAAACAATTAATACATACAGTACACCTCGGATTATCCGGACATCACATTATCCGGATCCCGGATTATCCGGACCGCTTAACCGTGAAAAAATTTAAATCACGCGGTAAAAACGTGATTTTAGTGATTTTGACGCGTAAAGAGTGCCTTCTAAAAAGTAAGATGGAACTGCATTTCACAATACACTAACATGTTGTGCAGTCTTGATACGCTGTTTGCAGCTTCAGTATAGCAGTGGCTAGGTTCGCGATCGCTATTTAGGCGATATTATAATAACCTCGGATTATCCGCATTCTTAGTTATCCGGATCGGTGTTCCGCCAAATTAATCCGGATAATCCGAGGTGTACTGTATATACGTTCATATGAGTCTTCTTCGACTTTTTTAAAACATTGAAAACATAATATTATGTTTCATGTTACATGTAATAGTCTAAACAAAGATATTATTATGCCTGGTTTAATTAACCAGTAGTAGGTCTACAATCTTGGTTTATATTATAAGCAATCCAAGATTAATTTCTTATCAAATTTATTTAACTGTAAATGGCCCCACGAAGTACACTGTCCGAGTTTGTCTCATGCCCTGGCTGACGCCGCGCCGCGCCCGCGCCACTCGGGCGCCCCATCATAGTGTCGCGCTGCAAAATTTAGAAGGCTGCCATTCTGTAGCTATCAAAGCAAAAAGAATGAAATTTTGTAAAAAACTTTCTAATATAATATACTTTATGAATAAAGTGTTTTATTTGAAATCAGACCTGTTAATTAAGTTTTAGTGAGCATTAAGTTTAACATTGTCATTTTTTCATTTATTTTTACACAAAAAGGCATTTCTGACCCCCGTTAAGAAAACGTTCGCAACTTTTAGATTAAAATGTTCAAAATAGATGTTAAATGAATTGGTGAAAATTTGAACCAAAAACATTTAATAGGGAAAAAGTTATAACGACTGAAAGACAAAAATTGAATTTGAAGTAAAAATTATAAAACACTAGTTTTTGTTAAGAAACACAGTGTTCCCCCACCCAGAAGACAGTATAAATGATAAACTGTTGTCCGCTATGATGTTCCACATCGAATTATTCATAAATTAGCTGGTAGTACTCGAGTGGTCAGTAGGTGATCACTTTTAGGGGGTTTCCCGCTCGCCTAAGAAAACCCTGTCAATAAATCAAAATTATAAAAGGCTGGTTTTCCTTATAAACTCTGTAAAATGTAACTAAACTTGTGCAGTTTAAGTATTGAAATTAAAATTGTGACAGAATAATATTAATAAGATATAATAAATAGAATAGTAAATTAACAACATGAATAAGAATAATATTTGTCTTAAATCATATTAAACTAAAAATGAAGTCTGGCCTAAAACAAAATATTAAGGAGCTGTTCAAATGATGTTTTGAATAAAAACGTTTTTGTAGAAGCACTTCAAACACTAAAAAAACCTTTACTTTTTAGGGCTTTTATATGGCTTTAGCTTTTTTACTTATTGCTCAATGGAAAAAACCCAGATAACAAATGCAGTGCTTATCTATTTTTTTCTTATTTAAGTGCATTAAAAGTGGTTTTCATTAATAATCATGAATGAACCTGAAATTAGAAAAATATTAGATGATCAATCATAGAAAAAACATTAATGATGTAAGAAAATATTTTAAACTGTACAATATTTGTTTTGGAAAGAAAAAAATTATAGAAATTTAAAGTTTTACCTTTACTCTTGAGAAAAGCTACAAAAAATGAAATGTGAAGACAAATAATTAGTGGTAAAAATTTATAAGAACAGTATACAATCAACAAAGCTTCCCTATAGTCTCGTTAGTGATAGCGAAAACTATATTACACACCCACGTCCATAACAACGAAACAATGGATGAGTCATTCTTAAGAGAGCACTGCAATGGATACTGTACAAAAAGATTCGTGTTGTAACCTTGAGAATTCGTATAAAATAATAAAACTCACCATTGGTCCATGGGAAAATGTAATAATTTACTGGTGATACGTATGGTACAAATTTAACATTACAATATTTTGGTTTTGGAAATCAAATACAAATAATAATAATTAAAATCTTGATGTGGGAAGAATTTAGAAAAGTTCAAGTTAAGTAATTAAATTCAATTATTGAGTGGGCTAAACAATCTTACTTCTTGATCTTGAGTCTATCCAACACCACACTGAAGAAGAACAGGAAACAGGAGACGGGAAACACAATTAATTCTTGATGTAAACCAATCACAATTCACTATTTTAATTTTGAATATTTTTTGCCTATCTCAGCTGACTTTACAAATTTAGTTTTTGGAAATGATTTTGGAGCAAATAAAAAATAAAGATACTAAACAAAATAAAATGTAAAGGGAATATAAACAAATTCTGAATTGTAAGTAAATAAAGGTATTATTTCCCGAACAATCATATATATCCCTTTTTAAAACATCAGTTAAAAATACTATATATTTTCTAAGAATTTTTAATTAATATTTTCTAATAAGAATTCAGATTAAAATAAACTAATTTAGATATAATTGTATTTTTATTTTCATTAACTGTAATTTTTATTTTCTTATTTAGGAAGTCTCGTTGTGTGAATGTTTTGTGGCATATATCCAAATTCCTTTATTTAGGGTATAGTTATTTTAATTGGACAATGTCCATAAGAAATTGGAATCTCCACTGAAAATGCGTACACCAATAAAATTTCTAGTACTTAGCAACAAAAGAAAACGTTGAGTACAAACTTAAAACTTAAATCCCATACTCTTATATGAGCATATCTTGCGTGCTTGGTTGGTTGGTTTTTTAAACAATTATCTCAAAAATGGCTCCAAGGATTTCCTTCAAAGTCTGGAAATCAGTGCCGGCTTTAGCGAGTGCGAGGCCTTGGGCAAGAAAACGTTTGCGAGGCCCCCCCAAAGCCAATCCTATTCAATGCATTATTAATTTTTAGGCACATATTTAATCACATGTAAATTACGTGTAAGGGTAGTCCAGTGATTGAAAACATCGTGGTTCATGAAACTTATCCCATAAGGCCAATGCACAAATTCTCAAAGGCACTACACAATGTTAAAGCCTAACAGTTACAGAGTTTTTAATTCCAAGAGTGAACATCATTCCATAGTCTGCTTCAGTGTATCTATGACTTAGTTTAGAGATCTTAATTTTTTAGACCGCAAATCCTTACTATTTTTTGACAAATCTGCTAAATTGCAGTGACCACTGTTAAATTGAAGCACTTATTAGAAAATTTAAATAGGAGGTTTGGGAAATTCACGGTCATAAGTTGAGAATTTTAGGTGGGATCCTCTTCCTACAGTTTGGTAATAGTGTCGTACGACGCCAACACTCCTACTGTGAAATATTTTGTAATTCACCGGCAATAACCTCTCCGCATAAAACGGCTGAAACTAAAGGAACATTTAATTCCCTGCTACTTCCCATCGGTACTTAACTGTGCTCGCTGGTACCTAGTGATTACTGTATTAACTTTGAATACTTCAAGTAGTTCACACATTATTTTCTAAATTTTCTATTATTTTTATTTCTTTGCCTTGCCCAAACCATACACCTTTATCAAATAACCTAAACGGCGAAGATCGTATTGCGCTTACCGTTTTGCCTTCTTTTCAAATTGCATAGTTTCAGTATTACATGTGTAATCAGTCTCAAGGTTTAATAAATATCTCTCTGCTGTTTTATTGTGATTTGATTTTGTTTTCACCTATTTAAAACAAAGTAAAACTCCTATTAGAAGCGCGAGACCCTAGGCGACCCGCCCCTGTCACCCTACCCTAAGGCCGGCACTGCTGGAAATAAGTAATTTATGACTCAAAAACGTCTTTTATGCTAAATACTTGGCCAGAGAGAATTTAATAACGTAATAAAACAAATTTTAAAGTTGTAAAATTTTAACATTGGCCTTAAGAGTTGCCATAATATCAATGAAAATAAACAAGGAAAGAGTAAAAAAATGAAGTAATAATAACAGCTGCTTGCAATCTACACATCAAGGAAAAATATATTGAGTGGGGTGAAGAGTTCATGGAACAATAAAAAAGGTTTCTATTTATCAATTTTATGATATTGAAATATTTTATAGTAACTGGATGAACTGATAAACATGAAATAACACCGAGCAAGGCTCAACTTGAATCAACTTGGATAGACTTGGAAGGAAATCAACTAGAATCCTGAAATGGACTTGCAACAACTTTCTCCATAAAAATATCATAGGAAATGAGTATTCAGGTTTGCTGCCATGGTTTTTTAATAACCATGGCTTTTTGTAATAATCTAATGGATATCAACTAGATGAAGCCATTTCCCACGTTTAATTAAAAGTTAACTACTAATTAAAACACAAGTGAAAGTGGTTTGCATTGTCTCGACAATATGAAGTACTCTTAACATATGGTCTCAAATATGCGATCACCCACTTTCCACCCATTATTTGAACATACTGCATCAACAATACATTTTGATCTACAGTAGAGTCCCACAAACCCGGACTAATGTAGACTGAACGGAGTCCGGGTTTGTGAAAATTCCGAGTTATCGGGAAATGAGTAAAAATAAGAATAGTTGTTTCTGTTATTTCTATAAGAAATCATTTATTTATTGCATAGTAAGAAATAAAAAAACTACATTATCAGTTACAAAAAAAACTTAAAGAAAAACCAAAACTGTTTTATATGTGTCACACCGTGCTCTGGCCTTGAATCTCAGTGCACTTTATTGCTCTGGCAGGCTTTCCCAGTTATCCAGAATTCCGGGTTAGCGAAGTCCGGGTTTGCGGGACTCTACTGTATTAATTTCTATTATGCAGTGGTGTAGGTACGGGGGGGGGGGGGGATAAGGGGGATATATCCCCCCACTTGGACCTATAGTATGTAAAAAATTAATTATCCTCAAAAAAATTAAAGTTAGACAACGACTTTTAACTAGGAAGTAATTCTTTTACCACATTAAGAAATAAAAAATATTTGTAAAAATATATAAATAAAGTAATTATTATTATTATTTATTTAGTAGTTGAAAAACTGCCAAATGTGTTCAGCTCGTTCTTTTGGAGAACGAGCCAATGCCCGCTTCTGGTATGCGTGCGGCGACCACGTGTCTGCATAAATTATTCTGTATAATATGAGTTCCACTATGCCTCTAGATTGCATAAAAATGCTAGTTTAAAAGTTTTAATTTTCAAAAAGTTTCTGGAGGGGTGCCCCCAGACCCCCCCGGTTATATCCCCCCCCTTGACAAAAGTCTATCTACGCCACTGCTATTATGCTACACCAATTTAAGGAAACTAAAATTCAAATTTGAAGAAACTTTTTCATTACAAAAATCAGCATTCAAGATTATATTTAGAAAACCAAAAACATATTCTTGTAAAAGCATCTTCAAAATGTTTCAATTAATAACATTACCATAGTTTATATTGATATGAAAAAACTTTGTTTATAAAAACAATTTATCAAATTTTGAAACTACAAAATTGTTATATTTATGATCCAACCAGCATCTTGTTACAACGTCTCAAAGGACAACAATATCTGTGAACCGCCAAGGGAAAAGCGACCTTAACTTCCATTTTTTTGAAACTGAGTTATTAGTATATCCTTAATCTAAATTAAACCCCCAACAAACTGGTGAAGAATTTTCAAGATATCTTAAAAATGCCTGAATTATAAAATTTTGAATTTGAAATATTAAAAACATCAATTTTAGGAAATCAAGTTTGCAACTAAAGTTTTGCAAATTTCTAACTTAAATTTTTTTGTTATTACTAATATTATTGGTTATGATTTATATATAATTTTGTCAGATATTTAAAGCTGAATATGAATCCACCATCGAATTCGTATCAATTGTATATATTTTTTGACGAATGTTGCTGAAATAGGTTGGAGTAATAAAAGAACACAAAGATTTAAAGACAAAATGTCTTGTTACATGATAAACACTAAAGTTAATTTTAATTTTATACTCAAATATGAATTTATTGTAAAAAATCTTAACAAAATATGACATTATATTGGGTGTCTGAGTTTTTACGTTTTTATTTGTTGACCTTCTAGTACATTTTTGTTTGTTTTGAAACTTAACTTGGACCAGGAGCTACATCGTTGACTACTTCTTTTCGAAAATTCTATACATTTTCATGATCTGATTCCTGGATCAGGGCTTAGCAAGTCCTGCATTTATTCCTCACATAACTCTCGGATTTTCCTAACTTCAAAGCGTTACAATAGCATCGTGGAAGTCAAGGTCCCCTTTCTCCAGATTGCAAGGGTTTTGAAAAAAATTAATTTATATATGTTAAAAGTTTAATTCAGGAACTATGAAGATGGACCAAATATTGTTTGTAAACATATAAACAGTAAGAAACAATAAAAATCTGAAAATGTGTTTTTTGACCCTATCCTCTAAAACTTTCTGTCCTGTAAAATGCTGTCTGGGAAGATAAGGTCCCTTTTCCCTTGGTGGGTCACATAAAAGGAAAATCAATAATAACTGAAGAAATCTTTATACAAAATTGGCAATTAAACTGAAAAAAGAAGAAATCAAAGATAAACATTTTAAAAATGTCAGACAATGGAAAATTTAACAAAATTAAAAAATGTTTAAAAGGCAAAACTATAACCTGATACATAACATGTATTATTTACAAATGTATGTATTACATTAGTATAGGTTATAAATAAGCATCCTGGGTATGCCAATGTGAAAATATCTGTGTTCCGGGCAAATAAATAAATGTGACCCGCCAAGGGAAAAGGGACCTTAACTTCCATTTTTTTTAAATTGAGTTATTAGTATATCCCTAATCTACATTAAACGCCAAACAAACTGGTGAAAGAATTTTCAAGATATCTTAAAAAATGCCTGAGTTATAAATTGTTGAATTTGAAATTCTAGAAACATAAATTTTAGGAAATCGAAGTCTAAAGTTTTACAAATTTCTAACTTAAATTTTGTAGTTACTACTTACATTATTTGTTATGTTTTATATATCATTTTGTCAGAAATTTAAAGCTGAATATGAATCCACCATTTAATTTGTTTGAATGTTTTGTATTTTTTGTCAAATGCTGCTTAAATGGATGGAAGTAATAAAAAAACACAACGTTTTAAAGACAAACTATCTTGTTACATGATAAAAACTTAAGTTAATTTTAATTTTATACTTAAATAAGAATGTATTATAAAAATCTTAACAAAATATTACATTATATTAGGTGTCTGAGTTTTACTTTTTTATTTGTTGACCTTCTAAGTACACTTTAGTTTGTTTTGAAACTTCACATGGACCAGGGGCTTAAGTCGTTGACTACTTCTTTTGTAAGATCCTGTACACTTTCATGATCTGATTCCTGGATCAGGGCTTAGCAAGTCCTCCATTTATTCCTCACAGAACTCAAAGATTTTCTTAACTTCAAAGCGTTAAAATAGCATTGGGGAAGTCAAGTCCCCTTTCTCCAGATTGCAAGGGTTTTGAAAAAAATTGATTTAACCATGTTAAAAGTTAAATTCAGGTGTAAGATGGACCAAATATTGTTTTGAAACATAAAACAGTAAGAAACAATAAAAATCAGAAAATGTGTTTTTTCGACCCTATCCTCTAAAACTTGCTGTCCTGTAAAATTTTGTCTGGGAAGATAAGGTCCCTTTTCCCTTGGCGGGTCACAAATAGGCCTAAACAAAACCTTTTTAAGTGTCCCAGCACTCTTATGATTTACCGATATTTCATAGTGGTCTATTTAGACTAACTCTGAGTAATTTTAATGATTAAAACTCACCATCAAAGTACGGTGAAGAAACCCTATTGAATGAAATCTAATCAATCCACTAGCTCTCAGTCAAGGTGATATCAATTGACACTACCACTGACCTAACCAGGAAACTGGATAAAAATAGCATTTTAAAGAATTCCTATAATAGCTCTTTTTAAGTGTGAAAAACTTGAATCTTTCATTGTAAAATATTTGTGTGTTATCATTAACAATATGTTTAGAGCTGTTGTCCAATGGACAATAATGGGTTTTATTGGTGTTTCTATGGTGCCAGTGCCACAATAACTGATTCATGTTAAGATTGATTGGTGCCTCACTATATTATAATCAAGGCATTTTACTTACCTGTTTTGTTAATTAACAAATATAAAATATTAACATGTACTTTTGAACTATTCCTTTCATAAAAATTAGAAAATTTAGACATATTGGCCTCAGAATTTTTATCTATGTAGCAATACCTCAATTTTTATACCTCTAACAGTAAACCCATCTAGTCTTTATTGACTTAGGAATTTTAAAGAAAAACTCTAATGTATTATGTAGATAGTTTTGAGTCACCGAACAAGTAAATACCCCCGTTGCAGCAGACATGCATACTCAGCGAATTTCCAGTACAAAACAACATATTTCAATCCAACATAGCGAGATTTTAGAGGTTTTTGGAAGCTCCATAAGAATAACATGGGGAATGAGTATGCAGGTTTGCTGCTTAGGGTATATTAAAACTGGGTGGTTTAAATTCAATATTAAGTAGATCTGAACTAGAAGAAGCCACTTACCAAGTTTTATCAAGATGTGTTGAGAAATAAGCGAGATATAGAATTTTACTTATTTCCCATAAGGTTAACATTGGGACAACGTACTGTGTTTACCACTTTCAATATCTCGGTAACCAATGGACATAGAGCAGTGATTCAAAATACTAAATTGTTTGTTTTTTTGAGCTGAATTCAGTGGGGCCAACAAAAATTGGATTATTTTTATTTTTCTATGCAAAAAACTCAAAAAACCCATTTTTGGGGGGGTTTACCCCCCTTTACCCCCCCTTCCGGTAGTCGGATTGGGCTGAATTACGAACTCGTCCGAATAATTACTACTTTACACATCCATGCCAAATTTAATTAAGATTGGACCATTTTTACGCGAGTTATCGTGCTTAAAGACACATATATATATATATATATATATATATATATATATATATATATAGATATATATATATATAGATATATATATATTTATTTATGAAAATGAACGAATAGTGTTTTTTGCTTCTGGGGGCCCCAAAACAAAAAGTTATCATGGTCTCGGGCTTAGGTCTTACCATGAGTACTACGGTAACAGCTTCTTCCCTACAGGGGAAATTCGCTAAAAAATTGATGATTTAGGCTACAAATAATTATGGCTCAATGGGAAAAAATTATTCAGAGCAATGACATTGACTACACTCTTGAAATAATAATTGGTATTTAATTTCTTATCATATTTTCAATCTTATTATTTTTTTACTTAATCAAAATTAGCTGCTTACTTGTGGAGAGCAGCACACTGATGAAGAAAAACTATGCTTTCTTTCAAATTTTTTTATAATATGCTCCTTTTCAATTTGGCTTAAATGAAGACAGAAACATTCATAAAACATGTTTAAGAAAACATATTTAAGAGTAAGGACTAAAAATAATGTGGAAAATTAATACATGGTTTGCACTTAGGCCTATTGACTTATTATGTACTCACTAAAATGCTGACCATATTAATGTTTATTTATGAGCCTGCCCCTTGCACAATCAGACTTAGGGTAAATTTCTGTTCCTTTATTTAGAACATATTATTTTGTTTGAATGAAAAGAAATACACACTATTTGAATAAAAACCCAAGCTAATTTCCATATTTCCACAGGTAAGATATTGCAAACTATGAAACAACAAAACTTTTATTCCCAAATCAACCAATTTTTTTTGTGTGTCTGGATCAGGAAATTATAATTCAAGACTGGGTAGATGAAATGTTTGCCACTGGATGCCAACTTTAAGAATTATGGTATAGAATAAAAACGTGATCATCAAAATCACAGAATGAATATGTAAAAGAAAAAATAACTATGCGAAGTCCTTTCCCAAATACCGATACAATGTAATGAGACTTAAAATCTACTAAAACTATGTTCTATAAATTTTAAGAGGGGGCTAAAGGCAATTCGGTGTCGCCCTCATGGGAGAGATACGAACTAACATTACTCCGCACGATGATAATGGAACAAGTAGTGTGACGTGGTAGATAACCAGTTTTTTCTTAAAATATGGTCTTAACTAGCATATCACTTACTCTTTTACACTTTAAATGTCCAAAATATGACTTCAGAGGCTGATATAATGTCGTCGATCATTCATGGATGTGTCCAAACAGTGATGAATGTAGTAGATATTTCTCCGCAGGGTCAGCAATCAGCCCGTGTAAACGACTGTAATATATTTTAATTTTGAGAAAATAATTTTCTTGCATCTTGAAGAAAAATAAATTCAACACTAGGTTCATGAAGTACATTTTTAATTTTCTTTTTACATCCCGAGTTATTTTAGCACAAAATATCAACTAGCTAAAACCCACTCGGACGTCAATTACTCTCTTATTTTTTTATGTCGGAAAAATTAAAATTTCATATTGTAAGGAATTTTTTTTAATGTTTTGATATGTGACTTATGTTAAAAAATAACGACAGGATATGGTTCCGTGTGATGTTGTAACCCGTGAAAATCACGACACACCCCTGTGTGCAGGAATGCATTTCTACTATAATTTTCAGTCGAAAATCAAAACTTTGTAAATCAAATTAAAGTGGAAAAACCCTACAAAATATTACCATTTGCTTCCATGATTCTAAAAAAGCAAAAGAGTAATAACACCTAAAGTTCAGCCGATGATTTTTAAGTGATTGTTAATTAGGTAAATTCGACTATGTAAATTCAGAGAGATTACTCTTACATTTTTCGCATACATAATCACAATTCAAATAGTAATATTTTGTAGGGTTTTTTCTCCTCTTTAATTTGATATATAACGTTTTGATTTTCGATTGAAAATTATAGTTGAAATGCATTCCTGCACACAAGTGTGTTGTCGTGATTTTCACGGGTTACAACACCCCGCGGAACCATATCCTGACGTTATTTTTCAACTTAGGACAATAAGTTTCGTATCAAAATGGAAATAAATTAATTCTTCACAATATGAAATTTGTATTTTTCCTAAATCATTAAAAATTAGAGAGTATTTGACGTCCGAGTATTAATAGTGGGTTTTAGCTAGTTGATATTTTGTGCTAAAATAACTCGGAATGTAAAAAGAAAATGAAAAATGTACTTCACGAACCTAGTGTTGAAATTTTTCTTCAAAGAGCAATAATTATTTCCTCTAAATTAAAATATATTGCCGTAATTTGCGACCACATCAACGTTTACACGGGCTGATCGCCGACCCCACCGAGGAATATTTTTACTACATTTATCACTGTTTGGACACATATATGAATGATCGACAACATTGTATCAGCCTCTGAAGCTATATTTTGGACATTAAAAATGTAAAAGAGTAAGTTATATGCAAGTTAAGACCATATTTTTAGAAGAAAAAAAACTGGTTAAATACCACGTCACACTAATTGTTCCATTATCATCGCTGAGTAATGTTAGTTCGTATCTCTCCCGCGAGGGTGACACCGAATTGCCTTTAGCCCCTCTTAAGTTAAATCATATGCTTAAGTATGCGTGATGATTGGTGCATATGCCTTATGATTGGTGCTTGACAGCCATCTTATTCGCTGTAGTAATGTCGACATCAGGCAGTAAAGAAATGGTTAATGTGCAAAGATGTGACAAAAGCTTATATATATATAATTACATAAGGGAAATTTTTGCGCACAAATTGTGGGCGACTGACAAGTTGTAGGATGATGGAAGAGGGCTTAAATATAAAGTCTTGATGCCAGGGACTCAGGAAAAATACTGAAATTTCTTGAAGTTTACCAGTAAATGAGAAATAACGTAAAATCTCTGCCATTTAAAATGCATTGTGATATAAAAACATCTGCTTTGTTAAATAAAACATGTGGTGCTGACAGTGGCGGCTCATGAGTTTGTGTACTGGGGGTTCACAGTTAAAAAATATATATACATGATATCAATGATATTATACAAGAGTTATCGTCCTAAACTAATCGGTATTGAAGTACGTCAAACGCTTAAAAGACCGCAGCGCCTGCATTTCTTGAGATACCTGTTGTTATACACGAGTGTAATGTCTAAAATATTAAATTTAATAAGGCACCACCCTATCTTTGACGAAAATGAATCGTATTTTGTTACTATTACCCATTAAAATGATATTAACCCAAAATTAAGCATCAGTTAATTCTTCACTATTTTTTATTGACAATTTTTTATTTTTAATATTGCACATAAAAATAACTATAATTTTATTTTAAAAGATAATTATTCAGAGTAAACATATAAATAAGGCTTAAATAGTTAGTGCTGAACATGAATAAATGACTGAAACCAATTTTATTATTAATCTGTAGTCCTAAAATATACTGAGATAATTAATATTATAACAAAAAATCGGAAAACCGAATGTTTTTGAAATAAATAACTGTGAACTGAGGCCTAAAATTACGATGTTCCATCATTGATTAATGCTCTTCTTGATTAATTCTTGAATAAAAAATCATTAACCTACGATGAATTACCAATATACCTTGATTACCGAAAGAAAATGCGGCCGCGGCCACGCAGAACTGACTCCTTCTATTTCATACTGTTGAACTAAAATATATCGTTACAAGTTTTAGGAAATTTTATACGTTTAAAAAGTATAATACAAGTTTTTTTAGCAAGTTTTAAATAATTGTACAAGCTTTTGATAAATTTTATTCGTGTAAATAGTATCGCAAGTCTTTAAACAATTTGTAATTAATTCCTACCCCAAAAAATTTAATTTTTACATAGCCAGTTATGTTTTGACACGAATAACAATACATTTGCAATAAATTAAATATGCCATTATCATTAGCCAGGAGTGTAATAAATATTCTTGCTGAGGGTCAGCTATCGCGTGGCCGCTACGCCAATTGTTTTCTTTCGATAATCAGAGTATATCATAAAACACCATATTACATCACTGAAATATAACATATTTATCACTAAAAACAACATTAAAACACACAATATTTATATTAATAAACTTTAACATCATCCGAACCAAAAAACAAGTGTCAAGTCTCGTTAAAACGCACATGGGCACACTAGGAAGCAGCTCCGAGGGAAGCTCCATAAGGCACCATGCAATCAAGGTTCCTCCCCCGCCGCTGCCACAAATGGACTCGCCCTACACCTATAGTAGCCGCGGAGCTGTACTCCAAACTCAGTCTCGCCTCACTGGCTCTATTGACAACGTCGAGTTCCACTTCGCTGTTGGATTCGAGAACGCACTCTTCGCTGTTGCTTATTACTGTCATTTTTAATTGTTTGGGATATTCTGCGTTTATACAGAAGTATTTTAATAAATAACATTATTTGTGGTTTTTCATAGGGAGTTCACGTGCTCATGTGCTCCTATGCACGAACCGCCACTGGGTGCTGATACTTAATTCAAAACCACTATTTCATGATTTTCTTTTAGCCCTTTGAAGCACTAGTATACAACGCAATTATAATTACGCTAGTATAATTACGCAAGGGAAATTTTTGTGCCGAAATTTTGGGCGTTTGGTAGGTCGCATGATGATGGGATAGAGCTCAATTTCAAGGTCTTGATTCAAGGGATTCAAAAAAAATAGTGAAATTGCTTGAAGTTTACTTACAATGAGAAATAACGTTAAACATCTGCCATTTAAAAAGCATTGGGATCTAAAAAAGTCTGCTTTGCTTACTTAAGACATGTAGCGTTGATACTTGATTCAAACCCATATGCTAGATAGTATTTACATAATTTGATGGATCTAAAAGCCAGTTTTCTCTGAATGAATTTTGTACTATAATAAAGAATATTATGATCAGCCCCTTCAACCTCTAGTTTATTTTGAATTTTAATAACAAACCTATACATAACTTGTAACTGACAAAATATGTCAAAACACAAGAATCAATTCCTTACAACTTCGAAGCTTGCAAGAAAGAAGGTTGATAGTAAACTTAATCACTGATATAAAACCTTAACTTTATATAGGCTATTGAAAATAAGCCATTTATATAAGGTAAATAAGATTAAGATTATGAGTGAAAATGACATTCATAATTTACTACAAATTAATACAAATTTTAATTTTTCATCAGAATACTTATTGACAAACGTCTTATGAGTGTTATTTAATTGTTGGGCCTGCTTTAGATTATTAAAGTAGGTCAAAAGGCATGGTTTTCCCATGACAATACCGAGAATGACAGTATCGTTATCACTCCTCGCCTATCAAAACTACTTACGCTTGTTTGTTGCAAAAACATTTATTCATTGATAGAAAAGTGCAGCATTACATTACAGCACAACACAACATCATTTCTCACAATATCAATGGAAAAAATTACCATATTACTATTTATCTACAATACGAATAATTTTGTCGAAATTTGTCTCATTCAAATATAAACTTGTTTATGAGTGGTAAACCTCAAAGAGGTAAATTATAGTATTGAGACAAACAAACATTATGTTCAAAGGCTAAAAATAACTTTCATAGCCTAATTCATTTTAAGGAACTACAAGCCAAGAGAAATAGTGTATAACTTGTTTAAAATTCGCTAGAATTAAATCTGACAAAACCGATAATAACAGTAGATCAAAATAAAGTAATAAGCACTCATGTGACAACAGGCAGCCAGCCGTTGATTACCCAAGTGTCATTACAACAAATGGCTTACTGTGGCCTGAAGCAGAGGAAGGAATGTTGAAATCCTAACCAAATCTGAACTTTTCTGGCTGTTTATTTATACAAAATAAAATTAGATAAAAATATTTTAAATGACCGAGAAAAAAATAAGTATTTTCCTTTCGGTGTAGGTTGATTAAAAGTACCACCGTTGCAGCAGACCTGCATACGCAGCGAATTTCAAATGTAAAACAACATATGTCAATCCAACATAGCGAGATTTGACATGTTTTTGTAAGCTCCGTAAGAATAACATGGGGAATGAGAATGGAGGTATGCTGCTACAGGTATATTAAAATTGGGTGGTTTTATTAATTCAATATTTAGTAGATCTGAACTAGAAGAAGTCATTTACCAAGTTTTATCAAGATATGTTGAAAAATAAGCGAGATATAGAATTTTACTTATTTCCCATAAGGTTAACATGGGGACAACGTACTGTGTTTACCACTTTCAATATCTCGGTAACCAATGGACATAGAGCAGTGATTCAAAATACAACATTGTTTGTTTTTTTGAGCTGAATTCAATGGTGCTAACCAAAATTGGATTTTTTTTATTTTTCTATGAAAAAAAACCAAAAAACCCATTTTTGGAGGGTTTATCCCCCTTTACCCCCCCTTCCGGTGGTTCAACTACATGTCCGGTGGACTTTACATGTCTATACCAAATTTCATAAAGATCGGACCATTTTTATGGCCGCTATCGTGCTAACAGACACATATTATACATATATATTTTATATATATATATATATATATAAATTCGAACAAATAGTGTTTTTTGCTTCTGGGGGCCCCAAAAAGAAAAGTTTTCATGGTCTCGGGCTTAGGTCTTACCATAAGACCTACGGTAATAGCTTCTTCCCTGTAGGGGAAATTCTCTAAAATGTCCCTTCCTTTGGAAAATTATGGGCATTGTCTGACTCCATGGAGTGAAGCCTAAAGGGAGTAAGGGGAAACAATCAAAGGCACTTTGAGAAAAACCCTTTAATTTGAACACCTTGAATCATCTAAATTGTAGTAAAATGATACAGAATAAGAATAAGAATAATAAGAATAATAATCATTATTGTCATATAACATTCTTTTACAACTAGCAAGGCTTTAGTCCAGTCGCCAAATAGGAAAATATGCATGAAACTTGAAGTAGGGTCCGACTCAAATTTTATGACTGATTCTAGTACTATTTTATGAACAGAACAAGAATATGGCGGATGCCAGACTGGCATCCTTGAGCAATTTTGAATATCGAAGGTCAAAGTTGAAAGGGCCGAAAGTAGAGAAACAGATATTGAAAAAATATGTATTTGTGGTATCCAAACAAATATTCCGAAAGTTATTGATTTTAAACCATCACCAATAGTTGCTGGGTGGTAAATACTTTATTTTTATTGGCTATTAATTTTCAGCCGTCATCTTGGATCCGCCATATTGGATACAAGTTAATTTTTTTAAATGTGAGTGTGGTGTTGTGACACATCAATACAGAATAGATTTTCACGCTGATTACAGTGCCGCAATCCGTTTTTGAAAATATTGTTTCGTTCTCAAGATATACTCAAATAATTATTCTTCCCCATACATTTCTTATGGACGTTTCTAAATTAAACTATTTTTTTTGTTTCGTTTTTCTTATATCTCCGGTTCTAACCGCATTATAAAGTTTGTTTTGGTCTTAAATGACTCAGTGATTTAATGACTTCAATTTGAAATATTAATTATTCAAATACAACCAGTGGGAGGTGAGTTACAAAGCAATATTTAAGATAAAATGTCGATTTTTCAAAATTTATTTTTACTTAAATATTCATAGCTCAGGTTCTTAGCAAATCTAAACATTGTGTTCGGTCCTAAAACACTTACCTGATCTTTGTCTTTCATTTAAGACCAAAACGAACTTAAAAATGTGATTAGAACGGAAGGTATCAGAAAATCAAAACAAAAATATTTCAATTTGGAAGGTTATATGATCTTTGAATACGCTTAGCTCTTTTTCCCAAAGTCGGATTAACGTCATCAGTGGCCTAAAGGAAAGCCAGAGATTAGATGAGTGTTTTAAGACTAAAAATAATAT
Organism: Flexamia atlantica; assembly: GCA_035578135.1. NCBI lineage: Eukaryota > Metazoa > Arthropoda > Insecta > Hemiptera > Cicadellidae > Flexamia > Flexamia atlantica. Next base: position 87,238,499 of record JAQJVK010000001.1, read on the forward strand.
TGAGACTTACTTAGAACCCGAGATATAAATGTTTAAGTAAAAATAATTTTTGAAAAATCTAAATCTTATGTTCAATGTTGCTTTGTAACTCATCTCAGACTGATCGTAGTTATATGATTAATATTTACAATTGAAGCCATTAAATTACTGCATTTTTCAAGACCAAAACGAACTTTATAATGTGATTAGAACCGGGGATAAAAGAGAAACAAGACAAAAATAGTTAAATTTTGAAGATCTTATGATCTTTAAACAGTCATAACCCTTTTTACAAAGTGGTTTTTAAGTTGAAAATGGTTTAAATGAAAGCCAAAGATCAGATGAGTGTTTTAAGACCAACCATAATATTTAGACTTACCTAGAGCCTGAGATATAAACCTTTAAGTAAACATCAATTTTAAAAAATCAAAATTTTATGTTCAATGTTACTTTGTAACTCATCTCCGACTGGTCTTGTTTAAATGGACAATATTTCAAATTAAAGCCATTAAATCACTGAATCTATTAAGACCAAAACGAAATTTATAATGCGATTAGAACCGGAGATATAAGAAAAGCAAAACAAAAAAATAGTTTAATTTGGAAACTCCCATAAGAAATGTACAGGGAAGAATCATTATTTGAGTATATCTTGAGAACAAAACAATGTTTTCAAAAACGGATTGCAGCACTGTAATCAGCGTGAAAATCTAGTCTGTAATAATGTGTCACAACACCACATTCACGTTTAAAAAAAATAACTTGTATCCAATATGGCGGATCCAAGATGGCGGCTGAAAATTAATACCCAATAAAAATAAAGTATTTACCACCCAGCATTGGTGGTGTTTTAAAATCAATACCCCTTGGGAATATTTGTTTGGATACCACAAATACATATTTTTTCAATATCTGTTTCTCTATTTTCGGCCCTTTGAACTTTGACCTTTGATATTCAAAATTGCTCAAGGATGCCAATCCGGCATCCGCCATATTCTTGTTCAGTATCTAAAATAGTACTAGAATCAGTCATAAAATTTGAGTCAGACTCTACTTCAAGGTGTCATGGCTTGGCGACTGGACTACTTGTACAGAACAGATAACATTGTCAGTACATCTAGCCTAAAACAATTAAAATAAAAAAATACCCCCGTCGCAGCAGACCTGCGTACTTAGCGAATTTCCATAGGATTTATTTTGTATATGTGAGCATTCAACTTGTTTGAAGGAAGTATCATTTGAATACGTTAAGTAAATAATATACTAAAAACGCATATTTAATCATTCATGAGCTTTAAACATGAGGAAAATTAACAAAGATACCATATCGGTTTTCATTAGTAATACATACACTTTTGTATTCTATATAATTCTTAGTCTTTTAATTTTTAATAAATGTAATCTTGTTATAGACTATAAATGTCAACAAACATATAACCATTGAACTCAAAACAAACAAATAATTTAATCTCATGAAAAAATTAAATTCAATCATATGGTCAGTTTTATAGTAATTAAATCATCCCTGTTGCAACAGACCTACATCTGCAGCCAATTTCAATAAAACATATTATCAATCCTCATAATTTTAAACATACCATGTATTATGCTACATTTTCAGGCAGTTTAGACCAAGACATCCTCCCCTCCAAATGCTCTTACTTTCTTTATTAAATTTAAAAATAATTTGTATTTTTTTATATAGTATATATTTTCTGCAAAATCTTGATCAATCAACTCTAACTATTCAAAATAAACACAAATAAAATATTCAAGACCTGCAAATTTAATCATATGTTCAGAATTGTATTTTTTAAACATCTCAAATCAGGGTGACTATACTTTTTGGAAGGAAAAATTAAAAACAATATTGGACAACGTACTGTGTTTAGCACATCCAATATCATCCAAAATCTAAGCAACGGATTGACATAGAATAATAATTCAAAATGCTAAATTGTTTGTTTTTTTAAGCTGAATTCAATTTTGAAAATTAAGTTTAAAAATAATTAGTAAAAATGTGTTAAATCTTGAAAATAAATTTTATTTTTGGAAAAAAAAAACCTTAGAGTAAATCAATCTTGCTGGTTTTTGAACTCGAAGTCATGAATGACGCTTTACATGTTTGTTCAAAATTTCATCAAGATCGGACCTTTTTTACAAAAGTTATCGCGCCTACGGACAGGTATATATATATATATATATATATATATATATATATATGAAAATGAACGAACGGTGTTTTTGGGGTCTGGGGACCTTACTTACTTACTTCCTCTTCATGGATAGGCTTCATCAGCCTGTTCCGGCCTCATGGGTCTGGGGACCTCAAAATGAAAAAGTAACATGGTCCCGGGCTTAAGTCTCACCGTGCCGCCTACGGTAATAGCTACTTCCCTATAGGGGAAATTCGCTAAAAGAGAAAAGAAATCAAACGTTAAAATTGTTATTTAAAAACAATCAAACAAACTACATTTTATTTTCAAACTTAGCATTTAAAAAAGAATCAACCGAATAATACATTTTTCCAATCAAAAAATCTTTTAAGCTATTTCTAAAAGTGTTTTCCTTAATTACTTGTTTTAACTTGTTGGGCAGTCTATTAAAAAATTTAATTCCCATATATTGTGGTGTCTTTTCAGATAACGTCAGACGATGTCTTGAATACTGGAAATTTGTTTGAAATCATGTGCCATAATGATGTCTATGTTGAGTTTTACTTAGATTTTCTGAATTATTTTTAACAAACATCAGGTATCTTAAAATATAAGACCTAGTTAAATATATAGGGACTAGTTAGTACACCAAATTTTTTTAAACACGGTTTACCAGGTTTTCTTTTTGAAGAAAATGTCATAAGACGGATATATTTTTTTTGCATTTTGAAAATTGTATTTGCATAAGATGACATTCCCCAGAACTCAACTCCATAGTTTATAACTGGGTAAAAAAGGCCATAATATAGCATAAGCCTGGTTTTGGAGTCGATTACATCTCGAAGAACGATCATTTGGAAACAAATGGAGTTTAATTTCTTACATATTTTACTGACAAAAGTTTTCCAATTAAGATTTGAATCAATCACTATTCCCAAAAAATTGACCGATATATTGATCTCCAATAAATTATCCTGAAGTATAAAATTTTCTTTATCTGAATTTTTATTTTGTTGAGTTTGAAATCCGACTAATTGTGTTTTAGCATGGTTAAGCAATAAACTGTTTGCTGAAAACCAATTTTGAAGTTCCGTAAGTGTACTCTGAAAAACTAGGTAATTTTATGTCTTGAGTTGAATTTGCTTTCAATATCGCTGACGTATCATCCACGTAAAGTATTAGGTTAGAGGATATATTTAAAGGCAAATCGATAATATATAAAAGAAAAAGACAGTAATAGCTTATTCAATTTTGGGGAAATTCTCTAAACATCACTGATGGTTAGGTAAAATTTCTTACAATGTCTGGAAACCCATTGCAACCCATTTAAAGATTTTAATGAGTTCTAATTGTTAAAGATTTATATATAAACAAGAAGACAATGAAAGCATCTCGACAAAACTCGAAAGAGGATGTTAGATGTCACTTACAAGTCATCCAGTTATGACAGAAACCTATTGGCCAATATCCAAAGGTCAAAATAGAATAGACTAAAATGCTCCTCAACTGACACTCTACCAGCCAGCTATTGGAGTAGGCAGCTATTGGAATGGTCACAATTTGTAAATAAAAAAATACAAACTTAAAAATAAGTTTTTAAGTTTTACGCATGATTTGCTTAGTGGTAGTTTTTCTTGAACGTAATAAATTTTTTTTTCCTTTTTACCATTGAAGTATTGAATTGAATAAGTTTTTAAGATTTAGTTAAATTGGGTTTACTTGAGTCATTTTCAACTCAATCGGACATGATCTAGGATTCCAGGTTTAAGGAGAGCGAGATGACAGTGGACAGTGGTCCAGTCCAAGGCTACCACCACTGTCAAGGCTACTTTCCACTTGCAGGAACAATCTCCCTGGCCTTGACAACAACCAGCAGTCTCCTCGGGCCAGTTCACCAAGTCTCACCTCGTCTGGTGGCAAAACCCTGTGACACTAAAGGAAGCTTTCCATTTCACTGAATGGTTACTTTGAATATTACTTCAAATCCACAACACTCAATATCTGATTATGGTCTAATAAACTGCAGCAGAGGATTACAAAATCACAAAAATTATGTTTCAAATCATCCAGGTTATTGGGAGATTAAGGTTTAATCTAAAAATTATTGGCAATCTCCTAAAGTTCATAGTTATTTTAAGTTTCAAAATGGCTCTAAGAGGCCATTAATATTATTGTTGTCTTTTTTTCAATGTCAACTATTCTGTACTAGCTTTGCTAGTTGAAAAAGAATGTTTTATGTCAATAAAGGTTATTATTCTTATTTTTATTCTTATTCTTATTCACTTAATTAAAAGGGTTATTCTCTATGTGATGCACGGGACATTCAGACACTATATACCCTCGTAAATGTTACAAAATAAAATTTAATATTTTTTTCTTCATGCAGGTTAGTGTATTTCATCCAGAGGATTCTATACATTTAAAGAAAATTTAGTTTTTGTGTAATAAATTTAAGTTATCACTAGAAAAGTGATTGTGATGCACGGGACTCAGACAAAGTGTAGAGTTTCCTAAGTAAGGTGATTGCCATTTTTTTCTGTGATTTATGAGGTAAATCCTTTATCAAAAAATTTGTATTTTATTGTACAGTATAAAATGTTTTTGGTTTAAAAATATTTTTTGTCTTGAGAAAATTTAATATTTTGGTATATTAAAAAATGTTTTTAAATTCTAATACATCGTGATGCATGGGACAAAAGTTTCTGATTGCTTATTTACCACTTCTTTCAATTACATTTCAGAGGTGACCTAGATGTAGTAAATATACATTGAAATGAACATGTCAGAAGGTTTTTAAGGGTTTTCTCAAGTAAATTAAACAAATAAATGACAGGCGATTATTTACGTTATGCACGGGTCATTCAAACACTCTGTAGACTTTGTATGCATTACAAAATAAAAATTAATGTTTTTTCCGTCATGCAGGTGAAGTTTATTTCGCCATGCAAATTCTATTCATTGGAAGAAAAATTAATTTTTGTGTAATATAAATCAGTTATCACTAAAAATGTGATTGTAGTAATCAGGATTCAGTGCAAATGCTGAATTACCTGAGGAAAATGAGCTTAAATTGAATATTCAAATATTATTATTAAATTTATTAATTAATTGAATAAAGTTCATTGTTTATTAAAATTTTTTGCAGGGCCTAGATAAAATAATGTTTAAACAATATATTTCTTCATAGAAAATGCTTTATTTATTAATATTTTACATTTTTAATAAACGTAATGTATTCTAAATACACTTTAAGGATCGATAAATATGGCAAGATCCATATTAACTTTGTGTATCTGCAGTTACCTATCAATCTTTTTACCTATGTCCTGTGCATCACGTGATGGGACAGATTTTAAAAGTCATATAATTTAAAACAACACATATTTGAAATAAAAATATGGTTATACTTTATTTTGATAAACCTTAACAAAGTACCTTTGTATAATAAATGTTGTAATGATAATGCTATTTTTTAAGTCAGCAGAAAGCAACTGACTGATTGGATGTTTTTTGTGACGCACGGGACACAGTGACGTGTGTTTGGAAAATTGTCGTTTTAAGTGGCCTCAATAACTTAAAACATCTATTTTATGTTATTGGCGTGTTGCTCTAAGACAGTAATAATGTAGTTATATCATTTTATAAAAATATTCCAATTTGACCAAACAAATCAGCCTACATTTAAATCGGAGCAATTTTTCTGAGTGATAGGTGCTTACAAGATTGATTAACTTTGCAAGCTTATTTTTTCACAATAGGGTCATTCCACAGAAATGGTACACTTTGTAGTCACTCTGCCAAAAAACCTATTTATACATAAAAACTAGTTTTTATTATCATAACATATATAGTAATACAACTTTGGGAAAATAATACATGTTGTATAAAGTTGGTCAAGGGATTTTTAAGAAACATTAAGCTGTCCACAGAAGGTGACAAATCACTTCCGTGGACGGTCCCCCATCTAACTTTAACATAAAGATTCTAAAATACTGAGCCCTAATAATAGTTTAATTGACAAATAACAAGTGTTTTACAATAAAAACAACATTATTAATTGCTAACACAAATCAAATTACTGTAACACAGTTTTAATTTACCGTATTATACATAATTATACTTGTCCCCACATTTCTGTGCTTCTCTATGGAACAAACTGAAAGACAAAAAATATTAGTCACAGGCTAAATCAGCTCGTTCCTATTTTTCAGTATTGGAGGGAAACTATCTGAACTGTTGAGGTTAGGTGGCAAACAGTTTTGTTGCTCAATAGTTATTGTGCTGTTTTAAGTTAAAGTTCATTTTTTGCTGTTGGACAACCATACCTCATCACATCTGTGGCCAAAGAAAAACGGGTAAGTTGCCATAATACATAAAATATGTTTACTTATTAGTATTGCCATATAAGTAAAGCTTTTGTTTACAAAAAGTTATGTTACTAGCCTCTACATTTCAACTGAAAATAATTTCTTTAGCTCAAATCGTCACTTCCGTGGTCATCACTTCCGTGGACAATAATATTTTTAAATAGTTTTTTTTAGACTAAATTAGATGTTGTTAAGCTCGGCTACTATCATATTTTGTTTTCTAGTGATATAACGAAGAGTTAAAGGTAAGTATTGTCAAAATCGGTTACAAAAAAAATATATTAAAAAAATTAATCAAAGTGTACAATTTCTGTGGAATGACCCAATATGGAGGAAAAATATTATTTTTTTACCATAATCATTAAATTTATATATTTTACTAACAAAATACACCCTGTATTTTTAAAATTCATAATAGCGAAGGATTTGTAATTATTATTTAATTTGTTGGACTTTTCCTATCGCTTCTAGTGTTTAAACTACACTACGTTTCGAGAGGTATTGAAACTCCTCTCGTTTTCAAGTGACCCTACTTAAAGTTACATTAACCTACTTATGTTTATTTAACCTACTTTTTTTAGTTAATTTTTTAGCATCTTACTAAAGTAAAACCAAAATGTTCAGAGCAAGCCTCAAAAAATTGTGTCTATAGTATTAAATGTGAATGTGAAGGTGAATACATAGGAGAAACAAAACGGCCATTAAAAGTTCGTATTGGCGAACATAAAAGAAACACCAAAACTGGCGAAACAACCAGTTTGAAATTAGCCAAACACGCATGGGAGAAAGAACATAAATTCAACTTTGAAGGGGCAAAAATATTACACTATGAATCTCATTACTACAAAAGGAAGTTTGTTGAAGGGGCGTTAATAAAATTACATGAAAACCCAATTAGTCAGAGCAGTATTGATGTTAGGCCACTTTGGATACCTTTAATTAAATCACACTTTGAACAAAAAATAGCCCCAAAACCCACTCAAGACTTGTCTGTTGCAGAAGCTCCCGCGTCCAGAGTCCATCACATGGTCCTAAGATCCATGCGCCCGTGAATCTGCTTGGAGGAAACTCTTGCTATGGGTTGTGCGTCCTGTTCCCCACCTGTAGCTAGGAGGCGTGCTGTATATTTTTTGGAATTGCTGTACTTGTGCCCATATAGGTGCCTGGAGGAAACACACAGCCGATGCCTGAGTCATGTTCCCGAGATTTACCATGGAGGCGGGTCTTAGACCGCTGACGTCAACTTGTGCCCGTGGTGGGGGTAGGGCCGCTCCCCCTCCACTTGCTCTCACAGACGCTCTTCATTCGAGTTGCGTATGTGAGTGTGAGTGGACGTGTGTGCGTGTCGTGCCACTGCCAGCTTGGAAGCATTGCCGGCAGTAAGGTATATGTTTTTGTTTTAATTTTCTGTGCCCTTTATCATGTAATATGTTTTAGTTTTAATTTTCTTTCTGTATTAAGTATGTTTAATGTGTTTTGTATGAAATTTTGTGTGAGTGAGATTTCTGTTGAATGTTGGATGAATGTAATTGTATGTCAAAAAAACAAAAAAAACCCAAAAAAAGTAGGTTAAATAAACATAAGTAAGTTAATGTAACTTTAAGTAGGGTCACTTGAAAACCTCTCGAACGTTTCAAACCTACGTTGAAACCTACGTTTCAATACCTCTCGAAACGTAGTGTAGTTTAAACACTAGAAGCGATAGGAAAAGTCCAACAAATTAAATAATAAAATACACCCATTAAAATTTCTACAAAATTACTTTCAAAAACATCAAGTCAGTTTCACTTTCCAGAGAATTGCCCAAAAGACAATCCTATATTCTAAAACAAGCAATGTTTGTACGGGCAAAATTTTTACTTAGTCATAGGATTTTTGATTTTTTTGTTTAATTTGGGGTTTAAGGCCACCAGAAATCGATTGGTCTAAAATCTGGGAAAAATCCGTTTTGAGCGCTACAGCCTTTCAAAGTGCTCATCGTCTTGGGCATTTTTTGTTGTCAATATTAACCATAACAGCTGATTCAGGTTGTTTTTATTTATGTGCAGTTTAGAAAAATCATTTGATTTGTAAATAGGCCTAACTAATTTTGAGGTTATTTTGAATTAATTGTTTGAAGGAATATTTATTCTATGTATCGTTTGGTTAAATGTCTTTAAGGGTAATTTATAAGAATAAAAATGATTGGTGTCTACATGGGAAATACGAATATAAGCCGTCAAGTTTCCCAAAAGACCTTGCGCTGCTGTTCACCTGTCAACATAGACTTTTCAAATACTTTGCGGATGGCGTACGAAAGCTCTACGCTATCTTCGCATTCATATCACTCAATATTAAAGAAGACCAAACTAGCAACACCAGAGGCATCTACTGTTTCACCGCCGGGACCAGATCTATCTTCGAATGAAAATCGCCGTTCGGCCGACGCAAGATGCACAAGGAGAGTACGATCGACCGTGCAACGGGCAGATGATTTTTCTCAGCCCCACCAACCATCGCTCTAATATATCAAAACTTGAACTTGTGAAGAGTCACTTAGCGTTCCGACCAGCAATCGCAAGACCACTGCACTCCGACGAAGCGACAGAAAATATAACGACTAACTTCAACGGCACTTCCCTTCTGTGGCTGTTTATTACAACAGTACATCGTCGATATGTTTATCAGTGTTGAACGAGACCGAATCAACTTCTTTTTGCTAGAACAGAATAAGCGGAAGACACCGCTGTATAAAGGCGTTAATACCATGCTCAAACAGTGTTATCCTCATAAGTACTCCTGTTACAGTTATGAAAAATTTTAACTAAAACAGCTGAATCAGCCGGTTGTTCTTGTATACAATCCGAGCAAAGCTCGGTCCCCGGTACTAGAACTAATAATTTATTTCCACAAAATATTTACAAGATTATACAACATTTTTTAGTAATAGGTAATATATTCCCAGAGTAAAAAGAAAATCCTCATAGCCATTTTTGATATAATTGTGGGACTAAGCAATCAACCAAACTTTGTTCATATAGGAGTATAGGTTATATCTCGGGTATCTAGACATTGCACGGTATCTGACCCAACCAACAATAGTAATTTTAGCGAATTTCCCTTAAATTGTACCGTACTGTTTTGCATTCAGTAGAGTAATTAGTAAGTGTTCCTCATTATGTTTGGGCATGTGAAAAAGTGTTTTAGGCTGGAAAGAAGCATTGTATATTTATTCTGCAAATGAAAAAGACTGTTGGAAATTTGATTGAATCTCCGCTACTCATATATTTATAATGCTTGTCAAAATATTAATGTTGCATTGTAATTGGGCTTAGCCTGTTGTTTAACATTTTCAAACAAATAAATAAATTGAATAAGCAATCACCGTGTATATCTTATGGTAAGGCCGTTGATTTTGGATGAAGAATTTACAAATGTAATAATTTTACTAAGAATTTATACTCAATGGTAAGACCTAAGCCAGGGACCAACACAATATATATATATGTATATATATATATATATATATATATATATATTTTAAATCAACATGAGTACCCTTTTGTGTAAATAATTTTATTCGCATGTATCATATAATATAATTTACAATTTAGACTTGAAAATGGCATAATTAGTCAAAACTAGTTGTCTAATAAAAAAAATATTAACAAAGAAAGGATACTTGTTTCAATTGAAAAATGTTAATCAAAATAATTATATAATAGCCTATATATCATATGCCTGTTAACGCGATAGGCTAGTAGCTATAAAAATGGTATGAACTAAGTGAAATTTGGTACAGGCATGGAAGTGATACCATAATCACTTGGACGAGTTCGAAATCCAGCCGGATCAGATCACCGGCAAGGGAGGAAAATAATAAACCCCCATAAATGGGTTGTTTGGGGGTTTTGGTATAGGTTAATTGAAATGGTCAATTTTGGTTCACACCATGGAATTCAGCTAGATAAAAAAATGTATTTTGAGTAATTTCTCTGTCTAATTGATACCGAGACATTGAAAGCGGTATACACAATACATTGTTCCAATGATACCCTTAACCCTCGAGCGGGCGCACGCGGAGTTTTCCTCCGCACGTGTTTTTTATGTTAAAATAAACAGACATAATGGGTGTCGGCGGTCGTGTCCGGCTCCGTACTTTATGCCCCTCATTCCAGGAATTTCCTGGAAATACCCTGGGGGGGTATTTCCAGGAATACCCCCCACCCCCCCTTGGTACCTCATTATATGCAATTCAGAGATGCCGTCTCAGTTTGCGGAGCGCCCTCTCCCGTTACACAGACACTGATACCTATTTTAAAAATTCATAATAGCAATGGATTTGTAATTATTATTAATTTTTTGGACTTTTCCTTTTGCTTTTGAAAAAAGGAAGCGAAAGGGAAAGTCCAAAAATGTAAATAATAATTAATACATAATTTATACTAGAAAATTACTTACTATGTTCAATTGAAACATAACACCTATTAAGTTGAACAATTAATTGAATCGACGATGAAAAGTGATTCCTAATGAAGTTTGTCAACATTTAAATACAACATTTCGTAATAAAACAATAAAAATGGGTTAAATTTGTGCAATCTAGTGTTGCAGAGTAAAACTCCGCATGCGCCCGCTCGCGTTTTGCCGGTGAAGCGCCCGCTCAAGGGTTAAGGGAAATAAATAAAATTTTGTATCTTGCTTATTTCTAAACATATCTTAATGAAACTAAATTTTTTGCCTCATCTATTTGAGATCAATGGATTATATGTAAGCTTAAAATTTCAGATTTTTCCATTTAGTGGACAACAAACCTGCATACTCATTCCCCAAGTTATCCTTATTCAAAATAAATGAAATTCCATATCTTTTTATTTGATATTTTTTATAGATCTTTTTAATCATTCTTTAATCATTCTTAATAAGACAGGTACCTCATGGAGGACGTTATCCTGAATATGAGTGAAGGATGAGTGTGATGATCGTGATGATAGTGGCGCGATCTTGTAGCCTTGCTACTGACTACGGTTGGCACATTCCTTAGACAGGATTGTTAATTAATAGCCCAACAACCAATGGCAGCTGGCTCCAGAAACAACCTTTCAAAAATCTGATATAGGCTACTTTATTTCCTCTTCTAGTTGAGTATAATAATTGGATGTTGATTTAAAACTACCCAGTTTTCACATCACTGCATTCTCATTCCCTAAGTTATTCTTACAGAGGAATAAAAAGTTAAAAACTAATATAATGAAATACAAATTTTTGATGGAAGTATGATTGTGCAGGACATATTTTTATACCAAAAGAACCAAAATACTGGTAAAGCTCGCAGCAGTTATAGAAGTAAGATTGGAACAAGAAGAATGAAAAGAAACAAATAGAGAGCGGGTTTTTCATACCTTATTGAGTTTTCCTAATGCTGATATCAAGTCAGCCCACTCACTGGTGTACTCAAAACTCTTGAGTGCCTTGTCAACTGCTGACACATACCTGCAAGGCAAATTAATCAATTAAATTATTACTAAAAATCCCCCATTGTAGTGAAGTTGACCTATTGATCTGACTGGACGATAAGTCTGATCGAAGAAAATTAAAGTTGACCAATGTGACAGACAATAATGTCTAAAATAAGACCACATTTACATCTAATGTTGTTTATAGAGAAATCTTTTAGAACTTATTATATAAAAACTTTTCCCTACAGCTTTTATTTTGGATTAATCATGTGAAATGACCCACAAATGTATATAATAATTTATATAATTTTCATACATTGATGTTTATAATTTTTAAAAAGATAATATAATGTTTATAATTTTTAAAAGGATAATATATATATATATATATATATATATATATATATATATATTAAAGAGAGAAAGAAATTCCTTAAGTACCCTTTTTTTAACATTTGTAATATATAACATTAAAATAATATATATATATATATATGTATGTATGTATATATTAGCCAGCCAGTAAAAGGTAATTAGGGTGGAGCCCAAAGGGCCCAATCAATATACATGATATAAGACAGCAAATATGTCATCAAATTACGACTACTTGGTCTAAAACAACATTGAACTTATTTTCCTTGGTAAAAAAGTTGCCAAATGGAATTGTGATTAAGATAATAATAGAATACTTCTCTGCGTATGAAAAAATATTGACACTACAACAGCATAATAAATTCACCAATCATTCAACTTTATTTCATTTGTCTACAATTTAGCTTGAAACAAACTACCTTAGAACTTCTTTAGGCTTCAGTTTGAATATGTTTATGAGAACAGGATGTTTGGCAGGCAACCCAAGCAACTTGTTGTTTCTGATCATCTGGCACCTTTAGCATAAACTTTGCTGAAAAGAGCATCCTCACAACTTTTAATCAATCATTTATATTGTTATTGACTTGGTTTATGGTCTGACTTTGAAATAATAAGCTTGGGTGTCAATTTATTTACAGCATGATAATTGATAAAAGAAAAATAATTTTATAAATATGTTTTCTTTGTTTTTGTTACTGAAAAATATAACTTTTCTTCTTTGCCTGGTAAAAATAAAAGTTTCTTTCCTAAGGGATCTGCTAAGAGCAGAAAAAAACACTGAGGGTTCCACAATTAACCAAAAATCCTCAATCAATGGGGCCTGTTCAGATGATTATTTTAGCCTACTTTTGAAAAATTATAACACAAAGAAATAAGGCAGTAAAGAATTTATACAAATATTGCTATTAAGCAATTTAGAATTCCGGTAAAAACTTCATTTGGTGTAGGAACATTGTTATTGATAAATTTATATCCAAACAAAATTAAATTCTTAAAGAAGGTCCCAGCGAAGCATTACTGCTGAAATAAACCAAGATTCTGCTACTCCTTCCCAAGTGGGAAAAATTTGATTTTGGTTGCTCTTTTTTTTATAAAATGGTTAGTTACCAGCTTTTTTATTAATAGTACTTAAAGGCCTATTTGCACTAAGGTTGCTAGCACTGATGATCAACTGATTAGCAGCGGTGTTGGCAGAAACACAATGGGCGCGTTCAGCTGCAGTCACCGGTGGGTAATCTACAAACCTATAATAAGTGAACGATAGTGGTGGACGTACCACCTACTGATCATTGTTGTGCATCCACCGATGTTGTGTTTACGGTGGATTCAGTAAGTAACCGTACATTGTTGATTTTCAAGATGCGGTGGATTTGCCTATTAGAGACTATGGTTTCCGGTTAGCTACCGGTGACTGCGGCTGAACGTGCCCAATGAATTAGTATCTATCAGCCACATAACAGCTGATAGTCAGCGCTGGCAACCAGCCTAATGAAATCAGCTTAAGATGTCCAAGTTGTGATTTTAAAAAACATATTTAGTAATTTTTTTTAGTACGGTAAACTGGAACCAGAGCTTTTAGTTAGAACTAATGTTAATAGATATTATATTAGCATCTCTCTTGATCTCAATAAATAAATTTTCAGGTTTTTCTCTTTCATTTGGAGTTAAATGACTTCATTAATACACAAGAATGAATGATTTAAAAAAGTACTTTATGGAGGAGGAAAGCCATGATTGCAAATATACTAGTGACAGTCATTCACTATCTTATCATTTGTTTGGCTTGTTGTGTTGTTTAACCTAGTTCATTCTTCAACTAGAACCTCCTCTTTCAATATTTTGATGAAGTGATCAACAGCATTTTACTAATTAAAGATCTTTTCCTCGTCTTCAACTAATTTAAAGCGAATATCATCTAAAATTATTTATTTTACTATAAAAATTATAAATACATTATTAAAGATTGCTCTTTCCCCACAATGAACAGGAAAAGAGATTCACATTTCCTGTACTATAAAATTAACTAGGATAAGATTATCTGACAATGAATCAGAAAAGTAAGGAGATTCAGTAAAGGACCTAACTCTTACATGAGTTGCCTAAACGATAATCAGGAAGAACATTCAATACTTTATAGTATTGATAGGTGAACTTATTTTCACTTTGACTAGCCTGAACCTGCAGCGCCTAGGGCATTTTTTTATTCATGGCTTTCTCTGTCTTTTTAGTCCCCTAAATCACCTGCCTTTCACTGTTCACCGTTCAAAATTAAGATTGCCTGTATAAGCGTTTTTACTGCAGAGACGAGAATTTCCCAGACCTGCTGCCTATTTTTACAACTTCAAACTCCCATTTCCTTTCCACGTAACAACACTCAAACCAAAGCCGGGCCCTAAGTCTATAAAATAACGTGGGCCCCCCAAGCCCCTAAAAACCGCCACAAAACTGGGGGGCCTTGGAGGAGGAACCCACCAGCGGAAGAGGGGTCTGGATGGGGGCCCCAGGAAGGGCCCTCCCTCAGAAAATTTGTAAAAATTATATCTGTAAACTCACGTTTTTAGGCAATCTAGAGGCAAAAAACATACAAAGGTACTCCAGAAATAAATTCAAACTAATTGAGAGGCAAATTTTTGTTATTTCTCGGATTTAGGAAAATTAAAATTTGGCCTAAAAGCAAATGTTTCTACCATTTGTACAATAAAAGGGGTTGAATATTAATCCTTCGCAAAGCTGCTCCCGTCATTTAATTGGTAAACACACCCATTATTTATGTCTTTGGCGCTAGTCGCTTACCTGCTATTTGTAAATATGTGTGATTGTCTTTTTCGGCCGTTCGCAAAATACCCAAAGTTTCAGGATTTTCGCAAGTTTTCCATAATCGGTAAATACCCGACAGTTTTCTCCGGCTATTTGCGTAATTTGTTATTCTCTCGTCAACATATCAAGACACCCAGGCCCATGATAGGAAAATGCAGTTCTTTCTATGGCCGTAAACAAACTACCAATCAATTAAACTTGTGAACGTTGGTGTGTATATTTGTATAGATCCATTACGACGAGTTAGGAGTTTTTATCTATATACTTTTAATGCTTGGAAAACACCCCTCTTGCAGCAGACCTGTATACTCAGCCAGTGGCGTAACTAGAACTTGGCTTTGGGGGGGGATGGATAAGAATAAAATAGAGAATAGAGTGTACACCATACCGGATAATATAGAACATTTTACTTAATAATATTAGGATTGTTAGTTTTTAGAATTTATTTAGGTAATAACTACCCTTAAAAAGGTAGTTATTAAGGGCAGTACCCAAGGGGCGTCTCTTTGGTCCCTTGTAAGGAAACATACTCATCTCCAACATAATCATCTGAGTTTTTTCGTAGTTTACAATTACTTAAATACAACTTTTGATTATAGTTAAAATGTAATCAAAACATACAAAATGTACAAAATATTATTATCAAGGAAAACATAAACAGTTGGGATACTTTTTAAGTAGCTCGACGAATTTTGTTGTTGAACAGAACCGAGCGAGATGGTCTAGAAGTTATACTGGATTTCCCAAATCAATCAAAAAAACGTATTTTTACGTCCAACACTAAAAAAGTTGTATGAATCATACATTACAATTCTTAAAAATGTATGGCCCTAGGGCTATGATATAATTAAGCTGTGCTTACAAGGATTTTGAATCTGAAACTTATCAACTTAGAAAACAAAACTTTGGGACTTATTGAGAATTATTAAAAATGTGTTTCAATTCTATGAATATTGATAATTTTTATAATAATGGCCACTTGTTTTGAAAATTAACATGTTGCAATATTTTCTTGGTTAATAGTATATTTTTTACAATCGTAACACATCACAAATAGGCAAAAATAAGAATTTTTTTAATATCGATAACATTGTAGTTTTTCATATTCCATGTCTCTTATTATACATATTCCATGTCTCTTGTTTTGTTATTTCTCTGGCAGTTTTTCTTATCACTGTGTATGTTTTATGTCTGGATACCTCGTTAAGACTAAGGCATTAAAAACAAAAGAGCAGAAAATTTTACTATTTTTTAGCGAATTTCCCCTATAGGGAAGAAGCTATTACCGTAGGTCTCATGGTAAGACCTAAGCTCGGGACCACTATAACTTTTCGTTTTGGGGCCCCCAGAAGCAAAAAACACTATTCGTTTGAATTTATATATATATATCTATGTGTCTGTTAGCACGATAGCGGCCGCAAAAATGGTCCGATTTTTATGAAATTTGGTACGGACATGTAAAGTGGTAATCAATTGGACTAGTTCGTGAACCAGCCCGATCGGACCACCGGAAGGGGGGGTAAAGGGGGATAAACCCCCCCAAAAATGGGTTTTTTGAGTTTTTTACATAGAAAAATAAAATTTATCGAATTTTTGTGGGCACCATTGAATTCAGCTCAAAAAAACAAACAATTTAGTATTCTGAATCACTGCTCTATGTCCATTGGTTACCGAGATATTGAAAGTGGTAAACACAGTACGTTGTCCCCATGTTAACCTTATGGGAAATAAGTAAAATTCTATATCTGGGTTATTTCTCAACATATCTTGTTGAAACTTGGTAAATAGCTTCTTCTAGTTCAGATCTATTAAATATTGAATTAAAACCACCCAGTTTTAATATACCTGTAGCAGCAAACCTGCATACTCATTACCCATGTTATTCTTATGGAGCTTACCAAAACATGTCAAAACTTGCTATGTTTGATTGATATATGTTGTTTTGCATTTGAAATTCGCTGAGTATGCAGGTCTGCTGCAACCGGGGTATTTTATTATTATTAGTGTAAACAGAAGAATAAACGATTTTCTTGAATGAAATTAAAATAATCCTTTCTTTTCAAATTAATGAGGAGTAGCAAAATCATGCACCGTATCCGTAGAAGAGCATAGGCTGATCGACAGCGACAGTGTCGGACGACGGACGGACATGAGAAACATTTGGCAACAATGTGACACTCCGCTCTTCGCCGAACCAATGACGAACCCCATACCCCCGCCGCGGCAGGGTATGCTTTAGTCCTATCCAAATTTTAATCCTAGGCCTCTTATAGTTTTTAACATTATACAACTTGAGTATTTGTATTAAAAGAAGTAAGATTGCTGTGCTATACTAATATTTTTTTATATTAGGATTCTGGGGGGGGTTCTATCCCCCTCATCCCCCCCCATAGTTACGCCACTGTACTCAGCGAATTTCAAACATGTAAAAACATATTTCAAACCAATGTAGCGAGATATGACATGTTTTTTGGAATCTCTATAGGAATAACCTGAGAAATGAGTATGCAGGTTTGCTGCAACAGGCATGTTAAAATTGGTTGGTTTTAATTCAATTAATTATATATCTGAACTATAAGAAATCATATACTATGCCTTATCAAGATATGATATGAAATAAGGAAGATATAGAATTTTTCCCATAAAGATAACATGGGGAAAGAGTATGCAGGTTTGCTGCCATGGAAATTGAAATTCTAAGATTTGTTTGCAATAATCCAGTAAATATCAACTAGAGGAGGCTACAAACCAAGTTTTATTAAAATAAGTTGAAAAATAAGATAGATATAGAATTTTACTACTTTCCCATCAAATTAACATCACTTTGACAACGTATTGAGTTAACCCTTGAGCAAGTGCTTCTCCCCGGTAAAACTGCAGAGGACGCATGCAGAGTTTTACTCGGCAACACTAAATCTCACAAATTTAACCCATTTTACTTGTTTTATAACACAACGTTATATTTAAAGGTTGATTAACTTAATTAGGAATCACATTTCATCATTGATATCATTAATCGTTCAACTTGATAGGAATATCGTTCAAATTTCAACTGAACATAGTAAGCAATTTTCAAGGATAACATAGGTATCACTGTGTTGCGAGAGAGGGCGCTCTGCAAACTGACATGGCATCACTGAATTGCAAGTAACAAGGTACCAAGGGAGGTGCAGGGTATAAATAGCTTGAGGGGATTCCTGGAATGAGGCGTGTGAGGTACAGAGCCAGACATGACTGCCGACACCTATTATGCCTCTTTGAAACAAGTGCAGAGGAAAACTCGGCATAGGCCCGCTCGAGGGTTAAACACTTCCAATAACTCGGTAACCAATGGACATAGAGCATAAAGCAATGATTCAAAATACAAAATTGTTTTTATCATAGAGTAATCTAAGTAAATTGTTTTTATGTGGAGCTAACAAAATTGGATTATATTTATCTTTCTATTCAAAAAACTCAAAAACTGATTTGTGGGACCACATTCATCAACCTTAACCAACCCCCCTTCTGATGGTCTGATCGGGCTAGTTACAAACATGTCTGAGAGATTACCATTTTACATGTCTGTACCAAATTCATTAAAATCGGACCCCAAAACAAAATTAAGCAGGCCTGTGCTGGCCCAGGGGGACAGGGGGACGTGTCCCCCTGCGCCCTCCCCTTAAGTTATAACCGGCGCCCTCTTGCCACCAACAATTTCATTTTTGAATTTATTGCGATAAAACTCGAAAATGTTCCGAATATTTTTTATTTACAATGCCGGCATATTAAAATATTACTTAGTCATTATTATAAAAGAGGGAACCTATGTTTTCCACCCTTGCTACTAAGAGCAACCTATGCTAACCTATGCTAAGGTTGAGAGACTTGTCTACATCACGCACTACCGGTGTCGAAAGAAACCGGGTATTTATCTTTCGGTATAGTAGCTTGGTGCGGGGCCTTGCAATCGACGCTTCAACCTTTAAATATACTTCAAAAAACGCTGTTAAAAATCATGTTCAAAAAATGTAAAAGATATCCTACTGTTAATCTTTTTCAAGAGAGTGGAGTACTGACAATCAGACAATTGTATGTGATATTTCTTTCGCTTCACATTTATAAAAGGGTAAATTAAATTTTTTCGTCTATTACACATTCATATAGCACACGTTACTCTGATAATATCGGTATTATTCCTTTACAAATAACCAAGTCGATTGAATTAACTAACTCTTTTTATATAGCTCACGTTTTGTACAGTAATATTTGCCGTTACTTTAGTGAACTAAATATTTTTAATTGTAATTCTATAAAATCTTTTAAGAAGAATATTTTGGAATTTTTATTGAGAAATGGAATAGAAGAGGCGGAAATGATAATCAGAACCGGCTACTGGCGGACCTGACCCTTGAACCATGTACCACCGACGACGATGGCGGCGACTTGTCGACCGACAGACGGACGGCGCCCTCCTCCGTCTCCTCACCCCTCAGCACCACGGCTACTCCTGCACTACGTCCAATAGCTTAGCTCGTTATTATTCTTACCACAGTTGATACTTCGCGCTTCGACACTGGGAGCGTCATTGTATATAAAAATAAAGTACAAATCGTAATCAGTATTAAAAAGTATTAATAAATTAGTTTAAAAACTTTTCCTAGCATTTTCAGATTTTTAGAATAGAAATTAATTTACAGCCATCGTCAGTTGGATAGGTGCTCTGGTCTGCGTACAGGCTCTTTGCCCATGCAGGCCATTTCCCTTGGCAATGTATTGATAACAATATGCACAAAAAAAATATTCAAAATGTAGATTTTTAAGATAGCATATTGTTAAGTAATTTCATTTTTGTTTATTTCTACTAAAACCAATTGTAAACTTGTAATTAATTACTGGGAAATAAAGCGATTTTTCATTTCATTTACCCGGTTTTTTTTTTTTTTTTTGGCTGTTTGGGGATTTTACAAGGGATTAAGAAAATCCGGGGATTTTAAACTTGGATTGGGGGTTTGAACCAACATGAATTATGTAAAAAAATCCAGGAGGATTTTAGACCAACAACAAAAACGTGCAGAAATTACAGCTAGGCCTATTTTATTTTCTTCAATTAAAGTTGTTAGTAATGTGTTTGGTAAGGTCCTATTGTTCTATTGGTCTCAACTCCCCTCAACCTGCTAAATAAAAATGAAATGATAGGCAGTGTTGCCAGAACCTATTGGTGTTCGGATACTTTGCGAGGATTAAAAATACCCGGGTTAAACTCGGAAATTTAGACTTGGGCAGTGGGGATTTACTCAACACTCTCAGTAAATGAAAAAAAAGGGTAAGGCCGGGATTATTTCAAGTATACTAAAACCAAAACAAAAGTAAAAAAAATTGTTTTTATATAGCAAGAGAACAATAATTGTAATAACTCTTTTTTGTAACAGGAGGCCCCTTGTTGGGTATTTTGAAACACTTGCAGTGATTTTTTCGGGAATTTATCCTGTTTTTGGTACTTTGAAGGTTTTGCGAGGATTATTGTCGTCTTACCGGGTAGAAGCAGGGATTTTTCATGGAGTTTGAGGGTAAAATTCCAGATCCAGTCTGACATCGCACCACCACATCACTGCTGTCTGCAGGATGCAGATGCCCGCTTCTTTTTTAAAGTAATCTCTTCCCCATTTTAGTGATTTTATAATGGCAGAATCATAGTTGATATTGAATAAATCATTATTAAAACTTGAAATTGCTAGATTTTTACTCATTTTAATGGTAGATACATTTTTTTTGATAAGTGTTGTCAACATGAAAATTAGTGGTGAGTCAATTTTAGCAATCACTAGCCGATATCGTCTGATATCATCCATGATTTGATCACTTCCTCTCATGGTCACCTCTTGTGGTTTTTTATATGGATTTCTTTTTGATTAGGCAGTTTTATGTAATGAAGGTCAGTGATAATTTTACGCTGATTGCAATTGGAAACTTTCAGTTTAATATCGATGTTATTTACAATTTTTAAAACAGTATTGTAGGCCTAAGTTAATTACTTAGATTTTTTTACCTTAATTTAGGTTTTTTTTTGTTTTGGCGGAGTTACCGATAAGTTAATGGATAAAGAACAAATAACTCGGCAAAAGATGAAAATCCTACTTCTTTTGTTGTTCAAAGGGCATTACTATATGGCAAACCTGGGAAGTACGAATTTTCCAGAATGCAATCAAGTGTCAGCCTTGCTTTGTTCGGATTTTTGGAGTTAAACAGTTCATGTTTATGACTCTGAATTGCATAAAAACGCGAGTTTATAGGTCTTATTTTCTAATATTTTCTAACCTCCCCTACACACTGACTGGCGCCCTGGTCGGCTTCTCCCCCGCCACTATAATAAAGAAGTAGCACTATAATAAAGAAGTTAGGCTTCACAAAGAGGAAATTTATATATTTTAATGTGAAAAGATTGCATACTAGAGTGCATTCAGTTATAAACACTACAGTACACCCATGGGTTTTACTGTAGTACTAAGATTTTGATTCAGAGCACTTTGCATAAGAAGGTAAAAATTTAATTTTGAAACTTTATAATTTTATCTCTAAGAAGTTAACATGAATATGTCGTTCAAGGCCTAAAAATCCTGAATTAAAAAAATTACTCCTGTCCTTCCCGTGCCCCCTCGGCCCCGAGTTTCAGACTTGGCTGACATGGCCTCTCAGCAGCCCTATTTAGAGCATAAAGCTCACTCTACTTTATACAGGTATGGTTTGTACCTATTTTTTCATAAGAAATAGTTTTCAGATTATGCAATTCTAATCATTAACATAAAGATATTTTACAAAATTCTATATCAGTCTTCAAATTATCCTAATTACAGGGTTATTGAGTGCTACGTATGTTTCATATTTCATAATCGTTTCAGCGGGTCAGTTTGGCTGTATGTATATCCTTTTGCCTTATTAAGTATGGTCAACTGCCATGCCTTTTACTTGATCCAAATTGAAAGGGAATTTAATTTAAAAACTCCCATCGCAGCAGACCTGTGTCCTCAGCGAATTTCCAAAGGATTTATTTTTTACATTGAGCATAATAATCATATGTAGCCTAAGGGAAAGTACCTGGTGGACCGAGCTTTGCTCGGTATTTTTTCAAAAATAACATTGCACAATGTTCTGCATTTAGCACATCCAATATCTCAGCATAGGATTGAGAAAAATTAATGAGGTTCTTAAAAATAATGAGGTTCATGTTCTTCATTTTTTAGAAGTAATGATTCAAAATGTTAGATTATTTGTTTTTTTAAGCTAAACTCAAACTTGACCTTTAAATAGTAAGGTATTAAATCTTGAAAATAAGTTTTATTTTGTCAAAAAACCCATCTTAGAGTAAACTGATATTGCTGGTTTTCTAACTCCAAGTCATGAATGTCGCTTTAAACGTTTGTTCCAAATTTCATCATAATCGGACCTATTTTACAAAAGTTATTGCGCCTACTGACAGGTATTTATATATTTTTACATATTTAAAAAAATATTATACATTTATATATATTTTTTATTTCTTCTGAATGGATTGAAAACGTTTGTATTGAACAAAAATTAGTAAATGTATATTCTTTTCATTATACACCTGTCTATTCACCTAGAATATGTATACGCATACATATGAAAATGAACGAATGTGTTTTTGGGGTCTATGGTCCCGGGCTTATGTCTCACTATGCCGGTAGTTGCTTTTTCCCTATAGCGGGAAATTCGCTAAAAATAAACCATATATTAAAGCATTATTTAGCTTAAAATCAAGCATGTGCACCGTGTACTACACATATTTTAATATAACCTTTATTAACCTTTAAGAAGGCATTTTTTCCAAGTCCCTGGTATGAAGACTTTTAATTTGAGCCCATAATTCTGAGCCTGTCTCTTTAGGCCTACCATCATTCTGTGTTTTCTTAAGGTTTTTATTTGAGAATCTTTATTTACACAGCTAATGTGCAATGGGTCCTAAATGGATTTTATAAAAAATAAATGGTATCAGCAAACTGACACACACTTTTCTCCTTTACAGCTATTCAAAGCGAAAAACCCTACAATAGAAAACAAATTTACAATTAATCTCACAAATAAATACCAAATTTATTATAATTATTAATGGAGATGTCGGTTTTGAAATATTTTCCGTTAGAATAAATGAGATAATTGATGTCGAATCTCACTCTTTTTACATACATCCACACACGGACAGACAAATACCACTCCAAAAACCACTTTTTGAATTCATGGAGCACTTAAACGAATATATCCACTAAAAATTCAAAATCAAAAATTTGACGAAAATAATACTTTCTCCATATTAGGCATACTATGTAGGCTATAGGTGGGAGGAAAGTAAAAAAAAAATTGTTATCAGCTACGATAGGCCTATTCATCTGGACCTGGACTGAGGAACATGGAGAATCAACAAGTTACGGTATTTTTTTAAAGCTAAAAATGTTTCTCTAATAATGGTAACTAGAGATCGCCAGTAGTCGAAAATTCAACCAATTTTCAAATTGACAAACGGAAATGGCTCATTTTGAAAACGATCTTTGCATACACCAATGCGTGTCTAAATACATTTCATGTAGTGCACATTTTTCATGTAAACACATAATGTAACTAAATGGGAACCAAAAAAAGAAGTTCAAGAAAGATTCAATCCTTGACTAATTATTTTATCTCGTCTCTGGCGCATATTTATGGCATGGTTTATGGTAATTAGTATTTTATTAAGACTCCACATTTATTTTTTTAAGACTGAGCTGATTATTGATTCAGAGAAAAGTAAAAATTCAGTCATCAAATAAGTTTATCCCATACACCCCATACCATAGTTCCATCCCTCCCTCAATTCATTCCTTCTCTCACTCTCTACCTCCCTTTATCGGCAAATATTTATCTCTTAATCTTATTTAAGCGACCAAATTTGATTTTTTCCCTAAATCTCAAATGAAACATTTTTGAATATGATATCTTTAATCTTCTCTAAATAGTCCTGATTTCATCAAATACTATATTTTCACTCCATGTCCCAATAAAACATGTGGCTTGAAATTGTTTGAAAACAATAATTTGTTCTTGACTCTGATAGATCTTTTACTGGACGAATACTAACTCATGTCATTAATGAATTCCTTACATTTGTTTATTGCTTGATAAAAATTTGTTATTGTTTTGGGTTTATATCTCTAATGACAGACAAAACAGTGTTCATTATTGCCCAATTTTCGCTCTCACGTAATGTTTCTACTTCTAATCTTTACTCAACCAAAAATATCATGTGTTAACAGCTTCATATGATGACAAAAGTACAGTTCTGTTTTGTTTTTCTATCTTCTCCATGGCAACTCATAAGGCCAATATTAAGTTTTTGAAATTTATAATTCAATTTTCTGCTTATCTAAAAGACTATTTTAAATTTTATTGGTATTGTGCACATCTACAGAAAAATACAATTTTATCGGTGTTCTTAGATTTTTGCTATGTTGCACTCAGGCTGAGAAAAAAGAAGGACAAAAACCTTATGGAAAAAATGCTTGTCTATTAATATAAAGATAACGAGATAATTAAAAAGAAATATTTGTTGTAAGCTTCTTAATGCCAAGGAAAATGTATAAATCATGCAGTGTGTCTTAGAACTTTTGTTGATTTATGTTTGAATGATGATGTATAATCAAAGGGGCAGATCTTTTATAGTATACTGCTGCATCAAACAAATAACAAACTTTTAAAAGTTCAACTGATATTTATTTGACTCCACTATTGATTGACCTTTAGTCTGTCTCGTCTTGAATGGCCACATGAGGCATATTTGATCCAAATGTCAACTGAATATGTCATGTTAGATTGAAAGAGCTTAAAATCTTATTGGAGCTACTATCAATATCATAATTCAGAATCACATTTTTTTATATAGCCTAGTATATATCATTAAAATACAGCTCATCAGCTGATGACAAAAAAATCACCGAGTGCTGCAGTCCCGGTATTAAACCAGATCATTTTATTAGGCCTATTATAAAACATAATTGGAAAAATGACGTCACCTTAACCCTTCCCGGGCTTTTGACGGATGTATCCATCAATTTCCATTTACGTTGTGGGCGTTGAGACGGACATATCCGTCAAATAAAATAATTTTTACGGGATAAAGACGGATATATCCGTCTCTAAAGTAAATTGATATACATTGTTTAAAATACGAAAATAAACATTACTAGTCATTATAATAAGGTTATTTCCTTTCTGCAGTTGGCAATAATGATTGCCGCACCTGTTTCAGCTGTTTTTTATGTCATATAGTGCTTGGATACTGGAAATAGTACCGAACTATCAGAGTGCACGTGCTCATCTTCTTGAGTGTTTGTAAACAGAGTTGATATGTAATTTCATGTTATTTAGATAAAATGACGAATCCAAATGATCCAAAATTTGAAGTGGACGTTATTGAGATGCTAAATAAAACTCCTAAATTTTGTAAACTTTTTATAAATGTCCAACTAAATGAACTTGATTTTTGAATATTTTTTGTAAAATTTGGCTACAATAAAAAAAGTTTGTTCATAGAAATTTTGAAATTCTTTTCCTTTTGTATTTTAGTGCTGTTTTTTGGACAAAATAACCTATATTTTGATAGATAATTAAAACAAGGGACAATCTAAGGCAGACGGATATATCCGTCCGTCGCCCACAAAGTACTCAAGATTATCGGCAGTTTTCATATTTCGTGATTTTCGTAACGGGCGGCGGACGGATATATCCGTTTACCTTATGTTTTTAGCGGGCCAAAGACGGATATATCCGTCAAATCAAATTTTATTTACTTTATAACTTGTTTAAAAAAATTATTTCATCGGTAAGGTAAGTTTTACCACAATCTATGAATTATTTCAAACAAATAAAAAACAAAAAATAGCAACTTTAGTTTTTGAATTTTGGCTTAAAATAATTCTGGCCACGAGCACAATTCAACGCCGCCCGGGAAGGGTTAACATCTGAATAGTGAGGTTGGTTAGTATAACAATGATTGGGGATTATTTTTGAAAAAGTCACCTCACTGCTTTTTTACATGCTTTTTTGAGATATTGACTCAGGACAAATGCCTATCATTGTTGGATGGCTAATCCCTACTCTGTGCACAATACAAAGTTCAAGCGAGAGTGAGGTTATCTTTCGAAACAGATAGAGTAAAATCGTGTTAACAAATATGTTTGTTAAGTATTGCATTTTATTGTTGACATAAAAATATATATACATTTTTATTTTTATACTCTTTAATTTTATTTTCAGAAATATAGGATTTTTAGCTATTTTCCCAGATTTTCCTGAACGGAGCATTGGGATTTTCCCGGGTTCCTGAAAACGCCGTTCCCACGCGTTTCTGCACCACTACACCACTGAAAGTAGGCCAAGCTCTACTTTGGCCTCCGTATAATACCAAAGTACCCCTTAATACCTTATTACCTTGATACCTTAATACCTCTTTAAGACCGGGACACAGCACTGGCTGTGTATTTTAACTGGAATATGAGTGAAGGATGAGTGTAGGATGATTGTGGTGCTATTTATTCTTACCCTTTATTTAGAACCGGAGATATTAATACCTACTTGACTAAAAACAAATTTCCAAAAAATTGATTTTTAAGTGAAATTGAGCCTTATAACTCATATACTTGTCCGATGTTGATAATTGACATTTCAAATGAAAGCCGGTATTTCACTGAGTACCGGTATTTTAAGACTAAAACGAACTAAATATCTTTTTTATAATGAGAGATAGCAGGAAAATAATCCAAAAAAATATTGAAAATACGAAACGTCCATAAGAAATGTATCGGGATGAATTATTATTTGTGCATATCTTTTTGAAGAATGCATATTTTCAAAAACGGATTTCAGCATTGTAACCAGCGTAAAAATATAGTTCATAATGATATATTACAACACCATCTTTACATTATAAAAAATAGAGTTGATATCCAATATAGTGGATCCAAGATGGCAGCTGAAAATTATTATCCTGTCAAAATGAAGGATAAGCCACCCAACAATGATAGGCATTAGTCCCGAGTCAATATCTCAAAAAATGCATGTAATAAACCCAGTGAGGTGATTTTTTTCAAAAATAATCCAATTTTATTTTTTTCAACTAGGCTAGTAATTTATTGATATTTTTGTTTTTTTTGGAGGCCACCCTCATACAGCGTGCTACGGCGGTTATGTTATCATAAAAATATGTTAGTAGCCTAGGACTTTCCTCATTTTGTTACGAATCGAACAACACCAAATGAATAATCATATTTTCACCCGCCAAAACCCGTTTACAGGTGATGCGCGCTCTCCGGTCAACGACCAGACATGGGCCTACTTGGAAGGGATTTGGCGGGCGCAAGTCCCGAAGTATAACTCATCTGGTATCGTTTGATTCGTAACATAACGAGGAATGTCCTACTGACATATTTTTGATAACCTAACATAACCGCCGCAGCGCGCTGTATAAGGGTGGCGATGGGGTGTTGACGATGCGGCAGTGACGACATGAACACTCAGTCATCGGCGCCGACTCCATGGGGCCCAAGGGGCCCGAGCCCCCCCCAATGTTGTGGGAAGGGGGGCTCAGCCCCCACAATATTGAGGAAAGCGTGCTTAGTTCACAAAAAAAAGTACTATTCCTACCACTAACATAAAGTAAAGAAATATTGTTGAAAAAATCTCCTGTTTCTATATTTATGCAACACAATGTCATTTTTTTATACGAAACCCTAATTTATTTGCTTTGAGTAGCTGAGTGAAGTTGGGTTAAACAGACGCAAAGCAGCTTTGGGGAATCCGGGAATTTTAATTTTGCGCACAAACGCAACATCACTGTCAACACTTGCCACTAGAAATGGGACTACGTGGTTCAGTCGTAGCGGCCTGGGTAGGGAGGGGGATGTCTGTCAGGTTGACAGGTGATTTACAGTACTGTAACTTACGCTTGAAGCTCAGTTCGTCGCTGTTTTTCTGTCACCAAACATTTAATGTGCTTGGAATTATTGATTATGGAGTGAATGTTATGAGTGATCTGTATTAGGTAATACAATGGACATATTTCTTGTAAAAAAAACACGTTTGGTTGCACTTAATAGAGCTCCATCGCCTAGCCCCGGAACGAGTCATGTTTCCCAAGGTAACGTACAGGTACCTACAGTTCAAACCCAAATTAGTCAGATATCTAAAAGTAATAGAAGGTTTCAAAAATCATGGGAGACTAGTTTTACCTGGATTGAATATGATGCTAATGTTGAAAGGGTGTATTGTAAAACCTGCAAAGAAGCCGGGGCTAAATCATTATTGAGTTTCAGCACGAAAAAAGAAGATGTTTTCACTTCAGTTGGCTTTTCCAATTGGAAAAAGGCGCTAGAGAAGTTTCGTTCTCACGAACGCTCAAGTGCACATAAAGAAGGGCTATGTAAACTTGCATCCGTATCAGCTGAAACTGTGGCCTCAAAACTAAATGACCAAATCAAATCTGAAATGGTAAAAGCCCAGACTTGCCTAATGGCTATCTTTACCTCTTTAAAATTTTTATGCCGCCAAGGTTTGGCAATAAGAGGTAGGGTGACCAGATTGTTTCCAAATAAAAACGGGACACTTCAACAAAACTCACCCCCCCCCCCCCCCCAAATGTCCAATGCCCAATACATCACACCATACACCAAGGTATTTAATTAATTATACGGGGGTCTCTGTAATTTACAAATTTTGTAATGGAATAATTTAAGTATCAAACTGGTACTGGTATCAAGCATGCATTTTTATTTCCATTTATTGAACTTATTACAGTGCACGACTGTTACAGTTTTTCTTTAAGGATACAATAAAATGGCATGCAGCCAAGAAAGGTAATTTTTTGGATAGCCACAGACTGAGGTTTAAAAATAATCAAGTCACATTTTAACATTTTATTATAAAAGAAAAAGATTTTCTAACAAAAAATTACCTAGGTGGTAATACGTGGTAACACATATAAAATAGTAGGATCAAAAAAGCACAGCAGTGCAGCCAACCGATTATTGCAGGTGGCGTAAAACTAAAATCTTGTTTACCATTTGGTAAAAGTTCGTAATATTCTTTTTCACCACACTACGACGAAATCGCCTGATTTACAAACGTCAAACGCGGACCGAAACACACCGTTTGCCGCCACAGGACCAAAAACGTTGGGGGCCCTAGGGCCAAAAGTCAGCTGATCGTTTATTTGCTTGAATCAACGTCAGAACATCACAAAATTATACGGCATTCAAGACAGGATAGTTGCGATCATATGATTGTCATAGCTGTGTTTTGTTTTCAAGTGAGTCAAATAATAATCAGTTTTGTTTAATAATTTAGGGTATATTTCATTGTGTAGTGTGGTGAAAAATAGCGATCGCACCTCGGCCAAAAGGGTTTTGCAGGCTCGAGATCGTGTTTCAACTTCGACGAAGTCGAAGTTGATCATTTTCGGCCCTCGTTGCGAAATATACTATTATAAACCGTAAGTAACGACAGTAACCTCTAAATTTTAAGATAACGTCAGGTGTGTTTTTTTTATATATAGTCTACTTTTAAAAAAATGGGACATTTTGATGTCCCGATAAAGTTTTTTGGGACAACGAAACGCACCGTGAAAAAACGGGACTTCTCCGTTTTTACAGGATGTCTGGTCACCCTAATAAGAGGACACGCTGAAATGAATTCTAACTTTCGCCAGTTGCTAAGAAAACATGACCTTCCTGCAGGGCCGCCGAGAGCCATGTCGGGCCCCAAGTCTGCACAACACACGGGCCCTTCGGGGGGTCTGCATGGGGGTTGCAGAATACCCACCAGCGAAAAGGGGGTACGGAGGCCCTCCCCCAGAAATTTTTCGAAAATTAGGTCTCTAAACTTACGTTTTTAGGCAGTCTAGAGGTGGAACATCATACGTCTATGAACTAAAAAAATCCGAACCAATTGAGGCTGAATGGTCGGTCGGACTTAGAAAATAGTCTACTTTGATAAAAAATTAAAAATCATCAGTGATCCCGTACCATTGGATTTTCTAGTCCTTCCTGTAACTTTCGCGTTCGTTCCACTCACAATGTTACTCTTCCGTTTTCTCACGATCAATTTTGCAAGATTACTTTTTCTGGTCATTTGCGTGAGTTGCAACATGTTGAACTCTTGTTGTTTACCATCGCGGATGATTTCATCATAACGTATATAGGCTGTTATTATATTTCAATGCAGATGGATGGAGAGGGAGGTCTGAGTCACTTTGCGATAGAATAGAGTAGAATTAAATATGTTTTATTTCAGGAATACAATTGTTACAAATTATGTAGCAAACGTCTATTTTTATAAAATACCTAAAATATAAAATAAAATTAATTACTCCTGGAGATTAAAATTTGGTCGTAATTATACTCTGTATACATCTGGTTGAGCCGTCGACCCCGAGCTACCTGCGGCCAACCCCAATAAACCCTCCCCGACTCCCAGCTGGCACGCAGCTGTTTCACTGATGAGTCACCTACTGGCTCTTCTAGTACAATGATACATTTTTTTAAATTTCAAATAATTTGATATTTTTTATATTTTTGTTGAAAAGTACTAAAAATGTTAAGAAAAATTATATAAAATTCAAGTAGATATTTTCTACACTTTTCTCGTTAAATAGATGCAAATAAATCTCAAGCAACTTTTATTTCTTTTCTTAAAGGGGAATTAATCAAAATATATAGTCGAATTTTATATCATTTTTCTTAACTTTCTTAGTACTTTTCAACAAAAATATAAAAAATATCAAATTATTTGAAATATAAAAAATGTATTATTGTACTAGGAGAGCCAGTAGGTGAATATACATACATCAGTGAAACAGCTGCGTGCCGGCCTGGAGTCGGGGAGGGTTTATTGGGGGTGGCCGCAGGTAGCTCGAGGTCGACGGCTCAACCAGATGTATACAGAGTATAGGTATGCTCACTACTCGCTGGCCACCACCGCCAGCGCCGTAGTGTACAGACAGTAGCAAATAAAATAGTGCAGATCGACAGACAAAACAATCGTTTTTGCCTTGACTAAATAAACACTGTATAATCAAAGTAATTTGCATGATAAAGCTAGACATTTTATTTTTTAACATGTACGCTTAATTTTATTTCCAAAAATTCAATATCAAAATTTCGTCAACTTAAAAAATCCGCTCATCCCGGGCCCCTTCGGAGCCCGGGCCCCAAGTTTCAGACTTGGCTGACATGGCCTCTCGGCGGCCCTGCCTTCCTGATTTGAGTTCATGGATGGGTCGTACGGGATATAAATTTGTTTTCACATGATATTCTTAACGAAATAATACATTTATTAGGTGACAGTTTTTTGAGAAAAGTCATACAGGAGTTAAAAAAAAGTGAATATTATTCTATTATGACGAAACATGTGACATTTCAGTTAGTGAGCAGGTAACATTTTGTATTAAGATCGTAAATGAAAATGTTGACATCTCTGAGGATTTTATTGGACTTTATGAAACAAAAAATACTGAAACGAACACTTTGTTTGAAGTCGTGAAAGATATTCTATTAGGGGCGGTTTGGGAGCTCGGGCCCAGCTAGTACGCGCCTAGCTTTAGGCGCGCCTAACTTTAGTCTACGTAGCAAAAGTCGGGCTTGGGAGCTCGCGACCAAGTTGAAATGGTTCGGTATCATCTTTAGTCGGTACTAAGTGGTAGTGTGGCTAGATGGACAGGGAATCGCGGGGAATTTTGGTTTTGGGGCTCGCGGCGGCAACTGCGAAACACCTGATCGACGACGGCAACAAAAGCGCCCTATGTGGTGCGTGGTGAGGGGAGTTTACAGTCCTCTTTATATTTTTCTATGAAGTGTTCGGGTAGGTGGATGACACAGTGAGAGTACTTTTAAATTTGTAGTTTTAATTTGTTGTTTTTATGGTTTTTTTTCAGTTAAATAATTGTGCCTATTAAAAAGTGTTGTTACTTTTTCATTTGTTTTTCAAATTGTTACTGCTACTTAATGAGCATGAAAATGAGTTACAAATAATTTTAATACACTTTTAAAACATTTCAACAAGAATGTTTTAAAACAATTTTAACAAGACTAAAACCAATTTGAACTGTTTTAATACAAGTTATTTGACTTCAAACTTTACAAGTTTTGTTTTCAGTTTTAACACTTTTAAAATTGTTTTGAAATAATTTTAATATGTGTTTTCCAAATTACATTAATACTAGTTTCAATATTAGTTTGAAACATTTTAAAAATTGTTCTGAGATAAGTTATTTAACTATCGCCATTGATACAAGATCGTAATAATTTTTAAGTTGTTTTAATAAAAGTTCCAAACAATTTTAAAATTATTTAAAAAAGTTTTTAACTCGTATTGATATGAAATCGTTGCCAAGTTTCGATGTATTGATAACAGTTTTAATACGAGTATGAACTTATTTTTAGCTATTTTTTTTTGCTCATTGGGATTTGAGTAAGTGCGAGAGAACATGGCTGATAAAGAGAAGAAGCGAACACAAAATTGAATGGATTGTAATTTTGATGACGAGCTGGTTGTATCCGAGGTGGATATATCCTAACATAGTCCAAATAGTCGAGGTACTCCATGTTGATGTCACCGGCACAAACTCACCCTACACTCCGCACAGTGACAACGCGCCTGGCTTTCAGAGTAGTATAAAACGGAACTCAACTGATAACGACTGCTCAGCGCTTCTGCGCAGTTCGTAGAAAAGTTTTTTGCCTCAATATCTTCACTCTTTTGCGTAAGGGGGGAGCGGGTGTACGTTTCTAATAACGTCAGACTTTAAAGTAGAATTGAATCATAAGTTACAGGGTGTTTTTTCAAACGCAACCCAAAACTTAATTTTATCAATGACGGATTATTTCCCCCCCCCCCAAGATTCCCGGTTTGTCCCCAATATATAGGCTAATTTTCTTTGGGGATACATAAAAATTAAGGGCTACGAAAAAATTCACAGGATAATCAGCACCTCAAAACAAACAAATCAAATTTAATGCAAGAAATTCAAAGACGTACCTAGCAACACGTGTTCAGGAATTTGATGGAGAGAACACAACTTTGTACAAATGCCAATTACGGATTGTTTGAATACATATAATGTAAACTAAATGTGATCAAACTTAAATAATAAGTAGTATAAAATGTAAGGATTAATAAAACAATACTGTTTCATATTTATATGTGCAATATTCAATCTTAAAAATGGGTTGCATTTAAAAAAAAACACCCTGTATTATTTGCTTAGCTTATCGATGTTAAAAGCCGCGATATTTTGTAACCCTGATAAGTATCGTAAAAAGTGTTTACAATCCAAAATATGCTTTGTTGAATAGTAATTTATAATTGGAATGTTGTGAATTTTGTGTGTATTTGCTGTTTTTCTCGTAGCTAAATCATACACCATATTTAGTTACAAAATTGTATTAATTTATTTATCAACGGAAAATAAATTACTATACCCGAATTTTTATGGCCAATTTGTTTGATATTACCGTTGATTAGTCAAAATCTTAACTAAAGCAAAGTAATCTACGCGATCTCTAGTACAATGTGAACATCAGGAACCAAAAATTAATTATTTTAAAATATTACTTAAGGGTAATGGAATTGTTTGGAATTTAATGACTAATCCAAATATAACAATCGTTTGGTTAAAGTGAAATTAATAAACAAGATAATTAGATAAAACCAACATGATGTTTACTTAGACCTGCCCCCAAGCAGGTCTAACTTTTGAGCCTAAAAGTCTAACTTTTGAGCCTAAAATCGACAGTTATGATGACAAAAAAAATTTATTAGGCCCGAACTTGGACTCCCAAACCCAACTAGATTATCTCTTAGGCGTGAGCCCAAGGCTACTTGACTCCCAAACCCAAAAAAGTTAGGCGCGAGATTATCCCTGCGCCAGTTAGGCTCGAGACCAACTAATACCGAGCTCCCAAACCGATTTTTTGGACGCCAGCCTAAATACTGGATATAACCGGTTCTTAGGCTCGGACTAGCGCTAATACCGAGCTCCCAAACCGCCCCTTAAGGTTAGATTTATCATTAGAAAATCTTCGTGGTCAGTGCTATGATGGTGCCTCCCAAATGTCTGGAAAATTCAATAGACTGCAGAAACTTATCAAAGATTTGCAGCCAAGGGCAACATTTATTCATTGTACTGCTCACTCTATCAACTTGGCTGTAGAAGACAGTTTACGCCTTTTGCCTGCAATGAGAGTTACCATATCGGTAATTGTTCACTTTCCAATGGTTGTCTAGAAATTGAAAATTATTTTTACAAAATGTAGGGAATTTTGCGCTGATTCCGGAAATGATAGTTGTTTTCCGCGGAAAACGTCAGAAAATGCCGGAAAATCGGAAAAACCGGAAAAAACTTTTTTTATGGAAATAGGTCATGTGGGTACTCAAATTAATCGGGAGAGTGAGCTGAACAAGAATATGCAAGAATTTTCAAGATCCGATGGATATTGACGGAGATATGGCCGGAAAAGCGTCGGAAAAGCCGAAAACAAACTTTGTCTAGAACATATCATGTGGGTACTCAAATTAAATGAAATTGCACGCTGAACAATAATCTGCAGTAATTTTCACGATCTGACGTCGAGATAAAGCCAAAAAACATAAAAATTGTTAAATCAACTTTTGTTTAAGTTATGTGAAGATGGATTTGGCTGGAATAAATTAGATAGGGATTGGTTATGTTAGTTTAGGTTGTGTTTGGTTTGGTTAGGTTAGGTTAGATTATGTCAGATTGTGATAAGAGTTGCATTATTTTAGGTTACATTAGGATTGGTTTAAAACGTTAAGTTTTAACGTTTTAAAACTTAAAACGTCTTAAACCAATCCTAAAAACTTAAAACGTTAAAACTTTTAACGTTAAGGTTGGTAAAAAGAATGTGATATTATAATCCTAATCTAACAATACCAAACCTAATTTAACCTAACCAAACATAATAGGTATAACGTAGGGAGGGCCTAACAAAATTCAATATATAACCTAACCAAGGAAAGAATCACTGAAAGATATATTGAATCATCGAACGAATAATAGTATTTTAACACCAACTTACCACAGAACAACTTTTTATGAACGTCATTTAATATTTAATAGAAGACAACTTGTAAATAATCTAGCAAATCAATTAAAATGTTTATTTTTTACAATTTCAGTGACTTTAAATCAAAATTTAGAAAATACTTGATTGAAAGTTCTTTTTATTCAATTCAAGAATATCTAAATGAATCTCAAGAAATAAGAACAAAAAGAAGATTTTTAGAAGATGATGGTTAAAATTTATAGTTTATAGTATCAATATTGTAATGCTGATGCAAATTCTAAATTTGTTCAAGCAATAAATTATTATTATTATAACCAAATTCAATATAACCTAACCAAACTTAATTTAACCTAGTCAAACCAAACCTAACGTAGTCTAACCTAACCTAAACCAACCAAACCTAACCTTAGATCCACAGTTTAGCATAACTCACCTAAAACTAACCCATTTTGTGCAAATCCATGACTTTTCCGGCACGTTTCCGGCCATAACTCCGTTAATCCGTGTCTGATCTTGGAAATTCTTGCATATTCTTCTTTATCTCAACCTCCCGATTAATTTGTGTACCCACATGACCTACTTCCAAGCCAAAAATTATTTTATCGTTTTTCCAATTTTCCAGCATTTTCCAACGTTTTCCGCGGGAAAAACTATCATTTCCGGAATCAGCGCAAAATTTCCTACATTTTGGAAAAAAATTTCAATTTGTAGACAACCATTTGAAAGTGAACATTTACCATTATATCATGAATCTTTCAAAAGACTTGATTAACACAGTTAGGGAGTCACCAAAACGCTAAACCTTTTTCAAGAGGTCCAATTTGAAAGTGGTAAGTCTACAACAGGCCTTCGTCCTCTGTGCCCGACTAGGTAGACGATGAGGGCGTCAAGTATCAAACAGGTCATAAGTAATTATGATTTACTAGTTGAGTTTTTTGAGAGGCTTTCCACGGAAGAATCCAGTGACGAGGCATCACTGCATTCTTCGGGCCGTATGCCAAAAAAATGCAGCAATTTCAAACTTATTTTTTCATCTGTTTGTACTATCACGTCATGGCTCCTGTAGAAGACATCAACACAAAGATCCAGTGTCCTCACGTAGGAGCAACTGAAGTTGAAATTAATCTGGAAAATCTAGCAGCTATACTTGACAAGAAGCGTTTAGAGTTCGATAAGTTTTGGGCAGAAACGTTGCAAAGGAAACCTTCCTTGGTTGATGAGCCTACATTGCCTCGTAAAAAACGTGTACCAATAAAACTTGATACACCAGGAGCAAGTGAGCAGCACGTTTTTTCACCCCTAAAGATTACTTTTTACAAGTATATAATGAAACTGTAGATGTTGTTAACAACTGCATCACAGAAAGGTACCACAACACTGGATTACCTGAAAAAGAATGTGTTTCCTCTGTAAGAGACAGTAACTCAAAACTGGAGAAGACTAAAGAGTTTTTTAAGGGTGACGTAGACACTGAGAGACTGGCTTTACATTTATCTATGCTTGGAGACATAGCCATTCAAAAACAAGTGTCAGTACCTTCCTTATACGAAATGAGGAAATTCTTACAGTCAGACAGTAGTGTGTGTAGTTTACTAAGTGAAGCTACAAAATGCATAACTCTACTCAGAACTGTTCCCGTGTCAACGTCTACAGCAGAGATCGTTTAGTGCGCTCCGACGTCTAAAGACCTACTTGAGGTCAACAATGACTCAGAGGCGTCTTAACAATTTAGCTGTTCTAAACGCACATCAGGACATATTAGACGATCTCAATCTGAGACAAATCTACAATGATTTTGTCAAAAGAAATGCAGTGCGAAGTTCAATGTTTGCTTTGTATTAGGCCTAATTCCGAAGTCGTTTGTTTAAAGATCATTGAACAAATGTAAAGACAGTATTTTTTTTTTATATATTTACGTAGGTCTGTCATATCTGAGTTATTTTTACTGCTTATCATTGGTAGTAAAAGCTTCTGATATTTTTTAGGCCTAATAGTACGTTGAAATTAAACCTAAACTTGGACATAAAAAAAAAGTTTCTAGCCAGCATCAAATTGTTCAATACACTTCCAAGTTCAAGTTCAAGTTAACAAAAGTTACACTGTATTAATTAAGCGTCGGGTTTGGGTGGAAGAAGGGTTAATAAGAGGAAAACCATTTAAGATATTTGCAAAAGGTAAAAAAAAAAACTCTACCATTTCCTCTCCTAAACCTCCCTTCCACAAAACCCCGACACTCAAATAAGTGTAACTTTTGTCTACACTTTGGGGGAAGTGAATTAAACAGTTTGTGGCTGGCTAAAAACTTTTTTTTGACATCCAGGTTTGCCACTTTTCAAAGCTGATTGCTCGGTACCATAATACTTTTTTCTTTAATTTCCTTCATTAATTAATGTCTTTATATTATATACTTACGAAAAGATGCCCAAAATTCATGTAAGTTATTAGTTGTTACTTTATTTAATATAGGCCTATAGTTGATGAATTGATGTACTATTGTTTTAAGCATTTGAAAAATAGTACAATTTCTCAGATGCTAGTGCAGTACGTTTCTATTACTTTGAATAATGAACAACTAACTTTTTTAGTTCAAATACGTTACTTTAATACATTAGTTTCACTTACATAGGCTATTTAGTAATATCCTAGATGTTTTCACTTTCATACTCTTGTGATTATTGTATTAAGCCGGCTCCACACATGCGTCATTCGGCATGCAGCGAGCAGCGATTCGCCGAATCACGATTAGTGTGGATGGGTGTTTATGTATTTGGCAAGTAGCAAACATTAGTGCTTGTTCATTGTCGGTCCTATAGCGAGACAAATAGTTCGCCGAACGTCGAACATTCGGTGCATGCCGAATAACGCATGTGTGGAGCCGGCTTTAAATAAACTTTGCTGTTCCAAAAAATGTTGTTAATTTCCACACTTATTTTAACGTCTAACAATTTTAGTTTTGTGGTGAATTAGATGAAAGATTCACCTGATCAAAACACAGCTGTGTTGTCATTGTCATATTATTTATTTATTCAATTCGTGTTTACTTTTGTACTAATTTCTAAAACTTGTTTACGTTGAGTTTTAAGTGTTATAAAGCCTTAATTAACTTAAAGGTTGTGTCTTATTTCAATTTATAACACTTATTAAATTCTTGAATGGAAAAAATATTCAGACCAGAAAGATTCAGCTCTACTCCTGACACTCCCAATGCAACTAAAGAATGTAAACATTGGTTCCAGACATTTTCAACTTTCATCAATGAAACCAAGATTGCAGAAGATAAAAAACTTGGAGTGTTAGTCAATTTCTTATCTTACACGAACTACGAATACATCAGTGAATGCACAACTTTCAACGAAGCTGTTGAAGTTTTCAAAAACTTATTTGTTCCTAAAAATAATATACTCTTTGCAAGGCATGTGCTTGCTAATCGTAAACAGCAAAATGGTGAAACTATCGACCAATACTTACAAACTTTAAAAACTTTAAGCAAGGATTGTAAGTTTGTCGCTGTTGACGCTAAGACGTTTAGCGAAGAATCTGTCAGAGATGCATTTATTAATGAATTATCTTCTTCTCTTATCCGACAACGGCTTTTGGAGCATAATAATCTCACCCTAAAGAAGGTTGAAGATATCTCACGATCATTAGAATCAGCTCAAAAACACTCAGAGTCTTATAATATTCAAAACACTACACACTGCTATTGTACGAACACTCCCATTGCTAATTCAAGACCCACTGTAACAGTCAACAAAGAATCAACCGATACAATACCTGCTTCTGCCGCTGCTTATACTTCATGTCATTTTCAAAAGTGTTATTTCTGCGGGGGTACAAGACATCGTTCTCATGCTGAATGCCCAGCCAAGGACGAAATCTGCAGGGACTGTTCAAAAGTCGGACATTTCCTAAAGGTATGTAGATCTAGAAACGTTCCAAAAGGTAGGACTACATCAGCTTACCTGACGTTAGCGTTCATGAAATCTCCATCAGGACTTTCGAAAGCAGTAGTTATTGGTAAAGTAAATAATTATGGAGCTAAATTCCTTATTGACACTGGAAGCTCAGATAGTTTTGTTGATTAAAGCTTTGTTATTAAAAACAATCTTAATATTGTTCCTGAGACGAGGGAAGTTTCCATGGCCTCTACTTTACTTTCTTCAACTATCAAGGGGTATACTATTGTGGATCTGTTCTTACAAAACAACAAATATAGTAAGGTAAAACTCTTAATCATAAATCATCTATGCACTGATGTACTGATCGGACATGATATTATGAAACTACATACTGCTGTCAATGTAGAATTTGGTGGTACTAGATCAACTTTCTCGGTATGCAATGTTGCATGTGCTCTTGTAGAACCTGTAAGATTATTTCAGTACTTAACAAATGACTATCATCCGATTGCTACAAAATCTAGAAGGCACTCTAATGACGGTGAACAATTTATCAGGTCTGAAATTCAATCTTTACTGCGAGATGGAGTTATTGAAGAGAGCAATTCTCCATGGAGGGCTCAAGTCCTCAAAACAAAGAATGAGAATCACAAGAAACGACTTGTAGTAGATTACTCTCAAACAATAAATAAATTCACGCTATTAAATGCTTACCCATTACCTCATATTGAAGCGCTAGTAAGTAAACTTGCTCAGTACGATTTCTTCAGCACTATTGACCTGAAAAGTGCTTACCACCAAATTCCTATCTTAAAGGAAGAGAGACCGTACACGGCTTTTGAAGCCGATGGACAACTGTATCAGTTCAGGCGTATCCCATTTGGTGTAACTAATGGGGTAGCGGCTTTTCAGAAAACCATCAACAAAATCATATCTGAGGAAAACCTTAAAGGCGTATTTGCATATCTGGATGACGTGGCAATAGCAGGGAAAACCAAGCAAGATCATGACAACAATTTAAATGCTTTTATGGAAGTTCTTAAGAAGCACAACTTAACAATGAATTTGGCTAAATGTAAATTTGCTCGAAAGGAAATCTCTATCTTAGGATATCTTGTTAGAAACAAGAAGATGTGCCCTGATCCTGATAGGCTCAAGCCTCTTTTAAATCTTCCTCTACCTCAAGACGCTCAAGCTCTAAAACAGGTTCTTGGACTACTATCTCATTATTCTAAATGGGTCCCTAATTTTTCAGTGAAAATAAGGAACTTAGCCAACTGCAAACAATTTCCTATCCCACCTTCATCTCCTGCTGGAAATGATTTCCAGCTTCTGAAAAGAGACATTGCAAATTCTTCTTTGGCCACGGTTGAAAGTGAAGGTTTACTGACTGTGGAGACTGATGCCTCTAATGTAGCCGTCGCGGCCTCTCTAAGTCAGAATAGTCGTCCGGTGGCTTTCTTTTCAAGGACCTCATCAAATTATGAGAAACATCATTCAGCAGTCGAAAGAGAAGCTCAAGCTATAGTAGAATCTTTGAAAAGATGGAGACACTTCTTACTGGGAAGACATTTTCGACTAAGTACTGACCAAAAAGCGCTATCATTCATTTTTGACCACAAACATCCCAGCAAGATAAAAAATGAAAAAATAATGCGCTGGCGTTTAGAACTGTCTCCTTACTCTTACGATATAGAGTATCGACCTGGGAAAGATAACTTAACAGCTGACACACTTTCTCGGAGCTGTAGTCTAACTTTTTCAGACAAAAATCTGTTTGAATTACACCAATCGCTCTGCCATCCTGGAATAACCCGTATGAATCACTGGGTTAAATGTAAAAACCTTCCTTACTCGCTTGATGACATAAAGAAGATTACTCTTTCGTACCCAGTATGTGCAGAAGTAATGCCACGCTTCCACAAGACACAATGTACTTTAATCAAAGCTACCTCACCTTTCGAACGTCTTAGCATGGACTTTAAAGGGCCCTTACCATCTTCAACTCAAAACCGATATCTCTTAAATATTGTATTGTATTTCAGGGAATTTTGCCCCGCGAAGTTGGCAGTAACTTAGTTTCCCGCCAAACCTGGTTACAACATATGGTTTTGTACACATCCCCGGGCTTTACACGTCTTCCCCCTCCCCTACCACCCCTCATCCCCCGCCTTGACTTCGTGACCTTCACTCAGTTCTAGTTGTTTTGTAGGTTCTTGGTTATGAAGGCTATGTAGGTTCTTGGTTATGAACCTAGAACCTTCTTAAAGGTTCTAGGTTCTTGTTTTGTAAATAAATTTGTCTAAAATAAAAATAAAACGTTTTTCTCAATCACACCCAAAAATAACAATTACGATGGGATTTAGGTTTTTTTTAGAAAATATTTATGAATTAATTTTCAGGTAAAATAACACTTACTGACGTAGTTTTAGTGAATTATTAATATTAGTTGTGCATTCGCAGTCTATTTTTAAGTTACAGCAAATGAAATGTACAACACTTACGTGAAGTGAAACCACGCCGCCAGTCGGGGCGGCGTTTTTTGAGCAAATTTGTAAGTATATTAGGAAGGCTGTGGGAGCAATACGAGACTACGGCAACGCCATCTGTGAGGCACGGGATCTACTTTGCCGATTTAGTTCGTAAGATTGCCGCTAGAGGTCCACCAGTGAACTCTAGCGGCAATTTGGTGAAAGACTGCAAAACCCAGGGCGCCGCCCCGGTTGGAGCGGCGCTTCACTCCGCCCGACCTACCTATGCCGCTCCGATCGGGGCGGCGTGGCACTTAACGTGTTAAATTTCATCCTATTATTACAACAATTTACAGCCACCATTTTGAAAATCAGACGTCTAATTTTTAGGGTCTAGGCTGAATTTAGTTCAAAAATGCATCATCACTGATTAAATGCAAAGTTTTATGGTGGTAGCCTATATATTCTACAAAAAAAAATAGCTACTTATCCTACCTCACTAGTCCCCCCTCCCAATGCACATCATCCGTCATTTTCGATCTGGACCCCTCCCCCACTATTTCAGATTAATAGCCTATACCTAATTTATTGACATTACAAGGACTCTCTATGACCTTTTTGCTCAGGTCTGATTGGGTGTGGGCCCCACGATTTCTGTTTTGTTTGGTGATATTTGTGATTACTAAGTTATGTTGTGTTCTTGTTTTGTTTTCAGCATTCCCAATACATTTTAAGCATTTGACTGGTTTTTACCAGTTCAGTTCTCTATTTTACCTAGGCCTAGGTATTTTTTTTGTCCTCGCTGAGTTTTCTTGTTGTATTCCAGGTACTTTTCCACCTGAAGACGGGATTAGATTCCATGATGAAGCAATAAAATTTTTTCAGGGATGTTCTGAGATTACATCACAGGTACATAGGCTATATGGTACCCAATTAACAAAGAGCGCATCAGCCTATATGTGCAGAAAAAAGAGATAAATAGCCAAACCCAAACTAAAAATTGACAGATTGCCTACTGTAAAAGCAACAAAAATGCTGCATCACCCGAGAGTCACTGAATTCTCTTGATCAGTGGTTCAGTTGTGGGCGGGGTGGGAAGGGGCGAGGAGTTGCGTCAAAGCAACCCTTATAATAACAGAACCGTCATTTCCCTGAGTTTTTCTAGTTTATCAATACGGACGTGTGCTGGAACTAAGCTTAAGGCCTACAGAGCCTGTCACGTCATGAAACTTTAACACAGGGAAGTCCATCATTGCCCAGTGGACTTAGCTCCACACGACAAAAAATTTGTCTTTTCTGCCCATAAGGCCTTAAATGGGTCTGTTTTTTAGTGAGGTAGTAACATGTTCACTTTTTCCTTCATTTTTCTTTCAAAAAAAGAATAGATAAAAATTTACAGGAGGCCTAACTAGGCCAAAGTCTTATT
This sequence comes from Flexamia atlantica, assembly GCA_035578135.1. NCBI lineage: Eukaryota > Metazoa > Arthropoda > Insecta > Hemiptera > Cicadellidae > Flexamia > Flexamia atlantica. The sequence goes on from JAQJVK010000001.1 coordinate 87,281,526, forward strand.
GACTCAATGATGCTTCATTATTGACCTTAAAGTAGGCTAGTGCCTTGAATGAAAATGCTAATATATGGAGTTACCCCAAGCTCTTGACTGAAAAACAGGACACTAAAATACACCTGTGAGGACAAAGCTACCTTAGAGTCTTTTACCCTAACAAGCAATTAAAATTAATAACTAAGAAGCCTTTGAATAGACTAAATTAAGCCATTTAAACTAAGCTGAGAATGGTAGTTGGTCTACAAAAGCAATGATCAACTAATTGAGCTAGAAGTACAAGGCCTAGTTATATGTATTCCATCAATGATTAAGAATGAAAAAGACAGGTTGCCAACTCTGAAACATCCAATAGGCCAACATTACATAAAAGTGTAAACAATCCTAGCCTAGGCCTAGTAGATATTGAGTTAGGCCTAATAACATTCGGAAAGCTAGTAAAAAATCCTGTATTTTTCACCCTAATCCTGAAAATTAACAGGTTTCCAAAAAATCTCCCAACACATGTATATTAGGCTAAAAAGGAGGATATGTCTAGGATGATCCCAAGGCCAATCATTACCTTGTTAGATGTAGGTAGCCTATAAAGGATCCAATAATGTTATTGCCTAAACAAGCTCGATCTAAGGAAACGCTGTCCATGTCTTGGCTCAATATAGGGTAGGCCTACCTAATTTAAAAGATACAATGAATGGTCACAATAATCCATATGAGAAATCGTTTACAATAAATTACAAAATACGTTTTATAATAGGTAGGAGTTGTAAACACTAGACTTACACTCTATATTTGGAATCTTTCATCAATTCATATTCCTCCAAAGCTATGGTCCCCATTTTAAGGAAGGAATATTTACACTTATCACATGCACAGAAGTCAAAATAATGTGAATAAAACTAAAACGCACTTTTGTGTTTTACGCTTACACAAACCACGTAAGTAACGAGCCTTAACACTGTAGTACGTACACGAGACACGAACACTAGTTGACTAAAAAAGATAGACTGACGACAGATGACAGAACGCAAACGCGAACACTGACTGAAGGGAGGCGAACTGGCAGTGTTGCCAGACCGGATTTTCGGTTTTACCCGCACATCGTGTGAATAATCCCCGCTTTTACCCGGTTAGACGTTAATAATCCCCGCCAAATCCCCGCACAGCTTTATAACCGGGTAATTTACCCGACAATTCCCCGATTGACTTTCAAATTACCCATAAAAGCGGGTAATTACCTGAAAAAATCCCCGCATGGCTCTCAATTTAGCAAAAGAGGTTCATTATTATTTTGAGCCTTGGGAACTGTTTACACCTGAAGTATTTGGAGTGGAATGAAATCGTGGAATCACAAGCTGTAATTAATTGATTACTTCATAAAAATAGAAATTATATCTAAGAATTTTAAAAAATGTTTAATTATTAGGCATACCTAAAAATGTTTAAATTCAAAATTTAAATATGAAATTAAAAAAAAAATAAGAAACATTATTTTAGGGTATAAAGTTATGACAATTTACTCTATATGATCAAATTGTTATGGAAATTAAATAGAATTAATATTGTAAAAAGCATTAACTTGGTAATCCTCGTCCAAATATGAAGGAAAACAAATTTTTATCAACCAGTTGAAATGTTTTAGTGAACCAATATAGCCTACTTCCTTTACCAACCCATAACCCCACCTACCTTCTTCTTGTGCCTTTTACATTCTAGAAATATTGTTAGCAAAATTAAATTTCATTATAAAGCCATGCAACCACCTTTAGAACATGTTTCTTTTCAACTGAAAACTGAGCAATAAAGGTTTTTTCCCTTTTCAAATGGGTATTTACCTCTTTAAAATGATTTGTATGGCAAGATTTGTTAATTAAATTGCATCATCCATTTCATAGAATGAAAAATGTAATAATCTAATTATAAATAAAATAAAATGTTATTAATAATGTTGATACACACTACAGTATAATTCAATTTGTTTAAAGTCTTAGTTTCAGTCCAAGATACTTACTTGGCCATTTATGCCCTTGAAGGGATTTGGAGCACCAACAACAGATCTCCACGTCTCTTGATCTTCTGCCTTATGGTACAAGATCACAAACATCATAGTCTGCTTAGTTTAAAACCAACCTTAGTGATAGGTAATGAAACACCAAATATTTGTAATATTAATAATTTTACTCTCAGCAAGGAACAAAACAAAACAAATCTTGGATAAAGTAACAAACTGGTAGATTAACGAAAAACAACTCCTTAGACATAGGAAAACAACATCTTTCGGTTGGCACTATGTTCAGTGCCAGATTTACAGGGGTTGAGGCCCTAAGCCAAATATTCTGTGTGGTCCCCATCTTGTGGTTGGAGAATTTCAAGATAAACTTGGAAATTATTGAGTATAATATTGACTTTAAGCTGAACAAACTTGAAATAAACTTGTAAGTTAAAAGTATTACTTTCTGTTATAAATAAATTTTTCATGTGCTACAAAAATTTTTTTTGTACCCACTACGGCCCTTTCTCAACCTGCAGCCCTAGACCAGGGCCTAATGGTAAATCCAGCACTGACTTTGGTAAATTTTAGTGCATAAAAGATTAATTATAAGGTAACAATAAAGTATTTGGTAAAGATATAATTAGATTAAATATTTGCACAAAAATAAATCCGCCTTATAGTACACTCATCAAGGCAGAATAACTAATCACACATGTTATGTGAAAAATTCTAATTAACATTACGGTATGTAGAACCTTTGAAACAGAAAATTAAGTAATAGGCCTATATTTAAAAAAGTAAAAAAACATTATTTAGTCCAGTACATTATATCAAATTAAACAAAATTGAGACAAACAATATAAAATTGGAAAAATTATGTCACTAATTTGGCACAGGAATAAAACAAAACTTAACACGATTAGCACCTAAAAAAAGATTAAATGAGAGATAATGTATTTTGAACCTTAGTATCACATAAATGGGTAAGCTTCATAACGAAAAAATCGATACATCAGTCTTCCTTGCAAAAAATTCAACGTTTGAAACCAATTTCATCTCACTCCGCTAAAAACCATAGCCCTGCAACTTCCTCCAACCTGAAAAATAACAAAACCAAACTATAACTTGGCATGATGCCTAAGTTATGATTAGGCCTTGGTACTGCAAACTCCAATCACAGAGAAGACTTGCTAGGCCTAACTTCACTTCGTAAATGAAGCCATTTGTCATTTTACAGTATTTCATTTCACATTGACATTGTTTAAGCGCAAAATATTTTAATTACTATTGGGGTAAACTTAGTTTTGTGGTGCACTCTTATGTGCCACATATCATAGACGACGGTAAAAGGTAAAATCGGCCTAAGCTATAATTAAATACATTTAACACTCAGTCAACATCTATTTATAAATGATAAATTATTCATTTCGGATTCCATCATAGCAGTTCTTCTTAAGAAAATAATAGGTATTTCATAAACTAACTTGCACTAACATTATTTCCAGCAAAAGCAAACTAACCTAGAAATGAAAGACAAAAACAACAACCAAACAAAACCAAGCTAAAACAAACGAAACAGCGCAGTCTTCCCGCCCTTTGGTCCTTTTTATCTGAACGATGTTTGTAAATTGTAGTTTAATAATACTGACTTTTGTAATTTGTAAACTGGCAATTAACTAATACTTTCCATTGCTTCGGTCGTTCTTTTCTTTGTAGTCCCGATCCCGTAACTTGTAACTTGTAACTTGTAGCTAGTACTTGTATTAAAGCTACTGTTTATGAAAATGAAATGCAGTACTAGAGAGAGAGAGGCTCATTGGCCTTAAATACACAATACCAACTTTCATTCGAACAAATAAAATTTCCCGAATTTTTGTAAATTCCTAAAAATCACAGCCGCCACACTTCAGACGGCTAGTCCAAAATACCCGGTTTTACCCAGTTTCACCCGGTTTTTTATATCCGGGATGTCGGGTAATCCCCGCTGGCCCAAGTCCAAAATACCCGGGTTTACCCGGTTTTTTCTTAATCCCCGCATAATCCCCGCTCGGCCTTAAAATTACCCGAAAACCGGGTAATTACCCGGTTTTTGGCAACACTGCGAACTGGCGAACAAGGAACAGAACAGTAAAATAATGAACCAAAGCAGTGTTTCCACTTCACCGAAAATAATATCCCATGCAAAAACGAAATAGTATATTACGTTACTAGGAATACGTTACAGTATAGCACTTTCGGACGAGTCCCGAACGGTACTTTTCATCATAACACCCTTTTCATTGTTATCTATTCTCCTATACAATGAAATTTGAATTTGTAAAACTCAAATTTAGGTTGGGCATCATACTTTAAACATAGGAGGTTGCTTTATTATTTATTATTTTGCTCTTATTATTTATTAGTAGCCTTTGTATTAATAAATACTATTTCCCTTAAATTCATTTTATCGACGTTTCTGAAGTAATTTTGTATAATAAATCATAAGAAGTGTGTTATACATTATATAAAGAACAAAAGAACTAGCTGTTGCCCGTCCCGTGGCTTCGCTCACGATAAAAATTACAGCTGGTCTTACTTCTGCTCTTTGAACTGTCAAATTTTAGTATTCACAGCCGTTTACAATTCAGTATTGAAGCTAAGGACGTTCAGGAGTCTAGCCCCAGGGGATTTTAAGGAAGTGAATAGGTCTATGTCCTTTTCTGATATAGTGGCTCTATTCCTGAAAAATTTCAGCTCAGTTGTCAGTATTTTTTACGTGGTTGAAAAACAGATATTCACACAAACATACATACTTTCACATTTATAATATTATCGTAGGATAGTAGGATAGAAAGAGTATATTAACTTATGTTACATTAAATCAAGAATAGAGGTGTGTGAGTAGTGAATTTTTAAGTCGAGTCGAGTAAAGTTAAAAAAGTCGCGAGTTTCAAGCTTCTTTTGAGTTGAGTTTTTCAAAGATAAGAATATAACTGGCATTGCATTCCTATATAAGTGTCATCTTAAAAATTATTATTATTATTGGTCCATAAATAGTATTCAACTACTAAATGAGGGGCAAAATAATTTCTTCTAAATCTTCTATTAAAGATCTTGATGTTATTTTTTTCTCGAACCACATTTTTGAAGTTTGTAAGTTAGTCTATTCTATTATGGGATTAATTCGTAGTCGAGCAATTTTCTTAGAAACATCGGTGTCATTAAGCTACTTTATCTTTCTTTGGTTAGATCCAAGTTAGAATTTGGATCAGTAGTGTGGAATCCTCATCAACTTTACATAGCTGACGCAATTTAATGTGTCCAAAAGAAATTTCTGAGGTTTTAGCGAATTTCCCCTATAGGGAAGAAGCTATTACCGTAGGTCTCATGGTAAGACCTAAGCCCGAGACCATGATAACTTTTTCTTTTGGGGCCACCAGAAGCAAAAAACACCATTCGTTCGAATTTATATATATATATATATAGATCTAAATATATATATATATGTATATATCTATATATATCTATATATGTGTCTGTTAGCACGATAGCGGCCGTAAACATGGTCCAATCTTAATGAAAATTGGTACAGACGTGTAAAGTGGTAATCACTCGGACGAGTTCGTGAACCAGGCCGATCGGACCATCGGAAGGGGGGGTAAAGGGGGATAAACCCCTCAAAAAGTGGGTTTTTTGAGTTTTTTACAGAGAAAAATAAAATTTATCGAATGTTTGTTGGCACCATTGAATTCAGCTCAAAAAACAAACAATTTGATATTTTGAATCACTGCTCTATGTCCATTGGTTACCGAGATATTGAAAGTGGTAAACGCAGTACGTTGTCCCAGTGTTAACCTTATGGGAAATAAGTAAAATTCTATATATCGGTTATTTCTCAACATATCTTGTTAAAACTTGGTAAATAGCTTCTTCTAGTTGAGATCTACTAAATATTGAATTAAAACCACCCAGTTTTAATATACCTGTAGCAGCAAACCTGCATACTCATTCTCCATGTTATTCTTATGGAGCTTACCAAAGCATGTCAAATCTTGCTATGTTTGATTGAAATTAAAATCGCGTCTATATAAAGTATCGCAAAATAGTCTCGCGATCATCGCTCGGCATCAGCGGCTGATCGTCTGACGCTACAGCAGCTCGCTTTGTTTCAACCAAACCACTTCTGTTTCAGCAGCACCTCACGGAACGCGCGCTGTAAAGCTTGATAATGTTGTTTTAATGGTTCGGGCGATGTTTAAGTTTATTTATTTAAATATTGTGTGTTTTCTATGTTTTTAGTTATAAATACGTTTATTTCAGTTATGCGATTATGCGTTTTATTTTTAGCTCTGATTATTGAAAGAAAACAATCGGCGTAGCGGCCGCACCATAGCTTTCTGTATAACTGACGCCAATTCTTGGGGCCCAGTGCGGTGGATGCGCGGTAGCAAAAACGGCTAGTGCGCATGCGCGACAACGCGTCGCTAGAGCGCAGTACTGTCATTCTGCTCTCAGCCGTCAACAATAGCGTGTCACTACATGTCGTCCTAAAAACATTGACCGACGGAACATTGACTCTTATTGACGATTAATGATCTGTTTTAATTCTATTCAATAATTTAAAATATTTCATTAGTATTTATTAAAGCGTCTTGATACTCTGAACAACGATTGACACAGAAGCAGTAACTACGTACGAGCTGCCGAATGTACGCAGCCAAGCTAGTACACCGTCGGCCACCGCTGCCGCTACTACTCCCCTCTCCTCCCAGCCTACCCACTTCCCGCCCCGTGCGCGGACTGGGCCCCAAGAATTTTGGCGGCAGTTATAATTAAGCTATTGAGCAACGGTAATAAAGCTATTGATTTAATTAATTTTGGATTTAACATTTATGTACATAGTAGCATAATACAATTTATCATCAAAGGTATAGTGCCTTAATCCTATAGACTATATGCATTACACTCATGTAATTGCAGGCACTACGATCTTGTAAGCATTTAACGTTTTTAAATACTGATTGGTTTAAGGCAATAACTCTAAAATAATACATTGGTATCATGTATATGTTATTAGCTCTGAACCCCCAGTGCATAAATTCACGAGCCGCCACTGTCTGGGGTTGAAATCACCGTCTGCTTAATGGTGTAACTGAATGCTTAAAAATGTACCGTATAGTACAAGTATAATGGTAGTCTACGATTAAAAGTAATCAGTCCATAAAAATTGCACATTGCTCATTCCATTATATAATAAAATAAAAATCTGTCAACCTTACAGCAAAGCCACAGGCATCTTCTGGTATGTAATTGATTAACTTTTGAATGCTCGTACATTCTCAGAAAAATGAAACTGTTCAAAAGTTAAACGTTACTTTAAAATTGGAATCCAAAATGACTTAAGCAAACTACAAACCCATTTCTTTTAAAGTCCTCTTTGTCAAATTTTAAGAAAAAGTTCTGAGTCTGTAACTTACCAAAAATCTAAAGGAGAACTGTATGCTCGATAATGAGCAGTTCGGTTTTATGCGTGAAAATCGGTTGTAACATGGATAGATTTTATGAGTGGGTAATAAATTTGACAAAAATAAAGCATTGGTTGTTAAATATGACAAATGCTACAAAAAAATCTAAGAAAAAATAACTAAATTATATTAAAAGTTTTTTTATTAAAGTTAAATAAGACACACTGCTGGATATGATTTATATTTGCTTTAAGACAAACATGCCTTGGAATCAATTTTTTGAACAGGTTTCTTTTGACTCCTCATCAGTTCTTCTAGCTTTGATTCATTTTGAGGCATCATGCGCCCATCAGGGTTATTTTTAAAAATGTATTCTGCTAAAAAGTCTATCGGGTCTTGGTCCATCAGGGCAGTAACTTCCAGAATACCGTTTGTTAAAGTTGGAGATATAAAATTGATAAGATAACTTATTAAATGATAGCTTCTTACTGCAAGAGTAATTTCTTCTGTTTCTTTTAATCCTTCTGTGTCATAATCTTCAACGCCTTCTTCTACATTTGAGTGCTGTGCCATTATTTTGTTCTCCTCGTCACTGATGTTTTGGGTGCTTTGGTTTTCTTCATTAATACTTGATGAGCTTACAATGCATTGATCTTGAAAGAAATAGTTTTTTTGAATTACTCTCATAGTTTTGTTGAAAATATTATCTTCATCATCTGATTCACTAAAATTTAACTTTACTGCTAAACATCGTTTATCAACTTTTGTGAAGAATGAGAATATTGATTCATGTTTTATTGCATTTATAGTTTCAACTGTGCTTTCAATACCTGAAGCAGTGGTATTATTTTCTTCCAAAATATTCAAATCTGCTGATATAGAAGCATGTTCTTCATAATTTTCTAATTGTCCTTCTAACAACTTTAAAGCTGAAGATGTTCGAAGATTATTTTCCTCATTTTCTTGTTCCATATAAAATACATTTTGTGACTGATTTTTGATATCTTTAAGTTCATTAAACAAAATTACAATGTCAGGGAGGATAGAAGTGTTATCAGGAGAGTCAATGTCAAACATATCTGCACGATTTTCAAAAAACAGATTCGCCTCGTCTAAGCTGTGGGGATAGTCCTCCATTATAAAGCCCTGGTAGATGTAAGGTCTCAGTTTTAACCTTCTTGCTAAAATGCTTGCTTGTGCTGATTCTTGGAGCAATTTTGCATCATTAGCGGTGTGTATATTAAACTTTTTCAATATTTCCACCTCATTTTCTATATATTTTTCATCACCACAGATTATTAGTTCCAGAGGTGAGTTATCCCTGTTGGAATTGATCGAGCGCTGCCTTTGTTCTAAAAACTTTGTTTTCTTTTCAAGTACTTCAGCACAATATTCGTATATTGTGTTTTGGGGATTTATGTATGGTATATTGTAATTTTTGCTTATATTTTGTGCTATACTTTTTAATCGATCATTCTGAGAGCCCCCATAAAATATGATTCGTAATGGTTTGTTTTTTACTGCAACCACAAATTCTTTAACTATGTGGTTTATATTTTCAGTGAAACCCCATTCATATTTCCAATTTATGTCTTCCTCTTTAAAAAGCGGGTAACTTGACTCCAACAGTAATTTATTTGTGAATTTATCATAAACATGTTGTGAAATCATGTCATTAATAAAAGCAACCTCTTTGCACTGAAACTCACAGTATCCTGTGCCAAGGCTTAAACTGATTGCTTCAGTAATATCTCTCATAGTATTCTGAACTGGGTCTTTGGCAAATATGAATGGAGTTGTAACATGATCTATCCTTCTTATTGTCTCTTTTACAATCTGCCCAAGATTTTCTACATGGACCAAAGGTACTAAGTTAGTTCCCTTAGAGTATATTGGTAAGTGTTTGTAATAGTATGCCTTGTCAAAAAGAAACCTTAATTCATTTTCTTCGTGGCCATAAGGTATTCCACTAACTATAATCACTGACTTGATTCTATGATCAAATTTGGCTTTTATCAGTAGCTCCTCCAGTTCATATAAAGTTTTGTAGTTTGGGTGAGGTTTTCTTTTTCTGTAATCTTTTTCAATGAAAGGTAGATCTTCATCAAAACTGAGAAGTTTGGTAAGGCTCCAAGTCATAAATGTAGAAACAAGCAGAAATATTGGTGAACAAAAACTAGTAGGGTATTGATTTTTTCTCATCTCATTTATAAAACTGATTATGTAGTTTAGAACCCAAGTTGCTTCTGGAGTTTGATCTAAATTCTCATTTATACAATAAATTATAATACCACATGTTACAAGCTGGTTGAGAAATTCAGGATCATCGTAAGTTGTTCGTATGATTTCTGATACCCCTTCAATGTCTTCTGAGTCAGGGTTTTTTAACGTTCCAATGATTTTAAACTCAGTTTCTTGATCATCTGAAATTGGAGTTTTATGGTGAAAAAGGGGGTCTAATTCACTCTTCACCAAATCAACCTCAGTAGATTTAATATTGTACTTTCCAAGTTTATCCTTCAAAAACTCGCTCCTACTCTCTGAAGAGTCTAATTCCATCATATCATAGTATTCTGCAACAGTCAGTTTACTGGTGTCATAAACACATTTTTCCTCATTTGTAACATCCTCAAGTTTTTCATTATCGTCTTGCATAAGAATGCAAGGACTGCTTATAACACTCTGGGCATGATATTTTTCAAAGCTTTTCTTAGTATTCTCTTTTTCTTCAATAATTGTCTTTTCTTTTTGTTCATCTTGATTTGTATCTTCCTTGGAATTTTCATGGTTTTGTAGTTTCTTGTCTGCCCCTGACAAAATTGATACAATATATTTTCCAGTAAAAGAATCGACATGACTAAAGAAAATTTTGTTTGGAACAAAATATTTTGTCTCTACTGTTACTTCCACTAATTTGTTTCTACCAGCTTTACTAAATCCAAACAGGTCATCTAAATTAAGTGGTTTTGGCAAGGGAGGAAATATGGGGACGGAACTGAAAATCTCAGATCCTCGTGATACATCAGATATTGCATCCATATTAATATTGAAACAAACTTTTAAGTCTAAAATAAACAAATGAGTAAGGAATGTGTTTTTACTTTGAACCAAAATGTCTATACAAATATTTTTCAGCTGATTTTAATTATTATTTTTTTGATGGTACAGTAATAGACCATGGAAAAAGGTTTTTATTTCTTGGTCTGTGGGTACATTTAGCTTAAAGTTTATGCGCTCATAGTAAATGTAGCTGATTTGATGGGCAAGGGTGAGAGAAGGGTGTGATTTATTTCTTATAGAGGAAGTGCCCACGACCACCAGACGTACATTATTTTATAAAAGCTGAAAGTTCCTTTTGATGGTAGAGGCAACTAAGCTCCTCTACACATTTAAGTGAACATATCTAGGTATTAACTAACCGAGTTCAGTTATCGGCAGTGTTGTCATGGTAAATTCTTCAGTTCTGGAATGGTATGTCCACGGTGTTTGGGCACGGTGTTTGGAGGGCACGGTGTATCCCTCCAAAGCAGGATATACATTTTTATCAGGATGCCTACTATTGTTTTGAAGGGTTTTTAAGCAAACGTTTGACAAAACATTTCTAAATATATTCTACATAAAAATTTTTCCAAAAATACTAAGCTGAACCGTCTGTGTCAGTAGAGATATCACACGTAAAATATCAATGATTTTGGAAGACGTTTTCCAGAGAAAGTATCAGGAAATAGTAATACTAGGTGAACCCGTGCGAATTCGCACGATTATTAAATTATAAATGACCGTCTGTATTCTATGCGCACATGGTACGTCGGCAATCTATTGTTAAAATAGGTTTTTGGAACGATGTAGCATTCTGAAAGTGTCTCTGATAGCCAATCGATAGGATGCGTATTGCAGCATTGTAAGCGATGTTCGTTGTGCACTTGCGTATTCATTAGTTGTTTTTTTTTAGATCAGTATGTCAACCTTCATAACCTTATGGAAAAAGCAATTGGAGAATATGTACTCTTCTAAGTGGCTGATCTTGTGGGTGAATCATCAAGTCACGCCTGCAACTGGTGGTTCGCTATCGTTTGCTCTAAAAATAATACATAATTAAGTTTAAGTCGTTGTATCGACGCTAATATTCTTTTTGATCTCAGATAATGTGTATTCCGAGTTGTGTATGCTGCTCATCTGGAGTATTTTTCAGAACGCAAATCATCACGTTGAAATCTTGCGCTTTGGGATTAATTTTAACCAAGTGTTCTGTCAAGCTGTTCATGAGTTCATTGCTGCAATAGCCGTTGGCTTTGTTTAGCATTCTTTCTTTATCACCAGTTTAGACGTCCGTCATAGATACAAATTTGAGCATATAACGAATAATGCTTTTCTCACTGTTGTCAGATGCTATAATTGAGTGATAAATTGTTGCGTACACTTTATACATGAACCCTCCGCCATTGTTTTCTTCAATTTAATAGTTCCTTTGCTTGGCGTTGCGAGCACAGAGTTGTAGGAACTAACGTTTTCTTTGTAGTTACTGTTCAGACTATCGGTAACTGTAATAAGGCTTTGAATGTAATTGCTTTGTCGGTATGTAAGTAGATTCACTTTCCTTTATGGCAGCAGTATGAAAATCCTTAGCATCTTCCTCTTTTTTCTCATTGAAAATTTAGCGCGCCACATTTCTGACATGATAATGCCAACCCGCCAAGTGAATGCTGCCCAGCTCCGCATACGAAGCCTCTGTTTGCACACGCACACTTGCTGTACATTGCCCATCCGTGATGTCCGACCGCTATGAACACTTCTTTGTCGCCTCGTTCTTAGCATGTTTGAAAGAATGTAAAGTGTCCATTCACAACAAATTTTCGTCGTCTTGTTCCTTAAAAAAAAGCTGAGCTGAGTTTTAAACTAATTTGATATCTATACTCAATCCCACATTCACCTTTCAGTACAGACCATATGGAGATAACTATTCTGTTACCTTTGCTTGGAACCCACACAGCTGATCAGATGTTTATTTGTTTACATTTCGCTTCTGTCAAAACAAATCTTATCTACTATATTTGTCAAATACCACTCACCTATCATCGCATAGACCAAACTATACGACCTATAACCTCGAAAATTTACATGAATGTTCCTTTTAGGGCGTAGGCATCCGCTAAGAACGGATTTTACAAAATTCGTAGTATAAATGGGTTTTTGGCGAGGCCGAAGTTTTCTAATTTTCCCATATAAAAGTGTGTTGGACGATTTTTGTTTACATTTTTAATGTTCATGAAACAATCAGCTGGTAGTTAGCTTCGGAAATGTATACGTTGATGTAGATGATAACAAATTGATTTCTTTCTCGATGATTTCATTGTTTTTTGTTGATTTATTTCGCGGACATAATTATGTACTATATAAAAGTTACATTTAGTTTAGATAAAATCCTCATTAATTAGTTAAGTGACACCATCTTTAGTTCGGTAGCGGGAGTTATCGTTTTTCCTGGATGCGTTCTTAATAATTTTTTAATTACATCTATGCCTGTCCGATGATTTGGCATTTCATATAATTCCAGGACTACAGAATAGAAGGGCTGCGCCGCGCGGAGTCGAAAAGTGATGCCAGCCGGCAGTGGCTGTGACGTCACGGCGATACAGACTCGCTACGGCGAACGCGCCGCGCAGTGTATGCTTGCCTCGTTTACACACTCCTCTACGCTTCTAAAACATTATTTCTACGTAAAACCTTATATATTCATAATCTGCATAAATCGAGGATTCTAACAGTGTAAATATGTTTTGTATAAGACTGAAAAATAATTTTTACGAATAAAAACTTAACTGTATTGTCACTGTTGTGACTTGAAAAAGTTAGTCGGCTACTACTTTTTTTTATTTTTTAGTCAGGTGAGTTTCGTCTGCACGAAAGTTGTAGCTAATGAGATGAACTTTACACTTTGTATTTAAACTTTTTTTCTAGCACGTCTAGTTTTCCTTGAAACTCAGGTTGAACAAAGGAGACTACTTCGGCCTCGAGCCCGCGACGTGCCTGCCGCCACACCCAACCCGTCATTGGATCTGGCATAATTAATTGCACGTACATCATAATTATTTACGATTGTCCATTATGTCTTACAAATAACTACCATCAAACAATTTTAAACCTTTGATGTATAAAAAACAAACAAGAGTTAATTTGATTTAAATCGCAATTTCAATACACAAGTACACATGTAAATCTTTCTTAGAAAATAACTAAAAACAATAACTTACAACAGTTTGAAATTAGTTTTTTCGTGATTTAGCCCATTTTTTATTTTTTTGGGCGATTTTACTCTTGACATGTACTAACATTTGTTGTGTTTAGATGTCTAATTCTAATAAATAGTTAAATAGTAATAAATAGTATTCTAAGTTCGGGAGTCGTTTCTGCGAGAAGCTACACTACAGGCCACCATTATTTAAACACATTTTAAACTAATAAACAGTTTATCAAACAAAACTAAACATAAAAAGGCAAATAATATACTTATTTGTTGTTTACACACGAACAACAATTGTTTACAAGAGTGTAGGCGCGCGAAACAGCGTGTACGAGCGAAACAGTGTGTCCAATTTATGGAAGATAATATCCCACGAAAAACAAAAATTCCCAATTCACCCTCATTTCTCCAAGTATTGTCCCATATCCCATCTTTGGGATATATCCCTAAAGTGGAAAAACTGGAGCAGTAGCTCGAGTTAAGACGCGGCCGCCTGGGTTTTTCGCGCGCTCCACTAATCAGCTCGCTCTCCGGTCTGTTCAACCTGCGATTATGGGAAAACTAGACGCGCTAGAAAAAAAGTTTAAATACAAAGTGAAAAGTTCATTTCATTATCTACAACTTTCGTGCAGACGAAACTTACCTGACCATAAAATAAAAAAATTAGTAGCCGACTAACTTTTTCAAGTCACAATTTCTACAATACGTTAAGTTAGTTGTTGTAGAAAATTATTCGTAAGTCTTATTTGGAAAATATTTACACCATAAGATTCGTCAATTTATACAGATTATAAATATATAAGGTTCCACCCAAATATCTCACTTCTGGACGTGAAAAACAGCGATAGAAAAGCCACGCGTATCAGTCAGACAAGTAGCAGCCGCTAACATCTGTGTATCGCCGCCACGTCACTACGGGGGGGAGGGAGGGGAGTTTGGGCTCTGTCGGCTTTTAGCTGAGATGAAAGGAGTGGCGCAGCCCTTCTATTCTGTAGTCCTGATATAATTCGACGTATATAATTTTAAGCCTGAAGAGCGTACTGCTTTTGTGGCTGAGTCTTGAGACTAAATCCCGGCAAGATTGAAAGAGAAAGGTACAGCTTCGGAGGTATTTTTAGTATTTTTAATCACAAACAGAATGTGCTGTAATGATACGATTCTTTGATCTATTTATGTAAAAATTTATAAATTATACAAATCTCTGATTGTAAGTTATAATTATACTATCTTCTCTACTACATTTTTGTCGAATACCACTGACCTATCATTGTACAGCCAAAACTACTTGACGTAGAACCATGAAAATGTGCATGGACGTTCCTTACAGTGTTGGCATTCACCAAGAACGGATTTCTCAAATTTCGAGGTTATAATAGGATTTTGGTGCGGTTGAAGCTTTGGACGCCATGGTAATGTAATGGATGATGTTTTGTTTAAATTTCCAATTTTATTCAATCAAGCATTTTAGCTTCACAAACGGATACGTTGTTACAGCTGATTTATAATTTGATTCCTTTTATCATGGTTTTGTGGTTGTTTGATGATTTTGTTAGGTTATTCGTACTATATATATAAAAGTTACATTTGGTTTAGTTTCGTACCTTATATGTTTAATCATAAGCTACCATTATATGGTACCATCTATTTAGGCACCGGGAGCTATAGTTATTTCTTTAGGGCTGCTCTTATGTTTTTTATTACAATCATGCCAGTTACAGTAATTTGGCATACTCCTTTTTCACCTAATTCGACGGTGTCCCGGCTTTTCACGGAAAAATAAATGCTGCAATCAGTGGTTGATCTTTAAAAATATCACTAACTGCCCATATGTTAAGTTAAAAACTAAGTGAATAGAGTTTGAAACACTGCCGACGGATAGCACGATAACTGCTCCGAACTTTCAGCCCTTTACTATGCTTAATTGATGTCCTAGACAATTCAGAGACGTAATGGTAAATCTACAAAGAAGTTACGCTAAAATCGACTCATTTGATGTTAAAATCGATCCGGCAGGTTTTAAAGAAAACCTTCACTATCTACTGTGGTATAGTCTATATTTTTTTTAACCTACACTCCGCCATAAAACATAAAATCTCTACATGACATATTCCTTGATATAAATATTTTTTATTCCGTCCTCTAGATTTTTCTTATCAAGACTATACCATAATTTTTATCGTGAGCGAAGCCACGGGTTCTGCTAGTCTTCTACTGTATATTTGTCAAATACCACTCAGTGGAAACATCGTACAGCCCAAACTACTTGACCTAGAACCTTGAAACTTTGCATGGATGTTCCTCTTAGGGCGTACACGGAAAAAACTCTATGGTTGATTTTACAATATTTTTAAGGTTAACCTTATTTTCAACCTTACTAAAGTTATTTGTACAATAACAATGAAATACCTGTACATGTTACCACAAAGTTACGGTTGTTTTTACACATTCCTTAAAGTTAATTTAATAAGGTAATAAGTACCGTAATAAGGTAATGACTACTGTAGAATGAAATTGTGGTATTGATAACCAAACACTTAAGGTTGTTTTTACAAATTCCATGATAATAATGGAAAGTAATATAGTAATTACTACTTTATTTGTATGTTCAAGTATAGACTACTTTAAGCTTGAAAAATTAATTACAAAGACTTTAAATGGTTTATAATAAATTTCATTATTGATTCATTAGTAGTACCTATTCAATTCATCACTAGGAGCGAAAGTGACTCTTTTCAGTGTTGCAATCGTGTTTTATGATTCACGTTTGTAGCAACGATTTCGTTCCACACAATGCGGCGGAATTATACCATAATTATTAAATAACCAAATTTATCTTTAATGACATTTAGCCCTTTTTTCTATACCACTTAAAAAAATAGTTACTTCTCATAAAAACATCACCCAAGATTTAAAAGTTACGTTTGACACCTGGTTTTAACTTGTAATGTACTTTAAAACAATGATAATAGAACTGAAAAGGAAATCTCTCAAAATTAACATTGACTTAAATTATGAATACAGTAGAGCGCCGATTATCCGAACGTCGGTCATCCGAACCGTCGGTTAACCGAACGCCATAAATTCATATTTTGAACATGATTCTCAAGCAATCCAAATTTGCGCGCCAAAAAAAGTGTCAGGGCTAAACCAAACACAAATATTGGACTTTTTTCTAAATAAT
The DNA here is from genome assembly GCA_035578135.1 of Flexamia atlantica. Lineage (NCBI taxonomy): Eukaryota > Metazoa > Arthropoda > Insecta > Hemiptera > Cicadellidae > Flexamia > Flexamia atlantica. The sequence goes on from JAQJVK010000001.1 coordinate 87,298,373, forward strand.
AAGTATACAATGTACTGTATCTATGTGTGATAAATTGTTCTTTAAAAATTTATACCCATGTATTCTGATCGATTTCATAATAAATTATATGAATAATTTTTGTTTGATCATTTTTTAGCCTTTTTACTAGTAAAAATTACATTACATATATAATTTTTAAATTTTGTCTTTTCATGTTCGATCATCCGAATATTCAGTTATCCGAACACCCCTTGTCCCCAATTACTTTGGATTACCGGCGCTCTACTGTATTATCACTGTCCCACCAACAAAACAATTAAAAACACAGCGGAGTCAGCGGCACGTTTTTTAAACACAGACTGGCGACTCCAGATTAGAGCTCAGTGAATATAACTACCGTACTTTATTTATTTGTAAGTTACAGTATTGACCACTTTAAACTTGTAATAATGAAACACGTTTAACACTCTAAGTTCAATTATTTCAGGTTTGATTATGAATACCATAGTTAATGATTTTTTTTCTAGTACCCGTGGGTTATATTATTGACTGGACAGTAAAACCACTAATATCATTGATTAAGAGTAACAGCGTTCCCAATCAGTTTTACATCCCAAGTTATGCGTGTCACCCACAGTCGAATTGGCCGAGTGGTTAAAGGCGTAGGCTAGGTTAGGTTAGGTTAGGTTAGGATGTAGGCGCAGGGTCAATAGAGTGAGAGGTCCAGGGTTCGAATCCCAGCGGAGTCGCCAAATTTTTTATTCATGAAAATCAAATGTAAGGCTAATATTATATATTTATTTATAAATTTATTAATTTTTTGACGAGTTTTGACAGTTAAATGATTCCTTTTATGGTTAAACATGCCAAAATATGTAATAGTATGTAAGGTAATTGAAACCATAACTTAACCTCAAAATAGGTAAAATCAACCTTAAAGGTAACCTTAAGTAAGGTAACCATTGCCTTAGGGGACTGATATGGTAAACTAAAATAACTATACTAAGGTAACAGGTACTTTATTACAGTTATTACTACCATAAAAAATTCAACCTTAAGTTATGGGTAAAAACAACTGTAGTTTGGTTGGTCAAATAGTGACCGTAGTGTTTGGTTGATTTTACCCATCTTACATATTCCTATTACCATAGAGTTTTTTCAGTGTAGACATCAGCTAAGAACGGATTTTACAAAATTCGTAGTATAAAGGGGTTTTTGGCGAGGCCGAAGTTTTCAAATTTTCCCATTTAAAAGTATGTTGGACGATTTTTGTTTACATTTTTAATGTTCATAAAACAATCAGCTGGTAGTTAGCTTCGGAAATGTATACTACGTTAATACAGATGATAATAAATTGATTTCTTTGATCATGGTTTCATTGATTTCTGTTGATTTGTTTCAAGGACATAATTATGTACTACATAAAAGTTACATTTAGTTTAGATAAAATCCACCATTAATTAGTTAAGTGGTACCATCTATATTTCGGTAGCGGGAGTTACGCAGTTTTAAACATGAAGAGCATACTGCCTTTTGTGGCTGAGACTAAATCCCGGTAAGATGGAAAGAGAAAAGAACAGTGGTTTTCCAGTCACAAATAGAATGTGCTGAAATGAAATGATTCTTTCATCTACTTATGTAAAAATTTATAAATTATACAAATCCCTGATTGTAAGTTATATTTATACTGTCTTTTCTACTGTATTTTTGTCAAATACCACTGACCTATCCTATGTACAGCCAAAACTACTTAACTTAGAACCTTGAAAATTTGCATGGACGTTCCTTACAGAGTGTTGACATTCACCAAGAACGGATTTTTTTTAGTTCGAGGTTTTTAGAGGTTTTTCGTGGAGCTGAAGCTTTGAAAATGCCCCGTGTTAATGTAATGGATGATCTTTTGTTTAAATTTCCAATTTTATTCAATCAAGCATTTTAGCTTCACAAACGGATACGTTGTTACAGCTTGTGATGTTCCAAAATTATGGGTAGCCTAGATTACTAAAGATTGATCATATTTGATAAGCATTTTATTTATTATGTAGGCCTATGTATGATTTTTACTGTTTAGACTAGAAAATTAACCTTATATCCATTTTAATTCAACTTTCTTAATCAGTTAGGCGAAGTGTTATATTCCAATTTAGGCCTATGACATGTACATGCCATTTCATTTGCATGAATATAAAGAGTAGAGAATCATATCTGTAAATATTACCCTAGTTGAGTAGACTTAATTTAATATTTAATTTGTTGTTGTAGTTGATAATCAGTCGTACTTTCATTAAAATATGTAAATAATCTTAAATAACTAACCTAGGAAACAAAATGTCACTCACTTACCGTCTAGGTTAGGTAATCCGATTATCGGCTTCGTAAATAATAACACATTCTGTACTTGCATGATTTATTTGTAAATACTTTGTTTCTATTGTAAAATAATTAATATCCATTTGTTTTGAATTGTCACACGTAACTAAAGAATAATTGACAATAATTGTAAATGTAGATTGAAAGATGTTTATGTCAATAGGTTAGAGTAGTGGTAAGCCTGGGGTCCACGACCCGACTCTGCCGAATGGTCAGTGATCACGTGATCATCCTCCAGCTGATCGGGGCTATATAAGCGGCGCTCCAGCGGCCGGCTCCGGATCAGATCGACTCATCTCATTGACTGATGCTGCACTCTCTCTGAGAGGTCTGCAATCGCATCTCCACTAGGGAAATAGGACCATACGTCCAAAGGCAGAGTCCCCGTGCCCCAGATCAAAATCAGATCTGTTTTAAATTCGATTTATAATCAATTGTCTGTATCTATCAAGAACAAAATAAAAGGTTAGTCTACCCTATTTCCTGTTTTCCTTATTTATTAATTAATAATTTCAGATTTCAAAAGGTTGGACGTAATTGGTGAGTAGGCCTAAACAAAATTTAGATAATACACTTACACACGAAGGTTGCTTAGCCCTGACAGTCCGTCGGCGCGGTTTCCTTAACACTACGCTTTCGGCACTTGCTGTTGCATCTTAATTGATGCTGCGGCCGAATTAAACACACATGTAGTGACACTTACATTTACTTACCCACGAAGGTTGCTTAGCCCTGACAGTCCGTCGGCGCGGCTTCCTTAACACTACGCTTTCGGCACTTGCTGTTGCATCTTAATTGATGCTGCGGCCGAATTTAACACACAATTAGTGACACTCTCAATACAAGCACAAAACCAAGGCACTTGCTGTTGCATCTTAACTGATGCTGCGGCCTTGATCTACACTGAACACGTCCAGCAATTGCTGTTGCATCTTAATTGATGCTGCGGCTGGATAAACCTTAACATACGAAGGCGTTGCTCGGTCTCTGGCTGAAGCTGCGACCTTAAACACACATTTTAGGGGATTATTATACAGGCCTAAGTGAATCAAGCAATGGCAAAGAACTCACCCTGAGATAAAAACAATAAGTTTGAATCATACAAATTATCCCCGTACACAATTTTATACAAAACAAGCTGATTTATAATTTGATTCCTTTTATCCTTGATTGGTTTTGTGGTTGTTTGATGATTTTGTTAGGTTATTCGTACTATATAAAAGTTACATTTGGTTTAGTTTCGTACCTTATACGTTCAATCATAAGCTCATTATGTGGTACCATCTTTTTAGGCAGCGGGAGCTATAGTCAATTCCTTAAGCCGTCCTTCATGTTTTTAATTACAATCATGCCAGTTACAATAATTTGGCAAATTCCTTTTTCATCTAATTCGACGGTGTCCCGGCTTTTCACGGAAAAATAAATGCTGCAATCAGTGGTTGATCTTAAATTATTCCTACCCGTCCATATTGTAAGTTAAAAACTAAGTGAATTGAGCTTGAAATACTGCCCACGGATAGCACCATAACTGTTTCGAACATTCAGCCCTTTACAGTACTTAATTGATGCCCTACTAGGCAATCCAGAGACGTAATGGTAAATCTACAAGGAAGTACCTTAAAATCGACATATTTGGTGTTAAAATCGGTCCGGCCGTTTTCGAGTTATAACGGTGAAAAGAAAACCTTCACTATCTACTGTTGTATCCTACATCCTACTGTGGTATCTACATTTTATCCTACATTTCGCCATAAAACAAACATATCTCTACATGACTGATTCCTTGATATAAATATTTTCTATTCAGTCCTCTAGATTCTTCATATCAAGGTTAGACGATAATTTTTATCGTGAGCGAAGCCACGGGTTCTGCTAGTATCTTATATATTAAAAAACTTTTGTAAAACTAATGACAGCGACCCTGGCCGTTCTACTGGACCGATTTACATGCGGGTTGTACCAAAACGAAGGTTGTCGGCTCTATATGTGCAGGTTTTATTTGAATTTTGAAAATATTTATGTTAACTAGGCCAAAAATGGAAAATAAACTTTTCTTATGGAGATTTAACATGGGAGAAAAAATCAACTTTTATCAACTTTTCCAATCCTTTGGACAGTTCGTCTGAGACTTCCACTGAACCCATTTTTATGCAGTTTGTACCAAATAAAAGCTCAACTTTTCTATATTTGCAGGTTTTATTTACTTTTTTGTTATCTTGCTTTTTAAATTAAAAAAAATCCACATTTCCAAACCTTTGCAATGATATAATTTGACAGTCATTTATTCAGCTGATTGTGAAGACACGAGGTACTTTGTCTAACGACAGAAAAAGAGCAAACGCTCAAGAAACATTTGGTTTATCATGGTCAGTATACATAAAAATGTATGCATTATCATGTATTATTCTTTAGATTAAAAACAGTTTTATATAATTTAAATTATAGAATTTTATAGGTGGAAATAAAAAATAAGATTTGATTGCTAAATTGTTTAGTATTAAAACTATTGAAATCATGTGAAACAGCTGATTTCAATAACGTTGATGGTCCAAATGTCTATTAAAATGGCATATTGTAAAAGATCGATTTTAATGATTCACACTCATATTGAATGTCATTTTGAGCCCTACGATGAATGTTACATTTCAACACATTTATGTTAATTGGGTTCAAAGGAAAATGTACTTTTCTTATGGAGATTTAACATAGGGAAAAATTAAACTTATGACAGTGAGCCTGATATGGTTCTATTGGACCGATTTACTCACGACTGGTACCAGTTAAAAGGTAATTGTATCTATATTTGCCCATTTTGCTTCGATTTCAGCTTTTACTCCACTAAATTGTCCAAATACGGAAAGTAAAGTCTCTTAAGACAATAATACGGGTAAAATTGTAAGCCTATTTTGAGTGAGATCTGGAGTTCTATGGGACCGATTTACATTTAGGTTGTGTTAAATGAAAGGTAATTAACTCTATATAATATGCCCGTTTGCCTGAAAAGTTAAATATTCCTTCATTTTATATGTTAGAAATGGAATATACAATATTTTCTATTCATTAGTATTGTTTTTACTAGTCAACTGAGTATTACAGCACAGATCAGCTTATTATAAAGCTTTGTTTTAAAACACATGTTTTACTTTCATAGCATGGTTTGTTTATGTTGTGATTTTACTTTATTTTAGGTTAGTGATGACTGAATGTGTAAAATTTTGTTTCAAAGAACATGACAAACAAATAACATATTTTAACTTTCTAGATGTTATACCATTGTTCAAAGGTACCGATTATCCATCCTTAAGTTTTCCAAGCTAACTTTTAGTGAATTTCTCCTGTAGGGAAGAAGCTATTACCGTAGGTCTCATGGTAAGACCTAAGCCCGAGACTATGATAACTTTTCGTTTTGGGGCCACCAGAAGCAAAAAACACAATTCGTTCGAATTTATATATATATATATATTTGTCTGTTAGCACGATAGCGGCCGTAAAAATGGTCCAATCTTAATGAAAATTGGTACAGACGTGTTAAGTGGTAATCACTCGGACGAGTTCGTGAACCAGCCCGATCGGACCACCGGAAGGGGGGGTAAAGGGGGATAAACCCTCCAAAAATGGGTATTTTGGTTTTTTACATAGAAAAATAAAAATAATCCAATTTTGGTTAGCACCATTGAATTCAGCTCAAAAAAACAAACAATTTAGTATTTTGAATCACTGCTCTATGTCCATTGGTTACCGAGATATTGAATGTGGTAAACACAGTACGTTGTCCCAATGTTAACCTTATGGGAAATAAATAAAATTCTATATCTCGGTTATTTCTCAACATATCTTGATAAAATTTGGTAAATAGCTTCTTCTAGTTCAGATCTACTAAATATTGAATTAAAACCACCCAATTTTAATATACCTGTAGCAGCAAACCTGCATACTCATTCCCCATGTTATTCTTATGGAGCTTACCAAAACATGTAAAATCTCGCTATGTTGGATTGAAATATGTCGTTTTGCATTTGAAATTCGCTGAGTATGCAGGTCTGCTGCAACGGGGGTATTATTTCATTTTATGTCTGACAGTAAACTTATTATGAGGAAACACCTTATTTTGTATGCTGACCCCTTTACCATAGTACATGGAGAAAGTATTTTTGTCAAAATTTTTGAATTTGCCAGTGGAAATATTTTTTTAGCGAATTTCCTTAAAGGAATAAGCTATTACGGTAGTACTCATGGTATGACCTAAGTCCGAGACCATGTTAACTTTTCATTTCGGGGTCCCTAGAAGCAAAAAACACCATTCGTTCGAATTTGATATATATATATAGTTCGTGAACCAGCCCAATCGGACCACCAGAATGGGGGGTAAAGGGGGATAAACCCCCCTAATATGGGTGTTTTGGGTTTTTCACATAGAAAAATAAAATTTATCAAATTTTTGTTGACACCATTGAATTCAGCTCAAAAAACAAATAATTTAGTATTTTGAATTACTGCTCTATGTCCATTGGTTACCGAGATATTGAAAGTGGTAAACACAGTACGTTGTCTCAATGTTAACCTTATGGGAAATAAGTAAAATTCTATATTTCGCTTATTTCTCAACATATCTTGATAAAACTTGGTAAATGGCTTCTTCTAGTTCAAATCTACTAAATATTGAATTAAAACCAACCAGTTTAAACATACCTGTAGCAGCAAACCTGCATACTCATTCCAAATGTTATTCTTATGTAGCTTACAAAAACATGTCAAATCTCGCTATGTTGGATTGAAATATGTTGTTTTGCACTTGAAATTCGCTGAGTATGCAGGTCTGCTGCAACGGGGGTATTATTTCATTTTATGTCTGACAGTAAACTTATTATGAGGAAACACCTTATTTTGTATGCTGACCCCTTTACCATAGTACATGGAGAAAGTATTTTTGTCAAAATTTTTGAATTTGCCAGTGGAAATATTTTTTTAGCGAATTTCCTTAAAGGAATAAGCTATTACGGTAGTACTCATGGTAAGACCTAAGTCCGAGACCATGTTAACTTTTCATTTCGGGGTCCCTAGAAGCAAAAAACACCATTCGTTCGAATTTGATATATATATATAGTTCGTGAACCAGCCCAATCGGACCACCGGAATGGGGGGTAAAGGGGGATAAACCCCCCTAATATGGGTGTTTTGGGTTTTTCACATAGAAAAATAAAATTTATCAAATTTTTGTTGACACCATTGAATTCAGCTCAAAAAACAAATAATTTAGTATTTTGAATTACTGCTCTATGTCCATTGGTTACCGAGATATTGAAAGTGGTAAACACAGTACGTTGTCTCAATGTTAACCTTATGGGAAATAAGTAAAATTCTATATTTCGCTTATTTCTCAACATATCTTGATAAAACTTGGTAAATGGCTTCTTCTAGTTCAAATCTACTAAATATTGAATTAAAACCAACCAGTTTAAACATACCTGTAGCAGCAAACCTGCATACTCATTCCAAATGTTATTCTTATGTAGCTTACAAAAACATGTCAAATCTCGCTATGTTGGATTGAAATATGTTGTTTTGCACTTGAAATTCGCTGAGTATGCAGGTCTGCTGCAACGGGGGTATTTAGTGTTCCCCCAATCGAAAGATATTGATTTCGGAGAAAGGATTGTTTTTGCCAAAATGTTTTAATTTGAGTTGTTGGTGGATATATTTGTTTTAGTGCTTTTCGAATCCAAAAAAGTTGTTTTCAGATTGGTGTCTGTCCATCCGTGTGTGTGTGTGTGTGTGTGTGTGTGTGTGTGTGTGTGTGTGTGCGCGCGCGCGTGTGGGTATGAGTGTGTGGATGTGTGGATGTATGTGAACAGAGCTAGAGATGACACCAATGGTCCGATTTTCTTGAAGTTTGGCATGTAGGTTTAAAACCATGATACCTCCATATGTTTTTTCACTTTTTTGAATTTTAGATTTTTACGGGTATTTACCCCATAAAACCCATAAAAAACTACAAAAATCAAAATTTTTCAAAAACGGCTCAAACGATTTTGACAACACTTTCATCAAGGCCGTAGCCAATGGGGGGGGGTTAGGGGGTCAGAACCTCCCCCCCCCCGAAATAGTAGAAATCGCCTTGAAATAGTAGCAAATGGGGGTGGTAAGGGGGTGAAAACCCCCTTAAAATAAACTAAATCCCCCCCGAATTTGTCAAAAAGGCCGCGGGCAAATGCATAGGGGCCCGGAAAGAGACAAAAAGGGTGAAAAAGACAAAATAGGGGCCAAAAACACACGCACACGCGTGGGTAAAAAAAAGGTCACCACTTTCGCCGAGCTGGAAATTCAGTGCCGGTCCTGTCCAAACCCCCCCCCCCCCCCCCGAAACAATTTCCTGACTACGGCTTTGACTTTCATGATTTGAATTGCTTAAGATGCCAAACAAAATAACACCTCCCGTGTGTCTGTAAAAATAAAGGTTCAGAAGTTATGAAAATATAAGTGTTAACAAATACAACATTTTCTGTGTAGAATCCAAAAACATCAAAAAATACAGGGTGTTACATTAGAAAAAATAAATTTTTCCGCCATATCGGAAAATTAAAGGAAATTTCAAAAATTGAAATACATACCTAAAAGCAGCAAAAAAATAATGGGTTTCCGCTTAAGAGGTTTAAGTCATACTTTAATTAAAATGTTAGCTATTGCAAAACTTAGGCTGGAAACCCAGTATAGTGAAGATTAGTCATATAACTAACATTTTTAAACAACATGTTTGAGATTTTCATTAAGTTAAATTTTTATTTGGTTAGCATGACTTGATTACAACTATCTACGATTATGATAAATTATAACATTTCGACATAACTCCAATTATTGGAGGTGGAAACTGTCTATTCAGAAGCGCTTCCTATTGTTTATATGGACACGAAAAATATCATTATCACCGAGAAAATCACCGAGATTGACCAACGGTGATAAAAGAGATTTGATGGCCAAATCTCTAAGAAATAATCATGAAATCTACCAAAGAATACACAATTGAGAGATTTGGAAATTTCAAAAATTGAAATACATACCTAAAAGCAGCAAAAAAATAATGGGTTTCCGCTTAAGAGGTTTAAGTCATACTTTAATTAAAATGTTAGCTATTGCAAAACTTAGGCTGGAAACCCAGTATAGTGAAGATTAGTCATATAACTAACATTTTTAAACAACATGTTTGAGATTTTCATTAAGTTAAATTTTTATTTGGTTAGCATGACTTGATTACAACTATCTACGATTATGATAAATTATAACATTTCGACATAACTCCAATTATTGGAGGTGGAAACTGTCTATTCAGAAGCGCTTCCTATTGTTTATATGGACACGAAAAATATCATTATCACCGAGAAAATCACCGAGATTGACCAACGGTGATAAAAGAGATTTGATGGCCAAATCTCTAAGAAATAATCATGAAATCTACCAAAGAATACACAATTGAGAGATTTTCTAGCCTCAATTTAAAAATTGTGTTTTCTGAATTCTTGCAAATTTTGCATGTTTGGGAGAAGCTCGATCTCCCCCTGGTTTCGCGCCTGCTTACTTCCTTGGTTCATGTTGTAATTGATTACAGTTAAGTAGTTCAGTGGCTATTAAATGTGTATAATTGTGTTTCTAAATACAGAACAAATAGCACAAAATTTGTTCAATTTTTTAGAGGTTATATTATGCCAGTGTCTTTGTAATGGAAAACAATAGTACAAGTATAATGTTTTTGCGGCGCTTTGCGCTGCACGGGGTTAGTCTAATTTATATATTAAAAAACTTTTGTAAAACTAATGTCAGCGACGCTGGCCGTTCTACTGGACCGATTTCCATGCGGGTTGTACCAAAACGAAGGTTGTCGGCCCTATATGTGCAGATTTTATTTGAATTTTGAAAGTATTAATGTTAACTGGATCAAAAATGGGAAATAAACTTTTCTTATGGAGATTTAACATGGGAGAAAAAATCAACTTTTATCAACTTTTCCAATCCTTTGGACAGTTCGTCTGAGACTTCCACTGGACCCATTTTTATGCAGTTTGTACCAAATAAAAGCTCAAATTTTCTATATTTGCAGGTTTTATTTACTTTTTTGTTATCTTGCTTTTTTAAACTAAAAAAATCCACATTTCCAAACCTTTGCAATGATATAATTTGACAGTCGTTCATTCAGCTGATTGTGAAGACAAGAGGTACTTTGTCTAACGACAGAAAAAGAGCAAACGCTCAAGAAACATTTGGTTTATCATGTTCAGTATACATAAAAGTGTATGCATTATCATGTATCATCCTTTAGATTAAATAAACGGTATCAGGAAACTGACACATACTTTCTCCCTTCAAGTAATTTAAAACCAGTAAACATATTTAGTGAAATAAAACAAATTAACAATTAATTATCACACAAATATATACGAAATTTTATCAAAATCGGTTGGCAAATAACGGAGATATCGGTTTTTAAATATTTGCCGTAAGAATAACATTGGACAACGTACTGCGTTTACCGCCAAACTAAAATATCAATTATCTCCGCAACCAGTTGGCGTAAACTAATGATTCAAAATACTAGATTATTTAGTTTTTCAAGTCAAATTTAAAGGTTGCAACTATATTTTCTTTAGAGGTCACAGATTTTGTGAAATTTGAAAAATATGAATTTTTTAACACTTAAACCCCCATAACTTCTGAACCTGAATTTTTACAGACATGCAGGTGTTGTCATTTTGTTTGTCATCTTAAGCACTAAAAACCATGAAATTTTTATCAAAATCGTTAAAGCCGTTTTTGAGAAATTTGGATTTTTGTCATTTTTTATGGGTTTTTATGGGGTAAATACCACAAAAAATAAACGGTATCAGGAAACTGACACATACTTTCTCCCTTCAAGTCACTTAAAACCAGAAAACATATTTAGTGAAATAAAACAAATTAACAATTAATTATCACACAAATATATACCAAATTTTATCAAAATCGGTTAGTAAATAACGGAGATATCGGTTTTTAAACATTTGCCATAAGAATAACATTGGACAACGTACTGCGTTTACCGCCGAACTAAAATATTAATTATCTCCGCAACCAGTTGACGTAAACTAATGATTCAAAATACTAGATTATTTAGTTTTTCAAGTCAAATTTAATGGTTGCAAGTATATTTTCTTTAGAGGTCACAGATTTTGTGAAATTTGCAAAATATGAATTTTTGAACACTGAAACCCCCATAACTTCTGAACCTGAATTTTTACAGACATGCGAGTGGTGTCATTTTGTTTGTCATCCTAAGCACTAAAAACCATGAAATTTTATCAAAATCATTAGAGCCGTTTTTGAGAAATTTGGATTATTGTCATTTTTTATGGGTTTTTATGGGGTAAAAAATCCTTGAAAATCAAAAATTCAAGAAAATGAAAAATACGCCTGGAGATACCACAGCTTTATACCTATATGCCAAATTTCATGAAAATCGGACCTCTGGTGTCGTCTCTAGCTTTGTTTACATACACACACACACACACACACACACACACACACACACACACACACACTTCTCCATATACTATGTATAGGGGGGAGAAAGTAAAAAACAGTTTTATATAATTTAAATTATAGAGTTTCATAGGTGGAAATAAAAAATAAGATTTGATTGCTAAATTGTTTAGTATTGTAACTATTTAAATTATGTGTGAAACAGCTGATTTCAATAACGTTGATGGTCCAAATGTTTATTAAAATGGCATATTGTAAAAGATCGATTTTAATGATTCATACTCATATTGAATGTTATTTTGAGCCCTACGATGAATGCTACATTTCAACACATTTATGTTAATTGGGTTCAAAGGAAAATGTACTTTTCTTATGGAGATTTAACATAGGGAAAAATTAAACTTATGACAGTGAGCCTGACATGGTTCTATTGGGCCGATTTACTCACGACTGGTACCAATTAAAAGGTAATTGTATTTATATTTGCACATTTTGCTTCGATTTCAGCTTTTACTCCACTAAATTGTCCAAAAATGGAAAGTAAAGTCACTAAAGACAATAACACGGGTAAAATTGTAAGCCTATTTTGAGTGAGATCTGGAGTTCTATGGGACCGATTTAAATTTAGGTTGTGTTAAATGAAAGGTAATTAACTCAATATATGCCCATTTGCCTGAAAATTTAAATATTCCTTCATTTTATATGTTAGAAATGGAATATAAAATATTTTCTATTCATTAGTTATGTGTAAATTTTTACTTATCAACTGAGTATAACAGCACAGATCAGCTGATTATAAAGCTTTGTTTGAAAACACATGTTTTACAGTTATAGCATGGTTTGTTTATGTTGTGATTTTACTTTATTTTAGGTTAGTGGTGATTAAGTGTGTAAAATTTTGTTTCAAAGAACATGACAAATAACATATTTTAACTTTCTAGACGTTATACCATTGTCTATAGGTACCGATTATCCAGCCTTAAGTTTTCCAAGCTAACTTTTTAATTTCATGTCTGACAGTAAACTTATGAGGAAACCCCTTATTTTTTATGCTGACCCCTTTACCATAGTACATGGAGAAATTATTTTTTGTCGAAATTTTTGAATTTGAGTTGTAGTGGAAATATTTTTGTAGTGTTCCCCGAATCCAAAAATATTGATTTCGGAGAAAGGATTGTTTTTGCCAAAATATTTTAATTTGAGTTGTTAGTGGATATATTTGTTTTAGCGCTCCCCGAATGCAAAAAAGTTGTTTTCAGATTGGTGTCTGTCCATCCGTGTGTGTGTGTGTGTGCGTGTGGGTATGTGTGTGTGGATGTGTGGATGTATGTGAACAGAGCTAGAGATGACACCAATGGTCCGATTTTCATGAAGTTTGGCATATAAGTATAAAACCATGATACCTCCAGGTGTTTTTTCACTTTTTTGAATTTTAGATTTTTATGGGTATTTACCCCATAAAACCCATAAAAAAACTACAAAAATCCAAATTTTTCAAAAACGGCTCTAACGATTTTGACAATACTTTCATGATTTGAAGTGCATAAGATGCCAAACAAAATAACACCACCCATGTGTCTGTAAAAATAAAGGTTCAGAAGTTATAAAAATTTAAGTGTTAACAAATAAATTCAAAATTTTCTGCGTAAAATCCAAAAACATCATAAAATACAGGGTGTTACATTATGAAAAATAAAGCTTTCCACCATATTGGAAAATTAAAGGAAATTTCAAAATTGAAATACATCCCTAAAAGCAGCAAAAAAATAATGGGTTTCCGCTTAAGAGGTTTAAGTCATACTTTAATTAAAATGTTAGCTATTGCAAAACTTAGGCTGGAAACCCGGTATAGTGAAGATTAGTCAAACAACTAACATTTTTAAACAACATGTTTGAGATTATCATTGAGTTAAATTTGTATTTGGTTAGCATGACTTGATTACAACTAACTACGATCATGACAACTTATAAACATTTCGACATAACTCCAATTATTGGAGATGGAAACTGACTATTCAGGAGCGTTTCCTATTGTTTATATGGACACGAAAAAAATCATTATCACCGAGAAAATCACCGAGATTGACCAACGGTGATAAAAGAGATTTGATGGCCAAATCTCTAAGAAATAATCATGAAATCTACCAAAGAATACACAATTGAGAGATTTTCTAGCCTCAATTTAAAAATTGTGTTTTCTGAATTCTTGCAAATTTTGCATGTTTGGGAGAAGCTCGATCTCCCCCTGGTTTCGCGCCTGCTTACTTCCTTTGTTCATGTTGTAATTGATTTCAGTTAAGTAGTTCAGTGGTTATTAAATGTGTATAATTGAGTTTCTAATTACAGAACAAATAGCAAAAAATTTGTTTAATTTTTTAGAGGTTATATTATGCCAGTGTCTATGTAATGGAAAATAATGGTACAAGTATCATTTTTTTGTGGCGCTTTGCGCTGCACGGGGTTAGTCTAGTATTATTTTAAAATAACTATTTAGCACTTTTTTCGAATTATATATTGCCTAAATTAGAAATCTAAAGACTTTTAACAAATCTGCACATAGAGACGCGTGTTTTGATGTATAATATGTGTGGGTAAGTCTTAAAAAAAGCCTTGTCCTGAACAAAGCTTTCATGTAGCGTATTAATAATATAGATTTTACACATTAAAAAGAAAGCGTAGTATTTAATGGCCTTGGTTATTGGCAGCGAGCACTTCGACATAGACTTTAGTCTGTGTAAAGTTTGTCAAACTGCAATAATGAGTGAGTTTTGGAATGGAACGACTCATATGTTAAGAACCATACTTTTCCCATGAAAACGCTCGTGTTGCAGTTGTAATCAGTTTCTTCCTACAACCCGACCACAATTCAACTCCTCGGAGACTAATAACTGGGAAAGTTGACTGGGACGTCTTTAGCGTAAAATTAGATGAACTTCTTGAGCCACCAAAAAACCTAAACTCTATTGATGGAATCAACAGGGCCATTGAAAATTTGACATAGGTCTACTGCCTCTCTAAAGCTATTAAATCCGCAACGGAAATCGATGGATACAAAATAATGTCTTACAAAGCCTATCTAAGGGATGTGACTCTAGTCTTTGGCAGGCAACTAAACGGATCTTACGCACTCCAACTGTAATCCCACCTCTAAAGCATGGTGATCATGTATTTGAAAGTGATCTCGATAAGTGTAATATTCTTGCTGACTTTTTTGAGGAAGCATTCTCACCAGGGCTTAATTTGTGAAGAAAAAGTACCGGAGCTATGGCGCGAGTGGCCGCCGGGAAGGTATGGAAAACCCCCCAGCAGAAAGGGGGGTCCAGGGGCCCTTACCCGGATTTTTTGAAATTGCGATTAAATTTGATGCCTTTTTAACGTTTATGACCACAGTTTAACAATTAGGCCGCGTTCACTGTCGCGCTAGCTAGGTTTGCCCTAACGCAGCTAGAGTATACTTGTGCCATAGTGGTCGTGAAGGCTGTGATCTCCAGCGCTACGTGTGTTTAGCGCCACTCACTACTCATGGTGGGAATTTACTATTGTCGAACAATAGTACAGTAAAAATAAGTTTTGACCCAAAAAAATTAGCACAAGCAAGGGATTTGGTACAGATGTTGGGTATATCTTCCTTTTGAACATACTAAAAGTCCCCTAAGACTGGAGCTGTGCTACGGCCGCCATCTTGGAAAATGGCGGCAAATTTCTGTATTTTTGCCTTTATCTCCTTTGTTATTGGAGATACAGAAAAAAGTTTCAAATAAAAATTGTAGCCCATTAAAAATACACATTTTTGGTTTTATCATTTTTTCTCTAAACCCGACGGTTTTAGAGTTATTTGCGATTAAGTATAGTTATTGTTTTTGATTAATCAGGACTAGAGATCGCCAGTGGTCGAAAATTCGACCAATTTTCAAAGTAACAAATAGGGATAGCTAATTTTATAAACAATCCCGCATAAACAAATGCGTTTCTAAATAAATTTCATATAGTACATATTTTCCATGTAAACACATAATATAACCAAACTGGGGGCCCAAAAACAAAAGAGAAAGACTCAGTCCTTGACTAATTATTTTACTTCATTTTTGGCTTATGGCATGGTTTTTAGTAATTAGTATTTTATTAAGATAATGTTTAATGTGTAATTAAGATGGTGGAGTTTTAGCGAATATCCCCTATAGGGAAGAAGCTGTTACCGTAAGACCTAAGCCCGAGACCATGATAACTTTTCGTTTTGGGGCCCCCAGAAGCAAAAAACACTATTCGTTCATTTTCATAAATACAGGGTGTCTGTAAAGTCCGTCACCAAACTCCATAACTTGGTTTATTGGGTCAAAATAAGCAAAAAAGTTCCTGTGAAGGTATGTCCTAAAATGCATATTTACCCAGACATCCGCCATTTTGTATTTTTCACAAAATATTTTTTATCTCCGAAGTTTGTGAATCGATTTTTTTCAAACTTAGTATGTACCTATAACTAGTCAAGGTTAGTTAATGAAAAAATAATCAGCATGATCGAATGGTAAATTTCAAAATGGCGACCGTTCAAAATCTTTAATTTGAAATACCGGAAAAAGGTTACGTAGTACAAAAAAAAATGAAGAATAAAAATTTTTAGAAAATTTAATTTGCAGTCTAATGACACCAGAATTATGAAAATCGGTTAATAAATAACTTAGTTATGGTTGAATTTATCCAACGAGGCAGCATAAATTGGAAAGGAGAATGGTCCATTGTTACATTGAGTTGATTGAGTCATGCGCTGACTTAAGACAATTACGCTGCCTCAGTAGATAAATTTGACCATAACTCAGTTATTCATTAACCGATTTTCATAATTCTGGTGTCATTAGACTGGAAATTAAATTTTCTAAAGATTTTTAGTCTTCATATTGTTTTGTACTACGTAACCTTTTTCCGGTATTTCAAATTAAAGATTTTGAACGGCCGCCATTTTGAAATTTACCATTCGATCATGCTGATTATTTTTTCATTAACTAACCCCTTGACTAGTTATAGGTACATACTAAGTTTGAAAAAAATCGATTCACAAACTTCGGAGATAAAAAATATTTTGTGAAAAATACAAAATGGCGGATATCTGGGTAAATGTGCATTTTAGGACATACCTTCACGGAACTTTTTTGCTTATTTTGACCCAATAAACCAAGTTATGGAGTTTGGTGACGGACTTTACATACACCCTGTAGGGTGTTTCGAAACTCTCTCCCGAAACTCCGTGGGCACGTTCCTTAGGTCAAAACAAACAAAAAATGTCATATAAGTATAGGGTCTATCTCGCTCCGTTTTCCGTCTGTGAGTCTGTTTGTGTTTTTCAATTAAAACTGTATAACTTTGAAACGGCTTGAGTTAAATTATTGAAACTTGGTACATAAACTATAGTTAGTGTGGCCAAAATTTTTAATAATTTTCAATATTTTATCTTTTGGAATTTCAAAATGGCGGCCTTTTAAAAAATTAACAACAGTTGACAAGTTAACACTATTCTTTTGACTATACATTTTATTTGCCATTTCATTAAAAACATAACGACACTTCATTTATTAAAATCGGACAATAAACAAGCGAGATACAGCGATTTAAGTAAAGCATGTCATGGCATATTCCACGCGACTAGCGCGGGACCGTCATTGTTGCTGCGCGGCGCGGGGCTCCACGGACTCGCGGGCCGGCCTCTGGATGGAAAATGCCATGACATGCTTTACTTAAATCGCTGTATCTCGCTTGTTTATTGTCCGATTTTAATAAATGAAGTGTCGTTATGTTTGTAATGAAATGGCAAATAAAATTTATAGTCAAAAGAATAGTGTTAACTTGTCAACTTTTTTAGATATTAATGAATTAATTTTTTAAAAGGCCGCCATTTTGAAATTCCAAAAGATAAAATATTGAAAATTGGTAAAACTTTTGGCCACACTAACTATAGTTTATGTACCAAGTTTCAATAATTTAACTCAAGCCGTTTCAAAGTTATACAGTTTTAATTGAAAAACACAAACAGACTCACAGACGGAAAACGGAGCGAGATAGACCCTATACTTATATGACATTTTTTGTTTGTTTTGACCTAAGGAACGTGCCCACGGAGTTTCGGGAGAGAGTTTCGAAACACCCTGTATGTGTATATAGGACTTATAATAATATATCTTATATACTTACACTATTAACTTCACCAATGGATTCTACTCACTAAAAGAAACAAAAAAGTTCCTATAAACCCATGTCCTATTCTCAACCGTTTAGCGGTTATTACGCATTTTATGATTTTTTTAAATTACTTGACTTGGTTCCACTTTTTGAATGGTACCGAGGTGACCAATTGTCCTATAGAGTTATACTTAGTACCACAAGAAAGAGCATTAAATTTTCTATAAATCTAAGGTCTTTTGACATAAAAAGTTTTCAAAAGCTTCAGTTTATGGTGAATGCAAAGTGAAAAATGTGTTCAAATGAAATTTTTTCGTAACTTTTCATGCACTATTTGTCCACATCTGTGTGTTACTAAGAGATGTCGAGTTGATCGAAAAACCTCCTCATTTAATAAGCTTTCAAATGATGTACATATTTAATATTTTACTAGTACGTACAACAGGGAAAATTCAGCAGATCTGGAGCAAAACACCTATTATTATTATAGTTTTAACAAATTCTTACTTTATTTAGTGCACGAAACTAGTGTTAGATTTTGGAATTTCGATTTAGCAGGTTGAAAATTGGTGGAGAGGTCGTAAATACAGCTGGGATCATCATACTAAAATTCGCAAAAAAAAACCCACTTGGGCAACATGAAGCCATCTTGAAAAAAACATTTCCGGTCCATGTTTCTTTAAATATTTTTTTAATTACCGTGAAAACCACAACGGATACAAAAGAAGTGTAAATGATGTTTTTTGTAGAAAATAAAAGTTTTAATAAAATGAGTATAAATATGTACAAGAAATATTGATAATAACTGTTGATATTATAAATGTACTAAAATGTTGTAAATTAAATACCCCTTCCATAAGAATACATGTAAAATTTGATGTAAAATGCATTCACTAGGGGGCGAATCCCTTTCACTTGATAGTGAATAATAAATTATACCCTTAGAATCCTGGTAAAAAGTTCAGATATTTGACACCTTAAATCATCAAAATTGGTTCACTATTTAGGCGTAGGTAAGCTCACAAAAAATGATTCCTTATGGTAACATTTGTAAAAAATCCTTAAGGAATATCTTTTTTGTGAGCTTACCCACGCCTTGATAGGGAACCAATTTTGATGATTGAGGTGTCAAATATCTGAACCTTTTATGAGGATTCTATGGGCATGATTTATTATTTATTAAGTGAAAGGGATTCGGCCCCTAGAGAAAGTATTTTACATCAAATTTTACGTGTATTCTTATGGAAGAGGTAAAATTTGCAATATTTTAGTAAATTATAAAATCAACAGTTATTATCAATATTTCTTGTACAATATTTATACTCATTTTATCAAAATTTTTATTTTCTACAAAAAACGTCATTTGCACTTCTTTTGTATCTGTTATGGTTTTCGTGGTAATTAAAAAATGTTGAAAGAAACGTGGACCGGAAATGGTTTTTTCAAGATGGCGGCATGTTGCCCAAGTGGGTTTTTTTGCGAATTTTAGTATGATGATCCCAGCTGTATTTACGACCTCTCCACCAATTTTCAACCTGCTCCATTGAAATTCCAGAATCTAACACTATTTTCCTGCACTAAATAAAGTAAGAATTTGTTAAAACTATAATAATAATAATAGGTGTTTTGCTCCAGATCTGCTGAATTTTCCCTATTGTACGTACTAGTAAAATATTAAACATGTACATGATTTGAAAGCTTATTAGCCTAAATGAGGAAGTTTTTCGATCAACTCGACATCTCTTAGTAACACACAGATGTGGACAAATAGTACATGAAATGTTACGAAAAAAATTCATTTGAACACATTTTTCACTTTGCATTCACCATAAACTGAAGCTTTTGATAACTTTTTATGTAAAAAACCATAGATTTATATAGAAAATTTAATGCTCTTTTTAGTGGTACTAAGTTTAACTCTATAGAACAATTGGTCACCTCGGTACAATTCAAAAAGTGGATCCAAGTCAAGTCATTTTAAAAAATCGTATAATATGTGATAACCGCTAAACGGTTGAGAATAGGACATGGGTTCATAAGAACTTTTTTGTTTGTTTTAGTGAGTAGAATCCATTGGTGAAGTTAATGGTGTAAGTAGAAACTCACCCCGTATATACAGGGTGTTTCACGATAACCCTGAAAAACTTCAGGATATGGTTCCTTGGGTCAAAATGAGAAAAAATGTCCAGTAAACATAGGTCCTAAACTCAATCGTTTTCTATCTATTAAGGAAAATAGGATTTTTTCGGATTTCAGTGTACCTATTGAACATTTTGACTCCTAGAATGAAAAGTTGACAAAATATTTTGATAAAACCTTCATAGCTAGATAGAATATTAAATTTGAAAGAGAATTCATATCTATTTTATACAAAAAAGATGAGTGTGACTGAGAAAACGTTGTCTAAAAAGCAAATTTATCCTTAAAATTCAAGAACCAAAAATATTTTTTGTTTTTGACAGTGCTTCGTACTGTAACCGTTCGAGTGTTTTGCTTGCAACTTTACCAAAAATTTTAGAATTTAATGGAGAACAAAGAAATATCAATTTAAGTATGCTTTATATGGGGATTATTTTTGTCAAAATCCAAAATTTCGTGAGGTATCAAAAAATACTAAAATTTGGTGAAAATGTATAAAAATGTATACTTACTTATAAAAATGTATACTTTGATTATTCTTTAACATATTTGAATCAAACTTGGAATGTGGCTTCGACTAGCTGAGAGGTAATGGTTAATAGCCGAAAGTCCTCTCCTCTTTTAGTTTAGGGCAGCAAACCTGCATACTCATTCTCTAATGTTATCCTTATGGGGAAATAATTTAATATGATAATTCAGTTATTTCTCAACATATTTAAATAAAACTTTGTATATGGCTTCATTTTGTTGGGATCTACCTAATTATGGTCTAAACCCTCCAGATTTACATTGTTAGGGCCTATGGCAGCAAACCTGCATACTCACTTTCCATGTTATTCTAATTAAAGAAAATTTTAACTTGCTTATTTATGGATGTAAGTTTATATTCCTTGATATGAAGTTTATAATAATTATTAAATAAAACATTTCAAAATCACTGAGTGTGAGTAAGTAGCAAAGCGGGAAATGTTAAGGTGTATGGAGATAAGGAAGAGTGGGATATTTATGTTTTTCCCATAAGGTTAACAATGGAAAGTGAGTATGCAGGTTTGCTGCCATAACAATGTAAATCTGGAGGGTTTTAGACCATAATTAGGTAGATTCCAACATGATGAAGCCATATACGAAGTTTTATTTAAATATGTTGAGAAATAACTGAATTATCATATTAAATTATTTCCCCATAAGGATAACATTAGAAAATTAGTATGCAGGTTTGCTGTCATTAAGTAAAAGAGGAGGGGATTTTGGGCTATTAACCATTACCTCTCAGCTAGGCAAAGCCACATTCCAAGTTTGATTCAAATGTGTTAAAAAATAATCAAAGTATACATTTTTATAAGTTTCACCAAATTTTAGTATTTTTTGATACCTCACGAAATTTTGGATTTTGACAAAGATAATCCCCATATAAAGCATACTTAAATTGATATTTCTTTGTTCTCCATTAAATTCTAAAATTTTTGGTAAAGTTGCAAGCAAAACACTCGAACGGTTACAGTATGAAGCGCTGTCAAAAACAAACAATATTTTTTGGTTCTTGAATTTTAAGGAAAAATTTTATTTTTAGACAACGTTTTCTCAGTCACACTCATCTTTTTTGCATAAAATAGTTATGAAATCACTTTCAAATTTAATATTCTATCTAGCTGTGAAGGTTTTATCAAAATATTTTGTCAACTTTTCAATCTAGGAGTCAAAATGTTCAATAGGTACACTGAAATCCGAAAAAATCCTATTTTCCTTAATAGATAGAAAACGATTGAGTTTAGGACCTATGTTTACTGACATTTTTTTCTCATTTTGACCCAAGGAACCATATCCTGAAGTTTTTCAGGGTTATCGTGAAACACCCTGTATATACGGGGTGAGTTTCTACTTACACCAAAAAAAAAAATGATCCAACCTTAATGA
The DNA here is from genome assembly GCA_035578135.1 of Flexamia atlantica. Lineage (NCBI taxonomy): Eukaryota > Metazoa > Arthropoda > Insecta > Hemiptera > Cicadellidae > Flexamia > Flexamia atlantica. Next base: position 87,320,429 of record JAQJVK010000001.1, read on the forward strand.
AATTTGGTATGGATGTGTAAAGTAGTAATTATTCGGACGAGTTCGTAATCCAGCCCAATCCGACTTCCGGAAGGGGGGGGTAAAGGGGGGTAAACCCCCCAAAAATGGGTTTTTTGAGTTTTTTTACATAGAAAAATAAAAATAATCCAATTTTTGTTGGCACCATTGAATTCAGCTATAAAAAACAAACAATTTAGTATCTTGAATCACTGCTCTATGTCCATTGGTTACCGAGATATTGAAAGTGGTAAACACAGTACGTTGTCCCAATGTTAACCTTATGGGAAATAAGTAAAATTCTATATCTCGCTTATTTCTCAACACATCTTGATAAAACTTGGTAAGTGGCTTCTTCTAGTTCAGATCTACTAAATATTGAATTAAAACCACCCAGTTTTAATATACCCGTAGCAGCAAACCTGCATACTCATTCCCCATGTTATTCTTATGGAGCTTTCAAAAACCTGTAAAATCTCGCTATGTTGGATTGAAATATGTTGTTTTGTACTGGAAATTCGCTGAGTATGCAGGTCTGCTGCAACGGGGGCATTATTAAGATTTAATATTTATTTTTTAAAGAATAATTATTGAATCACAGGAAAGTGAAACTTCAGTCATCAAATCAGTTTATCCTGTACACCCCTTACCACAGTTCTCTCCCTCCCTCCATTAATTCCTCACTCTCTACTTCCGACCTTCTTTCCACTTTTCCCTCCTTTTCTCCTTCATTCTCTTCTTACCATCTCTCCTCCCTTCTTTCCTACCATTTGGAACTTTTTCACTCCTTCCCTCTCTTCCTATTATTATCACTAAAATGTAATATATATTTTACCCATTATCCACCAATAAAAACAAAATTTAAATATAATGTGTCCATTTATACTCCGGTTGCCAAGCCCGGTGACAGGATTTTCGGGCCCCTGTGCAATTGAGAAACCCGCCTTTTTTTACTCATCTCGATCCTGGGCCCCATTTTTACTAATCTCGCATGGATCCGGGCCCCTTGTGAGTCCAGGCCCCTGTGCATTTGCCCCCCCCCCCCCACCCCGTCGCCGGCCCTGCCGGTTGCATGTCAGTTAGTATATTGGATGGTAGAAACTTAACTTAATGTACTTTTTCTTCCCTTTTCATCAGAAAATTTTTATCTCTTAATCTTATTTAAGCAAGTAAACTTTATTTTTCCATATATATGTAAAATGGAACACATTTGAGTATGATATCTCTAATCTTCTCTAAGTAGTCCTGATTTCGATCAAATTCTATATTTTCACTCCATGCCCCAATCAACTGTGGCTTAATGTTTCTACATCAAATCTTTATTCTACGAAAAATTGCATGTGATAACAGCTACATATGATGCTAACTTTGTTTACATTTGTTGTTATAATATCACCAAAACAGCAACTCATAAGGCTAATGTTAATTTTTTTGAAAATTTAAATTACATTTTCTACATTTCTAAAAGACTAATATAAATTTCAATGGGATTCTGCACATCTACAGGAAAATACGGTTCTATCGGTGTTCTTAGATTTTTGCTACGTTGCACACAGGCTGAGAAAAAAGGAGCACAAAAACCTTATGGGAAAAATGCTTGTCTATTAATATAAAGATTATAAGAAAAATGTGTTGTAATATGACATTTTAAAGGGTATATAAAAGGGAAATTTAATTTTTTTAATGCACAATATTATTCTAATACCACTGCCGATAATGAAGGGAGGTATGAACTTCAGTTTTCATTGGTAAAAAAAATCGGCCGCCATCTTGGATCCGCCATATTGCATGCAGTAATTATTTTCAAATGTAAACGTAGTGTTGTGACACATCATTTCAAACTAGATTTTCACGCTATTTACAATGCCGAAATCCGTTTTTGAAAATCTTAACTCGTTTTCAAGATATACCCAAACAAAGATTATTCCCTGTATAATCCTTATGAGCGTTTCGAGCTTGGAATATTTTTTGGGATTTTTTGGACTATTTTCCTTATAGCTCCGGATGTAATCAAAGTACGTTGTTCGTTCCAGTCTTAAAATATTCGTTAGTATTTTGACTTCCATATAAGCAACTTATCAATTGATTCAGATTTATTAGGGATGAGCTATGATACCTTTATTAACATAAGATGAGATTTTTCTAAAATTATATTGACAAATAAAGGATTATAACTCAGGTTAGACCGGTCCGATTTTCATGATCAATAGTTCAAATGAAAGCCAATTAGTCACCAATTTATTTAAGATATTAAAACGGATTGTATTTCTTTAAGAACTTGATATATGAGTCCTTACTTAAGGACAAAACTCTAAAATAATTACATTTTAATTTAAATATAGGATTATTACTCTTCTTAGAATTGACTGATTTTCATGGTCAATATCTCAAAAGAAAGCCCATAGTTTACCATTTAATTTAAGACTTTAATGAGGATTATGTCTCACTTAGAGCTTGAGATATATGTCTTCAACTGAAGATTGAGTGCTAAAAACGTTAAATTTTATGTTAAATAAAATAACATACCTCGGCTTAAAATTGTCCTATTTTGATGATTAATAGCTCAAATGAAAGCTAACATTTTACTGGTCGGTTTAATACCAGAAAGAAGTTTATATCTTATTTAGAATCTAAGATATACAATTTTTACTGAACATTGAATTTAGAAAAATCACATTTTATGATTAATTAATAAAGGTATGATAACTCATATCTAATGAATCTGAATCAATTGATAAGTTGCTTATATGGAGGCCAAAATACTACTGAATAGTTTAAGACGAGAACGAACAGCGAACTTTGATTACATCCGGAGCTATAAGGAAAATAGACCAAAAAAATTTCAAAAATATTCCAAGCTCGAAACGTCCATAAGGATTATACAGAGAATAATCTTTGTTTGGGTATATCTTGAAAACGAGTCAAGATTTTCAAAAACGGATTTCGGCATTGTAAATAGCGTGAAAATCTAGTTTGAAATGATGTGTCACAACACTATGTTTACATTTGAAAATAATTACTGCATGCAATATGGCGGATCCAAGATGGCGGCCGATTTTTTTTACCAACGAAAACTAAAGTTCATACCTCACTTCATTATCGGCAGTGGTATTAGAATAATATTATGCATTAAAAAACCTAAATTTCCCTTTTACATACCCTTTAAAATGTCATATTACAACACATTTTTCTTATAATTTTGATTAATCAAAAACAACAACTATACTTAATCGCAAATAACTCAAAAACCGTTGGGTTAGAGAAAAAATTATAGTAACCAAAAATGTGTATTTTTAATGGGCTACAATTTTTATCCGAAACTTTTTTCTGTATCTCCAATAACAAAGGAGATAAAGGCAAAAATACAGAAATTTGCCGCCATTTTCCAAGATGGCGGCCGTAGCACAGCTCCAATTTTAGGGGACTTTTAGTATGTTCAAAAGGAAGATATACCCAACATCTGTACCAAATTCCTTGCCTGTGCTAATTATTTTTTGGGTTTATGGAATTTTTCACTTATTTTTACTGAACTATACAAGGGCGCACCTGATTTGTCCAAACATTTGACGAACTATTTGCCGCAAGAGGCCTTATAAGATCGACGGGGAAATGAGTATGCTAATACCGAACGCACCAGTACACGCTCGTATTGGCCTGGATTGGATTTGCCCTTGATTGAAGATAGTAAACTTCCACCATCACTTGCTAAAGCCTATCTCGAGTTTATCAGGTGATCAGTACCCAGAATGGAGGCTAAAAAACTACCATCTATTACCTTGCGAGAAACTATGTAAAGAAAAATAGAGTTGTTAAATTGACTTGGAGGATTCCCAAATTAGAAAGATTTGTACACTTTTATAAAATAGTTTTTTAAACAGTATTAATAAATTACGTGGCCAGAAAAAGGGTCCGGAGCCGTACCGGTGAGTTGAGAAACCGCGCTCCGGTGAGCTCCGGTTTCCTAAAAAGTACCGGAGCTGCGCTCCGGTGTGCTCCGGCTGAAACCCCTGATTCTCACCTAACATGAGGGTTGTACCGAAACAAAGGTTATCGGCCCTATATGTGCAGGTTTTATTTGAATTTTGAAAATATTTATGTTAACTGGGTCAGAAATGGAAAATAAACTTTTCTTATGGAGATTTAACACGGGGAAGAAATTTGAAGCTTATGATAGCGAGTCTGGCCGTATTACTGGACCGATTTACATGCGGGTTGTACCAAAACAAAGGTTATCGGCCCTATATGTGCAGGTTTTATTTGAATTTTGAAAATATTTAATTGAAATGGGTAAAAAATGAAAAATAAACTTTTCCTATGGAGATTTAACATGGGGGAAAAATTAACTTTTCCAATCCTTTGGTCAGTACGTCTGAGACTTCCAGTGGACCTATTTTCATGCAGTTTGTACCAAATAAAAGCTCAACTTTTCTATATTTGCAGGTTTTATTTACTTTTACGTTATTTTACTTTTTTACATTTAAAAAATCGACATTTCCAAACCTTTGCAATGATATAATTTGACAGTCATTCATTCAGCCGATTGTGAAGACACGAGGTACTTTGTCTAACGACAGGAAAAGAGCAAACGCTCAAGAAGCATTTGGTTTATCATGGTCAGTACATAAAAATGTATGCATTATCATGTATTTCCTTTTAATGGAAAGAATACCCCCGTTGCAGCAGTCCTGCATACTCAGCGAATTTCAAGTGCATAAATAAATCATTTAAATGAAGTTCGCATCAAGTAAAATCATTATACATTCAAAAGAAAGCGTGCAAAAATACTCTCCTAGTGGATTTTAGGAGCAAAAGACTATAACAAAATAATAGCCTATACTTGGCACGAAAATTCAATGTTCAAAACTTCAAAACAGCTGGCTTTTCCAATTTAATCATATGGGGAAATGACCAGCTGTTTAAGTTAGTAAAAAATTTCATAAACATCATCAGTAAAAATCTATACTCGCTATAGTACATTTATTTGACATATTTAGTTATCAGGCCTTTAAATAAGCCATATGTCTGTATCCACCGTATGGCTTTGAATCAAACATCAGCTCACATGTTTTAATGTAGGGAAACAAAGCAGACGTTTTAGATCCCAATGCTACTTAAATGGCAATTATTTTATGTTATTTTTTGTTTTCTAGCAAACTTTAAGAAATTACAGTACTTTTCCTGAGTCCCTGATATTAAAACATTTAATTTGAGCCATTTTCCCTCATCCTGTGACCACAATTGCTATTCAAAAATAAATTGTTCTCCATAAGATTAGTATGGAAAAATGCAGGTTTGCTGCTACAGAAATTTGAAAATGAGGTATCATAGGCTACAATCCGATATATCTAAACTATATGAAACCAAATAACAGGTTTTATTTAGATATGTTGAGGAATAAGAAAGCTATCCAATTTTATTTACTTCTCATAAGGTAAACATTGGGAAAGAGAGTACACAGGTTTGCTGCCTCAGGAATTTGATGATTTGGGTATTTTAAGCTATAATCAAGAAGATATTAACTGTATGAAGCCCCATGCCAGTTCTTATCAGGATATTTTGAGAAATGAGCAAACTACACTTTATTACCCATAAGGTTAATATGGAGATTGGGAATGCAGGTTTGCCATGAAAATGTAAAAATAGGGTATTTTAGGCCATAATCCAGTATATTTCAACTAGATGAAGCCACATACAAAGTTTTATGAAGATGCGTTAAGAAATAAGGAAGATATAGGATGTTTTATTTCCCATAATGATAACATGGGAAATGAGTATGCAGGTTTGCTGCCATAAAAATGGAAATATCGAGGATTTTAAACTAAAATGTATTAGATCTCATCTAAATTACTTGATTACTTACTTGATTACTTGATGGCTTCGTCGTTGACCCTCTGGTGGGAGGGAATTGACTGTGTCAGTATTGTAACACATACTTTACAAAAACAATGAAAAACAATTTCGGCAGGCGGCGCGCAACAGCAGAACGCACACTCACACGAACATTCCGGGCTCTAGCTTCTCCTCCAGGAATTCATCAGAGCTGTAGTAGGGCCGAGCAAGCAAGAACCCCTTCAAGGCAGCCCTGAACTTCTCATCATTCAGGTTGCGTACTTCCTCTGGCAGTTTGTTGAAGTACTTGATAGCCGTGGTGGGGAAGGAGTTCAGGGTCCTACTGAGTCTTGTCCGTGGGACATCCAGCTGGCGCCGTCCTCTCGTGTTGTGCGAGTGGATTTGGCCTCTTGTGCTCAGAAGATGCACACTGCCCTTGATTTGCGTAAGGCAAGCCCAGATGTAGTGGCTGCAGACAGTCAGAATGCCAAGACGCAGGAAGATCGGCTTGCAGTGTTCTCTAAAGGCACTTCTCGAGATGATCCTAAGTGCAGACTTCTGAAGTTTGAGCACTTCGGCCACATCCGTTGCATGACCCCACAAATGCAGTCCATAAGTGATGTGTACATGAAAGAGTGCGTGGTACACCATCACCAGGTACGGCTCTGTCACACACTTTCTAAGGCGCCGCAGCAAGAAGTTGACTCGTGCCAGTCGAGCACAAACATGGCCTGCATGGTCATTCCAGTCAAAGCGGCTATCAAGATGGAAACCCAGAAGTTTCACAGACTCAGCATGAGCATTAGGCACTCTGGAAAGAGAGCAAATCAGATGCTGGGTCTTGCTAGCGTTGAGCTGGAGCTTGTTGGACTGGAACCAGGCCTGCGCCTCCCGTGCCTGAATGTCAGCTAGAGCCCTTGCAGCAGTGGGGCTGGACCCTCTGGTGCGGAGCGTGGTGTCGTCAGCAAAAAGAACTGTGCTGCTGCTGTCATCGATGTCATTTATTAGCACCAGGAACAGGAGAGGCCCAAGCACCGAGCCTTGGGGTACACCATATTGCACCTGTCGCTCAGAAGAGCTTGCACCCGCAATGGAGACCATCTGTGAAAAAATGAAGCCACAGACCAAGTTTTATTAAGATTTGTTGTGAAATAAGCAAGATATAGAATTTTACTTATTTCCCATAAGGTTAACATAGGGACAACGTACTGTGTTTACCACTTTCAATATCTCGGTAACCAATGAACATAGAGCAATGATTCAAGATACTAAATTGTTTGTTTTTTTTGAGCTGAATTCAATGGTGCGAAACAAAATTGGATTATTTTTATTTTTCTATGTGAAAAACCCAAAAAGCCCATTTTTGGGGGGTTTACCCCCCTTTACCCCCCCCCCCCCTTCCAGTGGTCCGATCGGGCTGGTTTTCGAACTCATCCGAATAATTACTACTTTACACACCTGTGCCAAATTTCATTCCGATCGGACCATTTTTGCAAGCGCTATCGTGCTTACAGACACATATATATATATCTAGAAATTTGAACGAATGGTGTTTTTTGCTTCTGGGGGCCCCAAAACGAAAAGTTATCATGGTCTTGGGCTTAGGCAAGGCCACACTACACTACAGGCCGGAGTCCTTTTGTGGTGACGTCACATTATCAGACGGAATCGCAGACGCTTTTATAATGTACTCTTATGGCGATTCACTGTCGCACTCTTAAAACTATCGTGCCCTAAGTAATTCGTTTAAGTTTTCGTTTAGAAACCATTATTTTTTCGAATCTGTATTAATTAATGAATAACCAAATGCGGTCGAAAATAATTTTAAAGAAAACAAGTCTTTAATTAATAAACTTAAAAACCGGTAAACATTACAGACAAGTAAATTGTTTACTTTTCGTCAGATGATTTATTGGAAATTTGACAGTTTTGTTTCTTAATGTTTTCATTTCGATGTTCTAATGTCATAATTTTTTGGTAAATGTTTACGATTTTCATATGATTTTAGTTGCTATTTCCAACACAGCGCTAGGAGTTCGGCCGGTGTTGTGACGTGGCATCAGGGAGGAGGGGGGGAGACTCCGGCCTGTAGTGTAGTGTGGCCTTGGCTTAGGTCTCTTACCATGAGACCTACGGTAATAGCTTCTTCCCTATAGGGGAAATTCGCTAAAAAAACAGTTTTACATGTATATTATTTTAATTATAGAGTTTTATAGGTGTAAATAAGAAATAATATTTGATCAATAAATAGTTTAGTATTATAACTACTTAATTATGCGAAACAGCTGATTTCAATAACGTTGATGGTCTAAATGTTTATAACAATGGCAAATTGTAGAAGGTTGGTTTTAATGGTTCACACTCATATTAAATGTCATTTTGAGACCTACGATGACTGCTACATTTGAAAATATTTTATGTTAATCGGGTTCAAAGGAAAATAATCTTTTCTTATGGAGATTTAACATAGGGAAAAAATACACTTTTGGCAGCAAGCCTGACAATACTATTGGACCTATTTGCACTCATCTGGTACCAAATAAAAGGTAATTGTATCTATATTTGCCCATTTTGCTTCGATTTCAGCTGTTACTCCAGTAAATTTTCCTAAAATGGAAATTAAAATCACTTCAGACAATAACATGGGGTAAAGTTTTTAGCCTATTTTAAATGCGATCTGGAGTTCTATCGGAACGATTTACATGCAGAATTAACTCTATATATGGCTATTTGCCTGAAAAGTTAAATATTCCTTCATTTTATAATTTAAAAATGGAATATAAAATATTTTCTATTCATTAGTTTTGTTTTTACTGATCAACTGAGCAGATACACAGCACAGATCAGCTGATTATAAAGCTTTGTTTTAAAGCACATGTTTTACTGTCATAACATGGTGTGTTTATGTTGTGATTTTTACTTTATTAAGTAGGTTAGTGCTAATTGAATATGTAAAATTGTGTTTCAAAGAACATGACAAATAACATATTTTAACTTCCTTGGTGTTATACCATTGTTTATAGGTACCCAGCCTATGCGAATGTCCAGCCTTAATTTTTCCAAGCTAACTTTTTCATTTCATTCTTTCAGTAAACTTCTTATGAGGACACCCTTTATTTATTATGATTTTTTGTATGTTTTTCAATTTTTTAATTTTCCTGCCATTTTAACTTTCTTCCCCTTTACCACAGTATATGGAGAAAGTATTTTTTGTCAAAAATTTTGAATTTGAGTCGTTAGTGGAATCATTTGTTTTAGGTTCCACGAATCCAAAAATATGGTTTTCGGAGAAAGTATTGTTTTCATCAAAATGTTTTAATTTGAGTTGTTAGTAGACATATTTGTTTTAGTACTCCCTGAATAAAAAAAGTGGTTTTCAGAGTGGTGTCTGTCCATCCGTGTGTGTGTGTGTGTGTGTGTGTGTGTGTGTGTGTGTGTGGTGTGTGTGTGTGTGTGTGTGTGTGTGCGTGTGTGTATGTGTGTGTGGATATGTATGTAAACAGAGCTAGAGATGACACCAATGGCCTGATTTCATGAAATTTTGCATGTAGGTATGAAACGATAATATCTCTAGGTGTTTTTTTCATTTTTTGAATTTTTGATTTTTAAGGGTATTTACCCTATGAAAACCCATAAGAATTTACAAAATTCCACATTTTTCAAAAACGGCTTAAACGATTTTGATCAAACTTTCATGGGTTTTAGTGCTTAAGATGCCAAACAAAATTACACCACCCGTATGACTGTAAGAATTAAGGTTAAGAAGTTATGAGGATTTAAGTGTTAACAAATTCAAATTTTTCTGTGTAGAATCCAAAAACACCATAAAATACATGTTACCATAAGAAAAAAATATGTTTTCCGCCATATTGGATGGTTACAGGGAATTTCAAAAATTGAAATACATACCTAAAAGCAGCAAAAATAATGGGTTTCCCTATAAGAGGTTTAATGTCATACATAAAATAAAAAGTTGGCTATTGGAAAAGCTATTCGAAAACTTAGGGTCGAAAACCTGTACAGTGAAGAATAGTGTCATATGCCGAGATTGACCGACGGTGATAAAAGAGTCTTGATGGCCGTGAAATTATCGAATTTCTAAGAAATAATCAAGGAATCTACTGAAGACTACACAATTCAGAGATTTCCTGCCTTAATTAAAGAAAATTGTGTTTTCGCATATTTTTCCATATTTGGGAGAAGCTTGAGCCCCCCTGGGTTCGCGCCTGCTAACTTCCTCGGTTCATGTTGTAATTTATTTCATTTAAGTAGTTCAGTGGTGATTAAAAATATAGAATCGTGTTTCTAATTACGAAAAAAATTACATCAAATTTGTTTAATTTTTTAGATGTCATGTTATGCCAGTGTCTTATGTGTAAAAAATAATATGTAGTGAAAATTTTATTTTTTTTGCGGCACTTTGCGCTGCACGGGGTTAGTCTAGTCTACCATTTAAAAAGCATTGGGATATAAAAACGTCTGCTTTTTACATAAAACATGTCATGTTGATCCTTGATTGGAAACCATGTGTTTGATTTTAACACATGACAGCTAAAAGCCAGTTTGCTATAAAGGTATTTTGTACTATAATAAATAAGGACTATTTGAATTTTCCCGTATTAGGGGCTTTTAGCCCCTTCAAGCCACTAGTAATAGATTATACGGTTTTCCATTTCGCATGGCGTGTAAGGGATTAGGAGACCCTTACACACACAGACACACAAACGCAGCTACCCCCCCCCCGTCCGTCCCGCCACGCCTCGCCCGGCAGGTAGATGACTCATGCACTGGGGCCTCTAGTACTGAATGCTAACATTTTTTTTACTACAGTTTTGACCATCTATGATATTATAACTGGAATCTCTGTGCAATTACGAGAAAAATGATACCAAATACGACCTATTAGGGTGATATATTAAGGCAATACGCCGAAAAAGCGGGTTGGTTTGGAAAATAGTAATAATTATTAGGCCTATAATCAGAACTACAACTATAATTATTATTATTATTTATTATTAATGCGATTTTTAACTTAAACAATAATATAACTCGAAAAAGCGTGAAAAACTGAAAAAATAAAGTTTGTTTTGACAGAATCGAAAATATAAACGAACGAACATTTAATCAGCTATACGGGATTCTGCACTGTTCTACTAGTAATTATTATATATTAGTAGGCCTCAGGAAAAACAATTACTGTACACACGTTTTACTAAAGCTAATTTTATTACGCATTAAATTTTTGTTGTATCCGCTCGACAGCTAAAATAAAATGATTGAATTTGTATAAGGCAGGAAAAAAGTTATTTTCGTTTTTCAAGTTCAAGCGAATATATTTCTTACTGAACGTGAATTCCGTGTATGAAAACCTGCTTAGGAAAAATAGTTAAATGTGTAGAACTATTTTATTCTTATGGCTTACTTTTACTTTACTCCCGGCGGGAGATAGAATATTATTTTACTCAAGGAGTATAAAATGACGAAAAATAGTAGGCGGGGAAAATAAAGCAACACAATATTTATTCGGCTTTGTCACTATTTCCCTATTATTAAATTATATTGGGTACATACATTATTTTAAAAACATATTTCACCTCTAGAATCAAACTAAGTTTAAGACTTTAACTAACATTTCGTTTAACTAACATTTCGTTTGTAGACAAATTCGATATTTACTTATTATTAATATGTAACATAAACATAAAATCCTATACTCTTATACGAGCAGTGTTATCTTGTATGTATGTATGTATGCTTGCTTGCTTGCTTGCACAACGATCTCAAAAACGGCTCCGAGGATTTTCTTCAAAGTCTGGAAATAAGTAATTTATGACTCAAAAACGTCTTTTATGCAGATTACTTGGCCAGAGAAAATCTAATATCGTAATAAATCGAATTTTAAAGTTGTAAAATTTTAACATTGGCCTTATGGGTTGCCGTGATAGCAACGAAAATAAACAAGGAAAGTGTAAACAAATGAAGTAATCATAACAGCTGTTTGGAATCTACAGCCATTAAGGGAAAATACAGCAAGTGGGATGAAGAGTCCATGGAGCAATAAAAAAGGTTTCTATTTATCAATTTTATGACATTGAAATATTTTATAGTAACTGGATGAACTGGTAAACATGAAATAACACCGAGCAAGACTCGGTCCGCCAGGTACTACAATTATAATTCTTGAAACCGACCCGACAAATATTGATCATGTGTATTGAAAAATATAATTTTGTAATTCTTTATGTAGGATGCCAAATTGTTTCATGCTTGTGAATATCCCTTTAGTTAGTTACCAATATTTATATTTAAGTCTAAAGTAATTTCAAAACATTCTTAAATTTATTTATTATGTGTAGTGAATTTTTATTCGTGTAATATGGAGGATTTCAATATAATCAAAAGGTTAAATGATCACCTGGTGAAGTTATTAAGCCCGCAATTTCAGGGCGGCGGGTAAAACTCAGAGTTTTGATTTTAAATTTTGTATAAAACTAGGAAATATTGATTATATACGTTGTTTCCGTGCTGTATCCATGTGTTTCATTGATTACTCCCAAAACAAAATACTCCTCTGACTCTACTAAGGCAACTGTAAGAATTAAATAAATAATTACTTTTTAACAAAATGGGAGGTACACGAAATTTTTTTTCACTTGAAAATGGATTAATTTACTTTTACATATAGATTAATCTATGGTTATATGTTTCATGAATCGTAACTGCACCATTCATGAACTATTATCTTAACTATAAGTATTTGGTATCATTTTTCTCGTAATTTCACGAAGATTACAAATATGTTATGATCATTAGTTGAAGTTGATGTTTTAAAAAAAATGCAATTACTCACTTAAGACCCTAGTGTATGAGGTCAGAGGGTAGTGAGGCCGGCCGCTCCGCGTTGGTGAGTGTGCGTGCGAGAGCAACGGTCGTCTTAATCCCTTACACGCCATGCGAAATGGAAAACCGTATAATATACAAACGATTGTATCACTGCGATGCAGAGCGAAACAATGACTGTTGAAGTACAGTCTGGACCTTGTGGACCCATTTTATCCGGCGTCACTGCATGTCTCAGTTTTTCTCTTATAAACAACACCTGCTTCCAGATGTATAATTCATTGTAAAAAATGCCGATTTACCAACATTGAACAATAAGGAACCTTTCAGTTCCTCCGAATTGCATGTGCTGTGTGTGTTGGAAGCATGTATGTGCTCCGTTGTTGTTGGCCAGTTGCTTTACCTCGTCTGGGTCGCGCTCGTCCGAACAAGGTTGGTAATTAATTTCAATTATCAACTGATTACAGATTTATTTAGTAGTATTGAAGTATTTTTTTAAGTGAATAGGCCTATTGATTGTGGAAACTGTATAATTTCAGCAAAAATGAAATGAAAATCTCGATTAACAAAAGAGCTAGAAATAAATAAATTACGACGTAAATTGATCACAAGACTCTCAAAATTTGATATATTAGCCTATTCCTAAGAAAGTCGAATAAAGGTTCTACATGGGATTTTTCCCGATGCTTCTAAGCAGAGTTATAATAAATCAAACACAAAGAATTTAATTTTTTAATTCGTAAATCGTGTTTTTCGCAATGTCACGCACAATATAAACTAAACGATATACGTTAATTATTATTTTAAAACAGTGCTGATAAGGTAATTAACTGGTCAGTAGTCCTGCTGGCACTTGGGCACAAAATGACCTTGAGCTTGATCACGTGATTGACCACGTGATCGGTGACGTCATCCACGTGACCGACCACGTGATCGGTGACGTCATCAAGATGGCGGCGCCCACGTGTGTTTTGGCGGGAATTTGACGTCATCAAGACCTTGAGCTTGACCTTTCACGTGATTGACCACGTGATCGGTGACGTCATCAAGATGGCGGCGTCCACGTGTGTTTTGGCGGGTATTTGACGTCATCAAGATGGCGGCTCCCACGAGAGCACGTGTTCTAACCTAACTTTTTCCGACCACGTGTGTTTTGGCGCGCTTTTTGAATTTTACCGCCTTTTCTCCGGGCTGTAGACGTCATCAAGATGGCGGCGTCCATGTGGGAATGTGTAGTTTGATTGTTCGCTACCAGATGGTGTTATAAAAATGTTACCGCTGTTGCCGGGATTCGAACCCCGGTCTCCGAGTTGGTGTGCTTTCGCACTGACCACACGACCAAGACGCTGTTGTCCGGTCTTAGTTATTATTGTGTATAAGTGTCTTTGATTGGCATATTTATCTCTGGAGGGTCAAAAAGGTCAATCTGATTATTTCTCTTGCCAGCACCCATGTGACCACGTGTTCTAACCTAACTCTTTTCGACCACGTGTGTTTTGGTACGCTTTTGGCGTCATGGCAGCGCCCCGTGTGACCATGTGTTCTGAACTTTCGCGCGTTTTTCGATCCAAAATGGCTGCGCCCATCGGACCACATGTCCCAACCACACTTTTGGCACATTTTTTGTCACTTGATTAATATATTATAAGTTATACATATGAATTCATCGTTATATGTTTTGTATGTAATGTAAATTATGTCACGCTGACCCCCCAGTACTTTTATAATACCTCCCGTACTCATGGTGCATGTAATACTATATAAAGTGTGTTAGATTTCTTAAAAACTTTTAAAAATACCTAAAAATGTTGATATCTCGAAAACGGTAAGTCCTACGCCATTTTTGAGGCCAAAAATCACCTACTACGTAATGTAGGTGCCCCCCAGGCGGTACTGACACATATGACAGGTTTTAACTAGGATGTTGCGGGTTGCATCTTGAAAAATGAAGGGGCAACCAGTGTGTAAAAATTCAAAAAATCATATCTCCCGAACGGTGTGAGCTATCGAAGTGAAATTTGGTATATGGACACACATAAGCAAAGGCAAAAAAATAAAGGTACCTGACATGTGTTCTGCGGATAAGCATCCGAGAAAATGAAGGGGCTATATTTTAAAATTGTATATCTCAGGAGGTAATTGTCAGATATAAACCAAACTCGGTATACGGGTATATAGTAGTCTAACCTACATATTAAAGTGAGCGCTGCGGGTTGCATCACACAATTGAAGGGCTAAAAATATATATTTCCGACCATGTGTGTTTTGGCGCGCTTTTGGCGTCATGGCGGCGTCCATGTGAAGTCTGCCGCCTTTTCTCCCAGTGCTACCAACTTATGTGCATGTAGAGTGTAGTCTATAGCTATTATAACGTCACGTTTTGTGGACACCCACGTAGTAGGACCATCTTCATGATTTTTCTCACAGTGTTACCAATATACTGTCACACCCTGGGAGATTTCTCCCGTACCATCCACAGCACTATCAACTGTTCTGTACATTTGCGATTTTCCTCGCAGTGTTACCAAAGTATGATATATTGTCATACACCCTGTTGTGTGAATAAGAACGAGATTTGTTTGGTAATAACAGTAAGTTATTTATTTAAAAACAAGTGTAAACTGATACAAATTTCAAACGATTCTATTGTGAAATTGAAATGCTGTATGGTTGTACTCCCTCGCCGGGTAGTACGAACAGCCCGTAGCAGTCCTTCACCAGTCGCTCCAGTTCGGCATCCTCCAACGCCTCGCCGAATTTGGACGGCAGGAAGACTGAGGTGGTTAGGCCCTCCCCCTGGATGTCGAGGACGACAGCAGCGTGTTCTGCCGAAGCGTGTTGCAACTCTCCGTGCCCCGACGATGATTTTACCTAGTTAGTGACCTTGAAAAATTTAAGCCCCCTCAATAATTGCATAACTGTGGCCATTTCGACTGCTGCCCTCGCTGAGGTAAGACATCTCTGCTCTTTTACCATAACCTCAATTTCAAGCTTAAAGACTTAGAATGTCTAGCCTTACTGCTTTTGTATTTAACAACCAACCAGTAATAGTGATATTTGATAGGGAAAATAGCCCCTGGTTCAAAGGGAAAGATGTAGCTGAAATTCTCGGTTATGCTAGACTTAGAAAAGCAATAAATGACTACGTCAAATCAAAGTACTGTAAGACACCACCGGAAATAGGGAGCACCGATTCGGTGCTCCCTTTGAATACCCAACCTCATACGGTATTTATTAATGAACCCGGTTTATATCAGTTAATTTTTTCATCCAAACTTCAAATTGCTGAAAGATTTCAAGACTGGGTATTTGAAGAGGTTTTACCTTCTATTAGAAAACGTGGAGAATATAAACTAAGACAGGAAAATGCTGAACTGTTACAATCTCTTTCAAAGTCTCTTCAAACTAACTATCAACTTAATCAAATGCACTCTGAGATGAAAGCTGCTAATGATATAATTTGTAAAGAAAACCAAACTCTAAATAAAACTCTAAAAGAACAGACACCAAATGTGGCCGTGTTCCCTGCTGATGATAATCTAGCTCATGTTTTTTGTGTTTTGATTAGAGACACCCTTCCAAAAACTCATGGAATGTGTGAGTACAAGTGCATCCGCAAAGCAAAGAGAAGTTTCCAAACAGCTCTAAAAAAGGCAAAAAATGAGGGCTTTGTGCCTTGTTTTATCAGATCCCCTGTCCCTAACGGTATTAACATTTTAAATAAAGCAAAGGAATTCATGGACAACAGTGGTATGTACTATGAGACTGCCTTTAATAATGTATTAACTCCATACAACTTTGTAAATGTAATTGAACTTATCATGAAACATAATTAAAGTAACCCACTGTGTGAGTGGGAATCAAGGGTTTAGTAGATTGAGGCGCCCCAACCTGAGGAGGGTTTGGGCTACTCCTTTGAAAAACCTGGTGTGAGTGTGAAACAAGGGCTTAGTAGACCGTGGTACCTAGAACTTAGAAAATTCTAGGTTACACTTTCAAACAGCCCAGAGTGAATGAAGGTCCCTGGCGCGGTGTAAAAGCCCGTAAACCTGAATGAAGGTCCCTGGCGCTGTGTAGAAACCCGTAAACCTGAATGGTAGGGCAAAGTTGATAGTCTGGCTCCTGGGTCATTCAATCAAACTGCCCGGTGGGGTAAATTAATTATAGTGTAAACACATGGAGGAGGCAACTAGCTTATTTTTGGAAGGCCTTCACAGGTCATAGCGGTGGCGGGGCTATGACTATTTAATAAAAAAACTCTTTCTTTGGTTTGCTCAAAGGGAGAGAACATTAGTTCATACTGAGTGAAAACCAGCTTTTCTGGACTGGCTCATGTATGGAATAATGTTTAACCTGGGTATGTAAACACGAGTGGTCTCAAACTACACTCAAGCAAACAAAATAACTACAACTTACTTAGCTGGAGTAACCTGGATTTATGATGGCGTAGACTGGGTTTCTAGGAGGTAATGGTGGTGGGTGAGTAATAATCTCTGCGTACTCTGGTTCCTTCCTATACATGACACAGAGAGACGGAGGGTGTTGATCCCTCAGGCAAGTAAATGTAAAGCCGAAACAGTTCACTATGCACCACATTTCGTTTAGTACTGATTAAGCGCTGCTACAGTTATCAACAGGGAATATGGTGTTCTGTTTGATAGACTCTCTGGCGGACAAGCTCTTTGTTCTAGCTGTATTTGTCGCAAGTATGATGTTTATTTATTTGATGCGTGTTACAGATGTAAGTGTATTGAATAACTCTATAAAACTAATGTTAGAGAAATAAATTGTAACATTATTAAAATGGGCGCAAAGAAAGCTATAGCTGAAGAGCTGCATAGACCAGCTAGGAGAAATTATCCTAGGCGTAAAGTTACTTTAAAATCACTCAGTGATCTATATCAAGCTGACCTCGTTGAAATGCAGCCTTATGCCAAAATAAATAAAGGGTACAGGTATATCCTAAATATGATTAATTGTCTATCTAAATTTGCATTTGCTATTACCCTCAAGGACAAGTCTGGACTCGAAGTCTGGTGGTCCTAAGACCTACGCCTATCTTGTGTGGTCAACGAACAGAAATGCTCTAGTTGAGGTGTGCAAAATTAAAGGATTGACTCTAAATTTGAGCACGTCTCAACATTTGAATTTCGCCAAACTCAAAGAAATGGTTCTAAGTGAGGCGAAATTGACTGTTGAGACGACTGAACGCAGGATAAGACGCACTAAAGACAAGGAGGTCATCACGATCAAAGAAAAAAAAACTGTTCAAAATGACAGGACCAAAAAGGAGACATGAAGGTGACTACGATACCCTGCCTTACGGCTACCGCAAACGTCCCAGACTGTCCTAACTCTCCTGTGCTACCCCTGCCCATTCCAATAATGCATACATACAACAACAACAACATTATCATCATCATCATCATTATCATCATCATCATCATCATCGTCATCATCATTACTGCCGTACATAGTCAAATTTTTTATTTTTGTGTAATCAAAAACATTTTGGCGGTTTTTAGAGAGCGCTTATCAACTTTTAAAATTCAGCACCACTCAATGGTATATACCCCTTAGAGTCATGTCCAAAGTAGAGTCAATGATTAAAATATCTGTCACGAATTTTATAAGAGGATTCCTACCACCACCACCAAGGATCACCGGTATGGTGGCTCAGTAGATTGAGTGACCCAGCTTCAAACCTGTGTGACTCCTTTGAAAAGCCGTGTGATGATGGATATATGTGGGTCTAGTAAACTGAGTGACTCAGCTTCAAACCTGTGTGAATCCTTAGAACGACCATGTATCACAAGAACCTGATAGATTGAGTGACTCAGCCTTACACCTGTGTGACTCCTTTGAACGGTCAAGTGATGACGGAAGAGGGTACAGTTAAAAACCCTGCGTGGGCCTAGTAAATTGAGTGATTGAGCATTACACCTGTATCGCTCCTTAGAACAGCCGTTGAGACCAAGGGTTTAGTACATTGAGTGGCTCAGTTTTACACCTGAGATCCTCCCTGGAATAACCCGTTTGAATGTGAAAAAGGCGATTCGAGTTGGTGGCGGTAGTGTCTCTCTCTCTCTCTCTCTCTCTCTCACGGAATTCCTGACCCAATAGACGGTCAGAAGGGAGGTGAGGTAGCTCACCACAGCATACAGCGTAGGCAGGGGCTGTATGGGTATTATGTAGCTGTTAACGTCTACAGAATACCAGGGGGCGGAGACGGCGACTAGTTTGTTTTTGGAGGCCGTCACGCATCTGCGGCGGTGGAGGGACCGTAGAATCCCGCGGTTTAAAATAAAAAAAAGTCTTTAAATCCCTTCATTATAAAGATGGATACGAGAAAAGCTATAGCTGAAGAGCTGCATAAGCAGGCTCGGAAGAACTATCCCAGACGTAGGGTTACCCTTAAAGGGGTTCATGACCTTTACCAAGGGGATCTGGTCGAGGTCCAGCCTTATGCGAAACTAAACAAAGGATACAGATACATAATGACTATGATTAACTGTTTTACAAAATTTGCCTTTGCGGTTCCGTTAAAGGACAAAACCGGGTCGGAGGTAGCTAAGGCGTTAGAACCTATACTCGCCAAACACAAAATGAAAAATTTGCAGACCGACGACGGTAAGGAATGGTTCAATAAACATGTGAGCAAATTAATAAGGAAGTATAAGATAAATCATTACTCCACATATTCGGATCTCAAAGCTAGTATCGTGGAAAGATTTAATAGAACATTAAAGACACGTATGTGGAAAATGTTCACTGCACAGGGCACACACGAATGGTTGAGCATTTTACCGGATATCATAAAGTCCTACAATAATACCAAACACAGGACTATTGGAATGAAACCTAAGGACGTTAAACCGGAACATGTTAAAGACATTTTGGCAAGACTAGATAAGGTAAAAACAGTCGCTTACAAACCTAGATATAAGGTAGGCGATAGTGTGAGGATAAGTAGACATAAAAAGGTGTTCACCAAGGGGTATCTGCCGAATTGGACGAACGAGGTGTTTAAAATTTACGCTGTCAAACCGACTAAACCTGTCACATATATATTACAAGATTACAAAGGAGAAATACTCAAAGGGGGATTCTATGAACATGAACTTAGTCTGTCTAAAACCGGTGATGTTTATCTGATCGAAAAGGTCCTGAAACGTGATGGAGACAGAGTTCTCGTTCGATGGTTAGGTTTTGATAAATCCCACGACACTTGGGTCCACAAGGACTCTATAAAATAAATATGCATTCTTGAAAACCAATCATTGTAATACAAGATGCATATAATCAAACACTCGTTTAGTTTGCCCATAGAGAACTTTGATTCCTTTGTCGGCGCCGGTATGACGACGCGGAAAAGACACGGTCCTCTCCTTCCAAACACCATTCGTTGTATCATATGCGGACCGTCAAACTGTGGAAAAACCAATGTTCTTTTCAATTTACTTTTCGATGCGAACGGGTTAAGGTTTAAAAACGTTTACGTATTTTCCAAATCTCTGTATCAACCGAAATATAGGTTTCTAGCTAAAACAATGCCCAAGGAGATTGGATATTTCGCGTTTGATGACAACTCACAGGTTCCACCACCTAGTGAGGCTAAATCTGATTCAATCATGATATTTGACGATATCGCTTGTGAGAGACATGACAATATACGGAGTTATTTCACGATGGGTCGTCACAAGGATATAGATACGTTTTACTTGGGTCAGACCTACAGCCGTATCCCAAAACAATTGGTCAGGGATAACTGTAACTTTTTGATAGTATTCAAACAGGATGATATGAACTTACGCCATATATATTATGACCATGTCAATACAGATATGACGTTTGATAAATTTAAACAGTTATGTGGTATGTCGTGGAAAGACAGTCATGGTTTTGTTGTCATAGACAAAGATAGTGATATTGATAGAGGTAGGTACCGCGCAGGTCTAGACAGTTTCATTCAAGACTTATAAAGATGCGTATCTACACGTACAACGACCTATGAGGGTTTAAAAGCGAGACTGTATAACGTAAAGTCAAATTTGTGCACGTTTTGATCCCCAAGTATAAGTACGATATTTGCGCAAGTACGTGATCCCCTGGTTTGACAAACGGGAAAAACAATATTACCACGGGTTAAATTTCACTGCTGGAGTTTCATTGCTGGATATTATCAAGTATTTGCGAACACACAAAGAACATGCCATGTTTTTCAGGCAGGTAGAACTTCCATAAATTAATTTACGATCAAACATAGGGGCAGTAGAAATCATGAAGTCAAACAAGAAACATCTCACGTTACGCATAGCCAAACTGAAAGAGGCTATTAGGCGTAAATATAACACTTTTAAGACCGGTGTTGCTGAGTAGATGGGAAACGGGGTTTCACCGACGTCCCAAGAGGTCCTCTTCGGACGAGAGGGGAGAGGAGAGGTAGGGATGGTAGGCGTAGGGGATGGGAAGGGTAGGGGAGGGGTTGGACAGAGGATGAGTAGGAGAGGGGTGGGAATGGTATGGGTTGGGCGAGAGGGAGGGGAAGCGTTATCTAGAAGGGGAGATGTGGAGGAGTGGGGCGTGAAAGGAAAGGTTAGGAATAGGTTGGAAGGATGTGTACGCGCCATCATATTACCTCTTCACTCCTCCTTATTGCGTCATCACGCCCTATGATGCCACATCACATCCCCTCTCCTTCCTCTCTCCCTTCCACCAATCACACCCATATCCGATTGTTTACCCCCCCCCCCTTCCCTTCCCAAATCCCTTCCCTCTCTTTCCTCTCCCGACACCTCTTCTAATCCTCTCTACTCACCCCCCAACATCCCTACCCTTCCCTCTCGGGAAGTTCCTTTTTGAGTGACCAAGTTTTTTTTACAAATCACTTGTCATTTATTTAATCAAGTTCATTTAATATTACTATTGAAAAAAGTATCATGTTCCTAACAAAAAATGTCATTATAACAAATTTATTGATTTTGTTACCTCCTCCTCTCGTCCACCCTTACCCCCCCCCCCCCCCGCCATCACCACTACCCTCCCCACCTCTAACTTTCCTTTTCAAAAATCCAAGTCCAAATTGTCCAAGACGTTACTATCAAATAAGAGATTTTAAAGTAATTTGAAATTATCACATAAATATATACTTCACAGGAAAAAAGGTATGATCAAATCAAAATTTAGTATTTTCAACACCACTAGCCACTTTCAATTCAGCCTAGTTTTAAGAAAATCTCTTCCGGCAATGAGATAACACGCTACGAATAAAATTCTCACTAAGTTTTTACAACCTCAACCTACGTCTGTCACAAAACCGCCACAACTTTGATTGCATAACATAACCAGTAGCTGTTTTACAATTTTTTATATGTCCTGTAACCTACATAAACCAGCTAACTCTTCCTCTTTCGCCATTTATACGCCGGAGCCTTCTCTTTGTATTGTTCGATTTAATTGATTTTCGAAATATACTAATCTTAACCTAGAATCTATATCTATATAATTAATACGCCAACACGAAATTTGTCTTATGAACTCCTCCGTCATTTCTTAACCGATTTTGATCATTGACGGCTCATTGGAAAGAGGGTGTCGCGTAGATTTGCAAACTGGCCTTACATTTTTTTAAAAGTCCCTTGGGCTCTGCCCCATATGCTTTTAAAGTTCCCATGTTATCCTTATGAAGAACATAATTGTTTACATTTTGATCAGCTGGATAATTTAATTGCTGTTATTTTTTAATTTTTAATTTGTGTAAACATAACCCTCAAGACGGATCGTGTTAGCATGATTGTGTTTTAAATTTGTTGCCATTTGAATTATCGCTCTGCTACAGTAGCGCACGATTCCGTGCGCTCGGATCCACTAGTTAAAATTATTACAAACAATTTCCATAGCAAACGCAACTTTTTTAATGAATTTAGTTTTTATTTTATAAACGTAAGGAGTGTGTGGTTGGCTTTCATAAAATACACATGTTGCCAAAATCCGTTTACGTTAATATTAAGGGTGATTTCATCTTAAAAACGGATGTCAAAAGCAGTAGATTAAAGGTTTTAATTGGAAACTGGTGTTTAGTTTTATAATACTCATGATCAAAGACATATATCGCCACTCATTTTTATAATATATGAATCAGCGCACATATGTTTTCATATATTCAAATACCCCAGAAACACAGAATAAATATTAATACAAATATTTCTGTATGATAACTTTGGTTAATGGTTACAAAATTAAAAGCTACAGTCTTTGTGATAGTTTGTTTAACACTTATCTTAAATGTCAACAAAAATGAATGAAGGGTATTTCATTTAGTAAATATACACAGGTATAGTTAAAAAACTTTATTGTTTGCTCAACATTCCACATCACCCATGAGGTAGGAGCATGATGCGTTTTTTTTATAGTGGTTTCCCCAGTAGGCCTAGCCTAGACACAAAAACATGTGTCTAGTCCACTTTACAAAATACATTTAACTACACAGACATTTATACAATTATAATATACATAATTTACATTTATACATTTTAATATACACTTGAAATATGTATAAATATATACCCTTTTCTGAAGGACGATGTCTAGTTCACAATTTCATCTTCGGGTATTTTGTAGTGTCCCCACGGTAGTGATTGTATACCATCACTTAACACGTACCGTTTATCATCGTGAGCTGATAAAGAGATCTTGTTTAGCTCTATACTATATAAGTCGTGTTTGTAGCTTCTAATCATGTGTATCGGTCGATATTGGTCAATTTGTGTTTCTAGACAGTCTTTGTAATCTTGAAAAGTTATATTATTTCGTATAACCGATGCTTTGACACCCTTTGACTTTTTAATGAGATGATCACCTTCTGAACGGCTGGCATACATCTTTGAACGTAATCCTATATGCTCATACATAATTTTCCCGTTCAACTCATCCTTAAATTTACCAATAGCCTTCTTGTTCCTATTGCTGAAACATGGATGTGTAGATGGGTAATCACTGGTGTCAAAGTATTCGATCATTTCCTTCATATCTTTGTAGAAGTCCTCAGTTTGGATATGGTATGTCAGGCTATCTGTGTCGGTGTATTGCAATCTGGCTTTCTCCTTGTATCGGGCCTTTATAACGTTGTAGTGGAAGTCGTACATAAGCGTCTTCGATACATCCAAAATACTCATTCCCACGTAGATTGCTTTGTTGAAAAAAAGTTTGGTTTTACTCATATGTACAGCTGCTAGTTTCTCAGTGAAAATTGTTCTCCGCTTGAAGTTTGGTTGGGCTAACCATTTGTCGATTTGATTTTCTTGAGTTGCCAATCGGATGTCAACACGATTGCGGATATTTTCCATGGTTTTACCGAACACAGAATTGTTCATAAGTTTGAAAAAGTCTTTTTCAAAATTGTTGGTGGCGCATGTCCTCATATTTGTATTGAGATCAATATACGGTTTAAGCCATTTTTTCTGAGCGAAACGTATTATTCTGTGGATTTTCTTTAGTTTCAAGCCCAGAGAAATGTATTGTTTCAGACTTCTATAGTGAATTACATATTTCTTCTTGTCAAATAAGGTTGCGAGTAGTTTTTTTCCTTGCTTTTGTCCTGGAGGTACTTTATGTTCGGGAGCTAAAGGGAGATCAGAATGGAGGTCATGTAATGTTTGTGGATATTCTAGATCGACTTCTAATATATAGCCATGGTCACTATCATCGGGAACCGAGAGTACATCTATGGTTTGTGTGTCTTCGACCCACTGGAAATCAGAGTAAGGCATGGGTTCCCCCATCGCCCAACCATACAGGTTGTTTGCGTCGAGGTATGTTAGGTATGATGTTGGTTGGTCTTTATCATATTCTTCCTTCATGTATTTGTTATTGGCGGCTGCGTAACGGTTTGAACACTACGACAGTCCACCTCGTATCCCATTACCAATCATCAAGACCATGTTGTAATCGGTTAGAAGCTCTAGCTCGATCTTAGTCGTCTTGAGCATTGCACTCCATGCCAGTCCAGGTGCCGTATAATACCATGCAGGGTCGAGTTGGTACGTCTGCATACACAAGTCTCTAAAATTTTCCATTACATCGGTTAGTAGTAGCACGTCTGATTTGTTATATAAAAGTGTGTATTCCTTCATATTTGGAATATTAAAAGCACTCCAAACTTTGCATGCATGTTTATAATCTTCCTCTTCAATTTCGGAGATATTTAATTTGTTATAAAATTCTTCTTTTGCAGGAAGGTGTAAGAGTTCAAATTTTTCCAGTGAGTCCATGAAGTCGTAAGGGTACACGCCTTTTTTTAGAAGCAACTGCAGTTGTTCACCAGAGAAGTGCTTTGATGTATATTTAAACTGGGAAGGAGATAGATTTTTTACTAGCACATCTAAGCTGCTAGACATAAATTTTAAGGAATCAATAAATCTTAGGTCAACGCCTCCTTCCACATGTACAGTATATGAAATGTATCTTTCTTCGTTGTTCGGGATAACTTCAATAGTTTCATTGTTTAGTCCAAACATTTTTATAAACAGATGTGTATCATAGCCCGAAAGGTTATGGATAAATATAGGTACGAAATGTGGTTTACGGTAATTAAGATTGCAGCTATTGTGGGCAGGCCCTCTAAATTGTCCTGTGAGGTGATCATGATCTCTAACTAGAGGTTCTTCAACTGTAAAATCTTTTCCACAAATATGACACTTTGTTGCTGATGAAATGATGGCATGGTCCTCTTCTGTTAATTCCATTGGTTTTGCTGCTTCTTTTGAATACAAGTAGCTTAGTTTTTTGGATTCATGAATTAAACTATTTACAAACACTTGTGCCGCATCTTCGCCAAAGTATGTTACTGGATTAGCATAATCGTTTTTGGCTTGTATTATGTAGTATGAAAAGCTGATTGCCTTGTGTCTCTGATATTTTCTGGTGTATGGACGATTAATGTCACATTCACTGCTTTGTACTGGGGTAAGCATACATTCGAAATCGGCATAAATTGTGAATGGAACTCTCATACTTCGGTTATAATCCTGAAATTTAATGGTTTCACCTTCCTTGGGCATTACAATCTTTACAGGGTCATGCTGTTTACAGTATTCTTTGTGATTTTGCAATAACATTTCTGATCCAAAGCTTAGTAGACACCGTTTACATAAATAAATGGCACATTTGTGTTTTGTTTTCTGCGATTTGACAAGTCTACTCAAATTATTTATTAGGCTGTAGTGTGAGTTATTTTCATCCATGTCATACAGTAGATCTACGTGTCGCTCCTTTTCTTCTTCGGTTGTGAGCAAAGGGTAAATGACAAAGTTTTCGTCGTAGCTGTACACATTTATGGATATTCCGGTTCGCTTCTCAAATAGTTTAACATTATTTAGTGCCACAGGAAACTCTATACCTAGTAGAGCATTATCAAACTCATGTTCATACTCTAGGTAGTGGTGAACTTTTTCTGGTTTTTTTGAAAAATCAACAGGGTGAATATTAGCAAGGACTGACCATAAGAAGCATTTCTGATCGTTGTTTTTTATATTTATTACAGCTTTCTTTTTTTTAATTGGCCCTGGCAGATTAATGTATGAAGATCCACGTAATGGAACATACCGGTTCAGCCTTAGTTCAAGGTTTATGATTGTACTTAAAGTCCAGCCCGACCCTTTAGTTTGAAACTCCTCCATCTCTTTAAGAATCTTGGACTCTTTACTTTGCAGCTTTTCATTGATGTTATCAGTTGGGTAAAAGGTAATGTTTTTTGTCTTAAAATTCATTTCTTGTATAATATCTGCATTATCACTCGGTTTCTTGAATTCGGTTAAAAGAACAATATTGATTTTTAAGTTCTGGATTTGTAGGTTTTCTTTCACCTTATCATTGAGTAAGTGCCTTGCGAGTTCAAGAAACTTTAGTGGATCTTTTATGCCTGGTTTATTTTCAATAACATAAGTTTTCATCCTGCTCTTGAAAGCCCTCTCTACCTCAACAATTTCTAATTCATGTTCAGGTTTTACGATGTTTTTTGAGGTAGAAGGAGTAGAAGGTATTGATGATTGGATGGCACTCATAACTGAGGCGGAAACAGACTTTTTGGAGCTGGTAGAGGGTACTTCATCGTCTAAACGCTGTTTCTTGAAAGGTGGGATGGAATCACTTGCACGTTTGCATTTTTTAAGGTGTCGGGTGACATTACTTAGCGTTACAGGTACTCCACAGCATTTACAAGGTACCTGTGGCTCAGAAGTACGTACCTTCACTCCAGGACACGTTTTTAGGTGCCGTGAGAAGTTTTTTGAACTAACAGTCCTGCTACACTTAGCACAAGTTTTTGTAGTTGCTCCCATTTCACTTTAGTCCACTTCAAGAAGATACCACAATCTCAACTTGAAAAAGTCTTAAAGTTCACAATCTTAACTTGAAAAAGTCTTAAAGTTCACAATCCACAGCTAAAAGAAGTTTGGAAGCACCTGAAAAAATAATAAGTCTTAGAAATATTATTTTAAACTATTTAAGATTTTGGAACTTTCCTCTTCTTTACTGATAACGCTGCTCTCTCCACGGAGCCTCGGACAATACTAATGTTTGATCCGCTCTGGCTTGCCGTATTTATACCCTTACTCCGCAGTGTTGCCAACTTTCCCTGATAAAAAAAAACGGGACCGGCACACACCACCGGGGGGGGGGGGTATGGAATACCCCACAGAAAAACGGGAAGAGTAGGAAATTTTTGAATATTTCATGTATTTTAGAGAGTTTTAAGGCAATCTAGGTATTAATTTTGTGATGTCATTTTGTTTTAATTTACTCTTTTTGACCTTGCTCTCAGTCTAAAAAAATTAACTTTGTTCTTTATTGTTCGATTTGTCTAATATTTGGATATGTTGTTAAACTAAGCAAGGGAACGTGTAAATACTATATGTTAATTAAATATAACTAATAACTTTTAAAATATAAAATTACAAAAATATATAAAAATATCAACTTTGGTCTTTATTGTCTAATTTTCTTCAATATTTGGATATGTTGTTAACTTAAGCAAGTGAACTTGTAAATAGCATATACTAATTAAATTAGAACTTTTAAAATATAAAATTATAAAAATATATAAAAATGCTAACTTTTGTATGTATTAACAGATCTGTCTAATATTTGGGTATGTTGTTAACTTAAGCAAGTGTGTAAATAATATAGCCTATATTAATTATACTTACCCTGTACATTGTAGATGAAATGTTTTTAATTACCTTCGGTCTTTATTGTTCCATACAATTTGGATATGTTGTAGTATTGAGCAAATGCATTTGTAAGTGGCATATAACATTTCTATATGTCCTATTTATTATCTGATATGTCTATAATTTGGGTGTGTTGTAGTATTAAGCAAGTTCATGTGTAAATGGCATATATTATTTATATTTACTTTGTATATTTTAAATAATAAAATTACATAATGGGTTAAGTTATTCACTTTCCTACTAAATGTCTGGTTTTGCTTAATATTTAGGCATTTTTGTCAACTTAAGCTAGTATATTTGTAAATTACATATAGTAATGGTAGAATGAGGTATTTGGTATAAGTTTTGGCAGGTTTTTTTCATATTATTTTGATGGGGATCAGTTTTGGACAAATCCCTGATTTTGGGGATTCCCCACCTATCTGGGGAAGTACCCCTGTTAGAGGAAGTATTACCGTATTTATGTTAAAATAGTTGTTGGCGAATAGTGGCTGTCCTAGGGATTTAAAATGGGTGAAATTATCAACTTTGTTATTTATTGTCCGATTTTTCTAATATTTGGTTATGTTGTTAACTTAAGCTAGTACATTTATAAATGATATATATTAATTTCATCTATTCTGTATATTTTAAAATATAAAATTATAAAATGAGCTAAAAATATTAACTTAGATGTTTATAGTTTGATTTGTCTAATATTTAAGTATCTTGTTAACCTAAGTAGGTGCATTTGTAAATGGTATGTGTTATTCTTATCTAACTAGTATATTTTAATATATATAATTAGCCAAAAACATGAATTTTGGTTTTTATTGTCTGATTTGTCTAATATTTGGATATGTTGTTAAGCTAAGCAAGTGAACTTGTAAATAGTATAAGCTAATTCTATCCCTACCCTAATCTTTTAAAATATAAAATTATGCAAAAATGCTAACTTTTATCTTTATTAACAGATTTGTCTAATATTTGGGTAAGTTGTTGATCTAGGCAAGTGCTTGTATAAATGATATATATTATTTTTACTAAGCCCGTATATTTTTAAATGCAGAATTATAAAATAGGTCAAAAATACTAACTTTGGTATTTATTGTATGATTTCTCTAATATATGGATATGTCGTTAAGCTAAGTAAGTGAATGTTAAATAGTGTATATTAACTATATTTACTTTGTAAATTTAAATTATTATATTATTAAATAGGTTAAAAATACTAACTTTAGGCCTTATTGTCTGATTTGTTCAATATTTGGATATTTTGTCAAATTAAGAAAATGAACTTGCAAATAGTAATTATTAATTAAATCTACCTTGCAAATTTTAAAGTAATAAGTTTTTAATTTGGGTAAAATATTTAACTTTGTTATTTACTGTCCGATATGTCTATAATTTGTATATGTTGTAGTCTTAATTAAGTGCAAGTGTAAATGGTATATATAATCCTATATACCCTGTATATTTTAAATAATAAAATAACACTACTGGGTTAAATTATCAACTTAGCTATTTACTGTCTGATTTGTCTATATTTGGGTATTTTGTTAACTTAAACTAGTATATTTGTAAATGACATATTAATCTTATCTGCTCCGAATAAAAAATTATAAAACTGGCTAAAAATATTAACTTTGATGTTTACAATTTGAGCTGTATAATATTTGTGTATGTTGTTAACCTAGAGGTAAATGCATGAGTAAATGGCATGTATTATTTCTACTTATATTGTATATTTTAAATTATAAAATTATAAAATAGGTTAAAAAAGTTAACTTGTGTACTTATTTTCTAATTTGTCTATAGTTCGGATATGTTGAACTCTTAAGTAAAAGTATATGTCAGTGGCATAATTAAATTTTATCTGCCCCATATATTTTAACTAATAAAATTACAAAAACTTTGTTTAAAAAATTAACTATGGAGTTTATTATCCATTTCGTCTTTAATTTTAGAATATTGTTGACCTAAGCCAGTGCACATGTAAATGATATGTATTAATCTTGTTTACTGTGTAAATCTTTTTACAAAATTATAAATTGGTCAAAAATATTTACTTTATTGTTTATTGTTTAATCTGTTTAATGTTTGGATATGCTGTTGTCCTAGAGTAGTATATGTATAACTGCTAACTTTTATTTCCATCTACCCTGTACAATTTAAATTATAAAATTACTGGGTAAAACAACAGGTAAAAATAATTATTTTAGATTTTATTGACCAATTAATCAGAACTTTTGTTTTATGGCAGTCCTTAGCCATTACATGTGTACATTGTATATAATAATCCTATTTGCTCTGTATAATTTAAGTTGTATAATTATAAAAAATACAGAATATTAACTTTTGTCTTTGTTGCCTTTGTTGATTGATTTATCAAATAATTGGTTATGTGTTAGCCGTAAGCTAGTGCCCAGTATAATGTAAAAGGATGAAAAAAATTAGGTAAGAAATTTAAATTTGATCATATTTTTAACTGATATATCTCTAATGTTGGCATGTTATTAACCTAAGAAAATACAGCATTTGTAAATGGTATGTGCTATTCTTATCTAACTAGTATATTTTAAAATACATAATTAGCCAAAAATTTGAATTTTCGTTTTTAATGTCTAATTTGTCTAATATTTGGATATGTTGTTAAGTTAAACAAGTGAACTTGTAAATAGTATAAACTAATTCTATATACCCTATATCTTTTAAAATATAAAACTGTGAAAAAATGCAAACTTTAATCTTTATTAACAGATTTGTCTAATATTTGAGAATGTTGTTAATCTAGGTAAGATCTTATATAAATGATATATATATTATTTTTATTTAGCCCGTATATTTTTAAATTTAGAACTATAAAATAGGTCAAAAATACTAACTTTGGTCTTTATTGTCTGATTTGACTAATATTTGGATATGTTGTTAAGCTAAGTAAGTGAATTTGCAAATAGCATATATTAATTAAATTTACCATGTATATTTTAAATGGTAAAATTATAAAATGGGTGAAACTATTAACTTTGTTATTTATTGTCTGATTTTTCTAATATTTGGTTATGTTGTTACCTTAAGCTATTTCATTTGTTAATGGTATATATTAATTCTATCTACTCTGTATATTTAAAAATATAAAATGGGCTAAAATATTAACTTTGATGTTTATTGTCCGATTTGTCTAATATTTGGCTATGTTGTTAGCTTAAGCTAGTATATTTGTAAATGATATATATTAATCCTATTTACTCTGTATACATTAAAATATAATATTATAAAACATATTAACTTTGATGTTTATAGTTCTATTGGTTTTATATTTTGGTATGTTGTTAAAAGACGTAAGTGCATGTTAAATAGTTTATATTGACTATATTTACTTTGTACATTTCAAATTATTAAATTATAAAATAGTTTCAAAATACTAACTTTAGGCTTTATTGTCTGATTTGTTCAATGTCTGGATATGTTGTCAAATTAATAAAATGAAATTGCAAATAGTAATTATTAATTAAATCTACCTTGCATATTTAAAAAAATAAGTTTTAAATTTTGGTAAATATTTAACTTTGTTATTTACTGTCCGATATGTCTATAATTTGTATATGTTGTAGTCTTAATTAAGTGCAAGTGTAAATGGTATATATAATCCTATATACCCTGTATATTTTAAATAATAAAATAACACTACTGGGTTAAACTACCAACTTTGCTATTTATTGTTTGATTTGTTTATATTTGGGTATTTTGTTAACTTAAGCTAGTATATTTGTAAAAGACATATTAATGTTATCTGCTCTGAATAAAAAATTATAAAGCTGGCTAAAAAAATAACTTTGATGTTTACAATTTGAGCTGCATAATATTTGTGTATGTTGTTAACCTAGAGGTAAGTGCATGTGTAAATGGCATGTATTATTCCTACTTACATTCTATATTTTATAATATAAAATTATAAAATAAGCTAAAAAAGTTAACTTGTGTACTTAGTGTCTAATTTGTCTATAGATTGGATATGTTGTACTCTTATGTACAAGCATATGTAAGTGGCATAATTAAATTTTATCTGCCCCATATATTTTAACTAATAAAATTACAAAGATTTTGTTTAAAAAATTAATTTTGGAGTTTATTATCCATTTCGTCTATAATTTTAGAATTTTGTTGACCTAAGCTAGTGCACATGTAAATGATATGTATTAATCTTGTTTACTGTGTAAATTTTTTTACAAAGTTATAAATTAACCAAAAATATTTACTTTATTGTTTATTGTTTAATCTATCTAATGTTTGGATATGCTGTTGTCCTAGAGTAGTATATGAATAACTGCTAACTTTTATTTCCATCTACCCTGTACAATTTAAATTATAAAATTACGGGGTAAAACAACAGGTAAAATAATTATTTTAGATTTTATTGGTCAATTAATCAGAATTTTTGTTTAAGGCAATCCTTAGCTAGTACATGTGTAAATTGTATATAATAATCCTATCTGCTCTGTATAATTTAAGTTGTAAAATTATATAACATACAAAATATTAACTTTTGTCTTTGTTGCCTCTGTTGATTGATTTATCAAATAATTGGATATGTGTTAGTCGTAAGCTAGTGCCCAGTATAATGTAAAAGGATGAAAATAGAAATATAGTTAACAAATTTAACTTTTATCATTTTTTTTAACTGATCCACCTTTAATGTTGGCATGTTGTTAACCTAAGCAGGTACATGAGTAATAATAATCCAATTTATCCTGTCTATGTAACATTTGTGTAACCAAATGTACGTTGGACTTACACACTTAATTTGACAGACAATTAAAATAATTTACAAAGCCTAAGGCCTGGAAATTATAATTTGATATATAGTAGATCTTGTAGTATTTGTGTAAAACTGTCTGTCAGACCTGCATACTTAGTCTGACAAAAATATAAAAGAATTTACAGTGTAAATTCTTTTATATTTTTGTCAGACTAAGTATGCAGGTCTGACAGACAGTTTTACACAAATACTACAAGATCTACTATATATCAAATTATAATTTCCAGGCCTTAGGCTTTGTAAATTATTTTAATTGTCTGTCAAATTAAGTGTGTAAGTCCAACGTACATTTGGTTACACAAATGTTACATAGACAGGATAAATTGGATTATTATTACTCATGTACCTGCTTAGGTTAACAACATGCCAACATTAAAGGTGGATCAGTTAAAAAAAATGATAAAAGTTAAATTTGTTAACTATATTTCTATTTTCATCCTTTTACATTATACTGGGCACTAGCTTACGACTAACACATATCCAATTATTTGATAAATCAATCAACAGAGGCAACAAAGACAAAAGTTAATATTTTGTATGTTATATAATTTTACAACTTAAATTATACAGAGCAGATAGGATTATTATATACAATTTACACATGTACTAGCTAAGGATTGCCTTAAACAAAAATTCTGATTAATTGACCAATAAAATCTAAAATAATTATTTTACCTGTTGTTTTACCCCGTAATTTTATAATTTAAATTGTACAGGGTAGATGGAAATAAAAGTTAGCAGTTATTCATATACTACTCTAGGACAACAGCATATCCAAACATTAGATAGATTAAACAATAAACAATAAAGTAAATATTTTTGGTTAATTTATAACTTTGTAAAAAAATTTACACAGTAAACAAGATTAATACATATCATTTACATG
Organism: Flexamia atlantica; assembly: GCA_035578135.1. Classification (NCBI taxonomy): domain Eukaryota; kingdom Metazoa; phylum Arthropoda; class Insecta; order Hemiptera; family Cicadellidae; genus Flexamia; species Flexamia atlantica. The sequence continues at coordinate 87,354,006 of JAQJVK010000001.1, forward strand.
TGCACTAGCTTAGGTCAACAAAATTCTAAAATTATAGACGAAATGGATAATAAACTCCAAAATTAATTTTTTAAACAAAATCTTTGTAATTTTATTAGTTAAAATATATGGGGCAGATAAAATTTAATTATGCCACTTACATATGCTTGTACATAAGAGTACAACATATCCAATCTATAGACAAATTAGACACTAAGTACACAAGTTAACTTTTTTAGCTTATTTTATAATTTTATATTATAAAATATAGAATGTAAGTAGGAATAATACATGCCATTTACACATGCACTTACCTCTAGGTTAACAACATACACAAATATTATGCAGCTCAAATTGTAAACATCAAAGTTATTTTTTTAGCCAGCTTTATAATTTTTTATTCAGAGCAGATAACATTAATATGTCTTTTACAAATATACTAGCTTAAGTTAACAAAATACCCAAATATAAACAAATCAAACAATAAATAGCAAAGTTGGTAGTTTAACCCAGTAGTGTTATTTTATTATTTAAAATATACAGGGTATATAGGATTATATATACCATTTACACTTGCACTTAATTAAGACTACAACATATACAAATTATAGACATATCGGACAGTAAATAACAAAGTTAAATATTTACCAAAATTTAAAACTTATTTTTTTAAATATGCAAGGTAGATTTAATTAATAATTACTATTTGCAATTTCATTTTATTAATTTGACAACATATCCAGACATTGAACAAATCAGACAATAAAGCCTAAAGTTAGTATTTTGAAACTATTTTATAATTTAATAATTTGAAATGTACAAAGTAAATATAGTCAATATAAACTATTTAACATGCACTTACGTCTTTTAACAACATACCAAAATATAAAACCAATAGAACTATAAACATCAAAGTTAATATGTTTTATAATATTATATTTTAATGTATACAGAGTAAATAGGATTAATATATATCATTTACAAATATACTAGCTTAAGCTAACAACATAGCCAAATATTAGACAAATCGGACAATAAACATCAAAGTTAATATTTTAGCCCATTTTATATTTTTAAATATACAGAGTAGATAGAATTAATATATACCATTAACAAATGAAATAGCTTAAGGTAACAACATAACCAAATATTAGAAAAATCAGACAATAAATAACAAAGTTAATAGTTTCACCCATTTTATAATTTTACCATTTAAAATATACATGGTAAATTTAATTAATATATGCTATTTGCAAATTCACTTACTTAGCTTAACAACATATCCAAATATTAGTCAAATCAGACAATAAAGACCAAAGTTAGTATTTTTGACCTATTTTATAGTTCTAAATTTAAAAATATACGGGCTAAATAAAAATAATATATATATCATTTATATAAGATCTTACCTAGATTAACAACATTCTCAAATATTAGACAAATCTGTTAATAAAGATTAAAGTTTGCATTTTTTCACAGTTTTATATTTTAAAAGATATAGGGTATATAGAATTAGTTTATACTATTTACAAGTTCACTTGTTTAACTTAACAACATATCCAAATATTAGACAAATTAGACATTAAAAACGAAAATTCAAATTTTTGGCTAATTATGTATTTTAAAATATACTAGTTAGATAAGAATAGCACATACCATTTACAAATGCTGTATTTTCTTAGGTTAATAACATGCCAACATTAGAGATATATCAGTTAAAAATATGATCAAATTTAAATTTCTTACCTAATTTTTTTCATCCTTTTACATTATACTGGGCACTAGCTTACGGCTAACACATAACCAGTTATTTGATAAATCAATCAACAAAGGCAACAAAGACAAAAGTTAATATTCTGTATTTTTTATAATTATACAACTTAAATTATACAGAGCAAATAGGATTATTATATACAATGTACACATGTAATGGCTAAGGACTGCCATAAAACAAAAGTTCTGATTAATTGGTCAATAAAATCTAAAATAATTATTTTTACCTGTTGTTTTACCCAGTAATTTTATAATTTAAATTGTACAGGGTAGATGGAAATAAAAGTTAGCAGTTATACATATACTACTCTAGGACAACAGCATATCCAAACATTAAACAGATTAAACAATAAACAATAAAGTAAATATTTTTGACCAATTTATAATTTTGTAAAAAGATTTACACAGTAAACAAGATTAATACATATCATTTACATGTGCACTGGCTTAGGTCAACAATATTCTAAAATTAAAGACGAAATGGATAATAAACTCCATAGTTAATTTTTTAAACAAAGTTTTTGTAATTTTATTAGTTAAAATATATGGGGCAGATAAAATTTAATTATGCCACTGACATATACTTTTACTTAAGAGTTCAACATATCCGAACTATAGACAAATTAGAAAATAAGTACACAAGTTAACTTTTTTAACCTATTTTATAATTTTATAATTTAAAATATACAATATAAGTAGAAATAATACATGCCATTTACTCATGCATTTACCTCTAGGTTAACAACATACACAAATATTATACAGCTCAAATTGTAAACATCAAAGTTAATATTTTTAGCCAGTTTTATAATTTTTTATTCGGAGCAGATAAGATTAATATGTCATTTACAAATATACTAGTTTAAGTTAACAAAATACCCAAATATAGACAAATCAGACAGTAAATAGCTAAGTTGATAATTTAACCCAGTAGTGTTATTTTATTATTTAAAATATACAGGGTATATAGGATTATATATACCATTTACACTTGCACTTAATTAAGACTACAACATATACAAATTATAGACATATCGGACAGTAAATAACAAAGTTAAATATTTTACCCAAATTAAAAACTTATTACTTTAAAATTTGCAAGGTAGATTTAATTAATAATTACTATTTGCAAGTTCATTTTCTTAATTTGACAAAATATCCAAATATTGAACAAATCAGACAATAAGGCCTAAAGTTAGTATTTTTAACCTATTTAATAATATAATAATTTAAATTTACAAAGTAAATATAGTTAATATACACTATTTAACATTCACTTACTTAGCTTAACGACATATCCATATATTAGAGAAATCATACAATAAATACCAAAGTTAGTATTTTTGACCTATTTTATAATTCTGCATTTAAAAATATATACGGGCTTAGTAAAAATAATATATATCATTTATACAAGCACTTGCCTAGATCAACAACTTACCCAAATATTAGACAAATCTGTTAATAAAGATAAAAGTTAGCATTTTTGCATAATTTTATATTTTAAAAGATTAGGGTAGGGATAGAATTAGCTTATACTATTTACAAGTTCACTTGCTTAGCTTAACAACATATCCAAATATTAGACAAATCAGACAATAAAAACCAAAATTCATGTTTTTGGCTAATTATATATATTAAAATATACTAGTTAGATAAGAATAACACATACCATTTACAAATGCACCTACTTAGGTTAACAAGATACTTAAATATTAGACAAATCAAACTATAAACATCTAAGTTAATATTTTTAGCTCATTTTATAATTTTATATTTTAAAATATACAGAATAGATGAAATTAATATATATCATTTATAAATGTACTAGCTTAAGTTAACAACATAACCAAATATTAGAAAAATCGGACAATAAATAACAAAGTTGATAATTTCACCCATTTTAAATCCCTAGGACAGCCACTATTCGCCAACAACTATTTTAACATAAATACGGTAATACTTCCTCTAACAGGGGTACTTCCCCAGATAGGTGGGGAATCCCCAAAATCAGGGATTTGTCCAAAACTGATCCCCATCAAAATAATATGAAAAAAACCTGCCAAAACTTATACCAAATACCTCATTCTACCATTACTATATGTAATTTACAAATATACTAGCTTAAGTTGACAAAAATGCCTAAATATTAAGCAAAACCAGACATTTAGTAGGAAAGTGAATAACTTAACCCATTATGTAATTTTATTATTTAAAATATACAAAGTAAATATAAATAATATATGCCATTTACACATGAACTTGCTTAATACTACAACACACCCAAATTATAGACATATCAGATAATAAATAGGACATATAGAAATGTTATATGCCACTTACAAATGCATTTGCTCAATACTACAACATATCCAAATTGTATGGAACAATAAAGACCGAAGGTAATTAAAAACATTTCATCTACAATGTACAGGGTAAGTATAATTAATATAGGCTATATTATTTACACACTTGCTTAAGTTAACAACATACCCAAATATTAGACAGATCTGTTAATACATACAAAAGTTAGCATTTTTATATATTTTTATAATTTTATATTTTAAAAGTTCTAATTTAATTAGTATATGCTATTTACAAGTTCACTTGCTTAAGTTAACAACATATCCAAATATTGAAGAAAATTAGACAATAAAGACCAAAGTTGATATTTTTATATATTTTTGTAATTTTATATTTTAAAAGTTATTAGTTATATTTAATTAACATATAGTATTTACACGTTCCCTTGCTTAGTTTAACAACATATCCAAATATTAGACAAATCGAACAATAAAGAACAAAGTTAATTTTTTTAGACTGAGAGCAAGGTCAAAAAGAGTAAATTAAAACAAAATGACATCACAAAATTAATACCTAGATTGCCTTAAAACTCTCTAAAATACATGAAATATTCAAAAATTTCCTACTCTTCCCGTTTTTCTGTGGGGTATTCCATACCCCCCCCCCCCGGTGGTGTGTGCCGGTCCCGTTTTTTTTTATCAGGGAAAGTTGGCAACACTGCGGAGTAAGGGTATAAATACGGCAAGCCAGAGCGGATCAAACATTAGTATTGTCCGAGGCTCCGTGGAGAGAGCAGCGTTATCAGTAAAGAAGAGGAAAGTTCCAAAATCTTAAATAGTTTAAAATAATATTTCTAAGACTTATTATTTTTTCAGGTGCTTCCAAACTTCTTTTAGCTGTGGATTGTGAACTTTAAGACTTTTTCAAGTTAAGATTGTGAACTTTAAGACTTTTTCAAGTTGAGATTGTGGTATCTTCTTGAAGTGGACTAAAGTGAAATGGGAGCAACTACAAAAACTTGTGCTAAGTGTAGCAGGACTGTTAGTTCAAAAAACTTCTCACGGCACCTAAAAACGTGTCCTGGAGTGAAGGTACGTACTTCTGAGCCACAGGTACCTTGTAAATGCTGTGGAGTACCTGTAACGCTAAGTAATGTCACCCGACACCTTAAAAAATGCAAACGTGCAAGTGATTCCATCCCACCTTTCAAGAAACAGCGTTTAGACGATGAAGTACCCTCTACCAGCTCCAAAAAGTCTGTTTCCGCCTCAGTTATGAGTGCCATCCAATCATCAATACCTTCTACTCCTTCTACCTCAAAAAACATCGTAAAACCTGAACATGAATTAGAAATTGTTGAGGTAGAGAGGGCTTTCAAGAGCAGGATGAAAACTTATGTTATTGAAAATAAACCAGGCATAAAAGATCCACTAAAGTTTCTTGAACTCGCAAGGCACTTACTCAATGATAAGGTGAAAGAAAACCTACAAATCCAGAACTTAAAAATCAATATTGTTCTTTTAACCGAATTCAAGAAACCGAGTGATAATGCAGATATTATACAAGAAATGAATTTTAAGACAAAAAACATTACCTTTTACCCAACTGATAACATCAATGAAAAGCTGCAAAGTAAAGAGTCCAAGATTCTTAAAGAGATGGAGGAGTTTCAAACTAAAGGGTCGGGCTGGACTTTAAGTACAATCATAAACCTTGAACTAAGGCTGAACCGGTATGTTCCATTACGTGGATCTTCATACATTAATCTGCCAGGGCCAATTAAAAAAAAGAAAGCTGTAATAAATATAAAAAACAACGATCAGAAATGCTTCTTATGGTCAGTCCTTGCTAATATTCACCCTGTTGATTTTTCAAAAAAACCAGAAAAAGTTCACCACTACCTAGAGTATGAACATGAGTTTGATAATGCTCTACTAGGTATAGAGTTTCCTGTGGCACTAAATAATGTTAAACTATTTGAGAAGCGAACCGGAATATCCATAAATGTGTACAGCTACGACGAAAACTTTGTCATTTACCCTTTGCTCACAACCGAAGAAGAAAAGGAGCGACACGTAGATCTACTGTATGACATGGATGAAAATAACTCACACTACAGCCTAATAAATAATTTGAGTAGACTTGTCAAATCGCAGAAAACAAAACACAAATGTGCCATTTATTTATGTAAACGGTGTCTACTAAGCTTTGGATCAGAAATGTTATTGCAAAATCACAAAGAATACTGTAAACAGCATGACCCTGTAAAGATTGTAATGCCCAAGGAAGGTGAAACCATTAAATTTCAGGATTATAACCGAAGTATGAGAGTTCCATTCACAATTTATGCCGATTTCGAATGTATGCTTACCCCAGTACAAAGCAGTGAATGTGACATTAATCGTCCATACACCAGAAAATATCAGAGACACAAGGCAATCAGCTTTTCATACTACATAATACAAGCCAAAAACGATTATGCTAATCCAGTAACATACTTTGGCGAAGATGCGGCACAAGTGTTTGTAAATAGTTTAATTCATGAATCCAAAAAACTAAGCTACTTGTATTCAAAAGAAGCAGCAAAACCAATGGAATTAACAGAAGAGGACCATGCCATCATTTCATCAGCAACAAAGTGTCATATTTGTGGAAAAGATTTTACAGTTGAAGAACCTCTAGTTAGAGATCATGATCACCTCACAGGACAATTTAGAGGGCCTGCCCACAATAGCTGCAATCTTAATTACCGTAAACCACATTTCGTACCTATATTTATCCATAACCTTTCGGGCTATGATACACATCTGTTTATAAAAATGTTTGGACTAAACAATGAAACTATTGAAGTTATCCCGAACAACGAAGAAAGATACATTTCATATACTGTACATGTGGAAGGAGGCGTTGACCTAAGATTTATTGATTCCTTAAAATTTATGTCTAGCAGCTTAGATGTGCTAGTAAAAAATCTATCTCCTTCCCAGTTTAAATATACATCAAAGCACTTCTCTGGTGAACAACTGCAGTTGCTTCTAAAAAAAGGCGTGTACCCTTACGACTTCATGGACTCACTGGAAAAATTTGAACTCTTACACCTTCCTGCAAAAGAAGAATTTTATAACAAATTAAATAACTCCGAAATTGAAGAGGAAGATTATAAACATGCATGCAAAGTTTGGAGTGCTTTTAATATTCCAAATATGAAGGAATACACACTTTTATATAACAAATCAGACGTGCTACTACTAACCGATGTAATGGAAAATTTTAGAGACTTGTGTATGCAGACGTACCAACTCGACCCTGCATGGTATTATACGGCACCTGGACTGGCATGGAGTGCAATGCTCAAGACGACTAAGATCGAGCTAGAGCTTCTAACCGATTACAACATGGTCTTGATGATTGGTAATGGGATACGAGGTGGACTGTCGTAGTGTTCAAACCGTTACGCAGCCGCCAATAACAAATACATGAAGGAAGAATATGATAAAGACCAACCAACATCATACCTAACATACCTCGACGCAAACAACCTGTATGGTTGGGCGATGGGGGAACCCATGCCTTACTCTGATTTCCAGTGGGTCGAAGACACACAAACCATAGATGTACTCTCGGTTCCCGATGATAGTGACCATGGCTATATATTAGAAGTCGATCTAGAATATCCACAAACATTACATGACCTCCATTCTGATCTCCCTTTAGCTCCCGAACATAAAGTACCTCCAGGACAAAAGCAAGGAAAAAAACTACTCGCAACCTTATTTGACAAGAAGAAATATGTAATTCACTATAGAAGTCTGAAACAATACATTTCTCTGGGCTTGAAACTAAAGAAAATCCACAGAATAATACGTTTCGCTCAGAAAAAATGGCTTAAACCGTATATTGATCTCAATACAAATATGAGGACATGCGCCACCAACAATTTTGAAAAAGACTTTTTCAAACTTATGAACAATTCTGTGTTCGGTAAAACCATGGAAAATATCCGCAATCGTGTTGACATCCGATTGGCAACTCAAGAAAATCAAATCGACAAATGGTTAGCCCAACCAAACTTCAAGCGGAGAACAATTTTCACTGAGAAACTAGCAGCTGTACATATGAGTAAAACCAAACTTTTTTTCAACAAAGCAATCTACGTGGGAATGAGTATTTTGGATGTATCGAAGACGCTTATGTACGACTTCCACTACAACGTTATAAAGGCCCGATACAAGGAGAAAGCCAGATTGCAATACACCGACACAGATAGCCTGACATACCATATCCAAACTGAGGACTTCTACAAAGATATGAAGGAAATGATCGAATACTTTGACACCAGTGATTACCCATCTACACATCCATGTTTCAGCAATAGGAACAAGAAGGCTATTGGTAAATTTAAGGATGAGTTGAACGGGAAAATTATGTATGAGCATATAGGATTACGTTCAAAGATGTATGCCAGCCGTTCAGAAGGTGATCATCTCATTAAAAAGTCAAAGGGTGTCAAAGCATCGGTTATACGAAATAATATAACTTTTCAAGATTACAAAGACTGTCTAGAAACACAAATTGACCAATATCGACCGATACACATGATTAGAAGCTACAAACACGACTTATATAGTATAGAGCTAAACAAGATCTCTTTATCAGCTCACGATGATAAACGGTACGTGTTAAGTGATGGTATACAATCACTACCGTGGGGACACTACAAAATACCCGAAGATGAAATTGTGAACTAGACATCGTCCTTCAGAAAAGGGTATATATTTATACATATTTCAAGTGTATATTAAAATGTATAAATGTAAATTATGTATATTATAATTGTATAAATGTCTGTGTAGTTAAATGTATTTTGTAAAGTGGACTAGACACATGTTTTTGTGTCTAGGCTAGGCCTACTGGGGAAACCACTATAAAAAAAACGCATCATGCTCCTACCTCATGGGTGATGTGGAATGTTGAGCAAACAATAAAGTTTTTTAACTATACCTGTGTATATTTACTAAATGAAATACCCTTCATTCATTTTTGTTGACATTTAAGATAAGTGTTAAACAAACTATCACAAAGACTGTAGCTTTTAATTTTGTAACCATTAACCAAAGTTATCATACAGAAATATTTGTATTAATATTTATTCTGTGTTTCTGGGGTATTTGAATATATGAAAACATATGTGCGCTGATTCATATATTATAAAAATGAGTGGCGATATATGTCTTTGATCATGAGTATTATAAAACTAAACACCAGTTTCCAATTAAAACCTTTAATCTACTGCTTTTGACATCCGTTTTTAAGATGAAATCACCCTTAATATTAACGTAAACGGATTTTGGCAACATGTGTATTTTATGAAAGCCAACCACACACTCCTTACGTTTATAAAATAAAAACTAAATTCATTAAAAAAGTTGCGTTTGCTATGGAAATTGTTTGTAATAATTTTAACTAGTGGATCCGAGCGCACGGAATCGTGCGCTACTGTAGCAGAGCGATAATTCAAATGGCAACAAATTTAAAACACAATCATGCTAACACGATCCGTCTTGAGGGTTATGTTTACACAAATTAAAAATTAAAAAATAACAGCAATTAAATTATCCAGCTGATCAAAATGTAAACAATTATGTTCTTCATAAGGATAACATGGGAACTTTAAAAGCATATGGGGCAGAGCCCAAGGGACTTTTAAAAAAATGTAAGGCCAGTTTGCAAATCTACGCGACACCCTCTTTCCAATGAGCCGTCAATGATCAAAATCGGTTAAGAAATGACGGAGGAGTTCATAAGACAAATTTCGTGTTGGCGTATTAATTATATAGATATAGATTCTAGGTTAAGATTAGTATATTTCGAAAATCAATTAAATCGAACAATACAAAGAGAAGGCTCCGGCGTATAAATGGCGAAAGAGGAAGAGTTAGCTGGTTTATGTAGGTTACAGGACATATAAAAAATTGTAAAACAGCTACTGGTTATGTTATGCAATCAAAGTTGTGGCGGTTTTGTGACAGACGTAGGTTGAGGTTGTAAAAACTTAGTGAGAATTTTATTCGTAGCGTGTTATCTCATTGCCGGAAGAGATTTTCTTAAAACTAGGCTGAATTGAAAGTGGCTAGTGGTGTTGAAAATACTAAATTTTGATTTGATCATACCTTTTTTCCTGTGAAGTATATATTTATGTGATAATTTCAAATTACTTTAAAATCTCTTATTTGATAGTAACGTCTTGGACAATTTGGACTTGGATTTTTGAAAAGGAAAGTTAGAGGTGGGGAGGGTAGTGGTGATGGCGGGGGGGGGGTAAGGGTGGACGAGAGGAGGAGGTAACAAAATCAATAAATTTGTTATAATGACATTTTTTGTTAGGAACATGATACTTTTTTCAATAGTAATATTAAATGAACTTGATTAAATAAATGACAAGTGATTTGTAAAAAAAACTTGGTCACTCAAAAAGGAACTTCCCGAGAGGGAAGGGTAGGGATGTTGGGGGGTGAGTAGAGAGGATTAGAAGAGGTGTCGGGAGAGGAAAGAGAGGGAAGGGATTTGGGAAGGGAAGGGGGGGGGGGTAAACAATCGGATATGGGTGTGATTGGTGGAAGGGAGAGAGGAAGGAGAGGGGATGTGATGTGGCATCATAGGGCGTGATGACGCAATAAGGAGGAGTGAAGAGGTAATATGATGGCGCGTACACATCCTTCCAACCTATTCCTAACCTTTCCTTTCACGCCCCACTCCTCCACATCTCCCCTTCTAGATAACGCTTCCCCTCCCTCTCGCCCAACCCATACCATTCCCACCCCTCTCCTACTCATCCTCTGTCCAACCCCTCCCCTACCCTTCCCATCCCCTACGCCTACCATCCCTACCTCTCCTCTCCCCTCTCGTCCGAAGAGGACCTCTTGGGACGTCGGTGAAACCCCGTTTCCCATCTACTTTGCTGATACTGAACGGTTTTTTGAAACTAAATACAAACCGATAGTTAAAGAGCTTAAAAAGTCCAGTTTTTCTCCGAAGGAAGAGTCTTTAATGGTGCCGAAAAAAGAAGAAGTAAAATATGATTATGATGATGTTGATGATAATGATGGTGGTGATAATATGAGTGGAACTGATGTTGAGAGTGATAAAGAGGAAAAGTTTATCGATGCGCCAGAAAATAATGATCCATTACCATCACCATCAACGTCGCCATCACCATCACCGTCACCATCACCCGAGCCTCATAGAATGTCAAGCAATACGTTTATTAGAACCAACTTTGAACATCCTTTAACTAGGCAATATATGGATCTTTTCATGAAAGACCGTGGAGGGAAATTTACGAAAATCGATCACAAGTACGGTCCGAGGTATGAGGACGGAAATACTTTAATGGTTGGTAATAAAATACTAGATTTTGACAGGAACGGTGATATACTGATCGGTGATAAACGATATGACGGGACCGAAGGACTTTACGAATTACTGTTTATGAGAACACCTGACGAAAACCTGTTCAATGAGGATGATTTAGACTCTTACAAATCTCTTTTAATCGAGTCGAGCGCGCACAAAAAGGGGTATACGTCTGACGGTCCGGTGAATAGAAATACATTCTATAAGTACAGAGGTGTTATTATAAAAATATTCCCTGTCCCTAATAAAATAGGATCAGGAATGCACTGGAAATCAACAAAATCCCGCGACATTGTCCACTGGGATGATCCTAACGAGCTTGTGGACCGTTTGCGTTTATTAGTCATGTCCGCCGAGACAGGGAATAATTCTCATACGAATGAGATACTTAACATCGTCGAAGAGTTGAAAGAAGGCGGATTTATAAAAGGTATAGGAAACAAACGTTTTCAGACATTGTTAAAATGAACGTAGACAAGTTCGGTCGTTATAGTTACACTGGCATGACCATAGATAAATTTGGTCACCACACGTCAAAAGAAAGGACACGGGGACCTAAAGGTGAGGGGTTTAAATTGACAACTGACGGCAGTTATGATATTGGAAATAAAAGATTAGTTAATGTTTCAGACCCCTTGTCCGAAGCGGACGGTGTTAATTTAAAAACTCTACAGACACATACAGGTTCTTGTTTAAAACTAAACGATAACAATGAGTTTTATGATGCACAAAATAGACGGATCGCTAATACTGGCGATCCAATTAGTGCGGGTGAGGTCGTAACTAAAGGGTACATTGATTCCCGCATCCCTAAAAGACTAGATCCCACTTTAAGTTATTCTTTTCACCAATACAGATTACAAGATCTAGCCGCACCCGTAACCTACGGAGACGCTGTAAATCTAAAGTATTTAACAGATAATGCATTGACCAGAACCGATGGTACGACTGGGTGGGATTTTAATCATCTTCGATTGACAAATGTGGGTAAACCTCGTGATGATGGAGATGCCGTAAACAAGAAATACATGCACAATAATACGGTGATTAAATCTAGCAACAAGGGTTTTAACTTTTTGAAAAGTCGGTTATTGATGGTAGGATCGCCTATGGACGATTTGGATGCTACTAATGTTGCATATGTCAAAGAGAATTCGTTGCATAAAACGAAGGACGGTAACTATGATGCAAAGTCCCGTAGAGTGATGAACCTCGCTAATCCGAAAGAAATGGACGACGCTGTAAGCAAAAAATATCTCAAGACAATCATAAGTGATCTAGCGTACTTTTTATACAAGTCCACTCAAAAAAAAGGTAGGAGTCAGCCTATACCTCCTGAGCAGTGGAAAAATAAAGTGTTAGAGTCAAGTTGGGAGGATCTATTTAACGATGATCACGCTTGATGAATGAATCATTTATAAAATGGTTAGGCGCAAAGCAACATCAAACAGTCGAAAGAGAACTCTTGTGAAAGGAGGAGGTATTTTCGGTTCAGCGGTTAATAAAGCTATTGATTTACTACCTGTAGAACTTCATATACCTGGTTATAATTTTTGTGGACCCGGAACTAAGCTCAAAAAGCGATTAGCGAGAGGTGATAAAGGTGTAAATCCTTTGGACGAAGCGTGTAAAATTCACGATATAGCGTATTCGAAATTCAAAGACTCGGGACGAAGACAACAAGCTGATAGAGAGCTTGCAGAAAGGGCTTGGCAACGATTCAAGGCAGGAGACGCATCTTTAGGAGAACGAGCCGCGGCTTGGACAGTTACGACAGCTATGAAGGCGAAAACCAAATTTGGAGGTGGCCGGAGGCGGCGGCGGAGGAGCTGTGTTAAACGTAAAACCCCCGCCAAAGGTAAAGGATTGTATTTGAGACCTTATCCGAAAAGGGGAGGTGGAAAAAAGAAAAAGAGAGTAACTAAAAAAAAACGTCTATCCCGATAAAACCGCTCACCAATTATGAATTAGATTACTACGCCGCTAAACTAAATGTACCTCACTTTAGAGGTGTGTTCATGCGAGACACTTTACCCGTCAAACCAAGAAAGAACGAATCGGCTATAGTGAATTTGGACTCAAATAGTGGCAGCGGTACACATTGGGTATGTTATATGAAACTTGGAGATAAAGTTTTTTATTTTGACAGTTTTGGTAATCTCCGTCCTCCTGTAGAAATCACACGATATTTAGGGGCGTCAGTGGAAATCAAGTATAACTATAACAGACGACAAAGTTTTGATTCAGTTATTTGCGGACATTTGTGTCTAGAGTTCCTAACTAATGTTTTCCCTTAGCGGAACCGGTCCCACTATCAGTTGCGAGGTTTTCCCACCGGTGGACGTCAGTAAAGGTGACTGGGAAATAGGACTAGTCGGTCTGACCACGTACAATTCGATTCCGAACATCGAGAAGGATATAAATGATAAGTTTTACTATGGAGTCGGCAAAGAACTAACTATCCCCGAGGGATCGTACGAAATTGATGACATAGAGGAAGAAATAAAAAAGCATGTACTTATTAGTTTGAAAGCCAACAATAATACGTTGAAGGCCGAGATGAAATGTGCAGAGGATGTCCACTTTGACAAGGAAAATACGATAGCGTCTTTGTTGGGTTTCGAGAAACAGATGTATAAGAAAGACAAGTTACATGTTTCTTCGCAAACCATTAATATAATCAAAGTAAATTCAATCAGTGTAGAATGTAATATTGCTCGCGGTTCGTATCATAACGGTGAGGAGGGACACATTTTACACGAGTTTTATTTGGCTGTCGAACCAGGGTATAAAATCGTAGTGATCCCCAATCCAATCATTTATTTGCCTGTTAACGTTCAGCGAGTAAGTAACATAAGTGTTCGGCTTAGCGATCAAAACGGAGAGCCTGTGAACTTCAGAGAAGAAATAATATCATTGAGGTTACACTTGAGGAAGCGTCAGGATGGGTCTGGTATTTAGGGAATCGCCAGTTATAACACCGCCCATTATTCAGAAAGAAGCGAGACAATTAACATCGTTCAGCGTGAAATTTCTAGAGTCACTAGGATTCAAAGTGAAAAATGTTCGCCATAGAAAGCGCAGTTGAGTACGAAAACACCGTCACGGGGTACGAGTATCACATGTACAAACCGTATGCGTCGTGTACATTTAAAAATAATGATGAAATTAGAATAGCCGTCAGTCAACAGGACATCATAACCGCCCCGTTTGAAAGCACATTACATATTAAAGTAAAAATTAATGGGAAGAAAACAGGGGGTGATGCTGACGTCTCACTGGTCAACAATGCTATTGCATATCTTTTCGATAATATCCGATATGATATTGGGGGAATCGAGGTGGATCATACTAAAAATCCTGGAATCACCACCACCATAAAAGGACTTCTTTCAGTACGTGACGTTGAAAAGGATAATTTGAAAAATGCCTGCTGGTTAGGAGCGGGAGAAGCGCTAAAAATTGACAACGATAAAGAATTTACATTTTCTGTTCCACTCAGATTGTTGCTCGGTTTCGCTGAAGATTACAAACGGGTGTTAGTGAACGTCAAACAAGAGCTTATCTTGCTACGGTCAGCGTCTGACCTCGATGCTATCGTATCATCCGACGCGACCTCTTGCACTGTAGAGATAACCAGTTTATACTGGCGTGTTCCTCATGTCTCGGTCGTGGATACTTTCCGCTTAAAACTTTTGCGTATGATCGAAAAAGACACGGCCATACAAATACCCTTCCGGTCTTGGGAATTGCACGAGTACCCGTCTCTGCCGAAGACTACACGACAGTCGTGGACAGTTAAGACGACATCGCAGTTAGAGAAACCACGATATGTAATACTAGCATTTCAGACAGATAGAAAAAATAAATTGTCAAAAGACATGTCCGCCTTTGACAGTTGTACACTGACAAATGTAAAGCTTTATCTAAACTCTCAATACTATCCTTATGATAACATCCACGGTGATATGACTATATATTATGAAATGTTTTCCAGATTTCAAAAATCCTATTACGGTAGAGACACGTACCCAAGCGTCAGTTTGGACACTTTTAAAAGTACAACACCACTTTACGTCATCGACTGTTCCAAACAAAACGACACAATCAAGTCTGGACCTGTCGATGTGAGGTTAGAGTTTGAGACAAAAGAGTCCATTCCCGATAAAACCACAGCGTATTGTCTCATTTTACACGATTCCCACCTGGTGTACACTTTACTCACAGGTTCGGTGAAAAAGGTCATGTAATCACAGAGTCATGGGTGGGGGGTTAATAAATTCACCGGTGACCGGAGCACTGTTCAGTCTTAAACATGGATCCATGCGCTGACGATGTGTCTACTTTTAGCTCTGACGACGAGGAGGAGTACTTCCAACTTGATCCTAAAAGACCGTGGAGGGACGATATCGGGTGGATTTTTATAAATCTTAAGAGAAGGGGAAATATTGTTCGGAAAATTGAATTTGACGGGAAACCTTTAAAGTTAGACGTACGTTCTAATGGAAAATTTGATAGGCTAGAAATGGAATTCATCGATGGCGGGGCGATGGAATTAAGTGGGTTTACAATACCGGAAATTGTAGAGAAAACACGCGCACTTTCCAAGTTTACTAAAATGACCGTTTTAATGTACACAGCTTGCGGAATGTGTGACCATGAAGACTTTTGGTTAGACGACAATTGGGATGACGAGATGCGTCCGACCATTGATTTTAATGATATAGATTTATGCGAAAGGAAATATCTCGATCACATAGTTGTAAAACTTAAAAAGACCATTCCTCCTGATGATTATACAGATAGTGACACAGAGGAGGATGAAGAAGAAGAAGCAGAAGAGACGGGGGAGGGAGAGGGGGAACCTGAGGTAAAGAAAAGGAAGGTGAACTAGGTGATTCCCGGTTAGTCGTCAAGATGGCTTCGGCAGTTGAGGTTCTCAAGCATAATTTTGCGGCCTGTAGAAATTATGTTCGGAACAAAATTGCGCGTGTAAATGTTTGTAGAAAACATACGTATTCGGATGGATATTCGTGGTTTGTACCGGAAGTTGAATCGAGTTTGTTTACCGATAGAATACGTACCGGATACTTTAGCAAAATGTTAAACACACTCCAGATCGATGTAGAAGAAGGCAAAGCGTTGATAGGTACTGAGGATCTAGAGCACATTCTTGATTGTGTAATTCATTATGATCAGTTTGATACAATAGAAGTGTGTCTTTTTACCAGATTCGGAACCAGTGATGTGAAACAGTACGAACTTAAGAGGGGAAATATAGAGATAGAGGTGGATGAATATGTAACTCGTGCGGAAATTATTTTCAAAAATAGATTCTCATTGGCTACAGCAAAAGGAGTGGGGAAAACCAGCAGTCCTGAGGGTTACGACACTGTTAATACAGTTAAATCGGCAAAAACCCTCAGTTGCAGCCATGACGTCGACCAGTGTGGAAGTGGAGTCTCAACCTTTGATTACACAGGAGGAGGAGGAGGTAAGTACGGACACGGACTTGATACGGTTTCCACCGCGTAAGGAGCCTATCGACGCGTGTAAGGGGATTTTCCTAAAAACCGTTAACTTTTTAAATCCGGAACTAACGAAATCCGTGATTGTCGGTATTTTCAAAAACAGGGAAATTAGTCTGGGCGTTTTATTCACGGGGCGAAAAGGATCAGTGTACTGGTCATATGACACGTACAACCGGTTCTCGGTTCAGTTTGTAGATATTAAAAATGCGTTAGAAACTAAAGCTAAACTGTATTGGCGTAATGATGGGGGCGAGGAAATAAAGGTGAAAAACGTTTTTGGAAAACCGTGTGCGTTCCTTAGCGATGGGGAGCATACTTTAACGCTAGATCAAAACGAATGGGCTCAGTTTATGGCCATCCGCCCTATAGTAAACAGGGAGCTTGTCGATCTATTTTACTATGAGTACTTGATCCGTGAATACATTAATACTGTTAGTGTTTCACTCGATGTGACACCACCTGCGGACTTGCCCGAACGTTTTGTCAACCGGTTGTACGACGACGTAACGATTGAAAATGGCAGCCATTGTGGAATTTCACGGGTTCAAGGACAACCATAACCGGTTTATCGTTAAGGAGCTGGCGGTTGTCGGTAAGAATTTTCAAAGTCAAGTCGTATTCAAATCACCGTTTAGTTTTTATTTTTTAAATGAAAAAATGCGGCGCACCGCAAGATGGCTGACGCGTAATTTTCATCACATAAAATGGGACGATGACGGTATCCCGTACAGGGAGCAAGTCATACGTGATTTATGCAAACCTTTCAAAGTAATATATACGAAAGGTCTTGAAAAGGTGAAATTCCTACAGGAGTTCCACCGAGACGTCCGGGAAATCACTTGGGATCGTGGTGTTCCCTGTAATGATATACACTGTTTGCTACCTCAGCACAAAAACAGTGATGTGTGTAAATGTGCTCTGCACAGTGCAAAGTCCTTTCAGCATAACCTATAAAAACCCCAGACACGGATTAAAAGTTCTCATTTACGATGGAAAGAGCGTGGCAACTACTGTCCCGGGAGCCTAAGGCTCCTGAAGGAGTTATGACCGATAGTTTCATTATGAAATTCAGTCGGTACTTGGATTGGAATTTGCTGTCTGATAACTATGATTTTTCAATTGATATGCTTAGAATGTTTCTTCATCGTGTTGTCTGGGCTAAAATCTTACGGAAGAAACTGTTTTCTGAATCGTTCCTGAGGGAAATGGCTCCCAGTTTTGACACGTCAGCCTGGGAAGTCCTGAGCAGATATCAGTTTCTTTCTGAACAGTTTATTCACGACTTTTCAGACAAGGTGGATTGGGATAATATCGCTTTGTATCAGAGTGTAAGTGGTAAATTTTTAACTGACCACCGGTATTTAGAAGAAAACGATGGGGCCTCTGTGAGTGATTAGTAAAGGGGCGGGAGTGCTCGGCATTCAGTTGAGGGTTCGCCCGTGATGGCTTGAACGGACTTTCAGAGGACCGTGTAAATAGTTGTGTAAAAAGACCGCGCCGAGACCCTTACAGCCTGACCTAATCGGTCTACTGTGGTGTGGAAACTTGGGTCACATAATTTTCGGGTGTAGCATTTTTTAAAGGGTTGACTACCATAATAAGCGGGCGAGGGTTGGAGCACCCTATCGTAGAGGATTTGTAGATCTGTAGGCAATGTTAAAAATGAAAAGCAAATGATTAATCTAGTTTACTGTGCTTGGGACTCGGGTCGTTTAGGTCAAGCTGTGATGATTGCGAGAGTAGCGATAACGCTCATTTAAATAGAGGGTCATTGAAAGCGTTGGTCAGTGTGCTCGCAATGATTTCACCAACGGTTGTCATTATCCTAGCGATCACAGGTTGTCTGCTGGCCTCACCTCCAGACAGAGTTGTAAGTATGCTGCGTGCGTGCGTGATGCAAGTCGTGTGTGTGTGTGTGTGTGTGTGTGTGTGTGTGTGTGTGTGTGTGTGTGTGTGTGTGTGTGTATGTGTGTGTGTGTGTGTGTGTGTGTGTGTGTGTGTGCGCGCGCGCGCGTGTGTGTGTGTGTGCGTGTGTGTGTGTGTGTGTGTGTGTGTGTGTGTGTGTGTTTGTGTAGGTGAGTTTTAATTCTAATAAATCTCTTATCTTTACAGGAGACCAGGATGAATGATTCGTCGGATGATGAAGAATTGTTGATGGCTGTGCAGAGGGTTGAGGAGCAACGGTCGCCGTCCGTGATTCGCCCTCAGAGTCCAACGGGGTCTCCCGACCCATTTGAATTCCCTACCCGAAACCCATATAGGCGATTAGATGGAATGAGCCTGGGAGGTCTCCATAGAGGAACACGACCAAGACAGGCGCCCTCTCCAGACATGTTTGCATCTCCGGAGGCAAGACAGGAGGTGGTCGGAGGAGCTATAAGACGCTCTCCGCTGCGGGACATCGGGAATCTTCCTCGTAATGTAAGCAAAAGTTATTACCAAACAAATCTCGTTCTTATTCACACAACAGGGTGTATGACAATATATCATACTTTGGTAACACTGCGAGGAAAATCGCAAATGTACAGAACAGTTGATAGTGCTGTGGATGGTACAGGAGAAATCTCCTAGGGTGTGACAGTATATTGGTAACACTGTGAGAAAAATAATGAAGATGGTCCTACTACGTGGGTGTCCACAAAACGAGACGTTATAATAGCTATAGACTTCGATAGCTCATACCGTTCGGGAGATATGAATTTTTGAATTTTTACACACTGGTTGCCCCTTCATTTTTCAAGATGCAACCCGCAACATCCTAGTTAAAACCTGTCATATGTGTCAGTACCGCCTGGGGGCACCTACATTACGTAGTAGGTGATTTTTGGCCTCAAAAATGGCGTAGGACTTACCGTTTTCGAGATATCAACATTTTTAGGTATTTTTAAAAGTTTTTAAGAAATCTAACACACTTTATATAGTATTACATGCACCATGAGTACGGGAGGTATTATAAAAGTACTGGGGGGTCAGCGTGACATAATTTACATTACATACAAAACATATAACGATGAATTCATATGTATAACTTATAATATATTAATCAAGTGACAAAAAATGTGCCAAAAGTGTGGTTGGGACATGTGGTCCGATGGGCGCAGCCATTTTGGATCGAAAAACGCGCGAAAGTTCAGAACACATGGTCACACGGGGCGCTGCCATGACGCCAAAAGCGTACCAAAACACACGTGGTCGAAAAGAGTTAGGTTAGAACACGTGGTCACATGGGTGCTGGCAAGAGAAATAATCAGATTGACCTTTTTGACCCTCCAGAGATAAATATGCCAATCAAAGACACTTATACACAATAATAACTAAGACCGGACAACAGCGTCTTGGTCGTGTGGTCAGTGCGAAAGCACACCAACTCGGAGACCGGGGTTCGAATCCCGGCAACAGCGGTAACATTTTTATAACACCATCTGGTAGCGAACAATCAAACTACACATTCCCACATGGACGCCGCCATCTTGATGACGTCTACAGCCCGGAGAAAAGGCGGTAAAATTCAAAAAGCGCGCCAAAACACACGTGGTCGGAAAAAGTTAGGTTAGAACACGTGCTCTCGTGGGCGCCGCCATCTTGATGACGTCAAATACCCGCCAAAACACACGTGGACGCCGCCATCTTGATGACGTCACCGATCACGTGGTCAATCACGTGAAAGGTCAAGCTCAAGGTCTTGATGACGTCAAATTCCCGCCAAAACACACGTGGGCGCCGCCATCTTGATGACGTCACCGATCACGTGGTCGGTCACGTGGATGACGTCACCGATCACGTGGTCAATCACGTGATCAAGCTCAAGGTCATTTTGTGCCCAAGTGCCAGCAGGACTACTCTGGTCATTGGAATAAAGTGGACTGCAAATTTTTAACAGAGTTTTTTACGTTTCAATAGCGTTATGAATAAGAATATTTTTACTGCCGCGCGCTCGCTCCGCCGTTCACCTTCTTACGATAATCAGGGTATATAAAAGTCCAAACCATTGATGTATTAGAGCAATCAGAAGTTAGTTTATGTTGCAATTGCAATAAAGAAGTACAGTTGTAAATATTGAATACAAATTAACGACAAATAACAGTTTACAACAGCTTGATTTTTTTAAAAATTTTGTCGCTTTTATTTTCAAATGTCTATTTAATTTATTAGTTTTTACTTTGAGTTTTCTTTTCGATTTCTTGGAGTTTTTCTCGGTGGCAGTTAATTTTAAAACAAGAACGGGTTTTACTCACTGAACGGGTTCTGCGAGAACACGTGAGTAGGGGGGTCTGGGGGCTCCCATCCTGAGGAGGAGCTGAGGAGCCATGACGTCACAGGTCACGTGACCTCCCCCCCCGACCCCCCCCCCCTTTATTGATGGATGATTGACAGGTGATTGACAGGTGACAGGTGATTGATGCGTAACACATTGTATGATGGTTTCACAATAAGGTCCACTAACAAAGGTTGATGGGTTTCTAAATGAATCCTTTTGTAACATGACATTGACGAATGAAGAGCTTTGTCGGCTTTGAAAACCTAATGAATAGACCAACCCTCTTTTCTTCTCACACCTGCGTTAGCGTCGCAGTTTCTCTGGCGTTCCATTTTAGCTTCAGATGGAAGGAGAACAGCGAACAGACAACATGACTGTGCTGCGGCTCGTTGATTCACAGCGATCGTCGTTGGACTGCTCTAAATGTGTTGAAGAATGGGAGCGTAATTTACTCCCATTAATTATGAACGATGAGAACCATATCAAGATTAAGGTTCATCAGTTTGCTGTCCACGGCGTGCCACGGTTGTCAACATGTCGTCCCCCACGGCACTATAATACATGGCGACTTGGAAAGCTGGTCAACTGGCTTCATCGTGTTGTCCGTCACAGCAATACTGTCGTCGAGGTAGAAGTCTACTTGTATACTCCATCAGAGTAGTGCCCTCGTCAACAGCCAGCGATAAAAAACGGCCTTTCTAAAGGCCACCCTAAACTTGTAGATTAGTTGTAATAAATATTGATTATAACATATCCTCTCGCTCGCGATTTCTTCAAGTAGTAGGTGGATGTAGAGGGTCCTACCCTGTGGAGGTGGATGCCCCCCCCCGACAAAATGGCGGCCAAACCCCCCCCCGACAAAATGGCGGCCAACCCCCCCCGTTGATTGATGGATGATTGACAGGTGATTGACAGGTGACATGCCACCCCATTGTATTCCCTTTGATGTTGGGTCGACAGGTTATTAACTGAACAAAAGACCGCCGAACTCAGCTGCGTGTTTGCAATAATGGGACCCAATTATCCCTTGATGTGGGGTTGACAGGTTATTGTTTGAACCCCATTAGCAGGAACACAACACTGAAAGGAAACTATTGTGCCGTGACATTGATGAATGAAGCGTCTCGTATTCAATTATCGCTAACAACGAAACGTTTCACAAAAGCACTGCGTGTTGTAAACAGGTACCTTTGACGACCCTTGTCACTGTTGACAGGCTTTTAACGGCCCCCAATTAATGGTAACAAAAAGGTTCCAGAACGTTCTAGAAAGATCTGGTCCCACAGAACAATAGGAACTGCGCGCCAATTCCAGGAATCCGAGACGTCACTGGCGGTACTGCAGCGTTCTCGCTCGACTCTGGTCAGAAGTGGTTTGGCGTTCGAGGTGTGAAGACGTGTCGTCTCTGCTCTCCCTCGTGTTAGTGTGGTGTAAAACTTTGTGATTTCGTGTAAGTGATTATTAAATTGTGTAACCGTAAGTAAATAGGTAATAAGTATTTACGAAATATATTAAACCATGTTTCTAGTATTTTGATGCCAAAATATCTTTATTTTATACCAAAACTTACAGTACCGAGTTGATTGCACCATCACTTACTTCCATGAGCTAGGTTAAGTCTTTCAATGAAATCTTTTGAGTTTTAAAGAACTAAAATATTATTTTTAAAATAACTTTTTACTTTTTAAAAATTGTTTCGGGCTTTAAATTTTATAAATTTAAACCGTGTCAGGTTCTGCTAGAATCTATCTTTAAAATTGTTTTGTTAGTAAATATTATAAATAGAAATTTTGTTTTATCATTTTATATAAATTACTTTTTAAAAGTAGGTGTGTTTAAAAACTAATTTATTTTAAAAAATAGGGATTATTATCCACTGGATAAGGTGTTAGCCCAGTGACTACGCCAACCAGTGATAAATTGTCTTAGACACTGTATAGTGTGTTAGTCACTGGATATTGTGTGTATATTTTATAAATTTAAACTACTGCATTAGGTTCGGCTGGAATTTATCTTTAAAATTATTTCGATAGTAAATATTACAACTAGAAACTTGGTTTTAAAAAGGACTATGTATTTTTTTATTTTTTTATTTAGTTAATTTTTAATTAATTTATTTTATTTATTTATTTTTTTATTTTTAAATTTTAAATTTTAAATTTTTTTTAATTTTTAATTTTTAAATTTTTAATTTTAATTTTAATAATTTTTTTTAATTTTAATTAGTTTTTTTTAATTTTTACTGATTTTTTTTATTTTTTTTTATTTTTTTATTTTTTTAATTTTTAATTTTTTATTAATTTTTTTTTAATTTTAATTAATTTTTAATTTTAATTTTTTAAAATTAATTAATTTTTAATCACCAGGTACTAATTAAATAAGGAGGAAATGTGATGGTATTCATATTGAATGCAATCAGTTAATGATTTGAATTAGTATTTGAGACGCCAACCTGAGGTATATATAACTTTCGAATATGTTCTAACAGAAAACACTGCTTTGATCTCTGATCACGTTTTTTTCGAATACTCCAAATCCAGAGTACCCAAAAAATAATTATTTTATGATTCCGAAGTTTAACACTAAAAACCAATAAATGAAAGTTGCTTTAAAATGAATCTATAATGTTTGATGCAATTACTTTTATTGTTTTGTTGGTGCATTTAGTAACCAATAATATTTCGGCTTTGAATGTTAGTTTGTGTGCATGGGGTGCCCAACCCCCCAAGCCTCAAATTAATAGTGCTCTCTCCCCAAATTTGGTTAGTCCCCCCCCCGAAATTGGGCTGACCCCCTTCGTTATCAGCAGTAACCTGAACTTAAAACACTGTACACCCCCACAATAGATCGGATCAGCAATCAGAGACTTCTAGTATTTAAAAGAAACAGAGTTCTTTATCTAGAAATATCAAATAAGCAAAGAGCCGTTTATTAAAAAACTAGAGCCGTTTATTAAAACTAGATAAAGAGTTCTTTATCTAGTTTTAATTTGATCGCAAGCATTTAACGTTGACGCGTAGTCGGCGCGGCAGCGGCGGAAGTAGGTTTGCGAAAGACGATCGCGCTTCTTTATTAGGTCGCGGAAAAATGGCCCAAGTATATAACTTTAATTCAATATAACTATGGGAATTCCTTTGCAAAATAAACAAACGGCCATAAAACTTAATCGCGCGTGATTGACGATTGCGAGGAATGAATTAAACATGCTAATTAGTAATTCTTTTCAGTAATAATTCAAATTAATCCGAAATATTTGCTAATCTTTACACTTAACATATCCTTAGAGCCTGAACTGTGGATAAAATGATCAGTTGAACATATTTGTCACCATACTAACACAAAAACATCTGTTTTCAGTTCCTTTTTGTTGGCTCGAAAGTTACCCATTGCCGGCCTAGGCCAGATAAACGTTTTCCGGCCTAGGCCGGATAAGACGGAAGTAAACAATCAGCTGATTTGCAGCAAACTGACGTTTAATGCTTGTTTTTGGTGGTTTATTGGTTTCTTTTGAGATGATTGTAGTGGCAGCACTGCATAGATACTTTATATACTTTACTTGAAATGGCGACCTACCCAGGTAGGTATTTTAATCCTACATTTTCATCCGTACTAAATGTTTGTTCTGCTTGTTATAGGTTAGGTCTGAAGGTTTGAGAAGTATGTTTATGCAAGGACTACGTTACGATTGGAAAAGTAGACTATGTTTTTTTTCTGCGTAGTATGATGAAAAATATCGTACGTTAGACGGCCGGGAAGTTTTGCCGAACTCGCATGACAAACTATCATGCGTCAGACGAAATAGTACTTCCCGGCCTAGTAACGTAATAAACTATAGGCCTACGCACCTTAAAATTATAGCAAGTTTTTCTTCTGTAGAAATAGAATGCAGATTCCTATTATTCGACACTTTGCTGTGGTATTTCGTTACCAAATATAGCACAAAATTAAATTGTGCAATTTACAATCTAAAATATTTCGAAAATTTATTTCCGACCTTCCGTAAATGGTTTGTAAAGAACTTATGATAATATCCTTCTCATTCCTTGGAGCTACTAAAAATCAATTATACTTTCGCCCTTCATTTATTTTCTGACAATTAACACAGACGTCGAATACCGACGAACGGTAAATATGCGCGATTAAATTACACGGCTTTGCTTATTTTAAAAATTAAATTTCCCAGTCGCTAGCATTTTTTGCAAAGTTCGTTACCTGCGATCGATACGTTCCGCCTACGCACCCGCGCTCGGTAATACAGTTGCACGAGATAATTGCTTATCTACCACGTCAAAGGAACATAAAATATTGTGTATTTTTACTTTCTCCCCCCTCCCTATACATAGTATGTGGAGAAAGTATTGTTTTCGTAAAAACTTTCGAATTTGAGTTGTTAGTGGATATATTCGTTTTAGTGCTCCTTGAATCCAAAAAAGTGGTTTTTGGCGTTGTGTCTGTCTGTCTGTCTGTGTGTGTATGTAGATGTATGTGTGTGGATGTAAACAAAGCTAGAGACTACACCAGTGGTCCGATTTTCGTGAAATTTGGCGTGTAGGTATAAAGCCGTGGTACTTCTCCAGGTGTATTTTTCATTTTTTTAAATTCTTGATTTTTTCAGGGTATTTACCCCATAAAAACCCATAAAAAATGACAGAAAATCCAATTTTCTCAAAAACGGCTCTAACGATTTGGATAAAAAAATTTATGGTTTTTAGTGCTTAAGATGACAAACAAAATGACACCACACGCATTTCTGTAAAAATCAGGTTCAGAAGTTATGGGGTTTTAAGTGTTAAAAATTCATGTTTTTTTAAATTTCACAAAATCTGTAACCTCTAAAGAAAATATACTTGCAAGCATTGAATTTGACTTGAAAAAGTAAATAATCCAGTACTTTGAATCATTAGTTTACGTCAACTGGTTGCGGAGAGATTTGATATTTTAGTTCGGCGGATTAGTCCTAAAAGGACTAATGTGTTTATATAATGGGTACCTTGTGGTCCGAGCCTTGGTAGGTATCATTTCATGTTTACCAGTTCATCCAGTTACTATAAAACATGTTAGTGTCACAATTTTTATAAATGCACATTTTTATTGCTCCATGCGAACTTTATCCCACATGCCGTATTTGTCCTACATGGCTGTAGTTTGTATACAGCTGTACGGTAGGCTACATTAAGGTTTTTTGTTTTTTTGTTTATTTGGTTGCTAGCATGGCAACTTCAAATGTAAAGTGTTCCTTTCGATTTTAAAATTCAATTCATTACCTTATTAGAATTTCTCTAGCTAAGTAACCTACATGAGACTTTTTTAAAGTCAGAAATTAGATATTTCAAGACTTTTAAGGTAATCCTGGTAGCCGTTTTTAAGATAATTGAGCAAGAAAGAGTATTATTATATATTTATTTATTGCTCATAATATAAGTACGGGTATAGGATTTAATCATTGTTTTGTATGAAGAAATGAATTTACCGAATAGGATATTTTTCCTTTATTGTCGAAAATGGGTTGTATTTAACTTTTATCAAATTATATTAATACAATCTGATAATTAAAAATCACATTATTGGCCCATTAATGGCTAATATTAAAATTCTGCCTACCTCATATTTAATTACAGAAGGTAAAAAATGAAACACAATTACAATTCTTGAGATTGCAAAATTAATGTTAAATAAATTACGTAGCATATTTAGTTCAAAAGGAAATTAATTACATTATTCAACAATGAGAGCAGAAAAACCAATTATGATCGAGAAAAGGGTTGGATCAAACGTAAAATTATTCTTAAATGATATACAATCTGATAATTTAAAATCGCAATACTAGCCCATTGTCATCGTCCCCTTTACAGCGAGCCAATGAGAACAAAGGGGAGGAGCCCGGTTGTAAACTTTGGGGGTTCTGAGGGAACCTAAAACAGACTGGTTCAGAACATAGACTGTGTAACTCGCATGGCAAGTGAAGGTGACACAAAGGAACGTAGATTGAGTGAACACACTATAGAGCAATAATTTCCTTTAATATACATGAACTATTAAATATACATGGTGCACTACTTATTTTCGGATCCTCTTGATATTTATATTGACAAAAATGTTATAGGTCACTGAGTGAACTGTTGTCCTTAGTAGATTCAATTTTGCATAGTATTATATAAATTGAATACACATTCTATAGGTTAAAATATATTGTATTGATTATCATGTACCCTACAAGGACCTTAATAAAGATATTACATATTATATACAAGTACAAACCCTTTTACACAAAGAAAAATCAAAATGACCCTTATATCTTGATAAGAATAAACGACAAGTTAATTATAATGTCTTTCGCAACTATTCACAAATGGTTAACCTTATTTTATATTTACAATTGTCTTTTGAAAACTTTCCTTCCTAAGTGTAGATAGGATATATTTCTTAGACAGTAATTTCTTTAAAGGATTTTATTTGTTTTGTTAATATTTCATTTCATTATTATTATCTTTGTTGGATACAAGTTTATTATTTAATATTTATTCATTTAAATTGTTTATTATTCAATTTATCCCTTTGGGTTGGATTTTCAAATTCTTTCTCTGAGAGTTTAATTGAGTTTATAGTGCACCAAATTATTTTAATTTGATTGGGAACATACCCGCTGCATCTTTCCTGGTGGACCCGTGTTACGCCCGCGTCGCCAGCCAGTCGAAGGCCCGCGTGGATCCCCGAGTCGGTGTCTCCTCTCGGTGATCTCCACTACTTTCGGTGATCTGCGTGATCCTCGGTGGTGTCTTCGCCCCCTCGGTGGTATGCGTTGCCTCCTGATGGTGTGCGTCGCCTCGGTGTTGGTCTCCGGTGGCCTGGGTCTCGTTCCGGTTGGATGTCTTCCGCTGGATGTCCCTCGGTGGTGCGAGTCTCGAAGCGAAATCTCGAAGTTCGTGCGTTGGGGAGATAGACTATCTCGAGGGTGCCGACGGGTGTTTAATACTGTCCGCGACGGTTTACCAACTCCTACTCAATTCAGAGTGGCCCCTGAGTTCCCCAACTTATTACTTCTACTCCTCTTCGAAGACTGATTTCCTAACTCTCCCTTTCAATTTTCCATCACTCTCCCTTCCATCGGACTTTTCCCCCGTAGTGCTATTGTCACGCCCTCCTGCCAATCGGCGATGGTGAATCCGATACCTACGGAGCCATTGGGAGAACGACTGAAGTCCAGCCCTATTGTTCCGAGAATAAGGCGTGTCGCTGATGGTGAGTTATTCCAATTTTTCAAATATTTTCCCTCCGTGGGAATCGAACTGATCTCGGTCATTTGCCTCCTTCCTAGTAAGACCTTGAAATATAATGCTCTCCTATTGTATGTCGTCTAGATGGGAACGCGCCAAAGTCGGACAGTGCCAAAGTCGGACAGCGCCAACTCTGGACTGTTTTTCCGTCCTGAGTTGGCGCTGTCCGACTTTGACGTTTCTGCGCAAAAATGAAACAGTCTGGGTTTGGCACCTGACGCTCCCGCCAAATCGGGACTGTTTCAAAACAGTCCTGAGTTGGCGCCGAACGACTTTGACGTTTCTGTGCAAAAATGAAACAGTCCGGGTTTGGCACCTGACGCTCCCGCCGAATCAGGGCTGTTTTAAAACAGTCCGGGTTTGGTGCCTCGCGCACAAACGGAACTAAGCACTTTTGGCCACATCCCGATTTATGTCATTGACTGTACTCTCCGCATTATTAGCCACACCCCCAAATTCTATTGATTGTTTTATGATAATCCCGCTCCTCCATCGAGGGACATTTTAGCTGGATTCGTTTACACGATATTTTCTTAACTGTGGTGAACGTCCTCATGATTTTTCTTGTTTATGAAGTGGCAGTTTTTAATCGAGGTCGTACTGTTCGTACAATGAGTGATTTAATATAGGCCTTTTTTAGATCCGACAGTAATCCGGTTTACCAAGACCAAGTTAGATAACAGGTTTTTTAATATATTTCTGGGTAATATCTAGGGCATTTTATTATGTCAAACAATTGACTGTCCCTGTATTTGATCACAATCGTTTTACAAAAAATATGCTTACTGAGCACAGATAATTTGATCAAAGGCATTTTAATCAACACTAATCAATTACCTGCTTCTTTTACTCTTTACCATGAATTATAAAACTGTTTAAACGGGCCGCATTTGAAATCTACCAAAGGCATGGAGTAGTTAAAAACCATTTACACTTGGTGCATTATATCTTGACACTTGGGAATCCTTTACACCTGAAGCAATTGGAGTAGAGTGAAATTCATCAGGAGATCACAGCTGATACGCAAAGGTGTACTAGCCTGAAATGTAAGCATTTTGCAACAGCTGTTAGTGTATATCTTAATTGTCATTTGTAAACAAAATACAGTTGATGTTTGTTGAAATTAGTTTTTATATTATTTGTAGTCCAAAATCACTGACAATAAACAATATCTGACAGCTCCAGCAATGGACTAGGCCAAGGGTCAAGATATAATGCGCCAAGTGTAACTAACTTAGAAGCAACATCTTTGTTAACTCTTGAGTTTAGTAAATGTTTTATGCGGCATATCTTAAGAATAAGGAGGTGACTTACGGGAAAGTCTGAAAATTCTGAAACCATTTTATATTTTTACTACAAATTAACCAAAATTTAGAATTTTTTTTCCATAACCACCCCTTATTAGAAAGGAACTTAGACTTTATGAGTTGAATGGCAGGTAATAACTCAAATATTTCCGGCCAACCTGGAAATTCATCGGTAACTACACCGGGATGACCTGTTAGTTCTAAGGAATGTTGCAGTCAGAATGTGTTTTGGCCGTTCCAAGTGATAGAATTAGTTTGTGCTTGTAGATTGTCGTGTCCGTTCTCAGTACCTGTGAATGACCTTTCTAATATTCAACCTTCAATGAGTGGTGGGTTAGAATTGAAAATTGTGTTAATTAAGGTGAGGCTATACATTTACGTCACATCACATCACGTCAAGTCCATTTTCTAAGTTACACGGCCGAATTGGCCGAATGGGGACGCGACGCGACATGACGTGACGTGTAGCCTATAGCCTCGACCAATGCCATTCGCCCAAGCGGCTGTTATGAAAGAGCAAATTTTATTCTAAAACTGTACAGAGTGCTGTTTTTGGCGTTCAATATTTATATTAATTATATTGATGCTGATCGCTTATAATATCTTACAAATGTCAGTAAGATGTATCCCCTTTAAAATAAAAGGGTTACGAATGTATAAAGGTGTTAATATCAAACGTTACAGTAACAGCAAACCTTAAGTTTATACCTTGTGTTTTATTACGCATGTAACCACAAAAATTTATATTTATCATATTTATCTGTATTCTATATACTTAATTCTCACGCCAGGGGTACTTATTTATAGCTGGGGCCAATTCTTGGGGCCCTCGCCGTCCATAAGACTAATGTTGATTTTAGCATTGGTCTTATGGACGGCGTGGGCCCCAAGAATTGGCGCCAGTTATAATCCGCTTTTCACCGCGACTTTGGATGTCGCATCCTCATGTGCGCATGCGATCAAGGACGTTACGTACCGTGCGAATGCGAATGTATAGAACCATCTCCGGAATCGCCGTATTGGCCGTATGTGGACGTCGCGTCAGGGCCATAGAAGTTATGGGGCCGTATGTGTCTTCTATGGCCCCGTGTGGACGTAAGTGACGTGTATGTATAGCAGCACCTTTAAATTCGCAATATAAATATGTTGCAGAACTTACTATTTCTAAAATTTCAAACATAATTATATTTTAAAATTTAAGCAGCCACTCCAAGTTCCGTATTGTGCACTCAAGTAATAAACAGTATACACCTAGTTTATTCACTTCAAGAAATTAAATTGGATTTAGAGAATCAAATATTACTTAACTTGTTAGCCGAGTATGTTATACGCTTTGAAACGTTTGAAAAAAAAATTAATTTTCCAATCCTTTTTAGCTTTGTTTCCAAACCTAGGTTTTAAGCTGAGTAAGCACTTTAGGCAGAGTACGTTGTGACTTTAGCTACAAATGAACATTTACTGAGGTAATAAATTCAGTTTTATTTTAAATACAACAAGACTCCATATTTCACTTAAACTGAATGTAAACAAACTTTTACATAAACAAATATCACCTGATACTTATAACTTATAAACCTTGGTGAGTTAGGTGTAATCATTTCATTGTACATCCATTAACACCCCCCTTCAATAAAATGATTACTCAAAAGATAAACTTAGTCCTATACCGGCAATGTATTTTTAAATCAACGTAGTCCTTGTTCAACGGTCTTGTCAACAAAACATAAATTTTATCTCGTGAACATATTCAATCTCTATCACGTTTTCTAAAACTGTTTCCAATGTTAGCTATATGTATTGTTTATATTTCTTTCTTTCCTTTTTGTACCACTTTGTACGGAAAGTTCTACATTTTTCCGGAAGGGTTACTTTTGGCCATTTGTGATTTTGCACTACCGAATCAAATGACGTTAGTCCATCTTCTAGTCCTAGCAAACAAACTTCATAATTGTGTTTTATACTTCTTTTCATCTTATCCTGATGAGTCTGCAATATGTCAGGTCGAGTGTTCTTGTTTCTTCTTTCATACTGATCTCTGATGCCTCTAACAATATTTGTTTCTTTTTCTGTCATCTGATTTTGCGTTCTTTCATTTTGAGTGTCTTTGTCTTTCATCTGTTGTAGTAATGAATCCCGAAGTTTCTTGCTTCTTACTTCTTCATTTCCCGGAGATGACGTGTCTAACTTATCCTGTAGGGCAACAGTCTCCGACTGTTTATGTCTATAGTGTTCTTGGTCTTCAACGGTCACTTCCCAAACAACATTCTTTGCTTCTACATGTTTCTCATGAGCAATCGAAAGCTCCTCTTTCAACTTATGAGCAGTTTCTTCTTTTTCTTTTATAGAGTCTCGCTTTCTTAACTCTTCTTCAGCTAATGGTGCTAAAATATTCTCTATTTCATTCACTTGTTTGATTTTATTGAGACGAACCAATGGCAAGACCAGTTTGCTGACTTTTATTTTGTTTTTCTTTGCCTCTTTTTCTTTTAAATAATTTTTCCGTTTTTCTTCTTGCCTTTCTTCCTCTTCCACATACTCTTTTACTCTGCATTCTTCTTCCTCCCTTGCAATTATTTCCTTGCGCTTTCTTATGTTTTTCAGTCTTTGGAAGTCTTCACTTTCCTCTTTAACTTGTTTTAGTTTCGCCAAGCGGGCCTGTTTTTCCTTTTCATCCTCTGCATGTTATTTTCTCATAGTTTGTTCAAGCAGAACCTCTTCTAATATCAGGTCTCTATCTGAATGTCGTACCTTTTCCTTTCCTTCCTTATTTTCATCGGCCTTCACTTGATCAATATTTTGGTGAGCTACCTTTTCATGACGTTCCATTAAAGAGTGAATCACAGCTAAACCAGCAAAAGCATCCACATATTTGAAGTTTACATCTACACCAGCAAAGTCATCCATACACTTAAAGTCCATCACAAACAATTTGCCAGCTCCCGAACCTTTTGCACAAATTTCAGAATGATTAAAAAACAAACACTCATCCTCACTCCATTTAACTGTATAACCTTTTCTAAGTACAACGTTCAAAGAAAATAAATTCATTCTCAAATCTGGGACAAATAACACATTACTTATTTCAGTTTCAATCCATTCTTTGCCATTAAAAGCTTCAACATTCGCAACCCCAATTCCTTTACAATCAAGTAAAGTACCATTACCCACCATTACTTTCTTTTCGTTTGTTGTTGAACTGATATGTGAAAAAAGTTTTTCATTGCAACACATGTGTTGAGTTGCTCCAATGTCAATATACCAGCTATATGGGTTCAAATTACAAAACAAAGCCTGATCAACCCCAACAAAAGCGTTTTTGTGGTTTTTAAATTCCCCTTTAGTACCTGAGTTTACATCTTTTTCTTCTTAACTTTTGATTTTGCTGAAAATTGCCTCTCACCATTATCTTTTGCTTTAAACCAACAGTTTTTTGCTAGGTGGCCCTTTTTATTACAATTAAAACATTTTTGTTAATATTTGAAACCAACATTTTTGTATTCAAACTGTCTATTAGCATCTTTATAGCAGTTCTTTTGCATATGGCCCATCGAATTACAAGAATAACATCTCAGACTAAATTTATTAGACCTTTTTGCAAGCAATGCACTTTCTTGAGAGGATTTCTCATTCATTCTTTCTTCTTCAATTAAGAGTCTAGATGTAAGTTCCGACAATTTTTGACTATCAAAAGGAACAGATTCCCAAGCAGAAACAAAATGACAAAAATTACTTGGTAAGGACATCAAAATTTTAGTAATTATCATCTGCTCTGAAACGGTTTCTCCCAACTGCTTTAGCTTTCAAGTTAGCTCTTCTATTTTGGAAATAAATTCTGATATTGTTTCTCCTTCGTACTTCAAGTTAAAGAATTTTTGTTGTAAAAGATGCAAGCTTACCTCAGATTTCTTTTCAAATACCGACAGTAGCTTAGTCCACATTATGTTAGCATTTTCGCATGTTAAAATGTGTATTAAAATCCCTTCTTCAATTCTTGTAACTATCATTTCTTGAGCGTTACTATCTCGGTGATCCCAGTCTTTTGTAGCTTTTTCATGTTCCTCTTCATTCCTAGATCCTTTTTCAGGTCTCTTTTTTTGTTCCATTTGTGATGTTCCACAATCCCTTTGAGATCAAAACTACTTTCACTTGGAACTTCCATACATTCCAGTTAGAGTCCCCTCTTAGTTTTACACTTGATACCAATGTATCCATTTTCACTAACAAAAATTGTAATCTTATATTCAAATTACAAAATTTTCCTTAATTGTGCTAGCCCATAACCTTTAGGCAGAGTACGTTGTGACTTTAGCTACAAATGAAAATTTACTGAGGTAATAAATTCAGTTTTATTTTAAATACAACAAGACTCCATATTTCACTTAAACTGAATGTAAACAAACTTTTACATAAACAAATATCACCTGATACTTATAACTTATAAACCTTGGTGAGTTAGGTGTAATCATTTTATTGTACATCCATTAACAAGTACAAAAATATATTTAATTAAAATCTAACTAATAATAAAATTAAAACCCTTTTGCTATTAAATTAGTTGTAAATCCGTATAAGGAATATGGAAGGGTTCTATTTCTCACCAAAGTAATGTACTATCCATACTATACTATACCATACTATAGTACCATACTACGGTATACCGTAATATACCATAGTACTGTAATAGAAATTAAAGAAATATTTAAGAGTAGTTTTGAGTTTTGAAACAGAGTTGTAGTTCAATATATTAATTGAATTGGAAAATAAAACCAAATATTCAAATGTTGAATTATAATTAATAGCCTTCGTTTGAAGAAAATGTACGCTTTATAGAGAAACTAGAATTCCAATTTTTTTCTTTCATAGTAAATCCAGAAATATCAATTCAAATGTGCAATTGGACAAGTAAATTAAATCGGACATGTTTTAGGCGTGTTATAAAATTCCAACTAACATTCATTATTTCCAAAATTTGTCTTTGGTTAAAGACCTTAATCTGCAGTTCTTATCAAGCTATACAGTAAACTTTTGGTCTAAAAACTTTCTCTGAAAGAACCCTCGCTGTAATCTGAATCTGACTCATCTAATTTACTGAAATTAGATTAGTTTCAAGCGATCACGCTGTGGACTACCAACATAAATTTGATTTCTTTCCAAGAATTTTCTCTAAATAAAGATCGATGGCTCTAGTATTATATATATTAGAGATCGTCCACGGGTCGAAAGGTCGAAATTGAATCAGATAATATTTGAGTACAGTTTTTACTCATTGCTTCAATATTTGTCCAATCAGAATTAAAGATTTGGTTTTGAAAATCAGCTGACTTGAATTTTGATTGATCAGATCAAATCTTTTATGAGAGATCTTTTATAAAATATTTGATAGTGTAATGCGGGCCTAACATGTGACATTTTGTTACATTTTGTTGTTATACTTTTGATACTTTTTAATACTTTTCCTTGAAATGGTAACCTAAAAGGTATTTTAAGCCAAGTATGAATGAGAGATAAGCGTAGAATGATTGTGGCACTATCTTGTAGTATTGTTATTATAATATTATAGGCTGACGGATGGGTAGCCGGAA
This sequence comes from Flexamia atlantica, assembly GCA_035578135.1. Classification (NCBI taxonomy): domain Eukaryota; kingdom Metazoa; phylum Arthropoda; class Insecta; order Hemiptera; family Cicadellidae; genus Flexamia; species Flexamia atlantica. The sequence continues at coordinate 87,389,427 of JAQJVK010000001.1, forward strand.
TTTTATCCTTCGGATTTTTACCCCGCAGAAAAAAAACTAGAGAAAACCCTTGTACCTTTTGTAAAACACGACTTTTCGGTTTTAATACACGCATGTTGTACAACTTGTTTAACAATTTTCTTTGCTTTCTTGAACATGTTTAAACCAATTAGTATAATTGGTTGTACAACACAAGTTTATAAAACAAGTTGTGTGGTGTAAACGCGGCTGTACCTTAAACATCTGCATGGACGTTCCTTTTAGAGTGTAGGCATCCTCTAAGTCTAAGATTGGAATTTTCTAAATTTGTAGTTTTAATTTCTTTTTGTTTTTTTGGCCGTGTTGAAGTTTTGAAATTTTTCCAGGATGATCTTTATTTTAATTTATAATCTTAGTCAATCAGGCAGATGGTAATTAGCTTAAAAACGGGTACATTTTACAGCTGATTTATAGTTTGATTTCTTTCATCATGGTTGATATTTTAGGTCACACGGACTGTATAAAATTTACATTTAGTTTAAGTTTAGGTTTGATGCATCCTCTGTTTTTGTTCCTTATCTGTTTAACATAAGCTCAACATATGGCGCCATCTTTATTTAGGATGGTTTTTTAAAAACAATTTGGTAAAACAGGCTATAGTTTCATGCTGATTGTGTATGGAGTTTCGCAGCGTAAAATACACCTTTCAATGAGAAAATGTGTGAATTGTTGCGATTGTTTAGACAAATTCTTGGTGCCATAGCACTGCAATAAAATTGCCAGTAATTGAACTTTTCATCGGAGCTAACTTTTAAAAATAACTAATTACTTTAGACTTGAAATATGGGTAAGAAATTCCTCAGAGAATTTGAGAAGTTCGTTTTATTTCATCTGCTTTAAAAGTATGTATGTACACGTTCTACACTTTGGAATTAATTCTTACACAGTCCAACCACATTAACTTTGCTTTCAATGGGAGCTGGTTTACATGGAACGTCATTGCTTGGCACATCTTCATGTGTCTGTTTTTATTTTCAAAAACGTTTTATTTTCAAAAGTATTGAATCTTTATGCTAATTAATTCTACATAACGTCTACGCGTCTGTTTCTTGCATTCATCTTTGTTAGGTCTTAAAAAAAACGGTAAGAAGATGGACAAACCACTAAACCTCTGATGAAATAAACTTTAAATAACCTTTATAAAATAACCATTTGCCGTAAAAACAAATTACTTAACGCTCATAACGGCCAAGGAATTATATTTTCAAATTCACCCGCTTTTTTGTTTCGCATCTTGTATTAACATGATTGACAAATTTCTACCTAAGCAAATAACATAACTTTATATGAAATGCCTTCATTTAAATAGACATAAAGTTATTGGTACATTTCGAAATTGAGTAAAACAGAAAGGCTGTCTTTTAATACTTCAATATCCTTCGCATTCCAAGTAAATTTACAAAATACAGGTTTTAAATTTACAATGCGTTTTAAAACTTCAAATTTTTAGATTAATATTCAACGAATATTGGTATTTTAAAACGCTAAATGTTGAAATATGTATCAATGTGTATTCACATTCACTGTCAATAGTTTGTTAGAAAATACCACCTACAGAGCACCTCGTGAATTACTTATGTTCCTTTTTAAGTTCCTTTTTTAAGACAGGAAATACAGTAAATTAAGATATTGCAGATTGTTTGTCTTAGTTTCAATAGGGCTAATACTCTTCCTTATTTTCTGTTGTCTTAAAAAATATATTTTAAGAAACAAAAATAATAATGTGGACGAATGTTAACTGACTTTTGCAAGCCCCGCATTCTGTGGAATATCTCTGGAAATGTTTCAAATCTTGATCATCTGTTTTGTTATAAACAAATGTGAATTTGAAATAGTTCACAGGTTTTAACATAGATAGTAGCACTTTCGTTGGAATTTTAAAAGCCTCCTGTGAGAAGGCTTTTCATGGGATATTTTCCAAACCCGCAAAAGGAACATCTAGAGAGGAATAGTTTTAATTTGATACCAAATATGTGTAGAAAAATTAATTTCTAGAGGTCCATATGCTCTGTACAATACCCCAGAAATTCTTTTAATAATATAGATTACGTAGCATATTTAGTTCAAAAGGAAATTAATTACATTATTCAACAATGAGTGCATAAAAACCAATTATGATCGAGAAAAGGGTTGGATTAAACGTAAAATTATTCTTAAATGATAATCTAATAAATTAAAATCACAATACTAGCCCATTGTCATCGTCCCCTTTACAGCGAGCCAATGATAACAAAGGGGAGGAGCCCGGTACAGTAAGGTTCAAAAACAAAACCGTCCGGGTTTGGCGCCGTCCGACTTTGTCGTTTGTGGTCAGAAATGAAACTGTCCGGGTTTGGCTGATGACGCTCCCGCCAAATCGAGACTGTTTCAAAACAGTCCTGAGTTGGCACCGTCCGACTTTGACGTTTCTGTGCAAAAATGAAACAGTCTGGTTTTGGCACCTGACGCTCCCGCCAAATCGAGACTGTTTCAAAACAGTCCGGGTTTGGCGCTGTCCGACTTTGGCACTGTCTGACTTTGGTGTTTTGGGAATTTTAAACAGTCCTGATTTGGCGCTGTCCGACTTTGGTAGCGTCCCGTCTAGATACGTGCTTCCTCGTGGGAGCTTATAAGTTTTATTTTAAACAATTTTTATTTGTTGTACTAATGTGAGAAAACCCATGAATAAATCTCTTATTAAGTATTAATTTTGGACGGAGGTAACTGATCTGATTAATAGTCGATTTCCGGATAGTTTATACGGTACAGTAGGGTTCAAAAACAAAACCGTCCGGGTTTGGCACCGTCCGACTTTGTCGTTTGTGGTCTGAAATGAAACTGTCTGGGTTTGGCACCTGACACTCCCGCCAAATCGAGACTGTTTCAAAACAGTCCTGAGTTGGCGCCGTCCGACTTTGACGTTTCTGTGCAAAAATGAAACAGTCCGGTTTTGGCACCTGACGCTCCCGCCAAATCGAGACTGTTTCAAAACAGTCCGGGTTTGGCGCTGTCCGACTTTGGCACTGTCCGACTTTGGTGTTTTGGAAATTTTAAACAGTCCTGATTTGGCGCTGTCCGACTTTGGTAGCGTCCCAAATAGGCACATGGCCACGAAATAATGCTAGATAGTGACGAATAATCACCATCAGTCATTGTTTAGCGATTTACACTTAACTTTCACCAATGTAAATTTTTTGGCCGCCATCTTGGATCCGCTATTTTGAAATGAGGCAAGTTATTTCAAATATGAAAGTGGTATTGTGACCCATCATTGCAAACTAGTTTTTTACGCCGAATTCAATGCCGCAACCCGGTTTTTTTCTGTAAAACTTAGTTTTTGAAAAATTCATATTTTTTGAGATTTTTATTAGAAAATTGTCAATATCTTGGAAACTAAACACGATAATGAAAAACGAATTGCGGCATTAAATTCGGCGTAAAAATTTAGTTCGAAATTATGGGTCACAATACCAACTTCATATTTGAAATAACTTACCTCATTTCAAAATGGTGGATCCAAGATGGCGGCCAAAAACTTTACATTGATGAAAGTTAAGTGTACATCGCTCAACAATGACTGATGGTGGTTATTCGTCACTATCTAGCATTATTTTGTGGTTATGGGCCTATTTTTAGCGAATTTCCCCTATAGGGAAGAAGCTATTATCGTAGGTCTCATGGTAAGACCTAAGCCCAAGACCATGATAACTTTTCGTTTTGGGGCCCCCAGAAGCAAAAAACATCATTCGTTTAAATTTCTAGATATATATATGTGTGTGTGTGTGTGTGTGTGTGTGTGTGTGTGTGTGTGTGTGTGTGTGTGTGTGTGTGTGTGTGTGTGTGTCTGTAAGCACGATAGCGCTCGCAAAAATGGTCCGATAGGAATGAAATTTGGCACAGGCATGTAAAGTAGTAATTATTCGGACGAGTTCGTGAACCAGCCCGATCGAACCCCCGGAAGGGGGGGGTAAAGCGGGGTAAACCCCCCAAAAATGGGTTTTACGAATTTTTTATATAGAAAAATAAAATTTATCGAATTTTGGTTAGCACCATTGAATTCAGCTCGAAAAAACAAACAATTTAGTATTTTGAATCATTGCAATAAGTCCATTGGTTACCGAGATACTGAAAGTGGTAAACACAGTACGTTGTCCCAATGATAACCTTATGGGGAATAAGTAAAATTCTATATCTCGCTTATTTCTCAACATATCTTAATGAAACTTGGTTTGTGGCTTCATATAGATGAGATCTAATGTATTTTAGTATAAAATCCCGGATATTACCGTTTTTATGGCAGCAAACCTGCATACTCATTCCCCATGTTATCCTTATGGGAAATAAAAAAATGCAATATCTTCCTTATTTCTTAATATATATTGATAAAACTTGGTGTATGGCTTCTTCTAGTTCAGATCTACTAAACATTGAATTAAAACCACCCAGTTTTAAAATACCTTTTGCAGCAAACCTGCATACTCATTTCCCATGTTATTCTTATGGAGCTTAATAAACGTGTCAAATCTCGCTATATTGGATTGAAACATGTAATTTGCACTTGATATTCGCTGAGTATGCAGGTCTGCTGCAACGGGGGTATTATCAATTTGTAATGTTTAAATTGGTTAAAAATAATTTAATTAAAAGTACCCATATCTTGAGAACCAATTGAGATGTCAAAAAACGGATTGCGGTATTGTAATCAGTAAAAAAAACTAATTCGAATTGATGGACCACAACCCACTTTTACATTTGAAAAATTATTTTGGATCCAATATGGCGGATCCAAGATGGCGGCCAAAATTGGGTACCCCCTTAAAATGAAGTTTTAACTACCCAATAATGTTTGGGGGTGGTGTGGAATTGATATTTGAAAAATATAGGAAAAAGTTCGGGGGGGACTATTATGGGATATATATATATACCGCTCTAACGATTTTGATAAAATTTTGCATGTAGGTGTAGTTTATTTTTAAGTTCACCTACGTGGTTGAATTTGGTGTAGAAACGCAAATTTTTTAGAAAAATCAAATTTAAAATTGATAATTTTTAACATGGGGTCATATGAGTTGCCAATAACAACAAAAAAGTAAACAAAAGAATCATCCAACTGTTCATGACAAAGCCACTTAAAACTTTTATAGCACGTTGCCAGTACAGTAGAATAGAACAGAAATAATAAAATTGAGTACAGATTGCTCATGGAGTATTATCCCCATCTAAAAATCCCAAACAGGTAAACAGCTGTGTTTTAGGTTAATTAGAAATAATTGATATCAAAGCAACAACGTGTATTTGTTTAAATAAAGGTGATTTTATGATTTAGATTTACTAAATTTAAATCATCAGTTTAATGTTTCTTAAAGTTCGCAGATACAATTTATGAAATAGAGATAAGCAAATTCTCAAAGATCTACAAAGAACAAGTTTATTTCATGTGGACAAGGTTCATATAAGAAAAAACGTGATATTATTCAACTCAATTCACCTCAAACTTCAGTTTGTACTTCAAAATTTAGATGCTCAGAAAATTTATCATCATTTATGAAATTTATTATTACTAGAGGCTTGAAGGGGCTAATAGCCCCTAAGCATAATCCTTCTTTACTATAGTACAAAATACCTTCTTAGAAAATAGGCTTTTGGATCCACAAAATTATGATTATTTCTAGCATTTGGTTTTAACCAAACAAAGCAGACCTTTTTTATATCCTAATGGTTTTTAAATGACAGCTATTTTACGTTATTTCTCATTTTATAGTCAGCTGAGTTCCTGAGATGGAGACCTTCAGTTTCAGGCCCCCCCCCTCCATCATCCTGCGACCTTCAAAACACCTACAATTTCTTCGCAAAAATTTCGCTTACGTAATTATATATATAGATTATTTGGTATTAAATCTGCATCGTTATACCATAAACTAAACAAACGTACTTTTTATAATTTTAAATTATAAAAACTCAAACCCTTAAATATTGTAAAATCAGAAAAATCTTAAATTTAAAATATATTTTGTTATAGTACATTGAACGTGCATGGTTAGCTGCATTTTGAAACAAATCCCACATGTCAACATCTACCATATGGCTTTGAATCAAGCATTAGCACCACATGTTTAATGTAAACAAAGCAGACGTTTTTAAATCTTTTCAATCCCAATGCATTTTAAACGGAAGATATTTTTCGTTATTTCTCATTTTCTGGTAGATTTTTTTAGTATTTAGTATTAAAACATTTTTTTTACCTAAAATTGAAATTTGTTGTTACTTATCAATACCCAACCCCTTCCAACAAGGGACACAACATCGGGGGCCTGGGGGCGGAGCCCCCAGCGAGCCGTAAGGCGAGTTTTTTAATATTAATAAAATTAGTGCTTTCCTTATAAATGGTTGGACCAAAGTAGGCATATTATATGCTTTTCTTACAGGAAATTTATTTTTCTTTAATTTTTAAATTAAATAGGGCATACCAAAAATTGATAGTTTCCAAGATAGCCTATTTAGGAAAAACCAAAAATTGTACTTTTGGACCCCCCTCCCTCCCCCCGCTCAAGGGCTACGGGCGGGGCTTTTGATATGTTCACCTCCTAACAAGTCCAAACAAAGCTGCAAAGTCAAAAATTGTGTTCCAAAAAATTCCCTCTATACCTTTTCATTGCCTGGACATATGAACATGTATATTTGAAAATGTTTCTGCTTTTCCCGAGCGAAGCTCGATACCAAGATATTTTCAATAAAACACATAATCTGAATCTGAATCTATATTATTAATACGCTTATTTATATATACATGATCTGAATATTTTACAAGACTGGTGCTCCACAAACAAAATGCAAGTAAACGTAAGCAAAACGAAGTACATCAATTTTGATATACGTGATTTTGAATTTACCTCACCTATTATTTATCACGCTCAAGACTGTCTTAGATTAATTCGAACTTGTGAAAAATTGGAGAAAGTAATTTTTTTAAATACTTAGGTGTAATGTTTGTCAACAAAATGACCTGCGAAAAGCATATTCACCATCTGCAAATCAAAATTAAACGTTCTATAAGAAAATTTTACTTTTTAAGAAATATCTGTGACGTTTCCTTATTGAAAACTCTGCACTACGCTCTTATACATTCCAGACTACAATATGGTTTGGAATGCTGGGGCGGAACTTTTAAAACGTTAATAAATAAATTAAGAGTAACTCAGAATCACTACTTACGAATAATTTTAAGAAAACAAATAATAGACAGTTCACAGTTCATTTCCTCTGAATTCTCAAATGAACATTTTACCTATTCAGAATCTTTTTGTATTTAAAGCACCAAAAGTCAATTAAGAGATTTTTAAACAATCTCTTTTTATTTTTAGGGCCGTTTATGTTCAACAAAATACCTATATGAATTTGAAAAGATGCAGTTCTTTGAATGTATTTCGTAAAAGAATAAAATACCCCCGTTGCAGCTGACCTGCATACTCTGCGAATTTCAAGTGTAAAACAACATATTTCAATCCAACATAGCGAAATTTGACATGTTTTTGAAAGCTCCATAAGAATAACATGGGAAATGAGTATGCAGGTTTGCTGCTACAGGTATGTTTAAACTGGTTGGTTTTAATTCAATATTTAGTAGATCTGAACTAGAAGAAGTCATTTACCAAGTTTTATAAAGATATGTTGAGAAATGAGCGAGATATAGAATTTTACTTATTTCCCATAAGGTTAACATTGAGACAACGTACTGTGTTTACCACTTTCAATATCTCGGTAACCAATGGACATAGAGCAGTGATTAAAAATACTAAATTGTTTGTTTTTTTGAGCTGAATTCAATGGTGCCAACAAATATTTGACAAATTTTATTTTTCTATGTGAAAAACTCAAAAAACCCATTTTTGGGGGGGTTCATCCCCCTTTACCCCCCTTCCGGTGGTCCGATCGGGCTGGTTCACGAACTCGTCCGAGTGATTACCACTTTACACGTCTGTACCAAATTTCATTAAGATCGCACCATATTTACGGCCGCTATCGTGTTAACAGACATATATATATATATAAATTCAAACGAGTGGTGTTTTTTGCTTCTGGGGGGCCCAAAATGAAAAGTTAACATAGTCTTGGACTTAGGTCTTACCATGAGTACTACCGTAATGGCTTATTCCTTTAAGGAAATTCGCTAAAACTGGCTGTTTGAGATAAGTGAAACTTCATCTTCATTTTTTTCATTTTTTACGTTAATCAAAATCATAAAAATATGTTTTTTGCTTTTTTATACAGAATGTATAAATGTAGATCTTACGTTATCAGTAGTGCAATAGTGGGGCTGCTGGCCCAATCAAACTTTGACAGGCAGTCAATTTTTTGACAGCTACTTCCGGTCACGTGACCGGAAGTGACGTCATCAGCTGTGACGTAGCTGTGACGTGTTTTTGGTGGGTATTTAAAGTTTAAATGCCCTGCTGTGCTGGGTATTTAAATTTTAAATGGCCGGAAGTGTGTCAAGGTCTTTTGGGGGTGTTTTTAAAAAAGATCTTGCATTTTCGGAAAATCCGAAAATGCAAGATAATTTTTGTTTCTTTTTACAAACTGTTGTTTTGTTGATTTTCACGTCTGTTAAAATACCATGTAAAAAATGGAATTGACAAATTAACAAGAAAATATCCTGCTACAAAGTATCCAAATAAAGATGCAATTACATAAACATAAACTTTAAAATATAGCGAATGTTCTTCCTTTTTATCTGTTAGCATTTCCTGAACAAGGTAACCAAAATTGTAACCACATAAAAATGAAAGTAGGCAAATAATAAATTTCGACGGGTTCACAAAAACCAAGTTGTAAAGTAGCGAATTTCTTTCTTCTTCCATTGTTGAATTTTTAGTCGAAACCAATTAATGATAACATTATTGCTTGCGCATCAGAACTAACAGTTGATGAAATTTCATTTACTTGTAGACTTGTAGTAGTTTCATTTGTAGTAGGTAATTGTTCGGAAGTTGGTGTAGATGTAGAAGAAACAGTATTATATTGAAGCTCAGAGTCCATGTGTGCTCGGGTAAAGAGCTGAAGCTTTAATGACGTGTGGTAGCCGTGTCCTACTGTGCATCAGGAGTTGTTGGTGGTGGGGGGTCGTTTGTTTCTTGCACTGAAATGTAGATGGAATCATAACTTTCTGGAGGATGTACTAAAATTTGTTGTATAGGATCTGCATCAATAGGAAAACTTTGCGTTTCAATGCAAAGTCCATCTTTAATAAAAGAAACATATAAAACAGAACTCATGTTTATTTAGATGTTTACTCTGCCAGTTCTACTAGCAAACTGATGTGTCAGTATCGGCGTTGCAACCTCCCTTGACATGTGCAGCTCGGAACATCTGCCCTCCCCCCACCACCATGAGAGACTCCTCGCAATTTTTGGATTTGTAGTGTTAGTTCTAACGTAGGTGTTGTAGGGTGAACATCTCAGTACTAAACAATTGTTTTTAACATTTGGCTTAAAATACTTATTTAACTTTGTACAAGTTACAATATTTTTAAAGATGCTACTTTATTATATTACTTTAATACTTAGCTATAATATTTAGTTAAAGAAATCGAAACTGTAGTTGCGATTAAAATAGAAACATGGTTTCTTAACATTTGCCTTAAAAAGATTTGTAACAAAATATCGTAAGAAAATTTTTACAACATATTTGAATTAATATGTTTGCAAACCCTATCATGCGAGTTTTAAAAGATAAACGAGACCGAGTGGGCCGGGTTTGACCTCGCATGCTTTCGCTTGTTGCCGACCAGTTAGCAATACAACTGGTTGACCTTGCGCCGCACTTTCGCTTGCGGCCGGCCGGCGAATACAGGTCGTCGTCCTTGTTGCATCACCCGGCACACCTGTCCTTGATTGCTTAACACACTCTACACTCTACACTCGACAAGTTATTCTTTCCTTTGCCACCGTCCTAACAACACCTACTTCAATTTCACAATGAACCGCTCCGAGTATACCGAGATTTGGTATAACTGGTTTTCCTATCTTCAACTGCTTGGGGTACGAATTATTCAATCGAACAACAATCGTGATTGGTATGATGTTACAACCACTATTGCTCGAAAACCTTTTCAGCAAGTTTGGAAAAACATTCTTACCGGCACCAAAATTCGCACCGAACCACCCAAAATTCGCACCAAACCACCTATATCACCTGTATCTTCAAACGTACCCCAGCAAAAATTTCATCTAAAAAAACTGAAACTTAACCGAAAATATGAAATCCTAAGACATTTATCTTCTTCTATTTTCATTTTTAATTCTGAAAAAACCAAAATTTATGTCATTGACATTCCCAAAAAAATTCCTATTCCCCTTAACCCTCGACACTTGATAATAAATAAAAAAGGTGCCAAGTTAAACATAAATATTACCGAGTAAAACCTTTTCCCACCTCCAAAGTCCACCCTGGTGGCAAAAAAAGGCCCTTCTAAGGGCCGACCTAAGACTTTCAAATTTAGGCTTAAGTTTAAGCCTCAACCCTTGGTGACTAACAAGGGGTGGTTTGTGAAAGCCCCTATGGGACTTAGAGGTACACGGACCTCTTGTTAGTCACCAAACGTTAAGGCTTTAGCGAAAGCTCCCCGCTATTGACTCAACCTTTGGGACTTAGAGTTATGTGAACCGCTTGTTAGTCACCAAGGGTTGAGGCTTTAGCGTCCAACCCTTTGTGACTTCGTGGTACACAGACCACTTGTTAGTCACCAAGGGTTGAGGCTTTAGCGAAAGCCCCCCCGCTATTGACTCAACCTTTGGGACTTAGAGGTATATGAACCGCTTGTAGTCACCAAGGGTTGAGGCCCTAACTTAAGCCTAAATTTGAAAGTCTTAGGTGGCCCTTAGAAGGGCCGATTTTGCCACCAGGGTGGACTTTGATTGAGGAGGGGAAGGAATATAAGGTTTAATTTAATATATTTATTCTCAATTTTCCACCCTCCGCTGTTACTAGTAAAAATTTTGGATCTGTTGGGACAAGTGGTGGTTTGGTTTTTGGAGTTGTGAGGATATAAATTTTCGTCCTCTCCTCGTTGTAGATATAAATTTTGTTTTCTTCAATTCTGTACAGGTTATATTTTTTGTTTTTCTTTAATTCCTTTAGCCTGATGTTCTTTACTGGTGCGGGATGAATTGTTTGGGGGGTGGGGGTTTCTTTGATTGGTGCGGGTTGAATTTGTTGGGGGGTAGAAGAAGGGTGCAGTCCGCACAACTCCATCCAGTCTTCAGTTAAAATATCGTCACAAATTGGAGCGATCGGAATGTCTTCAATTTGCGGCGTTGATGTTTCTGTAACTGGTGTGGGATTCTGAAATAATTGGGGTTGATCTTCATTAAGAGCATCAGCTATTATTTCGTTAATGGAGGAGGAGAGGACGGGAGAAGTTTGTTTTTTTTGAAGAAAATCAGTCGAAATAGAAGAAAGGTCAATAGATACCGGAATTGTAGTTGGTTTCTGCTGCAGAGGTTTCTGCAGCAGACTCAGGAGAATGGGGGTAGATGAAGAAGATGCAGAGGAGTTCATGTTGATATAAAAAGAATAATAAAATGGATAATATAATGAAATAGGAAAAATGGTTAAAAAACGTGGGAATGGATAGTAACAGCGATGGTGGCGAGTGGCAGAATAACACAAGGCGGGCGAATGGGGTTCTTATAGGCAGCAGACACAACAACCTTGTAGTCAAGGTAGTGAAAGCTGAGGCTAGCGACCAGGTCCAAGTAGGCCAGACGAAGTTGTGAGAGCGGTGGCTAGCGACCCGGCCAAGGCTACCGGCCCCGGCAGAGCGACACGTTGACCTACTAGTCAAGGCTCGCTAGCGAGGTCGAGTCTCGAGCTCGCTGATATAAGCAAGCGCGCAACGTTTCTCTTTGGCATTACGGTGAAGGTGTAACTGGTCCGCTTACGTGGAGGGTTATGCTGTAACGTAATGTTCGCCATGGTGTGTGGGATGGCTTATGTCAAGCACACACTGCGTTCGGCTATTGTGGGAGAGGCGCCCTCCTATAATAGTCGGTCGCAATGGCAATCCACCTACCTTTCCATTTCCTGCGTGGTTTAATTGTCAGGGTTAATATTACGGTGAGGTGTGTGAGTTCGCTTACGTGATGATCACACCGTAACTGTAATATTAAGTTAGGTGTAATATTATAGGGAGGTGTGTGAGTTCGCTTACGTGATGATCACACCGTAACTGTAATATTACATAGTATAAGATAGAATAGGGGGAACGTTAGGTAGGGGTTAAGATATGATAGGGCGGTGAGGTGTGTGAGTTCGCTTACGTGATGATCACACCGTAACCGCATGCATGATAGCATTTAAGGGGTAGCATAAGTTATAATAAAGTAGTATAGAAATAAAGTAGTAGAATAAGGTAGGGACCCCACGCTTCCCCACCCCCCTTTTTTTATAATTTTTAAATGACCTTGACCTAGTTTTGATTGTTCTACTTTCGGACTTAGAATTATTTTAAATGACCTATTTTTTAGACTTAGATATTTTAATTTCAAAAGACTTACTTGTTTGACTTATATATTGATTGATTTTAAAACTCTACTTTTGAGACTTAAATATTTTGTTAAAGTTTTAAATAACCTAAGATTTTAGTTTTGTGTTGTATCTTTTATTAAATAATTATTTTTAACATTTGGGTTTTTGTAAATGTTTTAATTTCTGTTGATGGTGAGTTTAGTTTTCGCGTTGGTTATTAATATTTTTGAGTTTTTGCGTCATAACTTTTATACCGTTGGTTTAATCAAAAAATGTTACTGGACCTTTTTTGTTTGTCTTTTAATTCCGCTTAATTTGACTACCCGCACGATAGATTTGGAGCATTTTTTGTTATATCCCCCCCCCCTCCCCCCGCGAAACCCCCCGGGAAATGTTGTCTTTTACTTAATCCACGGTTTATATATATGCATTTCCCCCCACCATAGAGTTCTTAAAAAGTGGGTCAAGGTCATCTGAAGATACCCTATGAACGGGGAACAGAGCAGTAAGTGGTTAAACCACAAACTGCTCTGTTCCCCGTCCCTATTTAATTTCTTTTATTGATATGTCTTTATAAACATATAATATATGTTTATAAACACATACATTTAACTTGATATTTAGCAAATGGGAAGAATCCACACAGCTGGCACAATTCTTGCGGTCTTGGTGTTTCCAGTTTGTATCCTATGATTCCAAATCGGTATATCATTTGCCTATGCAACGGTTCTCCCTCTTCGGCTGAAGGAAGAGCCTAAAAAAAAAATAGTTTAATGATATTTAATAAAATAATATATTGTAAATAGAAAAGAACAATACTGTTAATGAAAACGTACCCAGTCACATAGGGCACATATTTTCTCGCCATCTGCCAATTGAAACCAAATTTTGGTTTTAAATATACAACGTTTCTTGTGCTCAGTAATGAGCTCGCTTTGCAAGATTTGCGGCAGCGGCTCTGACACCTCCCTAATTTGCCGAAGCATAGGGTTGTCTGAGCAGATCCGCTGCAAACATAACTCGTACAAGGAGCTCATTGTTATGGGCTGACTATGCTCACCTCACAGCCTTAAATACTTACCAATCACCTTGATGGCAAAGGACAACGCCCTCCATTGGGTTAACCAGGTCGCCATAGGAGGCCGCCGCCTTGGACCGACAGTATATATAAGGTGTGCTGCAGTCTTGTGGTTATATTTGCCATGGAATCCCTCATGATCTTTGGTGCTGTGCACAACTTTGTTGAAGCCAAAAGAGTACTATGGTACATAAAAACGTATCATAGCAATCTGAATTGCATCAGTGGAGTACTTGAAGCTGTTAAAGCAGACGGTACAAAAATCTGTTGCACTTCGGATTCTATGGATTACGAAGGACTTGAATCATGGGTCCTTTATTATGTACAATTTTGTACAAAACTTTACATCAAAGTTGACACGGACTAAGGGGGTTTTCTAGGAGGAAAGAAAAGAATAGATACCAACAATGCATGTTGGTAGCTATTCTTTTCATTCTTCCGCTAAGATTTAAATGACCTTGACCTCGTTATGGACTTAGAAAATTTTTGTTAAGTTACAATAAACCTTCAAAATAACTAGGTCAAGGTCATCTGAACATACCCTATGAACGGGGAACAGAGCAGTAAGTGGTTAAACCACAAGCTGCTCTGTTCCCCGCTCCTATTTAATTTCTTCTATTGATATGTGTTTATAAACACATACATTTAATATCATATTGCTCCAGAGGAAACCAACCACAAAGATGACAATATTCTTGCGTTATTGGCGTCTTCAATTTGTATCCTACATTTTCAGATGCATGTTTCAGGTATCTGTACAGTTCTTGATCCGGATTCGCACCAGGAAGCCGCTAAAAAAAATATTAATTTAAAGAAAATTAATAAAATAATATATTGTAAATAGAAAAAACAATTCAGTTAATGAAAACGTACCATGTGACATAGGCCGCATATTTTTTTGCCAGCATTTGGCATTTCCCACCAAATTTTAGTTTTAGAAACACACCGTTTTTTGTGCTCATAAATGAGCTCGCCTTGCAAGATTTGCGGCAGCGGCTCTGACACCTCCCTAATTTGCCGAAGCATAGGGTTGTCTGAGCAGATACGCTGCAAACACAACTCGTACAAGGAGCTCATAGTTATGGTCTGGCTATGCAAACCTCAAAGCTTTAAATACGTACCAATCACCTTGATGGCGAAGGTGATTCCCCCTCCCCCGGGTTTCCACTATATATTGAGCGGATAGAATTAATAGTTTGCTACATTTTGAATCAACAAAACGTTATGGAATCTTTCCAAAAATACCCGATTGATCAAAGATTAAGTAGAAACCGAAGGGAACAAAGAAGACAACACAGATTAAGAAAAGCTTTTGAAAAATTAAAATTAGTTGTACCGGAAAGTCAAAAACAAAAAAAAATTAACAGACAATCTATAGTTCAAAATGCAATAGATTACATTAAAAAATTGGAAGAAGACTTGAAATCACCAACATTTAACTTAGAACAACAAGAATTTGAACAATCCGAACAGACATTTTTACAGGATATAGAAGAATTCCAACAATTCGAACAGAAATTTGTACAGGAAATAGAAGAATATCTTCAAACTTCGCATAATTTAAACCAAGACATTTATGAAATTTTGTATCAACCTTTTGAAACTGTTTCCTTGCCAGTGTTAGAAAGCTTGGATGAATATTTTTTTGACGTCGAAAAGTAGAGGGGGTAAATGGGTGGGGAGCTGTTATAAAGGCAGGGTAAACAGAGTAATCTTTACTTTCTTAGGATCCAGCGCTATGGCAGGCACTTCGTCTTCGTCCAGGTCTTCTTCCTCGTCATCAAGAACATCATCATCATCATCATCATCTGTTGTTTCTATTGTGAAACAAAAATCTCCTTCTCCAAAAAAATCTTCACCGAAAAAATCTCCTTCTCCAAAAAAATCTTCACCAAAAAAATCTCCTAAGAAAATTTCTGAAAAACTTCAAAAACTTCAAAAATTAAGAAAATCCTGTTTTAAGAAAGAACAATGTGCTCATATTTTAAAAAAAGGAGCGAACAAAGGTGAAAGGTGTGTGAAGTTGTGTAGTGTAGGTGAAAAATTGTGTAATTTGCATAACAAACGTGAACCTTCCGAAAAAGTCAAAATTCAACCTTCTAAAAAAGTCAAAATTGAACCTTCCAAAAGTGAATTGCCAGAAAAAATTGAAAACTATAAAAGAATTAAAATCAACAGATTGAAATTAAACCACAAATATGTTTTTGTAAAAAAGATCAGTAACAGGGATGTTGTTCTTAGATGTTGTGATGAACTCTACTTGCTCAAATTACCAGTAAATCTTCAAATTCCAAATATCAGTAATGTTCATTATTATTTAGTAAGAAAATCTCCATCTGATAAAGTTAAATGGTCAAATTAAACACAAGACAAAAAAAAATGGAGCGGGGGAATAGACCACTTTGTAATTCCAAAAGAATTACTTAGCGGTCTATTCCCCCGCTCATAGGGTATTTTTGAATGACCTTGACCTATTTTCAAAATTTACAATGGAGGGTTAATTACTTATAAAAGCGGGATAACAAAATGACTTTTTACTTTTTACAATCTAGTCCTAAAAAGAACAATGTTCGTATATTATTAAAAAAGGGTAAAAGATGTGTTGTGTAAATCAAACATTATGCAGTGCGCACAACAAATACCTCATTTTGTTAAAACTGAGAGGTTAGTGTAAAAATGAAATAAAAAAAAATAGGAGCGGGGGAATAGACCACTTTGTAATTCTAAAAGAATTACTTAGCGGTCTATTCCCCCGTTCATAGGGTATTTTTGGTGACCTTGACCTACTTTTTACACTTATAAATTTTCGCTAACTGCTATTGACCTTGAAAATAAATAGGTCAAGGTCATTCAATAATTAAAAAGAAAATGGAGGTGTACGGTTTTACAGAACCGTACACCTCAGAAACCTAACAGAAGAAAAGCTAAATCTACCTATATATAAATGACCTTGAGACTTAGAAATTTTCGCTAAGTCTTTTTGTTGACCTTGAAAATAACTAGGTCAAGGTCATTCGATAACTAAAAAGAAAATGGGGGTGTACGGTTTTACAGAACCGTACACCCCCGGAAACCTAAAAGAAGAAAAGCTAATTTACAATACAATCTGCCTAGAGTTTAAGAATTAATAAAAATAAAAAAATAAAGAAATAAAATTTAGTTTAAAAAAATAGCTAGACAGCCCAGCGCTGCACATCATGATTACAGTGTGATCATCACGTAAGCGAACTCACACACCTCACCATAAGCGCACAACGCTAAGCTAAAACAAAAATGTTATTTTGAAGTAGCAAGTTGCTTAATTAAATTTAGGAAAAAATGTTATACAAATATGTTTTTTATTTCCTAACACTAAAGGAGCCAGTGTCTCGCCATTAGCGACGCAGAACAACTGAGGTCTAGCGAAACTCCGGAGGTAGGCGAACTACCCATCCAGCACGTATAGAGGTTGTAAGTGACCCGCTTTGGTGAGCGTAATCACTACAAAAGCGGTAGCCGGTTTTACCATTATTGGTTTTACCATGCAAAAGATGGAAGGAAAAAAGGAAAGGAAATTGGAATTGAAAGGTGTCCCTAACTAAAAAGGAGTACAAGACAAGAGAGGGAATGCCCTCAACAAGCTTGTTGGAAAAAGGAAATTGGAATAGAAAGGTATTAAAAACATATCATATAACATTCCTAAAAACAAAAATTTTACTTTAAATTTAAACATTCCAGGCAGAAATATATTGTAAATAAAAGAAAGATTTTAAAATAATACTAACTACCAAACCAGCAAATTAAAAACAAACTACAAACCCTAGGGTATCTACAAGCACAAACAACTACCATGCCTTAAAATTAATCAGTCCTACGTCAAGATGTTATTATACAAATAACACCAAGATATTTTCACCAAACAGCAAAAATGATAAAATGTTCAGGGCGCCTTCTGAACATGTTACCACCTCACTGTCTAGCGAGCAACTGATGCCGAACCACACGCGCAGATCCCGGACCCCAACTCGGCTTGAGGTCATCCCCCCTCCTCGCTTACCCCCTCCCAAACCACAGGACCCTTACTGCGGGTTTGGTTTCCATCATTCTTTTGCCATTGTTCCAACAGGCAACAACATTTCTTTCTTTACTTTACATTGGATTTGTAAATATTTTAAGTGTTAAAACTTCTCAATATTTTTAATATTTTAGGACTTTGAAAAATTTTCAAACCTATCATTCTTTTGCAACTGTTTAAACAGGCAACAACACTTCTTTCTTTATTTTTACTTTACATTGGACTTGTAAAACTTCCTAATAATTAATACTTTCGGACTTAGAAAAATTTTCAAACATTTGCTTCAACATTTATTTTACAATATCAAGTTTCTTTTATAATGCCTCCAACAGACAACAATTTTCCTTTTGGATGTACAATTTGTGAAAAAATATATAAAATAGTTGAACCAGAAGACTTAACGGATGACGAAAGTATTTTTGAAAATAGTTTGATTCCAGTAGAAGATACATCTGATGCTACATCCGATGCTACATCCGATGCTACATCCGATGCTACATCCGATGCTACGTCTGATGCTACAAGTGATGAAGAAAATATTTTGGAAGTACCAGTAGCAATAGACGAAGAAACACCGTTAACACATGTTGTAACAATTAACTATGATCCAGTACAATATATACATGCTCTTGTTCGGCGACGTTTGTTTCCGGCATCGGACATGGAGGAAGATGAAAGCGATAACGATTTGGAAATAACATATTTAAACAACAGCAATGATGATCACACTTACGACGCATAATATATGTATTATTTTGAACTTAAATTATTTGACGTTGGCACTTAGATTTTTTTAAAACTTCCATTATTTGACCTTGAGACTTAGAATTTTTTTAAAACTTCCATTATTTGACCTTGAGACTTAGATTTTTTCTAAAACTTTCATTATTTGACCTTGACACTTAGATTTTTTTAATACCTGCATTATTTGACACTTAGATGTTTTTTTAAACTTGCATTATTTGACCTTGACACTTAGGAGTTTTGAAATATAAGAAATTTAACTGTTATTAACACTTTTTGTGTTTAATACAGAAAAAGTGGTGGGGGTAGTCTATAAATAGGGGTAGTTTAAGAGTGGTTCTTATTATTACTGCAACTTTTGTGGAGAGCACACCTACGTCATGTATTACTGCATCAGTTGTGAAGAATCTTTTGAAAATGAAAACTTACTACAAATACACAAAGAAGTGTACCATAACAACGAAACAAGAAACAATGCAGAAGAAGAAGATTTAGAAGAATTAGATCAAATGCTGGCTACCCATCAACAACAACTAAATTCAAGACCAAGTGTTATTCAATACGCACCCGGACCATCTTTGGATGTGGAATTATACGCCCGAGCTTTACCAGGCAGTGTAGTAACTCATTTTAAGATTGACAATGCTCAATTGCAACTAGCACAATTTATATTGAAAGCAAAAACATTAGTAACAGAAACATTGAAGAATGAACTAAGAAGATTAAATTTTATAAAGTTTGGAATATTATTAGATACTGTATTTACAAATGTTCAGAATGAAACATCACCAAGAGGATTTTTAACTAAAAACAAAACCATCATGTTTGCATCGGATATAAGCTCAATTGTGGATGATTGTTTTGAAGAACTTTTAACAAAATTACAAGAACATGAAGGAAGAGGTTCTGGATGGAGTTTGTTAAGTATAACAAGCTTAGATGTGAGAGTTCATAAACATGGATATGGAATGAGAGGTAGTAGTTATATTGCTTTGCCAAGGAAGATTCGAGTAACCAAATCTTGTGTTAATGTACAAAATGAAAATGCTGAATGTTTCAAGTATGCAATGCTTGCAAAATATGTAGAAGATCATGTGGAACGACCGAGTAGAGCATACGATGAGGTTTCATATATGTATAACTTTCAAGGCATGACTTATCCTGTTTCAATTCAAGACATATCAAAATTTGAAAAGATAAATCCTTTTGCATCTGTAAACATCTTTGGCTTAGATTCATCCAACAATGTCTATCCCTTTACGTATAACACCCACCGAACGCAGAGATCATACCGATTTATTATTAATAACAAAAGGTGATATTTCACATTATGTATATATAAAAGATTTCGAAGCTCTAGTTTGCAAACAGTTATCAAAACATAAAGTAGAAAAAACCACTTGTAAAAGATGTTTTTGTTTTGTAAACAAACCATTAAGAAGAGGTGGTTCAGAATGGTTGATGGAACATCAAAAATTATGCAATGGAAACTATGAAGTAAGAATTAAATTACCACACCCTAGCAGATCACAAGTAAAATTTGATAAAGTTATCCAACAATACAGAATTCCCGTTGTAGTGTATGCAGATTTTGAATCTTCATTGCTTCCACTTGAACAAGAAGAAGGAGAGGAAATTACAAGCAGAACAAAGTATCAACTTCACAAACCTAAAACAGCTACTGTTTAATAGTAAAATCCACTCTGCCTGAAGAACATCTTCAAGAATATGGTTTGACATCTACACCAAAGATTTATCGTGGAGAAGAAGCAGCTCGATACTTTGTTGATTGATTTATACGACATCGCTGGGAAAGTGGAAGCAATGTATAGCAATGAGGTTCCTATGTCACCTATGACACCGAAGAAATTTATCTTTATGATTCGACAACAACATGCTATTTGTGTAACAATCAATTTACAGAAACTAAAGTTAAAGTTCGCGACCATGACCCATCTGACAGGAGCCTACAGAGGTGCAGCTTGCAACGGATGTAACATCAACTACAAACTACCATCTTTTATTCCCGTGGTTTTTCACAATCTTAGCGGATACGATGGACATTTTATCATTCCCGAATTAGCAAGAGACAACGGTGAAATAGACGTTATAGCACAAACTATGGAAAAATTTATAAGCTTTTCAAAAAAGGTGGGCAAAATTAAACTTAGATTTGTTGATTCTTTTCGATTTATGCCTTCCAGTCTTATGAAACTTTCTGAAAATTTAAGGAGACAAAATTTAATAGAATCAAGCAAAATTGTACCTGCAGAAAAAATGGATTTGGTTCTTCGGAAAGGAGTTTTTCCCGTATGATTACATCGATGGACTACATAAATTTCAAGAAACGTCACTTCCTCCACCAGAAGCATTCAAAAGTAAACTTACCGATTTGGACATTTCACCTGAAGACTATCAACACGCATGCAGAGTTTGGGACGAATTGGAAATGAACACTCTGGGAGATTATTCTGACTTTATGTAAAACTTGATGTGACCCTTCTCTGCGATGTGATGGAAGAATTTAGAAACACCTGCTTTGAAGCTTACGGATTAGACCCTCTTCATTCTTATACTTCTCCAGGACTAGCTTTGGCAAGCTATGCTAAAAGAAACAAAGTGCAACCTTCAATTATTAACAGATATTGACATGGTGTTGATGATCGAATCGGGCGTTAGAGGTGGATTGACCCAAAGTGTTACTAGACATGTTAAAGCTAACAACAAATATCTTCCAAACTACGATAAAGAAAACCATCAGTGTTCTTAGGATATTTCGATGCCAACAATTTATACGATGGGCCATGTCTAATCCACTTCCTTTTGGAAACTTTGAATGGGTTAATCCAGACTCTATTGGTGATATTTCGCAAATTTCAAAAGACGAGACACCGATACATATTGGACCTGTGACTTTGAATATCCAGAACACTTGCATGATTTTCATTACGATCTTCCGCTCCTTGCAAAAACAGAAGTTTCACCAATTGGCAAACATCCAAAATTAATGATGACTCTTGAAAATAAACAAAGATACGTAGCTCACTTTGGGTGTCCAACAAGCACTCCAATTGGGTTTACGTATAACCAAAATTCATAGAGTTTTAAAATTTTCCCAATCTTGCTGGTTAAAACCGTACATTGATTCAAACACCAGAAGAAGAGCAGCTGCAACATCAACATTTCAAAAGGACTTTTTTAAATTAATGAATAATGCGATATTTGGAAAACATTGGAAAACAAAAGAAAACACAAAAATGTTAAATTAATTACAGATCCTATAAAACTAGAAAAACTTGTACAAAAACCAAACTTTGAAACCATCCGTTATCATCAATGAAACCTTGTGGCAGTATCTATGAAGAAGACGAGCGTGAAAATGGATCGTCCCGTTGTACGTTGGAATGTCAATCTTGGATATTTCCAAAACCCACATGTACGATTTCCACTACAACAAAATGGTCGCCTTCTACGGTAGAGATAACATCGGAATCGCCTACATGGACACGGACGCTTTCATCTACTGGATTCTTACTGAAGATATGTATTTGGATCTTCGAACATTTGTTCACAAAAATGAATTTGATTTTAGTGACTATCCAAAAGATCATTTAAATTATGACAATGATCGGAACAAAAAGAAACTTGGAAAATTTAAAGACGAAGCAAATGGAATTTTACTGAAAGAACTATTGCACTAATGTCAAAATTGTATTCACTACAATTGCATAAAGAAGAAAACAATATTATTAAAAAAGCTAAGGGAGTAAAAAGTTTGTATCTTAAGAAGAATGTAATTTTGAACACTACAAGCAATGCTTATTTGAAGAAACGACTATAACTGCAAAATTCAACACCATCAGAAGTTTCAAACCATCAACTGTACAGCGTAACAGAAGTGAAAAAAGCACTCTGCTCCAATGATGACAAACGACACATTCTTCCAGACAAAATTCACACTCTACCATTCGGCCACTACTCTCTCAATCCTATCAATGAGTAAAAAGAAAAAGAAAAAAAGAAAAAAAATAAAAAAATAAAAAAAGAAAAAAAGAAAAAAAGAAAAAAAAAGAAAAAAAAGGGGAAATCACAGCATGCTCGCTGTGATTTCCCCTTTTTTTAAAATATGTTGAAATGACCTTGAACTATAAAAGCGGATGCAGAAAAAGAAACACTCAATACTAACTTGACTTTGTTAGTAAAATCATCATGATAGACTTAAAGGAAAAGATTGTTAATGAACTTCATAAACCTGCAAGAATAAAGTTTCCACGACGAAATACTGTTGTAAAAGGAATAAATGATTTATATCAAGCAGATTTAATTGAAATGCAACCGCATAGTAAAATAAATAAAGGATTTAAATACATACTTACGATTATTAATTGTTTTACTAAAGTTGCAGATGCTTTGCCATTAAAAGACAAAACTGGTAACAGCATAACAAAAGCTATGGAAGTAGCTATAAAAAGAGATAAAAATAAAATTAAACATTTACAAACTGATGATGGGAAAGAATTTTTTAATAAACATTTTGCCTTGTTAATGAAAAAATATAACATAAATCATTATTCCACAAATTCTGAGAAAAAGGCAGCTATAATTGAAAGATTTAATAGAACCTTAAAAGGTGCAATGTATAAAATGTTTTCGAAAAGAGGTTCTTACGTATGGGTTGATATCTTACCAAAATTAATAAGCGATTACAACAACAAGTTTCATAGAACTATCGGTATGGCACCTAACAAAGTGAATAAGAAAAACGCTAAACTAGTTTTACAACGAATTAAAAAGAATACACAGCCAAAAGCGGAACAAAGAAAACCAAGAAAATTTAATGTTAATGATAAAGTTCGAATTAGTAAATACAAAGGAGTGTTTACTAAAAAATACCTGCCCAATTGGACAAACGAAGTTTTTACAGTGTATAAAGTACAACCTACTGTACCGGAAACTTATATTTTAAAAGATAACAAAGGAAATTTGTTACAAGGCGGTTTTTACGGACATGAATTGTTAAAGTCAACAGTAGGCGATGTTTATCTTGTTGAAAAGGTGTTGCAAAGGAAAAAAGACCAAGTTAAAGTACGTTGGTTGGGGTTTGATAAAACTGAAGACTCGTGGATACCTATAAAAGATTTGATTTAGTTTTAAATCAACTTATTTACTCTTCTGCCTTTGAATAAGATGGAGATTGTTCACCATAAAGATAAATTTAACATTAATAACATTGATGATTTAACCGTAGATAACGTTAAAATCAACAATGGTAAACACGGCAGTTTATTTCCAAACACTGTACGATGTATAGTTAGCGGTCCTTCAAACTGTGGCAAAACTAACGTTGTGTTTAACTTAATTACAAACACAAAAGGATTGCGATTTAATAACCTATATATTTTTTCAAAGTCCTTACATCAACCAAAGTATCAATTGTTGGAAAAGATCCTGACTGATGTGCCCGATGTTAACTATTACAAATTTAATGCTAGTGACAGTGTTATGCAACCAGACCAGGCTAAGCCGTATTCTGTATTTGTATTTGATGATGTATCTAGTGAAAATCATGATACTATTAGAAACTATTTTGCCATGGGAAGACATAATAATATTGATAGCATATATATCGGACAAACATATAGCAAAATTCCAAAACAACTAATTAGAGACAATGCAAATATTTTAGTTTTATTCAAACAAGACGATACAAACCTAAAACATATATACAACGATCATGTAAATGCTGATATGTCATTTGATAAATTCAAAGAGCTTTGTGGAAAAGCTTGGGCGGAAAAATATGGATTTTTGGTAATTATGAAAGATAAAGCTATAACAGATGGTCGTTACCGCATAGGTTTTGATAAATTTGTTTTAATACATTAATTAACAACATTATCGTACAAGTCTTCATGGTGTAAACATGGTTAATCAGGAAAAGCTATTAAAAGAAATAAAATCACTTAGTGATTCTATTAGACATAAAAACAGAGCGTTAAGATTAGGAATAAGTGAAAGAGAGAAATTTCTGGAATCAACATTTAAACCTATTACTGAGCCATTAAAACAATTAGGACAAAATGTTAAACATTCAACATTTAATTTTTCCGGAGATGCTATTTTACCCATTTCAAAATTTGAACAAAAAGAAGAATATGAAAGTGATACAAGTTTTACACAACAAGGAGAAACAACTGAAGAAGAAAGCGAACTAGGTGAAGAAACGGATGTTTTAACAGAAAAAGAAGGTCTTTCTACAAGCGAAGAACAACAAGAAGAAGAAGAGCCTATTAATCCATCCAACTTGAGCAAATTGGGCTCGGATATCGCGTATAAAGGGCCGCTTGCAAGACAATTTGTATTAAAAATGTTACATTCTGCACAACCAACTCGAAAATATCATACTTTTGGTGCTAGAATAGAAGAAAATGGGCTAATGATTGGAGATAGCAAACTTGATGTAGACGAACATGACAATATTATTATAAATAATAAACAATACAAGGGTACAAAAGGATTGTTTGAACTTATTTTTAAGCCGAAACCTAATAAATATACTAAAAAGGATTTAAACATTTTTAAACAAATATTGGAGGATACAAATGCGCATAAGAAAAATTATTCTAAAAATTTTAATGATCATAGAAATGCATCAGAAAAATATAAAACTATTATTGCTAAACTTTTCCCACCAAAAAGAAGGGAACCCATAAAAAGAAAATCATTATCTTCTGCTGAAATAAATATTTTACATAAAAGAAGAAAAACAAATCAATCAAGTTTATCAGGAAAAGGATTATTAAAAAACTTGTATGATACTAATATAATATACTACAACGATATAAACAAATTGGTTGACAGAATGAAGTTGATATATGAAGCTAAACAAGCCGGACATAGTGGTTTAGAAAATGAATGGGTAGCTTTGGTCGGCGAACTGCGAAATCGAGGAGTAATTGCATAAAAAATATGAGTATATATAATACAAGTATAACTGATTAAATATTCAGTATAACCATGAGTGTGGATAAGTTTGGACGGTATTCCGAAACTGGAAGCAAATCAGGATCTTATGGAAAAAGAGGTGGTTTACCACTAACATCCGATGGAGATTATGATATAAATAACAAACGTTTAAAGTTTGTAAATGATCCAAAAGATGAAAATGATGCGGTAAATTTTAAAACTTTAAGAAGTGAAACATTACCTAGCTTAAAGCTTCAAAATGAAGTGTATAACGCTAATTTTTATAGAATTGTAAATCTTCCAAAACCAATAGATAAGAATGATTCGGTAAATAAAGAATATTTAATGTGGTACATAAACCAAACCTTACGATATGATCCTAGGAGTAATAATAAAGTATATGATGCAAAAGATCTTAGAATAGCCAATATAGCAGATCCTATTAATGATCAAGATTCAGTTACAAAAAAGTATTTACATTCAGTCATCCCTGAAAAAACAGATAAATTTTCCTTTTACAACTTTGTAATACATGATATTGGAGACCCTAAAGATATGAAAGATGCTGTAAACCTTCAATATCTTACAGATCATTGTATTACGCATGATATTAATACAATTGATTGCAAAAATAAAGTGTTAACTAACGTTAAGGAAGGAACTGCAAAATCACATGCAGCTACAATAAGTCAAATAATGAAATTAAAAGATAAGAAATGGGATGCTGATGCAAAAATAATTACTAATGTTAAAAAAGGGTCGGATGAAACTGATGTAGCAACAATTGGACAAGTTCCTATATTACAAGAAGGCGGCCGACAAGCCTTTGATTGCAAAGGGAAACCACTAGTCAATGTTGCAGAAGGAATAAGAGACAATGATGTAGTTACAGTAGCACAAATGCATGAGAAGGGACACATATACTATAATCTTTTTCTAAGAAAAGATTTAAATAAGCAGTCTTTTTTTTGTGAAGACTTGCGATTGACTAGCTTAAAAGACCCTATTAATTTTACTGATGCTGTTAATGTAAATTACATTGTAAGACTCTTAAGTGTAGTATTATATGATATTTATAACACAATAAAGCCCATAAAATCTGATCAAAAATTAAATTGGGTTAAAAAGAATGTTATGGAAAAATATTTTTTAAATAAGGAAACTGATACTTTAAGAACTTCTAAAGGTGATGATGATCAAGAAGATACAATCCTTCCACAAAACTGGAAAAAAATGTTTTACCCAAAACAAACATACTTATAAATAAACAATGTCAAAGGATAAGTGCATCATTCATTATAAAGCATTTATAAAATAAACAAGTATCGACATTTCCTTTCACTATAAAAGACCATGTTGAAAGTTCAACGCATCAGTCATAATCGACACGTTATAAAGAGAGGAAGAGGAATAGCATCAACAGCACTTTCTCTTATTACTAAGCCGGTTGGAGCTATAGTTAATAAAGCTATCGATTTATTACCTGTAGAACTACATTTACCAGGAGGTTATCAATATTGTGGTCCTGGAACAAAATTGAAAAAAAGACTCGCTAGAGGAGATCTTGGAATAAATAAACTTGATCAAGCCTGCAAACAACACGATATAGCATATTCAAAGTTTGCAGATACTAAAAATAGATCAATAGCGGATAGAGCACTTGCTGAAAAAGCTTGGCAAAGAGTAACATCCAGTGACGCTAGTATCGGTGAAAAAGCAGCAGCTTTAGCGGTATCAGCAGCAATGAAGGGTAAAACGATGTTTGGAGGTGGAAAGAAGAAAGGAGGTGGAAAAAGGAGAAGAAAACCTGCAAAGAAACGTGGAGGAAATATAAGAAGAAAACGACGATCCACCGCAGGTAAAAATAAAAAGAAACAAACAATATGGTCAATGATAAAAAAAGGAGGAGGATTATACCTAAGACCGTATCGTGTGTATTAAACAGAAAAAAACAATTACTAATTCCAAATAAAGAATTAACAGATAAAGAATTAATTACTTATGTTTCTTGTTTAAAAATTCCATTTTTTAGAGGAGTGTTTATGAAAGATGCATTACCTGTTAAAATATGGAAAAATGAAACCGGAATAGTAAATTTAGATAATAGTAAAGGATCAGGCACTCATTGGGTATGTTATAAGAAACTAGGATCAACTATTTACTACTTTGATAGTTTTGGTAATCTCCCACCACCAAAAGAACTACAATATTACTTTAAAACAGCTAAAAATGTACTATACAATTATAAAAGAGAGCAACCTGATGATACGGTAATCTGTGGACATTTATGTTTAGATTTTTTAACGAAAAGCGTTAGTCAACTTTAAGATGTCTTCCTATACAGTATCATTAACTGGAACTTCATCTACTTTGCGAAGTGTTCTTTTCCCTGCGTTACGTTTGGAAAAAGATAAATTATGGGAAGCCGCATTATTAGATATAACAACTTATAATTCTATTCCCAACGTTACTGAAAATGTTAATGACAAAATACATTATTACAAAACAAAAGATAAAAATACAAACAAATATTCAGATATACAAGTATTTAGTTTACCCACTGGAGCATATGAAATTGATGATATAAATGAAGCGATACAAAATCATATGGGAAAAGATAATATAACAATAAAAGGAAATAACAATACTATGAAAGCTGAAATTAAATCTAAATATTATATAGATTTTAGCAAAGAACATTCAATTGGTAGTTTATTAGGATTTCCTAAAACAACAAAAATTTTAGAACCTAATATTAACCATTCAGGTGCTAGAACTGTAACAATAATGAAAGTTAACAGTATAGATATTACATGTAATATTATACATGGTTCTTATAGAGATGGTGAAAATACTCATATATTGCACACATTCTATCCAACGGTCGCTCCGGGTTTTAAAATTGTGGAAAAGCCACAAAACTTGGTGTACCTACCGTTAAACACCAGTTTTATTTCAGACATTGTGGTGAACATACTAGATCAAGACGGAAATCATATTGATTTTAGAGACGAACCTATAACTATACGAATACATATAAAATCAACCGTATAACAATGGGGTTATCATTTAAAAAGAAAGAGCTGACTGGTAAACAAGTCAGTAGCACTTCAGCTATAGAAGGATTAACAAGTGATAACATTCGTTTTCTAGAAGAAATTGGATTAAAACTTATTAATAATGGAAATATTGGATATAGCGCAGGGTCCGACATTCGACGAAACCTTATGGGAAAAGGAATATCATACGCACAACCCTTACGCTTCATCAAAATTAAATAATAATGATGAAATTAGAATTCCCATACAACAACAGGATATTTATACACTTCCATGTGAAAGTTATTTGTATATCGAAGGAAGAGTAACAAAAAGAGATGGAAGCACTGCAAGTACTGTTCCGTTCATAAATAACCCCATGGCATATTTGTTTGATGAAATAAGATATGAAATTTCCGGAGTTACAGTAGATTCAACAAAAAAGGTGGGAATTACAAGTACATTAAAAGGATTAGCATCTTTAACACCGAGTGAAAAAAATATGCTGGCCGCCGCAGGATGGGTAGCACCCGATTCCAGTACAATCACTCCAAACACTTCAGGCAATTTTGACTTTTACATTCCTTTAAGATTACTTTTAGGCTTTGCCGAAGATTACCGAAAGATAATAATAAACGTAAAACAAGAATTAGTTTTGTTAAGATCATCAAACGACAAAGATATTATTATGGCGCCTGATGGAACAACGGAAGCTACTTTAGAATGGAAAATGCAATTAGACAAGATTGTTTGGAGAGTACCGCATGTACGGTTAAACGATCAGAATAGAATTATATTATTAAGAACTTTAAAATCAGATCGTGATATCGTAATACCATTTAGAAGTTGGGAGTTTCATGAATATCCGGTTTTACCGGAAACACAACGTCATACATGGACTGTAAAAACTTCTACCCATTTGGAAAAGGCAAGATATGTAATATTTGGATTACAAACAAAAAGAAGAAATGAAATAACTAAACATGCTGGTGAATTTGATCATTGCAAACTTACAAATTTTAAGGTGTTTCTAAACTCTCAATTCTTTCCATACGACAACTTTAACATAAACTTTACAAAAGACAGGTTTAGCGTTTTGTACGATATGTACGCAAGATTCCAAAATTCATATTATGGAAAAACAAACACACCTTTATTAACGCCAAACCAATTTAAATCTAACTATCCGATTGTTGTAGTTGATTGTTCAAAACAAAACGAATCTGTAAAATCTTCCAGTGTAGATATAAAAATAGAAATGGAATTTGAACAAAATGTACCCAAAGATACATCTGCTTATTGTTTAATTTTACATGACAAAATTGTTACATATACACCTTTAACAGGAATTGTAAAAGCAGTTTTGTAACATGAAAAGGAAAAAAAAAATACCCCCACCACTCGGTTATAAAAGCAGGAGCGGGAACGAAAATTGTTTAGTTTACTGTCTACAGTTGTATGGGTAACATCGTCTACAGCATTATAAACAAAATGAGTTCTTTATCAGTTGTACAAGACGTTTCCGAAACAGCACCTTTATTGGAAAATGATGATAAACATTTTGAAGAAAATATTGTAAAGGAAATTGATGACTTTTTAAAGTTTGGAAAACAAAATAAAAAGTTGGAAAATAATAAAACAAACGTAAGAAAGAAAAGAAAACTTGAAGAAAATATTCCCCCAAACATTTTAACTGAAGTTTTCCTTCGCATCTTTTATCCTATTTCATCTTGCATGAGTAAAAGTGTGTCGATAGGATTGGTAAAATCATTAGACTACTCTCCCGCAGTAATCCTAAGCCATGGAACAAAGATGGTTTTGTTTTCAGAAAATGCTTGGGATTCCTTTTTAAAACATCTACATCTTATTGAATGTTATTTAGCCAACAGTTTCTTTGGAAGAAAAACTAACATTCGACTTTTGGATTGTGACAATGAAATTGACATTATTAAACATCGTGGTCAACAACAAGTAAGAATTAGAGACTCGACACAATTTGAAAATAAAATTCTTCTAACACGTGAAGAATTTTACATTTTAAACTATGCAACATCACCTATTACCAGGTATATGAAACAATTAGTATTTTCAAGCTCTGTTATTAAGGAATATCTGGTAGATGCATGCGAAAAACAACCAGAAAGCACTTTACAATACGGACCAATAGATACATCCATCTTTAATAGAATACCTCACGAAGTGGAAATGTGGAGGCAGTTAAGAAACTTTGAACCTTTTACTGAAGTTGCAACGGAGGCTACAGAAGAAGAAACCAACAACAACAACAGTACAGAAGAAGAAACCAACAACAACAACAATAATACAGAAGAAGAAACTTTGCTAGGTTAAAACTACAATGTAATTTAACAAAAGAATAAACCGTGGGGTAGGCCTACTGGGGATGGTGCCCACGTTAAACATACACCAACGCGCCTACAACTGTACGGCCTGGTTTATATATATCTAACCTACCGTGGTGTGGAAAACAGTTGATCAGCAGACACCATGATGAGCAGACAGGATGAAGAAATGGCAGCAAAACCTTGTGTAATTGAATTTCAAGCATTTCGCGGAAACGATGATAGATTTATCATAAAAGAATTGGTAATTTTGGATTTGCTTACACAAGTAGCATACCCGTTTTTATTTGAAGCACCGTGTTCTGTCCATGAACTAAAGTCAAAAGCTAAAATAACAAACAGATGGCTAACAAATAATTTTCATCATATCCATTGGTATGAAGGTTTCCTACCGTACAACAATGTACACAAAATTATGTTTCATTTTTGCAAACAATTTACACACATATATACCAGAGGATTGGAAAAAAAGAATTGGATACGACAGTACACAAACAAAGAAGTTTTAAACTTAAAAGTGGACAAAACATTTCACTTTGATGCTAGAAATATTTGTGTTTCTACAATAAATCCGAAACACAACCAATCTCAATGCGCATTACAAAACGCGTATCACTTGGCTGCTTACTTACAACAACAAACGGAAGAATGTAGTGGGGGTTCCGAAGGTTATATAAACGAAGAGGCAACACACCCCGAGTATCAGTCTAACTCCATACTCCGAACAGACAACATCTCCTGTGAAGGATGGCATCACAACAGTTTCTCCAATGTTTAGTTGAACAATTCAACTTGCATTCAAAATCAAATACTCTAATTATCAAGAAATGTTCAGAATTAAAAGAACAGAAACATTATATTGTTCATGAAATGAAGAAAATTGATACAACGCATGGAGACGCAGTCGTCGCATCTTTATCCGATGCACCATATACACCGGGTGATGAACCAAAGTTTCAAGTATATCTTCCAAAACGATTCGTCCAGTTGCTGCAAAATGAAGATCTGCGGGAAATTCAACCAGGATCATTATATTTGGTGTCACACGGAATGAGCGGAAACAACTCTACGGAACTAACTCTGCACATCGCACAAAAATAACATTGTAAAAAAATGTTTTAAATAAAAAGATAAAAAAACAACATATCAGTATATGTTTTTATATACTGATATGTTGTATTTTTTTAAAACCTCAAACGGATGACCTTGAACTTTTAATCGATAGTATTATTCGATTATTTTATTCGATAGTATTATTCGATTATTTTATTCGATAGTTTTATTCGAATACTTTACATAAATACGAAACTTTAACGTTAAGAGGCTCAGTTCTGTTTAAGACAAGCTACAACCAACATGTCATCCAAAAGAAATAATCTAACACTTATAACTTATTGTTGCAAAGAAAAATGTTTTAGAATACCTGAAGATCAAGTTGACGGAAAAGCTTGTACAAAATGTAATTCTTTCAGCTATTGTAAATGTAGTTGCAAAACATATCAAAAGAACCGGTTGGATAAACTAGAAGAATTGCAACATCGACTCGGTCTATTGTGGCAACGATTAAATTCAAAGTGATGAAACAAACACCTGCCATTACCCCCACCACTACCCCCACTACCATCGGAGGTACCTGCAGCACCGGCTTTGCAATAGTCATTCCTGCTACACCTCTCGTCGAGTAAACAACTCTAGTCATGTCTCTCAACATTCGCGGGATTCACTACAACACTATCAATCTTACAACCTACAAGGATTTGGAAATTTTTAGTGAAGAACTAAAACAACTTATAACCACTGGGTTTGGTTTATCTTTAGAACTTTATGCAACAAACAATCAAAACGAAAAAAATGTGTTTTTGCCAACTTACAACAACAAGAAGAATGAAAATAAACAAGAAATTTCAGCACCGACAACAACTTACTTTTCAAATTTGGGAGCAAACTTTACTAACTTGTAAAATAATACTTTTGTAAAAAAACAAATAAATAAAAAAAGAAAATATCTTGCATTTTCGGATTTTCCGAAAATGCAAGATCTTTTTTAAAAACATCCCCAAACGACCTTGACACACTTCCGGCCATTTAAAATTTAAATACCCAGCACAGCAGGGCATTTAAACTTTAAATACCCACCAAAAACACGTCACAGCTACGTCACAGCTGATGACGTCACTTCCGGTCACGTGACCGGAAGTAGCTGTCAAAAAATTGACTGCCTGTCAAAGTTTGATTGGGCCAGCAGCCCCACTATTGCACTACTGTTATCTTATAAGATTTGGCATATTTTGAGTTAGGCAAACTCCTGTAGACTTACAATTTGTAGTCGCCACGGGTAGCAGTGATTAGCAAGTTGATAAGACTGGACTCGACTTTGTTTGATACATATAAGTTTTTGTGCCACAAGAACACTGGCCACAAGAACTGGTTATCGTGGCCAGTTAATTTCCGAGAAAGTATTATGTTTCCTTGTATTGTTTTGTTTGGAAGGAAATTAATTCGTACTAGTGGATCCGAGCGCACGGAATCGTGCGCTACTCTAGCAGAGCGATAATTCAAATGGCGACAAATTTAAAACACAATCATGCTAACACGATCCGTCTTGAGGGTTATGTTTACACAAATTAAAACGTAACAGCAATTGAATTATCCAGCTGATCAAAATGTAAACAATTATGTTCTTCATAAGGATAACATGGGGATTTTAAAAGCCAATGGGGCAGAGCCCAAGGGACTTTTTCAAAAATGTAAGGCCAGTTTGCAAATCTACGCGACACGCTCTTTCCAATGAGCCGTCAATGATCAAAATCGGTTAAGAAATGACGGACGAGTTCATAAGACAAATTTCGTGTTGGCGTATTAATTATATAGATTTCATTATTTCATATTTACCTAGAGGTAGAGACGTATGAGAAGAGGCTTGAGTTTGAAGTTTCAACAGAGGAGGGGAAGACACCATTGATGACGTGGAAGGGATGACTAAGTTAATTTTTATTAAGTGCTTTTATGTAAAGATCTACTTATTTATTTTCTATCAATCGCTTTAAGCACAATAAGAATCACTCAGTACAGTATGTCGCGAAACAACTTGCACTAGCGGCAAACGCACTTAATCTAAACAAACCGGTAAAGTCATTAAAATTGAAAGTCTAGCAAACAAAACAAGAAAACGAAAATATAAATAAAGCAGACGACGACGATCGATATGTCGCATCGACGACCATCGATATATCGCATCGATCTTTTTAGTTCGTAGCACTTTATTCAGATAGCGCTGCTGTTCCCTTACCACCGAGTTAACATGGGAGTGCCATCTCTTTACGAAGTTCATTATTACTCTATGGTATTCCCCCACCGGTCGACGAACTGTTGCCTACCGGCTATTTGCCTGGTCTATTGTCCAGTACAAGTATGTGTAAATACCTCCACAGAAGCATTTCCAAACAGGACCTTCTAAAAATACTTGAAACACCTCGATTTTCCTGTAGTTTTTTTTAACTGTTTGCAGAAACCTGGATAAGTAATCAAAAGTACCTGGTGGACAGAGCCGTGCTCGGTGCTATTTCATATTTTCCAGTTCATCCAGTTACTATAAAATATTTCAATGTCATAAAATTGATAAATAGAAACCTTTTTTATTGCTCCATGGACTCTTCATCCCACTTGCTGTATTTTCCCTTAATGGCTGTAGATTCCAAACAGCTGTTATGATTACTTCATTTGTTTACACTTTCCTTGTTTATTTTCGTCGCTATCACGGCAACCCATAAGGCCAATGTTAAAATTTTACAACTTTAAAATTCGATTTATTACGTTATTAGATTTTCTCTCGCCAAGTAATCTGCATAAAAGACGTTTTTAAGTCATAAATTACTTATTTCCAGACTTTGAAGGAAATCCTCGGAGCCGTTTTTGAGATCGTTGTGCAAGCAAGCATATATACAAGATAACACTGCTCGTATAAGAGTATAGGATAATAATTCCATAGATATGATTTTGTATCTAGGGTTTAAATCTCGTTATAAAAAGTGAGTAGGCCGACGCATATCGACTTTATTTGATAATCAACCCAAAACTAATTTATTCATAAAACAAAATTTCCGTAAGACAATATATATCTATATGTTTAAAAACTATTACATTTTAGTATATAAGACGTAATTTTTCTTCATAAGTATGTTTTACGTGCAATACAGTACTTTTTATGGAATTGACACCCTATACCTGAAACGTGGGAAACGCTGAAAACGCCTATTATCAAAACATTTGATCTTAAATACCGCATCGTGAACATAACAATTATACAGCATCGATGATTCATTTTCAAGCCATTAAAAAGGTTAATTAGCCGCTGGATTTCAGGATTTTGTCACGAATTAACGCTAAATTGATATTTTAACCTTTCATACAAAATAAAAAATACTCTTCAACTGTTAGCCTACATAAACTAAAAAATGGGTTTGATAAGGTAAGACGTTTATTGAAAGAAAATCGCATAATATTATAGCTAATTCTATATGCAATTGAACATTTGCCTTATAGGAAGACGTAGACGGTCTTTAATTAAAAATGAGTTTTCTAAGTAATGATTTGTATTGAAACAAAATTATATAACATCAATGCTAAATCATGTTAAAAATTTAACACCAACCTTCTAGTAAGACGAGAATGGGCTCTATGAGGGAGATATTCAAAATGTGCAATACATAAACCTGGATTTTACCTAAATTTATGACCATCTCTGAGTAGTATCGGGACATTTTAAAACAAAAAGGTTTACAGAACATTGTGGTCTTTAATAATCAGTGATCAAAAATCAAAATTTATACCATCGCCGGTTTGGTTTACATATGTCGATACAAATTATTAATATGCCGCTAGCTATCGGGACTTTGACACAAACCAACTACGAGTATAAACGGGATTTGACCTTAAGTTTATTACCATCTCTCCCTAGTGTCGGGAAATTTGAAAACAATTTGTTTTAGAGTACATTGTGGTCTTTAATAATCAGTGGTCAAAATCAATATACCATCAATGGTTTGGTTTTTAAACGTCGATAAAAATCATTGATATAAACGGCTCGAAACCGGGCATTTGACGCAAACTAACTAAAAACAGGATTTTACCTTAAATTTGTTACCATCTCTCTGAAGTGTCGGGAAATTTGAAAACAACTTGTTACAGAGTACATTGAGGTCTTTAATAATCAGTGGTCAAAATCAATATACCATCAATGGTTTGGTTTTTATATGTCGATAAAAATCATTAATATGCCGCTAGTTAACGGGACTTTATAACACAAACCAACTAAAAACTGGATTTTACCAGTTCTCTGAATAGTGTCGGGAAATTTGAAAACAAAAAGGTTTACAGTTAATTGTGGTCTTTAATAATCAATTATCAAAATCTTAATGGTTTGTTTTCACACGTCGTCGATAAAAATCATTAGTATGTTAAGCCCTTGATATAGAGACTTTGACACAAACCAAGGCCACGGCCTTGCACAAACCAACTAAATACTTGATTTTGGAAACCCCTTACTAATAATTAATTGTTTATCTCTCATAATAATTGACATATCTTTTCAGAGCTAACCTTTTCAGAGCCAACCTATGATGGTTGGCTCCATTTGGGAGGCTATGGCCAGGTATTTCCCGTTCAATCATTACGTTTCTCTTAGGCCTACTGGGCTTCCTGGAAAGATGCGCCCAATGGAGTAACGTGACTTCATTCATGCCCTGGTTTATGCATCAAGAAAAGCATTTTAAAACAAACAAGAGAGGGTGAATAGTAAAAAAAATAAATCCTAACTTATCGGAACTAAGCAAAAACCTTAGTACAGTTAGATTTTTCTAACAAGAAATGGTCAAGACGAGGTGGAATATCTTTGACAATAAACTTCTTTGTTTGTAGTATAATCACGTGTTCCTAGTTTCTTCTTGCCGAGGTTTGGTCTTGATGTAATCAAAACAAACAATAATCTAAGACATTTTGTAATTATTATAATTTTTTATAATAAACAATAGCATTACGGTAACAGTACGGTATAACAGTAATACATTATTTTACTTTAAATAAAAGAAGTTCATTGTCTGTGATATTCCCCTTTATCCTTACCACTACTAGACCGCTAAAAAATACCGTTGGGAAATAGAATATAAGAGGTCTATTACTACATTACTATTTGAAAAACAGGCATCGACGACCCTAATAGGGATTACGGTCATAAATCATTGTTTTTATAGCCCTCTTAGCGCGAGCTGAATTATGCTGAATTCGTGAGCTAGCTTCAGCCAAGTTTTACAAGTCTGACTAAAAACGAATTACTAATAAAGATCTATATGGAACACTACGGAAAATATTAGTGGTTTTTAGTTTTACAAATTAATTTATAAAAGTTTTAACAATTTACAATCGTCGTTTTGAAATATGGCCCAGTATAAAGAGCATCGTTTCTTAAACAAAAGAATCGATGAATCGATTTTAACCAAGGAGGTTATACTGCCCTCGTAAGCCAAAAGACAGTAACTGACAAAAAATCGGATTTTGAGGTTATGGTTGATTTTAATGTTTTAGACCACGAGGAATCCAAAAATCACAGCCAGAAAACTGTATCTCTTATAGTTTTTGAGATATAGAGTTCGTATGTCACAGTAACTGCTGATATTTTATGTTTTTCTAAGCCAAATAACAGTATCTACAGGTTCTAAGCCAGAAAACAGTATCTACACTGTAGATACTGTTTTTTAGCTTAGAAAACTGTTCTTACTGTTTTTTTGCTTAGAAATCTGTAATATGACTAACAGTTACTGCAAGTATTAGAATAACAATGTATTTATTATTTTGGCTACTCATCACTGTTTTTGTAATACTAAAATAAGAAAACAATTTTATATATAGATTTTAAAATACCTCTTTGTAAAACAGCAAACTTACTCTATGCAGGATGTTTTTCATAAATGTTATAAAAGACTTTGCAAACATCTGATTTTGTATCTGTTGTACAGCTGATAGATTTTGTTGTGTTTGTTTTGGTTCAGTACATTTCTGTTCAAACATCTTTTTAGAAGTGATGTTAATTTTTAAGCCTTTCTAAATAATGTTTTGTGAAAGTGAACTGTTAGGTAGTTTGTTGTAGGCCTAATAGTAAAATGCCTTATACATGTGAAGCATGCAAACAAACCTTTTCTCGTTGTGTTTTCATAAACCATAGTGTTCGATGTAACTCCAACACCAAATTAGGTCCAAGTCAAAATGAAAGATTAGTTTCAAGAAATATTCAGCAACTTATGTCTACGCCAGAGCCTGCACCATGTAATAAGGTAAGACCTTTAACAATATTCATATATAGGTTCAAGTTTGAAGCTATGACACTTGTAATAACAATTTGTTGATTAATAGGCCTAGGCCTACTTTATATTGGGATAGTACGTTACTTAATTTTCTTTCTGCAAGAAAAGATTGGCAAACTTTCGGAATTCGTCTCAGACATACGGTAATATATTGATTGGTTTATTTCGATATTTCGAATAGGTAAGGTTAGGTTATTTTTACCGCCGAAATATATAAAACAACGATATATTTCGGCGGAGACGAATGCCGAAATTTCGCCAAAAGATCAGTAAGTAGGCTACTTTGTTTTTGATGTCAATTTGTTATTAAGAACTTTATTTTAGCTATCAAGAATAACTATGTGAGAATTACTTTAAAATAGGCTATATGCCTTAGTCTATGATTACATATTTAATTATTGTTACAGGATGATTCACCTACACATCTTGAAAATGATGCCCTATTTATGGTTGTCAGTTTGGACAAGACGTCTTGTAATGCCGAGGTTACCGGTACTGAGAAAACCCAAGATGATTCTAACACAAGTTTAAGTAATATCTTTTTGGAAGATGGAGCAAACCAAAGTAACAGTTGTGAGATTGGATCATTATTACAGGATAATATCGGTGATATAGAAGAAAACCTTTTTAATATGATGACTGACTCCATGGATCCACAAATTATAGACGGAGTAATGGAATTAGATCATGAACTGGATGACAATACTGTTGAGAATGAAGAAATTGTTGGTGGAGTTGAATTGTTGATCGAAGAAGAAAACAGACAAGACAATCCAATCATATTTCCTGAAAATGAAGAACTTCAGCCAGAAGAAAATATAGAGAATGAGGTAAGATTGGTGGGCTAGGCCTACACTTGTTATAAGAATAGGCTTAAAAAAAATCAAAAGTAGGCCTAGGTACTAATCTGTTTATACTCAGCCTACTTTGACTTTTAAGTTGAGAACACACCTCACACAGCCAATTTAATTTTTTATGAACATTTGTTTACATTTAATCTGAGGCATAAAAACCACATGTAAGTTACCGTACAATTTACAATTTTACCTACGGCCATTGCAATAAACACCTGGTAAGTTATTACAAAAAACAGTATAGGCTATAAAGAGGTACATTATTAAACCAAAATACAAACCAGTAGTCAAATGATAACAGGTTGTAGACCAATGAGAGCTCGGCATTTAGTAACACAAGTAGTGTCAATATAAAAATAACGCAGTTTGTTGTATACTTAATTTATTGTTGGTTGTAAATAAAGTAGTGTATGCAATGATTATATTTAGCCTTTAAACTACTAACTCGTGAGATATGAAAAGTGGCTTAAAGGCCTTCACAATACAATCGTTGCGTAAACCGCTATTAATTACAATTACTGGGCCTATTTTAACTGTCAAATTTTTTTACAGAGCTTTCAAATCAATCAAGCAGAACCACCCAAAGGTTTCACTAAAAA
The DNA here is from genome assembly GCA_035578135.1 of Flexamia atlantica. Classification (NCBI taxonomy): domain Eukaryota; kingdom Metazoa; phylum Arthropoda; class Insecta; order Hemiptera; family Cicadellidae; genus Flexamia; species Flexamia atlantica. The sequence continues at coordinate 87,428,997 of JAQJVK010000001.1, forward strand.
AGGAATCCCTAGAAAAAGAGCAGCACCAAGAAAAAAGGAAGAAATAAAAACAAAGCGGCAAAGAAACAAAGAAAAACATAATTTGCAACCTCCCTGCCGCGATGCTTGTAAGAGAAATTGTATTCAAAAGATACCAGAAGAAAGGAGGTGTGAAATATATGAACAATTTTGGACAATGGAGGTCAATGAAAGAAAAGTTTTTATTTTAGGCCACGTAGAGAAAACAAAAACATCTAGAAATACATCAAAAGAAGATACTTCACGAAGAGGGAAGACTTTCTATTACCACCTTACCAACTCCGAAGGTGAAAGAAAAATTGTGTGCAAGACATTCTTTCTGGCCACTCTCGGTTACAAGAAAAAAAATGACATGTTTGTACTAAATGTATTAAATCAATCAATAAGTGGTGTTTCTCCTAAGTGTGACAGGCGAGGCAGACATACCCCTCACAATTTCATTGATAAAACTGTAATAAAAGATCATATATTGAAGTACAACCCTTGCATTTCTCATTACAGGAGAGAACATGCTCCCAACCGTAGATATTTGCCAGCAGAAATGTCAATTGTTGAAATGTACAATGCTTTTAAAGAAGAGCATGAAGAACACGTTTGTTCATATGATTTATACCGATCTGTTTTATTAGAAATGAATATTTCTTTCACTAGGCTAGGGCACGAAGAATGCGAAAAATGTACTAAATACAAGCTTCACAACCCTCAGCACGTACAAGAAAATGATGACTCATGTTTGGAGTGTACAGAATATCTGGCCCACAAAAAAAAGTATACCGAGGCTCGTATGTCTTATGAAACCTACATTGATGAAAGCCGATTAAATGAATATGGTCAAGACGGAATTGTGGTGTTTTCAATGGACCTTCAAAAGGTAATAATGTTACCGCACATGGAACAGTTCAAGCAAGCCGTGTTCACTAAAAGAATAGTTGTATTTAATGAATCATTTGTGCCTGTTGGCACCAAACAGAAAATCGAGCCCGTAGCCTGCATATGGCATGAAGCAATATCAGGGCGGAAAAAAGAAGACATAACGAGTGCTTTGCATGCATTCATTTCCCATTTCAGAGACGCAAAAGAAATCCATATTTGGATGGATAACTGTGCGAGTCAAAACAAAAACTGGGCTTTGTTCTCTTATATGGTAGGCTTGATAAATAGTTCAGATATTGCAACTGACAAAATTGTTTTCAACTATTTGGAACCCGGACATACCTTTATGTCCGCTGATCATTTCCACCATCAAGTAACTCAACAGGTAGGTCTTAATTTATTTTAACTAATTCTTGTCGGAATGGTTTTTTCGTGGCGGTGTTATTATTAATTTGTTGTCGGCTACACATCACTTTCTAAAATTATTAAAAAAACATTGTATTTTTAATAACAATTTATTTATTTTTGGCTCTATATTGAGAACCATCTTCAGTCATTTAGATAAGGTTATCAACAATTTTGGTTGACTAATAATCAGCAAACCTAACTAAACTAAAATTGAAATAGCATTGCACTTAAGACTACCTACTTTTTTTCAATTATATGTACAAAATAATGGGGTAGTAGTAACTGACCCTATAATGGAATTCAAATGTTGCAACAAGAGAATACTAAATTGTTGGTGTTTGCTTTCAGATCAAAACAAAAGGAAAAATATACGATTTTGAAGATTTTCAAGATGCTGTTATGAAAAGCAACTCAGGTAAAGTGATTGTGAAGAGCTTAAATCACAGTGATTTTTTCAATTCCTTTGACTTTTCGTCAACCTACAAGATAACAAATAGGATTCCTAGGCCATACCTCAGCGATATGGTTCAAGTTTTTTTCCAAAGAGACTCTTTTGATATCCAGTACAAGACCTCCTTTACAAGTGAAGAACTTGAAAGGATTTCTATTTTGAAACCAGGTTACCTTAAAAAAAGAGAGGTTCCCGTTCCAACCCGAAGATCACAACCAAGAGGGATCAATCAAGCTAAAAAAACTGACATCATCCAAAAGTTACTTCCGTTGATGCCTGAAAATAGGCACTCATTTTGGTTAAACTTACCCGCAAGCAGTGACGTGCTCGATTTAATTACTGAACAAGATATTGAATAAAGTGTAAAGAGTTTGATGTTCTAGACTAGGATGTTTAATGCTCAGTGTTTCATATAATGAACAAGAGCTTAAAAAGAATATGAAACTAGGCCTATTGAATATTTTATAATTTTTTCGTTTTACTTAAGTAGGCTATTAAGTTTACGTTTTATTTAATGAACAAGAGTTTTAAAAATGTGAAAGTAGAACTATTAAAGATTTTATATGGTTTACTTAAGTATTAAGTTTATGTTTTACTTAACTTAAGTATTAAATAAATGTTGCCTTAGAGTATAAAAGAATGTTGTAACCAAACATGAAAGTTACTGTGTAACGTACGTTAAGTTACACTGTGTGTAAGTTAATGGTGCTTGGCTATTATTATTGTTATGGTTGTAGGCTATTAAGTTTACGTTTTATTTAATGAACAAGAGTTTTAAAAATATAAAATTAGAACTATTAAAGATTTGATATGTTTTACTTAAGTATTAAGTTTACGTTTTACTTAAGTATTAAATACATGTTGGCGTAGAGTATAAAAGAATGTTGTTACCAAACATGAAAGTTACTGTGTAACGTACGTTAAGTTACACTGTGTGTAAGTTATGGTGCTTGTAACCAGAATTGTTTGTTATTATTTGAACAAAATAATAATGGCTTAGAGTATAATGTTGTAACCAAACATGAAAGTATAAAAAAAGTTTAAGAAATGCCTTTCTACTTCAGATTTATAAATGTAACTCTTTTAGCATTATATTAAATTAAATTAAACTTAAAAGTAAAATATTAAGTTTTTAGATTGCCCCAAATTTTGTTCCTTGTAAGTGTAAGTCACATTAAATTAATATTAAAAAATAAATTAAATTAAAGACCAAAGTTAAGTACCCAAAGGAACTCAATATATTTTCTTAGTATACTTTGGCCTTTTGATTAAAATATTAATAGGTATGCCCTCAGTGTGGTGTAAATAATAACAAAATATATACATATTTATAATTTTGTTATTAATGTAATAATACCCCCGTTGCAGCAGACCTGCATACTCAGCGAATTTCAAGTGCAAAACAACATATTTCGATCCAACATAGCGAGATTTGACATGTTTTTGTAAGCTCCATAAGAATAACATGGGGAATGAGTATGCAGGTTTGCTGCTACAGGTATATTAAAACTGGGTGGTTTTAATTCAATATTTAGTAGATCTGAACTAGAAGAAGCCATTTACCAAGTTTTATCAAGATATATTGAGAAATAAGCGAGATATAGAATTTTATTTATTTCCCATAAGGTTAACATTGGGACAACGTACTGCGTTTACCACTTTCAATATCTCGGCAACCAATGGACATAGAGCCATGATTCAAAATACTAAATTGTTTGTTTTTTTGGGCTGAATTCAATGGTGCCAATAAAAATTTGAAAAATTTTATTTTTCTATGTAAAAATCTCAAAAAACCCATTTTTGGGGGGGTTTACTCCCCTTTACCCCCCCTTCCGGTGGTCCGATCGGGCTGGTTTACGAACTCGTCCGAATAATTACTACTTTACACGTCTATGCCAAATTTCATTCCAATTGGACCATTTTTGCGCAAGTTATCGTGCTTAAAGACACATATATATATATATAGATATATAGATATATAGATATATAGATATATATATATATATTTATGAAAGTGAACGAATAGTGTTTTTGGCATCTGAGGACCTCAAAAAGAAAAGTTATGATGGTTTTAGGCTTAGGTCTTACCATGAGACCTACGGTAACAGCTTCTTCCCTATAGGGGAAATTCGCTAAAATGTATTTTAGTTAAACAAACATCAATCAAGACTTTACAAACATTTAGGTAGTTACTTTTTTTGCCTTCTGATCAATGACCAGAATACAGTCTTTCACTAAGCAAAAAAACAGTATGTGTAGTTACTGTTTTTTGCCTTCTGATCAATGACCAGAATACAGTCTTACACTAAGCAAAAAAACAGTTTGTGTAGTTACTGTTTTTTGGCCTAGTATTTACTAACACACATTACAGTAAGTGCAGAGATTTAAATAAAGGAGTCGTTTTATCTGTTTAAAAACGGTATTTTTGAATTCTAGAGCAAAAAATACGTTATATTGAAAAAAAAAATCATAAAAAAATCTTTATCTAGTGCTCGGCAATGTCCAAAACGGAAAACCTTAAATATCTCAAAACTATGAAAAATGCAGTTACTGTTTTTTAGCTTAGGAGGGCAGTATATTACTATACTGGAGGCAGCACTCCATAGCAAAACAGCGTGCCGGCTGTTTAGAACAAAATATCACAAAAATGGTACATCAGTTAGTACCAACCTTTGCAAAATACCTCAATTTCACCGACTTCCCAAAATAAACGAATCAATCGAGTGATTCAGTCGAGTCACGACTCAATTTTGAGCTTGTTTCATTCCGGAACCGGAAATCAATAATATTTTAAACAACGAATTAAACACTCATAATAAACTGCTAACGAGTACTTATTAAGTGATTTTTGTTTGAAAATAACTTCACCTAATTTATTTTTGGGTATATCTTTAATGGCAAAATAAAGTAAAAATAGCAAAACAGATACATGGGCTAAAAGTAATTGATATAATCAGTCACTATGCAAATACGAGAATTATGGTAGAAACTTGGCAGGTAAGCAACATAAATAGTAAGACAATTTTCTTTTAGTGGTACAATATTGCTGAGCGACAGTAATGTTTGTATAATAACATGGCTGACGGCAAAATTGTACATAAGGAGTGAAGTTGTCATTTACTGGCCGGATACTAACACTTATATATTGAACTTGAAATTAATTATTCTTTATTCATAGGTTTTAAAAAATAACATTTTCTTTTCTATTATTTATATAATATCGTATTTGGCCTTACCTGTTCCAAGGCAAAGAAACCGTTCAATCATAATGAGAATCAGATCAACATGATTCAACTCTCCGAAATGATTACATCAGTTTTAGAATCAGATGAATCGACTCAAAGAACGGTACATCAGTAAGTACCAACTGCGGCACGCTTTCCAATGCTGTTTGTGAAGACAGTGCTACCTCCAAGTAATATAACCTCCTTGATTTTAACTTAAGTCTTAAGTAGGGATGGCAAAATTTTTCGATTTGTCGATATATCGGTTTTCCAATATATCGGGAGCAATATATCGATGTCTATGATATATCGACCCCCGAAATATCGATATATCGGGTCAACGATATATCGAAAATTTTACTTCGCCTTTTGCCAAGAAAACTGCTTCAGGGGAGCAGGGCATCCAACTGAAACGTTTGTAGACGAAAAGAAAAGAAAGACCATTTAAATAAAAAATAAAACCGCTTTAAAATTAGTGGATACTTAAAAAATACATTCAAAATTATATATGGGTTTGCGATTGGAACTTGAATTTCAAAGAAAATTACAAATAAAATGACAAAATTTTTGTCATTTTATGAATCCGATATATCGGTTCAGAAATATCGATGTCTCCGATACTATCGGGATGAATTTGTCGATGGCGATATATCGATATATCGGGCCCAGAATATCGATATATCAAAAATATCGATATATCGTTGCCATCCCTAGTCTTAAGAGTCGATTACTCGATTCGTTTGAAGTCGATTATCGCATCAGTGCTTCATCAAATCAATTACCATCACAGTCACTGATGAAGAAAACAAGCCCGGTTAGCTCAAATGACTTTGGAGTAATATAAGAATATTTTATCATACACATTATTGTGATTAAAAAGTAAGTACAATACTCAGAATCTTTTTACATTACTATCAGCAGCAGGTAGGCCCATAGGATTTTCTCAATGTTAAGATTAGGCTAGGCCTAGACTCTTAAAAAGTTAACACAGGCATCAAAATAGGTTAGTCAATGGGCTCTCTTCCCCTTCTGTCACTTCGTATTTTGGTATTGTTGAACTTGATCTCTGTTTGACAATGACCAAAACACCATGATGTACTGTGTTTTGAAAATGGGTTAGTATTACCGAAACATGTCAACCTAACCTGTGACATTTATAGATTTAACTGTTAACAGAAAAGGTAATTATTTAATATTTTCATTTACCTTTCGTTTCTGTAGCTGATTTGACTCAGGAGTATATATAGTCTCCTCACTTTGGTACCAGTTCCTCTGGTTAGAAATATGGCTTGGCATTGATACAGGCAGGGCCTATTGTCTGAAATAGGTTTAAGCCAGGGGCGGACTGGCCATTTGGGCAATCGGGCAACTGCCAGAAAGGCCGTCCTCTTTAGGTCAGAAAAGGGCTGGTGGATTAACCCTTTTAGTGCCGAGATCTTGTAGCGAGACGCGCCCTCTAGGTACCGCTAGTACCGGCTAACTGTCAGTTCAGCTAACTCCTATAGTTAGCTGAAATGACATATTGAAATGCAAACAGCTGCTGGTAGACAAAATAACCAAGCATTTCGTATGGCGGAGATGCAACTTAGTCTGTGTAATTTTTAGGCTATGTTTTTGTGTTAGCCTACCTATAGGATTATTATTACAATATAGTTTGTATTTTAATTGTGGATCTTTTTAAGTGTTAAATGATGTTTCTCGTGTAAATTTGGAATACGAATACTGTTTGAAGTAGGTTGCTCAGTGACGTTGTTCAACTCTGCATTATTGCAAAGTTATCGTTTTATTTTGTAAATTCATAACCTGTTCCAGTAAATTGAAGTTTTATATATGTTTTTTACTTGTTTTTTACGTAGTTTCACACAAAACTAATAAAAATTGCATCAGAGTAAAAATTAATTAGGCCTATGCTTTTTTAGTGTAAACATAAAAAATGAATATGATGCAAACATTTTTTATTAGCATTTATTTGTACCAGAAACGCAAAATTTGTCTTTCCTCTTGTCATTTTTGAATAGTACAAGTACTTAGAAACAAAGAAAAAAAGATTTGTTAAAAAATGTTAAAAATTTAATGTTTAGTGTCGCGAGCACGAAATATGGCGGGCGGCAAAAACTGGAAACACACAAAATCTTCTGCTAATTATCAGCTGAAAAGAGAAAATCAAGTGTTTAAGGTGAACTGTCAACATCTTGTTTGTTTTTTTGTGACATTTACACTGTCACTGCAAGTTTTTGATGCAATATTATTTCACCAAAAAGTCGTCTTTGTCCGTCTGCGATCCAAAACAGCGTTGCCAACAGAAAGTGATTCTTTTACCCAGAAATCCGAGCCCAAAACCTAAATTTTACCAGGAATAAAAATCCCAATCACCCGGAATAATCCACTGTGGCAAATATAATACCCAATAGTGCAATTGCAACTAATCATTTGGTTTGCTGTATTAATAAAGCAACACCTTCTAAATAATTTGGCAATTGAAAAAGGAAAAAGGAATAAGCAAAGAATAGATAGTTTAGTTTATTTTTTACGATAGCGATTTAACCTCTTGGTTTTTTGTTAAGGAGTTGGGACCTTGACATTTATAAATGAACATACAACATTGATAAATGCCCTGCATTAGCCCCTCCAGTGACAAGTTTTATAAATTAGGGATAAATGCTTATCCGTAAATTACAAAAAGAGTCACCATAGTTAGAGGCCCCTCTGCAAATCAGAAGAAAATAATCCAACACGTGGATGATAGTGAATAAAATGTAGGTCAATCAGAATTTTCTGCAGCAATAGGTCAAGAAATCCGCTTATCTGTAACAAAATACCTCTATATTGTGATTACTCTAAATGACAATATAATATAGGTTTAGTCAATATATATTGACTTATATATTACACAAATAAAGTTCATAGGCCAAAAGTAGGTCAAAAACGAATATTCCGTTTGGTCTCTAATACCAAATACTTATAAAAATAACTCTTATCATATAAAATATTGTAAAGGGATAGCTGTACACAAATTTTATATTCTTAAAAATAACTCGATTTAGGCTCAAAAACTAGGGACAGATCAATGAAAACAAACAAAAATGAATGTTTAATGGCCGGTTTTAAGTTGGAGGACTAAAAAATCATGGGTCATGAAATGTTAACAGTTTTATCTTGTGGATTGATAGGATTACTATTTTCAAGGGAGTTTTAACTAAACATAAGCAGGAGAAATTTGATTTTAATCTTCCTGTTTTGAGGCTCATCTATTCTGGAATGGCTGATTTCCAAAACAGCTCGGAGGAGTTGGTTCAAATACTAAAAATTTTTAAACGTAGTCTATGCAAATTACTTCGCTAGAAACAATCTTATAACATATCAATTGATTATTAAGTAGACAAAATTTAATATTGGGCCTTAAGTAATTAAAAATTTGAAAATAAATTATTAGTGAGAACCCTTAAAGGGAAGGACGGCAGTCAATTGGGTTTGGGAGGTGAAAAATGAATCGAAGCATCTAGAAATAACATGAATCAACGAATTATAAACCATTACAGACACTTAGCTAAAATTATCCCTACCGAAGTAAAACTTACCAAGAAGAAATAGTAGTAGTCATCTGAAAATGGGGAAGGTGGCAGTAGCAGACAAGAAAATCGGAAAAGGAGTCTGGAATAACATAAAATAATTGAAGTAAAAAAAATTATCTGACAGCCACCTAACTTAAATTGCCTTTAACATTGTAAAACTTACCGAAAAAAGGCGGCAGTCGAATGGCAAGGGAAAGGTGACAGGAACAGACAGGAAAAATCGAAAAAGTAGTCTGAAACGAGATAAATCATTGAAGTGAAAGAAATTAGAATATGTCAGTTACCTACCTAAAATTCTCGACCGTTGATAAAGATTTATTCATGATTTGCCTCCTGGATTGATTTTTTGACTTAAAATAACTAGGTGACTAACCTTTTCGTCTTCAATCCATAAATTTAATCAATTGGATGACTAGTTTCGGGATTCTATCCCATTATCAAATCCTTCGTCAAATAATAAAAATTAAACAACACACATCTTCGTCAACATTAAAATCTTGACACAACACAAACACGGACAATTCACAGTACGAAATATAAACATTTAAAATTTACACGCGTGGCCGGCCATAGACACGATTCCAGACTGCGGGGTGCAAGCGTTGGTTAGCCGATGCCGACTTGATGACGTTGACCTTGGGGGAGGGGTATCAGCTGACTTCTGATCTATTGTTCTGGAGCTCTCCTACTCTGTCGAACAGAATGTTGGATCCAAAATTTAGTTTTTCGTTCAAAACATCACTTGGCGATTTTTTAAAGGCCTTGTAGATCTCCAAGCTTTCATAAACGTTCATGACATTACCCTTACTACATTTATGTAATATTTCTAAATTATTATTGCAGCTTTTCACACTGTGATTTTCATTCATCAGGTGTTCTGCGAACTTAGATCGTTGAGTTTGTAATTTAGGTTTAGGCAGATGTTCATTAAACCTTTTTCGAAAGGAACGACCTGATTGTCCTACATATATTTTAGGACAATCGCTGCATAATAATTTATACACCCCTGTATCGTCAAAGTTGTCATTACTGTGAACAGGGCGGGAACCATTCAATTTACATTCTAGCTTGTTAGATGTTTTGCATGCCAGAGTAATGTTTTCTTTCTTTAGTTCATTTTTTAGGGTAAAATGTTACTACCAAATTCTATTGACACAAATTTAGAGGTGGGCTGACCGGGATATTTTTTGTTTTTCTGTTTGTTTATAATTTTATCAATGATGCTGCTAGGATAACCATTATTTACTACAATATATTTTAAAATCGTGTATTCATCGTTGTAATCATCCTGAGTTAGTGGTACTTTTAAAAGTCTATTTACAAAGTTGTTATATGCAGCCATCTTATGAGATTGTGGGTGATTAGAGGTAGCATGTATGGTGTGATCGGTAGTTTTGGGTTTCCTGTAGATTTTGTAGAAGAATCCATTGTTGCTTTTAATTAATGTCAAATCAAGGAAATTAAGGGATTCGTTCTGTTCGACTTCCAAGGTGAATTGTAGATTTTGGGAAATACTATTTAAATATCTATTGAATAGGTTGAGCTGTCTTACATTGCCGTTGAAAATTACTATTGTGTCGTCTACGTATCTCTTATAGAATACAATCTTACTGGCATATTTATTATTTGCGGAAAATATATGTTCGTTTTCAAAATTATTCAGGTAAATTTCAGATAGTATACTAGATAGAGGAGAGCCCATAGCTAGTCCTTCATCCTGTAAATAGAATTTTCCATTGAAGGTAAAATAGTTTTGTTCTAAAACTATTTTAAGCAGATTAATTAGCTCATCTATGGCATCGGGGCATAACTCAGAATTAATTAATAGGTTATTCTTTGTGATTTCAAGGGTTTTCTGGATTGGAACATTCGTATACAGATTGACAATGCCTAGTGAAGCTAAGCAATGTCTGTTTTCTATTCTAATGTTTTTAGTAAGGTCAATCAACTCTAGACTATTTTGTAGGCTATGGTTATTATTCAGCTTAACATTGTTTCTCAGGATCTTATCTAGTATTTTGGCGATTTTGTACGATGGTGCAGTTGTGAAATTCACTAAAGGCCTGATCGGCATATGCTCCTTATGTACTTTCGGCAACCCCCTCAGTACTGGAGCTTTTGGTTTGATCATTTTAATGTGGTTACTTTTATTTCCATCCAAAATGAATCGTGAACGATTTAATGCGTTTTTCAGTAGAGTCTGGAATCTGTCGGTTGGGTCATTTGAGATTTCATTTATGTTGTTTTTGTTTAAGAAATCTAAGACCTTCTCATTGTACTCACTAGATTTCATGATTACAACAGATTGATCTTTGTCCGCCTTAGTTACAATACTATCATGAGTTGATAATTTTTCTTTTATAGCTTTAACTAGTCCTATTTCGTTCCTAAAACAATTATTTTTATGTTTCTTACTATCTAAGATTGACTTAATTTTCTTGTCTATTACATGCCTGACATAGTTCCTGGAATTTTCATCTTTAATTGAATTAATTGCAATTTCGGCATTCAGTATTTCAGATATTAAATTCTTATTTCGGTTTCCACCTAATATATTGTGTTTCAATCCTTTATTGAGAATGCTCATCTCATCATCGGTGAAAATAATATCTGCACAGTTTTTTACTCTAGGGTAAAACTGGTGATTAATTATAAATTGTTCAATGGGCTTAGCTTGTTGTTCTATTAACTTATCTATTGTCTTTTTTGTGTTTTCTTTTTCTGAAAGATGACTCTATTAATCTGGTTATCAATGTAATTGAGTACTTTATCTTGTTGCGTGGGATGTAACGTGTTCAATAGCTCTTAGTGTTTCCTCATAAGCAAAGTGTTTAACATGTTTTTCTTCCTGTACAAGAATTTAATTTCATTTTTAACCCGCGTTACTTCTGCTATCGATTTAGCTTTTTTAGCTGCAAAACTTTTGTTTCTAATTTTAACTTGTACATAATTGGGAATCATATTCATGTGTAAACATGTTTTGTTGAATTTTATATTCTGACATGTGTTCAGTAATTTCAATTTGACGTTTTTGAATTTATAGGCAATCTTAGCCTGACTGGCTTCTAATTTATTCATGATTTGCCTCCTGGATTGATTTTTTGACTTAAAATAACTAGGTGACTAACCTTTTCATCTTCAATCCATAAATTTAATCAATTGGATGACTAGTTTCGGGATTCTATCCCATTATCAAATCCTTCGTCAAATAATGAAAATTAAACAACACACATCTTCGTCAACATTAAAATCTTGACACAACACAAACACGGACAATTCACAGTACGAAATATAAACATTTAAAATTTACACGCGTGGCCGGCCACAGACACGATTCCAGACTGCGGGGTGCGAGCGTTGGTTAGCCGATGCCGACTTGATGACGTTGACCTTGGGGGAGGGGTATCAGCTGACTATCTGATCTATTGTTCTGGAGCTCTCCTACTCTGTCGAACAGAATGTTGGATCCAAAATTTAGTTTTTCGTTCAAAACATCACTTGGCGATTTTTTAAAGGCCTTGTAGATCTCCAAGCTTTCATAAACGTTCATGACATTACCCTTACTACATTTATGTAATATTTCTAAATTATCATTGCAGCTTTTCACACTGTGATTTTCATTCATCAGGTGTTCTGCGAACTTAGATCGTTGAGTTTGTAATTTAGGTTTAGGCAGATGTTCATTAAACCTTTTTCGAAAGGAACGACCTGATTGTCCTACATATATTTTAGGACAATCGCTGCATAATAATTTATACACCCCTGTATCGTCAAAGTTGTCATTATTGTGAACAGGGCGGGAACCATTCAATTTACATTCTAGCTTGTTAGATGTTTTGCATGCCAGAGTAATGTTTTCTTTCTTTAGTTCATTTTTTAGGGTAAAATGTTACTACCAAATTCTATTGACACAAATTTAGAGGTGGGCTGACCGGGATATTTTTTGTTTTTCTGTTTGTTTATAATTTTATCTATGATGCTGCTAGGATAACCATTATTTACTGCAATATATTTTAAAATTGTGTATTCATCGTTGTAATCATCCTGAGTTAGTGGTACTTTTAAAAGCAGGGCCGCCGAGAGGGGGGGGGCAAAGGGGGCAGATTGCCCCGGGCCACAAAAGGAAGGGGGCCACATTTTGAGCTGAGAATATTTTTGAGGATTATTAAATATTAGAGTTTTTAAATTAAGGAGACCAAAATGAAATGTATTAGAAGATACATAAGAAACTTAGTACTTAAAAAACGTATATAAATTAAAATTACCTAACTATTCATTTGTCTTATTTTGATACAATTTCATTTAATTTTCTGACGTTTCGTTTGGGGCCCCCCGAGGTTATAGGGGGGCATCAGACCTCACATTAACTAAATCCGTACCAAACTCAGCAATCGTCCAATACCAATCGTCTGCACGGTAAAATTCATCACAAAACTTTTTTGCACAGGCCTACGATGGATCAAGGAAAAGGATTCCTAGCTTTAACTAAATGGTGTATATTTACAAGAGAATACGAATAATAATATTAATAACATTTACAACTGAAGACGTGACTTTTTTTCGAATGATTAACAACTTCAGCTTCGTTTCTTTTATGATTATGAGTTTGAGTTTAGCTACATATGAACCAAGGTCCAAATAAATACAGGTTTCATCATAGTACTAAAACTTAAGCAGATCGTGATGACATGAGCAATCTGATGAATGCGCTCGTCTGTAGCCTCAAGCTGGCACAATAAAGTAACTTGGCCAATCAGAGAGTAGTTATTATACTATACCTTCGATTTGGGATATGTTTACCCAATATAGTAATAGGCTAGGGCTAGGATAGACGCAGTCGGAAAAATGGTGTCCTGGTGACGTCACACGCTCCTCAGGCATTATGGGAGAAGGAAAACAAGTAAAGTGGTTTAGGTAGTCCGTGAATAATTTGTATGATAATTTAAAACAGTCTCTTAAGTACAGGCTTATTAGGAACATACTTTTTTTAGTCTAGTGCTTTTAATTCAAAGTTATGTCTTATTTAGTAGTCGTATTAAAAAGTATTTTACCTACTTTACTTTTACTGTTTGTAATTTTCTGAATTTTTGAAATTCATAAATCAAAAGTTTAGTACAGACCTGTGATGTAGTTGTTTTGTATTGAACAAATTAAGATATTCAAAATTTTTAGATAAAAATTTTGTAATCAGCAAATTCTACAAATTTAGCTATTCAACAGACAAAGGTATTTTTTATTTATGATTTTCTGTATGACGGGCCCCACTTCCAAACTTTGCCCCGGGCCTCAAAATGTCTGTCGGCGGCCCTGTTTAAAAGTCTATTTACAAAGCTGTTATATGCAGCCATCTTATGAGATTGTGGGTGATTAGAGGTAGCATGTATGGTGTGATCGGTAGTTGTGGGTTTCTTGTAGGTTTTGTAGATATATTCATAAAATATATTCAATAGATATTTAAATAGTATTTCCCAAAATCTACAATTCACCTTGGAAGTCGAACAGAACGAATCCCTTAATTTCCTTGATTTGACATTAATTAAAAGCAACAATGGATTCTTCTACAAAATCTACAGGAAACCCACAACTACCGATCACACCATACATGCTACCTCTAATCACCCACAATCTCATAAGATGGCTGCATATAACAGCTTTGTAAATAGACTTTTAAAAGTACCACTAACTCAGGATGATTACTACGATGAATACATGATTTTAAAATATATTGCAGTAAATAATGGTTATCCTCGCAGCATCATTGATAAGATTATAAACAAACAGAAAAACAAAAAATATCCCGGTCAGCCCACCTCTAAATTTGTGTCAATAGAATTTGGTAGTAACATTTTACCCTAAAAAATGATCTAAAGAAAGAAAACATTACTCTGGCATGCAAAACATCTAACAAGCTAGAACATAAATTGAATGGTTCCCGCCCTGTTCACAGTAATGACAACTTTGACGATACAGGGGTGTATAAATTATCATGCAGCGATTGTCCTAAAATATATGTAGGACAATCAGGTCGTTCCTTTCGAAAAAGGTTTAATGAACATCTGCCTAAACCTAAATTACGAACTCAACGATCTAAGTTCGCAGAACACCTGATGAATGAAAATCACAGTGTGAAAAGCTGCAATGATAATTTAGAAATATTACATAAATGTAGTAAGGGTAATGTCATGAACGTTTATGAAAGCTTGGAGATCTACAAGGCCTTTAAAAAATCGCCAAGTGATGTTTTGAACGAAAAACTAAATTTTGGATCCAACATTCTGACAGAGTAGGAGAGCTCCAGAACAATAGATCAGACAGTCAGCTGATACCCCTCCCCCAAGGTCAACGTCATCAAGTCGGCACCGGCTAACCAACGTTCGCACCCCGCAGTCTGGAATCGTGTCTGTGGCCGGCCACGCGTGTAAATTTTAAATGTTTATATTTCGTACTGTGAATTGTCCGTGTTTGTGTTGTGTCAAGATTTTAATGTTGACGAAGATGTGTGTTGTTTAATTTTTATTATTTGACGAAGGATTTGATAATGGGATAGAATCCCGAAACTAGTCATCCAATTGATTAAATTTATGGATTGAAGACGAAAAGGTTAGTAACCTAGTTATTTTAAGGATAAAGATTTATTTATTGAATTTTGATTACTTGGCATTTGTCAAGAATATTATGGTAAACTCTAACTCAGTAGCCTATTACAATTAATTAGTTCTTTTTTATGATCACACTCCTTAATGACTATTGGTTTTTAACGTGCTCAAAGCCGAAGGGAAACCGCTAAGCTGTAAAATATTCTGCTGTATTTTACACCAAGATACATTACTACAAAAATGTTTCATGCCGAATTATATAATGGTTAATTGGTGATAAATTGATGTAAGCATTCAATATCGAAGTAGTGTCAGCAAAGCTATCAAATTGTTATCTTAACACTCTTACAAAAAGGTAAAAGGCAGCAATTATATGAAGGATCACATAGAGGGCGTGGGAACTTGAGGTGCTCAGGGAATAGAGAACCTGCAACATCATGGAAGGCTCGAAAAGGACTTTCTTTAAAGAACTAAAACAATTTCATTATAGCCTAACCACTTTATAACAGAGTCCAGCACGTTTTTCTTAGACAATTTTGTTTAAAATTTTATAATATTTATCTTAAGTTTATCAATCAAAATTATTACGATCGTGCTCTAACATCCCAAGTGCAGAGGATTAGGGAGTGTAAGACTTCCAGAACTGAAATAATTGAAATATTCTGGTCGTGGAGCAGGAAGGGAGGTGGACAAATACAATTGAAAACCTTTAGAAAAAATTTATAAAGGAGTGTATTTCTTGATTAATTGATCCGTGATAAAGTCCCTACTATCAATTAACTTACCTAAACAATAAAAGGAAGTCTAGCCGGGAAGAAAGGAGTCAGAGAGAGAGTCGAGTAACGTTTGAATACAAGCAGGAATCTGTAAAATAAATATTCGTAAGGAAAGTGTTTGTTTTTAATTGATTAAGGTGGAATGGCCTGTACAATCATCATACTCAAGAATAAGGAGACTTTCCGGGAGTGGGGAAAAAGGTGGACGTGAATATGTTTTCGAGTCTGCAATAAAATAATTTTTAAGTTAACTCTCCTTTCATAAGCCAAAAGACTATTTATTCATTCGCTAAAAAAATTACTAAATGTTTTACTGGTCGCCTTAATTACCATAAGTAGGGTCCTACCTATTTTAATATCATTAGGATGTATTTGTTTTGTTATGTTGCTGGTTTAAATGTTTTAGTCAAATTCTGACCATAAGGGCAATTTGAAAGTTACCATATTAATTTGGAATACTTAATTTATAATAGTCCATTCAAAAAATGTCTCAGTGTGACTTTATCAGTTTTTCATAATATTTTACAAAATTTTTCAAGCTTCAGAAAGTGACAAAAATTTTCCCCTCTTGAATCAAAGTACTGTAAATCATTATCATGTAAAAAAGATCGCAAAATATAAATTAAAATAATTTAGTTTTTATTGCTTTTACCATGTTTGGGGTTTTGTTTACTCAATCAAATAATCATCTGTATTTTTAAAATTCATAATAGCGAAGGATTTGTAATTATTATTTAATTTGTTGGACTTTTCCTATCGCTTCTAGTGTTTAAACTACACTACGTTTCGAGAGGTATTGAAACTCCTCTCGTTTTCAAGTGACCCTACTTAAAGTTACATTAACCTACTTATGTTTATTTAACCTACTTTTTTTGGGTTTTTTGTTTTTTTGACATATAATTACATTTATCCATCATTCAACAGAAATCTCACTCACACAAAATCTCATACAAAACACATTAACATACTTAATACAGAAAGAAAATTAAAACTAAAACATATTACATGATAAAGGGCACAGAAAATTAAAACAAAAACATATACCTTACTGCCGGCAATGCCTCCAAGCTGGCAGTGGCACGACACGCACACACGTCCACTCACACTCACATACGCAACTCGAATGAGATGATACTACATCCATGCCAAATTTCATTAGGATCGGACCATTTTTACGTGAGTTATCGTACTTAACCCTTGGCGGGTGCTTCACCGGCAAAACGCGAGAGGGCGCATGCGGAGTTTTACTCCGCAACACTATATAGCACAAATTTAACCCATTTTACTTGTTTTGTACCGAAATATTGTATTTAAATGTTGACAAACTTCATTAGGAATCATATTTCATCGTCGATGCAATTAATTGTTCAACTTAATAGGTGTAATATTTCAATTAAACATATTAAGTAATTTTTTAGTATAAAATATGTTTTAATTATTATTTACATTTTTGGACTTTTCCTTCCGCTTCTTTTTTTCGAAAGCGAAAGGAAAAGTCCAAAAAATGTAATAATTACAAATCCTTCGCTATTATGAATTTTAAAATATGTATCACTGAGATTCCTGAAATGAGGGGCATTAAGTACGAAGCCGGACACGACCACCGACACCCATTATGTCCGATTATTTTAACATAAAAAACACGTGCGGAGGAAAACTCCGCGTGCGCCCGCTCGAGGGTTAAAGACAAGTAGATATATATATATGAATATATACACATACAGACACACACATACACACACACACACACACACACACACACACACACACACGCACGCACGCATGCACGCACACACACACACGCACGCACGCGCACACACACGCACGCACGCACGCACGCATGAAAATGAATGAATAGTGTTTTTTGCTTCTGGGGTTCGCAAAACAAAAAGTTATCATGGTCTCGGGCTTAGATTATATCATTAGTATCACGGTAACAGCTTCTTCCCTATAGGGGAAATTCGCTAAAAAGGCCCGTCACTATATGTACCTACATTAATTTTTTGCTCGGCATCAAAAGGGCATTTAAACCCTCTTTTGTTGCTGAGCTGAGACCAGCACTTGTGGAACAACGTGGCCGATGGCCCATCCAATGAATTGTTCGATTAAAGTTACTGTGAAAGAGAGGCCGCAGCACCAGGTGCAGTGACGGAATTACAGCCGCTGCGGCTCCAAGCCCAGATTACTGTGTGGCCCCCTTGAAGACCCCAACGGCCTCGTCAAAAGGTAGGCCTTTTTTTAGCTCAAAGTTTTGCAGCCTAATTATGGCCTCATATTTACTAAAAATACTTCATTTCCAACCATTGCGGTCCCTATAGACGCACGGCCCTAAGCCTGGGCTCTGTGATCTGTCATTTCTTGACTAGGGCCTATCTGCTTTTAGGCATTTCTAGGTGTTCAGATAGCCTTAAAACACGATTTTGGGTTTCACATTTTGCAAATTTTCCTGGGGGTGGATCCCGGACCCCCCACAACCCTGGAAGGGTGCCCCCCTTGTTTCTTTTCTTCAGCCTGTTGCCAGAAGGATGCCAGGGCCATTTTTTCTTCGTAGTCTGCCCTGGTTGAAGCCCAGAGTATTAGATTTGTTATCCGATTTCGTGCCTGATATTCTGCCTTTACAGGTTATGATTATTGTTTGCAGTTTATTTTGATAACAACGTTTTGTTGGTCGACCAAAAAAAATTGTTGTAAGCAGTCATTGTCACCAAACGTTATAGGTGATCCAACCCTGAGGAAGTTCATTTTTGTATGTTCTGTAAGTCTCAGAACTTTTCTTCATAATATGACTCAGACCAAGTTCATTTTCGCTTCCAACATTGGTTTTGGTGAATGATAATAATTAGTAACTACACACCCTTTTGACCTAACGTGTTTGAATCAAGAATTTATTAGGCCTTACTTATCAATAGACATTTATAAAGCATTTGATATTGTCAATATATTTCATGCAGCACAATTTTCCATGCAGTAATCTATAAACTAGGCTATAAACTAGCAGTAACTATTACAGTTACGGACAAAATTACAATACATGAGTGTATGCAAAAGTGTTTCACTCTATAATAAGCAAAATCAAGTTCCGTTAATTTTTAGTAGGCCTAAGAAAATTCATTAACACTATTAAAAGGATGAGTTGCAAGCCAACAAGCTAGGGCCTACTTTCTTTTTAAAAACATTCAAGGGTAATTGTTGTAAATGTGGGATTTTATTCATGCATTTCATTCCTAGTCTTTTATAATTTCTTTTTGGTTTTTCTAATCGTGCAAATGGAATGTCAATTTTTTTATTATAGCGTGTGTTGTGATCATGCACAGCATTCCTAAATATTAAAGTAGTCAGATTCTTAAAACTATTTAACTTAAACATATAAATTAACAACAGTCAATATAGGCCTATTAAAATAATAGGCTTGCAATATTCACTAGGCCTAGCATTTCCTTTTTCCATGATCCTCAAAACCTTCTTTTGAATTAGTAGTAGCCTACATCATTGTCATGGGAGCTATTTCCCCAATAAATGATTCCATATGTGAAGACAGACTGGAATAGGCCATAATACAAACTTTTTATGCACTCTTTTGCAATTACATCTCTAAGCTTCCTTAAAAGGAAGGTTAGCCATCTGATACAAAGTTGATTTATATGGGGCTCCTGCCATAGATTTTGATCTATACAATTACAGTAGAGCGCCGATAATCCGAACGTCGGTCATCCGAACCGTCGGTTAACCGAACGCCGTAATAATTCATATTTTGAACATGATTCTCAAGCAATTCAAATATGCGCGCCAAAAAAAGTGTCAGGGCTAAAGCAAAAACAAATTTTGGACTTTTTCTCTAAATAAAAATTATACATTGTACTGTATCTATGTATGATAAATTGTTCTTTAAAAATTTATACCCATGTATTCTGATCGATTTCATAATAAAATTACATGAATAATTCTTGTTTGATCATTTTTTAGCCTTTTTACTAATCAGAATTACATACTGTATATAATTTTTTAATTTTGTCTTTTCATGTTCGATTATCCGAATATTCAGTTATCCGAACACCCCTTGTCCCCAATTAGTTCGGATAATCGGCGCTCTACTGTACTCCAAGAAAGTTGACATAAGAGCAGGTCATGGGTTGGTTGAATAGGCACATCATTTAGACTAAATATTAGCATTTTGGTCTTACTGTCATATTTAAAAGAAAACAATTGAAGGGGTCCCCCGTAAAATGTTCTAAGCGTCAAAATTTCAAAATCGGAGATATTCAGTGAAAAAGGTTCTCTAGGACACGAGCTACACCGTGGTGTATTTTGTTTTGAAGATATTTGAGTTGGCAGCCCTGATTTCGTCTGTTAAAGTTGGCGTGCCTCGCGGGACTGCAGGGACTTTCTGGGTAATAACGTTCTGTTCCCCGAAAGATAAACTCTCCGCTGGTCGTTGCATTGTCGCCCAGCGATCAAAATCGCCTAAATAAAAATAAAACAGGTGAAATAATTAGAAAGTGGAAGGATAAAACCAGGAAGGAATATAGAAAAGCTGGATTACCCTATAATTCAAAAACTAAGTAGCCAATGCCTGGAAAATTAGCACAAATGTGGTGAGTAGAATAATGTTTTACGTGCCACCTTTGGATAACATTTAGTAAAATCAATTTTGTACTTTTAGACCAATAAAATTGTTTTATATTCAGTTTTATTTTTGTTTATGTTGGTATTCCTACACTCCACCTGATATTTTCTACCAAAGCAGAAGGGGCAGTCCGTCAGAAAACGTTTCAAACGCCAGTCATATAGAACGTCATATCCTCCAAAAAAACACTAAAAATGTTTTAAAAAGCATAATGGTGTACCACTAAATTTAATTTAAATTCAAAAAGGTCCAGTGGCACATAATTTTTATTTTATTTTTACTGTCTTTTATTCACAAAAAAAAAACCAAAACGGTAGAAATGAATTTGAACCAAGAGCTTTTTATACATTTATTCCTGGAGTTTTATGCTTCATAATCATAAAATAAAAATACACTTTCGAGGAGAGATTCTTATTAATTTGTACCACACCCCATAAATTGTTTCAATCCTTCAATACTTAAAAATTTCACTTTTTCTCTTGTTCAAAACGGAAATACTCATTACTTGTAATTATTACTTACAATATCCCAAAGTTGTCACCAAGCCCCTACACAGCAACCCTAGAAAAAGCAAGAAAACCCCCAAAAGATTAATTTAGTGCATTTATTTAGTTAATTAAAAATCAAACAAATTTGAAAACATAATTTTAGCGGAACTAATTTATATAAATGAACCCTTATTTAATATTTGAAGGTGGAGTACTTACTTCTAAAGAGAAGGATGCTTTCCCTGGCTTGGATCCTGGTGAAATGAGGATTTTCATGCAAATCTGCACCGTCACCCTGGGGGGGGGGGGGAGACATGACTTGCTATTCTCCGCCAATACACTTCCTAAGTAAACTAAAAAAAAAAAAAAAAAAAAAAAAAAAAAAAAAACGCTAGTAAAACTTGTGATTGAGGAGAATCAGCAAACCATTCTACAAGTCTAGATTCTACATGAAAACCCATCACTGCCGTATTTAATCTTAACCAGGAAAAGGCACAAGTCCCCACCTGCAAATATATTCCTGCCCGTCAAACTAAGAACCAAATTAAATAAAAAAAAAATTAGAAAAATTGGTTTAATTAAATAATTTAAAATTTTATTTTTAATATTTATTATTATTAATTTATTATTATTTTCATTATTATTATTAAGACATGGTACATATCTCTCCCTCTAAAAATAAAATTTTACTAACAAAATCTTTTTTAAGAACTTCTCCTTTACAAAGCTCCTTAAATCTAATTTACATATTTGTGTCTTCTTTCTTATCCATTGGATGCCCTGGCCCTTCCTCCAGTGAACAGGGTGCAGTTCTGTAGAACAAAGTCCATCCTTATCTGAAAGCACTGTAGAACATTTTATTCCATGGTTCACTTTCACTTCTTATCAGTTTTAGATATCAGCCAGTACTGTGCCCACAAGGCACAAAAATTAGTTTCCTCAAAGTTAAATCCTGTATTCACATCTGTTTGCACATACTGAGTTACATTACAATTACTCTCTCCCTCAATCATAGATTTAATACTATTTATTTGGGAGTATGTAAAATTTAAATAACATCATTGTACAATAAACCCCTAACTTGAATACTATTAACTTAATAAATACATCATTACCAAAGTTTTTGTTTTATACTGAATGATAATATGCAATATTCATTTATCTACGACCATTGCAATAAGCACCAATTATGGTATTACAATAAACATTATAATGATATACATTAAAACACCAAAAACCAAGCAGTACTCTAATGACGACTTTAGAGTACTGGAGTCACTTTAGAGTACTGGTTCTAGACCAATGAGAGCTCGGCATTTGACGGAAGTAGTGTCATAATAACAATTACGCAATTTGCACATCAGCTGATTGTTGCATTATGATTCTTGTTTGAGTTTACTTATCCCATCAGTTGATTGTACCACAATGATTCGTGGTTCAGTCTGCTTATTTGCCTAACCTCAAATTTTAGTTGACCTATTCCATCATTAGTAAAAGTCATGAGTTTGGTTTAACTTTGGGGGAAATGTTGTCGTATATTGTTGGTCGTAGATAAAATAGTGTATGCAATGATTGTATTATGCCGTTAAGCCACTCAAACTACTATTAAGTAACAGTAAACCCTTTTATGTCTTTTTTTTTGCTTTGAGAAATACCAAACACCTCCTTAATATTCCACAGTCAATTTATACACCTGTATGTATGAGTAAAAGTATGTGCAATTGAGTGTAGTAACCGTAGAAAAGTTTCAGTAAAGTAGTGTTGTATGTATGTATGTCTGTGTGTAAGTATTCGTATGTGTGAGTTCCGAAGTACGTAGTCGAGGCCCCTAAAGTGTTTGAGTCAAGTGAAAAGTGTAAAAAAAGGTGTGAAGTGTGATGGGGAGTAATTGGTTTTGTGTGCGCTGAGTAAAGTGAAGTGAGTGAGTGAATAGTTAAGTAAAATAAGTGAACAAGTGAGGTGCACAAAAGGACATAGGATTTAATTTGAATGGATTACAATGTGTTGTTAAGACTTTACAATCATCTTTCTATTTCCCACCTGGTTTCAATTGACTTATATGAGCTCGCTTTATGATTTCAGGATTCTTTACACTTTGCAGTAAAACAGATACTGGCGAAACAAAATATAATATCTTATAAGGTCCATCATACTTAAAATCAAGATTTGCTTGATAAGCTGATATTTTCTTACTTAAGTTATGGGTTTTCAGATAAACTATCCCTCCTACTTTAAATGGATGCTGTGTCTTATCTCTACCATAACGGTCTCTTCGCTTATTTCTTAATATTGACTTCTTAACATTTTGTATTGCCCTGTCAAACATCTCTTTAATTTCCTCTTTTGATTTAGTATTATCTAAAAGTTCATCGATTTTCCATAAGTTACTAAGTCCATGTACAGGTTTTCGAGCAAACATTAAACTAAATGGAGTTTCTCCTGTTGTCTCGGAAACACAAGAATTCATACTTAATTGCATCAAATGTAAAGTACTACCCCAGTTTCTTTGGTTATCATGATAATAACAAATAAGCTGACTTTTTACATTTTTTATGTACCTTTCTGAATTATTACCTGAGGGCTTGTATGGTATTATAGTTTTGTGCTCTATAGCATACTTAAAGGTAAACCTTTTAAATTCCCTACTTGTAAAAGTTGTAGCATTGTCGCTAACCAAAACTTTACAACATCCAAAGTTTTTAAACAATTCATTTTCCAACTTATGTATTACAGTTTCTGACTTTAAATTCCTTTAAGGAAACAACCAACAATATTTAGTGAAACAATCAACTATAAGTAAAATATAAGAGTTTCCTTTTTTAGATCTAACAAGACTTCCAGTTGTATCTATGTATATCTTATGCATAGGGTATTCTGAGAAGCTAGACACAAGTTCACCTTCGTACTTTCTTTGAGCAGGTATTGACATAATGCAAATGTCACACATTTTTACCCTATCAAGTATTTCCTTACTTAAATTTGGCCTATAAAAATCTTGTGTGATCTTAGACAAAGTTTTTACTTGACCTGGTGACCTCCAAAATGACTAATGTAGTAATAATTGAATATCATGTCAATTAAGTTTTCAGGCAAATAAATTTTACCTTTTGACTTATCAACTTTCCTGTACATCAAAATATTCTTATTTAAATAGAAGTTCTGACTATTTGTTTTTTGTTTGACACTTTTTATTATACCTTTAATTACAGGATCTTGATTTTGGTAATCAACTAATTTTCCATAAGCCAGTGGACAATCTGCTATTACATTTACATTAGCACTGCACATCTTATTTGTTACACATTTATCTTTCTTACTTAACCTCATGGGGTTATAAACCATATTTACACTGTCATTTTCTACTTCTTCTACCTCTATATTTTCAAAACTCCTAGACAAAATATCGGCACAAGAATTTTCTGAACCCCTTACATGTTGTATACTAAAAGATAAAGACATCATTCTTTCAGCCCATCGACCAAGTTTACCTAGTTTTCTAAAGTGTGACAAAACAAAACTTAATGCAGAATTGTCAGTAAGTAACAAGAAAGGTTTTACTTCCAAAAACTTATAAAACTTGTTAAATGCATGTACAATGGCTAGAGCCTCCTTTTCATAAACTGACAAACACCTCTCTGAATCAGTGAACTTTTTTGAATAAAATACAATGGGTAATCTAACACCATCTACCTCCTGTAACAATGTAGAACCACTACCTAAGTTAGAAGCATCAACCATGAGGATAAACCTGTTACTAAAATCTGGTATTTGTAAGATTGGAGGATTTATAATACACTCTTTTAGCTTTACAAAACTACTTTCACATTCCTCTGACCACTTAAATTTAACATTTTTCCTCCTTAAGTCATTTAATGGGGCCGCTATTTTCTGGAAATCTGGTATAAACTTAGACCAGTAACTACACATTGATACGAAACTGCTAACTGCCTTAACATTGTTTGGTCTCTTAAAAGTATGGATAGCTTTAGTTCTACTTGGGTCAATCTTAATTTGATTGTGACTAATCAAATGACCAAGAAAACTTACCTCTTTACATACAAAGTTAACCTTTGAGGGATTAACAGTTAGATTATGCTTACTTAATCTCTCACAAACCTCATTTAAATGCATTATGTGTTCTTCCATTGTATTTGAATAAATTATCAAATCATCTACAAAATTCATCATGTACTTAAATTTTATGTCATGAAAAATTCTATCTAGATAAGCACTCAAAATACCACTCCCCACATGGAGTCCATATGGAATTCGTTCAAATTCATAACTAGCAAAAGGTGTACAAAACGCTGTCAAATGTTTACAATCTTCACTTAGTTTAATTTGGTGAAATGAGTTACATAGATCTAACACAGTAAAATATTTTGCATTTGCCAGGTAGTGATAGCAGTCACCTAGGTCCCCTATTGGAAAATTTACCTTTTCTATTTTGGCATTTAATTTACTATAATTAATAACCATTCTATGTTTGTCTGAGTTTGGTTTTGCAACAGTAAAAGCAGGAGCACTATAACTAGATAAACTAGGCCTAATTACCTTTTGTTTCAACAGTTCGTCTATGATTTCCTTTAAAATTTTTTTTTTTGGGGGACTTAATGGGTAAGGTCTAAGATTCACAGGTTCACTGTCTTTTAGCTTGATTTGATACTCAAAATCTAATGCCTCTCCTATCTTATCAGTGAATACATTGGAATACTTGCTTATCAATTCCTTAATAACTGGAGTTATTTCCTTGCACCCTATAGTTAAACTGTCCTTTTCACTTATTTCATTTACATTATCTATGCATTTAACTTTCTTAACTTCAATTTTCTCATTTGGACTGAATTTAAAATAACATAAGTTGTCACTTAAATCTAATACCATTTGGCTTTGATTAATAAAACCAGATCCTAGTAACATTTTTAAACTAATGTTTTGTGCTATCAGAAATTTAACATTCCATGAAAACCTTTCTATTTTTATTTTAACAATACAAGAACCAAAAATTTTCAAGCTGTGATTTGATGCAGAATAACACTCAACATTTGAAGTACTAACTTTGGTTACCAACCTTTTCTTAATCAAAATATTTAACATCTCTTGGTTTATTAACTTTACTGTACTACCAGTATCTAACAGTACATCCTCCTGTAAATCTTTACTAAGTTTAACAGTTACTGAAGGTAAATTTAACTCCTTGATAGTTTCTTGAAATTTATTTAATTTGTTAAGCTTTCTGAGTACCTTAGCCATTTGACGCCTCGCTAATTTCTTATCACTATGAACCCTATTGTTTACAGATACCCTTGATTTAGTTTTCTCTGCCGTTACAGCATTGGTATGATTGCTTACACCTTTAAGTTAACTTTTTCACGTTTGGGGAGGTTTTCTGCTTCCCTCCCCAAATTTACAATTTTTTTGGATGATTTTCTCCTCTACTTGGCCTACGATAACAATGTTTAGCCAAATGACCTGGTCTATTACAGTTAAAACATGTTTTAGTTTGTCTACTACTACCACTATTTACATTTTCAAAGTTTGATGTTTTAGCTACTTGACTTCTTTCAAAATCAAAGTATCCTACATTTTGATTCTGAATACAAAGAAATTCTAGGTCACTGAATGTTTCAGGATTTTTACTGAATACTAATCTAGCTCGACAATCTGGGTTTATACCAAATTTAATTATTTGAACAAGCTCTGATTCAGAAAAATTACAATTCAAAACTTTTGCCTTTTCTTTAATATCAGTTACATACTTAGATAAAGGTTCTCCTACCTTTTGACCCCTATTTACCAAATCTTTTCGCAACTTTTCCCTTAGGTTTATAGGTACAAAGTACTCTAGCAACATTTTGTGTAAAAAATCAATAGATTTCCCCTGTGATTTACAATCAAATATTTTACTTCTGAGTGGATTTTGCGCATGATTTAATATCAGTTTATAAACATGTGAATCACTTAAATTATTTTCCTCTTTCAATTTTATTAACATTTCAATAAACATGAGCAAATTCTCAACGTTTAATCCATCAGCTTTAGGCAAGTTAGTTAAGTAAGTTTCGATCGGATTAGGTAACTTAGCATACAAACTACTAACACTTTTAACACTACTAAGTCTATGCTGCTCTCCCTCATTTGGTTGGTTAATGCTAATAACTTTACGCTCCTCTCTCTCATTTGGCTGGGTAGTATGATCTTTACTTTCTTGAAAAACATCACTTACCAGGTTGGCCGATCCTTTATTACCTCTAATTACCTCATTGTAGTTGTCCTCCATTTCGGTAAGTAAATTTTCCTCTTCTTCGTGACTTGCACTGAGTTTACGAATAAAAGCAACTTTAACATTTTCCTCTAAACCTAAGTCTTTTATCGTATTTGAATGTTCCACTAGAGTTTCTAAATAGTTTTGACACACAGCAAGATTTCCACTACCAATAGAAAACTTTAACAAATTATTCAGCCTATGTTTTAGATGGTCAATTTTTGTTTCTAGCCTTAGCACTTCAGGTGGTTTCTTACTCAACTGCACTTCCTTCATAGAATTTTCAATTTCCTTGAATTTTTGTTTGACTATTTCAAACTCATCATTCACAAAAATTTTACCTTCAATATTTTTAGCCTCAGGAACCACTTTATTTTTGAAACACTTCCTTAAAAGTTTTCTTAGATTTTGCACAGAATCATTTTCATTGACATCAACTCCTCTGCACTGGAGCTCATACAAAAGCTCATTTTTATCCAGTAAATCTACTTTAGTACCCATTTTGGTTTTGTTTAGGTTAATTTGAAAGAACTAGCAAAGTTGCGCATTTATTATGTACCAATAAATTTAATTTAAATTCAAAAAGGTCCAGTGGCACATAATTTTTGTTTTATTTTTACTGTCTTTTATTCACAAAAAAAACCCAAACGGTAGAAATGAATTTGAACCAAGAGCTTTTTATACATTTATTCCTGGAGTATTATGCTTCATAATCATAAAATAAAAATACACTTTCGAGGAGAGATTCTTATTAATTTGTACCACACCCCATAAATTGTTTCAATCCTTCAATACTTAAAAATTTCACTTTTTCTCTTGTTCAAAACGGAAATACTCATTACTTGTAATTATTACTTACAATATCCCAAAGTTGTCACCAAGCCCCTACACAGCAACCCTAGAAAAAGCAAGAAAACACCCAAAAGATTAATTTAGTGCATTTATTTAGTTAATTAAAAATCAAACAAATTTGAAAACATAATTTTAGCGGAACTAATTTATATAAATGAACCCTTATTTAATATTTGAAGGTGGAGTACTTACTTCTAAAGAGAAGGATGCTTTCCCTGGCTTGGATCCTGGTAAAATGAGGATTTTCATGCAAATCTGCACCGTCACCCTGGGGGGGGGAGACATGACTTGCTATTCTCCGCCAATACACTTCCTAAGTAAACTAAAAAAAAAAAAAAAAAAACGCTAGTAAAACTTGTGATTGAGGAGAATCAGCAAACCATTCTACAAGTCCAGATTCTACATGAAAACCCATCACTGCCGTATTTAATCTTAACCAGGAAAAGGCACAAGTCCCCACCTGCAAATATATTCCTGCCCGTCAAACTAAGAACCAAATTAAATAAAAAAAAATTAAAAAAATTGGTTTAATTAAATAATTTAAAATTTTATTTTTAATATTTATTATTATTAATTTATTATTATTTTCATTATTTTTATTAAGACATGGTACAATGGCAAGTAAAAATTTAGCAGAAGGCATTATGATGTTACAAATTGGGTATTAAAGAATTTTACATGATTTCAAGTTCTAACGTTGAAAAAACCGTAGATTTCAGAATTCAATTTTCAACGCTTGATTACTCGAAACTAGGTTTTTGTCGCTTAGAACGTTTTACGGGGAACCCCTTCAATTAGTAGAAAACCATTCAGAGACTTTAGTACAGTAGAGCGCCGATTATCCGAACTAATTGGGGACAAGGGGTGTTCGGATAACTGGATATTCGGATAATCGAACATGAAAAGACAAAATTTAAAAATTATATATGTAATGTCATTCTTACTAGTAAAAAGGCTAAAAAATCATCAAACGAAAATTATTCACGTAATTTTATTATGAAATCGATCAGAATACATGGGTATACATTTTTAAGGAACAATTTATCATACATAGATATAGTACACTGTATACTTTTTATTTAGAGAAAAATTCCAAAATTTGTTTTGGCTTCGGCCTTGACACGCGAATTTGGCGCGGAATTTGAATTGCTTGAGAATCATGTTCAAAATATGAATTATTACGGCGTTCGGTTAACCAACGGTTCGGATGACTGATGTTCGGATAATCGGCGCTCTACTGTAACACGTACACTGTCTGACTTAATTTTCTTGAAAGAAAATATTTTTTTGACATTTAGGACAGTAGTGTCATCTGCGTACTGAAAAATATTACATGCTATATTAAAAGGTAAATAATTGGCTGCAATTAAGAAAAGTAGTGGCCCCAGTACTGAGCCCTGGGGAACTCCAAAATTGTTTGTTAGTACTGAGGAAGGCTTGTTATCAATGAACACAACTTGTCTTCTGTGAGCAAGGTACGCAGAAAAAAAATTAAGGTACTGCCATGGATGCCATAGAACTGCAATTATGTCTGTAATAGGGAAAATGAAAAACAGCAAAACCATGGATTACTATGATCTCTCAAACTGGTTAATCAAAGAAGTTGTCAACCTCATCATTGTGTCTCTTACATATTGCATTAACTCTTGTCTTCTGGTAGGGTAGTTTCCAGAGTGCCTAAAGATCTAAAAAATATGTCCTAAATTTATAAAAGGCAATAGGAATAACCCTAGAATTTACAGACCAATAAGCTTAGTTCCAGTCTTGGCCAAGATCATGGAACATATTATTTACAATCAGGCTAGTAACTTCTTATCTCACCTTTTGTTTAGCGAACACCAATTTGGGTTGAAACCCGGTCGCTCAACCATGGGAGCAGTGGAAGATATTGTCCGCACAGTCATTAATGCCTTTGAGGGTGGGGAATATGCGTGGGCCTTGTTTATAGACCTTAGCAAGGCTTTTGACTGTGTGGACCATGACATCCTCATTCAACCCAGTCTGTTTTTACTTTCAATAAACTATCTTAGCCTAGCGTACCAAAATCTGACCTAAAGTAATAAAAACCTTACCATAGCTACCTAAAAATAATAATAGTTTTATTTTTTTAATTTTGTTACCGTTAGATAGTAACAAGACCCGGGTTTGGACCGTTCCCGATCAAAACTGTAAAAAGTGCCACTGGCGTAGAAAGACACAAAAAATAGTCATAAACAAGCTACTATTCCGGGTTTTTCCTCATTCTGGCACTTTCAAGCTGTAACTCCGTTAACATCCATCGGATCTAGAAAATTCCTGTATATTCTTGTTTGCTCCCTCTTCCAGTGAATTTGAGTAAGTTATTGTACCCACATGACCTACTTCTTAAACACACATTTTTTCAATTTTATGGAGTTTTCCGGCCATTTCTGATAAATAAACAACCTTTTCCGGAATCACCATAACATTTTCTAAATTTTGAAACAAATTTCATTTTCTAGACCAATAATTTATCACCGGAAAATGCAAACAACCAAGGCCACATTAAAATGCAAGCCGGAGTCTCCTCCTCCTCTCTTGTGCCATGTCACAACACCGGCCGAACTCCTAGCGCTGTGTTGGAAATAATAAAATTATACGAATATTGTAAATATTTACCAAATGATTATGACATTAGAACATCAAAATCAAAACAATTAGAAACATAACTATAAAATTTTAAATAAATCATCTGTTGAAAAGTGAACAAATTACTTGCTTGCAATGTTTATCATTTTTTAAATTTAAAAAATTAAGTCTTGATTTCTTTAAAAATAATTTTGACTGCAGTTGGTTACTCATTGATTTTATGCAGATTGAAAAAATGTATGGTTTCCAAATGAAAACTTAAGGTAATGGTTGTAATTACTTACGGCACAATAGTTTTAAGAGTGCGACAATGAAACGCCATAAAAGTACATTACAAAAGCATCTGCGATTTCGTCTGATAATGTGATGTCACTACAAAAGGACTCCGGCCTGTAGTGTAGTGTGGCCTTGATACAACTATATTAGGTATAAGTTATCATGTTTCAGTATAACTTAGCCGAATTTTTGGTACGCCTAAGCTCATTGTATTTAATAATAGTCTCTAGTTTTATTAAATTTTAACTTTTTAGATTATCTTTGTTTATTTAAGAAGCTTGCTTAACTTCTTAAAATACATAGCTCAGACTTTATGAAAAATTAATTTCCGGTGCTTGAAATTGATCAAGCTGAGAGTAGCCTATATACAGAAAAAAAATTAGACACACCCGGAAAAAAATTCCCATGTTAAAGAAAGACCACAACAAGTTTCTGGACAGCTACAAAACTGTTCAGCACGACTTTATAAAGAAATGTGAGCAACCTAGGGCTCTTAAAATATTAGACTCTCTTATTTTGAATGAATTAAAAATTTAAAGCGTCAGCTTTAGGTGATGTGTCAGGTTTAGGTGCACTTACCTTATATAGATTTACAAATGAACGAACGGAGTTTGTGGAGTCCAGGGACCTCAAAAAAAAACATTGTCCCCGGCTTAGGCCTCACTATGCCTAAGATAATAGCTTCTTCCCTAAAGGACAAATTTGCTAATATCAAAGCACCATTCTTATTGTTGGACTGATGATCGGGAACAGGTTCAATCAAATATGCTTAGCTAAACCAACAGTTTATATTTTTAATTCCCAAGTCAAATAGCTTACATTTAAAAACCATTTAAGGTGTTATGTTGGCAGCTTAGGCATTAAAAGTTGGTGTCCTGGCCTAATGTATTTCTCAAATGTGAGTTCATTATTATTTTATATTACAGGAAAATGGACGAGTCATCCCAAAAAGAAGGCGAAGATCTAATTACTGACCAAGGAAAGTCAAACTCTGAAACAATGATAATGAAGCCACCTATACCTGTTCTAAAAGTAGAACGGGAAGGAAATTGTTATTGGTAAGTACTTAATATATTTGTAGGATTGGTAATAACTTAGTTAAAATGTTCGCAGCAAGCAGTGCCATATGGTGCTCAGCGGGATCTGTCTAGAATTTGAGAGCGCAGCAGAATTTAAAATTCTGTTCATGAAGCAATAAATTAATGGGGGAAAATTCAACATATATCTTATAGATAAAACTAGGTTGTCTTGATCTTAATTATAATTTTAGTTTACTTAAGGTTTTTCTTTTAGAAAATATTTCAGTCAAAATTATTTTAACGTAGACATTGTTTCCAACTTTGTGAAATGTAGTAATAGCAATCAAATTAATTTGAATTTGAATATTAAAGCGGCACTGCTTAATTCGACTTTACCATACTCCTTGTGAAAGTAATTTAGAAGAATTTTTTGAGACTCTGAATAAGTTTTTTGAAGTTTTGAATGAACAGAATAACTCTTTTGTGGTAGCTGGTGACTTCAATATAAATATTCTGAAACATGATAACACCACTAAGAAATTTTTAAATATTCTTAGAAGCTATGAAGATACGACTGGAAGGTGGACATGGCACCCATCAGGAATCTGGAGCCGTGGGTTTTCTACAATCACGGGGAGGAAAATGTTTACCTCACCCAGTTCCAGGTCATGGCTACTTGTACTTCCGTCTGTACATCCACCGAATGGGCAAGGTCGACTCGCCTGGGTGCAAATGCTGCGGACACGACGGAGACGACATGCATCACACTTTCTTCATGTTGTCCCTTTGATGAAGAACGGACTGCCTTTGCCGACTCGGTCAGCGGCCATCTGTCCCCGGACAAAATCGTGGGAAAAATGCTAGTGCTATGTGGCAACAGCTGCAACACTGTGGCTGACTTCGTTCTATCCGTATTGTGCCAGAAGAAGAGAGACGGGTGTCAGAAAGGTTGATCATCAACTGAGGAATCCCGAAAGGGATAACTGAAGAATTCCGAAAGGAACAGAGGTCACACATTGTGATGTCCCAATGAGCAGACTCGGGTCGATCGCAATGGATGTAGTGATAGCACTCGGGGGGGGGGGGGTTTAGCAGGTACTCTCGGGAGTCACACATGCGCCTCCCCCAGGCCCGTTTTTAACCCTCTTGGCGCTATGGGCATATTAAACTGGTGCGCCCCCCCCCACCCATAAGGCCTTTTTTACAATAAGCGATCGGCCGTGGCATCGCGTTGCCGTTCCCTGTTGTTTTTGTTAAGTCACTGTCACCAGGTCACCATATGTGAACACACACAATCGCCGCATTTGAGGTATTATTCATATTTTGTGTCAGGACGCAGACCGTTCGCCTAATGTAAAAGGTACCTTAGTCTTTGCCAGTTTTGGTTCGGGAGGGATTTCTCCCTTAACTCCACCTTAAATTGGTTTTGTCTTACCATTGTCCACCACCTATGGACCCGCCAAGTCCCGGACTGGCCAGTTGGCGATTGTATAACAAATAGGCAATAGGCCTAACGTCGCGAGCAAGCGTGCGCCCTCGCAACAGTTCCAAGGTCAAACTCTCAGACAACGTCCCCACTCGTCTAGGTTTTACTTCTCTTAATGTTACTTTTATGCAAGTACAATATTGTGCATATGCCAATAAATATACAAAGGGGCGGGTGGCTTGGTGGCAGTGGTGAGCAGGAGGAGAGGGCAAATTTAAACGAGGCATCAAGGGCGCAAGCGCCCTCTCAGCAGTTCTGAGGTCGAACTCAGTTGACGTCACGTGCCCCTCGTGCGGCGCGCGTCCATTTATTTTTTCCGCCCTCTCCGCCCCTTAACCCTGGCGCCACTGGGCACGTGCCCATTGTGCCCAGTTATGGAATCGGGCCTGGCCTCCCCCTTGGCCGCCTCAAAATGGGGCCTTGACATTGCAGCTGTCAGATGTCATTAAGAGACTAGAGACCCTTGTTCATCGCTTCGCTTACTGGGGTTGACTGGACTATTTGTATGTTTGTTTATTAACATTAATTGGCTTAAGCATTTTGTCAGGTCGAACTTCAGTGAATTAATGTATATAATAATTTTGTTTCAGTGGCAAAGAGAGAAATTTGAACATTATAGAGCTTCTGTGTGCCAGTTGCAACAGATGGTTTCATGAGTCGTGTATTGGCTATCAACTGGGGAAGCTTGTGCCTTTCATGATGAACTACATTTTTTTCTGTAAAAACTGTTCACCTACTGGATTGGAGAGTTTCAAGAAAAATCAAGCATGTAAGAATGGTTTTTTAATCTATATGACCAGCAAGGTGTTTAGTGTTAGAAAGAAACATGTTGGGACCAGCTGACAACGAACCACTGTTTGATACTGCTGGACTAACAGTATGTCAATGGGCGGAAACGAACAAACATCTGTTTCAGCGTGCGGTGGAGGAAACAAGCAGAAAAAAAAGGGGGGGGAAAGGAGAAAAAATCAAATCGACCTTTTTTCAATCTAGCAAAACACACCTCCCTTCCGCTAACTCTCCTTCCGTGTTTAGAGCTCTATGTCTTACATCGACTCTTTTCTAGTTCCTCCCCATTTTTCCAAATAAAACATTAGCTGGGGAAACGCAGAAATCTGTATCAAATACCAGTATCAATAGAAGTCAATATAATTACATTTTGATAATAGCAGTGTTTTTAATTCCCTAAAGAAAATATTTTGGCAGTAGTCTTCTAAATTAGATATCTTATGCACACTAAGTCATTTGGTTTAAACAAACACAAACTAAATAAAAAAATAAAGTTTATATTTATGTGAGACATAATCTGATTGAATTTAGGCACCCGTAATATTTAATTCTGATACCTGCTTATAACTTATTGAAGATATTGTATATGAATCAAAATAAAGTTGCAGCCTATACACATCTACGTGTGTAACCACAAATTCAAAAATCTTTGTCTGGGGTGTTGCACTTAAAACTATTCACCAGTTAAAAAAAATTATTTTTCCTTATTTTACCATCCGGAATAAATAAAATATAATTAGTTGGATTTATCCATCTACAAATGTTTATAGTAACTTTGGGTCAAATTCCTTTGATGTCGTTGAGTGATACAGTTGGCAACAGTGGTGACAGCCAGGTCACCAGTTTGGGCCATCAGTTTGTTCGTCAAATTGTAATCAAACCGTAACATAAAACATTCTTGAAATTGTATGGAAAAGATATGAAGTTTAAAACAAAAATCTTATGTACTTGGCCAAAGTTAAACTTCCTGACTTTAGGGAAGCACTTACCCGACCACATCATATCTTGAAACGTGTTAACTTATGTAAAAATGGCCCGATCTAAATTACATTTGACTTAGAGGTTTAACTTTTTTCAGTTAAAAGCCCACATAGTAAATAATCCTTCTGATATTAATTTGGAATAAACAAGGGCCGTTCAGAAGGTAAGTTCCGTTCAAGCGTAGTTAAAGAAGTAGTAGTGGTAGCAGAATAATTTACATATCAGCATTTACGACTCAATGTGTGAGCAATTTTCATGTGCTCAGCATGTCATCATTGTGTTTTTAGGTATTTAGGTGAACCATAATACTGCTGCGCATAGGCTAAATTAAATTTAAAAAATATGAGCTTCTCAGTAGAAAGTCCTCTCAAATTTGAGACAGGCTATATTTTAAGGTTCCTTTTTCAAAAAAACCCTCAGCAACCAAAATTCTTCCTGAATTCTGTTAAGTGTATTGTTCTAAAATTAGAAGTAAAGGTATTGTTCGACAATTGGTATGATTTTTTAAGTGGTAGGATAAACATCCACAGTACCCTTGACAGAAGCCGTAACCTTGTGTTGTTAATGATGATCTTTTGAACAAAGTGGATGAAAAAATTTGCAAGAAACATCGTTTCACAATCAAAATTCCTTCTCGAGGACATGAACTAAATGTACAGATTATGTTTTGGTTGGTGAGTGCTATTTTTAGTATTTTTAAGAATCTCTCTTTTTCTATTTTTTTTTAATTAGGTAGGCGGTCTTCTTGCACCTTGCATGTGTCCCGCTCATATAGACTATTGATCTTTGTGTGGACATCAAGCAGAACAAGGAGTCAGGCAGTAGAGTATAGATGAACAGTTAAACTCTTAAAAGATAATGGCGGCGGATGGACTAGAAACCACGACATTGCTGCTGAGCTCCTGAAGTCCGGCACGCTACCGACTGCACCACCGACTCACTGAAAAACACAGTTTACGGTACCTTAAATTAGAGTACACCTCCAATTTGGCAGGACTTTTTATTGAGGCGCTCATGTTTTGAGGTTACATTTAGCAAACCCGCGCACTACTTCTCCAGCAATGCATGAACGGAACTTATTTTCTGGATGGCCCTCGTAGAAAAACGTTTTCTGGCTCTAAAATTGATGAAATTACAACCGTATAGAAGTGGTTTTATGTTACCTTTCCCTCTCCAGTTCGTCAGTCGTTGAAAACACATAATAAAACATGACATTTAACCCTTTTAGTGCTCAGCGACGCCACATTTAGCGCCTTAAGTGCGAGCGTCGCTGTCGGCGACGTTGCGTATTTTATATATTACGACGTACGCATTGTTGATGTACTGGCTTAAAATCATACCAAAACCACCCAAATGCTTCAAACTATGGATTCCAATGCTATTTCACTCTTTTGCTGTCGTTAGATGTCAGCTGTCTGTACTTCAATTCTTGGTTTTTGACGTAAGCGTCTGGCGTCTTGGTCTGCTATTACGGCTAGTTTCAAACAGTGATTCAAAACAAAACTTTGTTGTTATGGGTTTATTTTATAAGTTAAGTTTTATTTTATTGCCTTTCCGAGTTATAAAGAGTATTTTCTAAGAAAAATGAGTAAATATATATCGCATGAAATGAAAACTTAGAGTCAAATTCAGTGAAATGTAGTATTGCGAATACCGTGTTTCGGCGGTACGTATTCCTGATTGCAAAAGTTTATCAGAGGGTTCATTTCATTTCTGAGGATTATTGTGTTGGACTGAAATGAAAAGTATTATATCTTTAGTGTAACCTAAAGGTTTATGGATTTACATACTTCTCTTTTCTCTCTTCTTTATCGAACTTTTCAACTACTTCCTTTCATAGGTTAGGCCCCTAGGCTTGTAGATTTTCTAGGCGTAGGTTAGTGCATGTTTCTGTTCTTGTTTTCTCTGTCTTGGTGTGAAATAATATGCATGTCTGCATGAACTTTATATAGTTTATTAGATCCTAATTGTTATTATTAAATTTTTTACAAATCTTAAAACAATGGATCGTGAAAACTTGGCTGGTGACGATGAGAGGCTCAGAGCTCTAATAAATGACATAAGCAGTGCTGGTGAAAGTGACACTCTTACAATAGATCAGTCATATATTAGTAACTATCAAGTAAATGATGAAAGTGAAGATGATGATGTGCCTACAATGGACGATGAAGTGAATGATAGCGACATTGACATCCCTAGTGAACTGGATGACCCTGATGAGGACCAAGACTATGTCCGTCTGAAGGTGAAATGGACGAAACTTTAGAATTTGTGTCCGCAACTCCAAAAAAAAGAAAATTAGTGACAGGTAGGCCTATGTTTGAACTTCACTATAATGCTAATGTAGATTCCTACGTCCCTCCAAGTCCAATAAGACTCAACGAGCCCCCTCAGTTTGAGCCCTTAGTAGCACCTTTAACCGATCCTATCGAAGAATTTATTGATGACCCACCTCTAGGCCGGGATGAAATTGGTCATACTGAGGATAATGTGCCCCCAGAAGGTAGGCCTGTACCAAATGAAGCCAGGCCTGATCAACTCAATCAGAACGAGCCTATTTTGAATGTTGGTGAAGAAGTTGACGACCCAAACAATGGTTGGGATGAAATTGGACCTGAGGTAGATTTTCCTCTTCGCCCAATCACTTACCAGGAAGTTCCAGGGCCCAAACACATGCCATCAGTAGATTCACCACCGATTGCATATTTTAAATTATTTTTTATCACCATGTTGTTTCAGAGCGTTGTAAGGGAAACCAACAGATATGCAGATCAATGTTTGCAGTGCTCTGAATTCAAAGACCACTCCAGAGAAAAAAAATGGCTGCTAACTTGTATACCTGAAATTAAAGGTTTCATAGCCTGCATTTTGAATATGGGTCTAATAAGGAAACCCACAATTTTCTCTTATTGGTCGACCAACCCAATATCAGCTACCCCATGGTTTAGGCAAATGTTTACCAGAGATCGATTCCAACTATTACTCAGATTCTTTCACCTAGTAAATAATGACGTGATTGCTCAAAGACCTTATGATCAATGTGCAAAATTTCAGCCTATTGTAGACCATGCTAATGTTCTTTTTAGACACTACTACACGCCTCATGAGCAGCTATCGGTTGATGAGTCTCTAATTGGAACGAAATCCCACACCGTATTGCACCAATACCTCCCTAAAAAACAACATCATAGTTGGGGGGTGAAAGTGGATGTTGTGTGATTCAGTCGTCAACTATGTCTTGGGCTTTTATGTTTACAAAGGAAAAAAAGTGACTGCGAATGAAAAACAAGAACAGAATGAGTTTGGACAAGGCTATGTAGTCGTAAAAAAACTGCTATCCATTGGTAATTATCTAAACAAAGGTTTCCATGTCTTCACTGATAACTTTTTTGATTCAATTCCTTTAGCTTTGCGCCTGTATGAATTAGGAACATATCTTACTGCGACAATCAGATCAAATCGTAAAGGCCTTCCAGCAGCCATAAAAGAGAAATTCGATGTTGGGGTGACCAAATTTTTCAAAAAGGGATTTTTGCTACTGTGTGGACATAAGGACAAAAAGTCCCAAAAGAAACAAGTTTTATTGATATCCTCATCATCACAGGCAACCAGAAGTGAAGTAAGACGAAGAGTTTGGAGGCAGGCTGATGAAGAAGTTGTAATGAAACCTGATGTGATTTTGGAATATAATTAATACATGGGGGGGATTAACA
Source organism: Flexamia atlantica (assembly GCA_035578135.1). Lineage (NCBI taxonomy): Eukaryota > Metazoa > Arthropoda > Insecta > Hemiptera > Cicadellidae > Flexamia > Flexamia atlantica. Next base: position 87,468,015 of record JAQJVK010000001.1, read on the forward strand.
TTTCAGACATGATGGTATACGCCTACCTGGATGAGCGCAGGACTGTCAAGTTGTGGAAAAAAGTAGTGTTTAGTATTTTTTCCAGAATGGTGCTAAATTCTTACATTATTTATAAAGAAAATGTAAAAGTAAATGGAAATAGCAAACCCATGAATAGATATAAATTCACGGAACTTAGTGCAAGACCTTGGTAAGGAGTGGCTTGTCGCAAAGACCCAACGACCAGCAGAGCCAGTACTACGCCTAAATCCAAATCCAGGACCTCCTAACCTTTTTGGCGTCAAGAAATTGCCTGATAGAAAATTGAGACTTTGCAAAGAATGCAGTACAGAAAACACAAAGCATAGATCAGCTTTTGTTTGTGTTCGATATGATAAAGGGCTTCACCCTGAGTGTATACCAAACCATAAATGTTAGTGTACTAGTGTTCTCAGTGAAAAACACTGTAAATATAGGTATAATTCATGTGTATTTCGGTAGAATAATGTTTGATGTATAAATTACTGTGGACGGACTGTGGAATAACAAGACTGTAAAACTATGGTGTATAAAAAAATTTTCAAATTTGAAACTTACCATGGAAACAGGAATAAGGCAAAGAAATAAATATTATTTGTCATATATACTCATTTTCATTTTATTACTCTTTATTGCATGGCTTTCATCTTATGAATGGGATTTATATAAAATGAACTTACACTTACGGTAGGCCTATCTAATTTTTATCGTTCACAATATGTTAATAAATTGCGATTCTTCCTAAAATACGCTTTTCTTTCTTATTCCATAAACTTTTTTTATTTCTATACATAGAATAAAAGTAATTTCATCAAAATGCTATTCACAATATGCACTTTATATGGTTCCATGTAAATGCTGGAAAAAATATTCCTGAAACTGTCTTTTTAGGCTATGGCAAAGTACTTTTTTCCAAAATAAATTTTTGTTTACTACCTAAAAAAATAAAATACATATTTAGGCATAATTGTACCATTAGTCCATTGTAAATCAATTTGTGTGCAAAATGAAACACACCTGGTGAAAATATTTTGAAACATGGGTGAGATATAAGCGTTTTTTAGGATCTTACATTTTTTGGCCAAAGTACGCTATTCTTTCATTTTTCTGTAAAATTTTTATTTGTAATCATAGAATGATAATTTTTTCACCAAAATGTTCTCTATAAAATTTACTTTACAGAGAGTTCAATGTAAATGCTGGAATAAATATTCATGAACCTTACTTTTCATGTCAAAATAAAAATATATTTTTTCTTTCAAAATAAATTAATATTTTTTATGTAAAAAAATTACAAAACCCATATTCAGAAAAAAATGTGTCACTAGTTCATAGTCAATCAATTTATATGCAAAATGAAACTTATCTAGTGAAAATATCTTGAAAAATGGAGGAGATATAAACATTTTTCTAGGATCTTACATTTTTTGGCCAAATCCCTTAGCATTTTCCACTATCGCAGCGCATATAGGCAGTAGCATTAAAAGGGTTAAACATAAAATAATAAAACATTTAAACACCGCCGCCGCTCCCCTGAGTGTTCTGCCGGCAGCCGCGACGGAGACTGACCAAGTCGGGTGTTTTGACCGTTCATAGTAGGCCTACTCGTTTAATAAGTTTTTTAAATGTCATGTTTTATTATATGTTTTGTGTTTGACTGTTTTTATCGGAAATGTTACGACCGCAACCGAATCAGAGTGCAAGAAGCTTAATGTTAATATTGTTTCTACTTGATAATGACGCAAAATAAGCGTTGAAACTTAAGTCATAGTTTTCAACAACGACTGACGAACTGGAGACGGAAAAGGTCACCTAAAACCACTTTATTAGTTCACCAGTTCAGGGCAATACAATGAGTAAATTATTACAACCGTATTGCAGTCTGAGACATGGCCTAGTCTTTATTTTGAACCTGTTGATAAAAATACAATATTTTTATTCAGTATTTCATGCTCCGTTTTAATACTTATTTTCTTTAAATTTTGTCAAGACATAAACCGTATTAATCCTAGCAAAGCAGTCAGAAATATTAAATGTAAACATTTGTTCAGAAAAGTTAGTAAAATTAACAAACAATAAAAAAAACATACATCCTCCAAGAAAGAATATTAGAAATAAAATAAAAAAATCTAGTTATATAAATAATTAAATCATCTTGGAAGACTATTAATTCTGAAATAGGGATTAGCCATGAGAATACAGAAAACATATTAAAAATCATTTGCTCGCTTATTTATTAACATATTGTAATAAAACTTGGTAAGTAGCTTCATCTAATTGATATCTACTGGATTATGGTCTACAATCCCCTATTATCATTTCTGTGGCAGCAAATCTGCATTCTTATTTTCTGTTTTCTTATGTAGGATATTAAGCCCTTAGGCGCGGAGTAACTTGCTCCCCGCATGATCAGTAGCGCGCAGTTTAATTACATGATCAACACCAACACGCGGGGTTTCGTCTCAACGCGACGAACGCGATACTGCAGAACTCGTGGCTTGGACGTAGTTCCAGAAAAATCCACTAGATTGCAGCACCAAACGGTCTGCCACTCGTCAGGGTCAGTTGTACAGTCTTAGAAAGGAAAAACCTAGCAGAACAGTTGTACCAACAAAATAACGAAATAAATCAGCTGAAAACGTCAAATCCGAGTAAACTTGGGCGTCGCGCGGAAGGCACTTAGATGCCCCACGAGATATCTCGTACGTCGCGCTGAAGTGCACAGAATACTACCACGAGCTAACTCATGCGTTGTGGTTAAGGAGTTAAGTATGCTCATTCAGGGATTTACTTGATATGAATAGATTATTTATTTAATACATTTTTACTAGGGGTGTGCAAGTATTCGACCGGTCGAGCTTTTTAGGTTGAGCTTTTCAGTATTCGGCTCGGCTCGACTTTTTTGAAAAAGCTCGATACTCGAGCTGAGCTTTTGATAAGAGAGTTCTTATCGGAGAGATAATTATTGCGATCCGTGTTTGGTCACGTTAAACGGGAAGAGCGTTTCCCTCTCACGAAAAACAAACAAAAAATATTCCCTAGTGATAACGAAAGGACATTGACAGGTAACAAGAAATGTTATCCCTATTAGACGGAAATCGGAGCTATATTTGGTTGACCTTGGAGACCGGCGCGAAATACAGCATTTCAGTCTATTGCTTTATCATGGCTTATCTCTTGAATGGTATACCTACAAGTTTCATTTTGGTCTCATTTGATTTATAAAAATAAGACAATACATATAAGCTATGATCTAAATAGTTGTATGACAAGCAGTTTATATTTTTGCATTTTGTAGCAAGGATTCCTTATCTCCTAATTAACTCACACTCTCTGACATACGCACGCACGCCCTGAGTCAGACAATGACAAAAACAGGTTCAAAAACCATAGTTGGAGTAAACAACCTCCACCCCTCCCCCTCCCTGGCCACTGGTGAGAGTGTGAGAGGTAAATAAAAAAAAATAAATAAAAATGTCTTTTATTGATCAAGCGTTTTTCAGTTATAACTGATTTTCAAAATAACTCTCGTCATACAAATTCAATCTTACACACATAAAAAATATATATATTATTTACAAAAAGAATAGCAACATCTAAAACCTAACAAAAATAAAACGGCAGTCAATCTAATTTTCAATAAAACATTTAATTTTGTTCTTAAATGAACCTATTGACTGCTCTTTGAGCTTCGCTGGGAGTCCATTATACAACGACGGACCGAAATAGGCGAAACCTCTCCTGCCAACCTCGCGACTTATCCTCGGAAAATGGAGGAGCTTGTCTTGCCGGGTGCTTCGCAAAGCGACATTCTGCCGAAGGGAGAGTTTGTCACAGAGGTACTGAGGCTCTCCAACAATGAGAGCTTTGTGGACCAAACAGCAGGTCAGCACTCTACATACGGCATCCATAGGGAGTAGATGTAAGGCCTCCCTAAGAGGTGACACATGGTCACGGCGGCTGAGGCAGAACACAAACCTAATGGCGCTGTTCTGAACCTTTTGTATTCTCCCAATATTCTCTTTAGAGATACTATTACCGTATGCAGGATAGCAGTATTGAAAAACTGATAGAATCAGTGACTGCACAAGCTGAATTTTTGCTGGCTCTGGTAACAAGTTCCTGAACCTGTACAGCCCCCTCAACCTGCCAACGGCACGCTGGATAGTCTGACTAATGTGGTCAGAAAAGGAGAGATCACTGTCCAATGTGACACCAAGAGTTTTTAGGCTGTCACTTATCACAAGCTCCTCACCATTTAACATAATGTTCAGAGATCTCAATTTTAGGGACTGTACAAATATGTTTGGGGCTACATAGATTGCACTGCACTTCTTTACATTCATCTTCAGGCCGTTCTTGACAAACCAACAAGAGATTTTCTGTAGGTCGTCATTCATGCAGTCAATTGCATATGCAGCTGTCTCAGGAAAGTAACTTAACTGCAGCTGACAATCGTCAGCGTACATGTGGACCGTGCAATGCTGTACACATCTTGGAAAGTCCGATGTATACAGGTTAAACAAAATAGGTCCCAGACAGCTACCTTGAGGTACACCACAATCCTTTATAAGCAACTCAGATGTCTCATTTCCCACTCTGGTGACCTGCGCTCTGTGATTTAAGTAGGACATAAACCAATTAACTGCATCTCTGCCAAATCCGTAGTAGTGCATCTTTGCAAGCAAAAGCTCATGATTTAGAGAGTCAAAAGCTTGTGAATAATCAAGCATGACAACCGTGCTGTATTTGCCCTCATCTTTTGCTCTGAACAAATCATCAAACATATTCACCAAGGCAGTGCATGTACTGTGGTTTTTTCTAAACCCAGACTGTAATTTTGGCAAAATACATTCAGAATTAATAAAATACATCATTTGACGAATGACAGCTTTCTCTAATATTTTTGAAAAGGCAGGCAGTATCGATATTGGTCTTAGTTGTTGCACGCTTTTTGGGCTCACAGTTTTAGGGAGGGGATGCATAATACTATGTTTCCATTTCTCAGGAAATCTCCCTTCTCTCAGTGACTCGTTCACAAGGTGTGTAATGGCCGAGATCGCAAATGGGCTCACTGATCGGATCATATCGATGGAAATTTCATCACTACCAACAGCGCTAGATTTAATTTCTTTCATGATTTCTATAATCTCATTCTCGGTGGTAGCTCTAAAATTAAAGATGGTCTCAGAGCCGTTAAATCGATTATTTCTAAAGAAATTCAAGTTTTCATCAGAGATGTCTATATCAGAGCCCATTTCTTGAAAGTATTTGTTTATTTCATTTGGAGTGATTTCAGGTGGTATGTCGATGTCGTTACTCTTTCCCAAAACATCACACTGCCTCAAGCAAGACCAGAAATCTTTTGGATTCTTGCTATTTCCAAGTTTGTCGGAGAAATACTTTTTCTTTTCAATCCACACCAATCTATTCAACAAATTCCGTACATTCTTATAGTTTTGCCATTCTTCATCGCCCCTGGTCTTCCAGTACTTGTTTCTTAATTTATTTTTTATCCTAGTGAGCCTTTTGATCTCATTTGTTCTCCAGGGTGCTTTTTTCTTAGTCACTCTTTTACGAACAATTGGTGCGTTCTCATCATATATTTTCCTTATATTCGAGGTGATGAATTGTTCAACATTTTCAACTCCTTGTATTGATAGGGCATCATTCCAATCAATTTCTGAAATCTGAGTTACAACACGATCCGGCTCAAACCTAGAAAAGTCTCTATATGTTATAAACTTCGCTTTCTTTTTGTCTTTCTAACATACGATCTCACAATAAACAAGCTTATGATCAGTAATTTTCACACCTCTGTGATCTTTAATACTTGATGTGTCTATCACGCCGTTCCTCTTGACCTCAACCCCCTTGTCCACTATAATGTGGTCTATCAAGGTGGCTGAGTTTGCTGTCACTCTAGTTGGCTCACTTATTAATTGAATAGCATTGGTTTCCTTCAAGAGTCGGCTAAGGTACTTAGATTCATAACATACATTACTCATTAAGTCAATATTGTTGTCTCCCAAGTATATCACTGAGTTTACTTCAGCTGCTAGGTCAACAAAAAGGGAATGAAACAAAGTTGAAAGGTGTGTATACCTCACATAAGACGGTCTGTAGCCCACGCAAATGCCAAGCCTTACACCCTTCACTTTCAAAACAATGCATACAGATTCCAAACCCGGGGATAATTCCTCAGAAAGAGCATGCTCCTCAAATAGTATGCCATCTCTGACATAAATAACCACACCACCACCAACCTCCTCCGCTGATGGAATTGATGAATTTTGATGGCGGTCACAGCGGAGCATGGAATACCCCCTAATTCGAAAGCTATCTGAAGGTGTACCTGGAAGAAGCCAAGTCTCAGTAACTCCGAGGACATCAAAGTCATAATCCCTTAGTAGTGAACACATTTCGTCAAACCCTGTGTTCAGTGAACGGATGTTCAAATGAGCTACTTTGAGACTGCTTATGGCCTCCCGCTCAACTAGTTTCCCGAGTTAGAGGATGACAAACTCTTTCGAGAATCATCCCCACCCCCAGAAACCAAGCCGAGATGGGAGGTTGATGCCTCTTCCTGTACACTGGGTGAGGCTGGCTCCAGAGAATGCATCATGCCACTGATGGTTTCCACAATCAGTGATCCTAAACGTGACACTCCTCTCCGGTTGAGATGAACACCATCTCGAGCAAGACCCCTTCGCGAAAGCACCCGGTTGACGTCAACAAAGGTCACGCCGAAGTTCTGGCACATCAGCTCCAACTGAAAATTAAAATTATATAGAGATCTATTAGACAAATCTTTTCGCACTAAAATGCTGTTGAGCACAACATTTGCCAAAGGAAATTTAGTTCTGACAGTGTAGAGCAAATCCGCCATGCTGTGAAGGGCCTCACGCTTTCCCTGCCCGCCATTGTACCCTGGACCCCCATTGTAGCCTTTCCTTAAATTATTTGTACCCACATGGATATAAATCAAAGTAAAATTCTTATCTACATGTTCTAAAATTCTTAATCTGATGTCGTCTATTTTACCACCCGGACAAAACTCAACGACGGCACCTTCCGCACAACAACTGTTCCCTGCATACCTCAACAGAGAGTCACCAATCACGAGCACTTTGCTCAAGTCCTTTGTCTATAGTGTCTTTCAAACAAACATTCTGCTCCCTCACTTTTTCCAACTGTTCAGTTAAGCTACATAACTTATTTTCATAATCATCTTCTAATTCTAAACATGCCACAGATTTATCTTTGAAACTTTTATCTAAATTTAAGCATCTACTTTCAGCAACTTCCAGATTTTCTCTTAACAATTCTATTTCCTGTTTCAAATCACAATTTTGTTTACACAAATCATTAAGTTTTGATAAAAAAGAAGATACATGAGGTACAAGACTAGCAGTGTATTCCTCTCCAAATGTTGCTACTGTGCTTTTTAACTCATTGTAAAAGGTAGAAGCTAGCTCAATCACTTCATCATCAATATAATGTAACCCTTCAATAAGATTAAGTAATTCACTGGACCTAGTAATTCTGGGCATTTTGAAAAAGCTTATAATCTAAATATATACAACTTATTCTAAACAATAACAAAACACAAACAAGGTATTAACGATAATATAATTTGAAAAAAAATATATATTTTACAAAAACGTTAAGTCTTCTGCCGTTGATTGTGGGTATTATGCAAACAGCACTTCAGCGACGTTTTCAGATTGTGTCACAGAGATTGAAGGCGCTAAGAGAAACTAGGATGGATGTAACGCCGTAGATTGTATGTGATAGGCAAACAGCAGTTCTTTAACGTCTCGAGATTGCGTCGCCAAGATTGAAGGCGCTGAGAGAATCCAGCGTGGACGTAGCGGCCGGGCGCACTGCACTGGACAAGTTTGACAGATGTTAGTCACGGTGTTGGCAGTCCTGAGTCGGCTGCGCGGCGGGCCTGCGCTACGGACGAATTAGCAGCCAAACATGCCGTTTTCAAAACTTTGGTTATCACACCGTTAGTTTGTACTTTGTGACATTTATTTACTTACAGTTAATAACACACTGAAGCAATACACCATATTTGTCCGCACATAAAAACAACTCAATAATAACAGCACGACTGCTTCAGAACATTAAAAATAATATAGAAAATATTTAATATTATTTTAATATTATTTTTAGGTAGCTGTTTCTTTCTTACTCTCTATGCCGTCCTTATTTATGTTCTTTTTTTCATCATTTTCTTAAACTGTACATTATTTTCTTCACTTAAGTTTAGAAATGCAACTAATTTTAGGATTACAATAATCAATTATTGTTGGTATTAAAAATAAAAAAAAATAAAATGGTCTTTATTTTGAAGCGGTTTTCAACAAGGTTGATTTTCAAAACAACTCAAGTCATATATATACAGTAAAATTACAGTCAACCACAATAATAAATTAAACAATCTAGATTACTAACTAATTGTAAAACATAACAATGATAACTTATTCTACTTAGTAAACAAAAGATCGAAAACTTTTCTTTTAATGTTTTTGGCTCTTTCTGGACCATCCCTTCCGGCTGAAATAAAGGTATTCAAAATGAAAGGAGCAAAGTAGCTCAAACGTTTCCGCTCTAGCTCCCTACGAACGCGAGGCAGCTCAAGCACGGCATCCTGCCTTGTTATGCGGGATCGCACCTTTGACCGAGTCCTCAGCTTCTCTCGCAAATATGCAGGTCTGTTGGATTCCAAGATCCTTTGGATTACCATGGCCGTGCGAAGGGTACAGACATCAGACATAGGCAATAAACCCAGGTCTGTTCGTGTGTTCGAGATATGGTCATATTTCCTTAAACCACAAACAAATCTGACACACATATTCTGCACCCTCTGCAACCTCTGCATGTCCCTTGCAATAACAACATTGCTGTAAACGGGAAGGCCATAATCCAGCGCAGAGAGCACTAAGGCCTGGTCAAGACGAAGCCTTGTATCATGTGGGAGGAGGTGTTTGTTTCTGTACAGCACTCTCAAACGAGAAACGGCTTTCTGGCATATGGTACTCACATGACTTGAAAAGGTGAGACCAGTATCGAACACGATGCCAAGAAGTTTGGCGGACTCGCACTCTTTCAACGATGTTCCTCCAATGGATACTTTTGTGGCCGATGGTGGAGGTAAAGATTTGCTACATGGGAAATTGAGCAAGACACACTTGTCAGTGTTGAGTTTTACACCATGACCCATTGACCACTTGTGGACCGAGTTCAAGTCCCAAGTTCATGAGCTGAATAGCTTGGTCAGCAAGGTCTGATCTGTAAGAGAGACTCAACTGAGCATCGTCGGCATAGGAATAGAGTTTGCAGTGCTGAACAGAGTCACCAATAGTGGCAGCAAACAGCATGAATAGAATGGGTCCAAGGCAGGTACCCTGCGGGACACCCAGTGACCTACTGATGGAAGAGGAAACTTCAATGCCAATTGTGGTACTCTGCCTCCTTCCGCTTAAGTAGGATGTAAACCAGGCAACTGATTCACGCTGTACTCTGTAATACCTCATGATGGCCAACAACATATCATGGTCTATGGAGTCAAAAGCACGAGAAAAATCCAACATCACCAAAGCTGTGGATTTCCTCTCTACTTTTGCGTTGATCAGATCATCGCAAACGTGTAAGAGAGCGGTTGTTGTGCTAAATTCTTTACGAAAACCAGATTGGAAAGGAGGAATGATGTTTTCCCGCTCAAGAAACTCCACAAACTGTCCAGCCACTAACTTCTCAAGAACCTTTGACAAGGCAGGCAACACAGATATAGGACGCAACTCAGTGACCATAGCTGGAGTTTTAACCTTCGGCAATGAGATGACAATAGCCTCCTTCCATGCCTCAGGAAAAACACCAGTAGCTAATGACCTATTCAAGAGGTGGGTTATGCCATCAATAACATATGGACCAACCATCTTTATCATGGCAATAGTTATTCCATCATTTCCAACAGCTCCTTTTTTATGCTTTTAATTGCCTCCTTAACTTCTCTACAAGAAACAGATCTAAACCTAAATTGATCTCTAACATTCGCAGCTGTATTATTCATATAAAACTCCAAGCAGTGTTCACTCACAGAATTCCCTTTTGCCATATCTACAAAATATTTTTTAATGCCCTCAGGATCCTTTAAGAAACATGGAATGTCATAAGTTTGTGATTTATTGATTCCACAGGCTTTGATTTTAGCCCAAAATTCAGCAGATTTCTTACACCCTGTCAGTTCCGTTTGAAAATATTTCTGCTTGGAAGCTCTAATATGGATATTCAGTTTGTTTCTGGCTTTGCAGTATGCCTTTCTGTCATCATCAAACCCAGTCTGACTCATTCTCTTTTTCCAATAATTTTTATCTTTTGTAAGGTTGACAGCATCTCTTGTTCTCAAAGGAGCTTTATATCTAGTGACTTTTTTCTTCACCACAGGAGCGTTTTCATCAAAAACTTTTAGAATGGCGGTATATAACTTTTCCAAAACGGTTTCAACATCTGTAATTTTTAAAACATCATCCCATTTTATTTTGGCTACACTATTCAACATGTTCTCAACACAGAAGCAAAGAAAAATCTCTATACTGTACTGACCAGGTCTTTTTGGTTTTTCTATGTTAATATCACAGTAAGTCAACATATGGTCAGATATTCTCACACCTCTATGGTCAAATATTGAAGACATGTCTACCACATCACAGCCAGCAATTTTGATATCTTTGTTGACAATGATATGGTCAATAAGTGTGGCTGATGTTTTTGTGACACGTGTGGGTTTGTCAACTAGCTGTACTAAATCAAGGGCTTTAAATTGCTTGTTCAAGAACCTTGTTTCTGGAAGAGAGGGATCAAGGAGATTTATATTCAGATCTCCCATTACAACCATTCTATCTGCAAACTCTGTCATATCATAATAAAGAAATGCAAGAAAGGGTTCTAAGCAATACACGAGATACTCTCATGCCTGTACAAAATACATATGCACAACGTTTCGCCATTTATTCTAACCACACATCAAATATTCTCAGGAAACGTGCAATTATCATCATTTATGTCATGCAAAACAAACTGGACGTGATTCTTTTTCTTTCTTTCTTTTTATCTTGTTTGCTTTCACAGGCAGGACTAAATGTCATGTTGCCTCATTTTAACTTTAATTTATAATTTCACTTAACTTATCTCAGACTGTATGTTCTTATTGGTGTTATGAGTCTATCTCGATTAGTCACATACACATCAGACACTGACCTGTAATAAAAGAAAACACATGTTAACTTTGGTTAGGTTGACTATTTCTGTTGTTTGGAATTAAAGAATAGGAAAAGGTAGGTTGGTCTTCACGCCTGGGGCCTATCAGGCTGGGACTCCAGAAAAGGGAGGGCCGCGGGAAGAAGAAAACCGGGAGCCCAGGAAAACCTAAGATTACTTTTTTTTTGCCAAACTTAAAGCTGTTTGTTAATAGATTTTAGGAAGTCTAGAATTGGTTCCATGTGTTTGAATTTTCCAGTTTGAGCATTTCCACCAATGATGGGGGAATTTTCCAATTTTCTTTTCTTAGTTTGTTGAAGAGGATATCCCGATTTCTTTTGTAGGCTGTGCAGTGTAATACAATATGTTCCAGGGTTTCTGGTTCATTTTTGTTACAGCTGATACAAAGTGGTGATTCAACTTTTCTCATTTGATACATTCTGGTTCTGTTGTAGGAGTGACCAAATCTTTATCTGCAGATGGTACTTGTATTTGTTCTGTTTAGTTGTGTCATATTAAACCATGGAACTTTGATTACTGTTGGTTGAATTAACTTGTCCCAATTTCCGACTTCAGAGGTTTGAAAGTTCTGATAGTTGTTATAAGAGTATTTTTGTTTAAATATTCGAAGGATATCCATGTTAGTGAGCTCAAAAGTTTCTTCTATGCTTTGATCACTGTTGGCTGCTGTCTTTGCTAACTTGTTAGCTTTTTCATTCCCTTCTATTCCTACATGGGCTGGTATCCAGTGAATTGTGACTTTTAGGTTTGATCTCATCAGTTTGGTTATAATGCTATAAATCATTGGTTCGTTAATAATAACATTGATCCCTTGTTCCAATAATTCTATTGCTACCAGTGAATCTGTAAAGATGACATACTCTGAAATTCTATTGCTACCAATGAATCTGTAAAGATGACATACTCTGAATTTCTTCTATCTTCAGTAATTTTATTCACTGCCCTTTCTATGGCAAAAAGCTCAGCCGATATGTTTGTTGCCTCGGGTGGGAGTTTGAAGCCTAATTCTAGGTTTTCTGATAGACTGAAAATTCCTGAGCCTACTTTGTGGTTGCTTTTTGAGCCATCTGTGAATATTTGCTTATGATTTTGGAAGTTTTTGTTTATGATTTGTAACATTATGTTTTTTATTGCCATAGGGGGGAGTTCATTCTTTATCCCTGTTTTGTTATCAATGTCTTTTTTTAATCTTATATTCGTCTTCAATATGTTTGGTGGGTGATCTAGCAGGTGGTAGTTTGTCGAATTTTCATTGATGTGTGGGTCTTTTATTATGCTTCGGCAGTAGTTATACGAGCCAACTATCAATGGAGTCTTCTTTTTTTCCCAGTAGGGGTGATGTTCTGCATACATTGAGAGCTCTGTAATTGGTAGATAGGCTGGATGAATGAGTTCTCTTAATATTTTTAGAGCAGTTTTATCTGATAAAAGTTTTCTTCTCAATTCCAATGGTACCAAAGCTGTTTCTCTGTGCATTGCCTGTACTGGAGTTGATTTTAAAGCACCTAGACAATTTCGCATTGCTGAGTTTTGAAACTTTTCTAATTTATTGATTTGGTACCTTGGTAGGTTGCTTAAAAGTACTCCCCCATATTCCATTTTGGGTCTGATTAATGTCTTGTAAATTGTTAACAGAAATTTTGGATGTGCTCCTTTCCTGCGAGAAATTTTTAGGATGTCCAATTCTTTAAAGCATGTTGAGTGAATATTTTCTATATGTTTGTCATACTTCAGCTTATTGTCGATTTCTATTCCTAGGATCCTGTGATGATTGACTTCTGGTATTTCTGTTCCATTGCGTTTGAAAATGTGATTCCTTGGAGTTTTTTTCCTTGAAAATATTAGAATTTTACTTTTTGTGGCATTAAATTGTAGACCCCTGTTTTGAAAGTTTTCATTTAACCTGTTCAGATTTTCTTGTAAAGATACATAAGCTGTTGATTCAATTTTACCTCCAGAATACAAAACTATATCATCCGCAAATTGGAGTGATTTTACATTTTCTAATAATATGTTGTTTAAGTCAGCTATGTATATGGAGAACAGAGAGGGGCTGAGTGTACATCCCTGGGGAAGTCCTGTATGTACTAGTCTTGAAACCTTGAAGGTGTCACTTTGTACGACTACTGTTCTTGCTTTTAAGCAATTAAATATGTAGGTTATAAGGCATACAGGTACATTCATAATGATCATTTTTGTAATCAAAATGCTAATATTGACTGTATCATAAGCTTTGCTTAGGTCTAGAGAGGCTACTTACTACCATTGTTTTGTTTTGAGTTTTGGATATTTCTATTTCAGTTGTCATGGTGATTATATGATCTATGCAGCCTCTTCGCTTTCTGAAACCACATTGGGTTGGGGGGATTTTTTCCTGTTTTTCTAAGAACCGTTCTAATCTATTTTTTACCATACTGTTTAATATTTTAATGGAACAGCACATTAGTGAGATGGGTCTGTAGGAACTTTCGTTTAATGGGTCTGTATTTGGTTTTAGAAGTGGAAATACTTTTATTTGTTTCCAGCTTTCTGGGAGGAATTGGCCTTGCTTTTCCCATATTTCATTGTAAATGTTTAGCAAAACATTGAGTGCATTCGAAAGGAGGTTTTTCAGCATTGAGTAGGCTATTTTGTCCACTCCTGGAGCCGAGTATTTTTTTTTGTTTGCTAGTACTATCATTAACTCTTTCTGAGAGAATTTGTCTACTAACCTATTGTCATTGACTGCACATGTTGGCATTTTAATTTCATTTATTGATGGAACATATGGGGGGGCTATGATGTTCATAAACTTTTCTGCTAGGTCAATGTTCTTATATACCTGATTTTCCTTCTTTGTGAAAGTTTTCCTTGGAAATGTTTCACAAGTCGCCATGCGTTTGAGGTATTTTGGTTGCCTAAATCTGCACAGAGCTTTGCCCAGGCTTCTTCTTTGGCTTGTTTGATTGCCAGCCTGGCAAGGCGTACATAATATTTGTACTCTGCATAGGCTTGTGGGCTTAGATTTTGTCTGAATTTTTTAAAACTTAGTCTCCTTTGTGCTACTGCTTTGGAACAGTTTGTTGTCCACCATGGTTTAGGTTTAAATTTGCTATTGTGAGATTTAGGTTTGATGTAAGGTATGGTTTGTTCTGCTGCTTGATTTATTATTGTTTCTAACTCTGAAAATTTTAAAGCTTTTGACTCTCCTGTTAGTACTTCAATGTTTTTTTTTCAATTATTTCTGTATATTTTTTCCAGTGGGCTTTTTTGAAGTTTCTTTTGAACAAATTTTTCATGTTGTGTAGCAATTTGTTGTTGGAAGCTCTCATCATGAATTTTGATACATATTGGAAGGTGGTTAGAGCCACATGAGTCATTTTGAACTTTCCAGTCATTTATTACTAGGAAGAGGCTAGGTGTGACAAATGTTAAATCTATTGCACTTGATTATCTAAAGCTTGTGGGTATAGTTGTGTGGGTACCATCATTTAATAGTATTAAGTTGGTCTCAGTTAGTATATCCGTTATTATTTTGCCTCTTGAGTCACTTTTTTCACTACCCCATATGTGATGATGAGCGTTGAAATCACCACATATTATGGCATATTTATGATTTATTTTTAGTATTTCCTCCATTGTATCGTTATTTATTTTTCCATTAGTTAGGTAGTAGTTGTATATATGAATCTTATCATTAAGCGAGGGTATTTTGATAGCCACTCCTAGTCCCTGAACATGTGGGTGAAAGATTGATGGTCCTAGGTGTCTCCATTTCATTGTTTTGTGGACAAAGGTGGCTACTCCCCCATAACCATCTTGTCTATCCTGTCTTATTATAGTGAAGTCTTTGTTTTCCAGAGAATATTGTGACTTGAACCATGTTTCTTGTATTAATGCAATTTTAATTTTGTTTGTCCATTGATACTTTTCAAATTCAGCAAATTTTGAATAAAGAGATTGAGCATTCCATTGTAGAATTTTAATTTTGTCCATGATTTGATAATTTATTTAATCTTTGTGTTTCTTGGTTTCTTTTTGGCTATCTTGATAAGAAATTGGCTATTGGGTTAGGTATTGCTCTGTGTAACTCGTGGTTCTATTGATTGGCTTAAAATTTCACATAAGTTTTTTACAGCATTTGTTAGGTTATCTAGTTTATTTACTTCTGGTTTGTCTAGGTCATTTATTAGGGAGGTGGCCCATTTTTTGTACTTGATTTTAAATACCGCATCATTAAAAAGTGAAGTTAATTTATACTTATCGTTTTCAGGTTGTCTCACCCTTTCCTGTGGTGGGATTTTGCTTGTTTGTTGGGGGTCAGTTACCTTTTTTGACCCTTCATGTTGTTGGGGAGTGTAGGTTTGTGACTTCCTGTTTGTGTTTGACTTTAGTTTGCTTGGTCCGGGACCTTTCTTTATTGGGTTTGTTTTATATATATTGTGTTCACTTTGGCCGATTTCTTCCTCGTGATCTATTATCTTGAGGAAATTGAAGCTGTTATCTGACAATATGCTTACATTTGGGTTGGGTTGGAAAGGTTCCGGGTTTGTTTTCAGTTTCTGCGCATAGTTGTTTTGATGTTTAATGAATTTTCCATAGTTTTTTGGTTGTGCTTGGCTGGCAGTAATGAAATTCTCTTTCATTATGGCCATTCTTTCTTTTATTTTACTTTGCCTAATGTATTCTGGGCAGGCACACGAGTTTTTTGAGTGTGATCCTTCACAATGCCTACATTTTGTCTGGCTGGTGCAATTTTCTCCATGATAAGGTTCGCTACAAACTTTTTGGCTCTTACATTTCTTAGTTGAATGACCGTATAAGAAGCAGTTATAGCATAGCTGAACTGGATTAATATATTGTTTTACTTGGTATAAGACGTAGTTCAATTTAATTTCCTTAGGTAATGAAGTACCTGCAAATGTAACTTTCATCCAGTAGGTTTTTTTGACAACTCCATTTATAATTTTTGTTAATCTAAAAGCGTCAATAATTGGGTTATCGGCCAATGCTTCCTCTAGGACTTCTTCTGTTGTAACTTTTGGATCAATGTTAACTAGGCCTATGACCTGTATTCTGTTGTAGGGATTACAACTTTGTATTCCTTCAAGGCTTCTGAATGAATTATTCTATTAGCTGTCAAATGTGATTTGCAGATTACTACTAAACTTTTGCCTACTCTTTTGATATCGTAAATGTCATTGTGATGGCTCTTTATTATTTTGCCAACTTGATTGGGGTTAATTTTGCCCTTTGGATGAGATATTATAACCTCGTAAGGACCTTTGCTGAAACAGTCATATTGCTTCAGGATGGGTTTTGTTGGCTTATAGTTTGCGTTAGATCTTTTGTTTGGTGGGGACATTAGGTCATTTTGGGGATGATTAGTTTGAGAAGCATGACGGCTCATGATGGGTGACTTTGTATCGTCATGCACTCGTTTTTTCAGGGAAAAAGTTTTTTCATTTTCGTCTAGTCCAGTTTTTATTGGTAGACCTGGGAAATCTGAGTCATAATTATCTATGGAGGATATTGATTGCACTGCTAGAATAGTTTCCTCATCATCCATCTGTTCATTTCCATCTATGGTGCATGGACCCTAAGAGGAACTTAATTGTAGGCTAACCTTATTGTCTGTGTTTATTTTAACATGGGGTTAGTAAAATACTTACACACAGTTTGTTAGATGAACACAAATCACAAAGATGGGTGAAATCACAATAAGTAACAGAATAATTAGTTAATGGAGATACACTTAACATACAGCCTTTTGCCACTTGAGAATTTCCACCGCCCGAAAACAAACTGGACATGATTCTTTGTATAGACAGCCACTTCTCCTCTGTTTAGACCACTGCGGTCATTTCTGTCCTTCCTCAACAGAGAGTAACAAGGCATTTCCACTTCTTCTTAAGTTGTTTGGTCTGTCAGCCATGTTTCTGTCACCCCCAAAAGGTCTAGATCCAAATCCTGAACCACAGAGAACAATTCCTCAAGACCAGTTGACATAGAATTCATGTTAATATGGCCTATTCTTAGGTAATGGTTGGCCACAAAATCTCGTTTTTTGACGCACACCCACCAACATCAACAGAAGAGCCAGGTGCTGCCGTTCCATCATCTACAGGTGCTGCGCTATCTGCTGTGACCATCGGTTCGGCCACGGGCGATGAAGCCTCTGTAGTATCTGTTAAATACTTATGAGATACAGTCAGGAGTTTGTCTCCAAACCGAACCACCCCTCTTCGGTTGAGGTGTCTTCCATCCCGAGCTAGATGATGTTTACTTACACAAAGACTTGTGTTCACATAAGTAACGCCAAAGTTCCCGCACATTAGCTCAAGCTGCTCATTGAAGAGGGCCAGCGCTCTATAGGTAATGTCAGATCTTGGTAAAACACTATTCAAAATAATAGTGCTTTGCGGGAAATTGGCTCTAGCAGTTGAAAGCGGGTCTGCCATGCTGTGGAGCGCCTCGCGCTTACCGAACCCTCCATTGTAATACCCCGGGGCCTCCATTGTAATACAATGGGAGGTTGTTAGTACCAACATTGAAATGAAATAACCTTTGGTTGAAGCTTCAAAAATGTCATCAACTTACCCTTAATACTACTCACTTTAGCCCCAGGATTAACACTAACTGTACACCCATTTCTTTCACAAACTTTCCCTGCAAAGCGAAGCATTGAGTCTCCTATCAACAAGTAAGAACAACTATCTACCCCTTCCGAGCCAACATTGCCGACAGCCACAAAAGGAAGGTCAGAAATACCTTCTTTTTCTTGTCCATTTTCAAAGTTTATACTACCGCTCCTAACTTTGTCTGAATTAGACTTACAACTGTAAGGCTTAGTCAAGTCAACTTAATTACTCTTAATTAATGTTGGTATTAAATATTACTTCATTCATATATTATATTCAGAAATAATAAGTTTAGCCATGAATATTGTGCCACAAATGGGACTGCTATTTAATTTGTAATAGGGGTGGGCGAGTACTCGACTGTCGAGTAATTACTCGAGTAGTTGCTACTACTCGAGGTCGAGTCGAGTAGTTAGTTACTCCCACCATTTACGCGGCGGCCGAATTTACGTGCGATTTACGTTTGTGCAATCAAATTTTTCAGCCGAACGCGAGTTATGCAAAGCTACGTCTGCCGTTTATCCGCAATCGGCAGATTGTTTATCGCGGCTGTTCGCTAGTTTCACAATAAGCAGCATTTTCTGTTCATTTGTGGCCGGCAAATACGCGCGACTGTTTTTTATGGCCGATTGCTAGTTTCGCAAAGTTGCATTTAGTTTATTTACGATCGGAAAATACACGCGATCGTTTTTCACGGACGACCGCGACTTTAGCAACGCTACATTTGCCGATTTTTGGCGATCGGCAAATACGCGAGATTGTATTTCGCGGCAGATAGCAAGTTTTGAAAAGCTACATCTGCCATTTATCCGCGACCGACACATATGAAGGGGTCCCTCCAGTAACGTTGTAAGCGACATAAAGTAAATTTTTCACGAAATGGAAAAAACATATAATTGGGAATGTAATGATTTAAATATGTTTTATTTGTTATATATAATTGTAATATCATAAATCTAGCCAAACTATGAAGTATTACAATATTATCGCACGTAATAAAAAAGTTATTACAAAAAAATTGATTTTAAAATTGCAATAACGTTGTAAATGACAGTCGTTTGCAACGTTGTTGCCGGCTTGGCCTATGCAACAATGTTTCTTTTGGTTTCTTATTTTCATTTATGTACAGTTCCCCAGCATTTCTTCTCTGCTTACTTACATTTCTGGTCTAACTTCCGAACTTAACAGGGCGTTTTTTACTACGATTTAGCCGATTAACATCGGGACGGCGACAGAACGGTGCGCGGTGATAATGCAATTTTTGGCGGTTACAACGTTGTTGCAACTGTGGGACCAACAGCACTTGGTTTTCAACCTGTGGTAGTGCTGCCAACACAAGAGATATCAACGAAAAAATGCCCTGCACTGATGCAGGATGTCGTTTACAACCTTACTGCATAAAAATCTCAATTTTGAAAAAGTTGTCGTTTACAACGTTACTGGAGGGACCCCTTCATATGCGCTATCGTTTTTCGCAGCCGTCCATGAGTTTTTCATAACAATAACCTCGACAATATATTCCATTAACTCCTAGAAGAATGGATTTTGACAGTTGTCTAGAAATACCAGATTGTGAGAGATGACTCAGATTTCGGAAATTGAAAACTTACAGCTATATTTTTAGCTCTGATCTTTAACTTAACAACTTCAAATTTGTAATCATATTTTATCTTTTGAATGATTCACAGCCTTCATTTCTGTCTCATTTGATTTGTAAAAATGAAAAGAACATTGTGGACTTTATAAAACAATTAGTTAAGGTTTTGTAATTTTTGTATTGGGGGATATCTTATTCTTATCTGGTTGCAGCTGTGTCACTCGGTGCTCAAGTGATTGGATGTCAAAAAACAATAGCTCAGCAGTCAGGCAAGGGGGTGGGGTTGGGTTTAGACAAGTAAACAAATAACTGGGCATAGCTCTCCTCCCTGATGTTTTTAATTCTTTCTTCCACAATTTCTAGGCTAAGGTTTTGATTAGGGCCAACAATTATTTTTAGGGAAAATATAAATCTGTTTTTGATTGTTAAAATAATAGGCTAATAATTAAATTTAAGTACTGCTTAAATTTTACAACTATGCATATTCTACATAAATTTATTTTGTGATCATGTTACATTAAGTGATTTGTTGTTTTGAGTGATTTCAACTTATTCATTTAAAAGTAGGGTTTATGCAATGTAGGGGTATTAGAATATCAGAGTTTTATTTTTCCAAGAAAAATATAAAAACATAAGCTTAAATAAAGAAGACCAATTTTATAAGTAAAATTGAAGAAAGATTTTAATTAACAGTAATTCAAAGACCTAAATAATTAAAAAAATGAAGATTTTATTACTTTTCACAAACAACTACTCAACTCGACTCGACTTTATACTCGAGTATTTGGCTTAATACTCGACTCAACTTCAAAATCCACTACTCGCCCACCCCTAATTTGTGATCATCTTTACTTTGTGAACATTAAAAAATCAATCATGTGTTTGACTAGGTGTAAATGTGTTATTTTTTACGTATAACCATTCTAAAACCTTTCCATCTACTCCTTTCAACTCTTGAAAATAATGTTGTAGTACTGTTCGCGCATTATATCTCCGGCTATGACTGAGTCAGCTGATTGTAAGGTGCGGGGGGGGGGGGGGGGAGAGGGTACTTTTCTGAAAACATTTTCTAAAACAGCGCTATCCGTCAAATGCTGTGTTTAGGCTACCAATATCATATGTTAAAAATATCATAAGACACGGTTAGTAGCGCAGTGGTCATAGCCGGAGATATAATGTACGAACTATACCTATATTATGTAACTAGTCTAATTATGTAATTTTAACTATTTAGTCTATTTGAAAGTAAAGTACCTTGGAATTGGGGTATCAAATAATAAATATAGATTAAATTTTTTTTTCTTAGCCTAAATTATTTTTTTGAGGCAATACATTTTTAATTGCAGTAGGTACTTCAATAATTACTGTTATTGCGTTAAAAACGTCCGCATGTTGTACAACGATGTGTATATACTGGCAAAAACTCCACAAAAGTATTGTACATTAGTGTTTTGAATATTTTATATAAGAAATATGTGCACACCAAATATTTATATCTATATATTAATACGCAAGCGGTTTTCTTTTCACAGTCCAACCGCAACAACGGCTGGACTGATTTTAACGTTTGAGGTATCAAATTAAAGGGAATTTTATGTAGATTTGTCAACAAGTCTCAGAATTTTAAAAAAGGGTGTCACTAAAGTACAGTAAAGGGCTGAAGTTTCGGAACAGTGGCGCTTTTCATCGACATTTGAGCAAGCTCAGTTTACTTTGTTTACAAACTGAACATATGGCCAAGCTCTAAAATAGTTCTTCAGGGAAACCACAGATAGCAGCAATGAATTACAATTAATTTTTCGAAAAGAGCAGTTTTTATTTGTTCAGCTGGTTTGGTTTGTTTTTTTTAATTCTTTATTTTGGCCAAAGATTATATAATCATGTCAAGCCTAAAGCTTACTAACAATTTTATCAATTCACGTAACAATTATGTATAATTTTAAGGAAATTTTAAGCTAAATTGACAAATTTTAACTGTTGATAGATTTAAAAATAGCGTCCAGAATTTCAATTTTGTTAATACTTAAAAGGTGTAGAATATTTGTTGGCATTTCAATTTTTTGTTTCGAAAGAATTTTGAATAATCTTCTTCTGGAGTGTTGATCGTATAGAGGACATGCCAATATCATATGGTCAATGCTACAACTTCCTTCACCACACGGGCATGCTGGACTGTTAGTCATGTTTATTTTAAAAAGGTGTTCATTAGCAAATGAGTGTCCAATTCTCAGCCTTGATATAGTGCATATGAAGCGTCTACATCTATCGTAATCTTCAAACCATGGCGGAGATGCTACCGTTGGTTTTAGACTGAATATCCTGCTTCCCCTGGCTTCGCCTGAGCAGGCCCAGTATTCCTGCCAAGCCATTTTGGCCTTCTTCTGGACTAGAGGAAAATAGTCGTTTGATGTCGGGTAATAATGTAAAAATGTATGGTTTTGTTTTCAAAAGTATTCTTTTTTAAGATTTATTATGTAATTTAGGTTATGTTATGTAGTTTTTAAAACTTTTATACATTGCAGTTACCAGTTTTACAATGTAGTTTACGATATATCGTAGTGTTTTTTGAAGTTATATTAACCTGAGCAAATCTATTTTTGGATTTGGTGCATTTATAATGCCACCGATAAGAAGAAGACGAACATTGACTGGTCGGAGGAGTCGGAAAGAACACGATCGCAACCGCTGGCATCACCCTCCCGATGTAATATTTTATGCTCCTTCCAACCTCAGACCAAGGAACTAAAAATGTTTTTATTGCGGTGGGTTGCATTTCAAGAATGAAAAGACTGGTAGAGTAATGGGTCATTTACGCGTTTTTACCACAAAGGAAATGTTGCCTTTAAAGACAGCCGTTCCCGATAATATCTGTTTTGGCGATAATTATCAATAAACCGCAGCGGCAATCCCTAAATAAAGGAAGTCATTGCTAAGGCGCCAGTGTTTGCTCTTTGTCAGCTACATGTTGCTGTACAGAGCGTGATCTTTTGCCGGTGTTAAAATATACATTTCAGAAAAAAGAGGACATGGGGAAATGAAGGTGTTCCCTAAAAAAGCGTTTACGTTTACCAGAAACTCCTGCGGTAGATCAAATTAACTTTAATAGTTTCAGTAGTTAAACCATAATATTGTTAATGAAGTTAGCCCTTTGATTAAACTTTAAAAGTATATAAGTAGGCTGATTATTCTTCATTATTTTACCACATGATTTTTGCTCGATTTCGAGCTACGTGTTATCTAGTGTAACATGAATCCTTAACTGACTCACGGTTGAAAACACCAGACCTCTAAAGAAACTTTCATTGGACTGACTGTGAGGGTTGGAGAATGACGGGAAGTGAGTCATGATGTTCCTGGAAAGACGTACGAGAGGTATAGTGACGGCCAGCCCTGCCGACAACCAAAAAATATAATTTTTATCGAAAAAACTACCAACCCGGTCTTTTAGACAGGTAAGTCAGTCCTCGCGGGCTAATACAGTCAGGGGCGAACCCAGATTTAATTTCGGGAGGGGGGATTTTCTATAACGTCGCGGTAGGTGAGCATCGCGTCATAATAGACGGATATGGACGTCGCGGTAAACGAATATCGTCGTCGTGGTAGACAAATATCATTGTCGCGGTAGACACATATTGTTGACACGTCGCAGTAGACGAAAATTGTTGTTGTGGTAGAAGGATTTCATTGTCACGGTAGATGAGTATCGTCGCCGTGGTAGAAAAAATATCGTTGTCGGGTTATACGAATATGGACGTTGCGGTAGGCAAAGTTCGTCGATGCTCTAGACGAGTATCGTCGTTGTGGTAGATGCCGCGCCAAGGTAGACAAATATCATTGTCGCAGTAGATAAATATTGTTGTCACATCGCAGTTGACAAAAATCGTCGTCGCATCGCGGTAGACGAAAATCATCTTCGCATCAAGGTAGACAAACATCGTCTTCGCGTTGGGTAAACAAAATTCATCTTCGTGTTACGGTAGACGGAGAAAGCCTGCGTGTGTTATTTACTCAAAAAACTTGTCAGTTCAGTCTAATTTTTTTATAAATACGTATTTTCTCGCTTTTCGTAGCACGCGCGGATAATCCGCTCGTGGATAATCGGGAGTTAACTGTACTATAATTGGCAAGCATGATTTTGATGATCCTTTTTTCTCAGCCTGTGTACAATGAAGGAAAAATCTAAGTACATCATGAGAAAAGTACTCTCCTGTGGATATGCGCAGTACCATTAAAATTTATTATAGTTTAGTGGTTAATTGAGAAAACTGTATTTGAAATTATAAAAAATTAACATGGGCTTTATGAGTTGCCATGTTGGTTATGAAATAATAACAAAGTGTAAACAAGTGCAGTCACATGCATTTGTCTGACCAACAATGAATGCATGTGCAATGAATGCATGTGTGAATTTGAGTGAATGCATTTGTCTCATTGGAACAATGAGTAAAAACTAAACCCAAATAGTTTCTGGGTGAATTTTGACCAGTAGGGGATCTCTAGTTTTTATTATTAGATGCCACTGTTATAGTAGATACTTTTAAAAACAATACCAAAGGCAACATTTAGCAAGCAATTGATTCTTTTGTCTGTTTTGTTTTCAGTGTTTCCACAAATGTGTGTAACAGCTATTGGAAATCTTACACAAGCAAGTATAAAAGAAGGACGTCCTCGGACAAAATTCAGCAAAGAAAAGGACATAATTCCTTTTATAGAAGCACACTGGGAAGGAATGACGACAACCTCTAGAAGAGTAACACAGTCCTGGCATTCTACAGTCAGTATCATGACCATTAGTTCAAAATACACAATACCAAACCTATTTCATACGTATATTAGACATTACTCAAGTTGCCTCTTTTTAGTAATTTAAAAAAGTTATACATGGAATTAGTGAAGGCACGTTAGTAACAGTCCATGCTGTTGTTTGTCAGTGTGTGGTTGTTTCTTTTAGAGTTCAATATGATCATAAAATACATCCGTTGCAGCAGATCTGCATACTCGGCGAATTTCAATTGCAAAAGAACATATTTCAATCCAACATAGCGAGATTTGACATGTTTTTGTAAGCTCCATAAGATTAACATGGATAATGAGTATGCAGGTTTGCTGCAACACTGGGTGTTTTTAATTGAATATTTAATAGATCTGATCTAGAAGAAGCCATAAACCAAGTTCTATTAAGATATGTCAAAAAATAAGGAAGATATAGCAATTATTTTATTTCCTATAAGGATAACATGGAGAATGAGTATGCAGTTTTGCTGCCACCAAAGTAGAAACTTCGGGGATTTTAGACTGAAATACATTAAATCTCATCTGAATGAAGGCACAAAACAAGTTTTATTAAGATATGTTGAGTAATAAGCGATATATATAATTTTACTTATTTCCCATAAGGTTAACATTGGGACAACGTACTGTGTTTACCACTTTCAATATCTCGGTAACCAATGTACATAGAGCAATGATTCAAAATACTAAATTGATTGTTTTTTCGAACTGAATTCAATAGTGCTAGCCAAAATTTGATTATTTTTATTTTTTCACGTGAAAAACTCTAAAAACCCATTTCTGGGGGGGTTTATCCCCCTTTACCCCCCTTCCAGGTGGTCTGATCGGGCTGGTTTACGAGCTCGTCCAACTGATCACCACTTTACATGTCTGTACCAAATTTCATTAAGATTGGACCATATTTACGGCCGCTATCATGCTAACAGGTACCTGCATACTCAGCGAGTTTCAAATGTAAAACAACATATTTCAATCCATCATAGCGATATTTGGCATGCTTTCATAAGCTCCATAAGAATAACATGGGGAATGAGTAAGCAGGTTTGCTGCTACAGGTATATTAAAACTGGGTGGTTTAAATTCATTATTTAGTAGATCTGAACTAGAAGAAGTTACTTACCAAACTTTTTCAAGATATGTTGAGAAATAACCGAGATATAGAATTTTACTTATTTCCCATATAGTCGAGGAAGATATGAAAAAAAACCACCTAACCCTGAAGAAATTCCTATAAGGGAGATTTTTACGTTTTTCTGCCATATTTTATGTGCTGAACAACATACTAAAAGTTTACCATAGTTTGACCACCGGAAGTGCCTCATTTTCAAGATGGCATCCAAGAAGGTGACAATAGCATTAAAGATATAGGAAACAAATGCCACAGGTGATGTATAAATGAATCTGGTGTCATAATACCACTGCCGATAATTGAAGGGAGATATGAACTTCAGTTTTCGTAGGTTAAAAAAATTGGCCGCCATCTTGGATCCGCCATATTGGATGAAGTCCTTATAGTCCATATGACTGTTTTCCTTATAGCTCCGGATGTAATCGAAGTACGTTGTTCGTTCTAGTCTTAAAATATTCGGTAGGATTTTGGCTTCCATATAATTAACTTATCAACTGATTCAAATTCATTAGGGATGAGCTATAATATCTTTATTAACCATAAGATGAGATTTCTCTAAAATGATACTGTCAAATAAAGTATTAAAACTCAGGTTAGACCTGTCCGATTTTCAAGATCAATAGTTCAAATAAAAGCCAATCAATCACCAATTTATTTAAGACCTTAAAAAGGATTGTGTCTGTTCAAGAACTTGAGATATGAGTCCTTACTTAAGGATAATACTCTAAAATAATTACATTTTAATTTGAATAAAGGATTATTACTCTTCTTAGAATTGACTGATTTTCAAGATCAGTAACTCAAAAGAAAGCCCGTAGTTTACCATTTAATTTGAGACTTTAATGAGGATTATGTCTCACTTAGAGCTTGAGATATATGTCTTCAACTGAAGATTGAATGCTAAAAACGTTAAATTTTATGTTAAATAAAACAATATACCTCGGCTTAAAATTGTCCTATTTTCATTATCAATAGCTCAAATGAAAGCTAATATTTTACTGATCAGTTTAAGACCAGAAAAAAGTTTATATCTTATATAATCTGATATATACAATTTTTACTGAATATTGAATTTATAAAAATCACATTTTATGGTTAATAAAGGTATCATAACTCATCTCTAATGAATTTGAATCAATTGATAAGTTGCTTATATTGAAGCCAAAATCCTACCGAATATTTTAAGACTAGAACGAACAACGTACTTTGATTACATCTGGAGCTATAAGGAAAATAGTCCAAAAAAATCCCAAAAAATATTCCAAGCTCGAAACGTCCCTAAGGATTATATAGTGAATAATGTTTGTTTGGGTATATCTTGAAAACGAGTCAAGATTTTCAAAAACGGATTTCGGCATTGTAAACAGCGTGAAAATCTAGTTCAAAATGATGTGTCACTACACTATGTTTACATTTGAAAATAACCCTACAATGCATGATTTCTTATTTTACTTTGATAAATTTCCACAAGGTAGGTGAAACAGTTCTAAGACTTAGAAAAATAATTTAAAAAATCTTTCTTTTGTACTTTTATGTATTTTAAGGATTTTATTAGTTGGGCCAAATATGACACAACATGCACTACTGCTAAAATTTAAAAAAATGGGAATGGGTCAAAAATGGTCCAATATGCATTGAGTATCAAATTTATTGATATAATAAATTTGATTTTAATAATATCAAGTTATTATAACTATTATTGTAATAAAGTTATTATAATAATATAACTATATTATTATAATATAATATATATATATATAATATTATTATATAATATAATAATATTATATTATATTATTGCCCCCAGGGGCGGCCGGCTTTCGGCTGTTCGGGTGTTTGGCGACCCCGGGTTCCCGAGCCAAGCTGCGAGACTTCTTCTTCTCGCAGTTCTTCTAGAGCCAAGACCTTTCTTCCTTTCTTGGGTCTTGGCTCGCCGTCTTTCTTCTTTCCTGAGCTAATCTTGCTTACCCTCTTCCTTCTTCGACCCCAATCCCTGGGTGTCTCTTCACGCCTTCTTCTTATCCGTGTTGGGCCGGAGCAGAATGTCCCAACAGTATCCTCTGCTTGCCGTAAAAGTCGGCTACAAGGGGAACAGCAAGCATGATGTCTGCAAAAAACCACGGTATCGTACCCCAGGTGGGTCAGGACTCCGGTCCGAAATCCCACCCCGGTCACTCGGGCTGCCCTACGGATTCTGGGGAGGGCAACCAGACATTTTTGACTGTGCCTCAGTCCCGCCGAAACAGTTTGGCGAGCACAACCAGCATGGGCAGTGACTTCAGTCATGCCACCGCGCAAGACCTGGAGTACTGTGAGAGGCAATGGGAGAACGTCCTCAAAGCCCGCGAGGAAGAGCAGGAGATCTTTGGCCAAGTCGAGACGTTGTTGACCAACATGACTGGAGCTTGCAAGATCCAGAAAAACGTCAACAACACGGTGAAGGAGGGAATCCTCTCCCTATCCGTGTTGTTTGAGAAGCTGAAGCTCCTGTGCAGATCGGCGGAAGAAGTCCAGGACAGGTACCACCACAATGTCAACGACATTGAGGTGGCAAGAGATGCACGGAAGAGGACTAGGTCGCGGATCCAAGGGCGGCTCCTCAAAGATGCCGTCCTCGCGGCCAGTGCCTCGGCTCCAGCCAAGCGGGTGCACAGCCCAAGTGAGAGCTCTGATAAGCACGAGCCTAGGGCTGTGCCGACGAAGAAGAAAAAGAAGGCAAAGAAGAAACCTAAAAACGCGGAGGCGGAGGAACTGCCAGCTATCACGGTTACCAAACCCGATCAGGGTGCGGTGGCCGTGAGGCTGAAGGCTAGGCCTAAGGCGGGCGCGGGTCCTTCTTCTGTGCTCGTCAAGGTGGCCAGTGGCCAGTCCTATGCGGGTGTTCTCGGAAAGATCCGGAAGGATATTAATCCGGACACCTGCTCCGCCAAGATCGTCTGTGCGAGACCGACTCCGAAGGGGGATGTCATCCTCCGGCTGGGGAAGGGCTCGGACAGAGAGAAATTCACTGCAGCCCTCGGTGTCGCCGTTGGTGTCACCGGCAGTGTTGTAGCTTCAGACAAGCGGGTGTCCGTAGAAGTGAGGGACCTCGACGCCCTCACGGTGACAAACGAGGTGGTAGACGCCCTTGACAAGGCCCTTGGTGGACCCAGTGACAAACGCAGGGTGTCGCTGGGACCGGCAAACAAGCGGCAACTAAAGATGGCAGTCCTCGACCTTTCCGAGGAAGAGGCCGCCAAAGTCCTGAAGCAAGGCCATCTTCGGGTGGGTTATCTGAGCTGCGCGGTGCGCCTGCGAACCGTGGTCGTCAGGTGCTTCAAGTGCTTGGGCTATGGGCACCGTCGCAGCGAATGCACGGGGAAGGATCGGTCCGCTCTTTGCTTCAAATGCGGAGAGTCGGGCCATCACCACAAGGACTGCGGCAACGCAGTTCACTGCTTCCTCTGCAGTGAGCTGCAGCCGAAACCGCAGTGCGACCACATCGCTGGTTCCGGGGCATGCCGCGTTTTTAGGCTTGCCCTGGAAAACGCCAAACAGGCAGAACAGCAACGCAAGTCCAAGCCGGCTAGAAGAAGAGGGAAGTAGTTTCCTCTCCTGACAGACCGCGGTCTCCAGTTTGTGGTTTTCCAGCACGGGGCCTCCCCCTGAAGTAATGTGCGAAACAGTCCCGGGGGGAGATTCGCCCGGAACGAGGAGGTGGTTTAGTGAGTAGGGCTTCGGCGAGTCCCACACTTCGTCCATAAATGGATTCCACCTGCCTTTCCCAAAAAAAAAAAATATATATATTATATTATTATATTATTATATAATAATAAATATAATATATTATATTTATTATCATATAATAATATTATATTATTATTAAAGTTATTATAATAATAACTTTATATTATTATAATAATATAAAGTTGGATTACAAACTTTAGTTTTTGAGTGACCATTCATTGGAACTGGGTTATTTATGAGATATGGTGTGATGGGCTTAGAAGTTACATGATCATCATCATCAGAAGAACACAAAGCTTCCAAGGAAGGATCGGGTTTACAAAAAACCGGTAGTACAAAACTTCTCTTCTTCCGGGTGGTACATTCTTCTTCGTCACTGCTGCCTGGCACAAAATCAGGGTCAGCGTCAACATCGTCACAGTCCTCACTTACGTCCGATGGAAAGAGATACTCTAATATATCTTCTTGGGAAATATTAGAGCGATCCATGTCCCTGCAAAGAACAAAAAACCATCAATTGGACAACAATATCATACAAATCTTACAGAAGACTACAAGCCTGTTTGCTTTGCTAAAATATAAATTTAATTTTAGTAAATAAATGAAAAATTCTTCCTTATTTATAATTGTGTCTTTTAGGATTTATGTAATAATTCATGTTACCATTATTGCATAAAGGGACACATAAGACCCAAACAAAATTAGGCTGTTTTTGCACTGAGTGCATAATGGGTCACATGTGGACCAACCACAAAAAATCAATTTAATTTACAGGAAAAGTAAATACATAGGAACTAATGCATAGAATAACATCTACTTACCTTATACTAAAATGTAGCCATTTTCATGGAGGTCTCAAAGCGCATTATAAGGTTTATAACCTAAAAATTACACCAAAGTTGTTGCCAAGACAACCATGCCTTTGATGACTGAGGAGAAATGAGTCAGGCTGCATGGTGCTGCTATCTGTTGGCCAACAAGTGAACTAAAGTAGACTGTAGATGTGCCAGATGTGGCCCAACATGAAATAAGATACTGGATTTAATTTTTATTCATTTTATATAACAATTTGTTGGACGGGACATATAAGGCCCAGTATGCATTGTAGGGATAATTACTTCATCCAAGATGGCGGCTGATTTTTTTTAACCTACAAAAACTGAAGTTCATACCTCCCTTCAATTTTCGGCAGTGGTATATGACACCAGATTCATTTATACATCACCTATGGCATTTGTTTCCTATATCTTTAATGCTATTGTCACCTTCTTGGACGCCATCTTGAAAATGAGGCACTTCCGGTGGTCAAACTTTGGTAAACTTTTAGTATGTTGTTCAGCACATAAAATATGGCAGAAAAACGCAGAAATCTCCCTTATAGCAATTTTTTCAGGGCATAACCCTATTTTTCCTCGACTAATAAGGTTAACATTGGGACAACGTACTGTGTTTACCACTTTCAATATCTCGGTAACCAATGGACACAGAGCAGTGATTCAAAATACTAAATTGTTTGTTTTTTTGAGCTGAATTAAATGGTGCCAACAAAAATTCGATAAATTTTATTTTTCTATGTAAAAAACTTAAAAAACCCATTTTTGGGGGTTTATCCCCCTTTACCCCCCCTTCCGGTGGTCCGATCGGGCTGGTTCACGAACTCGTCCGAGTGATTACCACTTTACACGTATGTACCAATTTTCATTAAGATTGGACCATTTTTACGGCCGCTATCATGCTAACAGACAAATATATATACAGGGTGAGGCAGACCACCCGTGCACATAGTTTTACGGGAGAACGGATCAACTTAGAAACACCAAATAAAATTATTCCCCCCTAAATCACATCTGTAGAATTCATTAAAAATATTTACAACATGATCTGAGCACAGGGTGTTCCAGAAATGAAGGTCATGGGTTCAAATCTTGAAATTTTCTTATGTAAACCTATGACACATTGTAGATTTTTGGAAAGGTCTTGTTTAGAGGAACAGTTTGGTGGAAACAGAACTTAATTATCTCAATCCGTTTCAAGATTGCGGCCATTTTTTTATCTCTTTGCCTATCGACGGAATACCCTGTATTTTTGAAACCGCTAAACATTTTGCAGTTCTGATTGAAAATTCATAATCCTGGCACACACAGCTTTACAATGATGTGTTACATGTCATCATTTTCAAAATAATCAATTTTTGTCAAAGTTTTATTTTTTTGTAATGTTTGTAGCCCCGTAAGTTAAAAAGTCAAATGGCACCATATGGCAAATAGTATATCATTTTAAGCGTCTTTCAAAGACGAACAACTTGTCAATTTACACCTACTGTCTATTTTTTGAAGTATTGTAGTAATAAGCCAAAAACTCCTTTTTCCCATAAAATGCATGTTCATTGCATAACGGAACAGCATAAGATTTTCCCCCCAGCTTATTATTGAGTTATTCTTTAAGGGAATGTGTAATAGTGACATTTTTCTCTATTTCTTCTTTAATTTCTAAAAATTCTGAGATCTGAAGAATGTAAAAAAGCCTAAAACTCAAAATTCTTAAATAGCAGGGTGTAATAAATTTTATATCAAATCAATTGTGTTTTTAAAATAAAAATTGTATGTATTTCAATTTTTTTCTGTCCCTTACAGTTTTAAAACGTCAGCCGAAACCCCTTCATATGGCAGTTTACAAAATTTAACCACTCATTTCTATTTCAACAAACAGGTTTTTACGATTAAATTAAAAGTCTTTGTAATGAAAAAAAAAAAATTAGACATCATATTGCAATTTTTGAATGTGGCTTTATACTTTTGTAGTAGTTATCAATGATTATTTTTCTCAATGATACCATTAACAATAATTCGTGCTTTTAGGCTTTTTTACATTCTTCAGATCTGAGAATTTTTAGAAATTAAAAAAAATATAACGAAAAATGTTACTATTACACATTCTCTTAAAGATTAGCTTGATAATAGGTTGGGGAAAAATCTTGTGCTGTTCCGTAATGTAATTAAAATGCATTTTAGATGAGAAAATGGAGTTTTTGGCTTATTACTACAATACTTCAAAAATAGACAGTATGTGTAAATTTAAAAGTTGTTCGTCTTTGAAAGACGCTTAAAATGATATGCTATTTGCCATATGGTGCCATTTGATTTTTTTAATTTACGGGGCTACCAACATTACAAAAAAATAAAACTTTGGTAAAAATTTATTATTTTGAAAATGATGACATGTAACACATCGTTGTAAAGCTGTGTTTACCAGGATTACGAATTTTCAATCAGAACTGCAAAATGTTTAGCGGTTTCAAAAATATAGGGTATTCCGTCAATAGGCAAAGAAATAAAAAAAATGGCCGCCATCTTGAAACGGATTGAGATAATTAAGTTCTGTTTTCACCAAACTATTCCTCTAAACAAGACCTTTTTAAAAATGAACAATGTGTCATAGGTTTACATAAGAAAATTTCGAGATTTGAACCCATGACCTTCATTTCTGGAACACCCTGTGCTCAGATCATGTTGTAAATATTTTTAATGAATTCTTCAGATGTGATTTAGGGGGGAATAATTTTATTTGGTGTTTCTAAGTTGATCCGTACTCCCGTAAAACTATGTGTACGGGTGGTCTGCCTCACCCTGTATATACCGGGTGTTCAAAAAGTCCCGGATCGGCTTCGTAATTTTTTTAATATTAAATATTTACCTACAAAACATAATATGTCTCTTGGACACAAAATACTATTTTGGCACGTATTCAGCGACCCTCTACCTCCTCAGGGGGACGGCCCACTAGGAGTCAGAAGTAAATCTTAAAAGTAAGCATAGGTTGATAAGCACATCAAATTAAACCTCTTTTTGAGTAGAATACAATGCCGCAAATCCGAGCTCGATCAGACCACTTAATCCAAAATGGCGGCCGTTCAAACTTTTAACCTCCTTAAAAATTTGATTTTGGGCGTTCTAAGCGTCCTTTCGAGATGCGGTTTGCAGCATTTTGTCGAGAATTTCATACCCTTCAAAATTATATACAGCACTACCTATGCTGGTTATCATCTTTGCAAGACATCCTTTAAGGAACCCCTCATGGAGGTGGTTTATGCCATAGGCCGTGCACAGGTCGATATGTATATCATTTTAAAGAGGAAATAAAGCATAATTTAATGCCGCAAACCACATTTCAAACGGACGCTAAGAACGTCTGAAATTGAATGTTTAATGTAGAGAAAAATTGCAGTGGAGGAAAGTTTAAACGGCCAAATTTTGGTTGGGTGATCCGATTGACCTCGGATTTTGCGGCATTGTATTCTACTCAAAAAGAGGTTTAATTTGATGTACATAACCTATGCTTACATTTAAGATTTTCTTCTGACTCCTAGTGGGCCGTCCCCCTGAGGAGGTAGGGGGTCGCATAATACGTGCCAAAATAGTATTTTGTGTCCAAAAGACATGTTATAAGTTTTGTATATAAACATTTAATATT
This sequence comes from Flexamia atlantica, assembly GCA_035578135.1. Classification (NCBI taxonomy): domain Eukaryota; kingdom Metazoa; phylum Arthropoda; class Insecta; order Hemiptera; family Cicadellidae; genus Flexamia; species Flexamia atlantica. The sequence continues at coordinate 87,501,655 of JAQJVK010000001.1, forward strand.
TAAAAAATAACAAAGCCGATCCGGGACTTTTTGAACACCCGGTATAGATACATATATATATATGTACCCCCGTTGCAGCAGGCCTGCATACTCAGTGAATTTCAAATGCAAAACAACATATTTCAAGAGATTTGACATGTTTTGGTAAGCTCCAGAAGAATAACATGGGGAATGAGTATGCAGGTTTGCTGCTACAAGTATATTAAAACTGGGTGGTTTTATTTCAATAGTTAGTAGATCTGAACTAGAAGAAGCTATATACCAAGTTTTATCAAGATATGTTGAGAAATAACCGAGATATACAATTTTACTTATTTCCCATAAGGTTAACATTGGGACAACGTACTGTGTTCACCACTTTCAATATCTCGGTAACAAATGGACATAGAGCTGTGATTCAAAATACTAAATTGTTTGTTTTTTTTTAGCTGAATTCAATAGTGCCAACAAAAATTCGATAAATTTTATGTTCCTATGTAAAAAACTCAAAAAAACCCTTTACCCCTCCTCACGGTAGGCCGATCGGGCTGGTTTACAAACTCATCCGAGGAATTACCACTTTACATGTCTGTACCAAATTTCATTAAGATTGGACCATTTTTACAGCGCTTTCGTGCTGACAGACACACACACACACACACACACACACACACACACACACACACACACACACACACACACACACACACACACACACACACACACACACACATATATATATATATATATATATTCGAACGAATGGTGTTTTCTGCTTCTGGAGGCCCCAAAACGAAAAATTATCATGGTCTCGGGCCTAGGTCTTACCATGAGACCTATGGTATTAGCTTCTTCCCTATAGGGAAATTCGCTAAAATTCGAACGAATGGTGTTTTTTGCTTCTGGTGGCCCCAAAACGAAAAGTTATCATGGTCTCGGCTTAGGTCTTACCATGAGACCTACGCCCCCCTATAGGGGAAATTTGCTAATAAGGGCTGCATTTCAAAATTCAGTGTCAGGGTTCTGTACATGAGAAATGGTGTGTCTAAGTGTACTGTTTCATATTTTCACAGGAACGTTTTTGGCATCTTGCCATTTTCTAACGCCCATGTGCTCTAAGTGCTAATGTCTCCAATGCAGCCGAGTAGCAAAAATACAAAATGGTGTATATCAACGGATATCTTAAATTTGTTTTACCAACAGCATTTAAGAATTTCAAATAATTGCATTGTAAGCGAATCCATGATATTGTAGATTAATATTGGGTGGGAATTTCAGTCGATGAATACAATTTAAAATTCACTAAAACCTCTACAATATAAACTGTACAATAAATAGATGTTATATAAAAAAAATTGTGTACTGTTCGTTTAACAATTGAAAAGTTGGGCTAATATGATGTTGTTGAGATTGAAAATGTATTTTGAATCTCTTACTATAAACTACATCTAATATGAAATAGAACAAAATGTTGATACATATTAAGGGTCAAATGTAATAAACCTTTAATAAAACACCACTGTTATCAACTAAAGAGGAAGTTGATAACAGCTTATGTAGGACAGTACTCATATCTAACACATTGATTACTTAATCTGGTTAAATTCCAACCATTGCTATGTTGATCTTTTAGTATTTTTATCCATTAATGATTTATGTGTAAGTGTTAAAGTGTTGTTATAATCTGTTTTTGACTAATCACTGTAATAACATTACAGTGATTCATAATGGTTTTAATAATTATATTAGTGTTGTATATTAATTTTTATAATAATGATTTTTCAAATTGTTTATGAAACAAAAACAACATATAAGTTATATTTTCAAAATAATTTTCCTTTAAGGGAGATTTTCATTGAAAATTTGTAGAAACGTTATTGTTGTAATAAACACTATTACTCACTATTAATTAAAACTGGTGAATCAGGTATTGAGTGTTCTGATTTTACAGTATTGGTTTCAAACTGTGGAGACAACAAAAAAACCAATATTTGAATATAAGGTAAAAAAAGATTTTTGAATAGTTGTGAAGTTTGGACTTGATTTTATACTTTTTGAATGGCTTTACACAGGTTACATGTTTCATAAAGAATTGAATATATATCACCGTAGCTGGAATGTATGTTATTTTTCATCACTAGGGCCGAAAATGATACATTTCATACTAGGGCAAAAAAGCAACTATAAGCCAGTGAGATGAACTGCATTCTTCATTATACTGCTCAATATATTAAGCTAACTGCTTCACATCTCAAAAAAAAATAAAAAAAAATAAAAAAAATAAACTTAGGAGGCTTGTCCAGAAAGTAATGGACATTTTGTTTCTACATCTAGTCCATTGGTCTCATCTCCATGGCTGATAGTGCGGCCTAAACCTCCACACCTGGGCTAAATTTGAGCTGTCTCGTTGCTGATCGATGACGCATTTCCATCTTACATTCAAATTCAGATTCACTTTATTAGCATATTACATTTGAAATATATCACAAAGATATGCAAACAGGTGCTTTGTCAATGTTAAAATAACCCTAGTCTACGTTATATACTACCTAAAACAAAACAAAATTTCGAAAGTGTAAAAAAAATCTTATTAAATAAAAAAGTCCAAAAATTAGCCTAAAACCTTTGAGATTAGTGGCCAGTGCAAGGCCACAACCTAGTTCCTTTGACCCACTGGATTTTCATAAAGTAATCTGAAACTAACTTTGTACAGTGGAACCTCTGTTAACCACCACTCTTGGGACTGAGAGTTTGACGGTTAAGAGAATAGACGGATAACAGAAATTTCATTATTACAATTTTTTTTGTAGATTTAAAAGGTTGTGGAAGAAACTATACCCTGTATAAGTGGATAATACATATGATTTATTAAAATACATTGTAACGGGTCAAATTTGTAGGGGGGTATAAATTTACTGATTAAAAGCTAGAGGAGGTGATTTGCTATGGCTAGTTGCTTAGGCCTAGCTATAAAAAGGGTAAAGTTACCTGGTGTAGGTTTAACTAGGTTGAACCCTAGCCTAGGCCTTTGTTTGTCATAAGCCTAGCCCATCCTTTGGTTGGTTGACATAGTTGGGCAGCTCATGAATAATGGTTAATGCAGTGAAGTATAACCTAAATCACACTAGGTGCACTGCTAACCATTGCTGAAAGCCCGTAAACCAAACACAAGGCTAACCTCTCTCGCCGGTGTCACAGCCCATAGTGTTGATATGAAGTTGATTTCATAAAACTTCATAGTTAAAACAATTGTGACACTTGTTGTTGTGAATAATTGCCCCCACACTTGTATGATTAAATATTAAAACCCCTTGACGGCCATAATAAACATCGTTGGTGTTGAGCAACATAACCTCAATTGGCTTTGTTGAGGTGACAGACGACAGACGATGTCAGATGGATTGACAGCTGACGATCAGCCAGTGGCAGTGGTCCTACGTCACACAATCACAGCCACTGGTGATCAGCTGTTTATCCCCTCCCTGTCCCTTCCTTGGTGGGGAAGTTTTGGAGGGATGAACCCGGAGGATTAGCGGGTGGATTATTCTGTTCCTAGTTCTTGAACTGTGCGGTCGGGTCTCTAGAGTTTGTCCGGTGTGAATCCATCGCGACGAACCTAGTGTATGTTAGCCGGCAGATCGGAACTCGAGATCGACGTTTTGCTCGTTTGAGTGTTAAGTGTGATACGTAGCGCTTCCTGCGCATCATTTTGTGCCATTTCGCACGTCGAATTTAATTAACCCCGTCGCGTTTGTCACGGGGTGATTCGACTCCTTTTGCCACTTAGACGCGGGTAGGGAACCTGCGTGTTAGAACAGGACCTACGTGTGCAGGCGACCTGTGGCTTTGGTTCCCGAGTAACCGTGGTTGGTAAAACTGTGGTGTAGGGGAGATCCGTGGTGTCCGGTAACGTGAGTACGTTATTTGGTATAGATACCTAGTTGTTTGCTAAACCATTTTGTGCAAATTAAACTTGTCAGTTTCCAATTGGCTTTACCATCAGGTGTGAACGATGATGATGGTACAGTAACGTTGCGTTTGCGGGCTCTGAGTTCACACCTGAATAATTTAAGTAATTTCTTGTTGGGTAAAAATCTGTACCTTTTCAAAATTCATTCTAAGAACCCTGGAATAGACTCAGCTGCCAGACTTGAGCGATTCCGCTGGCATAGGTCTGAGGCGACTTCTCGTGTCGTTAGGAAAATTAATGTTATTCCTTTTATGAGAAAGCCGTCACAACATACATACAAGGGTAAAACAGAACTGCTAAACTGAAAGCTGTAATTGTTCAATATTTTTACAGTGTCTACTAAGACACATGTAAAGTACAGTAGCGGTAACGGATAACAGAGAGTGACGGTTAAAAAAGTGACGGTTGACCGAGGTTCTACTGTAATAGGCCTTTCCTAGCAGAAATTGTTGAAATTTTATCATAACAGCTTTTCAAAATGGCAGTGTCAATTGAAAATCCCGCCGAATGCAAATAATGTGATTTTAATAATGTTTTTTGGCCTAAAAAGTTTATCCTGTGTTGAATTTAAGCCTAGAGGAGAAAAAAATAATTCTGAGTCTATTGCAAGGCCCTACGATGGCTTGATATGCCATTGGAAACATACGACGTGGAAAAATCTAATCGCAGGTGTGGGTGTTTCTGATCTGTGCCGACATGGCACCCACCCCACGCAACAGCAGCAACTTCATAGAACTTTGCTGCCTCAAATGAGAAATATTCGGACGAGCCCTGTACAACCCATGCGCCTGGTCTAAGAGATCACCTTTTTTCAAGGTTAAGAACATTTTTAGGCAGGAAAGTGTTTGTAAATGGTAAGGAACTGAAAGAAGCAACATTATTAGGTCAAATCAATTTGGCAAAAATTTCAAAAGACAACGCCATTTTGAAACGCTGCAAGAATGAAATGCGTGGTCGGTAGGCAATGAGACTTGGCTGAAATTGGGACCAGGAGGGGAGGTTTAGGCCGTAATATCAGTCACGGAGATGAGACCATTGGGCTAGATGTAGGGACAAAACGTCCGTTACTTTCTGGACGACCCTCGTACATTTACCTTTAGAAATTTCTTCTAAAAAGGCTTTCGTCTTGCTCTTGTTATTTAAAGCTAACGTTAAAAGCAGACCTTTATGCTGTAATTAAAAAAAAATTACAAAGAGCCTCCAAGAATTTTTGAAAACACTGACAAAAGTATGTGGTACAAGCAAATTCAGATATAGAGTGAAGTCATATCTTGGTCATGCTGTGTTTAGATCGCCTGTTTTCAATGAAAACAGCCGATCCTCCTTTAGGCTCGGGATGTGATTTGGAAAAAGATAAACATTGGAGCACATCTTTTTACATTGCCTTGCATAATGCATACGCTGAGGCCCATGCAAGAATGCTTGGAGGTATTTACTTTGTTAGCCCCATGTATTGAAAAAAAGAGCTGTAACTTTGAGCTGATTTTTAAGTGACATTCTCAAAACTTTTACTATGTAACTTATTTTAGAGCCTCAGTTATAAATTGTATTTCTTCTTGCTTGGCTGTTATCTGTGTTTGTCTGTAAGACAAATAAAGAATAAAATACCCCCGTTGCAGCAGACCTGCATACTCAGCGAATTTCAAATGCAAAAAAACATAATTCAATCCAACATGCGAGATTCTACATGTTTTTGTAAACGCCATAATTATTACATGGGGAATGATTATGCAGGTTTGCTGCCACAAAAATGGAAGTTTCAGGGTTTTTAGACTAAAATGAATGAGATCTCATCTAGATGAAGCCACAAACCAAGTTTTATTAACATGTGTTGAGAATTAAGTGAGATATAGAATTTTACAAGTTTCATTACGATATTGTTAAGACTGTACCACAAGTGTATATTTTATTACTTTATTTTATTTGCAATCATGTGTTTCTTGAAATTATTATTCTTGTTTACTTTTTGTGAGAATGAGAGTTTATTGAGTAAAACATTTCTAACTTTAATTTTGTGAATTAATTGAGTAATTAAAACATGGTCCTGAATCGAGCCGAATGAGTATGAACCAAGACAGAATATCAGTTTTACTAAAACAAAGAGGTACTGTGAGAGGATCACTTACTAGGATCAAAAACTATCTTGAAACAGTAAGTACCAATACAGATAGGGCTGACCTAATTGTGAGGTATGAGAAACTTAACGCAATATTTGATAAATTTGTCCAAATTCATGAGGAATTGAGTACTCTAGATGAAGAACAAGCGACTGATGACATTCTAGGAGATTTTGAAGATGAATATTTTGCCACTAGAGCTAAATTCATTAAACTGTTAGGCGAACATCACCCTAATATTTCCACAACACAATTACCCATGGTAAATTCTATTCAACATACCGGTAGTGTTTCGGCTGACACAATTCCTCAAGTCAAACTTCCCAACTTAAATTTGCCAACCTTCAGTGGGAATATTGAGGAATGGCCGTCGTTTAGCGAGTTATTCAAATCTATCGTCCATGACAATCAAACTCTCCCCAAAGTACAAAAACTTTTCTATCTTAAGTCGTGCCTAAAAGGGGAGGCGCAACAACTGCTGCAGTCCCTTCCGTCCACAGAACAAAATTATTTTGAGGCGTGGGACATCCTTAAGTTAAGATATGACAATAAAAGGCTGATCATAAATTCTCACTTAAAGGGATTATTTAGTCAAGCGTCATTGCTAAATGAGTCCTCTCAGGGACTTCGAAAACTAGTCGATATCTCTGAAAACCATATTAGAGCTCTAAAATCGCTTGGTGAAAATGTAGGTGAGTGGAATAGTGTTCTTGTCTACATATTAACCAGTAAATTGGATAGTGAGACTAGAAAATAATGGGAAATGTCATTAACAACTGATACGCCTAGTTTCGAAGAATTAAAGTCATTTCTTATCCAACGAATTAACGCATTGTCGTCCTCAAATGTGTCTAAAGCCCAGTCATCTAGCAGCATTCAGTCTAGTTCTAGATTAGCACAGAGTAAAGGGTCATTTAACCATGCAAAGAGTAAATCATATTTTAATCATGTTTGTGTAATATGTGAAAACACTAATCATTCAATTTATCAGTGTGATAAATTTTGTAAAATGAGTGTTTCTGATAGAATTGAACATGTCAAAAGACACAAACTGTGTTTTAATTGTTTGAAGCAGAATCATTCTGCTGCTGAATGCAACAGTTCTAATTGCAAAATATGTAACAAGAATCATCACTCTTTATTACACATTGAGTTGAAAGGGAGCAATGAGAAAGGTAGAGTAAAACCAAACTCATCCAATCATAATGCCGCTGAACTAGAGTCAGAGTCTAAATCTGCAGACTTGAGTAATTTAGAGGACACATATCCATCAGTAACACAAGTTTTGCTTTCGACTGCTATTGTACAGGTCGAAAATAGTAAAGGTGAACAAGTAAAGGTGCGTGCACTCCTTGATTCAGGTGCACAATCTAACTTTATCACGAAATCATGCGCTGATCGCCTTAAGTTGAAAACTTCCGATTCTTCAATTACTATCAATGGTATAGGTAAATCTAAAACAAAAGCGTCTAAACGAGTAATACTTAATCTGTCTTCAAGAGTTAGCAAGTATGAAACTAATATTTCAGCTATTGTTTTGCCAACTATCACCTCTAAACTGCCTGTCGAGACTATCAACCCTGCCAGTTGGTCTCAACACATCTCTACACTTGTCTTGGCAGACCCGGAGTTCTTCAAACCAGGTGACGTTGATATACTCATAGGAGCTGAAGTTTATTTCGACCTTTTAATCGAAGGTAAGATAGCTGGTACAAAACAATCTCCAATTCTTCAAAATAGTTTTTGGTTGGATTATTGCTGGTAGATGTGGACCTCGTCCAAACGAGATTGAGTCAAATTGCAATCTGTCAATTGAAAGTCAACTTAAACGATTTTGGGACATCGAGGAAGTTGTTCCTAATTTGGTTTTAAGCAAAGAGGAACAACTGTGTGAGCAACATTTCAAGGATAACGTCAAACGAGACGAATCTGGACGATTTATTGTAAAACTTCCTTTCAATGAACGTCTTAATGAGTTAGGCAAATCTCAACATATAGCCTTAAGTAGCTTTAAAAGAGTTGAACATAGGTTATCCTTGAATTCCGAGAGAAAACAACAGTACACTGATTTTCTACAAGAATATTTGAACCTGGGACACATGGAATTGCTTGGCAATTTTAACCACAGTGAACCAGAAACAAGCACAGTTAACGTACAAACTTGTTTTTTACCCCATCACGAAGTGGTAAAGGAGTCTAGCTCTTCGACCAAACTGAGAGTTGTTTTTAATGCATCTTGTCCTACAAGCACAAAAGTATCATTGAATGATACACTTATGGTAGGTCCAGTTGTCCAGCAGGACTTATTTTCTATTTTAACACGTTTTCGATCACATGAAATAGTTATGGTAGCTGACTGTGAAAAAATGTATCGACAGATATTAGAGAGATGACTGTAAGTTTCAACAAATTCTATGGAGGGAAAACAGTAATGAGCCGATTAAAATATTTCAACTGAAAACCATTACTTATGGCACCTCCAGTGCTCCTTTCTTAGCTACTAGGTGTTTGAAACAGTTAGCAGAGGATGAAAAGGCCCGGTACCCCACAGCTTGCGCTGCGGCAAGTACTGACTTCTATGTTGACGATTTATTAACAGGATGTTGCGATGTTGAGTCTGCACTACACTTGCAGGAAGAACTTGATCAACTTTTACATTCAGGAGGATTTAAACAACGTAAGTGGTGTTCAAATAGCTCTGCTGTACTGGACAGAATACCAAAGGTGGACAAAGAGGTGGGTTGTTTTAACTTAGATTTAGATGAGAGTAAAACTATAAGAACTTTAGGTGTTGCATGGGAACCCAAGTCTGACATGTTTCAAGTAAATATTAATGTTACAAATCATAATCCATCATCCCTAAACAAAAGTGAAATTTTGAGGGATGTTTCCAGAGTGTTTGATCCACTAGGTCTTATAAGTCCATTAGTAATTATTTGTAAAATAATGCTACAAAAACTTTGGTTGACTGGACTAACTTGGGATGAGCTGGTGAGTGAAGCAGTAGCAAAGCAATGGAATCAAATTAAAGGTGAGTTATTTACTGTTAACAGATTTTGTATCTCAAGGCAAGTCACAAGTCACAACTACTTATGTGAGAGAATTGAACTTATAGGGTTCTGTGATGCATCAGAGAAAGCGTATGCTGCCTGTGTGTATGTGAGATCTAGATCAACCAATTCTGATGTTAATATAAATCTGCTTTGTTCTAAAACGAGAGTTTCCCCTACCAAACAAATTTCCCTTCCAAGGCTAGAACTTTGTGGAGCATTGCTTCTGTCAAATCTATTGAGTAAAGCAGCGTCTGCTCTAAAAATTGATGTAAATAAATGTTGTGCTTGGACTGATTCTACAATAGTTTTGTGTTGGTTATCTCAGTTACCGAACAAATGGAAAACTTTTGTAGCTAACAGAGTGTCCGAAATACAAAATACTATTCCTCCTACAAATTGGAATCATGTGAGAACCTTTGAAAATCCAGCTGACTTAGCCTCCGGAGGCACTACTGGTCTACAACTTACACAATCTAATCTTTGGTGGCATGGTCCGGAGTGGCTAAAGCTAGACAAATCAAATTGGCCACGAAGTAATGTGAACGTTAATGACAAAAACATTCCTGAAGCTCGAAAACCAAAGACTCAAGCTTGAAAACCACAAGAACACAGAGAAAAAGAGTTTTTAAAAAGAGAAAAGATAAGGAATTCAACGAAAACAATAGTTAAACTCATCCAGGAAGAAAGTTTTGAGGAAGATATCAAGCACCTGAAAACACATGGATATGTTAAAAACAAAAGCAAATTGAAGAATTTATTTCCATTTCTGGACGAAGGTCTTGTGCGTGTTGGAGGCAGATTAGCAAATGCAAACATACCGTATGACATGAAACATCAATTATTGTTGTCAGGAAAACATCATTTCACAAGACTATTGATCAGGAACGCAATCACCTTCACGCCGGGACTCAACTGATTCAGAATGTCATACGACAAAAATATTGGATTATTAACATAAAAAATGAAATCAAATGTGTTATTCGCAATTGTACTACTTGCATCAGATATAAGGCTTCAACAGCATCTACCATAATGGGTAATTTACCACTCTCCAGAGTCAATATTGGAAGAGCTTTTGGTAAAATTGGAATGACTTTGCTGGTCCTATTTCTACAAAAAGGATGGGAGGAAGAATAAAGGTTTGTTTTAAAAGTTATATTGCATTATTCGTTTGTTTAGTCACTAAAGCTGTGCACATTGAATTAGTTTCAGACTTGACTTCTGATGCCTTTTTGAGCGCTTTCAAAAGATTCGTGGGCCGACGAGGATTGCCCAATGACATATATTCTGACAATGCAACCAATTTTAAAGGTGCGTATGCTAAATTACACAGGGAAATTTTCAGGTCCGAGCCAGTTTTGAGATTTTCTCAAGAAAGGAATATCAACTGGCACTTCATTCCACCATCGAGTCCTCATTTTGGAGGACTATGGGAGTCAGCAATTAAATCCATGAAAACACACTTAACTAGGGTCGTAGGTGATCAAATATTAAACTTTGAGGAACTTTCAACATTACTAATCCAAATTGAAGCTTGTTTGAACTCAAGACCACTGTCTCCTATGTCAAGCGATCCAAGAGACTTAAATGTTATTACACCTGGACATTTTCTAATATTTTCACCAATGACTGCTGTTCCCAACCAAGACTTAACCAATGAAAAGATTAATTATGCACAAAGATGGAAACTGGTGGAACAGATGCAACAACACTTTTGGAAAAGATGGTCTCATGAATACTTGAACAACCTGCAGCACAGAAGCAAGTGGATGGAGGTACAAAGGAATTTAAAAATAGGTGACCTCGTTATTATTAAAGAAGACAACCTCCCACCTTGCAAGTGGCACACCGCAAGAGTAGAACAAGTACATCCCGGAAGTGATGAAATTGTTCGAGTGGTCACACTTAGAACAAATAATGGACTCATAAAAAGACACATCTCAAAACTGATTATTGTTCCAGTTGCCTGATTTTGAGATATCTAATATCTCAAGGGGCGGAGCATGTTATGACTGTACCACAAGTGTATATTTTATTACTTTATTTTATTTGCAATCATGTGTTTCTTGAAATTATTATTCTTGTTTACTTTTTGTGAGAATGAGAGTTTATTGAGTAAAACATTTCTAACTTTAATTTTGTGAATTAATTGAGTAATTAAAACAATATGTTGATAAATAAGCAAGATTTGGAATTTAAATTATTTCCCATAGAAGGTTAACATTGACACAATGCACTGTGTTTACCACTTTCAATATCTCGGTAACCAATGGACATAGAGCAATGATTCAAAATACTAAATTGTTTGTTTTTTTAGCTAAATTCAACGGTGCGAACAAAATTTTGATTAATTTTATTTTTCTGTGTAAAAAACTCGAAAAACCCATGATAGGGGGGGGGGGGGTGTATCCCCCTTTACCCCTGTAAAGGGTCAGGCTGGTTTACAAACTAGACCAATTGATTACCACTTAAAGTGTCTGTACCAAATTTCATTAAAATCAGACTATATTTACGGCCGCTATCGTGCTTACAGATACACACACACATATACGAGGTACAGTCAAAAAGTTTCCGGAATGAATTTTTGTTGACTTTTAGCGCGATTGCCAGCGGGAAATTCGTCCTCCAGTATTTGGTATGACTCTTGGGGAGGGTATTTCGGTAGTGGGGGTATAGCTGACTTGCCGTAATGCAGCATTGGAAAGAGCTTTTCAAGTACCTGCAAGCCTAAGTTGTCGATGTTGTTTGTTGAGTGAACAATTTTGATGTATGTTCAAATGATCATGAAGGATGGTGTGAACACTTCCTTGTGCTAAATTTACCTGAAATGCTGGTAAATTTATCACATGGAAGTGTTCACACCATCCTTCATGATTATTTGAACATGCATCAAAATTGTTCACTCAACAAACAACATCGACATCTTAGGCTTGCAGGTACACGAAAAGCGCTTTCCAGTGCTGCATTACGGCAAGTCAGCTATACCCCCACTACCGAAATGCCCTCCCCAGGAGTCGTACCAACTACTGCAAGAAGAATTTCCTGCTGGCAATCACACTAAAAGTCTGCAAAAATTCATTCCGGGAACTTTTTGGCTGTACCTCGTATATAGGTAGGTAGATAGATAGTAAATTTCCTCTTGGACATGAGCTTAATTAGTGCCTGTACCCTGATTATCGAAAAAAGGTGAGCGGCACGGTGGCGGCGGAGCGAGTGTGCGGCAGTGAAAACATTCTTATTTAAAACGCTGTAGAAACGTAACAAACACTGTTAAAAATTTGCAGTCGAATTTATTCCAATGACCAGTTAATTATGTTACCAGCACTGTTTTCAAATAATTTTTAACACATATCGTTTAGTTTATACTGTGAGTTATATTACTAAAAACACGATTTACAAATTAAAAAAGTCAATTCTTTGTGTTTGATATATGATAACTCTGCTTAGAAGCATCGGGGAAAAAATTCCTGTAGAGAACCCTAGTCGACTTTCTTGGGAACAATTATAGGGAAGTGACCTTGAACCTCACTGATAAGCGACACAACCTGCTCACATCGGTTCGGCAATTTCCGCCGAAATTCGGTTTTCTGTAGTTTAGACAGGCTTAAGCAAAAGTGCGCGCTCGAGGGGGGCAGTCTCCGCCTAGGCTGGACACGGGTAACATCGCCTCCGTACCTCCGTAAGTGTTATACGTTTACCGTCTCTATATTTAAACATGTACAATTTTTAAGTTTGATTTACAGTGCTTAGGGTCAGTCAGATTACTGTTTAGGATATTTAAACCCCAATATTATAATTAAATAAATAACCAGACAAGCATTCCTGTAACTCGGTTGCCGAGCTGGGAGCTGCTTTAAATTCAATAATCAGGCGAGAATTCCTGTGCCTCCTCTGGAGCTGGGAACCGCTCTACCGTTTAAATAAGTCACCCTAACTTTTCTAAAATAAATTACGTATTTTTTCCACTAAGACGAGCGCTCATGTGACTCGACCGTCGAGCTGGGAGTCACTCTAAATTTTAATAATGACATACGGAAGCGTTCCTGTGACTCGATACCGAGCTGGGAACCGCCCCGTAATAGTCCGGCCCTATATTCCAACAGGTATAGAATCGGTACCCTAAACCAAAATTGTAAAAGCCTTCCTGTGTCTCTCACCCAAGCTGGGAAAGCTTGTTGCTTTAAACTAAAATAATTAAATTTAGTGCCCAGGTCAAAGTGTCCCATGTGTCCTCCTTGGCCAATTGTAGCATTTTCTGTGGACCTCCAACGAGTTCGTTAAAGTGTTATATGAAGGATCCATTATATCATCAGTTTTGCCACTGAGCGTTCCTGTGACGGTCCAGTGTTCTGGCCCTGGGAACTGGCTCAGTAAAAAGTCCTTTTTTTTTGTTAGTAAGACAGACATTTTAAATCTGTAGATCTGCTGGTCGAATCCGATAATAATTGTTCTGTTTGTAGCATTTCCGTCAATACACGAGTCACCTCAATGACACTAGTTTCATTTAAATACCTAAATCTTGTATTCCGTTTCCACTCCCGCACCCTGACCCAAACTGACTATCCAAGCCCTAAATAAAACCATTACACAATATATCAAAATTTGAGAGTCTTGCGATTAATATTTACGTCGTTATTAATTTATTTCTAAAGTACTGTTATCTCTACTCAGCTATTAAACTACTTTGATGAATGAAATTCAGTAAACAATGTCTTTGAATGAAATGCTAATTCTGTCACAGTTTTATGTTTTTATTGGAATGGTTTCTCATAATCGATTAATATACAAATGATTGTATCACTGTGAGGCAGAGCGCAACAATGACTGTTGAAGTACAGTCTGGACCTAGTGGACCCTTTTTATTCGCGCGCTTCTGTATTCTCTTAGTCTCAGTTTTTCTCTTATAAACAACGCCTGCTTCCAGATCTAGAATTCATTGTAAAAACAATGCCGATTTACCAACATTGAACAATAAGGAACCTTTCAGTTCCTCCGAACTGCATGTGCAGTGTGTGTTGGAAGCATGACCTCAGTTGTTGTTGGCAAGTTACTGTACCTCGTCTGGACCGCGCTCGCCCGAGCAATGTTGATAATTAATTTCAATTATCGACTGACTACGATTTATCTAGTAGTATTGAAGTATTTTATTAACTGAATATTGATTGTGGAAACTATCTAATGTCATTAAAGGAAAAATGAAATGAAAAAATTATAAAAAAAATTAAAAATTATTTGAAAACAGTGCTGATAAGGTTTATAAACTGGTCATTGGGATAAAGTGAACTGCAAATTTTTAACAGCGTTTTTTACGTTTCTACAGCGTTATGAATAAGAATTTTTTTACTGCCGCGCGCTCGCTCCGCCGCCGCCGCGCTGCTCACCTTCTTTCAAAAATCAGGGTATAAGGGCTAGATTGCGTTATAACTTTTTTCAATACAAAATAAGATTACACAATCTTTTATTGAAAATCTTTAAATATGGGTATAGAAGTCTCTCTCTTATCCGAACACTTTTTAACCGGACATCAGTTTAATCGGACTACACTTGACAGAAATTATATCTTTTTAACCGTTCGATTTTAGCGAATTTCCCCTACAGGGAAGAAGCTGTTACCGTAGGTACTCATGGTAAGACCTAAGCCCGAGACCATGATAACTTTTCGTTTTGGGGCCCCCAGAAGCAAAAAACACTATTCGTTCATTTTCATACAATGTATATCTATGTGTCTTTAAGCACAATAGCGGCCGTAAAAATGGCCCAATCTGAATGAAATTTGGTACAGCCATGTAAAGTAGTAATTTTTCGGACAAGTTCAAAAACCAGCCCGATCGGACTATCGGAAGGGGGGTCAAAAATGGGTTTTTTGAGTTTTTTACATAGAAAAATTAAAATAACCCAATTTTTGTTAGCACCATTGAATTCAGCTCAAAAAAACAAACAATTTAGTATTTTGAATCACTGCTCTATGTCCATTGGTTACCAAGATATTGAAAGTGGTAAACACAGTACGTTGTCCCAATGTTAACCTTAAGGGGAATAAGTAAAATTCGATATCTCGCTTATTTCTCAACATATCTTAATAAAACTTGGTAAATGGCTTCTTCTAGTTCAGATCTACTAAATATTGAATTAAAACCACCCAGTGTTAATATACCCGTAGCAGCAAACCTGCATACTCAGTCCCCATGTTATTCTTCAGGAGCTTTCAAAAACATGTAAAATTTTGCTAACTTGGATTGAAATTGTTGTTTTGCATTTGAAATTCGCTGAGTATGCAGGTCTGCTGCTTCGGGGGTGTTTATCTACACGTTGGTTCAACCAATCGTGATGGACAGGAAATGAACAATAATGTATCGATGATTCTTGTGGGAGTGATTAGGTATAGACCAACAAATACAAGTCTAAACCAAAGTATTGGCTTATAAAGTATGCATTAGAGTTATAACTTATCGTTTTCTAGGGAACGTTGGTTTAGCTGGAAAACCATTATCCGGAAGGGCTTTGGTCCTGAGATGTCCGGATATGAGGGAATCTACTGTGTCATGAATAAATACTTGCAAAACTGACTGAATTAAATTGGAACTCTGAACAAATATAGTAATTGTCAACTTTTGTAAATAATGAAGGTCTAGCTGTTGTTGGCTCTTGGAATACTAATACTATCTTCCTGATTCACACTTTTTTTGTACCGGTATTTTAATTATTTTGTATTTCAATCAATCACAAACGGCCAACTTAACTGAAGCAAAATGCTAGAGACAAATATTGGTAAGTAAGTGTAGTCTTTGCTTTTTTTGCAGTTAATTGAGAAAACCTATTCTTATAATTTTACATTTTACATTGCATCCTGATTTCAGGTGTTGCGATGTCTGATGAAAGAGACGAACGTGCTGTTTACTTGTGAGGAGACAGAGGAAGGGCCATTGTACAGTCTTCTCAACACAGAATTGACACAGATCAAGCCTAACTACGACGCCATGATCCGTGGCGGCTCGCTGAAAGTCACTGACATGGGAGTGCAACAAGGTACCTCTATATGGCCCAGTTTGTTTCACAATAAATAAATGACAATTTTACATCATATGCAGGATTTCTCTTTGTTGGTTTAGTTTTCCTAGTTATGCCACTGATATTTGTATTTGAAAGGATGGATTTAAGATTTTAATCATGACTTGTCACATGTTTGTATGTGAAACATGACAAAATATGTAAACGCAATGTGACAGATAAAGTATTTAATTTCATTTCAATAGTTCTGTGGTTGCTGTTTCTTTTAATATGCATTTTTTTATGTTAACTTCAGACCATCCGGAACTAAAAATGTTGTATGCATTAAGACATTGAAAAGTTTGATTTTTTTTATAATAGTCTCAACAACTTTGCCAAATATATGTACCAATGAGATTGACATGTAGCTTAAAAGATTAGGTTGTAAATTTTCATATGAAGAGGAAATATTTTTGAAATTTTCTATTAAGTAAAAGTTTTCCATAGTTGGTAAGCATCAAGACACATAGCTAAACACAGTGAATTTTGTTGCAGTGAGTGGCTTGGGAGCCGGCAAGGGCCGCGGGGCGAAACGCAAGGTCCCCGGTGAGGGCGCGCAGGGCCCAGGCAAGAAGGGGCGAGGAGGGGACATGGCCGCGCCCAAGTTGCCAGCCCACGGCTACCCCATGGAGCATCCATACAACAAGGATGAGTACCGTTACATCCTGGCTGAGCCCGACCCACATGCGCCCTTCAGGCAGGTACGCCCCACGCGGCTGATAATTAGTAGTTCTACTCGCCTATAGTCGAGTTTTAATCTTATGTTTGTGGTTGGGGAAACCAGTACTTCTGGGTGTTGTCGCTATCTTAGGGCGTAACACAAGTTATACCTTTTCTATGTCAACTTCTTTGGCTTTTTTAAATTTTGAAAAAAAATATATATTGTTAATTTGTTATCAAGCTGCATTTGACTCAAATTGCATGACTCTATCTTAATTAGGAGCTGAGATATTCTTGTTTAAAGGTAACAATGTTTATTGAAGTCCACATTTTTTTTAGCGAATTTCCCCTATAGGGAAGAAGCTATTACCATCTATATATATTCATCTATATATGTGTCTGTTAGCACGGTAGCGGCTGTAAAAATGGTCCGATCTTTATGAAATTTAGTACAGACGTGTAAAGTGGTAATCAGTTGGACGAGTTCGTAAACCAGCCTGATTGGACCACCAGAAGGGGGGGATGAATCCCACCCCAAAAATGGCTTTTTTGGGGTTTTCACCTAGAAAAATTAAAAATCCAATTTTAGATTCCACCATTGAAGTCAGCTTGAAAAAAAAACAATTTAGTATTTTCAATCATAGCTCTATGTCCATTGGTTACTGAGATATTTAGAGTGGTAAACACAGTATGTTGTCCCAATGTAAACCTTTTCCAAATCTTGCTTATTTATCAACATATCGTTATGAAACTTGGTTTGTGGCTTCATCTAGATGAGATCTAATGAATTTTCGTGGCGGCAAACCTGCGTACTCTTTCCCCATGTTATCCTTATGGGAAACAAAACACATTCTATATTTTCATTATTTCTTAATTTATCTTGATAAAACTTGGTATATGCCTTCTTCTAGTTCAGATCTAATAAATATTGAATTAAAACAACCCAGTTTAAACATAGTTGTTGCAGCAAACATGCATACTCATCCTCCTTTTTATTCTTATGGAGATTACAAAGACATATCATATGTAGGATGGAAATATATTTTTTTGCATTTGAAATTCGCTGAGTATGCTGGTCTGCTGCAACGGGGGTATTTCAAACAATCCACTCTTTTCAAACTGCCATTTTATATCTCAACATATTCATGACATAAAATCTGAATTTTTCAAAATAAACTTTTTTATAGCCTAGAATAAGTATACAAAATTTCATGTAGTTCTGAAAAGGTCTGGTTGATATATGAGATGGAATTGACCTTCAACTAGAGAAAAAAAACACTCTCCTTAAATCAAACAACAAAGCAAATCAAAATGAGTCTCACACTGAAAAATCACTAACACTCCTCAATCCTACATGGGCACTTGATTGCATGGCTGAAAATGGCAAATCATAAGCAAGCATTCCAGAACAAAATTTTCCCAAATCACTATTTCAAGAACACTTGAAATCGCTGACCCAGCATCAAATCAACGCTAAGTTCAGACATGACAAAAACACCTTCAAAACCTTACCTGATCCAAACAAAACCAAGCACTGAAAATCTCACAAATATTCCCCCAATCCGGCATGATCAGTTGCTCACATCAATGCATGGCTTCAAAACCCCAAATTGCATGCATGTTTAAAAAAAAAGTTTTATACAATCAAAATACAAATATCAATATTTTCGACCCGACTCCATTAAAATTCCAGTACTGTATGTTAATTTTATAGTTTGGGTCTGGTTCTATGTTGAGATTCTCATTTGTAAATTTCTCCCTTGAAGAATTATTTGGGAGAGTAATTTTTTCCTTCCCAAGCAAGGATCTGGATCTACTTTTCCTTCAGGCACTGTTTCTTATGTTCCATCTTGTATCGAGTACTTCAGGATATTTTTTTAAATAGGTGTTAAGATTTTAAGATTAGTTATACCTTAGCCCAGGGGTTCAATGGAAATATTGCCCAATGTTAACCTTATGGGAAATAAATAAAACTCAATATCTCGCTTATTTTTCAACTTATCATAATATTATTTGGTATATTACATCTCCTATTTTACTTTTATTTGCTGATGGCTAAAAACTTAAACATTTTCCATTCCTATGTCAGCAATCCTGCACTCATAGAAACGGAGCGTTAGCTTATAGTAGCCACAAGTAAGCAATTTTGCTGCAATGGGAAAGCAAAAAATTGTTGATTTTCAATGAATATTCAATAAATATCAACCAGAAGAACCCACACACCAAATTTTATTGGGATGAGTTGAAAAATAAGCGAGATATTGAGTTTTATTTATTTCCCATAACGTTAACATGGGGCAACGTTCCGTATTAACAACATTCAATATCTCAGCAACCAGTAGACATAACACAGAGGTTCTAATTACTAAAATTTTTTTAAGCTGAATGTAATAGTGCAAACCAAACTTAAATTTTAAAAATTTTCCATTTAAAAAATTAAAAAAATATGTTTTTATGTAAAAACGTTTTAAAATATTATTTTAATTTGCAAAGAATGCAAAAAACCATGTGTTTTATTGCTGCATCAGTTAGGAAATTTAATGTAGATAAGTTTAAAGAAAAGTTTACTTGATTATCATGGTGCCTTTAGGAGATATTAAGTTTGTTGTAAAACACTGCCATCGGACTAAAAATATCAACACAATTTAAAAAAAATGTTTTTTTTCAATGTCTTTAATATAGAAAGATATTTATGATTCATTGTTTTCCTGAATTTAGCACACTGTACTTAATACTAGCTGGTCAACGTGGTTTCGCCCGTGGAAAAACAGAAAAACTTCCTTGGATTCATGATTTAATGTTTAGGTTGCCATGACAACTTCATGAGATTCCCTATAGGGTAGAAATCAAATAAAATTCGCTTTTTAGAAGCTTGCTGTTTAATTTCCAAAAGATTTAAGCTAGTTTTAATTTGTCTGAAACCTTCTCACATGTGCATACAGTACAGAAAATAAATTTCACCCATACCTGTACTCTAGTGTTTGCGTGAAAAGCGGTCTAATGTGTGATGTTAAGCGTTACCAACAGAGTGACAGAAATTGAGATAAGGCTTGATTCGGATTCTCTGACCTTCAAAACGCAAAAATAACCAATAGTTTCATAATTCTAAGCAATGTACAGACAAAACTCTAGTTTTATTTATATAGATTACTGAAAATTTTCATAATAATCGGATTAAAAATGGCAGAGATACAAATTTTTTTCTTAAGCTATGCAAGTTTATCTTTGAGCTTGGGAACAACAGAAACAACACATTTTTACAAATTTCAAATGTCTGTACTAAAAAAAAATGTTTGAGATAAGAAGCTAAAATTTGGTATTCTTCCATAGGCATGTGAAAAGATCAAAATCACCAAGTTTCATCAAATTCTGAGATGGTCGGTTACAAATCCTTTTTTTTTCTTTTTGATGATTTGACTTGGAATGACCCCAAGGTGAAGATTGTTTAAATTGAAGAAAGTGCCTCAATCATCTGTTTATGATGATTGAGGCAAAATTAACAATGTAATTTTGAGTCTTTTTGATAAACATGCCCCGGTTATTACTAAGCGTTTGACTAAAAGACAACCGGTGCCTTGGATGACTCCTGAAATACGCAGTCTGATGGCTAGGCGCGATTCTCTCTTCAGGAGAGCAAAACGTATCCAAAATCAAATGCTTATGGATGAATATCGGCATCTCCGAAATAGAGTGAAACAGATGTTGCGAAATTCCAAATTGAGATACATCCATAATCTTTTCCAAAACAGTAATCAGTCATCTAGAGTCTTATGGCGCAACGTAAAAAGCCTTGGGCTTGGGAAGCAATCTGATACACAGCAAATCAGTATTCCTTTAAATGATTTGAACCAATACTTTTCTTCAAGTAATCAGAGTATAAATCAGCAAAAAGTAAATAGTTATTTAAATGAGCTAGTAAATTCACCAATCCAAAACTTTAACTATCCTCAGTTTAATTTCAAGCCTGTCATCCAGTCTGATGTGTTAAATGCTATTCGTCGTATCCGCAGCAATGCTGTAGGGTTTGATGGAATACCTATACGCTTCATTAAAGATATTCTCTTTGCCATTCTTCCAACTATTACACATATTTTCAATACATCTTTAAGGCACTCTTCTTTCCCCTCTTCTTGGAAGTCTGCTCTTATTCGCCCTTTAAACAAGATCTCAGCTCCTGTGTCTTGCCAGGATTTCAGGCCGATTAGCATTTTGCCCGCACTATCGAAAGGCCTCGAAAGAATCGTGCACTGTCAAATGACTGACTACATCACTGAAAATAACATACTATCTGACTATCAGTCCGGTTTCCGGACGGCTCACAGTACTGAAACTGCACTTCTTCGTGTGACGGAGGACATAAGACTCTCAATGGAACACCGACAGGGCACGATTCTAACCCTTTTTGATTTTTCTAAAGCTTTTGATTGTGTTAATCATGAACTTTTAATTGAAAAATTAAGGGCCATAGGGTTTTCACAGGATGTTCTCAAATGGCTGAGATCTTATCTGTCAGACAGGCGGCAGTGTGTGGAGGTTGATGACATCAGATCTGACTGGGAAACTGTTACTTGCGGTGTGCCCCAGGGATCTATCCTTGGGCCTCTGCTTTTCGTGCTGTATGTGAATGACATTAACACAACTCTTATTCACTGTAAATACCACATGTATGCCGATGACCTTCAAATTTATGCACCTTTTTCAGTCAACAATATTAATGATTGTGTCTGGAGAATAAACGAAGACATATGCCGAATCACTTTATGGACTGAAAAACACGGACTTAGACTCAATCATGAAAAGACCAAGCCTATAATCATTTGCCATTCACGTTTAAGAAAATCAATTGACTTCAACTCTACAAATTCACTAACAGTCAATGGAAATATTCTTCCTTACTACGACAGAGTAAAAAATCTCGGACTTACTATCAACTCAACACTCACTTGGGATGACGCCGTAGTCGACATCCGAAAGAAAGTCTTTGCCTCAATACATTCACTTAAGAAATTGCAAAATTTCTTACCATTCCATATCAAACTCCACCTCGTAAAATCACTTGTCTTTCCTCACTTTACTTACTGTAACACTGTGATCAATGACATGACTGTGGCTCTTTCTGATGCGCTTCAGCGGACTCAGAACTATTGTCTGAGATATGTCTATGATCTGAGACGCGTGGAGCGCATAACACCATACTACTTTGAGACGAGATTGTTGAAATTAAATGATCAGAGAGCAGTTAAAATTCTTTCATTTGTGTTCTCAATTTTAAAAACTAGTTTACCAAATTATTTTGTGCATGACTTTCATTTTGTGTCTCAGGATAGTATAAGAACTTCACGCTCTGCTTCCCTAACACTTCGAATGCCTCATCATAGAACGGCAATATATGACCGCGGTTTTGTCGTCACTGCTTGTCGCCTCTGGAATGGCTTGCCAGAATCCATTAAGTCCCTGGAAAGTCGTCGTCGGTTTGTGGTGGCGCTGAGAGAATTTTACTTTCAGCGGATGTCCTTGGCCGGTGCGTCCTAGGGGGTGTGTCTTATGCGTGGTTGCTGATGGATGGAAGGTTGTGTGATTGAATAAAATTTATTTTTTCCCCTTTTTTGTAAATATAGTTTTAAGTTATTTTGTAAATATGATGCATAAGTATTTATTGTACTCTATTATATCAGGTTAAGTGTAAGAAAGGGCCAAGAGGCCCTAACTTTGCCTGTATAAATAAACAATTTTTCATTTCATTTCATTTCATTTTTTTCATTTCATTTCATTTATTCTATGTGTTGTAGGAGTTTGACGAAAGCAGTGACTGGGCTGGCAAGCCTATTCCCGGCTGGCTCTATCGCACCCTCAGTCCCAACTCTGTACTGTTGGCACTCCACGACAGAGCCCCTCAACTCAAAATATCCGAGGACCGATTAGCAGTCACTGGGGAGAAGGGCTACTGCATGGTGCGTGCCACACATTGTAAGTCAACAACTTCAGTTCTCACCTACTCTGGTATTTAAGTGATTAACAAGGCCATAATTACAGATGTTTATGGTCTTCATGTTTAACTCACCAAGTAATTTTTATGAGGACTAGTCTTGGCAATCATATTTAGCCTACAGATTTTTAATACATATCATTCAAATAAATGTTTAACCTGTGGTACTGTATACTGTTGTGAACCGGTTTAGCTCACACAGCTTAATTTAGACCAATACTTCATTTATTAAAGACCGAAGGTTATTATTATTCATTTTAAAAAAAGATAAAGCAAAAATCAAATATTTTAAAAACAATTTGTAAATTTTGATTTATTTTAAGAGTTTGTAGTCTTTCACAAATCAGAGTATAGTTTTTTGTCATCAAGTTTGAATTTTCACTTGATCAATTGATCATGTTCTCCTCAAAAACCACCGTATGATTGAAATCTTACAAAATGGGCATAATCGACTTAAATTACACAAAAGACTGCCAAACATATGCACGATACGTTTAGAAGAACTATCATGTCAAGCGATATTATTTATTAATTTAAGCTGGAGAAAAAAACAATTGGTCTAGCTAAAAATCCTTTTTGGGCCAATTCGCTTCTTAAAAATGAGTTTCAATAAATTCATTTTAAAATGTTCATTTTTAAATGTGTTCTAAAAGCTAATTCACATCGGCACCATGAGCCGTTGGTATATTTAGCAATGAAGTGATGATGATTCTCAGGTGTGAGCAGGGACGTGTGGGAGAGGAAATGCCTGAGGAGCGGCCACCAGGCTGAAATGGGTTACGACAAGTTTGGCTATTCCTGGAGGTCCAAATCCAGGAGATTAGGTCCTGAGGTTAGATTACTGCTAACTTGTAGGTGTGAGCAGGGACGTGTGGGAGAGGAAATGCCTGAGGGAGCGGAACCAGGCTGAAATGGGCTACGACAAGTTTGGCTACTCCTGGAGCCAACTTGTAAAATTACAAATTACTCCTGGAGGTCAAGGTCACTACTCTATGTGTCATGTTGTGTGCCAGGTGTGAGCAGGGGCGTGTGGGAGAGGAAATGCCTGAGGGAGCGTCCACCAGGCTGAAATGGGCTACGACAAGTTTGGCTATTCCTGGAGGTCGAGGTCACTACTCTATGTGTGATGTTGTGTGCCAGGTGTGAGCAGGGACGTGTGGGAGAGGAAATGCCTGAGGGAGCATCCACCAGGCTGAAATGGGCTACGACAAGTTTGGCTATTCCTGGAGCCAACTTGTAAAATTACAGATTACTCCTGGAGGTCGAGGTCACTACTCTATGTGTCATGTTGTATGCCAGGTGTAAGCAGGGACGTGTGGGAGAGGAAATGCCTGAGGGAGCGTCCACCAGGCTGAAATGGGCTACGACAAGTTTGGCTATTCCTGGAGGTCGAGGTCACTACTCTATGTGTCATGTTGTGTGCCAGGTGTGAGCAGGGGCGTGTGGGAGAGGAAATGCCTGAGGGAGCGTCCACCAGGCTGAAATGGGCTACGACAAGTTTGGCTATTCCTGGAGGTCGAGGTCACTACTCTATGTGTGATGTTGTGTGCCAGGTGTGAGCAGGGACGTGTGGGAGAGGAAATGCCTGAGGGAGCGTCCACCAGGCTGAAATGGGCTACGACAAGTTTGGCTATTCCTGGAGCCAACTTGTAAAATTACAGATTACTCCTGGAGGTCGAGGTCACTACTCTATGTGTCATGTTGTATGCCAGGTGTAAGCAGGGACGTGTGGGAGAGGAAATGCCTGAGGGAGCGTCCACCAGGCTGAAATGGGCTACGACAAGTTTGGCTATTCCTGGAGGTCGAGGACACTACTCTATGTGTGATGTTGTGTGCCAGGTGTGAGCAGGGGCATGTGGGAGAGGAAATGCCTGAGGGAGCGGCCACCAGGCTGAAATGGGCTACGACAAGTTTGGCTATTCCTGGAGGTCGAGGTCACTACTCTATGTGTGATGTTGTGTGCCAGGTGTGAGCAGGGACGTGTGGGAGAGGAAATGCCTGAGGGAGCGGAACCAGGCTGAAATGGGCTACGACAAGTTTGGCTACTCCTGGAGGTCGAGGTCACTACTCTATGTGTGATGTTGTGTGCCAGGTGTGAGCAGGGACGTGTGGGAGAGGAGATGCCTGAGGAGCGGCCACCAGGCTGAAATGGGCTACGACAAGTTTGGCTATTCCTGGAGGTCGAGGTCACTACTCTATGTGTGATGTTGTGTGCCAGGTGTGAGCAGGGACGTGTGGGAGAGGAAATGCCTGAGGGAGCGGCCACCAGGCTGAAATGGGCTACGACAAGTTTGGCTATTCCTGGAGGTCGAGGTCACTACTCTATGTGTGATGTTGTGTGCCAGGTGTGAGCAGGGACGTGTGGGAGAGGAAATGCCTGAGGGAGCGTCCACCAGGCTGAAATGGGCTACGACAAGTTTGGCTATTCCTGGAGGTCGAGGTCACTACTCTATGTGTGATGTTGTGTGCCAGGTGTGAGCAGGGACGTGTGGGAGAGGAAATGCCTGAGGGAGCGGAACCAGGCTGAAATGGGCTACGACAAGTTTGGCTATTCCTGGAGGTCGAGGTCACTACTCTATGTGTGTTCTAAATTGTGTTTTTAAAATAAATCAAGACTATTACTTAGCAAACATAACCAAAATACTACTTTTATTATCAAACAGCTGTTAAACTAAACAAATTAAATACATTTAAAAAATAGGTATTTGCACAGTTGCATAGTTGTGTTTACAACATTTCTCCGGGGCGGGCTAATCAAGTCATCAGCTTGACTAGTTTAGTAGCCGGTCTTCTCCAGGTTCCGGTGGAGGTTCGGATGTCTGCCACCCTCACTTGGCCATCTTTTCCAGGATAAACAGCTTCCACTACACCCTTTGTCCACCTCCCTCTGGCTTGGTGTTCTTCGGCAATCAATACAACGTCTCCTTTTTGGAGATTAACTTGTTTGTTGTGCCACTTTGAGCGTTTGTTGAGCAAGGGGATATATTCTCTCAACCATCGCTTCCAATATTTGTCGGCATAATCTTGCGCAATTTTCCATGGTTTTCGTAGGTGTTTTTCTTTGATTGCGACGGCTGGCATTAGTATGACTTAACCTCTTAAGAGAAAATGATTAGGAGTTAAAGGAAGCTCGTCTGCAGGATCTTCGGACACATTGTAAAGAGGCCTGTTATTAAGAATAGATTCAATCTCACAGAGCACAGTGATCAACGTTTCTTCCCGAGGAGCTTGTGAGTTCAAAATGACATACAAGCATTTCTTTACGGACTGTACCAGGCGTTCGTGTGCTCCACCCATATGTGGACTTGCTGGTGGTAGGAACCTCCATTTTCTTTTCTGCACAAAATGTTTTAATTAAGTCATTGTCAAAGGTTTGAAGAGCTTCTCTCAGTTCTCTCTCTGCTCCCTTGAAATTGGTTCCGTTGTCAGAGATCAATTCAGCAGGACATCCTCTTCTTGCTACAAATCTCCTTATGGCTTGTATGGTTGAGTCAGAGTTCAGTGACGCTGCAAGCTCCAAGTGTATAGCTCGCACTGAGAGACATGTAAATAATGCTCCGTAACGCTTTTCTCGTCTTCGACCAACTGTAACTTCCAAAGGTCCAAAATAATCCAGTGCTACATAGGTGAAAGGTCTACCGTAAGGTTCCAGCCTGTAAGCCGGCAAAGGAGCCATCTCTGGAGTGTTGGGTATGGTTTGATGCAGTTGACATTTTCTGTAATTAGCTCAACAACTTTTGATAGCTTGTTTCATGCGTGTGATCCAAAATTTTTGTCTTAAGTTGTTTGCCACAGTTTCTTGTCCCTGATGAGCCATTTTTTCATGTTCATGTTTATTAAAAGAATTATCAGGCGCTGCTTTGGATCTAAAATAATTGGTCTCTTAACTTCTTGACTGATTTCATTTCCATATTCAGTTCTTCCTCTCATTTTTAGTAGGTTTCCAGACAAAACAGGACTCAATTTAAAAAGTTGACTTCCTCGTGGGATAGGTTTGTCTTCTCTGTGTTTTTAGATCCTCAGAAAATGATTCCTATTGAGAAAGCCTGAAGCACCATTCTTCAGCTTGTTGAAGTTCCTCAACACTGAGACTTGAATCTACATTCTTCTTATTGTTATTTCTTGCATTATGAATGAATCTTAATACCCATGCAATTGTTCTGATTAGTCTGGGGTACTTAGAAAATCTGTTCATGTCGATAACTGAATTTTCACAATTTTCTGGCGAAATAGATAACATCACTTCATGGCTTTCATCATTTTGCTGTTGACTCTCAATCTTAGGCCATAAATCTTTTTCTCTCAGAAGGAAAGCTGGACCTTGATGCCATCGGCAGTTATTTGAAAGAAAAATACATGATTCTCTTGTAGCCTCATCCGCTACATTTTCTGTAGTAGGTAACCACCTCTATTGTTTTCTGTTAGAATTGCTTAAGATTTCTTTCACACGATTGGCAATATAGATTCTGCTTATGAGTTGTTTGTAGCCAACACCATACTATTCTAGAATCTGTCCAGAAGTACGTCTCCGATACATTCATCTTGTGAGATTGATGAATTAAACAGGAAATTCGACTGCCAAGTACTGCTGCTTGTAATTCAAGTCTAGGGATGGTTGATGCTTGTAAGGGAGCAACACGTGACCTAGCCAGGACAAAGGCAACGTCCACATCATGTTCTGGTTTTTCAAATCTAAAATAAGCTACCGAACAAAATCCCTTTTCACTTGCATCACAGAAAATATGCAATGATATTGTACAGTTTGAAGCCATATTGTAGCATCGTGGTATTTTCAGATTTTCCAAATTCTTCACATCTTTCATCCAAATTTGCCATGACTTTTCCAACTGCGCTGGAATAGTTTCATCCCATTGAACATTCAGTCTCCAAAGATGTTGCACCAGGATTTTGCCCTTCATCGTGATTGGAGTGATAAAACCTAGTGGATCATAAATTGACATCACAGCCTGGAGCACCTGTCGTTTGGTTGGTGACTGTATTAGGTCTACAACTTCTTTCTTCACTTTTACAAAATTTACTTTGAAAAGAAAGATATCATTTTGGAAATTCCAATGTAGTCCGAGGACTTGTTCAGTGTCATCAGTTGTCAATCCAACTTCTTGAATAGTTTTTGGACCAACTTTTCTTCGGTAGGTGGTTCATTAACTCTGGTGAATTACTGATAAAATTTCTCAAGTTGAAACCTCCTTTTTTGCATATGGTTACCACTCCTTCAACCAAGGTTTTAGTTTCGACATCTTAAAGATGTTTTATTGCCCCTGAGCTGGTGTGAAAACAAATTAGTGGTGTAAATACCTTAAGTCATCCAGCTCAAAAACGGTCTTCAATGCGACCTAGGTTTCAGTACTTTTGTACTATCATCAGGCTACGAAAATCTTCATCCAGTCTGTTGGACGTCGTCGAAAGTAGAAACACGTACAGTCCACATTTTAAAAAACATTTAAAAAGACGAAACACACGACAGACACGGACACGGACACGAATTTGACACATAAAAAACAAACAGTTGTTAATTTACCGGCCGCGGCGGGCGAGATCCACATCGCAACTGTCGCAACTGAAACCTAGGTCGCATTGAAGACCGTTTTTGAGCTGGATGACATAAGGTATTTACACCACTAATTTGCAAGGTTTTAGCTTCTTCTACAGTTTGGCTACTATCGAGGTAGTCATCCATGTAAAATTGTTCCTTCACAGCTAGCTTTGCTTCTGGATGTTCTTCTCCATGTGTTTCAGCATTTTTACTCATTACATAAATAGCACTGGTTGGTGAGCAAACTGCCCCAAAAATCATTGATGTCATGCACCATTCCTCTAATTTCCCGTTACTTTCTCCTCTCCACAAAAATCGTAGGGAATCTTGATCTTCTGGAATAATCTTTACTCTTAGAAACATCTCTTCAATGTCTGCTGCATACGCGATTTTGTGTTTTCTGAACTGGAAGAGAATACTCAGTAGGCTATTAAACAAATTTGGTCCAGGGAGTAGACAACTGTTCAGGCTTTCCCCATGTGATTTTGATGCAGCATCAAACACAAAACGGAACTTGTCTGGTTTTCTGGGGTTGTGGATAGGAAAGTGAGGAAGGTACCATGTTTTCTCACTCTTGGTTGTCACCTCTTTCAGACTTAACCTTTTCGCATAGCCCTTTTTAGCATAGTTCTCTATTTGCTGATGATATTGTTGGCTTAATTTTGGGTTTACTTTCCTTTTATTTTCAACATATTTAAATCGTCGCCATGCCACAGAACGACTCTCAGGTAACTGTGGATTGTCTTCTTTCCATAGTAAACCAACTTGCCAACACCCATCGTCTGTTTGGGAACAGGTGTTTTTTAATATTGTTTCTGCTCTAACTTCCTCTTCGCTCTTCTTTGAGTCATTAATTGGGCTGTCTACAAAGTCTTTCTTGAAACTCCTTTTAACTAGTGTGTTAAGCTCTCTATTTTCTGGATCAATTTCACATTTAAACATCACAAAGTCATCGTCCACCCGAGTTTGATAGTTTAAACTCCCAGCAGGACCATTTATTGTCCAACCTAGTTTTGACTTCAAAGCAATCAGTGCATTTGCAGGTCCAATGATTACTTGTTCGGGTACTGTCAAATGTATATGTTCATGTCCAATCAGCAATCTTGGACGACTGCGTCGGAACACTTCTTCAGGAATCTCCCGTAAATGTGGCCATTTTTTCTTCATACGCTCTTCATTCACTGACCGTGTTGGCAACTTCAAGGCTGTCAATGTCTTCACATTGTTTAGCGCTAAGAGTTCACCTGTATGTCCTAGAACTGTCAGTGATACGGTCTGAGATTGTTCGTCTGTTTAAACAGACCCATTCGTCCTTGAGAACGATACAGGCTTAATAGGTCCATCAATTTCAAGTTCTTCTGCTAATTTCTTCTTGATAACAGAGATAGTAGAACCATCATCAATTAAGGCAAATGTTTCAATTTGTTTGCCATTTCTTCCAACTAATGTTACTGATAGAACCCTTAATAGCACTCTTGCCACAGATTCTTCTTGAAACCCCACATGTTCACTTTCAACCTCCGATTTAATTCCTTCTTGATTAGTCCTAGTCGTTTCCAGTTATTGAAATTAACTATTTAAATGATAAGAAGAAATTTTGTCAACTTTATATAGCTTGCAAAAAATTGGGTATCTTTATTAGTTTAACTCTTATAAGTTTATGTTATGTTAGCGTTATTATGATTTTAGTTTGGTTTTCTCTTTAATTTTCATATTTTTTCTGATGATTTCTAATATTTTGAAGTTTTGCCTGCTGTCTTACGAATTTTATATTTTTTTTCTAAATGGAATATAATTATTGTTTAAGATTTGTTTTGGGCTAAAATGAAGTATAATAATCAATATTTGCTCTCCACTTAGAAAAAAAATACATAGTTGTTTTGTTTATAGTTTTGCCATGTGTGAATTTCTTCGGGCTGTATAGAAGTGGTCTCGAATATGAATGTGAGATTAACTACGTGTATTAAGCCTTTATTTCTTCCTTTTGATTTTCACTTTATCATCAAATTTTCCTTGAACTCCCAACATCCAAAAGGCATACTTCTCATCTTCATATGGTTCAAAGTTTTCTTTCTTTAATTTGTTCACATACGCATTCTAATGTCTGCAACAATTTTATTAGGGCCTCTGGCAACCTTCACCGTTACAGGTCGTCTTCAGGCAATCCCGCCATTCCCTGGATTTAGTCCATACATCTTCCAACACTTGGCATTTTGGACTTGCTTCTACATAAAAATATTGTTTTCTCTTTTTGTGGCCGGGAGGCCCACAGTTACAACTCATTCTTCTTCAAAACTTGAATAATTGGTTATGAATATGGACTCTTTCATGAGGTATATTTCCTTTTTAAGCGAACCAGTAATCATATCTCCCAAGCTATCCTCCTTATTCCTAATCCTTCATATTTCTTGTTGGAGTGTAAAACCCTTCTTGAAGTACCACTTGGAAGTTGAAACACTTTTTAAATAGAACTTCTAATTCGTTTGTCTCCGTCTTTAAAGAACTGGTCAGGAATTTCTTTTAGACAGCAGTTTGAAGTGAATATATTTGTTTGGTATTGGTGAAATGATATATATTGGTTTACTTTATTACGTTTTTTACACCCACTTTTAAAAATTATTTTATGTGACTGATTTTCTACAACAGATTTAAATTTTATTTGAATATTATATTTTAATATTAATAATCCACCAAGAAATGATTGCTATTATAAAGTAGTTGTTGTAAACTAAAAAAATCCAAGAAATGTAAATAAATATCAAAGTGACAGAAGTTAGACATTAGGGGTGTGCGAGTATTCGACCGGTCGAGCTTTTAGGTCGAGCTTTTCAGTATTCGGCTCGGCTCGACGTTTTTCTAAAAAGCTCGACACTCGAGCCGAGCTTTTGATAAGAGAGTTCTTATCGGAAAGATAATTATTGCAATCTATTTTTGGACACGTAAAACCGGAAGAGCGTTTCCCTCCCACGAAAAACAAGCAAAAACATTCCCTAGTGATAAGGAAAGGACATTGACAGGTAACAAGAAATATTATCTCCATTTAGACGGAAATCGGAGCTATATTTAGTTGACCTTGGGGAACGTGAAATACAGCATTTAAGTCTATTGTTTTATCAAGGCTTATCTCTTAAATGGTATATCGTACAAGTTTCACTTTGGTCTCATTTGATTTATAAAAATAAGACAAAAAATATGAGCCGTCATTTATAGTTGTATAACAAGTTGTTTGTATTTTTGCGTTTTGTAGTAAGGATTCCTTATCTCCTAATTAACTCACGCACTGAATCAGACAAGAGCAAAAAAACAGGGAAGGGGCTTGAAGTAAACAACCTCCACCCCCCCCCCCCCCTCTCCCTGGTCACTGATAAGGAAAGAGAGAGAGGTAGCCGTTTCTTTCTCTCTCTCTCTCTCTATTCCGTCCTAATTTATTTATAATCTTTCTTCTTCTTAATTGTACATTATTTTCTTCACAAAAGTTTAGAAATGCAACTAATTTTAGGATTACAATAAATTATTATTGTTATTAAATATTATTTCATTCATATATTATATTCTGAAATAATAAGTTTAGCCATGAATATTCATGGCCCACAATTGGGACTGCTATTTAATTTTTTATCATCTTTACTTAGCGAACATAAAAAATCAATCTTGTGTTTGACTAAGTGTAAATGTGTGATTTTTTTACTAGATATAACTATTTTAAAACCGTTCAACTACTTCTTTCTACTCTTGAAATTAAATTTTGGAGTACCTATATGTAACTGGTCTAAATATGTAATTTTAACTATTTATTTTAAAGTAAAGTATTTTGGGGTTGGTTGTTACTTAAATATAACGTAGATAAATGTAGATTTTAAATTTGGTATTTTTCTTTATAAATTATTTGTTGAGCCAGTTTGATTAATTTCATGTAACAAAATACAAAATACTAATGACCTATCAGATAATTCACTTGTTTTGGGGATAAGCTTTCTATTTTTGAGCTGGCGATCACTTAAGGTATGCAAACATTACTCTTTTGTATTAAAAAAAATTAAAATCAAGCTTCATAATTTCTTTTAATAGTTTGGTGATTGTTAAAAAGCTCGGCTCGAAAAAGCTCGAGCTCGAAAACGTTTGAAAAAGCTCGGCTCGGCTCGGCTCGAGTTCAAAAATCACTATTCGCACACCCCTATTAGACATCAAGATTTTTCTCAAGACAGCTGTTAACTCAAATAAAAATAATTTATACAAACCATAAATGTTTGGTAAAATATACTTCCATTTAAAATACATGGGAACTTTTAAGGTCCAGTGGGGCAAAGCACATTGAACTTAGGATTACAAAAATTATTCCATGACCTCTACAGAAAATTTCCTTTAATTTGACTCCTCAGTCATCTAAATCGGTAAAGTTTTGCTCCTTTATTTATGAAAAATTAGGAAGAAATTCCTTAGCGAATTAGTATAATAGATAGATCTTTATCTTGTAAAGTGACATGCAACAATTTACGATGAAAGTGGGTGCAGCCATTAAGTCCACAAGCATGTTTGTTACGACACTGTGCTGCACGGTGCCTTAATTTTAAACAATCAAAACACAAACTATTACTCTTGACTGTTTCCCATCTCTAATTCACATCATATCCCAGAAATTGTTTGCATTCTGTCAAAGAATGTTCTTGTTTCTTGCAACAAAGACACATACGTTTTTTCAACTTCTTGTCACCTTCATATTGTATTAACATGAAGTTCTTATTATTTGATTCATTTCTTAAAGTCATGTTTTTGAAGTTACCATGGATAGATGAATTAGAAGCACATATGGTTGCTGCATCCGCCATAGAAGAAAGCCATGTTGAAAAATTGTCGAGGCCAATCGGTTGTTTCAGTTGAGACTGTGGTGATGTAACAAACATTCCGCAGTTGAGTTTCATGTTGGTAGACAGTTTATCTGTAAGTTCTTCCATAAGTTGCGGTTTAAACAAGTAGTGATCCTGCTTTAAGGATTTTACTGTAACCACTAAGTTTCGTACCATGTCACTAAAAGTAACCAAAGTGGCAGGCTTGTAGTCCTTAATTGGTGGTCGACTTCTCACACTTGCATGAGATTCTTGATAATGATTCCTGGCCTTCCAAAATGTCATTCCAACAAATTTATAATTTCTGATACATTTTCTGGATATATCATCAGCGCTGAAATCATTTCTTTAGCTTTTCCAGTAATAGACTTCTGTAGTCGTTGAAGATTTTCCAAATCTGTGTATTCATTCATTTCAGTAGATCGTCTAATCAGCTATCCAAGCGGGCCATTGATCAAGATCTCCGCTGAAATTTGGTAGAGCTGACAATACTCTTGCAGGCATTTTCTCTCTATATGTCATTTTCTCCACTGGTAAATGTCCATGATTTACCTTTGAATTTTCCTTCATATGCAGTGGTTCGTTGTGACAAGAAGGTTGAATGTATCGAGGTAAATACGAAACATCTCTAACAATCCTATTTCCTTCCTCATCTCTTTTGCATGCTACAGTCCTTGCTTCTCGAGGATCTCCACAATTTTCTTCTCGAGGCCAAAAACTAGACTGTACATCTTGATGAGACAAGGAAACTTCCTGCTCTACACTCCTCATCAAATTTATTGGAACGTTAGTACAAGGCTCCAAAACATTATTTTTCTCTATGTCGTCAACTTTATCTTTCGTCTGCATCCACTTTTCAACAGCTTCCCAATTGGACAACTGTCTTGGTAGTGAAGAAATTACATGTCTAGATGATCTACTACTGACAATCGATGATCCTCTGCTAAGCGATGACAGGCGGTCTTCAAGTAGCTTCTTTTTTATTTCTATTTCCTACAGCTTGGCTTCTTCCTCCACTTGAGCAAGTTTCCCATCAGCTGCTGCTATTTTCAGTGCTGCATCTGCTTCAGCTACAGCTTCTGCCTTCTTGGCTTCAGCTACAGCTTCTGCCTTCTTGGCTATTGCTGCAGCCTCTGCTTTCTCTGCTGCCGCCTTTGCCTGAGCACAGGACACAACTAAGGATGTTTCCTCTTCCTGAATTCTAATAAGCTCGTCAATTATATCCAAAACACCTTCATTTTTACTCTTACCTGATGCGGCTTTATGAGATTGACCTGATTCAGAAATAGATCTATTACTCATTTCCTTGTTATTTTGATTATCAAAATCCTGTGTTTTTAAAACAGACTTTTTTTGCTTTGGACCTTGTCAATGCTCCTGTATTCTACACTAAGTTGATTCGCAAGTTTCGGCACCAAAATGTTCTAAATTGTATTAGTAAAATAAATCAAGACTATTCCTTAGCAAACCTAACCGTTGTTTATTATCAAACAGCTGTTAAACAAAACAAATTAAATACATTTAAAAAATAGGTATTTGCACAGTTGCATAGTTGTGTTTACAACAATGTGTGATGTTGTGTACCAGGTGTGAGCAGGGACGTGTGGGAGAGGAGATGCCTGAGGGAGCGGCCACCAGACTGAAATGGGCTACGACAAGTTTGGCTACTGCTGGAGGTTGAGGTCACTACTCTATGTGTGATGTTGTGTGCCAGGTGTGAGTAGGGACGTGTGGGAGAGGAGATGCCTGAGGGAGCGGCCACCAGGCTGAAATGGGCTACGACAAGTTTGGCTACTCCTGGAGGTCGAGGTCACTACTCTATGTGTGATGTAGTATGCCAGGTGTGAGCAGGGACGTGTGGTACTGGGAGGCCAGTATAGAGGAGATGCCTGATGGAGCGGCCACCAGACTGGGCTGGGCTACGACAAGTTTGGCTACTCCTGGAGGTGGAGGTCACCACCATTATATGTGTGATGTTTTATGCCAGGTGTGAGCAGGGGCATGTGGTACTGGGAGGCCAGTATAGAGGAGATGCCTGATGGAGCGGCCACCAGACTGGGCTGGGCTACGACAACTTTGGCTACTCCTGGAGGTGGAGATCACCACTCTATGTGTGATGTTGTGTACCAGGTGTGAGCAGGGGCATGTGGTACTGGGAGGCCAGTATAGAGGAGATGCCTGTTGGAGCGGCCACCAGACTGGGCTGGGCTACGACAAGTTTGGCTACTCCTGGAGGTGGAGATCACCACTCTATGTGTGATGTTGTCTGCCAGGTGTGAGCAGGGGCATGTGGTACTGGGAGGCCAGTATAGAGGAGATGCCTGAGAGAGCGGCCACCAGGCTGGGGTGGGCTACGACAAGTTTGGCTACTCCTGGAGGTCGAGGTCACTACTCTATGTGTGATGTAGTATGCCAGGTGTGAGCAGGGGCATGTGGTACTGGGAGGCCATTATAGAGGAGATGCCTGAGAGAGCGGCCACCAGGCTGGGGTGGGCTACGACAAGTTTGGCTACTCCTGGAGGTGGAGATCACCACTCTATGTGTGATGTTGTATGCCAGGTGTGAGCAGGGGCATGTGGTACTGGGAGGCCATTATAGAGGAGATGCCTGAGAGAGCGGCCACCAGGCTGTGGTGGGCTACGACAAGTTTGGCTACTCCTGGAGGTCGAGGTCACTACTCTATGTGTGATGTAGTATGCCAGGTGTGAGCAGGGGCATGTGGTACTGGGAGGCCAGTATAGAGGAGATGCCTGAGGGAGCGGCCACCAGACTGGGCTGGGCTACAACAAGTTTGGCTACTCCTAGAGGTGGAGATAACCACTCTATATGTGATGTTGTGTGCCAGGTGTGAGCAGGGGCATGTGGTACTGGGAGGCCAGTATAGAGGAGATGCCTGAGGGAGCGGCCACCAGACTGGGCTGGGCTACGACAAGTTTGGCTACTCCTGGAGGTGGAGATCACCACTCTATGTGTGATGTTGTTTACCAGGTGTGAGCAGGGACGTGTGGGAGAGGAGATGCCTGAGGGAGCGGCCACCAGACTGAAATGGGCTACGACAAGTTTGGCTACTGCTGGAGGTTGAGGTCACTACTCTATGTGTGATGTTGTGTGCCAGGTGTGAGTAGGGACGTGTGGGAGAGGAGATGCCTGATGGAGCGGCCACCAGACTGGGCTGTGCTACAAGTTTGGCTACTCCTGGAGGTCGAGGTCACTACTCTATGTGTGATGTAGTATGCCAGGTGTGAGCAGGGGCATGTGGTACTGGGAGGCCATTATAGAGGAGATGCCTGAGAGAGCGGCCACCAGGCTGGGGTGGGCTACGACAAGTTTGGCTACTCCTGGAGGTGGAGATCACCACTCTATGTGTGATGTTGTATGCCAGGTGTGAGCAGGGGCATGTGGTACTGGGAGGCCATTATAGAGGAGATGCCTGAGAGAGCGGCCACCAGGCTGGGGTGGGCTACGACAAGTTTGGCTACTCCTGGAGGTCGAGGTCACTACTCTATGTGTGATGTAGTATGCCAGGTGTGAGCAGGGGCATGTGGTACTGGGAGGCCAGTATAGAGGAGATGCCTGAGGGAGCGGCCACCAGACTGGGCTGGGCTACAACAAGTTTGGCTACTCCTAGAGGTGGAGATAACCACTCTATATGTGATGTTGTGTGCCAGGTGTGAGCAGGGGCATGTGGTACTGGGAGGCCAGTATAGAGGAGATGCCTGAGGGAGCGGCCACCAGACTGGGCTGGGCTACGACAAGTTTGGCTACTCCTGGAGGTGGAGATCACCACTCTATGTGTGATGTTGTTTACCAGGTGTGAGCAGGGGCATGTGGTACTGGGAGGCCATTATAGAGGAGATGCCTGAGGGAGCGGCCACCAGACTGGGCTGGGCTACGACAAGTTTGGCTACTCCTGGAGGTGGAGATCACCACTCTATGTGTGATGTTGTGTACCAGGTGTGAGCAGGGACGTGTGGGAGAGGAGATGCCTGATGGAGTGGCCACCAGACTGGGCTGGGCTAAGACAAGTTTGGCTACTCCTGGAGGTGGAGATCACCACTCTATGTGTGATGTTGTCTGCCAGGTGTGAGCAGGGGCATGTGGTACTGGGAGGCCAGTATAGAGGAGATGCCTGAGGGAGCGGCCACCAGACTGGGCTGGGCTACGACAAGTTTGGCTACTCCTGGAGGTGGAGGTCACCACCACTCCATGTGTGATGTTGTATGCCAGGAGTGAGCAGGGACGTGTGGGAGAGGAGATGCCTGATGGAGCGGCCACCAGACTGGGCTGGGCTACGACAGGTTTGGCTATTCCTGGAGGTGGAGGTCACCACCACTCTATGTGTGATGTTGTATGCCAGGTCTGAGCAGGGGCATGTGGTACTGGGAGGCCAGTATAGAGGAGATGCCTGAGGGAGTGGCCACCAGACTGGTCTGGGCTACGACAAGTTTGGCTACTCCTGGAGGTGGAGGTCACCACCACTCCATGTGTGATGTTGTATGCCAGGTGTGAGCAGGGACGTGTGGGAGAGGAGATGCCTGAGGGAGCGGCCACCAGACTGGGCTGGGCTACGACAAGTTTGGCTATTCCTGGAGGTGGAGGTCACCACTACTCTATGGGTGATGTTGTGTACCAGGTGTGAGGAGGGACGTGTGGGAGAGGAAATGCCTGAGGGAGCGGCCACCAGGCTGAAATGGGCTACGACAAGTTTGGCTATTCCTGGCGGTCGAGGTCACTACTCTATGTGTGATGTTGTGTACCAGGTGTGAGCAGGGACGTGTGGGAGAGGAGATGCCTGATGGAGCGGCCACCAGACTGGGCTGGGCTACGACAAGTTTGGCTACTCCTGGAGGTGGAGATCACTACTCTATGTGTGATGTTGTGTATTAGGTGTGAGCAGGGGCATGTGGTACTGGGAGGCCAGTATAGAGGAGATGCCTGAGGGAGCGGCCACCAGGCTGGGCTGGGCTCAGGAGTATGCCAACCTCCAGGCACCACTGGGCTACGACAAGTTTGGTTACTCCTGGAGGTCGAGGTATGTACTGTATGTTTATAGTTTTTCACTTAAAAAATTTAATTTTCAATTTTTTTTATTAGTTTTATTTAAAATTATTGTAATTACTTTGTAATTTAAATTTATGCTTAGTATGAAGTTTTTAGCTTCAGTGTATCTTGTATTATCCGATAACTTTGGCAGAGATCCCATCTAGAGAACTTAAAAATTCAGATAACCGGAAGTTACTACAACAACACTGCAAATTATGAAAATAGTAATCAATGGACTATTGCCTTCAATTTTTTTTTGTCGTCGAAATCTTTTTTAGAGACACTATTGAGTCCTCTGTTTATCTGCCCGCTTTTCAAAATCTATTTCAAAACTTCTTTCACAAGACTTACTTCGCATTGTCTCTCTGTTTGTTGAAGTTGTATTATTTCTTAGATCGTTTACATTGTATCACTTCTTTTTTTGTTTACATTGTGTGTAATTTCTGGCTTTTTTTATTTATTGGGCAGCACTCACCATTTTTTGTTCAGCTTGAAGTTCTCTTCAATCTTGTTTTTTCACACTACATTCATACAAGTTTTTAACACATAACACAAACACACAAATGGCGAACTACATAAGCTATTAAAACGACGTTTCGCGAGACAACGAAAAAAAAAACGTCTCGCGTTATCAAGTTTTTTATTATTTACCGCGACGAGATGGTCGTTCACGGATCCGGCTCAACGTCTAACTCGGACTGCAGGTGGTGTTGACCTTGCTGTAGGGGAAGGGGGCGGGGGTACATTGTTATCATTTCCCTCCACTGATAACGTCACAGCTCGACTCCTATTGGTTGCTTCTTTTATTTCAGACTCGACTAATTTTAAATAGGCCGGATTTATTTCTATGGAAGGTCTAGACTAGGGTGCTGATTCTACCGCCATAAAAAGGGACTCAGTTAAATTTCTCTTTTTCCAGTTTGGCTCTTTATAAAGAATGCATGATTTATCCCACCTAATGTTATGCCCTGTTTCCAACACATGCTCACATAATCTCGATCCGTAATGTTCTTTGTTCTTAACCTTTCTTTCATGCTCATCTAACCTTTTTCCTACGGGCCTAGAGGTCTGTCCAATATAATTTTGATCACAAGAACAAGGAACTTTATATACTACATTTTTTTTGTTCTTTGTTTTCAGGTTTAACTTTCACAACTTTGTTTCTTATAGTTACACTGGATTTAAAAACTGTTCTTATGTTGTGTTTGTGATTTATGCGTCTTATTTTCTCTGAAAAATTCTTAATATAGGGAATACAAATAGTAGTGACTGGTTTTGGCTTATCAGGAGGTTGTAGGTTCTTCTCGTACCTGAGAAGCTTTAATTACAGCTCTGTTAATAACACTCTCGGGATAACCGCTGTTTTTTAAACATGATCTCAAATAAAGAAGTTCTTTGTCAAAAAGTGCATCATCGCTACAGATCTTTTTTGCTCTTTTTATGAGCCCCACTGCTACCCCAAGATTAACATGATTAGGGTGATTAGAATTAAAATTCAAATATTGACCTGTAGCAGTGGGTTTTCTGTAGACAGAGGTAGACCAACCCCCAGGAGTTTTATCAACCATGACATCAAGAAACGGTAACTTATTTTCATTTTCCACTTCCAGAGTGAATTTTATTGATTTACACTCTGCATTCAGATCGTCTTTCAATGATGACAGTTCTACCATGGTTCCTTCCCAGATACAGAAAATATCATCCACGTAGCGTAACCGTAGGCGGGGTTTTATTGCCGTTTTTTCAAGCACTTTTTCCTCAATTTTTCCTCAATTTTCCTCCCATGGCGGCTGTACATGTCCTTTCCAGTTCACGATAAATACCATTCAGCCTCAAATTGTTTATTTTGAAACTGTTGCTTAGGTCTTTTGCTCAAACAGTAACCCATAGGTCATGTACAAGTTTCTTGTGAAAACTCATAATAATATTTCTTGTCCTTTGGATTACATGACTTTACTCTGCTGATCTTTTAACTAATCTTCAAAAAAGTTAACTTGCAGCTAATACAATTAAAATAATGAATTAAATAATCGATGAATATTCTTTTGTATTTGTTACCAGGAAGGGCACGAGGTTCCATGAGTGCCGGGGGAAGCACTACAGTCCCGGCTATGGCGAGGGAGACGTCCTGGGCTTCCTTATCATCCTGCCAGAGGAGAGTGGCAATACCTACATACCTCAGACGTACAAGGACAGGGTATGACCTCAATAACAACTATGCTAAATTTCCTAATAACATAGTTTAGCAAATTTCCCCTATAAGGAAGAAGCCAGCTGTTACCGTAGGTCTCATGGTAAGACTTAAGTGTGAGACCATCATAACTTTTCGTTCTGGGGCCCCCAGATTCCAACAACACAATTTGTTTGATTTTTTAGATATTTTTGTCCTGTATAAAAATTATTGATCCTCCTAAACTCAGCTTTAATTTGATATACAACATGCCAGCAATTAAAAAATAATAGTTTTTGCCAGTACTTTTTTAATGATGGTAGCCCTGAAAATAAAAAATTTTAAATGGCAGCTTATATCAAATTGCTCACAATTTTACTGGTCTTGCACAAAGACCAACAACTTTTCAATTTACCCCTACCTCCTATCTTTAGTGGTTTTGCAGTTGTAAACCTAAAACTGCATTTTACTTTATAAAGCCTATGTTAAATGTGCAGTACTTATGTTCAATGTATGCAAATTTAAATGCCTTGAAGACTGCACATTTAACATGGGCTTTTTATAGTAAAATTGAGTTGTTGGCTTAACCACAAAACCACCAATCTTGATGAAATTTGGAACAAACGTGTGAAGCGTCATTCATGACTTCGAGTTTGAAAACCAGGAAGATTAGTTTATTCTAAGAAGGTTTTTTTGACAAAACAAAATTTATTTTCAAGATTTAACACCTTTTTACTAATTAATTTTAAATTTAATTTTCAAAATTGAATTCAGCTTAAAAAAACAAACAATTTAGCATTTTGAATTATTGTTCTATATCAATCAGTTGCTTGGATTGGATGATATTGGATGTGCTAAACACAGTACATTGTCTAATATCATTTTTAATTTTTCCCTCCATAGAGTATAGTTACCCTGATTTAAGAATTAAAAAAAATACAATTCTGAACATATGATTACATTTTCAGGTGATGAATATTTTATTTGTGTTTATTTTGAATAGTTAGAGTTCATTGATCAAGATTTTGCAGAAAATATATACTATATCAAAAAATACAAATTATTTTTAAATTTAATAAAGCAAGTATGAGCATTTGGAGGGGGGATGTCTTGGTGTAAACTGCCTGAAAATGTAGCATAATATATTGTATGTTTACAATGATGAGGATTGATAATATGTTTTATTGAAATTGGCTGGAGATGTAGGTCTGCTGCAACAGGGATGTTTTAATTATAAAACTGACCATATGATTGAATTTAATTTTTTTATGAGATTGAGTTATTTGTTTTTTTTAGTGTTTTGAATTCATTAAATATATGTTTGTTGACATTTATGTACTATAACAAGATTACAGTTACTAAAAATTAAAAGACTAAGAATTATATAAAATACAAACGTGTATGTATTACTAATGAAAACCAATGTGGTCTCCTTGTTAATTTTCCTCATGTTTAAAGCTCATGAATGATTAAATTGCGTATTTTGTATATTATTTACTTAACGTATTCAAACAATACTTTCCTTCAAATAAGTTGAATGCTCACATATACAAAATAAATCCTATGGAAATTCGCTGAGAATGCAGGTCTGCTGTGACGGGGGTATTTAGAATACCCTGTACTTTAAAAAGATTAAAAATATATTTAATTATTCCTTGGGTATGAATTGGAAGGGAAAGGTTTTGTTTCGTCTTTTATGCCAAGCTGTTTTTAGATGCTACAGCAATATATATACTCCAGAGGAGAGCGACATACCTCAGACATACAAGGACAGGGTACGACCACAAAAATGTATGCTAAGTGTGAAATAATATGTTTTAGCAAATTTCCCCTGTAGGGAAGAAGCTATTACCTTAGTCATGGTAAGAGCTAAGCTCGGTACCATCACACCTTTTCATTTTGGGGCCCCCATATAACAAAAATACCATTTGTTGAAATTTATATACATATATATGTCGGTAAGCATGATAGCGTTAGAAAAAATGGTCTGATCAGAATGAAATTTGGCACATGCGTGT
This sequence comes from Flexamia atlantica, assembly GCA_035578135.1. Lineage (NCBI taxonomy): Eukaryota > Metazoa > Arthropoda > Insecta > Hemiptera > Cicadellidae > Flexamia > Flexamia atlantica. Next base: position 87,544,096 of record JAQJVK010000001.1, read on the forward strand.
ATATTAGCAAATATTCGGACAAGTTAGAACCAAGCCCTAATCGACCAGCCCTAATGGTCCATTGAAAGGGACCAATAAAATATTTTGCAAGCTCACATGGGTCATCCTCCCAAATTTTTTTTTCAATTTTACGTAGAAAAATTATAGTAATCTAATTTTGGTTTAGATTGTTGAATTCAGCTCGAAAAACAAATAACTTAGTATTTTAATTCATTACTCTGAATGAATGAATGAATGAATTTTTATTCCGTAAAAAATAATACACCATACATATACAAAGCATTATACAATTGGAAATATTTCCCTCATAGGCATGTACGCCCGTGCGAGGGAAATGCGTTTCATCAGTCCATCAGTGCACAGATCACAAAAAGAAGTCCTTATCACTCACTGACTAAGGAGAAAAAAAAGAGAAAAAATGGACTCAAATTCATACAAGACTTAAACGTGCGCATGCAGACGAAAAAAAGCAGATAATGGAATAGAACATGATAAATATGAGAGATAACTAAGACCTGGCACAATCACACACGCATACAACACACCGCACGCACGCACACACTCACCCACGCACGACGATCAATCATACATGCACGCACGTTTACCGCAAGCACACAAACATGCTCTCAAGCACACACATGCACTCATTCGCCTCACATTCGTTCCCCGCCACTCGTACAAAACCATGGGCAGTTGATTGAAACAAATAATTATGTTCATTATGATTAAGCCTCCGAATCACTGATCAAAACGTGTTCTGGTTTAAATACCTGTTGTCAAGTGATCCTATGAGTCCTTAAAAAGGTGACCGGTTTCGACCTTCAAGAGGTCATCTTCAGGCGAACGTTGTCTTCATCTCGTTCTTACGAACACGTCGATATTTTAAAAAACATTGAGACTTGAAAAACATTTAACACTTACACACACGACGATTAAAATGGCCAAAACAAGGCTCTACCTCCGCGCCGCCCGCCGCGTCAACGATCGTTGTAAATTATTTTGGCCATTTTAATCATCGTGTGTGTAAGTGTTAAATGTTTTTCAAGTCTCAGTGTTTTTTAAAATATCGACGTGTTCGTAAGGAACGAGATGAAGACGACGTTCGCCTGAAGATGACCGCTTGAAGGTCGAAACCGGTCGCCTTTTTAAGGACTCATAGGATCACTTGACAACAGGTATTTAAACCAGAACACGAAATAATTATGAATAAATAGATAAAAAACATTTTCAATTTGCAGACGGCCAGTGTCAACTAACCACTTATTTACCAATTTCTTATAACGAGAGAAAGTGCATGGTTCTGGGTGTCTCAGATGCGATGGTATATTTGAATAAGTAATGCTAGCAATATAATAAGCGGAAGTTCGATTTATGGTTTTGTAAATTTTAGGAAATTGAATGCCAGTACTTATCGTAGATCTTGTGGGGTATTTATGGGTGGGTTGACTAAAAATGTTTAACTTATTTTTAAAGATATATAATAACAATGTTCTCATATAAAGTTGCGGTAGATTAAAAACTTTAAATTCGTCAAAAAGACTGCTGGTGGGATATCGAAATGGCTTCCGGAGGCCAACTTTGATTATTGTTTTTTGTAACGTTTCAATTGGCGAAAGAATAGTTTTGTATCCTCCACTCCATGCTAAATTTCCAAATTGTAAAACAGACTGTACATATGCAAAATATACATTTTTTATCAAGGGTAAGGGTAATATCCTTGAGATATTAGAAAAAACAAATATGAATTTACGCAATTTATTCCTGATAAGGTCAATGTGTCCAGACCACCTAAGCCGATGATCAAATACGACACCCAGATATTTATATTCATTCACACATTCAACACTCTCACAACTGTCACATTCATTCTTGGTACCACAACTGTGCAATCTTAGGACTAAATTTATCGGATCGGAGTCCGCTCGAAGTGAAACAGGCATGCATTTAGTTTTAGCCAAATTTACAGTCAATTTATTTTGGTCGAACCATCGCTTGACAGCGAGGAGACCCCGCTCCGCATTAATAAAAGCCTCCCTCCAACTGCCTCCCTCAAAGAGCAGGGCCGTGTCGTCTGCATAAAGATATATTTCGCCACTACCTATGTTAACCCTACCCAAGTTATTAATGTAGATTAGGAACAATAACGGACCCAATGTAGAGCCTTGAATAACACCGTAGTTGATCTCTTCCGGAGAACTGTTTCGGCCCCAAAATTGACACAACTTGAAATCGATCAACAAAGTAATTTCTAAACCATTCAAGGGAAGTTCCTCTTATACCAATACATTCCAACTTTTGTAAAAGCAAATCTCTATCCACCGTGTCGAACGCCTTAGCTAAATCTATGAAAACTAAAAGAGGTTTCTTATTCTTCCCTACAATTTCATGAATATTCTTGGTTAATTGAAATAAGTCATCATTTAAATTTTTATCCTTACGAAATCCAAATTGTTGATCAAATAGTACATTGTGGCTTGTTAAGTACTTTTCAGATTCGCTTCTCACACATTTTCTAAAATTTTTGCAAGCACTCTATGTCCATTGTTTTCCGAGATACTGGGAGTGGTAAACACAGTACGATGTCCCAATGTTAATCTGATGGGAAAAAATCAAATTTAATATCTCACTCATTACGGAATGTACCTTAATAAAATCTGGTATGTGGTCTCATCTGGTTGAGATCTATAGATTAAGGTCTAAAATCAACCATTTTCATATTTCTGTGGCAGCAAACCTGTATACTCAATCCCCATTTTAACTTTATGGTAAATAAAAAAGGTAGGTAGTGTAGTTTGCTTATTTCTCTACACATATTGATAAGACTTGTTATGTGGCTTCATCTAGTTGTGTCCTACTGGAATATAGCCTAAAATCACTCATTTTCATACATCTGTTGCACCAAACCTGCAAACTCACTTCCTATGTTATTCTTTTGGAGAATATTTTTGCGTGCTTATTTACAGAGGTACAAGAATTTTTTTTATGGCTAGGCTTCATTTTAATTATTAATTGAGGCATTTGAAATTCGTTGAATATGCAGGTCTGCAACAGGGGTGCTTTTGAAATATTTTTTATTTCATAGCTTTTTGTTTTGCCTTGAATTTTCTGGTCCAAATTTTTAGGGTTCATTATCAACTAAATTTTCTTGATTTTATGTTAGAATAAGACTTATGTATATTGCTTTGTTTCTCCCTTCAGCAAAGTGTGTGTGTATGTAAAGACATAAAGTGACAAAAGACCTGCCCCACGCAAAGACAGGCAGTTTTTATGAGGATATTTCCATTAACTTATATAATATTTTGAATGGAAATAAAATATCTGAATGTTATCCTATAATTTAGACTTGTAATTAAACATGTGTTTATTGTTCTTGCTATTATAATGTCTTAGTTGCACCAACAAAATTTTTCATCTTGCCTGAAAAAAGCTTTATTTATCTGAGCTATCAATTCAGATTTAAATCAAGCCATTAAAGGATTCCAGAAACCCTTCCTTTATTAGGCCTAAGTAAAAAAGTGCAGTGTAATTTATGAAAAAGATCACCTCTATTTTACATTGTGATGTTATAAAACCATGACTGAAATAAATGTTTTACTGTTATTTTGTTTGAAAAATGCATTTTTTAGCCCTTAGTGAAATTCAAGAGTCACTTGTACTATGAAGAAAAGGACCGAGTGAACGAGTCACTGAAGAACCTTAGGCCTCTCAAGGGTAGCAAGCTGATCTTCTTCAAGAACGGAGAGTGCATGGGAGAAGCATTTCTGGACATTTATGCAGGTGCTTACTTCCCAGCTCTCTCCATACACAAGAGCGCTACGGTCAGTGTCAACTTCGGACCCGTCTTCAAGTGTCCCCCAGTCACTGACTACAACTACCGTGGGGTGAGCAACTGGCATACACGTTAATATTACTGAAGAAATTATAAATTTATTTATTTTGGTCTAAACATTTAACAATGTCTCTTTTGATATTGAGTCAACAAAGCTAGAGACAACACCAATGACCTGATTTTCATGAAATTTGGCATGTAGGTATAAAACCGTGAAATCTCCAAGTGTTAAATTTTTATTTTTTTATTTTAGAGTATTTACCCTATAGAACCCTATTAAAATCTACAAAAATCCAAATTTCTCAAAAACGGCACTTATGATTTTGATAAAAATTTCATGATTTTTAGTGCTTAAGATGAAAAATAAAATGACGCTACTTGCATGTCTGTAAAACTTCAGGTTCAGAAGTTATGCAGGTTTAAGTGTTAACAGATTCATATTTTTCCAATTTCGCAAAATCTGCAACTTAAAAATGTTTCCAATTTCACAAAATCTGCAACTTCTAAAGAAAATATACTTGGAATGACTAAATTTTGCTTAAAAAAATAAATAATTGAGTATTTTGAATTATTAATCTTCATCAAATGGTTGAGGAGATAACTGGTATTTTTGATTGGCAGTAATCACAGTACGTTGTCTAATGTTTTACTTATGGCAAATATTCAAAAATCGACATCTCCGTTAATTGCTAACCAATTTCTATAAAAATGTGGTATACATTTGTGGGTGGTTGTAAATTTATTTTATTGTAGATTTTCTTGCTTTAAGGGAGAAAGTATGAGTCAGTTTGCTGACACAATTTAACTTATATAATATAAGCATAGTTGGGAAAGTTAGTCAAAATTTCTAACTAGTTAGAAGTTAGAAAACTTGTAACTAGTTAGAAATTTTAGAATTTCACTAGTTAGAAGTTAAAAATCTTCTAACTAGTTAGTTAGTCCCGTAAAAAGTAACTGATAGAAGTTATCAGTTAGTTAGTTAAAAAAGTAACTGATAGAAGTTATTAGTTTGTTAAAAAAATAATTGATAGAAAATAAAGTTAGTTTTCGGAGGATTAAACTATTCACCTTCATAACTTATTCAAACTATTACTTAACTATCACTAAAAAATAACAAAAAAACTATTAACACAACGAAATAAACATTATAATAGGTTACTAACCTCATTCCATCAACGATTCAAAAAGTAATCCTTTAGGTTACTCGTTTCAACCACAAAGGGCCATTTTTAAACTTAGTCAAACTTGTCTATCAAGTTTGACTAGGTTTCAAAATGGCCCTTTGTGGTTGAAACTCAGAGTAACTTAAAGGCAGCGACCAAAGAAGAATATAGACTGGCCTTCCCTATGTCCAATACACAGTGGTCCTTGACTACTACTCTTCACTAAACAAAGGTCCCACCGGCCAGACCGCCGTGCGTAACTAGCGTGAATTTTAATTCGCAGCGCTTCAATTAAATTGTCTGAATAAATAGTTAGAGTAAAGATAAAATTCTGGAACTTTGTAGTGATGAAATTAACAACATAATCTCGCCAACAATTTCAAACTTCAGTAAACTAGTCAATTATAAGTAGATTTAACAATTTAAAAACTAAGAATATCAAATTCTTGTTTTTTTATTGACATGAAAAAGTTGACCTGTGAGGAAATTTTTATTATTTGGTCAGGCAATTTTTGTCTGTGAGAAAGTTGTTGGCAAGGGTACAAATGAACTTTTTTATATTTAAAGTTTTATCATAAAATGCTTGGTTCAGCCTACCAACGTCTCAAGAGTGAGTGTTTAGATTTTTCAATTGCCGCCCGCCCAGTGACTGCAGTGGCTATAGGCCTATGCTGCCGCTCTACATCTGTCAAAATGTAGCGGTTTTGCTTTTGTGATTGTTAATGTCTTATTATTAGTAAATTAATGTTTACTGATATGATTAGTAATGTTGACTTAGTAATTTTTAAAAATCTCACAAAACTTCATAGAATCTGTGCCGGAGCGACTGTAAAAATGTCTTAGCTTAATAACTATCAATGTAATAGTTGTCAAAAAATACATCTTTATTATAACGAAACAAAATTTAGAGTACACTAATAAGTATCTGTATCTAGTATGTTAAAATGCATTGTTTACTTATTTTTAGGGGCGGGTGAGTACTCGACAGTCGAGTAATTACTCGAGTAGTTGCTACTACTCGAGGTCGAGTTGAGTAGTTAATTACTCCCGCTGTTTACGCGGCGGCCGAATTTACGAGCGATTTACGTTTATGCCATCAAATTTTATAGCCAATCGCGAGTTACTCAAAGCTACATCTGCTGTTTATCCGCAATCGGCAGATTGTTTATCGCGGCCCCTCGCTAGTTTCATAATAAGCAGCATTTTCTGTTCATTTGTGGCCGGCAAATACGTGCGACTGACTTTTACGGCCGATCGCTAGTTTCACAAAGTTGCATTTCGTTTATTTACGATCGGCAAATACACGCGATCGTTTTTCACGGCTGATCGCGACTTTTGCAAGGCTACATTTGCCAATTATCGGCGATTGGCAAATACGCGCGCTCGTATTTCTCGGCCGACTGCGACTTAAGCAACGCTACATTTGCCGATTTTCGGTGATCGGCAGATTCGTGCGATCGTATTTCGCGGCAGATCGCGAGTTTTGAAAAGCTACTTCTGCCGTTTATCCGCGACCGACAGATATGCGCTATCGTTTTTTGCAGCCGTCAATGAGTTTTTCATGACAGTTAACCAGAAATACCAGATTTTGAGAGATGTCTCAGAATTCGGGAATTGAAAATTTACAGCTCTGAAAATTTAGCTCTGACCTACACTTAACAACTTCAAATTTGTAATTATATGTTATCTTTTGAATGATACTCAGCCTTCATTTCTGTCTCATTTGATTTGTAAAAGTGAGAAGAGAATTGTGGACTTCATAAAACAATTAGTTAAGGTTTTGTAATTTTTGTATGGGGGGATATCTTATTCTTATCTGGTCCCAGAAGCTGTGTCACTCGTGCTCAAGTGATTGGATGTCAAAAAACAATAGATCAGCAGTCAGGCAAGGGGGTGGGGTTGGGTTTAGAGAAGTAAACAAATAACTGGGCACAGCTCTCCTCCCTGATGTTTTTAATTCTTTCTTCCACAATTTCTTGGCTAAGGTTTTAATTAGGGCCGACAATTATTTTTAGGGAAAATATAAACCTGTTTTTGATTGTTAAAATAATAGGCTAGTAATTAAATCTTATTACTACATAAATTTTACAACTATGCATATTCTACGTAAATTTATTTTGTGATCTTGTTACATTAAGTGATTTGTTATTTTGAGTGATTTAGCATAGTCAACTTATTAATTTAAAAGTAGGGTTTATGCAATGTAGGGGTATTAGAATATCAGAGTTTTATTTTTCCAAGAAAAATACAAAAACATAAGCTTCAAAAAAGTAGACCAATTTTATAAGTAAAATTGAAGAAAGATTTTAGTTGAAAAAAATGAAAATTTCATTACTTTTCACAAACAACTACTCGACTCAACTCGATACCTGAGTTTTTGCTTAATACTCGACTCGACTCTATTTCAAAATCCACTACTCGCCCACCCCTACTTATTTTTCCTTTTTATGATTTCATGTTCGCTATTTTAAAACTATTATGTCTAATAGGATTACCATCTCTGCTTATTATTTTCACAGAATTTTTTGAAATTCTGTTTGTTAATTATAACATAAATCAGCTGCGACGGAGCCATTGCAGTGCAATAGTGACTCAACAGTAAAAAGCATAGTGTGTTATCAGCGACCAAAGAATAATATTGTTGTTTAGTCGCTATAGAGCAGAATCATAACGAGTATGGCTGCAATATCTCTAGGCTCTAGGAATGCTCACCAACACCTGAATGTTTGGACTTATGCCGTGCCAATAATGGTGCACATATTGAGTTATACTGAGTTTTATAAAAAAGTAGAAAATAGAAAATGTTAGCTTTAAATAAATGTACTATAAATGTACCATCGGATAGTTGAAATCAGTCGTTTGACTCATCTCTAATACGCGTGGCCCAATGTAATCAAGTAGGACAGTCGCGGCTCACCAGCCGCTACCCCCACCACTCAAGGTCCCATCAGCGCGGCCGGCCTGCTTCAACTGTGGCGCTGAATGACCAGTCTATATTCTTCTTTGGTCGCTGCCTAAAGGATTACTTTTTGAATTGTTGACGGAAAAAGGTTAGTAACCTATTATATTACAATGTTAATCTAGACACGAAACAGGAGGCTAACAACATGAATAAACAACAAATTTATCTAACCAATTAAATTACAATACAACTAAACACTAACAAAGCTTAAATCATGTATCACAGGTTGCTACCACAGAAAAAATGACTTCACTCTTTTCAGAGAATAAACATTAACTGAAGACAATGTTTAGAGATGATAAATTACCAAAAATTCCCCCTCTCCACCTCCCGTGTTGTTTGTCAACAAGGGCGCTGACCTTCTCTTTGCTTCCTGCACGGCCGCACGCATCCCTCACCAAACACGTAAAAACACTCGCATTTGAGGTAGGCCTACTTCTGCCTGTCCAAAAATCTAACTATTTAGACTCCAAAACTACTAACGATTATATTATCTATTCGTTAGCTAAAATCTAACTGAAGAGAAGTTATTTCCAGTAATTTTTAAAAACTAACGAATATGATAGAAGTTACTCAAAAAAACTAACGAATATCGCTAATCATTAGGATTTCTATTCGTTATTCCCAAGTATGAATATAAGTCACGGCCAATTTAAAAAAACTATTTGTTGTGCTTATGAAAAAATTCTTATTTAATATTTAATGTACCCTAACATTAACTTATTTCCTATTGTGCCTCAAATTGTATTCGTTGTTATTTTAATTTTATTTATTTATTTGAAAATGTTTTATTAGGCCAAGCCCAATTACAGTGGAACATGAATATTTCACCAAGCATTTTAAATACATGAGTAATGGAGATTTAAATACTCAACAGTCTTTTTCACTAGCAGAATAAATATACAATGTCTCATTTCAGCCTTAAACATGCCTAAACATAATGAGAAATATTACTACTTACTCTACTGAATGGAGACAGTACACTATATAATATTGAGGTCCCTTCTAATTTTGAGACCAATGATTTTTCAATAATTTGACCATTTCTTAGTACTTTTTCCCTTTCCTAACCTTATATACCATGACTCATGCCTCAACCTCTCCACCCTTCTAGTTGTGTTCAATCACAGGGTCTGATTAACCATTAGGCTGACTAGGCTACAGCCTAGGGCGCCAGGCTGTCAGGGGCGCCACGGGGTGCAAAATAAATATATTTTCTTAGGAATTAAAAAAAATAAACTTGCAAGTCCCCCCCCCCCCTTTTGTGATAATCCGACCTAACGAATAGTCACAGAAACACTGGTGTCAATCGTCAGTACGGGTTTTTAATACCTAACAACAACCTTAATGGACGTAATTCTTGAAACACCAAAAGATAGCAGCATAATATTCTGGGCAGTGACTGACCCCAGTTTGACAAATGGAGGGAATAGTTTGAGCAATCTGGTGTATGGGAGTTACCTCTGTCGGGTAAATCGAGGGTAAGTTTGGTACAGTAGAGTCCCGCAAACTCGGACTTCGATAACTCGGAATTCCGGATAACTCGGAACGCCTGCCAGAGTGGTAAAGTGCACTGGGATTAAAGAAGCTAAATGCTAAAACATCGGCCGGAGTGCGATGTGACGCCGACCACGTCGCACAGCAGAGTGAGCACTGAGCACCTGGACAAGGTCATTGACTCTGCGTGTTTGTGTCTGGCCCCACCCCTCTGCCCCCCCCCCCTCTGCCTCCCTTCCCCACTACCGAGCCGACCGCCAGGACCCAACGTGCGCGCGCACACACAGACGACTCAGTCTATATCAGGCCTTTGCCAGAGTGAGTCGTAATTGGTAAAAGTGTTTTTGTTAAGTGTTTTTTAATTCAGTGTATGCCTACTTTACTTTATGATGGTCTCTTCCACTAAGAGAAAACAGGTTAACCTGTCTATCGAGCAAAAGTTAAACGCTCTCAAGAGGCTGGACAAGGGAGAAAGTATCATCTCATTAATGAAGGATTTTGGAGTTGGTAAAAGTACGATATACGATTGGAAGAAGAATCGTGCAGAAATAGAGTCTTGGAGTGTTAAGAGAGTGTGCACGGAGACATTAAAAGAGAGGAAAAGTATGAAAGAAAGTGATTTTAATGAAGTTAGTGAAGCACTTTACTTGTGGTTTCGCCAAACAAGAGAGAGGGGCAATCCAATCAGTGGGCCAATCTTGCAAGAAAAGGCGTTGAAATTTTATGAAGATTTAAAAAAAGTCACACGCTCCACGAGTCACGGATGCTCCATTTGTTGCCAGCATTGGCTGGCTTGATCGCTGGAAAAAACACTATGGTGTGAGACAACTTAGTATTTGTGGCGAAAAACTGTCTAGTGACTTGGAAACTGCGTCAGTGTTCAAAGAAAAGTTTCAAAAATTTATAGAAGATGAAGGTTTAACCGGACAGCAAATCTACAATTGCGATGAAACTGGACTGAACTATAAACTTTTGCCTTCTAAAAGTCTTGCTTTTAAGGACGAGCAGTCAGCCCCTGGCTTCAAGAGGAGCAAAGAGAGGATCACAATTCTAGCTTGCAGCAATGCAACAGGTGATCATAAATTAAAACTTGCTTTTATTGGAAAAGCAAAGAAACCACGTGCTTTTAAGCACATAGACATCAGTAAGCTTCCAGTTTGGTACAAAAACCAATCAAATGCGTGGATGGACGGCACCATTTTTAAGGATTGGTTTTACCATCAGTTTGTTCCGTCAGTTGAGAAATATTTGGAATCACAAAAACTTCCAAGAAAGGCTGTGCTCATTTTGGACAACGCCTCTTCCCATCCAGACGTCAAGGAGCTGAAGCATAAGGATATTAGAGCGATGTTTTTACCGCCTAATGTTACGGCGTTGTGCCATGATCAGGGGGTTTTAGTTAGCCTAAAGAGACGTTACAGGCGCAAGATGTAATCATGCCTACTTGCTAACGATGATGATGGTCAACAGCTCGTCGAAAGATTGAAAAAAATCAACCTCCTGGATGTTGTGGGATGGGTGGCAGATTCTTGGAACGAGTTGGACTCAGTTACATTGGTCCGTTCATGGAGGAAGATCCTTGATCATGAGGGAAATGAATTTAAGCAATGTCATGATAAGGACAATGATAAGTTGATAGACCTTGTAAAACAAGTTCCTGGGTGTGAAAAGGCCGATGAAAATGATGTTGAAGAGTGGATGGACAATGACACGCAACAAGAAATTATGACGGATGCAGAAATCATTTCTGTTGTGACAAATATGAGTGAAGAAAATCGTGAGAGTGATGAGGAGGTTGACGACGCCACAGATCAAGAACCAAAAATTACGCACAGTGAGGGCCTGAAGGCAATTGACACAACACTAAAGTATTTTGATCAGCATGGTGCATCTGCAATAGACTTGTTGTCCCTACGCCGCCTTCGTGATGAAATTTTCAAGAGGCAATTACAGTGCAAGCAAAAAGACATAAGTCAGTTTTTCAAGAAAAATTAAATCCTAACATATGTATTTTCCCGATAAATCTGTATTCATTTTTGACGGTGTATTTCAGTACACCATAACATAAATTTTTTAGAGTAAGCCTACAATAGAGTTTTAGTTTTTCTTTATGTTGTTTTTTAACAGATGAGGTTTAAGTTTTCAGTTTTTATATTATTAAGAAGTATTATAGTAGGCCGACAAAAGAGTTTTAGTTTTTCTTTAAGTTTGTTTTGAGAGAAGAGACTCAAGATTTTAGTTTTTGTACTGTGTACACTGTATTATGCAATAAATAAATGTTTTTACGTAATATATTCATAATTTTTCTCATTTTTACTCCTTTCCCGATAACCCGGAATATTCGCAAACTCGGACACTGTCTGGTCCACATTAGGCCGAGTTTGCGGGACTCTACTGTACCAACTAAATGTATAGGCCAAATAGGCCTGCATCAGGGGCGAACCCAAGGGAGGGATAAAGGGGATACATCCACCCCCCGAAATTCTAGACGACAAGACAACCATTTTTGGGCACCGAGACGTGACTATGATTTGCGACGCGAAGACAATTTTTGTTTACCGCTAAACGAAGACGATTTCGTTTACCACGACGCGAAGATGATTTTTGTCTTCCGCGACGCGAAGACGATTTTCGTCTACTGTGATGCGACAACGATTATTGTCAACTGAGAAATGACAGCAATATTTGTCTACTGCGACACTGACATTAGTCTACCGCGACGACCATTTCGTCCACCACGTCTACCACAACGACGATACTCGTCTAGCGCATCGACGATCTTTGCCCACCGCGACGATGATATTTGCCTACTGGTACTGCGACCATATTCGTCAAAAGCGACGCAATACTCGTTTACCGCGACAACGATTTTTTATCTGTCGTGGCGACGATACTCATCTAACCTAACAACAATATTCTTCCACCGTGACGACAATTAATTCTCGTCTACTGCGACGTGCAATTAACGATATGTGTTTACCACGACAATGATATTTGTCTTCCGCGACGACCATATTCATCTGCGGCAACGCGATACTCGTCTACCGTGGCATCTACCACAACGACAATATTCGTCTACCGAGACGACTATAATATTCGCTTACACCGTAACAACAATATTTTTTCTACCCCGACAACGATATTTGACTACTGCGACGTCCATGTTCGTCTATTGAGACGCGATACAGGTCTACCGGGGTCGACCTTATTTGTCTACCGTCACATTAGCACGGGCTTTTGTGAGTGCCAAATACCCCCTTCCTCCTTCTTATAGGATATCCCCCCCCCCCGAAATTAAATCCTGGGTTCACCCCTGTCCTACACCTCAGCGTAACCACCATTTGTTTATTCCGTATAATAGAATAATTAGTTAGTAGTAGTATGGTAGTAGGTAGTATCTGTCATTATGTGCTTTGATTAGTGTAACTTCAGAGACTATTTTAGTCTGCATTAGGGAAAATGACATTTATGTAAGAGAAAGAAACAAATCAAATGGTTCAGAACACCTTAAAAGGGCGCAGGACGCAATCTCGGATGAAATATAACTGGATCGTGCCTTTCAATGCTAAAGTCAGGCGAAAACCGTGCCATCGTTTTCACCGTTGGGTGACAAAAAGGTCTAATCTGGCGGGACCCCGACGCCAGTCGAGTGAACAGCGCTTCAATCAAACTGGCATTTACCAAACAATGAACTGAGTAAATAAATATAATTTTATATTAAAATTGACAGCGGGAAATGACAAATCTTATGGTAACCATTGTGATTCCAAACACTGATTGCATAGATTTTAATAATTTGTTTAGCGCAAAATGTTTTTAATGCTATTAAAATAAGAGATGAAAAAAGTAGTAAGCGAGGAAGTTTTTTATATTTTGGTCAGGTAAAAAGTGTCAGTGACAAAGTTGTAGATAACATTCCAGACATATTTTTGTCACAACACTTTTTTTGTAGGATTTCTCGTTTTTGCTAGAGATAATTTAAATAATTGATTATCAGGTGGCGTGCGAATAAGAAAGTCCTCATTTGATAACGCATGGGCCGACAATTGTCTTACTACGCCAGACTTCCCTACATTGAACGAACATCTTTATTATTTGTTTTTGATAATTTCCAGCTGACACATTGTCCCTTATCTTTGTTAATTATTAAAATTCAAAGTTATGTTTAAATTACGTAATATTTTTCTCTATTTTTATGAAAAATGTTAATAATATTAAAAACTGATGCGCCTTATCTTTTAAGACATTATCATTGAACTTTTTAAATATTTTATCATGCACCTATTTGCGAATATTGGATTTTTACAGTAAAAAAAGGAAGGATATACTATACATTAAGAAAAAAACTCTCATTCTTCATAAATAGATAAGAACGAAGTAACGTGTTTTTAATATTATTTCCGTATGTTTCTACTGTTCCTATTTACAATTGCTGATAATAATTTTAAACTTATAAAAAATTTGAGGTGAAATAAAAATACAATAGGTACGAGGAAAATACAAAAGTATTTTTAGAGTGAAGTCATTGTTGAAAATTATTATTCTGGAAGCAAAATTATCAGCGCTTCTTCGTAAACAAGGTTGCGGTGGGTGAATTTCAACTTCAGTAATGATAAAATATAAATTAATTTTATTTTGGTGATTGAATACAGAAAACTAGTTTATCAGAGCTTTATCTTTCTAAAAATATAATGTTTACCTGGTCTCAACATCAAGATCCGCTTAAAAAAAATTCTAAATTGAAAATTTGTCAAGAAACGGGTATTTCCGATTATTTTAAAGAAAGTCAGTCGTTTTCTTTTTATTCAAACCATATGAATTACATGTCAGCATTCTTTAAGATGTATCCTTCCGACTCACATAGCTTTTGACATATTATAGTGACATATGAAGGTCACAGAGAGACTTATCTGATATAAAGACTCAACGCGCGGCGGCCAGTTTAGACCTTCTTGCCACCCAACGGCCTGGGAGGCTGGCACGTTTTTCGTCCATTGAGAGCGTGATCCAGTAATATTTAATCCGAGGACGCAATGAGAGTAAGGCTGTGCCTATGTATAGGGTTGCTAAACATGATATGTTTTTCGCAAAACCTAAATAAGGTACATCTAAGAGTCTAACGAACTCTGTTATGAAGAATCGCTTTCTGAGTCAATGAGTCAGATGTGGCAGAAAAGAAAAGCAGTAGGGGTGTAAGTTGAATATATGCGACATGTGTTACAGGCAGCGACGAATTGACCTTGACCATGTTGCTGATTAGACTACTTAGTTCCACGTTCACCTTTCAGTATGGAATTTCCATAAGCCATGTATTTCAAAATGGCAATTTAAGTTGTACTAGCCAAATTTTGTTATAATCAGCTGATAATTTTATAATATTATGTAATGAATATTAGTAAACAAATATACCCAAAATATATAATAGAATTGCATTGTCCCATAAGGCCTGTACTGAAAGGTGAATGTGTAATTGAGTATAGATTTATTTATTCATTATGTTTTGTCATTATCTTTGTGTACACTGACCATAGTTACTGAAAAAGGCGTTTAGTTAGTTTCCAAGTTAAATGCATTTTTTAAAGGTAGGCCTATTAATTGTCAGTTGTGAAGGAATTCAATTCATAATTTCATTTTATATATTCTATACATAACCAACATATAGCCGTGGTATGGGGGGGGGGGGGTTAAGGGGCGGAAGAGGGTTGTAGGGAGGGAGGGGGCGCCAAATAAACTCAAGCCTAGGGGCGCCACACCTCTTAATCAGGCCCTGTTCAATCAATTCAATATCTAACGTAATTAATCACCTGAATTGTGGTTTATATTAAATTTTTGTTCAACAGATGTTTGAGAAAGCCGAAGAAGCGATTTGTGAACAGACGATGGCAGATCTTCTCTACCTCACTGAAAATGAAGGCAAATTACGCTTGGATACTTATTGTGTATAGTATCAGTAGAAACACCCACTCTTGACATGTGGGTGTGTTTCCAACTTAAGTAATCAGCCATTGTGCCTGAAGAATTGAATTTATTCAAGTTCTCATTTGGTGGTAACCTTAGAGCATGACACATTGTAAACAGAATTAATTTTAGCAATAGAAGGATAAACATCTAGCTTACCTTTGAAAGAGTTCAGGCAGGCTGTAGAACACATAAAGTAAATCACAATACAGTCGACTCTCGCTAACTCGAAACTCCACGGGACTGCGATTTTTCTTCGTGTTACGTATAGTTCGTCGTAGGCATAGTTCGAGTTATAGAGGTAAACCAAATGAAAATTCGTGATACAGAGTTAAAGAAAAATGTAGTTGATTCCATACATCTCCGGCAAATCTAAGTTTTTAACTTATTTAAATATATAAATGAAAAATACAATATTTTTAATAACCTGTAAAACACGAAAACAGACAATAGGCCCTATCATATTAATTCTGATTAAAAAGTCCGTAATCTTCCTCTGCTTACACATGTAAAACAATTAATTACAGTATCCATCACAATTTTTATTGAAACAATTATTTCCTTGACTTGCCTGCTTTTCAATTTCCACATGGTTTTTTATAACTGTTGATAGCATACTAGGGGGTGTACCTGGAATATTAAACCTGACAGCGACGTCTTTCTTCTTTACCGTTTCGTCGTTCACCAACTTTATTTCTAATTTTTCACCAACAGTCAATGCTTTGGGTTGTCTTTTCACACTCATTCTCGAATATTTCACACACTTGAAAAGCCCCGCACAAGGTAAACATACTCGAGACTACAGACAGTCTATGGCGCTTGACCCTTTATATGATTCAGCGACAGGTTGCATCCTGTATACCGGGATTTCGTATTACAGAGGTCCATTCTGAAAACGTCGTGGTATGGAGGTAAACTTTGAGTTATGGAGGTAAAGCGCGAATTGAATTCGTCTTAACTATTGAACTTCGTGTTATAGAGGTAATTTTTGTGTCCTTCGAGTTATAGAGGCAAAATATAACCGGACAATTAGTTCGTGTTATCTATAGTAATTTCTTCGAGTTGGACAGGTTTTTCCAAGGGGATTAAAAATAATTCGTGATATCGAGGATTTCGTGATATCAAGGTTCGTGTTAGTGAGAGTCGACTGTATTTCGTCCCATTAGGGACTTCTTCATGTGAAGGAAAGAAAGTTCTACTTAGCCATGGGATGGGCCAGACTCGAATGTCAAATCTCAAAATCCAAAATTTGAAAAAGTGTCGGTTTTTAGATTCAACATTTGAACATGAAAACTGCAAGACTAGATTTGACTGAACACGATGTATTAGCAAAATTCATCTTCCATGATAAGAGAGGTTTAATTTACCATAATTCCATGACAAAACAAGCAGACAGGTTTAATTCTCAGTTTTAGACCTACATTATTGTTACTAACTGTTGCACCATCGTTTTTGAAACCAATAACCATTTTCCAACATGTTATTGAAATATAATCAGAGTTTAGTACTTTATCATTAACAAATTTTAATTTTGATTACTTTACTGCATGAAAGTTGTTGATGTTTGCACATTCTGTATTTATCTATAAATACGTGAAGGGTTTTCTTTTGTTGTCATAACTCGATAACGGCTGGATGGATTTTAACGTTTTATTTGACAAATTAAAGGTGTTTTTATGTAGGTTTGCCAGTACATCTCAGAATTATTTTAGGCAAGTGCATGACTTAAATGCACCAAAGGGCTGAGTTGTTGGAACAGTGGCACTATTAGTCGACAGTGGATAAAACTCAATTCACTTTTTTTACAACCAAACACATGGACATGGCTTGAATTAGTTACTAAAGTTATAATAGTAACACTTTTTATAGTACTTATTATTTCCCAAGTTAGCATGGACCAAAGCCGTAGCCAGGGATTTTTTTTTTGGGGGGGGGGGGTTTGGTTCCGCAGTCAAAGGAAGTAAAAAAATAACTTTACAACCTTTCTTTTTAATGCAATTCCGAATATAATGCAATATTATGGTAAGAGTTTTGAAGTTTTAAATAGTACTTATTATATATTGTCTTATTAAATTAACCGAGAAAGCACAGCAGTAATCATCGTGTCAAGCTAGTTCTTATTTTTCTTTTACTTTGTTGCCAACTTAAAAAAATCACATACATCCAAACGTCCTTAAATGTCACTGCTAACAAGATAAAACATAACGTATTTATTTTCAATACAATAAGAAATATTTGACTTGCCTTGCCTGGTCAAATAAAGGTTAGGGCGAGGGTTGTTGATGCAGGAGTAGACCTATGCATAGTAAAAAATATTTTCACCGTTTTTCATTTGGTCGTAATACTTGAATAACATAAGTCCTGTAAAGTGGATTTAAAGGTTATGTCAAATTCCCGCTTAATAGTATACAAAGTTATGTTGAAACCAATTTGGACATGTGGCATACAACTGTGGTGAACTGCTAGTGAATCTGACATCCAAATTATTCAACGTTTTCAACGTCCAAATTCATCTGTTCAGTGATACAAGCGCCTTGGTGTGTCAACAACCATACTCTGCACAACGATGCCAGCATTCCCTTTGTTGCGGAAATTGAACGCTACAAGGAAAAGTATTTTTCAAAATTGGACAACCACCCTAATCACCTTGCAGTAAATTTACTTGACAACAGTTACCACATAGACTGAAACGAAATTGTACCTTTGACCTGACAACAAGTTTCAAGTAATCAAAATTAGCTCAGTGTTCAAAATTACCTCGATGTTTTGTTAACTTTGTTAGATTTGTCACTGGACAAATACTAACTCATGTCATTCCTTAATTCCTCAGATTTGCTTATTGTTTGCAACCAAATTAGACTTTAGAATAACTACAACGCAACGATGAAGCCCGAGAGGGAGGGGAATTTATAAACTATTATTGCCATCGACAGGCCAACCCCTCGAAGGCTGACGAAAACTGACGAGGAATTCTGAAATATCCGAAAATTAATGTCAGTATGTCTAGCTAGCGGACAATCAGTGAACTTTTGAGGGCAAGATGTAAACAATAACAAACCAAATTGATTCATCCAATAAGAAACAACGTCGTGACAAAAAACAAGTGCTTCAGCCAATACAACCCTACAAGATCAGGAAATACTTCAGCCAATACTTACAAGATCTTGCGAATTATAATCGTTGGTTTTCGTTTGTTTACTGAGGGTCAGGTCCCTTGGCGCTGGCGAACGATAAGTGAAATTTCCCTCCCTCTCGCGCTTCATAGTTGTATTAATTCTACTATAACTACGATATCGTTATCATGAACAAAATTAATTGAATGAATAAGTATATTTCCTTTGTTTTAAGTTCATTCCTAACCATCATTAAATTTTCAAACATTGTTTAATAATAAATCCTACAAATAAGTTATTTTGTTGGTCTGTTTTTATTATTTACATTACATATTTCGGGGGGAGGGGTTTTGACCCCCTGACCCCCCCCCCCCCCATTGGCTACGGCCATCATCTAGTTTCTATAAAACTCTAATAGTCCGGTTGCAGAGCCATGTGACCTTGAATTAAGATACGACTCATATTTTATGATTAATTCTTATACTATTTGATGTACTGAACAAGAAAATGACGGATGCCAGAGTGGCACCTTTGGGCATTTTATAATATCGAAGGTCAAAGTTCATAGGGCGGAAAATAAAGAGATAGATATTTAAAAAATTGCGCTTATGGTATCCAGGAGAACATTTCCCAAGGTATTGATTTGAAACCATCTCTGCTAGTTGTTGGATGGTAAATACTTACTGGGGGGTTTTCTTTTGTATTATGTTGAATACAAGATGATTAAAAATAAATAAATATTGTTTTGTGTTACTTCATTACAGATCAGATTTTGCTGATTACAATGTTGCAATCCGTTTTTGAAAATATTGTTTTATTTTCGATAAATTCTTTCCCGTACATTCCTTATGAATGTTTCCGAATTAAATGATATTTTTGTTGTTTTGCCTATATCTCCGGTTCTGGTCTTAAAACATTCAAATGTCTTTTGGCTTTAATTTTAATTTAGCGAATACAGTTCAATTTAATTTGTATCTTGTATTCCATCTTTTTGTTTCTTGTCTTCTACATACTCAACATTTTTTGTTCAGGTTTCAAATTATTAAATTTTTAACCTTGGCTTCAAAATTATACATCACATGGAATTTCTTTCAAAATTTTAATAGTCTTCTGTGCCACAATTTCGAGTCCTGTATACCACATCGAACTTAACCCCCCACCCTTGGGGACTTTGATTATGAGATTCAGAAGAGCCAAACGAACAACTGTTTTAGTAGTCACCCATCCAGCATTGTTTTCCAGATGAAATAATTAATTTTACGAGGCAAAAAATTATATTTTATTATTTATGCTAAATATTTTAAATTTAATACGTCCTACCTTCAGCAGTGCTTAACTCTTTCATTTAAAGGTAGTTTTGCCCTATATGAACACTTTTCTATCGCTATACGGTGAATTTATTGACTAAACTATAGGTTTTGGACTTTTGCTTTCCTAAACAACCAAATTCCCCACTGCATGATGGTATTAAAAATTATTCCATGATTACTATAGGAAAGTCCCTTTAATTTCACACCTCAATCATAAAAATCGGGTAATAAATAAAGGAGTTTTGCTCTACAAAAGAAATTCCTTACAGAATTAGTATAATAGATAGATGTTGAGAATTTAGTCCTACTCTAAATTTTTAACTTTGCATTAACTTTACATTTTTTAGCTATGGTGTGTTAACCTAGTTCATTGTGGAACTTGTGTACAAAAGAAGCTCAGAATGTTGAAAAAACAAAATGATAGATCAATTAGCACCCGTTGTATAGATCTACACATTTTTCACTAGTGATATTTATAATTATAAAATTAAAAGTACTTAAGTGTTTATGTGGTATAAGACTTAAGATGTATTCCCTCACAGTATCTCATTACACTACCAGTTTACGTTTGGCAAATTTTTTTTTGAAAACCAAAAATTAGAAATAATTCCCATTTTCCAAAGAGAGGTTCTTTTCAATTCAATTAAATTCAATTCAAAACATTTCAATTCAATTCAAAACATTTTATTTTTTTGAAATACATGCAGATTACAAAATCCCATGTGCCTGCAAGGCACGCGCGGGAAAAAGTTTTACATTTACTTTACTACATTATTATACAGGGTGTCCAACTTAACTGTGCCACCATTGGTATTTCAGAAACTATTGGATTTAGAGAAAACTTTAAATGGGGGACTTCGCCTACTTTTTAAAGACATTTAAAAATATGAATTCGATTTTCTTCTAAATGGCAGCCATTTTCCAATATGGCGACAAACTTTGATTTTTCTTATGGAACACCCTGTATTTTATGGTGTATTTGGATTCTACGCTTAATTTTAAGAACTTTTTACTCATTGACATTTTTTCCTAAACCCAATGGTTAAGGAGATATAAGCAGATAAAGTTTGATTTTTCCCCATAAGAAATGCATTGCATTATTGTCAGTACTTGGTATATCGATGACATTTGGGTTAATTATTAGCTAAAGTGCTTTAAAATGTGTTTTTAGTCAAAATTCAATCATAAAAATAGTTTTTAGTCAAGATTTACTCATGGAAATGAAGAATTTGGAATAATTTTGTACTCCATAAGGATTGCATGGGATGGCACAGTTAAAATGGACACAATGCATTTCAAATGGGGAAAAATCAAACTTTAACTGCTTATATCTCCTTAACCATTGGGTTTAGGAAAAAATGCCAATGAGTGAAAAGTTCTTAAAATTAAGCGTTAAATCCAAATACGCAATAAAATACAGGGTGTTCCATAAGAAAAATCAAAGTTGTCCGCCATATTGGAAAATGGCGGCCATGTAGAAGAAAATGGAATTCATATTTTTAAATGTCTTAAAAAAGTAGGTGAAGTCCCCCATTTAAAGTTTTCTCTAAATCCAATAGTTTCTGAATAGTGAGGTAGGATAGCTATTTTTTTGGGTCGAATATTAGGTTTCCGGCTACCACCATAAAACTTTGCATAATCAATGATCATGCATTTTGGAACTAAATTCAGCCCAGACCCCAAAAATTAGACATCTAATTTTCAAAATGGCGGCTGAAAATTGTTGTAAGAGGACAAAATTTAACTATTTAGACCATGGGTCGCCAATATGAGACCCTCCCCCCCGTGGGAATTTTCTACACATGTATTTTTTGTTGCTATTGACATGTACTTTAAGGTTTTGCTTGTTTGCGACGTTTAAATTACAGCACAACCCAGAAAAACAAAAAATATCATTGATAAATCGTTGAAAAAAATAACATGGGATCTTATTGAAAAAAGTCACCTGACTGCATTTTTGACATGCATTTTTTTAGATATTGACTCGGGACCAACGCCTATCATTGTTGGGTGGCTAATCCTTTATTTTGACAGGATGAAAATTTTCGGCCGCCATCTTGCATTTATTTTTTTAAATGTAAAGATGGTGTTGTGGCACATCATTATGAACTAGATTTTTACGCTGAGTACAATGCTGAAATCCGTTTTTGAAAATATGCATTCGTTGAAAAGATATGCACTAATAAAAATTTACCCTATACATTTCTTATGGACGTTTCGTATTTTCAATATTTTTTGGATTATTTTTCTTCTATCTCTCATTTTAATAAAGATATGTAGTTTGTTTTAGTCTTAAAATACTCAGTGAAATACCGGCTTTAATTTGTGATATTAATCATCAACATCGGTTAAGTGACAGATGAGCTGTAAGGCTCAATTTAACTTAAAAATCAATTTTTAAGAAATTTAATTTTAGTCAAGTATTAATATCTCCGGTTCTAAATTAGGTATTGAATTCATTTTGGTCTTAAATTACTCATTAAATCATCAGCTTTCATGTAAGCTGACTTTCGATAATATTAGAGTAAAGTTCATGTAACTTTTGAGCTTTCACTCAACATAAATTCGTTTTACTTGCCTAATTTTACATTTCTTGAAGGATTTCTCTAGTTCCAAAGAAGACTCAGAAATCGTAAAGGTCTTAATTGACTTATTAGATTATTGGCTTTCATTTGAGTCAAAAATTATTAATATATTTTGAGTTTGAACTAAGTTGTGGTTCTAAAACCCACATAAAATTAAAATTTTCAGACATTTTCGTTTATATAAGGACTGATATCTGCAGTTCCAGGAAAGATCTGAAGTTCTGAATGTTTTTAAAAGACTCGGTAAAATATCAGCTTTTGTTTGAGACTGTGATAATTTAATTCAAACACGTTCGGGGTGAGTTATAATCCAAATTAAGAGTAAAATTAAAAAATAATTAAACTTTATATCGTAACGAGCCTTAAAATTCGTTTACAGCTAAACCGATTTTACGTATCAATATTTCTAATAAAAGCCAACATATCACTGCTTATTTTAAGACCAAAATGAATTAAATACCATATTTAATTTAGAACCAGAGATATAAATACTTGATTGAAAAAAAGTTCCTGAAAAATTGATTTTTAAGTTAAATTGAGCCTTATAGTTCATTTGTTACTTGTCCGATGTTGATGATTAATATCACAAATTAAAGCCGGTATTTCACTGAGTATTTTAAGACTAAAACGAACTACATATCTTTATTGTAATGAGAGATAGAAGAAAAATAATCCAAAAAAATACTGAAAATACGAAACATCCATAAGAAGTGTATAGGGTAAATTTTTATTAGTGCATATCTTTTTAACGAATGCAAATTTTCAAAAACGGATTTCAGCATTGTAATCAGCGTAAAAATCTTGTTCATAATGATGTGCCACAACACCATCTTAACATTTAAAAAAAATAAATTGATATCCAATATGGCGGATGCAAGATGGCCACCCAACAATGATAGGCGTTGGTCCCGAGTCAATATCTCAAAAATTGCATGTAAAAAATGCAGTCAGGTGACTTTTTTCAATAAGATCCCATGTTATTTTTTTCAACGATTTATCAATGATATTTTTTGTTTTTCTGGGTAATGCTATAATTTAAACGTCGCAAACAAGCAAAACCTTAAAGTACATGTCAGTAGCAACAAAAAAATACATGTGTCGAAAATTCCCACGGGGGGGATGGTCTCATATTGGCGGTCCATGGTCTAAATAGTTAAATTTTGTCCTCTTACAACAATTTTTAGCCGCCATTTTGAAAATTAGATGTCTAATTTTTGGGGTCTGGGCTGAATTTAGTTCCAAAATGCATGATTATTGATTATGCAAAGTTTCATAGTGGTAGCCAAAAACCTAATATTTTCATACTAACCTACCTCACTAGAAGTACCAATGGTGGCACAGTTAAGTTGGACACCCTGTATATATATCTTATTTTCTTTTTTATTTCTGGCAACCATTAATGTCATAAATTAATTTCAAATAACATATGAAGTTCAATAAATAAATAAATAATTAAATAAATAAATAAGATGCAATTTAATAAATAATTAGACACTATAGACCACATGCAACAAGATTAATTCAATATTAAATTCAAAGACATATTGTAATGCTTTCCTTTTAAAGACTGGACGCGAATCAAAATGCACTTGATTTCCAAAGCACTGGACAAATAAATTAAAATACATAGGGCCCAGGGCACAAAACTGATGCAAGCTTATATCCTTCACATAAAAATATTCTTTAAATAAAATATATTGAGCTGAGCGAGTTAATGTGGCAACAGGTCTTAAAGTAAATAAATAGCTGTGTTTTTTTACATACATTAAAATACTATCTTCCTTAAAAAATTAAAATTCTATCTTCCTTAGGCCCATTTTACACTAGGCCATTGTTACCATTAATTGTTTCACTTTTCATTGTTGCTCGGGCGACCGAGGGCAACCAACGATGACCGACATTCGAAGCGGAGCATTGAATAAAAAAAGGCCGTTTAGACTAGGCCTCTGTTACCCACCACAGTTACTGATCACCACATGCGGGTGCATCACATTTCGTTGCTAGAACAAAGGTATTTCACTTTATTTGTGAAATTGGGTCATGTCATTGTTCAAAGGTTCAGTTGTGATATTAAAATTGGTGGGTGACAAAGCTCATAAAATTAAACTTTTGCTCTACAAAAATAGTTTTAAAAGGGTTTTTTTAAAGTTTTTAAAACATTGATAGTAAAGACCTTTCTCTGCTCTTGTAGACAACATAAGGTGAACATGAGAATTTCGCTGTCTTCTCCGCCTTCTTTTCCTAATTTGAAGAGCAAAAAGAAGGAACTTCTCATCTCTTGACAGCATTTTTCTAAAATGTTTCTGATGTAAGTTGGCAGGAAACATTGTCTCTGTAGTTGCCTGTGAAGACACAGTTACCGGCCACTGTTACTGGTAGTGGGTAACAGCGGCCTAGTTTAAAATGGGCTTTAGATATAATGTCATCAAAGTTTAGAGTGATCAAGAAAAAGATAATTTTTTATTTTACTTTAAGATTTTATATATTTATTTTTATTACACTAGTACTATAGATTACTTGTTGTTAGTTTTTTTTATGAAGTTTGGTGGTCATTATATATGCCAGTATTTGTTTTGTGATCAAAACACCTCTAACAGTTTTGGGCAGGGGTTTAATAATTTGGGTGTTGGAAAGAGGTGTTGGTGAAGTTTTGCAGTTTTGAATTTATGAAGTTAAAGCTTAGGGGAATAGCCTTATATCCTTTTATTTCCAAAAATTATATAACGCACTTTTATTTTCATATTTGTCCATAAGATTTATCATGGGGATAGAAATTTCAAGGGACATCTTCTAGTACCAGTAAATGTTTTTTGAACAGACCTAAAAAAGAGATAAATGAAAATTCAAAAGCTGCTGAGCAGTGCTCGTCCACTAGTTTTATATAAAACCATATCCAGAAATACTCAAACATTTTGCTGATACAGTGGAACCTGGATAATTCGAACTTGTATAATTCGAAATCTTCTTTAATTTGAATATTTTTCTTGGTCCCTGGCATTTTGTATCCAAACAATGCTAAAAAATCGTAGATAATTCGAATTTTATTTTGGATAATTCGAATTTTAAGTTCCAAATTAAGGTACATCAATTTCATTCCACGACTGGAAATAGTTAAAAATTCATTGGAAAACCCGTTTTACTACGACGTTCAT
Organism: Flexamia atlantica; assembly: GCA_035578135.1. Lineage (NCBI taxonomy): Eukaryota > Metazoa > Arthropoda > Insecta > Hemiptera > Cicadellidae > Flexamia > Flexamia atlantica. Next base: position 87,569,665 of record JAQJVK010000001.1, read on the forward strand.
TAACAAATTAACGCCAGACCTATGGCGTGTCAGGTTATGGTCAAATGACTCATCCCTTCCACCTCCCAGGCTTCCCACCCTGCCCCAACATCGCTTGTAACTCGACTCCAATGACACCAATAATGTAAACTAAACAGTACAGAACGCTGACTGGGTTCGGAAAAGGGTTGCGCTCGCCGTGACAGCGCCACTAATCTTTTCGCGCTTGATTCTGTGTAGAACGGCTCCCGGCAGACGAGCCATGCGCCAGACCTGATGCGCAGTTTTCTATGTCGACACAAAGGCTACTCAACACTGCAACCCACTTCCCTCCCCCCCACCAGCCAAACTAACTTCCGAATTAATTCCAGTGCAGCATTCTGTTGTTTTCGATCGTCCCTCAAACAAAGTGTTTTTTATTTGTGCAGTGTCTTGTTTTAAGTGTTAAAAAGTTTTTATGTAACATTAAAGAAGTGAAGTGACCATTTCGACAAAATCTCGGACCAATAAAACACTCACTTTAGAGGAAAGTCAATGAGCGTGCAATTGTCAATGTTACACGAAGTTAAGTTGGTAGCCTGTATAAAGTTCAGAAGTAGCAGAACGTACTGTATTTTTTCTAGCAGAAATGTTTCTTTGCATTATCGTACGTCGCGTCGTACGTAGTTTATATTTTAGGGTAGTTATGTCTGTTTTACGATTACTGATTTTGAACCTTTGTAATTAGCGTTTGTTGATGAATTAAAGGTTAAAAAGGTTAAATTCACAATGAGAAGTTTTAATGGTTTGGCCTCATTTTTTAGAACTTCTTTAATTCGAATTTATGGATAATTCGAAGTTTTTAGCTGGTCCCTTGAGATTCGAATTATCCAGGTTCCACTGTATATTATTTATTTGTTACTATTTAAACTATCTGGAATTCATCAACAACATATAGATGTTGCTATATTTTTCCGTAGTCCCATCAATTCTACAGAATATTTTAACCTCTTCCTTGACTTTTGCAGTGCAAGTATAGTTTGTTTTAGGCACAACAAGTAATTAATTTTTTTCATATTAAAATCATGGTGGTAAATAACATTGTGATTGATATGATTTTCTGTTGATTTCATAAATATATTTATGTGATTTGATATTTTATTAAAAATCTATACGAAACTTGAACTCTTTGAACTTTTTTTAGTACCTCGTTTTGATCTGTTGTTGATTTCATACACAAATTTATGAAATGTGATATTGAATTAAAGAGGTATGAAATTGTTTCAACTTTCTTCAGTACCTTGCTTCTCCCACTTTTACATTTATCTTGCAATTAAGATAAGTACAGTATGATGATGACATTGTAGTAAAGGGACAGTTGATGATCATCATATTAAATTTAAGCTGTGCTAATGTTTTTCTAGAATTAAAATTACATGACTTTTGAACTTTAGCTAAATATTACAGGAAAAGTAGCATTTTGATCAGAAAGATAATAGCATCACAAGGGACATAAATAATGCTTTTAGTGAGTCGCCGGAATATTACCCCCTGGACAACTACCCCCCCAAGCAGGTTCCTACGTCATATTGACGTCAGAGATCAGAGGGTAGTTTTCCAGTTGTGGACACTCAAGTTTCGTCGCTTTTTGTAATATTCAATCCAACGGATAATTCTTAGTTTAGAGTGTAATTAGATGGACAGAAATATTGTTCATGCATAATCAATTGATAGCTATTCACATGATAAGGACAGACCGGATTTCTACCCCCCCATTGTTGGTCGAAGGTATACTGACTGGAAAACCACTACCCCCCCCGATGGGAACTACCTGCCTTGAGCTCGCCTTGAGGCGGCTTGCCTGAGGGCCAAGGGTCTAATGACCCGTAGCTGTCTGTCAAAACAGAACGCCACTATAAATTTTACATACCCTCGGGTCAAAAAGTTTGGATACTCGAGTTTGAGCTCTCTTACTGCAACGTGACCACTAGCCGTTTAAACATAAAAGTTGTATAAACATTTTACAGATTTAATTATGCATCCAACTGTGTTGCTTTCAAATGTTTAATGTCATTTAGACTTGGTCTTTTAACGGATTGAATGACAAAAGTACAGGTTTTCTTGTGTTTTTCAGACAAATTTAATTCTGCGTTTAACTGCGTTGCTTTCAAATTTTTAATATTATTTCAATTTAGTCTTTTAGCGAGTTAAATGAAAAAAGTACAAGTTTTCTGGCGTTTTCCAGACAATGGCTGGCTTAAATTGCATAACATAAAAACTACTAAACCAATCGTCAAGGAATTGTAACAGCTTTTAGAACATATACTTCTAAAACATATTTGTAAGTTTTAGAATTTTCTCTGTTCTGAAAAAATGCTGTTGTGTTTTTGTAAAAGAGTTTTATTTATGGAACAGAACAAGATAGAAACGTCAATGAAAGCTTGAATTTTATCTCTTAAAATCTATATAACTAAATACCCCCGTTGCAGCAGACCTGCATACTCAACGAATTTCAAATGCAAAACAACACATTTCAATCCATCATAGCGAGATTTGACATGTTTTGGTAAGCTCCATAAGAGTAACATGAGGAATGAGTATGCAGGTTTGCTGCTACTGGTATATTAAAAATGGGTGGTTTTAATTCAATATTTAGTAGGTCTGAACTAGAAGAAGCTATTTACCAAGTGTTATCAAGATGTGTTGAGAAATAACCGAGATATAGAATGTTACTTATTTCCCATAAGGTTAACATTGGGACAACGTACTGTGTTTACCACTTTCAATATCTCGGTAACCAATGGACATGGAGCATTGATTCAAAATATTAAATTGTTTGTTTTTTGAGCTGAATTCAATGGTGGAAACAAAAATTCGATAAATTTTATTTTTCTATGTAAAAAACTCAAAACACCCATTTTTGGGGGGTTTATCCCCCTTTACCCCCCCTTCCGGTGGTCCGATCGTGCTGGTTCATAAACTCGTCCAATTGATTGCCACTTTACATGTCCGTACCAAATTTGATAAAGATCAGACATTTTTGCGCCCGCTATTGTGCTAACAGACACACACACAGACACACACACACACACACACACACACACACACACACACACACACACACACACACACACACATATATATATATATATATATATATATATATATATATATATATATATATATATATATATATATACGAACGAGTGGTGTTTTTTTGCTTCTGGGGGCCCCAAAACGAAAAGTTATCATGGTCTGGGGCTTAGGTCTTACCATGAGACCTACGGTAATAGCTTCTTCCCTATAGGGAAAATTTGCTAATACAACTTCCTTGGATTCATAATTTAATGTTAAGGTTGCCATGACATGCGATGATGGGTGAGTGGTATTAGACAAATACATAGTAGAATAGTGGAGAAATTTTAAGTTATAACTACAGATAGATATAACTACCTTTTTTAATCTCACTAAATGAAGTTATAACTTCTAAATACTGGAGTAGCAATAACTAAGTTTTAATCACTCCACTCATTAAATTCTACTTGAAAAACTAAGTAATCCATATTTTTAATCATTAGCCTACGTCAACTGGTTGCAGAGATAATTAATTGATATTTTAGTTCGGCGGTAAACGCAGTACGTTGTCCAATGTTATTATTATGGCAAATATTTAAAAACCGATATCTCCGTTATTTACTAACAGATTTTGATAAAATTTGGTATGTATTTGTGTGATAATTGATTGCTAATTTGTTTTATTTCATTGCCGTATTAATATAAGTTTCCCTATTTTAATTGTCTTTAAGGGAGAAAGTATGTCAGTTTCCTGATACCGTTTATTTAGTTAAAAAAATAACTATTTAGATAATGGGGGAAAATTTTGTCAACTTTGAGGAGGTATATATGGTTTGTAAAAAATGGATATGATTATTAGTTTAAATCTTGTGAGTTTATGTTATCTTAGATTTATTACGATTTTGGTTTGGGTTTCTCTTGAATTTTTATTTCTTTCGTTGATTTTTAAGAATTTTCAAAGATTTTTGAAGTTTTGCCTGCTGTCAATTCTTTAAAATTAAATATATAATTATTGTTTAAAATTTGTTTTGGGCTAAAATTAAGTCTATTAATCGATGTTTGCTCTCCCTTGAGATTCAGCTTAGTTGTTGTGTTTACAGATTGTACCCGTGTGAATTTCTTTGGGTTGTGTAGAAGAGTGGTCTACGACAATAAGCTTTTGGATAGAGTAAAATTCTTGAAACATACAAATTAAAAAAGTGAATTAAGAATATTTGTGTCTACGTTGTATTAGAATTTGAGGAAGTTCTGACGATTGGTTTAAATTGTGCCAATTTTCAAAGTCAAAAGATGACATTTGAAACTCTAATAACACCGATTTTTACAATCCGACTGTCATTCAAATTTTTACAAACAAGCTAAGAAATATTTATTCTCATGGGACGTATAGGATAAAACAACGAACATTTTTATGTACTTCGTAGTTTTCTGTAGAGCTTCAAACTCAGTGTCTAAACTTCTTTACTCAACGGCAGCTGATTCATTGCGCGCAGCCGAGCAGCAGCAACAAGGAAGGGACAATAGCAGCCCCTCAGAACAATGACCTGGGTTCCGAGAACTACCTGACCGAAATGTTTGGGGGGGGGTAGTTTTCCGGGGGGTAGTATTCCAGTGAGCATCGGGGGGGGGGGGGGGGGGCAGTTTTCGGGGGGGTGGTATTCCGGTTGGGCATGTACTTGAATTAAAATTACAATAATACTTATTCCGTATGAAATTAACTCTTTATACATAGCAACACATTTTGCTGGGGGGGTAGTATTCCAGTCGCGGAGACGACCGCCATATTGGTTAGTTGGCAGATGTCGTGACGTCACGTTTCACCTGGGGGGGGGGTGGTTTTCCGGGGGGTAGTATTCCGCATCCCCCTTTTAGTATGATGTTGTTTTTCCTTTAAAAAAAATACAGAAGTAAAAAAAGCAACTGGAGGCAGTAGGTAGTGATTAAATATATTTTTGGTACATCACTCAAGATATATAGCTAGTTACTTAACAAAAAAAAATTTATAGAACGATTTAAATCACATGACTATCATTCAGTCAATCCATCTTTAGCCCATTAGATTAATATTTTAGCATTGAGTTTATTAACAGACTGGCCACGTTATTTGACTCTGATTGTACAACTTGTTTACCTTTAAAAGTTTGGTTGGCTTCCATTTTGTTCTTACTTCTTAAAGCAATCTCCTGTTTTTATAATGTTATGTTAGACTAATACAACAAATGTAAACAGATCATGACCTCCATTTGACTCCCTTCCTAAGATGGGAAAGAGCTCCTTCCAATCTGCATGGCATGTGATGTAAACTGCACTGTTTGCAGTTGTAAGAAATTTTCTTGAAAACAGGGTTATATTTATAAAGGTTTCATTAAAAAAAAATCTAATCCAGCATTTCAGGTAAATTTAGCACATGGAAGTGTTCACACCATCCTTCATGATCATTTGAACATGCATCAAAATTGTTCACTCAACAAACAACATCGACAACTTAGGCTTGCAGATACACGAAAAGCGCTTTCCAATGCTGCACTACGGCAAATCAGCTATACCCCCACTATCGAAATGCCCTCCCCAGGAATCACACCAACTACTGCAAGACGAATTTCCCCACTGGCGATCACGCTAAAAGTCTACAAAAATTCATTCCGGGAACTTTTTGACTGTATCTCGTATAAACAAAGATGGTATTTCATCATCTCGTTTGCTGGCACACCCATAACTTTTACTGATGTGGTGTGGTATGTCTGCTACATAAATAGGGTGGTCGCACCAGTGAATGACCACCCCCCAGTAAATGACTGTTTTGCTTAAAAAGCCCTGTATTAAGCATTTTATTTAGACTAGCTATTAGCTAATTAAAAGTAAGTATAAAATCAGCCTTGAGATATTATTCAACAATAATCTTTCATTGGTTAAAATTGCTGGAGTCGAAAATACTTTTTAAACATATTTAAAATTGAATGTCCCACTATCTTCGATTTTGATGTTTCCTGCTATAGTGACTATTCCTGCAAGGCTTAGCTGGATTTACATTCATTCTGTATTTGATGATTATTAAAAAAAATGTGTTTCATTTAAATAATATTTAACATACTATCCTACAATTTAAAATCAATTTATTGCTCTATTTGTTATAATTAATTATTACTGAGGGGGGTCATAAATTGGATCGTAACTAGAACAAAAACCAGTGAATGACCGGGTAAAAACTTCACTGGAACTTCCGGGTCATTCACTGGAAGAAGATCAGTCATTTACTACGCTGTGGCTACGTACACGGCAGCCGGCTCTCCAACTGGGTAAACGGCAGAAATTGATGAGGTCATCAGAAAGCAATGGTGTCAAAAACAACTGTGATGTCACAAGCAGAAGCGTATGATTGTAGATATCAGATTTTTAGCTCTCGCCTAAGTTATAGCAGTTACCTAGTGATCTGTTAACAGGATTAATGTAAAAATTCAAAAAAAATGTTTCGTTCTATTCATCTTGGATTGTTATGACTGAGTTAACATGGTTTCCTGGATTTCCTTTCCCTCTCAAATAAAAATTGAATTAAGGTAGTGGTTACAATAAAATAAGCTAAGTGATTTTAGCCCCAACCCTTATTTATGAAGAAAATTAACAAATTACGAAATTTTATTTACCTTGTCAACAACCATACATTTTAGTCCTGTTATGAACCCAAACCTTTATTTTCAACTTAGCCTATTGACTCTACCTTCAATCAGCTCTAAAAATGCAAGCCAGACGCCGCACTTAATTTAACTCAATGTCAAAGATTAAAATTTATTAAACTATTAAACTTTGTTTTAAACAAAAATAGAAAAAACTAAGTCTATTTAACCAAATCACGGAGACTGATATCAAATAAAGTAGTCAATGCCCGATTGTCCAAGCCCCGTTTATGCGAGACCCAGGTTATCCAAGAGAGGCTGAAGGCTGGTATTTTTTAAATTTTCTATCGAAACACAATTATCTCTTTTGTTATTACAAATAGCACGCTAAGCACAAGTTTTTATTAAAAATAATAGGTATTAATTCTGTCAGGTTTTATCCCAATCATTTTTTGTAAAAAGTTCCTTCGAAAACCTTTTAACATAATTTAAGTGGTCTTAGCCTACGAAAATATAAGGGAACCATATAAAAAATATAAGGGAATCTGTTATTAGAGATTCCTGGAATCCGAAGGAGCCTTTGTTCCCGAATACCTTGGTTAAACAGGAGTTTTAAGCCTTTACAGCCATAACATAACCTCATCAATTCTCATATTCTCATTCAGAAATGCTAGATCCCGCAGCTAAGATCGCGCGCATGCGCAAGCCAATATTAGTGACGTCATCAATACCTGCCATTTACCCAATTGGGCAGCTGGCTGCCGTGGACGTAGCCACAGTGCATTTACTAGCTATGATCTATTCCCCCAGCTGACTTATTCTAATTCATTGTTGTCAGCTGATTTTAAAATTTTTTTACAGCTATTCAGCCAAAACAGACCGGTCATTCACTGGTGCAGTCCCGGTCATTTATTGGAGCATTGACATAGTTGTCTTTTAATTAATATTACAATCAGGATTTTCATTAAGTTACACGTTTAATTAATATTTCTTAATCCTTAAAGGACAAATGAGCTACCTGTAGTAAAATATGTAACTGTGACTATGGAATAAGGGAGTAATGTCAAATTCACATGAGACATCATCCTTAACCAGTCATTCACTGGTGCACCCACCCTGTGTTTATTTAAGTTTCATGGTTTCATTCACAATTCACAGTCTTAACCAAGGCCACACTTCACTACAGGCTGGAGTCCTTCTTTTGGGGCGTCTCATCATCAGACAGGCTCACATATGCTTTTATAATGATCACTAATGGTGATTCCTTGACAAGTACTTAAAACGATAGCACAGAGAATGATCTGTTGAAGCTTACATTTATTTACAAACCATATTTTTTCAATAAATAAACCAATGAAGTAATAACTGCAATTATAAACCGTGAACCAAAATTTTTAATCTATTGTTTTTTATTAATAAGACGGTGAACAAAAAGGTGTAAGTATCTTGATTACCTAGCAAATTTCCTCACATAGGAAAGAAGCTGTTGCCATGAGGTGAGACTTATAGTATTTTGTTTTTGTTTTGAGGTCCCTATATCCCAAAAATATTGCTCATTTTTATATTTGTGTATTACTAGAGGCTTGAAGGGGCTAAAAACCCCTAAGCATGATTATCTTTCTTTTTTTGTAGTACAAAATACCTTCATAGAAAAACTGGCTTTTGATCTAGACCTAAAAAAAATCTACATATGGAACAAGTAAGCACCACACGTTTTAAGTAAACAAATCAAACACTTATAGATAGATGCCAATGGCAGATATTTCATGTTATTTCTCATTTTTATACTAAAATTAAAGCATTTTCAGAATTTTTCCCTGAGTCCCTGGGATCAAGACCTTCAATTTGAGCCCTCTCTTATCATCCTGTGACCTACCAAACACCAATAATTTTGGCGCAAAAATGTCCTTATTTAATTATATATATATATAATATACCTACGGTGTGTCCCAAAAGTCCCGGAACGGTTTAATATCTTTTAAAGTAATCCAGATATCAAAACAATATTTTGCATACCTTTTAGTACTAAAAGAAACTACTTTTTGATGTATATGTCATTTCTGCCCCTGCCCCTAAAATTGGATTTTGGGGTGTAGGTCCAAAATTTTAAATGTAAACCCCCATCGTACGACTGCTTATTTTAAAGGGCTTGTTAAAAGAAACACAATGCCGCAATCCGGAGGTCGATATCGTGCTCCAGTCCAAATTGGCGGCCATTCAAAAATTGAAAAATGCCGTCCGTCAATTAAATTTTAGTATTTTTTGTGTTCGGCAATTCACGTTTATATCGAATAAGAATCACCAAAATACGTTTTAACTACATAAAAGATACAAAAATAATAATTTCTTGTTGTCATCACTAAGGCTCAACCCTCCAGAATATTTTTAGGGGGAAGGAGCTAACCTACTTATTAACCCTCGAGCGGGCGCACGCGGAGTTTTCCTCCGCACGTGTTTTTTATGTTAAAATAAACAGACATAATGGGTGTCGGCGGTCGTGTCCGGCTCCGTACTTTATGCCCCTCATTCCAGGAATTTCCTAAAGCTATTTATACCCCCCATCCCCCCTTGGTACCTCGTTATATGCAATTCAGAGATGCCGTCTCAGTTTGCGGAGCGCCCTCTGCCGTTACACAGACACTGATACCTATTTTTAAAATTCATAATAGCAATGGGTTTGTAATTATTATTAATTTTTTGGACTTTTCCTTTTGCTTTCGAAAAAAAAAAGCGAAAGGAAAAGTCCAAAAATGTAAATAATAATTAATACATATTTTATACTAGAAAATTACTTACTATGTTTAATTGAAATATTACACCTATTAAGTTGAACAATTAATTGAATCGACGATGAAATGTTATTCCTAATGAAGTTTGTCAACATTTAAATACAATATTTCGTTATAAAACAAGTAAAATGGGTTAAATTTGTGCAGTCTAGTGTTGCGGAGTAAAACTCCGCATGCACCCGCTCGCGTTTTGCCTGTGAAGCGCCCGCTCAAGGGTTAAAATGTGAACTCATGTCGTGTAACCACTCATTGAAAAGATCTGCCACTTCTTGAAATGACCTGGTTAAGTTACCGTAGCCTCTCATCATTAAAATAATTACTCTTTCTTATTCAGTTAACGCCATGTTGATAACAAATTATAAAAAACACCTAAAAACAAATAAACTCTGTACTTATATTATGATTTTCCTCAATAATTAGATGAAGAAAAAAGAATGAACATGCACAATGTTGACACAGGACTAGGTTTACTAACTAAAAATTTTTTGGCATATATTTGGTAGGTACTTGATGAATGGGGATTCCCCTAAGAGATAACGCGTAGAGACAGGTATCGACCTTTGCCGCTGAGCCAAAGCTCGCATCAAGGCGGATATCTATTATTCTGTTGGTTAAATAACTTTGACACTAACAAAATTCATTTATGTATTACAAGTAAAGTAGCTTTAATCAAAATGTCATTTTAAAAAGCTTTGGTTTATTTTTTTACTCATTCAGCATATTAAAATGAGTGGTCATACGATGTGAGTTGATATTGGAGTTGGTTGGACAACCCCCCCCCCCCCAAAACAATTTTGGAGGGTTGAGCCTTAGTGATGACAACAATATATTATTATTTTTGTATCTTTTAAGTTGTTAAAACGTGTTCTGGTGATTCTTATTCGATTTAAATGTGAATTGCCGAACACAAAAAATACTCAATTTTAATTTACGAACGGCATTTTTCAATTTTTGAACGGACGCTATTTTGGACTGGAGCATGATATCGACCTCCGGTTTACAGCATTGTGTTTCTTTTAACAAGCCCTTTAAAATAAGCAGTCGCACGATGGGGGTTTACATTTAAAATTTTGGGGCTACCCCCCCAAAATCCAATTTCAGGGGCAGGGGTAGAAATGACATGTACATCAAAAAGTAGTTTCTTTTAGTACTAAAAGGTATGCAAAATGTCGTTTTGATATCTGGATTACTTTTAAAGATATTAAACCGTTCCGGGACTTTTGGGACACACAGGGGTGGGTGAGTAGTGGATTTTGAAGTAGAGTCGAGTATTAAGCCAAAAACTCGAGTATCGAGTCGAGTAGTTGTTTGTGAAAAGTAATGAAATTTTAATTTTTTCAACTAAAATCTTTCTTCAATTTTACTTATAAAATTGGTCTACTTTATTTAAGCTTATGTTTTTATATATTTCTTGGAAAAATAAAACTCTGATATTGTAATACCCCTACATTGCATAAACCCTACTTTTAAATGAATAAGTTGACTATGCTAAAAAATCACTCAAAATAACAAATCAGTTAATGTAATAAGATCACAAAATAAATTTATGTAGAATATGCATAGTTGTAAAATTTAAGCAGCAATAAGATTTAATTAATAGCATACTATTTAAACAATCCAAAACAGTTTTATATTTTACCTAAAAATAATTGATGGCCCTAATTAAAAACCCTCAGCAGAGAAATTGTGGAAGAAAGAACTAAAAACATCAGGGAGGAGAGCTGTGCCCAGTTATTTTTGTTTACTTCTCTAAACCCAACCCTGCCCCCTTGCCTGACTGCTGAACTATTGTTTTTGACATCCAATCACTTGAGCATGAATGACACATCTGCGACCAGATAAGAATAAGATATCCCCCAATACAGAAATTATAAAACCTTAACTAATTGTTTTTTGAAGTCCACTTTACCAATGAAGTCCACAATTTTCTTCTCACTTTTACAAATCAAATGAGACAGAAATGAAGGCAGAGTATCATTTCAAAGATAAAATATAATTACAAATTTGAAGAAGGTCAGAGCTAAATATAGCTGCTGTAAGTTTTCAATTTCCGAATTCAGAGATATCTCTCAGAATCTGGTATTTGTAGATAACTGTCAAAATCCATTCTTCTATGAGCTAATGAAATATTTTCGAGGTTACTGTTATGAAAAACTCGTGGACTGCTGCGAAAATCGATAGCGCATTTCTATCGGTCGCGGCTGAACGCGGATGTAGCTTTTCAAAACTCGTGATCTGCCGCGAAATACGATCGCGCGTATTTGCCGATCGCCGAAAATCGGCAAATGTAGCGTTGCTAAAGTCGCGGTCGGCCGAGAAATACGAGCGCGCGCATTTGCCGATCGCCGAAAATCGGCAAATGTAGCCTTGCAGAAGTCGCGGTCAGCCGCGAAAAACGATCGCGTGTATTTGCCGATCGTAAATAAACGAAATGCAACTTTGCGAAACCAGCGATCGGCCGTAAAAGTCAGTCGCGCGTATTTGCCGGCCACAAATGAACAGAAAATGCTGCTTTATTGTGAAACTAGCGAGGAGCTGCGATGAACAATTTGCCGATTGCGTATAAACGGCAGATATAGCTTTGCGTAACTCGCGATCGTCTGTAAAATTTGATCACACAAACGTAAATCACACGTAAATTCGGCCGCCGCGTAAACGGCGGGAGTAACTAACTACTCGACTCGACCTTGAGTAGTAGCAACTACTCGAGCAATTACTCGACTGTCGAGTACTCGCCCACCCCTACATATATATATAGGTTAGGAGCATGGTGTAAAGAACAAAGAAAGGTGTATGTAGAGTCAGTTGGTGTGACGTAGTTGGGCTCACGCTACCAGTGCTTACCACGACCACAATATGAACCAGTTAATACAACTCAATAAAAATGTTATGTGACGGTCTTAGTTCTGTTGTCATACCGCTGGGTCTTCTAGTTTCGTGAGCCCTACTGCAGTTGGCTGAGCACACACCTTTCTTTTTTCTGTCCACCATGGGTTAGGAGTTCTAATGATATATATATACCGGGTGTCCCATAATAGTCCCCCCCCAAACTTTTTCCTATATTTTTTCAAATATCAATTCCACACCACCCCCAAATATTATTGGGTAGTTAATACTTCATTTTGAGGGGGTACCTAATTTTGGCCGCCATCTTGAATCCGCCATATTCGATCCAAAATAATTTTTTCAAAGGTTAAAGTGGTGTTGTGACCCATAATTTCGAATTAGATTTTTTCACTGATTACAATGCCGCAATCCGTTTTTTAATATCTCAATTGGTTCTCAAGATATGGGTACTTTTAATTTATTTATTTTAAACCAATTTAAACATTACAAATTGATAAAATACCCCCGTTGCAGCAGACCTGCATACTCAGCGAATTTCAAATGCAAAACAACATATTTTAATCCAACATAGCGAGATTTGACATGTTTTTGTAAGCTCCATAAGAATAACATGGGGAATGAGTATGCAGGTTTGCTGCTACAGGTGTGTTTAAACTGGTTGGTTTGAATTCAATATTTAGTATATCTGAACTAGAAGAAGCCATTTACCAAGTTTTATCAAGATATGTTGAGAAATAAGCGAAATATAGAATTTTACTTATTTCCCATAAGGTTAACATTGAGACAACGTACTGTGTTTACCACTTTCAATATCTCAGTAAACAATGGACATAGAGCAGTAATTCAAAATACTAAATTGTTTGTTTTTCTGAGCTGAATTCAATGGTGCCAACAAAAATTTGATAAATTTTAGCGAATTTCCCCCATAGGGAAGAAGCTATTACCGTAGGTCTCATGGTAAGACCTAAGCTCGGGACCACTATAACTTTTCGTTTTGGGGCCCCCAGAAGCAAAAAACACTATTCGTTCGAATTTTTATATATATATATATATCTATATATATATATATCTATATATATATATATCTATATATATATATATATCTATGTGTCTGTTAGCACGATAGCGGCCGCAAAAATGGACCGATCTTTATGAAATTTGGTACAAACATGTAAAGTGGTAATCAATTGGACGAGTTCGTGAACCAGCCCGATCGGACCACCGGAAGGGGGGGTAAAGGGGGATAAACCCCCCCAAAAATGGGTTTTTTGAGTTTTTCACATAGAAAAATAAAATTTATCGAATTTTTGTGGGCACCATTGAATCCAGCTCAAAAAAACAAACAATTTAGTATTTTGAATCATTGCTTTATGTCCATTGGTTACCAAGATATTGAAAGTGGTAAACACAGTACGTTGTCCCAATGTTAACCTTATGGGAAATAAGAAAAATTCTATATCTCGGTTATTTCTCAACGTATCTTGTTAAAACTTGGTAAATAACTTCTTCTAGTTCAGATCTACTAAATATTGAATTAAAACCACCCAGTTTTAATATTCCTGTAGCAGCAAACCTGCATACTCATTCTCCATGTTATTCTTATGGAGCTTACCAAAACATGTCAAATCTTGCTACGTTGGATTGAAATATGTTGTTTTGCATTGGAAATTCGCTGAGTATGCAGGTCTGCTGCAACGGGGGTATTATTTTCCTATGTGAAAAACTCAAAAAACCCATTTTTGGAGGGGTTATCCCCCTTTACCCCCCCTTCCGGTGGTCCGATTGGGCTGGTTTACGAACTCGTCCGAGTGATTACCACTTTACACGTCTGTACCAAATTTCATTAAGATTGGACAATATTTACGGCCGCTATCGTGTTAACAGACATATATATAGATATATATATATATAGATATATATATATATATAGATATATATATATATATAAAGATATATATATATAAAAATTTGAACGAAAGGTGTTTTTTGCTTCTGGGGACCCCAAAATGAAAAGTTAACATGGTGTTGGACTTAGGACTTACCATGAGTACTACCGTAATAGCTTATTCCTTTAAGGAAATTCGCTAATAGGCCCATAACCACAAAATAATGCTAGATAGTGACAAATAACCACCATAAGTTATTGTTGAGCGATTTACACTTAACTTTTACTAATGTAAATTTTTTGGCCGCCATCTTGGATCCGCCATTTTGAAATGAGGTAAGTTATTTCAAATATAAAGTTGGTATTGTGACCCATCATTTCAAACTAGCTTTTTACGCCGAATTGAATGCCGCAACCCGTTTTTAATTATAGCGTTTCGTTTTCAAGATATTGTCATATTTCTAATAAAAATCTTAAAAAATATGAATTTTTCAAAAACCAAATTTTATAGCTAAAAACGGGTTGTGGCACTGAATTCGGCGTAAAAAACTAGTTTGAAATGATGGGTCACAATACCAACTTCATATTTGAAATAACTTGTCTTATTCGAAAATGGCGGATCCAATATGGCGGCCAAAACATTTACATCGGTGAAAGTTAAGTGTAAAGCGCTCAACAATGACTGGTGGTGGTTATTCGTCACTATCTAGCATTATTTTGTGGTTATGGGCCTATTTTATCAATTTGTAATGTTTAAATTGGTTTAAAATAAATAAATTAAAAGTACCCATATCTTGAGAACCAATTGAGATATTAAAAAACGGATTGCGGCATTGTAATCAGTGAAAAAATCTTATTCGAAATGATGGGTCACAACACCACTTTAACCTTTGAAAAAATTATTTTGGATCGAATATGGCGGATTCAAGTTGGTGGCCAAAATTAGGTACCCCCTCAAAATGAAGTATTAACTACCCAATAATGTTTGGGGGTGGTGTGGAACTGATATTTGAAAAAATATAGGAAAAAGTTGGGGGGGGACTATTATGGGACACCTGGTATGTATATTGCAATTTAATTTTGGTTCACCTTGTAAGGCTACTGTTGATCATATTAACGAGTTTTTACCATCTATCGTAAAATGATACAATTGACGTCAAATGGTATTTTTTAACATTGTGCTAGAGGTAGAAAATCTGCTGATTTTACCGTTTAAGGTGTATCGTGTTGTTTTACCATAGATTGTAAAAACTCCCCATTATAACATAAAAACCAGAGATCCTTTTTTGAGACTTTCTTTATTACCATATGTTTTGGCCTAGCATATCATAGTGTATTTTTGTAATAACCTAATTTTTTTTAAGACAACTAGCAGCCTGCTTCACTTTGTGACTTGAAAAAACAACATGTAAAATAAGCTTTAGTTTCATGTTGATTTTATAGGGATCAGCAACTTAAGACGCCTTTCAGTGAAAAAGTTTGTGTATTGATGTGATTTGTTTGGAATTTTCTAGATGAATTGTGTCACTGCAATAAGATTTCCAATGACTGAACTGCCCATCAGGAAAACTTTTACAATTAACCGATTACCTAAGTCTTGAAACTTCAGTATAGAAAAGAAATTTATTTCATCTGCTTTAAAAGTTTCAACACACTTTGCATCTTTAATAGCACCACCACTTTCATTTTGTGTAATTAGGGGGTTAGTTAACATAGATCTTTTGCTTAATGCATACTTCTGTTTTGGAGTTTTTTTTTCAAAAGTAATGAGTCTGTATTTATTTACACACAACACAGACGCATCAGTCTATTGTATTAATTTTTATTGGAACGGTAAGAAGATGCACAAACCTCTGATCGACATTGACTACTCTCAAAGTAATGTTGATAAAATAAATGGTCATCTCTGTCCAAAAAACAAATTATTCAGCTCTTATAACGGCCGAGAAATTACATTTTCAAAGTGATTTGGTTTTTGGTTCGTTTCTTAAGTACGGTACATGTTTGAAAAATGAATGCTCAAGAAGATATCATATTTTTTTACGAAATACCTACATGAAGTAGAGCGTTTTTATTGGGGCATTTGAAAATTGAGTAAAAATATAGACAGGCTAACCGATCTTTTTTATAAGTTTACAAAAGAAAATAAATTCAGGAAATTAAGATGATTACAGACTGTTGGTCTTAATCAAGTTTAGGTTGGTCTTATGACAGTTTGTTGGTCTTAATCTGGTTTCAATTGGGTAGATGCTCTTTCTTATGTGTGAATTGATTATTTTGTGTCGTCTTATAAAAATGTCTATTTCAAGAAATCAAAGTCATTATGTGGATGAATATTAACTGACTCTGCTAGCCCTGCATTCTTGACCATCTTTTTTTTAATTTAAATTGGAAGAAGTTAACTGGTTTCTTGACAAATCGTGGCACGTTCACATGGGGGATTTCTGGGGGTGCCTGGCACCCCCTGATATTTGGTGGATTTGTTGGCAGTCCTTAACATAACTCTTATTAAGGTATTTGCTTAAATTACAAATGGTTCTTGTTAAATCAAATAAGTAACCCACCTTCTTGAAATTGGCCTTAAAACGGACCATTTAAATAGGAGCTTGATGTTTGAATTTGAACATACAATACTTCAAACGTTAGGTGAGCTTGCGCCCCCAAATATTATTACCTAAATCCGCCCATGCACTTGCACTGGAATCTAAAAAGTCTCCTGTGCAATGGCTCTTCATTGAATGTTTTCCAAACCAACAAAAGGCACATCTAGAGAGTAATAGCTTTAATTTATTACCGAAAATGTACAGAAAAATAAATTTCTAAAGGTCGATATGCTCTGGACGAAATCCCAGAAATTCTGTCAATAACAAACACTATTTTAAACCTATTTCCATTTTCAAGTTCATAACTTTTTTTGTTATTTTATGTTAAGTTATATCCTTATTCAGTCCATTATTGCCTTTTGAGTTTAGGCCAGCATACAGTTCAAAGCTTTTTTTCCTTCATCCCCCACAATGTACCCGGAAAACCTGACATTCTCCCAACCCGTCAAGGTAAAATTCCATGTTGTATCAACTTTGCATGACTCTATTGAATACTAGAATGACTATGAAAAAATTGTATGCTTAACAAGTTTTCAAAAAAAATATATCCAAAAAATTGTAGATATAAGGTAGATATTAGGTTGTAGGATAATGAGTTACAAAACCATAAGGAAGAAAAAGATAACAGGGAAAACAAGTTAATTATTTTTCTAGTTTTCAATGTGTGTCACTTGTTAATTGGCCGTGGTAATAATAATTTGGTTTCCAAAATTACTTGCTACATAACAATAATAATAGATGTTCTGAAATATCACTAAATAGAATACCCCCGTTGCAGCAGACCCGCATATTCAGCGAATTTCAAATGCTTAAATAAATCATTTAGACGGAGTCTCAAATCAAGTAAAATCAACTTAAATCCTGAAATGAGTATTCATACAATTTTCTCCATAAGAATAACATCGAAAATGAGTATGCAGGTTTGCTGGCATGGAAGTGTAAAATTTAGATATATTTTGCAATATTCCAATAGATATCAACTAGATGAAGCCATATACCAGTTTTCATTGTAGTTGAGAAATTAACAAGATATAGGATTTTATATTTTTCTCATAAGGTTAACATTGGGACAAAGTACTGTGTTTACCACTAACGATATATCGGTAACCAATGGACATAGAGCAACAATGCAAAATACCAAATTATTATTTTTTTTTAAGCTGAATTCAATGGTCCAAACGAGAATTTTAAAATTTTTATCTTTCTATATAAGAATCCCAAAAACCCATTTTTGGAGGGGTTTACCCCCCTTCCAACAGTCTGATCTGGTTGGAGTTCAAACTCGTCCGAATAATTACTACTTAACATGCTTGTGCCAAATTTCATTATGATTGGACGAATTTTCAGGTAGTGATCGTGCTTAAAAGACACACATACATATATATATCTATATAAATAAAAATCAATTCGATGAGTGGTAAATACAGTACGTTGTTCCATTGTTAATCTTACCTAAACAAGTAAAAACATTTCTATTTCTTCAAAATTCAACAACTTTTTTATTTGTGTACCAAATTGGATAATTTTTTATTGTTTTCTTTGTATTTTTAGGATAAGGTTTGTGTAAAATAAAATTTTTAATTCGACCCTGGGGCTCTCTCTCTGGCCTCCTTTAAGTTGCTTGACCATGTATTAGTACGTGTGGTTAGCGTTAAAACCTTGCACTTTTTTTTTTTTTTTTTTTCTTTATTGTCACATAAACGTTTACAAGTTATAGCACAAGCTATAAAAAACAGGTGACATTGTCAAAGTAATCTTAAACTACCTAAAAATACAATCATCAATTCTTAAAAGGAAAAAAAATCTATCATAGTCTTCTTCACTTATGTTACTGCAAATGAATATTAATTTGTATTGCTATCATTCAAAAATTCATTTATACTGTAATACGTTTTGTTTATCAGAAAAGAGGCAAGGCTGCTTTTAAATGAAGTTCTATTGATTAAATTTTGATATTTTGGTTGCAATTTATTAAACATTTTTTTCCCCATATATGTAGGAGTTTTCTCCACTAATTTTAAACGATGTACTGGAAATTGAAAATTTCTTTTAAAACGAGTGTTGTAAGAATGTTCAAAATTCTCAGCACACAAATTTTCAAAATTGGATTGTACCATTAACAAAGTTTTATAAATGGTTAAACTCGGCACAGTCATTATATTTAGTTCTTTAAATATTGGTTTACATGAAGATTTCCATGTAGCAAACGTCATAATTCTTAAATATTTTTTTTGAACTTTAAACATTTTTTCTATTTCTGATGAAAACCCCCAGAATTCAATTCCATATTGAAGTATTGAATAAAAATAGGCATAATATATCATAAGGCGTGTTTTTAAATCTAAAATCCCTCTCAAACATAGCATTTGGAAGCAGGCAGAATTAAGTTTACTCAATATGTTTTCAACACACTTTGCCCATGTTAAGTGAGAATCGACATACAGACCTAAAAATTTTGTACTATTGACAGTTTTGGATGACATTTGATCTGTTAAATCCCGAGATTGTATTGTGTTAAATTTTACCAATTGTGTTTTTTCTTGATTTAATTTCAGCCCGTTAATTTCAAACCACCTTCCCAGATCTGTTAAAGCTTCATCAACCTTCGCCCATAAATCTTCCCCTGCTTTAGTTTTAACAACAGCAGTAGTATCATCTGCATACAATATTAAGTTGTGAGGAATATTTGATACAGCTTAGCCACTTGGTATGTGTATAGAAGATACCAGTAGAAGTATTTCTGTCCGAAGATCCAACCTTGAATTCGTGTAGAACACCATATCAGCCATTAAAGATGGCCGCCATTACATTCATAAATTGCTCTATAACTCCAGTAACAAACAGTATTCAGATCTTGATAAACCTTTTTTGTTTTTGAAAGATAATTTTAAAATACAACTTTTTTGTATTCAAGATTTTCTTCTAGAGTTAATAGTTCTCATTGTATATTTGAAAAACGAAATTTTCCATTGAATTCCATGAGAAAGTCTAATTCCTCATTAAAATGCGTTTTGAGGGGTTTAACAAGGCTATAGCTAAATGTAGTATGTTCTCTAGGTTGAAACTTATACGTACAGAAATATTATGCCAATTGGTCAACTATTATCAGAATAATGGCCTCAAAAAGATATACGCACAGGCCATTTTCCGAGTTAGCCTAGTTTTTTCGGTATTTTATGGAGTAAGAAACTATTATTGAGGTGAAACCTGAATAAAAACGAAGAAAAATAACTAAACGACCGAGAAAAATCTATCAATAGTATAATTCTATGTTTTCAACGACGTTCTGGCCTTTCTACAGTTAGGCCGTAGAACGCATTTGACAAAAATGCTTATTTCCGTTAATATCGATCGAATCTTGACATTTTTGCATTTTCTTTTTAAGCTCGTTCTGCCTGACAATTTGAGACCCACCGTGACTTATTTCCTTAAAAAATATATATTTTGAGTGTACAACTTTTTATTGTTTTCCACCGTTTTCCAACAACAAAACTATCATTTCCGTAAATAGAGCATTATTTCCAACATATTTACACAATTTACTTGGTGTCAATAAATTATTTAATCTAAATCATTTAGCATAATTGTGTATTGTACCTGGATTTGATTACATTTATTTTGAACGAGCATTAAATTTTAAGCTCTTTAAAATATGATAAAAACTAATTCTGATCCCTTTCAGCTCCTCTAAGCCTCCTCTAAGCTCCTCTTTCAGCCCCGTTAAGCCACGACCGCGGCCTTGAAAATCCGGCAAGATTGGTAAAGTTTCAGGCCTCGACCTCGACTCAACCTACCTGATCCAATAAAGCATACGTAACAGAATTTTAATAGGAGAAAATTACTATTAAACTGGACATTCATTGTCGCTTTTATAAAAACATTGTCTAGTCACGATAAAACACAACAGCGCACAAGTTGTACTGATCAAATCAAAACATCGCGCGCAGACGCAAACCATCTGCCGCTCAGCGCTCAGCCGTAGCAGACGACTGAAGTTGTTTCCCGAGATTTCCGCAGCCCATCGTCTACCGAAGTGCTAACATAAGAAAAGACCCATCATTTCTAATCAAATTATATTCGTATATCTGAATTTGCACTTGTCGTGTTATCAACAGTTTTAATCTCATTTTGAAACAGATAAAATACCATCTATTATTTTAATTAGATCGTAAAGATTTTTCATGCGGCGTTCTCAAAAGCGCGGGGCCCTGGGCAGCTGCCACGCTTGCCCCTGCCTGGGGCCGGCCCTGCTCAAGTCTTACCATGAGGCCTACAGTAACAGCTTCTTCCCTATAGGGGAAATTCGCTAAAAACAAAGGCAGATTTATGTCATTGGAACTTATTGATTCCACAAACTAGCTGTTAAGATGAGACAATAAAACTTATTTTTAAGAAATAATATTTTATGTTTCATGTCACTTTCATCCATATTATACTTTGTTGTAAATAGTTTGGATTTCCCTGTGTATCCATTTTATTAATGAATAATTTATGGTTTCTAACTACTTTGTTTAAATATTTAATGTGTATGGACCTTAATGCTAAATAATAATTGTTTCAAATAATGTGTCCATGTCTAATAATGTGGCATAACGCCTTGTTGTCTAGGTACCTCGTTAACACCCATCACCCCTTTGAAAGTCGCCAATCACTTAGGATAATATTTAATTAATTTTCTCAAAATAATAATAACAATTTGTGTTGTTGCTATAAATCTTGTTCCGTCTTTTAGTGTACAAAGCATTATCCACAGTTTTAAATAACTCATTATCATATTTTTTATATGTAATATATGGAAAAACAACCAGTTAGGATACAATCATAGTCAAGGATTAAAATTCACAAATTCATTATATATCATGTATTTAATATTTTTGCAGTAACTGAGATTGTCTGCTGGCACAAACCAAACCCAGAGATATATATATATAATATTGTGTTTCTATCACTGAATTAATCATAGCACAACTGCATTTCTTAATATTCAAAGGACTAGATTTGGACATTTTGACCTATAAGCTAAGAAGTAACTTCAAATCCCCCTCCCGTTTGTAAATCATCTTATAGACCCCAAAACCCCATAAATATAGTAATATATTAATAAACCTATTGTGATTTGTTCTTGTAACCCAGAGTTGTTCTTATATAAAAAGGTAATAACTAGAAATAGAAATAACAGGTTAAAGAGAACTTACAATAACCTAGACACATCTAATAACAAGTACTCCACTACTAGAATTCAATCACCAATACACCACTATTTAGCAATTCCAACTACTGTTAAAATAAAAGAAATATTTAGCAGTCAAAAGTGTACCATTTATTTAGTTTAGTTTGTTTATTTATCCCTCATTGTTTTCTTTTTTATGGTGTTATTACAATAGGTATAATTAACCTTCTCTTTTCCTTTCTTATAGAAATTATAAAAATGTTTTCAAGAGAAAAAAAGGATTACTTGAGAGTGTTAAGGCAGACTAAAAGAAATAAAAATTCTCATCAACGAAGCATGTTGTTTCAAGTAAGTAAAATGGCTCTTTTTATAACTTACAACAAAATTTTTTCAACTAATGGACTTGGTATACCTCTTACAAAAGGAGGTTGGAACAACAAGCTTGCTAGTCAGGTGCTATGGTTCAGCTGGAACAAGCCCGTTTTTAACCCTCTTGGCTCTATGGGCATATTAAACTGGTGCGCCCCCCCCCCCCCTCTCCCCCAACCATAAGGTCTTTTTTACAATAAGTGATCGGCCGCGGCATCGTATTGCCGAACCCTGTTGTTTTTGTTAAGTCACTGTCACCAGGTCACCATATGTGAACACGCACAATCGCCGCATTTGAAGTATTATTCATATTTTGTGTCAGGACCAGCGACCACATAGTACAATAGACGGAGCACAAGAAACCGCGACTTGAAGCCTAAATTTGCTCTTAGTCCCTATGCATGGAAAAAATAAAGTAATTAAAAAATTACAAATATGGTACCAAATTAAAGGTCTGAATCTCAGAATCACTATAGTACCAAATATAAATGGCCTACAGGTAGTTTACACATTATAAACACTGATAACCTAGAAGCTTGTCCTGACATTTTTTGAAAGAAGCTGCCACCACGGAATACACCTGTAACGTTCCTATGATGTGTAAACTGCTTTTAAACCATTTATAATTGGTACCATAGTAATTAATTGTGAGATTCAGACCTTCAATTTGATACCACATTTGTATTTTTTTTAGTCTATCATATTTTTGTAAACAACAGTTTAGGATTGACTTTGTTTTTATGCAGGTGCCGCGCAGCGCCGCACGGATAAACTCTCCCGCAGTAACTAATTATCGACTAAACTACATCAGCTAATTTTTTCAAAAAATATGATTTAATAAATTCAACTCTTTATAGCAACAATATCCACAGTTTTTTATTTTGCCTGACCAAAAAATAAAAAAGTAGCAGCCGACTACTTTTTTCATGTCATGTTTTAAAGATAAATAAAAACTTGTGACTATATATCATTTTTTTAAGTAGAAAAAAAATTCAAAATATGATTGATACTATTATCGTTCCAAACTAAAGGACTCTTCACATGCAAAATTTCAACATTAAGGCTAAATGGTATAAACTACGAGTTATTTGAAACATGAGCACTGTCAGATTACGCGGTTTAAGGCGCCACAGACAGTATGGCGGCCCAGACTTCACTTGCTGTATTGCAAGTAAGATAGCTATGCTCCGTCTATTTCTACTATGTGGTCGCTGGTCAGGACGCAGACCTGTCACCACGACCGTGACCAGTCGCCTAATGTAAAAGGTACCATAGTCTTTGCCAGTTTTGGTTCGGGAGGGATTTCTCCCTTAACTCCACCTTAAATTGGTGAGTCTTTCCATTATCCATCACCTATGGACCCGCCGTGTCCCGGACTGGCCAGTTGGCGATTGTATAACAAATAGGCCTAACGTCACGAGCAAGCGTGGTACACCCTCGCAACAGTTCCAAGGTCAAACTCTCAGACAACGCCCCCACTCGTCTAGGTTTTACTTCTCTTAATATTACTTTTATGTAAGTACAATATTGTGCATATGCCAATAAATATACAAAGGGGCGGGTGGCTTGGTGGCAGTGGTAGGGAGGAGGAGAGGGCATATTTACACGAGGCGACAAGGGCGCAAGTGCCCTCTCAGCAGTTCTGAGGTCGAACTCAGTCGAAAATAAGCGGACGCATGCTCGTGCGGCGTGCGTCCGTTTATTTTTTTTTCTTCCGCCCTCTTTCCGCCCCTTAACCCTGGCGCCTCTGGGCACGTGCCCATTGTGCCCAGTTATGGAATCGGGCCTGAGCTGGAAGAATATTATATTACACCAATGCAAATGACTCATAATGAAAATAATTTCATTTTTATTGAAAGAAGAATTTTCCACCTCTAGGGCCATAAAAGACAGTTTAAAATCATTTGAAGGGGTCCCCCATAAAATGTTCTAAGCGACAAAGTTTCAAAATTGGAGATATTCAGTGAAAAAGGTTTTCTAGGGCAAGAGCTACACCGTGGTATATTTTGTTTTTAAGATATTTGAGTTGGTAGCCTTGATTTCACCTGTAAAAGTTGGCGTGCTTCGCGGGACTGCACAGACTTTCTGGGGAATAACATTCTATTCGCCGAAAGATGGACTCCCCACCGGTCGTTGCGTTGGCGCCCAGCAACCAAAATCACGCAAATAAAAATAAAAGACGTGAAGTAAATATTGGAAAGACCAGGAATGAATATAGAAAAGATGGATTACCCTCTATATTTCAAAAACTAAGAAGCCAAGGCATGGAAGATTGCCCCCAAAAGAAGTGGGTAGAATAATGTTTTAAGCACCAGATTTGGATAACTTTTAGCAAAATGACATATCCCATTATGTAACAACATTAGTATGTTTTTTTACTTTTATATCAATAAAATTGATTTATATTCAGTTTTATTTTCGTTTATGTTGGTACTTCTACACTCCCTGATGTTTTCTTCTAAAGCAGAGGAGCTGCCCGTCAGAGAACGTTTTAAACGCCAGTCGTTAGAACGTTATAACCCCAAAAAGAACACGTAAAATGATTTAAAATGCCTAATGGCAAGTAAAAATTTTATATAAGGGTACATTATGATGTTATAAATAGGGTATTTAAAAAATTATACATGATTATAAGTTTAATCTTGAAAAAACCGTAGCTTTTAGAATTAGGTTTTTTGAAACTAGGTTTATATCGCTTAGAACGTTTTACGGGGGACCCTTTCATTTGACGAACTATACTTTCTATTATTCTACAAACAATATTAAATAAAACTCAAATTCAATTCCATGCTACCTTTGCTATTATGTCTTGATCAAATTTCCCAATCATATAAATCCATGGTGATAGAAAACAAGAAAAATAAATAGGTGCCTCAGTGGTGTAGTGTTGAAGTTAGCTGTTCCACAGCAATAAGTAGCAAAAAAAGACCTTACGGGAATCACTTAGTTTGGGTAAAGGAGTGGTTGGGAAGGGCTGAGGGGCAGGTACGTGGGGGGATGCAGTTCAGCAGTTGTCAGTTATGAACAAATGACAATGATCTTTTGAAGGCCTATATATATTTTAGTGATGGGTCTAACCTTGATCTCAAATTGAAATCTCAAAAACTGCAATATTTGACTAGATATGATGAGACAGCAATTCACAAGACAACAGCTTGATTAGTGTACTGTATTGGCCTTATGTGACGCCAAGATGTTTGCCACAATGCAAATACAAGAAATACACAAATTTATTAGCCTTGGTTTACACTGACGGGGCAAGTCGTTTAGTAGACTGAAAAATTACAAGTTAAATTACCACAACACAATTATGAGTTCATTTATAGCTAGTCCTCCTAGACAGCATCAAACAAATTCCGCCAGTCTAGTAGCTCAATTACATCAACAGAATTGAGTCCAGCATTAAAAGTGGGCAATGAGAGAGGTTTCCAATCGATGTAAGCACAGAGAATGTGCTAACTCACAGTCACAATTCATTTTACATTTGACTTTGTCAAGGAAAACAGGCTTTTAGTGCAATGCAACATCGACTTTGTTATAGTTACTGGTTAGGCAACAAAAGTTTTCGTTCACTCCCATGCAACTTAATTATACCATGGATTACAGAACCAAATTTATCTACATGACGCTTCTAGACCAGGGTTTTTGTAGGCTGCATGTATGAAGCTGCATTAAGTAGTTCCAGCACTAAAATCTAAGCTGGCTCCATTACACCCCAGGGTGTGCTACTCCTTATCCAGACTGACATCGCTGCTTTGTCATCTGAGTGGTGTCAGTATAGAATTGCAATAGCACACCTATGATATCTTTCTACCATGAAATAATCAGCAAAATTATACTGTAGCAGTAATGAATTAGCTGATTGTTAAATCACTTATGACAAACACTAAAGACAATGTCCTGAAACGTTTCTGTGTCTTATAATATGAAAAAGATCATCAGAATGATCCTTTATGCTCAAGGGAAAAGTAGTAAAACAGTTTGATGAAAAGTATCTAATGAGACAGCTCTGTAACAGTAAGTTCATATACGTTTAATGAATTTCCCAAATCAAGCACCGTATAAATCATTAACACTTTGGGTGCGGACCGGTCACCGGTGACCAGTGGCGAGATGTGCGCACCGGCCTGGCTGGTCATGTGTGTGCCCGCACTCGGTGGAATGAATCAGCCACAGTGCTGCGACCTTGCGGTAAAGTTCGGAGTTGTTGTCGTGTGCGTTGCCATGGTAACCTGTCCTATACTGTGTGAGCATCGCCCGCCGTTCCCACGGGCCTGAGCTGGTCTCTCGCATCGATGTATAAACAAACTGGATCGCGCGCTGCCCGTAAGTCACATGTAGAGCTTTCCGAGCCAATACAGCTGTGTGTTGCGATTGCCGCATGAGCAAATTGAAGGCGTTGTAATGCTTGAAGCGCGAAAGCGAGTTCTTGTCCACACTGAAGCTACCTGATCTTGGACGCAGGAGCGCTGTTAAAAATGTTTTAAATAGACATTTAACAGCTGCTTTACCCCTTTTCAACAATAAGGGCGAATTTTGGTGGCATATCGAATATACATAAATGGTAAACAACTTACTAACCTCAGTCTACATTCAATGGTGAAAGGTTGTGCAGCGTTTAATTGCGCGACCAAATTCGAGAAGGGGAATGGAATTTCCTTTCATAGGTAAGTAAATTAATTAATTAAGTACTGCAAATAAATTATTCCTCATTGTAAAATATGAGTGTCGACCATGATAATGAATATTTAACTGTTTATTTACCTATTTTTATGAGCTTTTTTCATTGCATCCATTGCTTTGATAATTTATAGACCAACTATGACATTTACACAGGTATAAAAGAGATTCTAAATCCCATATTTTTTGTTTTGAATCTTTTAATTTGTTAGTCTTTTATTTTGTTAGTTTATCTATAAAATAAACCTTACATAATAAATATTGGAATAAAATAATTTTACGTTTTTTATAAATAAATAATAACAGATTTTTGCTGAATGTGCGTGATATTGATACTGATTGGCAAATTCAATATGTAGTCTATGAAGTCCTATAATTTTAGTAACTAGCTGTCATTTTTGGCTAATATTAACAATTTATTCATTTTTGCTTAAATATAATATGTTTACTATTTTTAATTTCATTGTCAATTCTTTATTTATACTCTTTCTTTGTAGATTTCCTTTGAAAAATCCTGAACTTCTCAAGAAATGGGTGATAGCAACCAAATGGGAAAACTTTACCCCTACGCAGTTTACTTTCCTGTGTAGCAAACATTTTACCCCAAAAGATTGTGAACCTTTCGTTTATCCAAATCAATATATCAAAATATTAAAACATGATGCAGTCCCAACCAAATTTGAATTTCCCGGCCACATGCAACAATCGAGACCTAAAAAGACAAGGGCAATCAACAGAAATCTTTCATCAGTAAGTTATTATCTTTTACTTTTGCTTATGATTTTAATTGTGGAATTATGATTGTAGTACCGATTGTCAATCACCAGAATTATTATTGCTTACATCGAGCGATTTTAATATTTCTTAGTAATAAAAGAGTTATAAACTTCATGTACGCGGTTAAAATAAATGAATTTTTTAATTACGATCAAAAGGTAAATTTATCTTTACCATACAGCTCAATGGAAACCAGGATGAAAAGCTTTCATAGTACTGTAATGAATTTGTATTCAGGAAAGACAAGGAAATATTAAGAAATGTAAAAAAGAAAAAAAATGAACAGATCGAAACGGATCCAAATAGAATTTCTCAGAAAGACCCATCAAGACCTGTAAGTTGATTGAGCTTTAACATTCTTTATCACAAGACAATATTAGAGCAAGAGTATTATTTGATCATCCTTAACAGTATTCAATCAAACATTACAAAACAATGTAAATAAAATGCATGAAACCATCAAAGCAATAGTGCGAAAAATGCAAACAACATACAACTCTTGAAATAGATGTAACTTTACGCTTATATATATAATATTTATATTTAATTTTTCAAGAGTTTTTGTGGAAAGTTCTGATGACCTGTGATAATTACTATTGGTAATCTTATGACTCGCCACCATCATGAAATCTGACAGACTGTACAATATTGTATTGTTTAAAAACATTTTTTCCCCTCTCAAATTTATCGGCCGTGTGCCAAAGGTTTCTATGTAAGGGATCGGATTTCAATATTTTTTTACACTCACTTAGCGTTTATTTATACAGATCTCTTCACAAAATAAGCCGCCAGAATCAACATTACAAGCTGCATTCAACTCATATTCCACGAGTGGTGTTAAATTCTCAAGTGGTGCCTACATACAGTCAAATTTTACGAGTGCGGATCCAGAAGCCAGAGAATTCGCGAGAAGCCTAATTCTACGTCTGGGCAAAAAAAGGTATACTCGTACACCCATAATAATATTTTTAAAACATATCCCTTCTATAAGAAATACATGTAAATTTGTGGGTAACATAGATGCCCAATTGGGCTAAGCTTTTTTCACCTAAAGGAAAATAAACAGCATTCAGGAAATATTGACAAAATCTCCAGTAATTTGACGGCTCAGTCATAAATTTGGTTCAAAAAAAGGGGTTGGCGAGCTCACAATAAATGTTATTTTTCAAGAAATTATTAAAATTTGTTATAATAATTGTACTAATTGTAATAATTTTCACCTTTTTTAGCTAGGTGAAAAAAGGCTTTTCCCAATTGAGCATCTATGTTACCCACAAATTTACATGTATTTCTTATAGAAGGGATATGTTTTAAAAATATTAATGAAATTAGTGCTTTCCTTGTAAATGGTTGGACCAAAGTAGACACATTGTATACTTTTCTTACAGGAAATTTAATTTTCTTTAATTTTCAAATTTAATAGGGAATATTAAAAGTTGATAGTTTTCAAGATATTTAGGAAAAACCAAAAATTGTAGCTTTAGATCCCCCTCCCATACCCCGCTCAAGGGCTACGTACGGGGACTTTTGATATGTTCTTCACCTCCTAACAAGTCCAAACAAAGCTACAAAGTCAAAAATTGTGTTCCAAAAAATTCCCTCTACACCTTTTCGCTGCCTGGACTAAATCTGGTTTGGCCTGTTATTTGTTGATGGTTTACAGTAGTTTAATCTCATCAAGTTGAATCATCTTTTGATAATTTTGCCGTAGTAGGAACTTATTTTCATGGTTGAAAATCATTAGGCAAGCCGGGTTTCTTCTCTCGGACAAAATTGGCTGATGATTTTAGTACATTTTCAATTTCGATCAGAGGTCTCAAAGACTTTTTTTTGCAAAATTTCAGGAGGGGGGAGTTTTGGCTCCTATTTGGTAGAGTCGAAGAGGTTTGAGTGAAAGTAAGAAGAAAAATAGCAAATAAGTGGGTAATTTCAACCAAACGTAGCGAGACATGACTTTTTTGTATTCTCTGTAAGAATAACATAGGGAATGAGTAAGCAGGTTTGCTGTAACAGGCACGTATAAATTGGGTGGTTTTAAGTAAATATCCAACTAACCTCGACTAGAAGAAGCCATGTACCAAGTTTTATGAACATATGTAAAAAAATAAGGATAGATAATTTTATTTTCTTCCCATTAGAATAACATGGGAACAATGTATAATGGTTTTCTGCCACAGAAATCCAAAAATGGGGGATTTTAGGCCATAATCAATTAGACCCTAACTAGTTGAAGCCATATGCCAGGTTTTATCAAGTTATGTTCAGAAAAAAGCGAGATGTACAATTTAATGTATTTCCCATAATGTTAACATTGGAACAACGTACTGAGTTCATCACCCACAATATCTCGGGAACGAATGGACATAGAGCAATGATTAAACATACCAAATTGTTTGTTTTTTCAAGCTGAATTCAATGGCGTAAACTAAAATTTGATTTTCTAAATTTTTAAACTAAAATTTGATTTTCTAAATTTTTAAACTTAAAAATTCCAAAAACCCATATTTTGGGGGTAAAACCCCCTACTACCCCCCTTTTAATAATCCGAATGAGCTAGTTTTCGAGATTATGTCAGTTTCCATTACTTTACACGTCCGTGCAGAATTTCATAAAGATCGGATAATTTTTAGGAGCGTAATAATTGCCCTTTTTAGTGAAAAATTATATATTTTTCAGGTATTTTAATATAAATCGTTTTATTTACATGCCAAGACCTCCCAAAAAAAATTTCATCGAAATCGGTTACATATGGTGGGGTACAGACGCATTTAAAAAAATCCAAAATTCGAAACATGAAATTTTCAATCTTGTCCACCTTGGGTAAAGCCCCCAAAAATTGTGTACACCTCAGCGGTTTTAGGTCCCTGAATATCTGAGGAATGAAATGCCGCATATTATATTTGTGCACCTTATGACGTAAAAATTGGCATTGTTTTGGATTTTCAAGTTTGTCCACCTTGGGTCAAAGCCCCCAAAATTTTCGTCCACCTAGGTGTTTTTGTGATCCCCTCAACTTTTCCCACGTCATGGTATGTGTCAAATCCGTGCACCTTATGACGTAAATTTTGACCTTTTTTCGAACTTTTGAGTTTGTCCACCTTGGAGAAAGCCCCCAGATTGAGGGCCAATAAACCAATTTTTGGAACCCCCCAGGATGCCTCTTCAAAACGGCATAGCTTTTACATGTGCACCTTATGACGTAATTTTCGACCTCCCAGCTCCCGGTCTAGATAAGAAAAATGCTGTATTTCTAATAAGGTAAACATATTTTTCCTTAAAATAACTAATTTATACTGCAACGTTGTTTTGCTTTTTAGATACCTTCTTCGCCAACCAAAGTGCAACTACGGTGCAAGATTAAGATAGTCCAACAACGATTGAAAAGGAGAGAGAGGAAAATTAATAAAACAATGAAAGATATTATTTTACTGAAAGAAAAGGTTAATGCCCCTGTAAAGCTACTAGAAGAGTTAGAAGGAAAACTTTTCTGGTTTCCCATTGGAATTAATTGTACACACTTTAAAAAATAAGAATGTAGCTAAATGTCAGAAAAAATATTCCGAAAAATGAAGGAGTTTGCACTAACTTTATACTTCTACTCCCCAAACGCTTACTCCTTTTTGGGGAACAATAACTTTTCATTACCAAATCCATCAGCATTAAGGAAATGGGTTGCCAGTTTTAACTGCATGCCCGAATTTCTTCAAGAGGTTTTTCAATATTTGAAAGAAAATGTCAGTTCATCTTCATGTTTAAAAGATGTAAACCTTGTATCAATGAGCATTAGAAAGCAAATTACATCACCATGTAGGTAAGAATTTTCGATATGTTAATTTGGGTAATGAATTTAATGGGGGCGATTCTGAGACTTTAGCCACAGAAGCATTAGTGTTCCAAATTGTAGCATTAAAAGGTAAATTTAAATGTGCTGTAGGATACTTCTTTATAGACAAGATAAACTCTGAAGTCTTATCTAAACTAGTTATGATGTGTATATTAAAGTTGTTTGAAGTTGGTTTCCGAGTACATAATGTAACATTTGATGGGACAAGTTCGAACAAAACAGCAATGAAAAAGCTCGTCTGTGAATTACCAGCACGTCCCTTTTTTTATGTAAACCACAATGGTATAGATCATAAGGTTACAATAATGTTAGACGCTTGTCATATGATGAAACTTGCTAAGAATACTTAAGCAGATATGGGTACCATTGAATCTGAGACTGGAATTATAGATTTTAGGTTCCTTCAAAGCTCAATTCCTTACAAAATGAGGAGGGTCTTAGCTTAGCCAATAAACTGTCCAACAAACATATTTTACAAAAATAGGAAAATTAATATTAAACTTGCTTCACAGACTTTAAGTTCAAGCGTGGCCGACGCAATGGTTTTTACTAAAGAAGGGCCTTCCTGATTTCATAGGTTGTGAGCCAACGATAGAGTTTTTAAGGATTATAGATCAATTGTTTGATTTTTTAACAGCAGGGATCCTTTAGGGAAACATTTCAAAGCACCGATATGGAAGGAAATGAAATGAAAATGAAATGAAATAAACTTTATTTTCCAAAATTTAAGACAAGTAATCCACGGTGAAATTGTGTATAGAAACATGAAAAAACAATAAGCATTAAATAATAAAATAAATTATTTTCCATATGGTATTACAAAAAATATAAAACTAACAGCAATTTCACAAATAATTAATGGAAAAAGAGTCTACATGGGCAGATTGCCTGTGCGTAGACTCAGTTGCAAGTCAAAGTCCAAATGAGTGGAATCAAAAATAATTAACTGGTAATAAGAAAAAAAAATTAAAAAATATATTTTAAGATTATAGCTAATTTTGGTCTAATTTTAAGCAAAAAGAAAACAATTCATTGTTGTGATGAGTGCATGCAACGGCGTTGAATGAAATTCAAACCCCTCAATGAGTGATGCCGACGGTCGTGCGGGGGAGAGGGTCAGTAAGGCAGTGAGAGTTGTACGGGGATCGATGGTCAGGCTGGGCCCAGCGCGATAACGGCCTCGCTCTCCTCCGTGCCCAAAAAGATAAGCCACTCCACAACTTGTTTTTTAAAGGCGGAAAGGGGCGCAATATTAAAAAAATGTGAGTTTCGATACCTCTGACACATATTACGGTACACAATGTTTGCAATATAAAAAGAATTTGTTTGAGAGAATGTTTTGTTAGATTGGGGGACGGCAATGCCCACATTTCTAGAAAAACGAGTATTGTATGTATGCAAAGTTTTATCAAAAATTGTGTCAGAATTTTTATACATATGAACTAAAAGAAATTTTAAAAATAGTTGTCTAACTGACAGTACACCAATTTCAGAAAAAAGATTGTTAGTAGGGTATCTTTTATGTTTTTTAAAGGCTACTTTAAGAATTGATTTTTGGACAGTAAAAAGTGGCTGTAAAACAGACTTGTAAGCACCTCCAAACGCGATAATTCCAAATGATAGTAAAGATTGTACATATGCGTAGTAAACTGTTTTAATTTCACTCTCGTTAAGAATCTCACCAAGCTGTCTGAAGGCATAAATGTATTTGCGTATTTTAAATTTTAAATATTCAACATGATCAGACCATTTTACACCTGAATCAAAAATAATTCCCAAATATTTATATGTTGTAACCTTTTCAATTTTTTCACAAAGACAAAAATTATTAGTGTGATCACCACAGACATGAATAACTAAATCATTAAGTTGAAAATCAGTTGTTTTACGTAATGAGATCGGCATAAATTTAGTCTTTGAAATATTAAGAGATAAAATATTTTGATCGAGCCATTTTTTTAGTAACATTAAATCGTAATCTGCCTTGTTCTTTACCTCCTCCCAATTATTCCCGGTAACAAAAATAAGTGTGTCGTCAGCAAATAAAGATATTTTCCCATTTGTTTGGAGCTTTGATATGTTATTTATATAAATTAAAAATAAGATAGGACCAAGGGTTGATCCTTGAACCACCCCATAATCAACTGGCATTATGTCACTTGACACCCCACCGATTGCCACAATTTGAGATCTATCAGCTAGGTAGCTGCGAAACCACTCGAGAGCGTTACCACGCACCCCAATGTAGTCAAGTTTCCGCAGCAGAATGGTTCTGTCAACAGAATCGAAAGCTTTTTTCAAGTCTAAAAACACTAACATTGCACGTTTATTGTTCGAAACTGCATCATTAATTTGTTTATTTAGGTCAAAAAGAGCATCTGAAATATTTTTGTCATTTCTAAACCCATACTGAGAATCACAAATAATTTTAAAACTTTGGAGGTAAAAAACAAGTTGATCTTTAACAATTCTTTCAATAATCTTAGCAACTACACTTAACAAAGAGATCGGACGGAAATTATTCATGTCTGTGTAATTTTTTTGTTTGAGGAAAACCTAGAGTATATAAAACTTATGCTAAAGAAATGTTTGAACTATTTAAGTGGTTTGAAAAGTGACAATCTGCCTATTCTTAAACATGCCACGAAAACATTTGCTCTCGGCTTCATCACCAACATCCACACGATAAATATTTTGATCACAAGTTTATTAGAGAAGCATGAATTTAAGTACATATTAACGTACAAGTTTTCTCAAGACCACCTGGAATTATTATTCTCCTGTATAAGATCTCGAGGAGGAAACAACAATAACCCAGATGTAAAGCAGTTTCAGTGGGCTTTGAGAAAACTTATGTTTCGTAACAGTGTCCAGCCATCTGATAAAGGCAACTGTTTGTCATTTGATTTCAATCATCAAAGTTCTGTCATAAGCTTCAACGAATTATCCCATGTAGTTGAAGACAGTGATGAAGCCGATGATGTAGAATGTATGTCATACATGTTAGGAGGTATTGAACACTCTTCATATTATAAGGACAATGCACTGTATTACATTTGTGGTTATGTTATCCGAAAGATAGATAAAAAACTAAACTGTGAACAATGTAGTAATC
This sequence comes from Flexamia atlantica, assembly GCA_035578135.1. Lineage (NCBI taxonomy): Eukaryota > Metazoa > Arthropoda > Insecta > Hemiptera > Cicadellidae > Flexamia > Flexamia atlantica. The sequence goes on from JAQJVK010000001.1 coordinate 87,604,388, forward strand.
TTTTAGTAACTAGCGATTCAAATCTAAGCCCTTAGCCGCCTTAGCCTCACTTCACTGATTTTGTTTCAAAAGGAAAATTAATCAGAGCTTTTCCAGATGTACTCAAAATTGTCAAGTTCATGTACAGTCAAATTGTAAAATCTTCTAGAAATCGGCAAAAATTAGATACTTTTAAAATTGTTTTATAAGCTTGTAGAACCTTTGCTGGCAACGTTTTTCTTGACCACAAAGGCAACAATGATTTTGGCGAGGAGAGCCACGAAATGAAATTAATAAAATTAATTGGAATGTGGTTTGACAAAATAATATGCCACAGCATTTCCAAACGGAAAACAGCACAAGCCTCTCTTTCAAAGCTTGGCGTGCGACAGAAATTGAACAAGATCATTCTTTTTAGCAATGTTCAAATTTATAAAGTTGAGTTAATAAAGTGTTTATTGTACAATCTCACCTTGTTTTACTATTACCTTACCCCAAAGTATTTAGTATTGTACGAGTAAAATATATTTATTTGAGAAAACCCAGTCAACGAGCACATAAGACCAATAGATGGAGCGCACGAGGCGTGATGACAGGCAAATTTATGTGTAGGCATGGATTAACCAAATACATAACAAATTACAAATATGGCAACAAATTAAAGTTCTTAATCTCACAATTACTTTGGTACCAATTAATTATAAATGGTTGAAAGGCAGTTTACACGTCGCGCGTCGTAAACACTGATAATATAGAAGCTTGTCTTAAAAATTGTAATGTACTTAATCTTTTTGTTTTTAATTTTTAATTTTCTTAATTTTTTGTTGCCCGCCACAACTGGATACAACTTATACGTTCCTACGATGTGTAAACTGCCTCTAATCCATTTATAATTGATACCAAAGTAATTGTGAGATTTAGACCTTCAATTCGATACCATATTTGTACGAGGTATGTTCGGAAAGTAAGTTCCGTTTGGAAGTAAAAAAGTTCTCAATGCATTTACAACATTATTATTATATACATCTTAAAGAGCGTACCTTAAACTACTTTTCTACATAGTTCCCACAATATTTAGGCACTTGTCATATCTAGGGAGAAGCTTTTCAATTCGTGCTGAAAAGGATTCTGCCTCCTGTGCACGCAGCCACCCGCTGACGCCATCTTTTAAGTTCATCGTCATTCACAAACCGACAAAGGTTACAATGGTGTACAGAAGAGTTAGAGAATTTTGTGGGAAACACTCAGAGAGATCAGTAATTTTGAATTTCTTTTTTCCCGAACTGTAACGATGGTCGCACTAATGCCCACGATGAAGAGAGGATTGGCCAACCATCTGTCGCTTCTGACGATCTCGTTGCCAAAACCAACGATACACTTCGGGAAAAAAGGAAATTCAAAATAACTGATCTCTCTGAGTGTTTCCCACAAATTTCACGAACTCTTCTGTACACCATTGTAACTTTTGTTGGTTTGTGAATGACTATGAACTTAAAGATGGCGTCAGCGGAAAGCTGTGTGCAGAGGCGGCAGAATAATTTTCTGTACGAATTGAAAAGGTTTTCCCTAGGTATGACAAGTGCCTAAATATTGTGGGGACTATATAGAAAAGTACTTTAAGGAACGCTCTTTAAGATGTATATGATAAAAATGTTGTAAATGCATTGAGAATTTTTTTACTCCCAAACGGAACTTACTTTCCGAACGTACCTCGTACTTTTAAATTGACTTTATTTTTGTGAACGGCAAATGAGAATCTACTTTATTTTCATCCTGGCGCTGCACGGATAAACTGTCTCACAAAAACTAAGTTATCAACCAAACTATGACAACTATTTTTTAAATATTATTAAAAACAATTTTCTTAGGCAACAATTTCGACCATTTTCTATTTTACCAGACCAAAAAAATAAAAAAAAAGTAGGAGCCGACTACTTTTTCATGTTCAGTTTTAAAATTAATTATTAACATTTCATTTTGTTTTATATGTAAAAATGGAAAAAAAACATATATTCAAAATATAATTGGTACCATAACAATCCACAACTAATTGGCTTCTTACCTATAAAATTTCAACCATTTACCTCCAACCCAAGTGATATTAACTACAAGTTAATTGTAAGCGGAGCAGAAACCTGGATAGCGGTGTGTGTCATCAAAGCACCTGCAATATCTGAAACGCAACCACTGCCGTCGCCTCGCGTTGCGGAGCCCAGCTGACGATCCAGTTTGTTTATACATCGATGGTCTCCCGTGTCCTTTTATCTGTTACTTACTTTTAGCATGTTTTTACTTATTACTATCGTGTTTTTGCGTGTTATATGACGTTTTATAATTTATTATTCTAGTTTTGGTGACGGTAGGGACAAACCAGAATTGTGTATTGGTAATCGCTTTGAGCAGTTCCATGATGCACTGTGAATGAAACTGATACTGGTTGGGAGGGAGGAAGGGGCTGTTTATAATTATTAGTTATAAATAGTAAATATTAGTTATAGAGCCATTGAACATTTTTTGTGTGAAAACCCGTGTTTGTGAGACTATAAGTGGGGGATTTACGTCACGGCGCCTACGGTCTTCTTCCTGCAGGCCAGCTTGGACACCGGTGTCTGACGATTTTGGATGCCATTTTTTTTGGAAAATACGCCTGAAAACTCAGTTTGCGACCATGATCCTGGCTTCTGAATACTAAAGGTAAGATTTAATGTAAAAAAATTTTCAGGCCCTTGGGAAGGTTTATTCATATTTCTTGCCGCACCCAAAGAGTTAAAATATCACCAAAGCAATGTTTACATACTAAAAACTGTATAGCTGATCTAATTCAAAGTTTCTGCCAAGAAAAATGCGTGCCTCCGTACCGAAATGTGGCCAACCATTGCTTGTGCACTTGAATAAATTACCTCTGATTTCTACATGTGCCTTGGATTTTTTTTCAGAATTATTTGTCCTAATAATAATTCTAACATTGTGAAAAACTACCTATCGGCTTTGTGAAGTTTGGTAAATAAACATTAATAAACGTTAAGTTTAAAAAATATATAATACACATCATTACAATATTGTAACAAATTATACTAATAATTGTATGTTAAGGCCCCCCATAAACCTATCCAACACACAGAACCCTTCATTTGGCCACTGAGGGACCTGAGCCGAAATATGACAAGGCCCAATAAACCAACCTACTATAACAATATTTTCCCACAACTACGTGTAAACTGCTGCTTCCTGCTCTGAAAACCAATTGAAAACAGCTGTCCATTGAGGAATGAGCGGTAAGTCTTTTACTGCTCACCAGCTGATTGCATTGAAACTCTACATGCTCCAGCCAATCACAGTCGTTGCCTCCAGCACTTCCACTTCCGCTTCAATTCTACTGAGCTCGACTTGCTTATAACCTCAGAATCTTAATGGCATTCAGCTACAATGGATGTGAGTAGCTGTGATTTGAGAATCCAAAAATGCAGTTGTATGAAAAATGTTGTATGTATTTTGCGTGATTCGTGACTCGCTTTGGCGAAAATTATCGTGCGACACAAAGCATCACAAGGTATGTGATTAGCTCAAGCGAAAAAGACCCTCTTACGCTCTTAATACATAAATAACTATTTAAATCTAATTTGGCTCATGAACGAATTCCAAAGCAGTGTTTGAGTCTGTTGTATCTTCCTAATATGGCGGCTGGTTTGTTGGGTAGGGTACACAGCTCAACAGACTCACTGGAGATGAACGACTTGGCCAATTGTTCCATGGTGTACAGGCTTCTTCTTGCCAAAATGTTTTGCATGGGCAGTGCGTGTTTTTTAATTTGCCTTTTTTTTTATTTGCTCAAAACCTATAAGCCTTCAATTCGCAAGATAAAATATTCTACCATCAGTGGCTCCCTCTTATCCGGACTCCTCGGGACGGGGCCTGCCCAGATCGGTTGAAACGACGTTTCCTAAGATTAATCAGTAAATCAAAAAAATAAAAAAATTAGATAATTTACAGTAATTTGTCCACTACATTTTTCCCATAGGAATCATTGATATTGTTCCTCAATCACTCAAAAACTATCTCCTTTTAATTAAACTGAAGAGAGCACGGCCTACAATCAGACACGTCATTGCTGGTCTCAAATCTTTTCCCACAAGAATAGACGATACGATATCATCCATTTCCTGCCGATCAAGTACGGTTAAACCGATGTTTGGTTAAAAATTGTCCAATTAAAATAATTTTACTTTCTCCGAGAATAGTCCGGTTAAACTGATGTCTGGTTAAAAGGTGTCCGGATAAGAGGGAGTGTATATGGAAAGACTGGATTGTTGGGTTGGAGGTTTGGGTTTGTCAAGCTCCTCAAACAAAACGTGTTCGCCAACATTTTTGACCGTTCATGAAGGCCTTCAAAATATAACTTTCACAGCAGGTGGAATTTTAGAAGAGCTTTGCTTGGATTTTATTCTCATTAGTAAATTAGACATCATGAATCAACATTAACACTGTTTGTTATGGACACTGACTCATTCCTAATTAAATTCCTAACGAATGAGTCAGTGTAAAAAATTAAAAAGCGATGCATTCAAAAAGAGCCTTATTCTTTAAAAATGAATCCAGAAAACAAAATATCAACCATGGAAAAAATTTACAATGTATATAAAGGTTGTAATAACTATAAAATCACCTCTTTAATTTATAATTTTAAAATATCAACCCATCTTAGCTAAAAACAATTTTTGACTGTTCTATCAATGTCAATCTCAAATTACTGTTAAGCAGAATTCAAAAGCTGATAAGCTTAAACGCATAGTATGGTGTTCAAACATTTCCACTGAGTCACCTGACCACATTAGCTTGATGAATCATACCACAGATCACGGACTTTAGAGATTGGCAACCTAATGCATTTTTTCTGCCCGTTTTTTTCTAGCAGCGTCAAGTTTGTTGGGCTATTATGCCACCCAAATTGCACTGATATCAAAGTTATTATTAGCTATAACTGTTCTCTGGGACACAGATTTAAATTTACAGATTTAAAATTTACGATATTATCCTTGATATAAATGCAATGGGTGAAAAAACAACCTAGCAATCTTGACGCCGCCCGAAAAAGTGCATTGGGTTGCCAATCTGTATAGTTCTTCATCTGTGATCATACCAAATTAGGACTTCTTTCATCCAATCGTGGGACAACCAATCATACACCAAACTAACTGGGACAGTTAGCATATCCTCCATCTCTTGAAGGTTATATAGTAAATAATTACCCATGGATTGGACCACTCATTTCAACATAAAAAAGTGCCACTAGCATTTTAGATATATAAAATAAATTAGGCATGTTTCCTGCGATTGCTACATCATAGGGGTGGGCGAGTTCTTGACTGTTGAGTAATTACTTGAGTAGTTGCTACTCGAGTCGAGTGGTAAATTACCCCCGCCGTTTACCCGGAAATTGAATTTACATGCGATTTACGTGTGCGCGATTGAATTTTACAGCCGATCGCGAGTTACACATAGCTACATCTGCCGTCTAACTGAAATCGACAGATTCTTTATCGCAGCCGTGCACTATAGTTTCACAAACAAGCAGCATTTTCTGTTCATTTGTGGCCGGCAAATACGCGCGACCATTTTTTACGGCCGATCACTAGTTTCGCAAAGTTGCATTTAATTAATTTACGACTGGCAAAACCACGTGATCATTTTTCGTGGCCAGCCGCGACTTTTGCAAGGCTACATTTGCCGATTATTGGCGATCGGCAATACGCGTGATTGTATTTCGCAGCAGATCATGAGTTTCGAAAAGCTACATCTGCTGTTTATTCGTGACCGACAGATACGTGCTATTGTTTTTCACAGCCGTCCACGAGTTTTTCATGACAATAACCTCAAAAATATTTCATTAACTCATAGAAGAATGGATTTCGGCAGTTACCTAGAAATATCATCTCTCAGAATACGGAAATTGAAAACTTACAGCTATATTTAGCTCTGACCTTGCACTTTACAACTACTCGACTCGAATCGATTCGATACTCGAGTAGTTAGCTTAATACTCAACTCGACTCAAATTCAAAATCCACTACTCGCCCACCCCTACTACATCATAATAATTGATTAAAAATTGTGATTAAAATTATTATTTGAGTAACCTTTTTTCTAATTGGAATGAATGAATTTCAATTGTTAGTTCCTAACTGCAGTTCATATTTGAGTTAGTAACGATCTTTTCTTTAAGTCAAGTACTGGTTAAATGATGATCTATGATCCATGTTTTTGTTTTTCAGCCATTTTGTACTGCCAAAAATACTCCTAAGAATGATTGAGAATGTTACCTGCCTCAAGCTGTTTCTCTGTTTAATTCAACATTTATGTTGAGCTTCATAATATGTGAAGAAGATATCAACAGGATTACATACATTATTTAAAAAATGTGTTACCAATTACATTCTAAACAATCAATCATAAACACGTATATTTATTGATTAGAAATAATAAGTAATTGGTTTGTTCATTCAGAGAGAAACACCTAGAATACTACTCATTATTACCTTTCAACTTATATCAGAAAAACTATTTTATTACTAAGTCAATTGAAACCAATTTATTATTAAATTTTATGATGCTGAAAAGGAGTAGAATAAAACTCTAAAATCCAATCAGACTGGGCTAACATATTTATTTACAAAATATAACATCAAGCGTTGTAACCAACAGCAGAAATTACCAGATGGAATGAACAATACAGATTAAATTATACACTTGCCCAATCTTAAGAAACCTAATTTGTGACCAGCTTTTGTTAAGGAGAAATCCACTCAGTTCTTTCTAAATGGTTTGATGTAATAAACTACCAGAGTAACAGAACTATCTTTGACATCAAATAATCAGATAATTTTATCTTTTATGGCAGGCAACTAAATTACTTCTTGTGCTGAATCCTTATTCACATTTTTACCGCACTTGGATTAAATAATTCAAATCTATATCTTAAATTCCTAAGGATTCCTTAGTAAAAATTCAGAAATTCAATTTGCAACTGAAATGTGTTCGCTAAAATATTTTCTTGGGAATTATTTCAGATAAAAATAGACCACCAAGCATCATTGTGAATGGCCTTTATGTCAAATACTTTAATTGAATCATTTAAGTGAAACAATAAATTGAATTCAAAAGCCATCCCAGAATTAGGGCTGGTTCTAAAACATTTTGATTTGATCTAATATTTTTAATGATACCAATTTAAAATCAAGTTCCAGTAATGAGTGAAAATTTACCATTTGAATAATTATTTTCCAGCTTATCAACTATAAAGAAAGATCATCAACAATCTCCTCATATGTTTAGGAAGAAATTTGACCATCATAATTTTAATAACCTTTTATCACTTAAATTTGTGCGGCAATATACTTTTTCTCTGTTTTTAAATAAAAATAAAAAAGTATAAATATATTCACTGAATGCATAAACCAATTATCCTTATAAACAAATCAATATTTATTAAATAATTAAAATAAAATAACACATTAAATTGGCTAGAAACTTTTATCACTTGAAAATGTACATCATGGTCTAACTACAAGGGTAGGGGGAGGAGGGGAGGTGTGTAGGCGGGACGTGAAATTTGTGGCTGATTCAGGTATCAGATCTGAAACAAAAAACATCAAATTGATGAAATTTTGTAACACAATTTTTAGTTTGAACAAATTATAGAAGAAATCCACTACACACAATGAACCAACAGCAAACCCTGTTTGGTTGAGCGGAAAACCAAAATAGGGATAGAAATAAAATTGACAAAATTTATTAGTTGCAGTCCAACATAAACAAAATACCCCCGTTGCAGCAGACCTGCATACTCAGCGAATTTTAAATGCAAAACTATATTTCAATCCAACATAGCAAGATTTCACATGTTTTTGTAAGCTCCATAAGAATAACATGGGGAATGAGTATGCAGGTTTGCTGCTACAGGTATATTAAAACTGGATGGTTTTAATTCAATATTTAGTAGGTCTGAACTAGAAGAAGCTATTTACCAAGATTTATCAAGATATGTTGAGAAATAACCGAGATATACAATTTTACTTATTTCCCATAAGGTTAACATTGGGACAACGTACTGTGTTTACCACTTTCAATATCTCGGTAACCAATGGACATAGAGCAGTGATTCAAAATACTAAGTTGTTTGTTTTTTTGAGCTGAATTCAATGGTGCCAACAAAAGTTCGGTAAATTTTATTTTTCTATGTAAAGAATTCAAAAACCCATTTTTGGGGGGGGGGGGGATTTATCCCCCTTTACCACCCTTCCGGTGGTCCGATTGGGCTGGTTCACAAACTCGTCCGAGTGATTACCACTTTACACATCTGTACCAATTTTCATTAAGATTGAACCTTTTTTACGGCCGCTATCGTGCTATCAGACACATACTGTGTTCCCAAAGTCCCAAACCAGTTTAATATCTTTTAAAGTAAGCCAGATATCAAAACAATATTTTGCATACCTTTTAGTACTATAAAATACCCCCATTGCAGCAGACCTGCATACTCAGCGAATTTCAAATGCAAAAAATCATATTTCAATCCAACATTGCGAGATTTGACATGTTTTTGTAAGCTCCATAAGAAAAACATGGGGATTAGTATGCAGGTTTGTTGCTACAGGTATATTAAAAATGAGTGGTTTTAATTCAATATTTAGTAGATCTGAACTAGAAGAAGCCATTTACCAAGTTTTATCAAGATATGTTGAGAAATAAGCGAGATATAGAAATTTACTTATTTCCCATAAGGTTAACATTGGGACAATGTACTGTGTTTACCACTTTCAATATCTCGGTAACCAATGGACATAGAGCTATGATTCAAAATACTAAATTGTTTGTTTTTTCAAGCTGAATTCAATGGTGGAATCCAAAATTGGATCAATTTAATTTTTCTATGTGAAAAACGCAAAAAACCCATTTTTGGGGAAGTTTACCCCCCTTTACCCCCCCTTCTGGTGGTCCGATCAGGCTGGTTTACGAACTCGTCCAATTGATGACCACTTTACACGTCTGTATCAAATTTCATAAAGATCGGACCATTTTTACGGCTGCTATCGTGCTTACAGACACATAGATATATAGACATATATATAAATATCTCAAAAAATTCAAACGGATGGTGTTTTTTGCTTCTGGGGGCCCCAAAACGAAAAGTTATCATGGTCTCGGGCTTAGGTCTTACCATGTGACCTACGGTAATAGCTTCTTTCCTATTGGGTAGAGGTGTGCGGATATCCGAAAATTCGGATCGGATTCGGATCGGATCGGATATCCGAATCCGATCGGAGGCTTTTATAACTATCCGGTAAGACTGACTACAAATCCGACTCTATCGGATAGACTGTATATTTTGGGATAAATTAATAAAAAGGGTCAAATTTTAAAGTTTGGAAGGTCTTCCAAACAGAACAAGTCACTGCCGACGAAAGTACAGTAGTCACTGAAAACATCGCGGAGCAAAAATGACGCTTTGAAATGCGACGTTTGCGATTGCGGCTAGAACAACAGAACAACGCCTCAAAACGATGCGATTATGTAGTGGTATGCATCATGCGATGTATTTCGGTTGCTGATATTGCGACTCGTGATTAGATCGAGATCGTTGTATACGATCAGACTACTGCGCAATACCGACGCGACAAAGATCATTTTCTTAAGATCAATTCTTGTATCGCAGCATTAAATCAGTAAACAAATAATAGTACATCCTTTATTAGTTTTGTCCCGATCGGAATCCGTTACCGACGAAACATCGATTGTCAACTGGTATGAGAGGAGAGAGAATCGCAGACAAGACAAATCAGAGTTCGCCAATGACCGACAGTGCACACAGTCGTCTTCAATTATTGCCAAAACGAAATATCCCGTAAATACCCCATAAATAAATAGTCGTGTTGATGTTTCGTACGACTATTTCAGGCCGTAAATATCTGAAGCGGCCTGTTGTTACGATGAAATAAAAAGACTACAATAATTTTGGGCTGCCAAAGAGTTGGCGAACCTGTTTATTGTTTGTCTTTATCTCAGTTCGTTTTAAAATGCCATCGTCTGCTTGAAAACTGAATTAACTCAAGAACGTATTTCTTTCAATCGCAATATTACTTTATTTTTCAACTAAGCTTTTACCTACCTAGAAAAAGAAAGGTGAACGATCAAAAATAAGTTTTATTTTGTTGGAATATTAATCTTTGACGAATTAAGCCAACTCAAAGCCTGCCGGCCGTATTTTCAATACGTGATTAAAATGGACATTCTCAGACAACAGTTCAATGCTGAATTGACAACCTACGCCTATGATAATAATTTAGTGAGTTTGCTTGTTGTTTATTATCTAAAACAATTAGACCTTTGTTCTAATTATTAAATGACTAAGCTTTAATCCTGCAACCTACAACATTTGAACTTGTCATGAAATTTAGGTTAAGTTTACTGCTCAGACTTATTATTTTATAGTATTATTTTGTAGTGAATCAAAATTTTGGTTGTTAGGCATTAATACATAAATAAAAATGTAAAGCTTTCTTCAAATATGAAGTGATTGGTGAATCAAGGTTTATATTTAATTCTTTTGTCTCATCACTTAGGCCTAGTCACTGATCAAATAATTTATTGATTTATGAAAAGGAAAAGAACAAAAAATACAGAGGCCTAAAAGTGAACAAATTTAGGTTGCCATGAAAAGGGAATTTAGCCTAATCCTGAAATTGATTTAGGCCTAATAAACTTATCCAATTAAATACTACCTATGCTTAATGGGAATCAATACATTTCTAAATTCTTAACAGATAATTAGTTGCACCTTTGGATACTTTAATAATTGACTCTTGGCCTATGTTGTAAATAATATATCACAACAACCAACAACTCAAGCCTATCAAGGCAAACCTTACCTTACATATTAGGATAATATGGTAGCTCCTTGCAATCACTTTAGGCTTCTGAGAAAACTTAAATCTGCTCATTACGCCGCACCGTAAATATCCGAATCCGGTATTATCCGATCCGAACCTGTTGTTATCCGATCCGAAACCGATCCGAACATAAGCTATCCGATCCGATCCAAAAATTCACTATCCGCACACCTCTACTATTGGGGAAATTCGCTAATAAGTCTTCAGCAGTATGTCACCAATATGTAAGCCAATGTACAACTACAGTGGCGGTAAAAGTATGGGTTACACTCTACTTTCAAAGAAATTAATTTTATTCTTTGACTGTAAAGTCTATTCCACAATTAGATATTAAGCTTTTACCTTTAAATAATTAGTAAAGATACTACTGTATTGAGATCAGAAGTGGGGAACCAATATCTGAGGGTGTAAGACAACAGTCCGGTTATTGTCTTGGGGCCCTATTTTTGAAACAGTTGAGAATGAGTAGTGAGTCACTCATGTCACCTACCAGCTGATGGTAGCATTGTTTAATCCACCACGTGTGATTTCAATGTTTCAGACGATACATCCTGTAATCCATCTACTTGAAGTTACGAATTGTAGGTATTTATGAGCGATGGCTTGTGGACACAGTGTTCCCTAGTGGGGATTAACGTCCGCACTATTGAATACTGCGTTCATAGGACCATCCTCATAATTAGACCAGTTCGTAAATTGTAAACCAGGCAAAATTGTGGTTCGGATCCCAGTTTAAATGTGTTTTTAGGTCCCTTAGTTGCCATTGGCTGATGGGCTATTAATTAACAGTTCTGTCTAAGGAACATGTCGGCCTTAGTCAGTAACAAGACAACAAGATCACGCCACAATCATCCTTCACTCATCTGTCATTCATACTTGGCTTAAAATACCTATCTGGGTAGGTCGCCATTTCAATTAATGTACCTAACGTATATACATCTGTCAAACTAGAAAGCCAAATGTAAACATTAGCCAATTTAAGGAATTACCTCATTTTTCATGGCTTTAACTTAAACTATCTTGGTATATTAATAGGTCAATTTAGTTGTAAGGTATTTTATAAATAGTTCAAAGGCTATCTGACTGCATTTAAATATTTAGTATCAAAAGTAAACATAACCTAATTGGAAAGGCTTCCCATGATTACTATTATTACTTCCTCCAAAAGAGAGGAAGAAGCTTGTTTCCTGTCAACTTCATGTTTTTACTCAACAGCCTATTGCTTGGTGAGTAAAACTGGTTGGATTGGTGAAATACTCAATGTATATGATATCTATGTTAAAATTATGAATTTTTAAGATTAAATGCCTAGGCCTGTTCAAATGATATAGTACACAGTTATTGTGGGGCTGAATTTATAAAGTTAGTCTGGAATATTTGAATTTTTATCTGTAAACTCATTTTATAATTAGAAACAAATAACTCGAGGGATGAGTGACTCTCTCATTCGCCAACTCACCCATTTCAAAAATTGGGCCCCTGTGGTGCCCTGCAAGTTGCATTGTTTCAGCCCCACAAATAAATGTGAGATCACTTCAAGGCACTGCCTAAATTTTATTGGGAACCTCTTAATTGATGCAACTACTATCATCGTTGTTTCTGTTCTGCAACTAATACTCCTTTAATGACTAAAAGCTAAATTTATGAATTTAAGGAGTGAAGCACAAGGCTTGGATATTATTTGAGAGGAGAAGCTATCTTCTCCTCCCAAATAATAAAAGCTAAATTTGAAACATTTTTCGCAATGCAATTATTTTTATAAATTAAATATAGAATAATGGTATGATAAAACAAAAAACCCAAATGTTACACCCTGAAATCACCCAAATATTAAAATACCCTGAACTTTTTATGCAGTACAATATAAGGCAGAGTCAATCTGAGTGATTACTCAACTTATTGGAATTTAGTGATTAGATAAATTACTAAAAGCTTTTTACATACAAAATTAATACAAAAACAAAAAAATTAACATGCCAAACTCACATTATCAACAGGGTCCCCTTCACCTTCGTCACTGATCTCGTCACCAAACTCAATGTCTTCATCAAAGCCATCCTCCACAAATGTGACAGTGTCGTTGATGCGCACTAAAACAACAAATTAATTATTACAAAAGAAACTTGTAGGTTTAGTAAATATCAAAGTTTAAAGGCCAAAATATGATACCCACCTCACCGCTTGGAAATGTATTCTCATAGCCCAATCTATATGGCTTTGAAAATTTATAATAATTTGTTTCCTCATATAAATCAATTGTCTAACAATGAAATATTAAAAAAGCTTCACTTGCACTATGTCAGCCAATCATACAAGGTGCAAGTGTGAATGCATTCCTCACAGATAAAAAGATTAGTTTCAGTTAGTTTTGTATTGTATTTTAGTTAGATTTGTATTTTATTTTATTGTAATTAATATGTTGTGACCATGCACCGGTTTGTTGTTATTAATGTACAAACGTTATGAGCAATAAAGAAATTTGAATTTGAAATAAAATATATTTGACGTGAATAAACGTAATCAAACAAAAACAATGTTTGCTAAAGTCGATATTTTCTGACTCATTAAATCCGTAACTAAAAATGTAAAATTTAAATTTGATTGACAAAAGTATTAAAGTCTGTAATAAAATCAAAATTAAATACACTGAAAATGAAGAAGAATTTTACAACAAATAGTTCTTCAAATTGTAATGTAATTCAGGCTGTCTACTACATCACAGTAAAAAGCAATAACTGACCTGTCTCTGGAAACTCTCCGTATGTTTTGAGATTACGAGCTTCATCTGGTGTATATTTTAAAATAACATCAGCTTTTGCATCCTGGTAATCCCTGAGACCAATGAGGATAATATCTCCTTGGTTTATCCACACCTAAGAATGAGAAATAAGTCTTACAGACAAGTACATGTATGGACACTTTTTAAGAGGGTTCCCTTCCTAAGCCAAAATATGCCTAAAACACGCTCCACGCAGTGTCATTTAGCACCTACAGTTTTCAAATAAAATTTAATTTCACATACCAATTCAAAGATAAAGAGCTATAGAGTGTTTATTGCAAATCCAAAATCGTTCTGAAAATTTACGTAATCTGAAGATACATTGTGTGGCTGTAGCCTGTAGCATTACATGTGTTTACCTCCTTACTTGTAAAACCAGTTTTATATTCTTTTATAAAATCATTAGTTTCTTCTTTGGATCTAGAATCACATTATTTAAACATGAACAGAATAGTACATACTTAACCATTACAAAGTGGTTACCACCGACGTGATATTAAAGTAACGTGTTATATTGTCAATTTCAAAAGACTCAAATTTGCATTTAATCATCGTGGTTCATCGCTTCACATCTTATTGTAGCTCTTCCGTGTTGCCTAAGACTGAGCACCATTGGACCCAACACAACAAGCTACCTATTTTCGTCAATTTTGTAAACCCTGAATTCTTTTAACAACCAACTGTAAACGGCAAAAAGGTAAGTTCACAACATGTCTGATACTGATGAAAACAACCTTGTTACGAACAACCCAACTGATTTCGGCCAAGTCTCAAAATTGTCGGTAAAAATTCCTCTATTTTGGAGAAAAAACGTAAGAGTCTGGTTACATCAAGTTGACGCACAGTTTGTTATTAACGGTATCGCAAAAGAACATACAAAATATTATTATGTTCTTGCTAACCTTGATACCAATGTAGCAGAGTTAATTTCGGATTTAGTTGATAAACCATTAACTCAAACTCCTTATCAGGACTTATGCCAACGCTTGATCTCAGAGTTTAAAGAATCTGAAAGTAGAAAAGTTACTAAACTGATGGACGAACTGGAGCTAGGTTCCAAAAAACCGCAAAAAAAAACGCAGTTCCTCAGGGAAATGCGTAATCTTGCCGGTGACCATATTAAAGACGATTTCCTCAGAACAATTTTTTTTGAAACGTCTCCCTACCTATGTAAGCTCGGTATTAGCATCTAGTTCTGATTCTCTAGACAAATTAGCAACAATGGCGGACAAAATTATGGAATACTCTCCCTTTCAATCTCACGTCAATTCATCGAAATGTCAACCATCAACTAGCTCAGAACCTGAAAGGTTATCAAGACTGGAAGACCAAATTTTGAAATTGACTAACGAAATTATGTCTTTGCGATTAAGATCAAGATCCCGCTCTCAATCTCGTCAACCTTGGCGACGGAACAACACAGGCTCCTTAAATTCCGAAAATTCTTCCTGCTGGTGCCACAGTAAATTCGGAGATAATGCTCAAAGGTGCGTAAAACTGTGCAGTTATCATTCCTCAAACAAAGATTCGGAAAACTAATTAGGCACTGTCTTGATACGGCGGAAGACAGCGCGAAAACACAACCTCGCCGTCTCTTTGTATATGACTGCCTAACTAACATCAAATTTTTGATTGATTCGGGAGCCAACATTTCTGTAATCCCCCCTCAAACTAAAAGTAAACCAAAGTCATCTTTAAGACTTCTTTATGCTGCCAATGGTTCCAGTATTGCAACTTACGGCGAAAAATCGCTGGAACTCGACCTTGGTCTACGAAGGTCGTTTTGTTGGCCTTTTACCATTGCCAATGTTCAGCAACCAATAATAGGCGCAGACTTTTTATCCGAATTCGGTCTACTAATTGATATTAAAAATAAAAGATCAATAGACAGTAAAACCCTACTTTTTCGACTAAGTTCCACACCTTCTACAGCAATGCGCTCTGACGTTACCTCTAAAGCCAGGCGCTTTTAGCTCCAGACAAACTTGCTCAAGCTAAATTGGAATTCCAGAAAATTATAGACATGGGCATTTGCAGACCCTCTAAAAGCCCATGGTCTAGTCTACTGCATATGGTACCAAAAAAGGACGGCTCCTGGCGCCCTTGCAGTGACTACCGCGCTCTTAATAAGATTACCATTCCAGATAAATATCCTATACCCAATTTACAAGACTTCAGTTCACAACTTGAAGGTAAGAATATATTTTCCAAAATAGATTTGGTTAAAGCTTATCCATCATATACCTGTCCACCCTGATGACGTTCCTAAAACTGCTGTTATCACCCCATTTGGTTTATTTGAGTTCATACGCATGCCATTTGGATTGAAAAACGCTGGCCAGGCCTTCCAACGTTTTATCCACCATGTACTACGTGATATCCCATTTGCATATTCCTATCTTGACAATATCTTAATCGCTTCTCAATCGGAAAAAGAACACGAACAACATATTCGTTTACTTTTCGATTGCCTTTCTGAACATGGCCTTTGCATTAATGCGGCCAAATGTGAATTTGCTGTTCCTGAAATTTCGTTCTTAGGATACCGCATCAACAAACATGGAATATTTCCAATGCCAGAACGAGTGAAAGCAATTCTTGAATACCCACTACTGGTAACAGTTGATCAACTCAGACGTTTCTTAGGTATCGTCAACTTCTACAGGAGATCCTTACCCAATACGGCTGCAACTCAAAAAGCTCTCTATGACCTATGTCCTGATCCGAAAAAGAAAGACAAAAGTAATTTAGTTTGGAATGAGGTCGCAAAAGATTCCTTCAATAAATTAAAGAATGAACTAGCAAACGCTGCCTTAATTTTCCATCCTTCTGGTGATCTTCCTTTGATTCTTATGGTCGATGCATCGAATTTCGGAATTGGTGCCTCGCTCCAACAGTTGAGAGGGAATATACCTGAACCAATAGGTTTCTTTTCCAAAATCCTTAATAAAACTCAACAAAACTATAGTACTTATGATCATGAACTTCTGGCTGCTTACGAAGCCGTTCGTTACTTCAAGCACTATTTAAAAGGTCGTCATTTCACTATTTTAACTGACCTTAAACCTCTCAGTTATGCCTTTGAACAACCGGACAAAGCAACTCCTAGACAACACCTGCACCAACACAACACCTAACACCTTGACTACATAGGTCAATTCAATACTGACATCCGGTACATACTGGGTAAGCAGAACTACTCTGCGGATGCTTGTTCACGAATATCCGAAATTACCATCTCTTCTGCAGTATCTCTCAGCGATTTATCTAATGCCCAATGCAAATGCGAGGAATTACAACACTTACTGAATTCGAATCAAAAAACATATTCATTTAAAACCATGACTCTTGATAATGGACTTGAACTTATTTGTGACTCTTCGACCGGGAAACTTCGCCCTTTCATCCCTTGTCAATATCGTAGAGCTATATACGATTCAATACACAACTTATCCCATCCTGGTATAGCTGCATCAGTAAAAATGCTCCAAGAGAGGTTCTGTTCACGCGCAATATCATTGAAGCGTGATATTGCGTTATGGGCCAAAACTTGCATTCCGTGTCAAAGTTGCAAAACGTGGCGACACACCTCCAGTCATTTAGGTTCCTACCCATCTGTACAAAAACGTTTCTCACACATCAATGTAGATATCGTAGGACCATTACCTCCCTCAAGAGGATACCGATACCTCCTGACAATAATCGACAGGTTTTCCAGGTGGACTGAAGTAATTCCCATCACTTGTATAACTGCGGAAGAAGTAGCCAATACTATTCTTCAATCCTGGATATCCCACTTTGGTGTCCCTCGCTTCATCACAACTGATAGAGATAGACAGTTCGACTGTGAATTATTTTCTTGTTTAACATCTCCACTGGGGGGTGAAATATATCAAGACCACAGCTTACCACCCGGCTGCTAACAGAGCCATAGAAAGGTGGCATCGTTCACTGAAATCAGCTCTAAAATCACAATTATCTGTAGACTGGGTTCCAAAACTCCCATTGGTTTTACTTGGTCTTCATTCACAAATAATGCCTGAAACTGGAGTTTCGCCCGCCCAAATTGTCTATGGAGAACCAATCACACTTCCAGCCGACTTATTTGAAGACTCTGAACTTTCTTGTGACGTATCTACATTAGTTTCACAACTCCGTGAATACACAAGGTCAATCCGTCCAGTCCCGTTTCAACACCGTCATAAACAATCTATTTTTATTCATCCTGATCTCATGACTTCATCTCATGTATTCGTCCGACAAGATGCTTCAGAGAAACCACTTCAACCTACTTACAACGGACCCTTTAAAGTGATATCACGAAATGAAAAGTTCTTTAAACTGGAACTTTCAAGAGGCGAGGATTCAGTTTCGATTCACAGGCTTAAACCAGCATTTCTTCTGCAAGAACGATATGAAGGAAACCACAAGTACCAATCGACGTCAAAGCCAACAACCGAAGTGAAAATTTCCCTCACACATAAAAATGACAGAGAGACATCGAATGAGTCCCAGCCTCCACACCCCGATAAAACCGCAAAACGGATCACTCGTTTCGGACGTGTTGTGAGACTTCCTGCAAGATATACAACTTGATCCCTCGTTACCACTGGGAGGGGAGTATGTGGCTGTAGCCTGTAGCATTACATGTGTTATTTATTTTTAATTAAAAAAATATTAATCACATGTTTTCTCTTTTACTTTCTTACCTTCTTACTTGTAAAACCAGTTTTATATTCTTTTATAAAATAAATAGTTTCATTGTATCTAGAATCACGTTATTTAAACATGAACAGAATAGTACATACTTAACCATTACAATTGTGTTGAAGTTGACCAACTTTAATGCCATGTAACTTTTTAAGGAGTATAAACAATTTTGGAGAAGCAATAAACACTCTACAGCTCTTTGTCCTTACAATGGTGTATCCAAATAAATTTTATTTTTAGAATTGGAGACACTAAATGACGACACGGTTACCCCTGCACCGGCTTGCGCGGCGAAAAGTGAAAAAATTTAACATGGGCTCTTATGGAGCCGAAGTTCTAAAAGTCGCTGCTAGTGTCGCAGGAAAACGAAAACTGCCGTAGGTAAGGAACCCTCTTAATGTTTATGAAAGCAGTTGCAGACTAATTATACAGGTACTGTACTATTACATCCTACAGCAGTGAAATAAAGTTCAAGTAATTATAGCAGGTACACAAATTATTTTAGTTTATGATTGACCCTATTCTTGAGATCATACAATTGTGAGCTATACAGGGAAATAGCAATAATTTCTAAGAAACTTCCAGAGCTAACAATCGGGGGTGCCCAAAAAGGAGGCGATAGAAAAAAGTGCCATAAGCTCTAAGTGCACAACAAAATTGGGGTGGATTTTTAAAAATAAGTGTGAAAATTTATGAAAACAATAATTGAAAATTGTCTGAATGGGAGGATGGCCGTTACAAAACTGTGCAATCGCTCATGGTATTATTCTAACTTTCTATTTGGGATATACTGGGCGAGGTGTAAGTAGAATAGGTACGGTATCAGCAAGATAGGTTGTGGCGAAGCATGTGACAAACGCTAACACGCCTCCCATCTCTACATTATTTTGCAATAACATTATTTTTTGAAAAAATGCAATGCAATTTTTCTTGATGATACACAAAATTGATTAAGTTATTCAAAATTAAAAGATTGAAAACTCATTTATTGATAGTGACCAGGACACTACTCATGATTATTAATAGAAATATAAAATCTATGAAATCAGACCATTTCAAGAACTGATTTGTTTAAACATTATCAAACTTTCACGTATATAATACAAAAATATAATTCGTAACATATGTAGGCTACATTGCACTAATGATAGTGTGTATTTATCGATCATGGGAAAATGGAAAATATAGTCTTGCAAAGTGTTTTCCTTTTTTTTAATGACTGAACATAATTCCAAATGTAAGAAAAATCACATGAAGTCTGACATATATATGATGAAGTTTATTAAAATACTTAAAATTATTTTTAATGATGAATAAAGATCTTGAGTTTAAAAACTATCCCATGTATTTACGGAACGAGGAAACTGGCAGAAATAACATCAAAGTAATTAAATTGGTGATAAAACAATTAATTAAAAAAAATATAGCAATAAAGTAACACTAAATTTGACTTTTTGAAAAAGTCAGCCATCTATTATTAGATGTAGGAGAGCCTTACAAATATTTTTTCATAGAATCTGCCGATGCTGTATCAAGAACATAACTGCATGATACCAGTCCTGGGAATAGCGTATGAGTCTAACTGAAAAATTAACTGGTGTTACTGTGACGTGTACGAAACTCCCCTGTTGGCTGTTAACTAAGGAGTCCCGTACACGATCACATTGGGAACGTAGCTCTACTAAATAAAGAGACATGCTTGACAATGAAAATACGTTTATTCACAGGGGTCAATCCATTTCAAATCACCCAATAAAAATAAAATTTGTTGCTCAACATTTTTTATTTGCCTAATTTTTTTAATATGAGTTCCCTATGGGAAGACAATCACAAAACGCTATTTGAAAAATTTTTACAAGCCATAGTTTTTTTCTGGCGGCCATTTTTAAAATGGCGGTTATGTAGATTTTAGTGAAAAACAAGGTCCGCGGAAAGTTTAATTGCCAAGCTATTTTTAAAGATATCAGAATAATTTAAAAACCAGTGTGTTCAGCATGAAATGAACTTTAAGAAAACATTATATTAATGTTTCTTTTGTGCAAGAAAGTCAGTCAAACCAATACTGCAAAAACTCGGATGAAAATCATCAATCGTTACTTTTTAAGACCTTAAAGATTTATGAAAGAAATGAGACTCACAACTAATACTTTTTTTCTTTGTTGAATACTTATATAACTACCTGCTGAAGAAGTTTCAGGCCTGAGAATGCTCTCCTTCTTTTTCTAGAGCTTTCCAAAAATGGCCGAAAGCCTTTTATTGTCAATTTTCAGGGGTTAATAACTAAAAAGGGACTGAATGAAAACTAGTGAAAATTTTACAGAATGTTCTTCATACAAATAGTAATATCTCACAAAAAAATTATGACTGAGACTCAACTACATTTTGAGTTATACCGAATTGAATTTCAGGTAAAACGCTACCCTGTTTTACAGTCGTGAGGTGCCAAGTTAGCAAATAATGGCTTGTAAAATCCTTACCTGTGTTAACAATTAACTTATACTTAACATTTTAAACATACTATTCATTATTTAGGCCCAAAATTTTTTTGTATTTACAAAAAATATTAATTCAAACCAGAAAAAATGATACATCTCCAAATAAACAAAACTGATAACTTAAACATTAAATTGCATTAAGTGAAAACACTTATGTAAAGAGTAAGTCTTCATAATTTAACTGTAAAATATAGGCCTATTTGCATTTGGTTTAAGATTTATATATTGTAAATAAATTTTATAAAATACATAGTGTAAAAAATATATGACGAATATGTTAGTAACTCAATAATCTTTCAAAATTGACATATCAGTTATCATGTTGCAACAAGTCAATGAGAGTTTTGTAGGATTTGCAGGTATAGACAACGGGCAGCATCCTACAGCCTGTATAGCCTGTAGGCCTGTACAGCCTGCCTGTTCTTAGATGCGTCTGCAAGTGGTGACATGAACTCCCTCCCCCTAACATTCATTGCTGAGACATAGGTGAAGCTCAGTTGGTGCTAGTTCTTTGACTAGTGATTATTTCCTGTCAGTGTAGTCTTAAATTAGTATTGCTATTACTCCGTAATGAACGACCTTACAATTAAAAATTAAATATGAGTTGTTTTGTGGGTGAACTAATAAGTGAACAGTCCCATAAACAACATTACAAGAAAGAAGCACCTTAAGAATTCATTAGGGGAGTGACTTGCCAGCTGAAGAACAATGTTTGCTGTAATTAAGAATTTCAAAAGAAATTACTAATATTTGCCATTACCATAAAGATAAATATTTAGGCAAATACAACCACATTTTTAAGAAAAAAATGTTGTGACCCATTTGGTTGCCACAATAAACCAGTTAAAAATGGTTTGTGTAGAATACTTATGGAACACCTTTCCAAGAGAAAAAATGTGAATATCAATCTTATTCCTGGACAAGCTCTATGTTCAGCCTGTGCACTTGCAGACACATGTAAGAGCAGGCAGACTGTACAGACAGTTGCAGTTGTCTATCTTGCAAATCCTGCAAAGCTCTCATTGACTTTTGCAACATGATAACTGATATGTCAATTATGAAAGATTATTGAGTTACTAACATATTCCTCTTATATTTTTTACATTAGCACAAGCCCCTGTATATTATAAAATTTATCTATTACATATAAATATAATTTTAAATCTAATTGCATATATGTTTTACAGTTAATATATAAAGGCCTAATAAACACATATTCTTAACATAAGCGTTTTAGCTTAATGCAATTTTATGGTTAAGTTATGAGTTTTGTTTATTTGGAGATGTACCGTTTTTCTGGTTTGAATTATTTTTTTTTGTAAATTCAAAAGGTTTTTTAGGCCTAGGTAATGAATAGAATGTTTTAAATATTAAATATAAGTTAATTGTTAACACAGGTAAGGATTTTACAAGCCATTATTTGCTAACTTGGCACCTCACGACTGTAAAACAGGGTAGCGTTTTACCTGAAATTCAATTCGGTATAACTCAAAATGTAGTTGAGTCTCAGTCATAATTTTTTTGTGAGATATTACTATTTGTATGAAGAACATTCTGTAAAATTTTCACTTGTTTTCATTCAGTCCCTTTTTAGTTATTAACCCCTGAAAATTGACAATAAAAGGCTTTCGGCCATTTTTGGAAAGCTCTAGAAAAAGAAGGAGAGCATTCTCAGGCCTGAAACTTCTTCAGCAGGTAGTTATATAAGTATTCAACAAAGAAAAAAAGTATTAGTTGTGAGTCTCATTTCTTTCATAAATCTTTAAGGTCTTAAAAAGTAACGATTGATAATTTTCATCCGAGTTTTTGCAGTATTAGTTTGACTGACTTTCTTGCACAAAAGAAACATTAATATAATGTTTTCTTAAAGTTCATTTCATGCTGAACACACTGGTTTTTAAATTATTCTGATATCTTTAAAAATAGCTTGGCAATTAAACTTTCCGCGGACCTTGTTTTTCACTAAAATCTACATAACCGCCATTTTAAAAATGGCCGCCAGAAAAAAACTATGGCTTGTAAAATTTTTTCAAATAGCGTTTTGTGATTGTCTTACCATAGGGAACTCATAATAAAAAAATTAGGCAAATAAAAATTTTTCAGCAACATAGCCTGGGTGATTTGAAATGGATTGACCCACAGGCTTAACGACAAAGTGCTCAAACAACTGAAATACTCTATAAAAACTAAGATTCTAGTACAATTAAAACTCAAAACCAAGCTAACATTACTCATTACTTTTATTGTTATATCAAAGGTTTGAAATGAATTAAAGAAAACAAAGGGTGAGCAGCCTGGAACTTGTATGATTAAAAAAGACCTATCTTTTAAATTTGGAAAAACACTAAGATTACTTACGTGGGCCCTGGCCTGACGGGCCACGAGCCCTGAGGCCCCTCGGTCCTCCAACACACACCCAAAAACCCCTCCTAAGCAAATGACCCCATCCTCTTGTTACCTGACCTACTTAAAGCCTGAGCTGTCAGTCAGTCAGCATAACAAGAGTCTGTTTAATAACAATTCCAGTCTACTCACACAACATGCTCAAATACTTCCCCTTTACAAAGGACAAACCACCCAACCATCACATTACCTTCTTCCGTAGCTTTCCACGGATGTGACATAACCGTTTTATACCATCAAAACACATTGCTTCAAGTCGCCCATTTCCAAGCATTTTTGTTACTTGAGCATATTCTGTAAAAAAAACATGCAGTAATTTTACTGTTTACTGTCATAAATATAAAATATGTTTCATCAGGCTTATATAAATTTGTAACCAGAAATAAGGAATAGTAAATAAACAATTTTTCTTACAACACATTCAATAACAAGTGGGTCAAAATCTGAAAAGGGTACAATCACTGTCCCTTCATAAAAAATAATGTAGCTTACTGTAATTATTGCTAAAAATGTTTTATTTTGGAAGTTTAGGTCTTAATCTTATTGTTTATACTGTTTAAATCATGAATTAAGAAGAGGTTGGGGCAAAATACTGAGAAAATACTGGCCAAAGTAGCGACGGTCACATGTCCCCCATCCCAGTTTTACAGCTAAAGAGACATTTTGAACAAGTTCACCAATCAAATAAGTGAAAATAAAACCCACGCTTACATTGTCGGATACAGGGAGATAATCAAATAGTGCTTATTACGGATGAATCTATATTATTAAGACGCCGAGCTCGGTTAAAAGTCGTGTCCCCACCTTCAGCAGTAGCGTCGGTAGCGTAGTCTGTTTCTCATCGTACAACGACACTAGCGCTAGTAGCAGCCGACAACAAGTTTAATTCTGGAGTGTCATGGCGGCGAGCAACGATGAATGTTTGAGTTCGTCCTGTGAAATTAATATGGACGTGGAGAGAAGTAGTTTTGTTAACTGAAATTGCCATGTATAATTTATGAGTGTAACAACGGTACATGATTTATTCTTCAACGGAAGTAAATTGCGATCCATCGTAATAGTTTAATTCGTGCATAATACGGCCCGGTTTCAAATGCCGATTCGTCACTAGCGATAGCGTTCGCCATTTTGAGATTAGCAGCCGCAACAAGTGAAATTGTAACGCCGGTCTGGGAAGCGCCGGTCACGAATTATGGGCAATTTAGCTTGAGATCCGCTACATTTTGCGACTGGTGTTTCAATTTGACTGATATTACCTTATATTCTTATTGGCGATGTGATTTTTTTTTTGTTTTATTACGCCGATTTTGATACGGAATAAAAAAAATGTTTCTTATGAAAATAATAATAGTGCAGGGTTGCCACCAACATGGAAAAATCAAATTATGGGAGAATTTTTAATTCAACAAAAGAATGATTACTACTGTTTTACATTCTTTTAATCAATCTGAAAATGGTGTTAGCCAATTTAAATTCTTTTAATGAATTGCTCTTCTTAGGCCTATTTGCTCTTGTTGCTTTTTTGACTAGTAAATGTTTAAAATAATGATTTACAAAGGTATTTTAATTTGTAAAATCATATTTGGTTGAAGGGTTTTGATTGATTGTTTTTAGTTTTGTGTTAGGCCTCATTAATTTAATAAGGCCTAAGCCTTTTTTTTAATTTTGTGACCTAACCTTCGTTTAAAAAATGTTTGATACACATAAAATATTTAACTTTTTCTATGAATTCGATTTTAAATAAAACTCGTTTAAATGATTTTAAATATGTTTCAATCATGTTACTTAATTAATTATACAGAAGGCCTGAATAAGATTTTTGGAAATATTTCTTGTGAGTGGCATTATTGAGATGATTACGGTTGATTTGTTCTTGCTGTAGTTTTAAAATTAAGTTGATACATTTTAACATTTTTTTTAGTTATTCTAAGAATGGCTAAAGAGTTTTAAGCACTTTCTTTTTTTATTTATTTTTTTATGCTTGAGGCCTTTTTGTATTAACTTATTTAGGCCTGTCTATTTAAAAAAATTTGCAATGAAGCCTTTATTTAATAGTTGTAACATTTTGATACATAACCAAATTAAATATAGGTCTAATCATAGTAGTAGTTTGAAAAAAATCAAAATAATTGTACATGACTAAGTGATAACAGTTTAAGATTTTGGAAATAAAACATCCAATAGATGATAAAAATAATATAGGTTAATAATTATAGGATATTAGAAGTTATGTTATTATTATCGACAATAGCCTTTGATTTTGAAGTTATATTAAAAAGATTTATATTTGTATCTGTCTAATTTGGTCCTGATTTCATACCTCTGGATGTAGTGAGGTCAGACAAATTGTTTTTGAGAGATAAGTATTCATCTCTTTAACAGAAGTCACACACATGTAACAGAGGTCATATCCATGTAACTGAGGTCACGCGTTGTAACAGAATGTCACATTTTAATTTTTGAATTTAAAAATATGTATGGTCAAAATATATATACATGGTTATATTTTTCCAATTAAGTGCAATTTCAAATTGGTACACAATAATTTTCATGACAATGAAATGGAGTTAACACATTGTGAGGTTAAAAAACCTGAGCAAAACTTGTATTTGTAGGTGAATTACATCTTTTCTAAGCTATTATTAAGACATCAAAATCAACAGGTCAATCAATTATTAGGTCAATCAAAAGTAACAGGGCTGTAATATATTTAAAAACAGTATATCTGAGCAACAAAAAATATGAAATACAATGGGTTTTCCCCAGGGGCGAACCCAGGGGGGGGATAAGGGGATATATCCCCCCCCCAAATTTTGGAGAACAGAAATTTTGGACGACAAGACAACAATTTTCGGGTACCACGACGCGACTACGATTTTTGTCTACCGCGATGTGAAGACAATTTTCGTTTGCCGTGACAAGAAGACGATTTTCGTCTACCGCGACGCGAAGACGATTTTCGGGTATCGCGACGCGACTACAATAATTTTTGTCTACCGCGATGCGAAGACGATTTTCGTCTACCGCGACACGAAGACGATTTTCGGGTACCGCGACGCGACTAC
The DNA here is from genome assembly GCA_035578135.1 of Flexamia atlantica. NCBI lineage: Eukaryota > Metazoa > Arthropoda > Insecta > Hemiptera > Cicadellidae > Flexamia > Flexamia atlantica. Next base: position 87,630,762 of record JAQJVK010000001.1, read on the forward strand.
GATTTTTGACACCCGAGATGCGAAGACGATTTTCGTTTACCCCGACACGAAGACGATTTTTCTCTACCGCGACGAGAGACAATTTTCATCTACCGCGAAGCGAAGACGATTTTCGTCTACTGCGACGCGAATTCGATTTTCGTCTACCGCGACGCGAAGACGATTTTCGGGTACCGCGAAGCGACTACGATTCTCGTCTACCGCGACGCAAAGACTTGAAAAATTAAGGGCCATAGGGTTTTCACAGGATGTTCTCAAATGGCTGAGATCTTATCTGTCAGACAGGCGGCAGTGTGTGGAGGTTGATGACATCAGATTTGACTGGGAAACTGTTACTTGCGGTGTGCCCCAGGGATCTATCCTTGGGCCTCTGCTTTTCGTACTGTATGTGAATGACATTAACACAACTCTTACTCACTGTAAATACCACATGTATGCCGATGACCTTCAAATTTATGCACCTTTTTCAGTCAACAATATTAATGATTGTGTCTGGAGAATAAACGAAGACATATGCCGAATCACTTTATGGACTGAAAAACACGGACTTAGACTCAATCATGAAAAGACCAAGCCTATAATCATTTGCCATTCACGTTTAAGAAAATCAATTGACTTCAACTCTACAAATTCACTAACAGTCAATGGAAATATTCTTCCTTACTACGACAGAGTAAAAAATCTCGGACTTACTATCAACTCAACACTCACTTGGGATGACGCCGTAGTCGACATCCGAAAGAAAGTCTTTGCCTCAATACATTCACTTAAGAAATTGCAAAATTTCTTACCATTCCATATCAAACTCCACCTCGTAAAATCACTTGTCTTTCCTCACTTTACTTACTGTAACACTGTGATCAATGACATGACTGTGGCTCTTTCTGATGCGCTTCAGCGGACTCAGAACTATTGTCTGAGATATGTCTATGATCTGAGACACGTGGAGCGCATAACACCATACTACTTTGAGACGAGATTGTTGAAATTAAATGATCAGAGAGCAGTTAAAATTCTTTCATTTGTGTTCTCAATTTTAAAAACTAGTTTACCAAATTATTTTGTGCATGACTTTCATTTTGTGTCTCAGGATAGTATAAGAACTTCACGCTCTGCTTCCCTAACACTTCGAATGCCTCATCATAGAACGGCAATATATGACCGCGGTTTTGTCGTCACTGCTTGTCGCCTCTGGAATGGCTTGCCAGAATCCATTAAGTCCCTGGAAAGTCGTCGTCGGTTTGTGGTGGCGCTGAGAGAATTTTACTTTCAGCGGATGTCCTTGGCCGGTGCGTCCTAGGGGGTGTGTCTTATGCGTGGTTGCTGATGGATGGAAGGTTGTGTGATTGAATAAAATTTTTTTTTTCCCCTTTTTTGTAAATATAGTTTTAAGTTATTTTGTAAATATGATGCATAAGTATTTATTGTACTCTATTATATCAGGTTAAGTGTAAGAAAGGGCCAAGAGGCCCTAACTTTGCCTGTATAAATAAACAATTTTTCATTTCATTTCATTTCAAAGACGATTTTCGTCTACCGCGACGAGAAGACGATTTTCATCTACCGCAAAGCGAAGACGATTTTCGTCTACCGCGACGCGAAGACGATATTCGTCTACCGCGACACGAAGACGATATTCGTCTACTGCGGCGCGAGGACGATTTTCGTTTACCGCGACGACGATATGTGTCTACCACGACAATGATATTTGCCTTCCGCGACGACCATATTCGTCTATTGTGACGCGATACTCGCCTACCGCGATAACCTTATTTGTCTACCGTCACATTAGTACGGGTTTTTGTAAGTACCTAATAAATACCCCCTTCCCCCCTCTTATGGGATAACCCCCCCCGAAATTAAATCCTGGGTTCGCCCCTGGTTTTCCCTTAATTTGATTATGTAATATTCATTTATCTAAGTGTGACCTCTGTTACGAAAAATGGGAGTTTCCGATATAAAACAGCCTCTCCCATCGACATACGTGGGTAATGGTGCTTCCTTTCTATTTTCTCATATTCTATAGGGTTCAAAGTATTAAAAAATGTAACTGTCATTTAGATACCAAGTAATAACTTTTTGGTTTTTTCCTACTTTGCAATTGGACCCTTTTCAGATTTTGACCAAAGTGATATTCTTTGTTTTTTTGGAATTAAGACCAACAGACTAATTCATAATTAATTAACTTTCTCATGAAAGCTAATCAATTAATTCTAGTACCATTAACAACACTCATGTTATGAATTCACAGAATAGGAAAAGTTACTAGCTCAGACTTAAGTTCTGAGCCAGTTTGTTTTGACAAAGACAAATTTATAGAAGCGCAAATCTTGTCAGATCCTTCACTTTCATGTTTGAAACAGTTTTATATGTAAAATAAAATAATCTATTACAGGCTCATCAATATCAATATTTTACTAGAAATAGCAATAACCCAAGATTTGTAAGTCGTTGTCTAAGAGATGACAAGTTTATTATTTTTTTTTTTTTTTTGAGTTTCGTGTGCAAGCCAATCATTGATTTTTCTTCTCTGTCAATGCCAGTGCAGTTGCCACATGGCCTGAGTAGTGGGTGGAGACAATACATGTTTCCTCTGGTGATTGCATGACAACAGTTGCAAGTAGTCAGACTGATGAAGCCTTACCAGTGCAATGGTTTTTATGTTTTTATGGCACATTAATGCCCTTAGACAAATTACTGCTAGTATTCCTCAAGCGGACATCCCTACTTCTCCCAACTCTGCAACCCCAAAATCAAGGACATGAACTCAGCCACTTCAGAAAAACACCCTTTTAAGAAACGCTGCATGACATCACACTCGAGGGTGATGTGCGGAGAACACCAGGCGCAACAAGACTGTGTCAATTAACTTTAGTTTCACACATCTTCATGTTCACCTTCCTTTAAAGAATTGTAATTAAATGTCTTTTCTTTATTTGAAATTCAGTAGGTGATAGGCCTAGTAAGTTTGATTTTATTTTGATTTCTATGGACATTTGCTATCACTGATTAGTGATGGCACTGCCACCCTTTTCATATGGTCTACTCTTGTATCTCTTATATAATATCTTTCTTCTATTTAATTTTCTTAATAAATAAGAGTTGATCCATGGACTACAATCTTTAGCTTTTCTTAATTTTAAATCATAACGTTTTTAATTACTACTATTTTCCACTATAGCATGTAAGATATCATGGAATCTGTTGTGTAACATTCATTGACATCTCGCATTACATATAACTCATTCCAATCAACATCCATCAATTTTAAAGCTACAGCATCAAAATCAATATCACATTTACTGAGTAAATTATTTCTCATCTTATTATTAAACCTATTATCGTCCTCAAAAGTCAAACCTAGTAAACAATGATCAGTTAAGTTAATATCAAAAACTGATACTCTAAAACCATGGACATTTTTATGTTTAACAAATATATGTCAATACAGGATTTTGATTGAGCTGTTATTCTAGTAGGCACATTAACGAGTGACAAAAACCCATTGCCACTCATCATGTTAAGATATTTGTGAATATTTAATTTGCTATCTAATGTATTAATATTAATATCACCAACAAAAATTGTGTTACTGTTGAAATGCCACATATAAACTGATAATTCATTAATAAAAACATCTTCAGAATAAAATTGTAGCCTATAAACAATGACAATTTTAAAATAACAGGAATCATTAAGTTTTATATTTAATAACAATGAATCAGAAGAAACCATACTACTAACGGAGGTTTGCTTAACAACAAGATCTTTAACTAAATAACAAATTACACCACCTGCACGATATGTGTTATTACAGTAAGAATAAGCTGTGTACCCTGGTATTTGAAATAAATCTAACTTTCACAGGGAGGAATGACATAAAACCACTAGAATTGTTATTTCATGAAATGCGAATCACCTTAGTAACTACTAGGGGGGTAGTACGCACTAGGCTAGTAGATACTACATCATTTAGGGAAACCGGTAGTAGTTACTACCTAGTTCTAGCCAATTTTTATTCACCTCAATTTGAGAAAGTGCTAGAACTACGTAGTACGTACTACATAGTAAGTGCTAGGTTTTATTCACTTCACCCAATGGTTTGAATGACTGTTTTCGTTCGACTGAAAAAAACGATTGAATGGAAAACCAACCGACTGAACAATCGGTTGTTATAATCAATCGATTGTCCCATCACTGCTGCGTGCTGTGTATGTCTTGCCTTTCAATGTTAGTGGCGACTAATTGGACTTGAGAACCCCAAACTGTGGCGACATAAAACTGGCAACGTTGTAGACTCGTACTGTAGTTCGTGCATCACCCGCCATCAGCGCTAGTAGTAGCATCGCCACTAACATTGGCCGAGGTACGGGATTTGACACACCATGAAATAACATGATAAATCGATGTTTATGGCGACTTCTCTCATATTCTGCCAACTGACTCACTGGCACTTGAAGAGCGAAAATCCGTAAAAAAACTGTGGCGACCATGCGTATGTTGCCGCAGTTCGAACAGTCGCCAGAGCCTGGGGTCGTCATAAATATAGCCACACACGCACGCACGCACGCGCGCTCACACACACACACACACACACACACACACACACACACACACACACACACACACACACACATGCAGGGCCGGTTTTAGAACTTTTGGGCCCCTTGGCTCACTCAGTGGTGGAGGGTATATTCTGGATAGTACCCATGGCCAGAGCGACCAAATGTCCGTTTTTAGTAGGAGATGTAAGTGACGAATCTAGGGGGGAGGGGCAGCGGGGGCGCCGGCGCCCCGAACTGGCTGGCTCCAGTTAAGTAAAATGTGAAAAATTAATTTAAAGTCAAATTTTTTGTTTCGGGGCCGGCAAATCTCTCAGTAGCATCACTGCCGGGAAATCTCTGTTGCATCGTGGCCGTCAAGCCTGTCTTTGTTTTCATAGCCATCACATTACTCGTTGTTTGATGGCAAGGAAACCACTAGTTCGGTTCGCGGACGGAAAATAGCTCATTTGTCCCGTGGCCAATTGGGCTCAATTATTCGTTTTAGGAGGCAACATTGCCGATTTTGCAGGTCGTGATTGTTTTGAAATACAGAAAAAATAGATTTGTTGGAACAACAAAAACATATCCAGATATACAACCTGCAGATGCTTTCTGCTCGGTTTATTAATGTTTTTGTTGGAAAAACAAAACAGATTTGTTTGAACATAACAGCAACATAACTACATCAATCAAGTAGGTATTAACTTGAACAAGAGAAAAATTGGACAGTATCAGTAGTGGGGTCAGTCGCGGTACTTGGGCCAGACACATACTGAAAAACAGAAATAAATGAAAAATTTAAGTGTGACATCTCCCGGGTATGCCTGCAACTTGTTATAATGGAAATACACCTTGATAGTCAGTTCTGCCGACCAGCCGAATGTAAAATAGGGCTTCAGGCATGGTGTTTGGAAACAAAGAAATAGAACATTGTATAAATATAAAAATCAATTAATCTGCTTACCTTGGCCATCTTCTTTGAACACCAGCTCACGTTTCTCTGTCTCATTTTCATTCTTACCCCTCCTACGGTTTTTACCTCCCTTTCCTAGAACAATAAATTTTAGAGTAATATAGGTTTTAGAGCAATATAACTGTATATTTTAGAGTAATATAGTAATATTGGTTTCCATCAAAACATGGAACGGGGTCGAAAGAATGGATTTTCTCTGAATATTTTTTTATTACAAACATAAATATAAAAAAAATTAAAAATAATATGAAAACAAATAATGATAATAAAACTATTTAAAAATCTGTTTTAAACAACTCCTTAACGATTTTTTTGGATAACAAAAAGGTAAGCTTGTTTTTTTATTTTAATTTTGTGTCCAGTATAAGAAGATTTCAAGAAACCCTCAAAAAGACTGCAAAAATCTACCACATGGCACTGATATATGAATTTGTCTGATTAGCTGTTTGATTTAAACACAGGTACAGTATCATGGGCCTATATAGTTTTATTTAGGCTAAAATGTTTCTTTTTAATTTTTTTTTTCCCCCTGGACTGATTTGACTAAATTATACCGGTTTTAACCCTCAGGGGGCGCATGTGGAGTTTTCCTCCGCACGGTTTTTTTTTAGTTAAAATAAACAGGCATAATTGGTGTTGGCAGTCGTGTTATGCTCCGTACCTCACGTGCCTCATTCCAGGAATCCCCTAGAGCTATTTATGCCCACCCCAACCCCCCTTGGTACCTTGTTATTCGCAATCCAGTGATGCCGTGTAAGTTTGTGGAGCGCCTTACCCGTAACACAGACAGTGACACCTATTTTATACTAGAAAATTACTTACAATAATCAATTGAAATATTACACCTAGTAAGTTGAGGAATTAATTGTATCAATGATGAAATGTGATTCCTAATGAAGTTTGTCAACATTTAAACAGTGACAGATCTAGGGAGGGGGCAGCGGGGGCACCTGCCCTGGACGCTAGTTAGTAGGGGGCGCCTGATCCGGTTGAGAAAAACGTGAAAAAATAATTTAAATTCCAATTTTTCTTTTCGCAGCCGGCAAATCTCTCAGTAGCATCGTTGCCGAAAAATCTATAGCATCGCGGCCGTCAAGCCTGTCTCTGTTTTCGTGGCCGTCACCTTTCTCGGTTTTTGATAGCCAGAAATCGCTCACTCGTTTCGCAAACAGAGAATTGCTAACTCGTCCCACGGTCAAAAAATCACTCGCTCAATTCACGGCCGGAAAATCGCCTGCTTGTTTCGCAGGTGGCAGATCTCTTATAGTCGCATTGTGATGAACGACAAGCCTCTCGCTCTTTTCGCGGCCGTCACTTCTACTGGCCATATCTTGGCCAGGTAATCTGCTGTCATTCCTGGCAGACATATTTCGTTGTTATTTCACTGCCAATAAGTGTCTCGCTATTTTCGAGGTCGTCATATTTATTTGCTACATTGAGGCCGGAAAATCTATCATTTAGACTGCGGCTGGCAAATATTTTCGTCGCATTGCAACTGGAAAACTGCTTGCCATTTTTATGGCCATCACACCCCTTTCGGTCGCATCGCGGCTGTTTATACCACCGCCGGCAAATCTCTTGGTCGCATTGTGCCCGGAAAATCGCTCAGTGTTTCTGTGCCCAGCAAATCTCTTGGTCTCATTGCGGCTGTTAAATATTTTGGACATATTGCGGCCGTTCAGTCTCTCGCTCTAACTGCAGTCGTCAAATATTTTATTTTACTTTACATATATTGGGCTCAAGTATTCGGTTTAGGATGCATCATGGCCGATTGCATTGGTCAGGAATTGTTTTGAAATAGTCGGGAAAGGTCAGCAAAAAAGTTAGAAGTTTCAAATGTGAAATCTGGTAGACACCTTGCTTTAGTTTTACAGCGGTTGGCAAATTTCCAGGTCTTATGGCAATTACAGCTCTTGGTTAGGCTGTATCGTGGCCTGCGAACATTGGTAGTATTGCGGCCATAAGATAATATTATGCTATACAAAATAATTGCTTATCACATCAAAGACGCTTTAACAATATAATATAGTTCTTGTGTTTAGTGCTGGGGGGGGGGAGGGGCGCCAAACGCCGATTTTGCCCCAGGCGACAGAAAGTGTAGATCCGTCACTGCATTTAAATACAATATTTCACAATAAACCAAGTTAAATGGGTTAAATTTGTGCGATTTAGTGTTGCGGGGTAAAACTCCGCATGCGCCCGCTGCTGTTTTGCCAGTGAAGCGCCCGCTCAAGGGTTAAGTTATTAACTTTTGTCTTCAGTTCTACTCGGTGGCTTTTTGCCACAACCACGTTTCCATGGGGGAGGGAGGGGTTAGAGTGTCTTCACACCATCAGTTGCGATAACAGTATTAAAAGGCCTATATTTATTAAAAATTCAAGGGACATTGCGATCATTCGATCAACATTTTATATTGTAATCTTCGTGTTCAATATGTGTTTGTGTATATGTTGTTCGTTTTTTAATAAACGGGCCTTTGATAATGTTCTAACCGACGGAATAATATACAAATGAACCTGTGTACCAACTACCTAGGCCTACTTGAAAATGGCGCAATATCACCAAAACCTGGTCATGGGAAAAATAGGAGTAGAACTGAAAACAAAAGATAACTTAAAACCATTACAATTTTAATAGTTTTTTCATGCTAGTTATAAGCAACTGAATATTAGCAAAAACTAACAGGTTATTAATATCAATATTTTCTTGCTCTGTTCTAGTGTGACAGAGCAGGAAATAGTGTTAGTGTTTTATTTATCCAAAAGTAACAATCAAATAGCTTCAGCTATTTAATTATCAGAGTATTTAAATGGGCCAGTCTACCCTATGTCATCATTTGCTGGCTTACCCCCACTTATTTTTTTCTCTCTTTAATTATAAATTACATTACTCAGTCCCAGTTTCGCATGCAAACACTGCAATCTGTGGTTTACCTGCAAACTAAATCAGTCAATATGTTCGGTTATAAACAAAGTGAACTGAGCTTGGTCAAATGTCCATAGAAAGTGCCACTGTTTTGAAACTTCACCTTAACTGTACTTAAGTGGTGCCATTTAAAAAATGATTAAACATACTAGCAAATCTGAATCGAAATACCTTTAAATTCCGGCACCTCAAATGTTAATATCAGTCTAGCCAAGATTAAGTTGTGACTATGAAAAGAAAACACCTCACATATTAACATATGCACATTTATATTCTGCTGAAATATTGGAAATTATTTACAAAATTAAAGAATTTGTAAAAGTATATCATTTTAGTAAATGAAACTGTGTAGGCCTAGGCTATTTTGCTAATAAACCTATTTTCATATTATTCAACCCATTGGCTAACAACCCCAAGATATCTCGTGATCGCCATTTTGGGCCCAAAAGCACAACCCCCAGATATCTTGTGTTTATGCAAGGCTTTTCCTAAACACGTCCATAACTGTATTATTGATCTATTATTTTGAAAAATAAAGTGTTACAATAAGTTATATTACTCTTTTAGTTATTTATATACTCATTTTATTAGTTTATTTTGCGTCTTCACCCAACATAAGGAGGCAGAAAAACACAGCTGATCAGCTGATATACCGGCGTCTGCTGTACTCGGTGGCAGTGTTGATGTTTGGGCGGCTTCATTGTAACCTCTAATGTCAGTTCGGATGAGTTAAAATTTTTTCTGATAGGCTATGTAATAGCATATTTTTATTTATTTATTTATATATTACAGTGCTATGCATAATCATTTAGATCCATACAATGTCAGGAAGTTATATAATGTAAAGGATATAATAGTTATATATATATAGTAAAGTTCTTCTTCTTCGAGGGGAGTACCATCTTCATTTGGTCTTCAGGTCTTCTACTCTGGTCTTGTGCATTCTCTCCAGTGTAAGTATACTTCATTTGAGTAGAAGGGACGCTCGAGAAGCCAGGCATGGGTTCTTTTCCGCATGTTTTCGTAGCTGTTGACGTTCATCTTCTGGCAGGGTGTTGAAGAACTTGGCTCCAATGCAAGTAGGCTGATTCGTAGCTGTTGAGGGATAGTGAAGTTGGCAGATATTGTATTATAGGGATGAAGGTCTAGTCCTCTTCTGATATTCTGCTTCTGCGCATGCATTGTTGTTTCAAGGACATATAGTGATACTGTGGTTAGTATCTAGTGGTTCCTAAAGGCTTCTCTACATGAATCTTATGAGGCAAGGCCTGCATACTTATGTTATAAGAACTCTTTGCACATTTGACTTTGAGGAGCCTCCTGCCCCGGGCAACCAGCCCATATCTTACATGGAGCTTAGCTTTTAACATAAACAGTTGATGTGCCCAGTTCATGATAATAAGTCTAAAATGATTTTTCATCTTATATTTTTTTAATTTCAGGTAGCTGGGACACTTCATATGATTTTCTACCAATTTTAAATTGTTATGTCAAAATTTGAAAAGGGTACAATCTCAGTCCCTTTACAAAAAATAAGGGGTACTTTGGTATTATATGGAGGCCACTATTTTTAGAGAGGGTTTTTTAACTGTATACCAAAAATAACTACATAATTGGAGAGGACATACTTTGATTGACTTACTGTCCAAATTTGACATTATTACGATGAGCGGTCTTTGTGTTCTGCCTCCCAGAAGGCAGCGATGTCGGAAGGTAAAGCGTCACCGCCGCTAGCGGCAACACCTGATCGCCACCCTTATATAGCGCGCTGCGGCAGTTATGTTAGGTTAGGTTATCATAAATATGTTAATAGGACTTTCCTCGTTTCATTACAAATCAAATGATACTGGATGAGTCATACTTTCGCCCGCCAAATCCTGTAGGCAAGTGATGCACACACTCCGGTCAGAAACCTGACCTAGGCCTACTTGGAGGGGATTTGGCGGGCGAAGGTATGACTCATTTTGTATCATTCGATTTGTAACAAAACGAGGAAAGTCCTACTAACATATTTATGATAACCTAACCTAACATAACTGCCGCAGCGCGCTGTATAGGGGTGGCCTCCGTAAATACCAAAGTACCAAATAAGGTAGCTCAGTTTAACTATTGCTAAAAACGTTTTATTTTGGAAGTTTAGGTCTTAATATTATTGTCTGTACTGTTTAAATCACGAAATAAGATGTGGCAAAATACTGAGAAAGTAGTGGCCAAAGTATCAACAGTCACTTGTCCCCCAGCCGAGTTTTACCGCTAAACAGAAGTTTTAAACAAGTTCACCAATCAAATAAGTGGGAATATAAAACCCATGTTTATAATTTCAGCTAAAGAGAGATAATCAAATCACGCTTATTACGGATAAAACTATACTATTAAAACGCCAAACTCAGTTAAAAGTCGTGTCCCGATCTTCAGCGGTAAAGGCATAAGTAAAGTCTGTTCCACATCGCACAGCGACACTAGTGCTAGTAGTGGTCGACAGCGGGTTAAATTCGGGAGTGTCATAGTGGGGAGCAATGAACATGCTACGAGTTCGTCCACTGAAATTAATTTGGACATGGAGAGAAGTAGTTTTGTGAACTGAAATTGCCATGTATAATTTATGAATGTAACAAAGGTACATGACTTATTCTCAAACGAAAGTAAATCGCGATCCATCGTAATAGTTTAATTCATAAGTAATACGGCCCGGTTTCAAATGCCGACGTGTCACTAGCGATGGCGTTAGCCATTTTGAGATTAGCAGACGCAACAAGTGAAATTGTAATGCCGGTCCATGGATTGCCGGTCACGAATTATGGGCAGTTTAGCGTGACATACGATACATTTTTTGGCCGCTGATTCAATTTGACTGATATACCTAATATTCTTATAGTCAATAGTCAATATTTATTGGGCCTAGTCATTCAGTAATTTACAACAATTACAATACATTTCGTCAAAGTACTTTATAGGCCTATTATCGTATTTTTTAATTTTCTAAAGTGCTAAATATTTTTTTTTTAACCAAATAACTATGTTTTTCTGAAAATACACATTCTGAACAATAATTTCATATGTCGATGTTAAAATACCAATATTAAAATACTCAAAATATTTGCAGAAATCATTTTCCAGTTTTTGTTCAAAGTAGCCCCCATGTTCAAAGCAGCCCCATTTGACGGTAAGATGATTAAGTTTGGCCCATTTGTTCTTGCTTTAGTTTGAAAATTAAGTTAATACATTTTTGAAAAATAATGATTTTAAATAGGCCTAACGGTTTTTTAAGTTATTCTAAGAATGCCTAAATAGTTTTAAGTATTTTTTTCTTTTATTTTTTATGCTCGAGGCTACATTAACTTATTCAGGCCTAAGCCTGTTTAAAAAAATTTGTAATTAAGCCTTTAATAGTTGTAACATTTTGATACATAACCAAATTAAATATAGGCCTAACCATAAATAAAATTTGAAAAAAAATTTCAAAATAATTGTACATGACTAAGATAACCGTTCAATATTTTGGGAACATAACATCCTATAACAAAACAATATGGGTTGATAATTATAATATCTTAGAACCTATGTTGTTATTATCGACAGTGGCCTTTGTATTTTGTAGTTGTATTAAATTTACATATCTGTATCTGTCTAATTTGGTCATGATTTCATACCTGTGGATGTAGTGAGGTAAGATGAATTGTTTTTAAGAGATAAGTATTCATCTCCCTAACAGAATTTGTGGATTCTTGTATTTACTAATAGTATTTTATCACATATTACGAGTTTATGAATACAGTTTTTTATCACGGTTTTCATATAAGCATTCGTCTTGATCCGGTGAGCATGTAGGCTTAAGGCCCGTTTTCACGATGCTAGTTGACGAGGCAATTTGCTCAAGACAGCTGCTCCGGCAAATTGCCTCGTCAACTAGCATCGTGAAAACGGGCCTTAAGCCTACATGCTCACCGGATCAAGACGAATGCTTATATGAAAACCGTGATAAAAAACTGTATTCATAAACCTCGTAATATGTGATAAAATACTATTAGTAAATACAAGAATCCACAAATTCTGTTAGGGAGATGAATACTTATCTCTTAAAAACAATTCATCTTACCTCACTACATCCACAGGTATGAAATCATGACCAAATTAGACAGATACAGATATGTAAATTTAATACAACTACAAAATACAAAGGCCACTGTCGATAATAACAACATAGGTTCTAAGATATTATAATTATCAACCCATATTGTTTTGTTATAGGATGTTATGTTCCCAAAATATTGAACGGTTATCTTAGTCATGTACAATTATTTTAATATATATATGATACAATAATATAAGAAAATACCCCCGTTGCAGTAGACCTGCATACTCAACGAATTTCAAAGGCAAAAGAACATATTTCAATCCAAGATAGTGAGATTTAACATGTTTTTGTAAGCTCCATAAGAATAACATGGAGAATGAGTGTTCAGGTTTGCTGCAACAGGTATGTTAAAACTGGTTGGTTTTAATTCATTATTTAGTTGATCTTGACTAGAAGAAGCCATATACCAAGTTTTATCAAGAAATGTTAAAAAATAAGGAAGATATAGCATTTTTTTTATTTCCCATAAGGATAACATGGGGAATGATTATGCAGGTTTGCTGCCACAAAAATGGAAATTTCGGGGGTTTTAGACTAAAATACATTAGATCTCATCTAGATGAAGCCACAGACCAAGCTTTATTAAGATATGTTGAGAAATGAGCAAGATATAGAATCTATATATTAATACGCAAGCGGTTTTCTTTTCACAGTCCAACCGCAGTAACGGCTGGGCGGATTTTAACGTTTGAGGTGTCGAATTAAAGGAAATTTTATGTAGATTTGTCAACAAGTCTCAGAATTTTAAAAAAGGGCGTCACTAAAGTACAGTAAAGGGCTGAAGTTTTGGAACAGTGGCGCTATTCATCGAAATTTGAGCAAACTCAGTTCACTTTGTTTACAAACTGAACATATGGTCAAGCCTGTCAAGCTCTGAAATAGTTCTACAGGTAAACCACAGAACAGAGCACTTTATTTTTTTAAGAAAAGTTTTTGTTTTTCAAGCTGTTTTGGCTTTCAACAAAAAGATTTATTATGTAATTTAGGTTATGTTATGAAGTGTTTTTAAATGGCTTAAACATTGCAGTTCCCAGTTTTACAATGTAGTTTACAATATCCTAATACATTTCAGCATAGTGTATTTTGAAGTTTTATTAACTTGAGCCAATTTATTTTTTGATATGGTGCGGTAATAATGCCAATAAGAAGAAGGCGAATATTGACCGATCGGAAGGAACACGATCGCAACCGCCTACAATCACCCTCCCGATGTAACATTTGATGCTCCTTCCAACCTCAGACCAATGAACTTACAATGTTTTCATCGCGGTGTGTTGCATTTCAAGAATTAAAAGACTGGTAGAGATAGTGCGCCATTTACGCGTTGTTGCCACAAAGGAAAGGATCCCTACAAAGACAGCCGTTCCCTATGATTCCGGTTTGGTGATAACTATCAATAAGGTGCAGGGGCAGTCCCTAAACAAATGAGGTCTAAGCTCACGGCGCCAGTGTTTGCTCTCGGTCAGCTACATGTTGCTGTAAAGCAGAGCTCGATCTTTTGCCGGTATTAAAATATACATTTCAGAATAAAGAGAACATGTAAAATGAAGGTGTTTCCGGGTGTTTCCCAAAAAGTCGTTGTCCGGAAAATCTTGCAGTAGCCCTAAATCAAATGAACTTTTAGAGTTTCAATGGTTTAGCCATAATTTTGCTATTGAATTTAGCCATTTGATTAAATTTCAAAAGTATAGGCTACAAGTAGGCGTTTATTCTTCTTTCTTTTACTATATTTTTTTGCTCGATTTCGAGCTACGTGTTATCTAGTTTTACTTATTCCCCATAAGGTTAACATAGGGACAACGTACTGTGTTTACCACTTTCAATACCTCGGTAACCAATGGACATAGAGCAATGATTCAAGATACTAAATTGTTTGTTTTTTGAGCTGAATTCAATGGTGCCAACAAAAATTTGATTAATTTTATTTTCCTACGTAAAAAACTCAAAAAACCCATTTTTGGGGGGTTTATCCCCCTTTACCCCCCCTTCCGATGGTCCGATCGGGCTGGTTTACGAACTCGTCCAATTGATTACCACTTTACATGTCTGTACCAAATTTCATTAAGATCGGATCATATTTACGGCCGCTATCGTGCTTACAGACACACACATATATATATATATATATATATATATATATATATAGATAGATAGATAGATAGATAGATAGATAGATATATAGATATATAAATTCGAACGAATGGTATTTTTTGCTTCTAGTGGCCCCAAAACGAAAAGTTATCATGGTCTCGGGCTTAGGTCTTACCATGAGACCTACGGTAATAGCTTCTTCCCTATAGGGGAAATTCGCTAAAACCTAGATTGCTAGAATTTTCATATTAATTCAGCACTTAGTATAGTTCATTAGTATGAATTAAAAAGAATATGTTACCTTCCATCACAAGGGTTACCTCTGTCACACCCCACTACATAGATGTTACCTCCTGTCACACAACTATTACCTCCTATCACACAACTGTTACTTCCATCATAGCATACCATAAAAATAATCTAAATGTGGGTATAGACATGTAATACTAATGTGGGTATAGACAAGTAATACTAGACAGTTGTAAGTAATTTTGTTGAAACATTATATCAGTGTAGACCTCGATTAAATGCACTCAGCAAGAGCTGATAGAAAAATTTTAATGTCAGCTGATTTTTTATAATTTTCATATTTAAAAAATTGAACATCTATTTGGAGAAATCAGTATGAAAGGAAACATCTGTGCTTGCATTAGGTCCGCATTATACTATCAAATATTTTATAAAAGATAACTTTGACTTTGATTGGTCAAATCAAATCTTTAACAAAAGATATTTTTTAAATATTTGGTAGTGTGATGTGGGCTTAAAACCAAAATTCACTAAACAAATTTAAAAAAAATTAGTAGCAATGAAAAAAAAGAAATTGAATGACCAGATGTATGGGGCATTTTTTTATTTATGTTGTATTAGTCTTTCTAATTAATTTAGGCTGTTGGTGAATTAACATTACAAAAAATTAGTGTTATCAATTATCATCTGTTACCGTATTTAAATATTTTAAAGTGTGTAGTAAAAGCTCATAAATCTTACTTTCAAGACCTAGACAAAAACTCATAAAGATAAAAAATAAGCCCAATAAAATTTAAACAAGAATATTGTAACTTAGAAGTTAAGGTGTTAATAAAATAAAAGTATATACAAACACACACAGACATAAAACGAAGCCTTTTAGGACCTTAGTTTATGTGAACTTTTTTCAGTCAATTCCCGAGTAACCAAGGGCGGGTTTATCAGGTTGCGGATTGACCTGCCAGCAAAAGGTTTAATTTATTTTATTAATTCACTGATAAAACATTCAGTACCAACTGTGTCTACACGCCCTAAGCATAAGCCAAAGGCATTTAATTTATTTGTTCAGTCGAGAGAGTGGCACACATTCTTTGATTTAATTTTCATTAGCTTTTGTTTCATATTTTTCTTTTATTTATTTCCTTTTCCCTGTTTTCTAATCAAATGTCAACCTCATGTATTTATTTTTTTCAACTCATCTGTTTTAATTCTTACATAATGTTTATTTTTTTTTTTTTAAACAAACAGTTATAATTTTAATTTTAATTTTGGCAAACATACTTAAGATGATTTTAATAAAACTGAAAATGTGTTAATTTTATATTGAGAAATGAAACTAATGTATTATCAAATGAAACTCAGGAATAAAGATGTTTACAAATTGTAAAATAGTTTATTTATTGATTTATGGCCACTACATTATGGATTGCATCTGGTGAGTGAACTACATTATTAGAAGTCAAATTATCATCAAGATGGACATTCCTTTTTGCATCAAATTAAAATTATTATTTTAATCTTACCATTGTAAATGTGTGCCAAAATTAGCATTTATTAATTAATTTAGTCTTATTTCTTTTCATGCAAATGATTTATTTAGAACTTTATTTTGATTCCCTATAGCTATTGCAGCTAAGGGTGGTCCTCCATTTAATAGATCATCGCTCTCTAACATTATTTTTGTTTGAATTACATTTATTACACATGTTATTATTAAACAGTTATAATTTTTTAAGTATGAATTAGTATTTCATTGATCAACTATACTTCTGGACAGCCTTACTGGCGGGTGGCAAAAATTGTAATCTCCCAAAATGTCTGCTAAATAAACACATGTTTTGGTCGAACTGTCAAAACTTTGTTTACATTTCACCTCATTTACACTACAAAAGAATTCCCTGTAATATTTCACCGAGATATTACTTACGCAATTTAAATTTCTGGAAATATTTGCGCAATGCATCAGCTGGTTTTTTTTTTGGCAACCTTTCATCTTAAATGATTTGTTTACATTTAAGAATGCGTTTCCACACTTTTGTCGTCTACTTCATGAATTGTGTTGAGCTTGCAAGCATTTATCATTAGTTGCACTTGCGGTTGCAGCAAAATATTTTCTTGTGTAAAGTACCTTTACATAAACAAAAGACCATGTGATTTATTACCAAAACATTGCAGATATTAAACACTAATTACGACAGCAGCGCACTCACTCACCCGCCAGTAAGGCTGTCCAGAGCTACAGTTTTATTTTCTTTCTAAAATTAATTGTTTAGAGAAACTTCCAAGGTGAAAAAAGACAAAGCAAAAGCAAGAGAGAGAGAAAGGGGCAAAGCCCCTCCCCCCTCAGTCAGAAGACGGGGAGATTGTTTTTGTCAACAAACCCCACCCCCCCTGCCCAATGTCTATTGTTCCATTCTGACCCTGAGCTTGCACATGCAACGTAATTAAGATAACAGTCCCTACTGCAGTATGTCAAAATCCTTACTATCCACCGCACCGCACCACAACAAATGACGTCTCATATTTTTTGTCTATTTTTACGATTCAAATGAGATGCGAATAAAAACTGTGCGATGCAATGTTCACGAGTTAACCATAGATTTTCATGCAGTTTTTCATGGCTCTTCAAGAAGCTAAATGTAGGCTAGTTGAAATTCTCTAATTTCAGTCTTGTTTACAATTTTCTTCTAACCCGTCAACATCCTTTTCTCTTATCAATGGATGGAATATTGTTCTCGTTTGTTTTCTGTGGAAAGGATGCTCTATTATGTTCCTAAATGGATCGCAATATTAATATTTCCGATAAAATTACCCCGGTTGGTTCATTTACAACGGTTGGAAAAGTAATTAATTCATTATAAGCCCAAACATATAGCGATAGCGATGACGTGATAGTGGTAACATTCGGTAGCATTTGGTGACGGCGGTACCAACGAAATCGTCTAAAAATGTTACCTCCGTCACGGTTACCGACGTCACCAATCGGTGATAATTCCCGCGAAAAGTGCTCGCGATCAGGACGTATCGTCCTCAAGTTTGGTTTATGTTGAACCGGTCAATAAAAGACGCAAATAAATGTTGTCGTCGTGCTTGTCATCACTATCTTACATATATTAGAATTTGAGTTACCACTATCACACACAAAACCCTACGCATGGCTTCTTGTATGTCTAAAATTACTTTTTTTATCTTAAGTTGTTCAGTAGAGCAACAGGCGAACGTGAATATGCCTCAATGCCAGCCATTACACTATTGCGAGTTTATCAATTTCCTGCTAGAGCTTGGCACAAACTTGTAGTCTGCTTAGAAAGAATTGTTACTGGCATCACGCCCATAAGTCGGGACCAATCTTTGAACGCTCGCGATCTTTTTATCGTTGATAAATCAACTTGTTCCAAGTAATTAACAATAAATTAGACACAATGACATATAAAAAAATTTACATTCATAATTTTAAGAGACAAATAGCGGGTTTAAATCAGCAAGTGTTTTTTGTGACCCAAGGTCGGGGACACGTTACCGCCATCACATTTCCTTTATTAGGCCTATATACATTTTTTTACCAATATATATCATGATAAGTTATATGTTAGAATAATGTTATGGAAATTAAAATATAGATCAATATCAACAACAAAGAATATTTTTGAATAAGTTTTTGATTGAAATTACAGTTGTAAGTGACCAGGGACTGAAATTGCACCCCGATCAAATTTTGAACCAGCGTACTGTGTCATCTGCATACATAATTGGTGTATTTAAGTAAGTCTTTGATATAGGATAAGTAGTCACTGACATATATTATGAAAGAATTGGGCCAAGGATTGAACCTTGTGGGACTCCTCACTGTACTGCCAAATGGGTGGAAATAGCTGTTTGAGTTATTACATTCCTGGTTGACTTACAGGTGCTACAGCTTGGTATCATTTGTTTAGATATATTTTAAACCACTCTCCCATCCTGCCCTGTAGTCGAGAAACACAGCTGTAGTTGTGTCTTCTGCCTATGTGAGGTACCTCCTCCATCAATAAAACCTGTTGTGGCTGAGCAACCAGTTATGAAACCATATTGTTCCAGTGGTTTGTTTCTGCATAGGTGGTCTATTAGTCTGGGGAGCATAAGTTAACCTTTTCTACAATCTTTGAGAAAGTTGGGAGGAGGGAGATCGGCCTGTAGTTTTCTTCCTTTGATTTAGGCCTATTTCCTCATTTATACTTACATTCCATTGTACTACATATTCCCATCAATATTCCATGAAAATATCCCTACAACTTAAAATTCCTGGGAATATTACATCACTAGGTACCTAGGCCTCGATCCAATTAATGTTCATATTGTTGATCAACCTTTATGAACACTAATAGTTAAGATGGCCTATCCACATATCAAAATAGTTACCATCAGGGGCCTATTGCAAATTAAATTACAAGCTAATAAGGGCTATTGCTGATCTGTTACCAACTCTGAATGGATGATTTGCTGACTAACTTGAGCCCCAGGAATATTCTTTCTTTTTATTCAATAAAAGACTAAATAATTTAATAACTTGTAGTGAGAAAAGGTAAATTTTAAACGTATGGAGAATAAATTTGGCTATATAGTTAAACCTATCTTGCCTACAAAAATTTGTTTTTAGGCCTTACTTGACACTCATATTTAGAAATCACAAAGACCTTCGTAAATAACTTTGAATCTATAATTTCTGGAACACTTACCCTTGTTCTTAGGCATTACAAATAAGCTTCAAAGATGTTCACGCCTTGATTAATCAGTGAAAAGTGTTAGAAATGAACAACTATCTCATAAGCACCATAACGCCAAACTTTACAAAGGAAATGGTAGACAGTAGACAAGACGGAATACTACAAACGTCAAGTCTTGCTAAAAGTGAAAACGTCAATAACAACCAGTGTTTTAGTAGCTCTTATAAATATGTAAGAGTCTAATTTAATGAGCGTTTTAGCTTTATTTTTAATTTTGTGGTGGATAGATTCAATAATCTGTAAAATATTTAATTTAAATAACTAAAATTCCAACTTTAAGTGATCATTTGAACTGAATTAAGAAACGTCATAATTTCAGACAAAGGCAGCTAAAACAAACCATGGTGTAAATAAAAAAGAAAGGTATCTGTACAGTCAGCTGGTATGACCACCGGTCTGACACTTAAATGGAGCCAAGTGGTAAGCTTATTGGAGCGGGTTAGTTCGATGCACTTTATTAAGAATAAGAATAAGAATAAGAATAAGAATCCTTTATTGTCATAGCCTATGTACAATAGCATTGACAAATCGTCATTAATCTACAAACATATTAAAACAAATGAAAATTAATACAATAAATACAAAAAATATAAAAAATATAAAATCCCTGAACTAAGGTGCAATATCAGACATGTAATCTGCAACGCTGTAAAATTCTTTAGCAATTAAAAAATCTTTTAACTTTTTCCTGAATATAGTTACTTCTAGCTCTGATTTAATGTAAATGGGTAATCTGTTGAAAAGTTTTATGGCAGAAAAAAAGGTGTGTTTTTCAAAAAACGTTGTATTATGTTTAGGTACAACTAATTTAGAGTTGTGTCTAAAGTTGTAACGGGTGGTGTTACAGATTTCAAAAAAATGTTTGTTCTTCACCAAGAAAGAAAGGCAATCGTAAATATACAAACAGGGAAGTGTCAAAAGGTTATGAGTGGAAAATGTTCCCCTACAAGAATCTGTCCTCCCTAAACCAAACATCAACCTCACAGCCTTTTTTTGTAGACGGAAGAGTTGGAGGGTTCTTATTGATTCAGCACCCCAAATGGCAATAGCATAGTTTAGATGTGGGTAAATGCATCCAAAGTAAGCAGTACGAAGGATATTGAAATCTGAAAACAAGGATAATCTCCGAAGAACAAATATTCCAGTACTCACCCTGCTAGAAACCTTGGCAATATGCTGAGAAAAATCTAAGCGAGAGTCAACTATTAAACCCAAAAAATTGGCTTGTTGACAAAATTCAACCTCTGCTTCCCCTATAAGAACACTGGAAGTGAACGATTCAACAGAATTATCCCTCAATTTAAAGTCAATTATTTTTGTTTTTTCTGAGTTAATAGAAAGATTGTTATCAGCAAGCCACTGCAGAAGAAGATTACATTGTAAAAATGTGTCAATCTCAAGACGATTACGGGAAATATTACTTATACTAAGAGAAGTGTCGTCAGCAAATAGACAGAGATCAACACAGGAGACACTCTTTTGAATGTCATTAATAAACATGACAAAGAGAATCGGTCCCAGGACTGAACCTTGTGGAACGCCACAACCTACAACAGTTTCGTCAGAGAGGTGATATGAAAGCTGCCCATTACCATCTAGATGTGGAATTTCAACAGATTGCGTTCTATCTTTGAGAAAGGAAGATATCCATCCAAAAGCATTTCCTCGAATACCAATATGCTCGAGTTTATGTAAAAGTAAAGAATGATTAACCATATCAAAGGCTTTACTGAGATCAAAAAAAACACCGAAGACATTATTGTGCTCATCAAGATTTCTAGTAACATTAGAGATAAAGCTGTACATGGCATCAACGGTGGAAACCTTTTGCCTAAAACCAAACTGGTTTGTGAACAAGGTCTGGTTTTCTACCAAGAAGGGATTGAGGCGGTTTAGAAAAGCCTTTTCAAACACTTTGGAAAAGGTTGAGGTAATAGAAATGGGACGGTAATTATTCTGACAAAGGGTACTTCCTTTCTTGTGAAGAGGCTTCACAATGGCTGACTTTAATGATGTGGGAAATTTACCCTCTTCAAAAGAGGAATTGACCAGATGGCATAAGGGACGAACCAAAAGTTGTCCTACGGACTTGAGTATTTTTGATGAGATGCCGTCTTTTCCAGCGGCATTGCTGACTTTTAGAGAGTTAATAATACTGATTATCTCAGATTCACCAGTAGGCTGAATGAAAATAGATGAACAAGAAGCCGGAACAGAAAGTATATTGTTGAGCGCAACAGGATGAAGAGCAGAATTACTTGCTATTTCAGAGAAGAAAGTGTTAAAAGAGTTGGCTACTTCCAAAGGATCACGTAGCTGAACTCCATCAGAAGACTCAACCTGAATGTTTCTAAAAGGTTTGGGGCCTTTATTAGGTACAGTCTCATTTATAACATCCCAGACCGCCTTAGATTGATTAGAAGAACTAGTGAGATGATGAAGAACATTGTTTGCCTTTGCTGTCTTGACAACTGACCTATAACGCTTCTTCAAATTGAGATAAGCCTGCTTTAAAGGGTGTGTCTGATCTAAGTCCTTTGAAGAATAGTACAACCTCAATAAATCCTCCCGCATTGCGGAAAGATTTTTATCAAAATGAATTTTAGTGTAAGTATTCCTAGCCCTAACCTTGCATCTCTTTACAGGACAAGACAAATCAAAGTAGTAATTCAGAGTAGAAATAAAACAATCCATTTTACTATCTATACCAACTGAAGCATATACTTCATTCCATGACTCTTTAGATAACAAGATTTTAAAAATACGAATATTTTGTTCACTGAGGACTCTTTTTTGTTTCCATTTAGGTTGTTCAACAGAGAGCGGATTGATTAATTTTACATCAGAAACCTGGGCATGGTGATCCGAAATTCCAGAAATAACAACATCAGTATTCAAAAGTGACGGGCCAATATTACAAAAGACAAGATCTATAAGTGACTTGGAACCATTGAATTCTCTAGTATATGATCGGACAGTATCCCGCAGACCAAATGAAGACATCAACTCAGTTAATTTCCTTGATGAAGTATCATCAACGGACATGTCTATATTAAAGTCTCCCATGATGATGATTCTGGTGTAGGGTCTATCAAATGATTCCAGGCAGTCATTGAACGATTCCAAAAAAAGGTCAATACTTTCTACAGATTTGTGAGGTGGTCTATAAACAGAAATCAAAACATACGGACAATCGTCAAAAACAAAGGTTACAGCAGCAAACTCATAATAGCCCTCATTACAAAATCTAGTGACGTCTACAGACTGAAAGGATAGGTTATCTTTAATGAGAATACACACACCACCCTTATCCATACTAGACCGACAAAAACCAGAAGCCACTTTATAACCAGGCAAACAAAAACCGTTCAACTCATCCTGATTGAGAAAATGTTCTGACATGCAAAAAATGTTGGGAGAGGTTGTTTCTAAGAAAATTTCTATCATACACAGTTTAGCTAAAACCCCTTGAACATTCTGATGAACAATTCTCAGAAAATTTTTGTTTATCTGTGAATTACATGTTTTGGAAATTGGATTGTTAAGTAAATTTAAATCGGAAAGATTTCCCCCAAAATTCCCATCAGAACTATTTACCACACCAGACTTGGCCAGGATTGGTAGTTTAAAAAATTCCGTCCCAAACATTCTGACTCGGATGAGCCGACACCCCCCCAAGGCTCGGACATGGTGGATACGTCCAATGGTGACTGGACTATCTGCTCTCCGTCAGATGGTTGCAGGAGAGTGGAGACATCTCTCGGCGTCGTCAGGCTGTCCTCAATTGATGGAGTCATACTGAAGTCTAGGCGAGGTACTGCACCGCAAGTTGCTTCAGCATAAGTAGGCACGGCTGCAGCTTTACTAGGGCCGGTAGAAGGCTGAGAGATGGCTACTGGGATACTAGTGCAGTCTGGGTAGCTTTCGATTAGAGAGAAATCAACATTGTCCCTCTTTGTTACCAACTCAGACAGGTTATTGGACGTATGCGTTGGACGGTCAGTGATGAGATCAGGTTTCAAAACTGCTAACGAGATTCCTTTTACATATTCACAAAACGATTGTCCCAGCATTTGCTTTCCAGACTTCCCATAATGAAGACCCTTCCGAGTGAAGTTGTGTCGCTGCATTCTGGTATTCACTTCACCATAGACAACTGTTGACTTTCCACGATAGTTAGAAACTCTGTTCCAGATCGCTAAGTTAGCAAAATGAATGTCATTGTTAAGATGAGGAAAATCGTAGCGAAAAGGGATAGCACTAACAACTATATTAGTGTTTAATTCCGCTGTCAAGAGTAAGTCCAGTCCCTGCTGAATCGTTAGATGTCCAGGTTCATTTGGTCCAAAATCATTGGAGCCAGCCATTACAAACACAAAGTCTGCCATTGTGAAATCCTTTATGCATTTCAGACCCTCTCCAACCACGTGTTTTAACTTTGCCCCAGGTAATGAGTACACAAAAACCTCATAGCCTTCATCAAGTTCCCTGATATAGTGATATTCAGATGGCGTTGTAAAAACATGACTTTCTTCTTCTTCACTGATTCAGCCAATCAGAACGACGATAACGATCTGGTAACTTCCCGTTCCGTTTCCCTTATTTTCTGTCACGACGCGACGTGTACACAACCATAACGAGTTGGAATTAATTTGAGTGTGGGAAAATACCTAAAGTACGTTTGCCGTTTGCAGAAAGTTGTTCTAGTGTAAGTTGTTTCGTGAAATACTGTACTGCGTGATTCATGTTGTGCTTAAAGCTATTGATGGAAAATAAATACGTAGATGTTTACATAAAAGAACTTAATAAAAATTAACTAAGTTAATTTTAGCGAATTTCCCCTATAGGGAAGAAGCTATTACCGTAGGTCTCATGGTAAGACCTAAGCCTGAGACCATGATAACTTTTCGTTTTGGGGCCCCCAGAAGCAAAAAACACCATTCGTTCGAATTTATATATATATATATATCTATATATATATATGTGTGTCTGTAAGCACGATAGCGCTCGCAAAAATGGTCCGATCTGGATGAAATTTGGCACAGGTGTGTAAAGTAGTAATTATTCGGATGAGTTCGAAAACTAGCCCGATCGGACCACTGGAAGGGGGGGTAAAGGGGGGTAACACCCCCCAAAAATGGGTTTTTTTGGTTTTTCACATATAAAAATAAAAATAATCCAATTTTGTTTGGCACCATTGAATTCAGCTCGAAAAAACAAACAATTTAGTTTTTTGAATCATTGCTCTACGTCCATTGGTTACCGAGTTATTGAAAGTGGTAAACACAGTACGTTGTCCCTATGTTAACCTTATGGGAAATAAGTAAAATTCTATATCTCGCTTATTTCACAACATATCTTAATAAAACTTTGTTTGTGGCTTCATTCAGATGAGATCTAATGCATTTTAGTCTAAAATCCCCGATATTTCCATCTTTATGGCAGCAAACCTGCATACTCATTTCCCATGTTATCCTTATGGGAAATAAAAAATTCCATATCTTCCTTATTTCTTAACGTATGTTGATAAAACTTTATATGTGGCTTCATCTAGTTGAACTATACTGGATTATGGCCAAAAATACCCTATTTTTACTTTTTCATGGCAGCTAACCTGCATACTCATTCTCCATGTTAACCTTATGGGCAATAAAAAAAGTTATTTAGTTTGCTCATTTCTCAAAATATCCTAATAAGAAATGTCATGGGGCTTCATACAATTAATATCTACTTGATTATGGTTTAAAATACCCAAATCACCAAATTCCTGAGGCAGCAAACCTCTGTACTCTCTTTCCCAATGTTAACCTTATGAGAGGTAAATAAAATTGGATAGCTTTCTTATTCCTCAACATATCTTGATAAAACATGTTATGTGGCTTGATATAGTTTAGATATATTGGATTGTAGCCTATGATAACTCATTTTCAAATTTCTGTGGCAGCAAACCTGCATTTTTCCATACTAATCTTATGTAGAATAATTTATTTTTGAATAGCAATTGTGGGCATTAGGCAAGTCACAGGTTGAGGGGAAAGGGCTCAAATTAAATGTTTTAATGTCAGGGACTCAGGAAAAGTACTGTAATTTCTTAAAGTTTGCTAGAAAACAAAAAATAACATAAAATAACTGCCATTTAAGTAGCATTGGGATCTAAAACGTCTGCTTTGTTTACATTAAAACATGTGAGCTGATGTTTCATTCAAAGCCAGGTGGATACAGACATATGGTTTATTTAAAGGCCAGATAACTAAATATGTCAAATAAATGTACTATATCGAATACAGATTTTTACTGATGATGTTTATGAAATTTTTTACTCAAACTATAACAGCTGGTAATTTCTCTATAGGATTAAATTGGAAAAGCCAGCTGTTTTGAAGTTTTTAACATTGCATTTTTGTGCCAAGTATAGGCTATTATTTTTGTATAGCCTTTTGGTCCTAAAAGCCACTAGGAGAGTATTTTTGCACGCTTACTTTTGAATGTATATTGATTTTACTTGATGCGAGGCTTCATTTAAATAATTTATTTATGCACTTGAAATTCGCTGAGTATGCAGGACTGCTGCAACGGGGGTATTTATTAAGTGCTTTTATGTAAAGATCTACGTATTTATTTTCTATCAATCGCTTTAAGCACAATAAGAATCACTCAGTACGTATTTCGCGAAACAACTTGCACTAGCGGCAAACGCACTTAATCTAAACAAACCGGTAAAGTCATTAAAATTGAAAGTCTAGCAAACAAAACAAGAAAACGAAAATATGAACAAAGCAGACGACGACGATCGATATGTCGCATCGACGACCATCGATATATCGCATCGACGACCATCGATATATCGCATCGATCTTTTTAGTTCGTTGCACTTTATTCAGATAGCGCTGCTGTTCCCTTACCAGCGAGTTAACATGGGAGTGCCATCTCTTTACGAAGTTCATTATTACTCTATGGTATGACATAGTTGCTGGGCTCATCGGGCGGTTGCCTGCCATTTGACCGAATTGATAGTTGTTCGCCGCGACACTTGCCCACTTTTTAAAAATAAAATAAAATAAATAAATAAAAGCCTGAATTTGCTTGGTCGAATTGATAATTGGTCGTTGTGACATTTCCCCAACTTTTTAAATATTAATATTAATAATTAAATAAAATACCGAAACCACTTGTTCGAATTGATACTTGTTCGCTGTGACAGTTGTCCGACTTTATAAAAATATTATGTATTTAATCATTGAAAGTTGACCGAATTGATAGTTGCACTCCGTGACACTTGCCCACTTTTAAAAATGAAATTAATACAAATTAATAAAAGCCTAAATCCATGTGGTCGAATTGATAGTTGGTCGATGTGACAGTTGCCCGACTTTTTGAAATTAAATAATAATAATTTAGAATTTGTGTCATCTGACCGAATTGATACTTGCTCGCAGTGACAGTTGTTAGAAGAGAGGAGGCGGCAGCGCGGAGAGGGAGAGGACGGGGCGTAATGCCCCTATTCTCTGCTATTGGACGGCCCATGTGGGCATGTTCCCACTGGGCGAATAGGAGCTGGGCGCCCGGCCCACTCCCTCTCCTTGCTGCCCCCTCCACTCTTCTGCCAACTGTCACTGCGAGCAAGTATCAATTCGGTCAACTGTCACACATTTTAAATTATTATTATTTAATTTAATAAAGTCGAGCAACTGTCACATCGACCAACTATCAATTCGACCAAGTGGATTCAGGCATTTATTTATTTATTTTAATTTAATTTTAAAAAGTGGGCAAGAGACACGGCGAGCAGCTATCAATTCGGCCAATCGCCAATTATTTAATACTTAATATTTTTATAAAGTCGGCCAACTGTCACAGCGAATAAGTATCAATTCGGACAAGTGGTTTCAGTATTTTATTTAATTATTAATATTAATATTTAAAAAGTTGGAGAAATGTCACAACGACCAATTATCAATTCGACCAAGAGGATTCAAGCTTTTATTTATTTAATTTTATTTTTTTAAGTGGGGAAGTGTCACGGCGAGCAAATATCAATTCGGTTAATTGGTGGGCTCCCTCATCGGGCAGCCACAGTCTAGGAGAAAATTTTTTTCTATTTTTCTCCTTGACTGTGGGGCAGCTTTTAGAACTCGTCCGAATAATAACTAATAACTACATACTTTACATGTCTGTGCCAGATTTCTTTCTGATCGGACCAAGGCTACACTACATATACAGGCCATGCTGCAGGATTTATGACGTCAAACAAGTAGGCGGTCTGAAAGTCGGAGAACACAATTGAGGAGTTAGCTGGAAAAACGACCTGACGGTACGTCCTGAGTGCACGCTGGTTCCGATTCCGACTCAGATTCAGAATTCCGGCGCGTGTTCAATCTGAGACAGATTTTTTGTAGGTGGCCACAGTGGGGGCATGAAAGGCTTCGCCGACTAGGCGAGCAGGTAATGGAGTTGCCAATGTTGTGTACATTATTTCACCATTGATTGCACAGCAAATGTAATAAATATCTAATTTAATAAATGTCATTAATTACTTTACACGGCATATTGGTAATTTAGAAGGCCTCTGCGGAAAAGATGTCGGGGAGTGGTAAAAAACCACCAAGCAATTAATTACTTTACAATGGTAGCCTAAACGGCAGCAAAGCAAGCTTAACAACAAAGATAATTTATGCTCGCAACTTTGATATAGTCAGGATTTAATTTGTGTAACTTTATCTCAAGACTCTCTAGTTCGTGGAAATCAACAAAAAATATATTGAGATAGTGCGACGAGCAGATAAGGAAACAACAATGGACTTACAAAAAATTGGAGGCGCATTAGGAATATTTTAACTCTACAAACCCTTTTGGCTTACTGATGTATTAACTTATCATTTCAAATTTGACGTTTAGTTACTGTAACTTGAATTAGACCATTATTCTTTTTAGTTTGAATAAGCTGCTTTATCTGTAAGAAAACCCTTATTTTGTCTTATACACTAGGCCTACAGTCATTGAACATAAATTTAGAAGAATTGATCTTGCACAAATAGGTTGTTTCACTAACCTTCAACGCCGAGTTCCAGCGAAATTTCTTTCCAACATTTATCTACTATATCTCTGTTTGAATATGCTATGAGTATTTAACCCCATATTGGTGGTTTTCTCACAAAATGACAGATTAAAGCTGGTAAATCCATTAAACTGCTGAATTAGGCTTCAAAATTAAATGTTGCTATTAAAAATGGCGGCTGGAGCAATCGGAAACTGGAATCTGCAACCGGAATGAATAATACATTCCGGTGAGCAGGCACCTGCGCGCAAGTTCGGCTTCCGGCGGCCACTATGGCCCCTTCCGTTAAAATATAAGTGTCAATCCTGTCGCCGAAAATCTGAATCTGAGTCGGAATCGGAACCGGCGTGCACTCAGGACGTACCGTGAGTCGAAAAAACCTGTTTTGAGATAATCAGCTCCAAAAGTTTAACTAATTTTTTTTATACTATACATTTTTTCTAAGCTTACATAGAGTATAACTTTAGTAGGTCCATTTATCTAGTTTAAGAAGAATATCTTCAAACATATATAAATATTTTCCCAACACAGTTATTACGTAAAATATAGGGTAGTGTCAGGGGTCGTTTTTCCATAGAACAACTTTTTTACGCAGTATAGTTGTATTTTAACCCTTCATTTGTTATTTATAGGATAAAATAAAGCAACAACATGATCACAAACTAAGTTAAGTGTATTATTACATTACTTTTTCTAGGTTCACAAAACGGTTACAGTGGAAACTCATAAGCCTTATTACATTAGCCTACTTTTCTATGTTCATAATTTCTTGCTGTCATCCAGTCTGGCAACACTGATTAGTTCATCTCAATAATCTCAAATGAGGTTATGTCGTTTTTGTTATTTGTCTATGTTATTGTTGTTCAATTTGAATTTGAATTCAATCACTTGCAACGTTGCCCATTGTTTAGTTTAGACGGAATAATTTAAATTTCGAAAGATAGTTATTTATTAAAGTGACTGTTTTCGTGCACCTTCATCGTGCTTTTCAAATCACTAAAGGGTCGGGAATGATTGTCACCAATAAATAAATGTTTTATGACCACAGCTCACATACGCCTTGATGTGCTTGATTTGTGGGATTGATTGTTGAACTAAACTTAAGACCAGGTTTGTAAAATTGTTTTAATTAATGGTTTTCAAAAATCATTACCCAAGGATATTTAGTTTTTCTGAAAGGTTTGTCTCAATTTAACAAGCTTCAAATATCAGTCGGTATGAGTTTCAATACCTCTGATCTGGTGTCCTGACTGGTTATGTTTACTGTGTACTAGTGTTCAGGTTTAATAACTGAAATTTTCACTAAATTTTAACATGAGTAAAGTTCATTTTGTCAAAGAGGACGAGTATCACATTTGATCTTTTGTCATTCGTTTCTATACCTAGCAGACGATTCAACATCTGATTTCTAAGAAAACGATATCGAACTATTTACCGATAGTCAAAGTTCATTATATTTTTTGTTGACTGAACGTGACATCCGATTCCATTGTATTTATTATCGATTGTTTTGTTACTCTAAGAAAATATATTTATCGACAGTAAGTACAAATGGCAGATAATGATAAATTACGCAGGTAGGTAAGTTGTAAAGTTAGTTAATGATACAGTAGACGCCCTCTAGTTCGGCTTCGGATGGATCGGCCGCCGGATGGTCCGGCCGGTCCTAGGATGGTGACTCATATCCGTCATATCGCTACGCTGCACCGCGGGGGTAGGGTGACCAGATTGTTACCAAATAAAAACGGGACACTTAAAACTCCCCCCCCCCCATCCCCAATACAACACACCACACACCAAGGTGTTTAATTACACGAGGGTCTCCGTAATTTACAAATTTTGCAATTAAAGAAATTAAGTATCAAATTGCTTTTGAAGCTATTATGACCATGAATTTTATTTTACATTTATATTGAACTTATTGCAGCGCACAATTGTTACAGTTTTTCTTTAAGAATACAATAAATGGCATATAGCTATGAAAGGTAATTTTTTAAATCATCACATACTGAGGATTAAAAATAATCAAGTCACATTTTTAGGATCTTAAAATTTCATTATAAAATAAAAAAGATGTTCTAACAATAAATTATGTTGAAGGCTATAAATATACTGTAAAATTGTAGGATCAAATAAGTATCATGATTATCTTAAACTTTAAGTTCTTATCGTTAATTATTATGTTGGGAAACATCTATACAAATATTAAACAATAAGTTCATTAAACGTTTCAAGTTTTGTTATACTTGTCACTTGGTCCAGTCCTTTTTCTCTATTATAATTTAGTTGTAGAACTGGTAACAATCCATTTTGAAGTTGGTCTATGTGATACTTGAAGAAGAGCTTGAAGTGTGTGGCGTAAAACTAAAATCTTGTATAGCTTTGGTAAAAGTTCGTAATATTCTTTTATAACAGTAAGTAATGTGAGATGCCTCTAAATATTTAAGATAACGTTAGGTATGTTTTTTAATTCATAGCCTACTTTTAAAAAAATGGGACATTTAGACGTCCCGACAAAGTTTTTCGGGACAATGAAACGCAAGGTGAAAAAACGGGACTTCTCCGTTTTTACGGGACGTCTGGTCACCCTACGCGGGGGAATGACCTTCCTCAGGATTTATCCTGAATTTTTGGTTTCCGGCCGTAGAATAAACTATTTATGTCAGTTTAGTTTACAGGCAAGCTTGAAATTGAACACATTTGACCTCAAATAACAAACGATGTTGTTATCCTTTCAATGTAAGGACTTCACAGTAAGATTTGATCTTGGATTTTGTTTGCGTAACAGAAGAAAATAACAGGTTTCTTTAAATTTGTATAGGTTATGATTCTAGTAATACATGTAAATTAATTCGATCAAATAAATATGTTGGTGTATTTTTATAGTACATAATGAGTTTTTCTGCTCACTTTAGATCCTCAGTACGGTATCGGTAAAAACGTGCCTATCGACGAATGACACAATATGATAGTTTTGACAAGAGACGTCAAAATATTTTCTTTGGCAATTAAGCGCTGTAAATATGTTTAAATATCGTGTTTTGTTGATTTTTAAGCATAGGGTTTTGTTTTGATGAATTTAATAGGGTTATTTTACATTTTGATAGTAGATCCGGATAGTCCGGCCATTTTGTAGTTCGGCCGGTGGTCCGGTCCCGAGGTGGCCGAACTAGAGGGCGTCTACTGTAGTAACGTTTCAATGTACTTTTTAGCTAGCTTTATAATGTTTAATTTAGTTTTATTATTTTAAGGTATGTTTAAGGTATAATTTATTGTTCGTGAGAGAATCGAATCAAACAATTGGCAATGGTTTCGGTTATAGTTTTTATATATCGATGTTTCTTCATTGCTGATAGTTCTTGGAAAAGTACATAGATTAAGTTTAACATGATAGGTGGATAATTGATATCGGATTACAGGGGCGTACACAGGGGGAGGGAAATTGGTATATATCCCCCCCTCAAAAATTTTTGGGGATTTTGGTAATTTTTTGGGAAGATTAATATCTTGTTCGTAATGAAGGTGTTGGTATCACTAGACTTGCCGTAAAACAGAGAGCACTATACAGTAAACTCCCGATTATCCGCGAAATTGGGTGGCACGATTCAGGACTACAGAATACAAGGGCTGCGCCAGTCGTTTGATCTCAGCCAAAAGCCGACAGTGCCCAAACTCCCCTCCCTCCCCCCCACTGTGACGTGGCGGCGGTACTCAGCTGTTGGCGGCTGCTACTTGTCTGGCTGATACGGGTGGCTTTTCTATCGCCGGTTTTCATGTCCAGAAGTGAGATATATGGGTGGAACCTTATATATAGTATTTATAATCTTTATAAATTGACAAATCTTATAGTCTAAATATGTTCCAGATAAGACTTATGAATAATTTTTTACAACGAATAACTTAACGTATTTTCATAATTGTGACTTGAAAAAGTTAGTCGGCTACTACTTTTGTTATTTTTTGGTCAGGTAAGTTTCGTCTGCACAAAAGTTGTAGCAATGAAATGAACTGTACACTTTGTATTTAAACTTTTTTTCTAGCGCGTCTAGTTTTCCTAGAATCTCAGGTTGAACAGACCGGGGAGCTTGCGAAAAACCTGGGCGGGCGCGTCTAAACTCGAGCTACTGCTCCTCTGTTTCCATTTTAGGTATTTATCCCAAAGATGGGATACGGGACATTACTTGGAGAAATGAGGGATAAATTGGGAATTTTTTTCGTGGGATATTATATTACGTAAATTGGACACACTATACTGCTCGTACACGCTGTTTCGCACGCCTACACTCTTGTAAACAATTGTTGATCGTGTCGATATAAGTGTAATATTTGCCTATTTAGGTTTAGTTTTATTTGATAGACAGTTATTAGTTTAAAATGTGTTTAAATAATGGTGGCCTGTAGTGTAGCTTCTTGCAGAAACGACTCCCGAACTTCCACAAACGTTGTTTACCACGTGTTTCTGCAGAACCCGTCAGTGAAAAGTGCGTGGGTGATTAAATGTAAAAGACAAGATAGTTTTAATGTAAAAAACGGAAGAGTATGTAGCGATCATTTTACAGATAGTGACTACATCGATGATATAAAAAATAGAATTTTAGGTTTACCTCAAAAGAAAATTTTGAAGGAAGGTGCAGTTCCATCCATCAATTTGGGAATTAAAGCTGCTGAAGTAAGTGGTGTTAATTTAAGTAATGAGAGAAATTATAGATTACATAAAAGATGTATAACAAAATCAGCCTTAGAAAGGGAAAACTTGCTAAGCCCAAAGAAGACAGTAGGTCCTGCAAACTCAAGCTCAAATAAACCAAATGTAGACAGCTAGGATCAAACCGATCAAAATATTAGTACCGGTAGCTCAAAAACACCTGATTGTATAAATTGTAGGCCTAATAAAAATGTAATGCAAATCAAAGCTAAGAACAATATAACAATTAAGAGTTTAACCAAGCTATTTCTCAAGAATTATTAATTAAGAATTAACAAATCAATCAGTTTATAAGAAAGATTTACATCTGTACTTATTTATTGCAATTGCAATATAGGCTAAATAAAATTAACTCACGTTTGTTTTTTTATTCATAAAATGTTTAAAATTTTGTAATGGTAGGCTGGTTATTTGTAAGACATAATGGATAATCGTAAAAATAATTATAATATATGGAATTAATTATGCTAGACCCAATGACAGATCGGGTGTGACAGCAGGCGCGTCGCGGGCTCGCGACCGAAGTAGTCTCCTTTGTTCAACCTAAGTTTCTGTGAAAACTAGACGGGCTAGAAAAAAAGTTTAAATACAAATTGTAAAGATCATTTCATTGGCTACAACTTTCGTGCAGACGAAACTTGACCAAAAAATAAAATAAGTAGTAGCCGACTAACTTTTTCAAGACACAATAAAGACAATACAGTTAATTTTATCTTTATAAATAGTTATTTATAAGTCTTGTATAAAACAAATTTACACTGTTAGATTCCTGAATTTATGCAGATTATAAATATACAAGGTTTGACGTAGACATAATTTTTTAGAAGCATAGAGGAGTGTGTAAACAAGGCAAGACAATCATAGGCGCGGCGCGGTTGCCGTAGTGAGTCTGTACCGCTGTGACGTCACAGCCACTGCCGGCTGGCATCACATTTTAACTCCGCATGGCGCAGCCCTTGTATTTGGTTCGATTGGGTGCGATCACCGCGGATAACGAAAATCGTGGATAATCTGCAAGTGTTGAAAATGGGAGAGAATAAAAGAGAAAAACAATTTCAACATTAAAAATCAATTTATTTAATACAGTCAGGAGCGAACTCAGATTTAATTTCGGGGGGGGGATATCCTATAACGTCGCGGTAGGCGAGTATCGCGTCACAATAGACGAATATGGACGTCGCTGCGCCGCGGTAAACGAATATCAGAGCTCGTAGCAGATCTTGTCTGGCTACGTTGCGTGAAAGAAAACCAAGTTTCGCGTCAAATCAAACCTAGGCAGATTTGTGATTAATCTGTCAAATTTCGGGGACCAAACTTTTTCCTGTGGTCAGATTTGACGTACCACTATTATGAGATTATTACTAGCCTACGATGCTTGCGTGTCCATCATAGCTTTGCGGTTGCGTTCTGGGTCTTGAGAATCACTACACAAGTGAGAAAACCCGCATTTTCTAATTTTATTCATCAACCTCGCTCGGATAATTTAGGATCCGATAGGCCTATTCTTCAAAAAATATACTTCAGGTCTGGAAGCTCCGAGGCGTGCAATAAATGAAAATGTGAGATATAGTTTTTACTTTGGAATTAAATAGAAATAAATTCTTTTTTATCAAGGTTATGGTCGTATATTTCTTGAATTGCTTTCTCATCTGTCCTTTAGTTTTAGGCCTACTATATAAATATGATATTTCTTTTATTGTGTAAAAAACATTTTGCAAAAATTCTAATGTAATCTAAAATTTTCAGAATCTAATCCAACTTATGAGCAGCCTCAAATTATTTCAAATTCCGGGAGTTATCTTGTTTGATGTTATGCCTCTAGATTGCCTAAAAACGCCAATTTACAGTTGTAATTATGAAAATTTCTCGGGGGAGGGCCCCCGTACTCCCCTCCCGTTGGGGGCTACGTAACCCCCCCCCCCCCCCGGCCACTGGTGTATCCCCCTTGAAAATAAATCCTGCATACTCCACTGTCGGATTACCTAATCTGAAACAGAACACACTTATGCGGAAACAAAACCAATCTTCGCTCATGTTAAATTATACATTGATAAGTTCACTTACTAAACCTGAGAAAAACATATAAACAATACTTAGTATCAACATAACCTGTAAAGGCAGAAGATCAGATATGAAACTCGTACCTCGCACAGTGTATTCCAACTTGCTGCTGCCCAAATCTGGCACCGATATCAACTAAGAATTTATTGTGTTTGGTTGACTCATTTGATATAGGTAGGCCTAACCTACTGATTTGAGAACCATCAGTAAAGAAGAAGAAACATTGAACCACCACTAACCAAAATCTAGGTCGTTTACCTCATGATTCTATTAAAATAAAATATATACATTAAGCATTTAATGCATATTAAGCTTATATACGTTAGCTTAAAATGTATACATGGGCATATTTAATATAATTGCATTAGGCCTACAGTATAAAAGTTGATAAGCTTTATCATGAAGTTCATTTTTAACAGCCATAAAAGATTATACAGTATGGTGAGAAAAATGTTGCGACTCCACGTTTTCCTAAAGCCCAATATTGATTTCTGAATCCCGTCCAATTGGTGTAAGTGTGATCAAACTAAAAAAGTTGTGAGCGAAATTAAAATGAAATTTTTACTTTGATTCTCATTTTTGTCGATGGCATCTGTTGTCAACATGTAATCTCAGAAATAGTTGTGAACATTTTTTCATCAACTCTAGTGTACACACGGCTTTACTCATCTAAGGTAACCAAAATAGTAAGTAGCTAAAATAAACGATCATGTTCACAGTATGTTGTGCATTTAAATTGTGATGAGGAAAATAAACGATTATGTTCACAGTATGTTGTGCATTTAAATTGTGATGAGGATAGCCAAGGTAAATAACACATTTTTTATGATAATTAACTAACTCTATGAATCCAGGTTTAATTACTTCCCCTCATCATGATTGGAGGAGATGAAGAAGCCCCAGAAGAGCCCCAAGTGGATCTTCTGGACGAAGAACCAGATACGACTTTGTTGACCACTTTCCAAATCAAACCGGGCCTAGATGAAAAGTGGGTATAATTGGGGTACTTTGGTATTACACGGAGGCCACTATTTTTAGAGAGATTTTTTTTATTGGATACCAAAAATAACTACATAATTGGAAAGAACATACTTTAATTGATCCTAAAGAATCTAAAACTTATTTGAGAAATCATCCGGCATTGCCTGTGAAATACTAATCGTTAATACGTTTAACTGTAGAAAGGTTTTCAAATGTTGAGTCTGTGGCTAAAAAGCACAAAATAACCTATTATGCCTAAAACAAATTTGTATATTTTCAACACTTCAGTTATTTAAAGGCAGGCTACTTTTGAATGAAAGAAACGATTATTCCAAGAAAATATACAGCTTTACAAATATAATCCAAAAAACATAAGTCTATAGCAAGTGCAAAAAAAATTAAGAATTTTGTTACAATTTTATTTGGCTGCTAAAGAAAAAAAAGGCAGCCAAATACTTTCTCCCCCTATACATATTATATGGAGCAAGTATTGTTTTTGTCAAAACTTTTGAATTTGAGTTGTTTGTGGTTATATTTGTTTTAGTGCTCCCTGAATCCAAAAAAGTGGTTTTTGGAGTGGTGTGTGTGTGTGTGTGTGTGTGCGCGCGCGCGTGTGCGTGCGTGTGCGTGTGCATGTGTGTGTGCGTGAGTGAGTGAGTGAGTGTGTGTGTGAGAGTGTGAGTGTGTGTGTGTGTGTGTGTGTGTGTGTGTGTGTGTGTGTGTGTGAGTGAGCACGAAAAATGGTCCGATCGGAATGAAATTTGGCACAGGCATAAAAATTAATAATTATTCAGGGAGGGTAAAGGGGGATAAACCCCCTCCAAAAATAGGTTTTTCTCAGAGAAAAATAAAAATAATCAAATGTTGGTTAGCACCATTGAATTCAGCTCGAAAAAACAAAATATTAGCTGATTCAAAGAATTTTTATCTTGGTAAATGGCCTTGAGGTGTCAAATGTTTATTTTATTTTGTTTAATTCAACAAAAAAAAATAAAATGAAATATTAGTATTTTGAATTATTGCTCGCTCTATATCCATTGGTTACCGAGATACTGAGAGTGATAAACACAGTATGTTGTCCCAATGTTAACCTTTTTGGGAAATAAGTAAAATTCTATATCTCGCTTATTTCTTAACATATATTAATATTATCCCTGTTGCAGCAGACCTGCATACCTAGCGAATTTCAAATGCACAGTACATATTTCAATCCAACAAAGCGAGATTTGACATGTTTTGGTAAGCTTCATAACAATAACATGGGGAATGAGTGTGCAGGTTTGCTCCCATGAAAATATCGGGGATTTTATACTAGGTAATAAACATT
This sequence comes from Flexamia atlantica, assembly GCA_035578135.1. Classification (NCBI taxonomy): domain Eukaryota; kingdom Metazoa; phylum Arthropoda; class Insecta; order Hemiptera; family Cicadellidae; genus Flexamia; species Flexamia atlantica. Next base: position 87,668,571 of record JAQJVK010000001.1, read on the forward strand.
CAAATTCAAATTCAAATAACCTTTATTCATTAAATTTGTACAAATTGTTAGGATACAAGTTATACAAATGTAGAATGGTGTCAATCACAATAGCACAATAATTATACTATTACAGAAAAAATAACATAACACTTAAAACTTAAAAATTGGCCTCAGTAAACTCATCAATGGAATAGAATCCTTTTCCAGTTAAAAATGATTTTAATCATTAAAAAAAATGGTTTTAATCATTAGATCTCAAATGGCTTCATCCATTTATTACCTCATAAGACCGGGATGCAGCACTGGCTGCGTGTTTTAACCTTGTGCCATTCGGCACGGCAACTGTAATGCTACTCCCGAGCCAAGATGAATAGAATAAAACCAGGTGGTTCCATTTTAACCCGTCATCACTGACCAGCTGATGTAGACGTAAATACGTCATCTAATTGCTTTTTCTTCAATTGTATTTTAGTTCAGAATTCACAGCTGGAAGTAGATGTGAATGCGTCACAAGAACAAACGTTAGTTACGGGACCACCTATTTTTTTCTACTCATCTTGCTCCCGAGCATCGTGCTGCCATTGTCTAACACAACAAGAATGTGGATTTTATTGTTAGAAAAATATTGGTAACAAAAGGTTTCAAGAAAAGGATGGTAATTTTTAGGCAAATACAGGAGAGAAACTATATTATTATTCCAAGTGAAAATATACGAAAAACATAAATCTTCTTTAGAAACAATACAGTTGTTGCATACTCCATCCGTAACCTCTACCAACGTTTTTTTTATGTAACAAACCTACCTCCTCAAACAGCCATTACAAATCAGGAATTTACGAAAGAATTTGTAAAGACAGCCCCAAATTCTACTGTAACGCCCTTTAAGCAAATGCGTAAAGAGCATGCTGTGGAACCTCTGTTAACCGTCACCCTTGGGACTGAGGGTGTGGTGGTTAAGAGAATAGATGGATAACAAAAATTTTATTATAAACCTGAACAGTAAGTGTAGATTTAATATATTTTGGAAGAAATTACACCTTGTATAAGTGGATAATACATATTTCTTATTAAATTACAAACATGCAAGCGTAAAACAGAACTGCTATACTGTAAATTATACTTGTTCAATGTTTTTACGGTGTCTGTTACGACACATTAAAAATACAGGTGCGGTGACGGATAACAGAGAGTGATGGGTAAAAGAGTGACGGTTGATCGAGGTCCCACTGCATACCAAAAAGATCACAATAACAATCCAGTTGTTTAGGATATTTAAGCCTAAGTACATAATAGTAAATTAATGAAAATCATAGTAATTCTGTCTAAAAGCTTTAAGCTTTAATGTTATGTGAAAAAAAGTTCTCCTTGTACCAAGAAATTAGATTAAACCTTGGCGCATATAACATCTTGAATTAGCAAACATTTTTTAAATCAAATACCTTTGTATATATTGAAAAGCTCAAATTATAGAAGTTTAAATTTGAAGAAAAACAAAGATACAGTCGACTCTCGCTAACACGAACCTTGATATCACAAAATCCTCGATATCACGAATTATTTTTAATCCCCTTGGAAAAACCTGTCTAACACGAATAAATTACTATACATAACACAAACTAATTTTCAGGTTATATTTTACCTCTATAACTTGAAGGGACATAATAATTACCTCTATAACTCAATGTTCAGTAGATAAGACGAATTCGATTTTCGCTTTACCTCCATAACTCAAAGTTTACCTCCACACCAGGAAGTTTTCAGAATGGACCTCTGTAATATGAAATCCAAACGTTCAGGATACAACCTGTCGGTGGATCATATTTTATCAGTATTGATCAATAAATTATGATCGATACTGTAATTGTTTTTACAAAGAGGAGAATTACAGACTTTTTAATTAGTGGAATTAATAAAAGTTAAAAGTTTATTTTTGTATCTGTAGGGGATACAGTAAAGTTTCTTTATAGTATTGTTTTAATAAAAATTATGATCAATACTGTAATTATTTTAACATGTTAAAGCAGAGGAAGACTACGGAATTTTTAATTAGAATTAACATGATCTCATCTGTTTTGTGTTTTGCAGGTTATTTGTCGAAGATGTAGGGAATAAACTACATTTTTCTTTACCTCTCTATCACGAATTTTCATTTGGTTTACCTCTATAACTCGAACTATGCCTTTGACGAACTATACGTAACACGAAGAAAAATAGCAGTCCCGTGGAATTTCGAGTTAGCGAGAGTCGACTGTATGAATGACACTGGAAGGAAGAAAGAACAAGTATAAATCACCTGACTGATTCATTACCATCTGCAATGCTTGATTTGAGGTGGAACGGTGTTCCAATATACATTCTTTTTTTCACTTTCACTGAATTGATTGGTAGCTTTGCTGTAGAAGCAATGGCAGCAAGTTTGTTGCAACAGACGAGTTGGTAATCGGTGGTAGCAACTTGGCCGCAAAAGATGATCATGAATAATTGGACAGAGTAATTTTGCTAAAAGAGACCAAGAGACCATGCGTAAAACAAGAATTCACTTGAACCTTCACCTTTTTTGGGTTAGTCTCGAGCTGTGCCGAACATTTAACACTTGTCAAAAAAACTTGCTTGAAACCCCGCAAAAGACTGGTTATTTTTGAAAAATTAAAAATTTTTAATTATGCTTTGTCAGTTTTCATTCTGTTCATAAAAAGTTAGTGTTCAATTAAGTATGACTGCTTTCAACCTAATCTCCTTACACAGATGGACAATGATTTTAGGGGAAGGGGAGTTTGAGGTGAGGGAAGGGACCGTATTGCTCAGTTGGTTGTAGTTCCGAAACCTCAATTTTTACCAAAGTCACTGGTTATCTGACCTGTGCAGGCCAGTTAAACATTAATTTTATCAAATTGTAACAAGTTCTTAAAAAATTATCTTGAGAATCTTCAACTATTTGACTGTGATAACTTAGTTTTTTAATTACAAATCAAAAAGTAATTAACTTGAAAGAAGGTATTCTGAGGGATGAAACATGTCATCTTAGTGATTAATAAAAGATTGGATAAGGTTTTTAATTTTCTTACCTTTGTAATAATTTCTTGTTTTAGATTTAAACCACAACATGCAAGAGAAATGATTTATTCAGTTCTTCAAGAAACTCTAGGTGATATAGAATACCCTGAAGATGAAAGTGAGAAGAAAGAACTTCTCAAAACCTTAGCTGTAAAAATAAAGCAGAAGTGTAGAGGTTAGCTTTTATATCATGACATTGTACTATAGCATCAGTTCAATTACGAGGCTCTTCCAGAAAGTAAAGGACGTTTTGTTACACATCTAGCCCTGTTGCACTGACACCGCGACTGAGTGTGCGATCTAAAGGTCCTCTCCTGGACTCAATTTTAGCAAAGTCTCGTTGCCGACCGATTTCACATTTCCTTCTTACAGCTTTTCAAAATAGCGGTGTCAACTTAAAATCCCGCCGAATGTGAGTAAGATTTTAATGGGGTTTCGCGCCCTAAAAAATTTATTCTGTGAGTTCCTAGAGGAGAAAAAGGTAATCCTGAGTCTATTGTGAGGCCCTATGATAGCTTGATATGCCATTGAAAACATGCAACATGGATAAATCCAATCGCAGGCAAGGGTGTTGCTGATCCACGCCGATGCAGCACCCACCCCATGCAGCAGCTTCACAGAACTTTGCCGCCTCAAGTGCAACATTTTTAGACAAACCCTGTATAACCAATGTACAGGGCAATATCAGTCAGTCTTAAGCAGAGGTGTAGTGGTAAATTTTCTAGTGTGGGAACGCCTAATATATTTGTCAAATTCCCTGCAAGTTAAGATAGCTTTTCCCTGAATGCGAACACGATGCGCATTAGGCTATGTATTTTAAGCTCACTGAATTTACTGAGGCTTAAAGAAACTATTTAATAAATTGGATGATTTTTGGAAAAGCAAAATATAAAAATAGTAGTTTATCTTTTTATATTTAACTAACCTTATATTTTCACAAAAGAAGTTATTTTAGAAAAGTTTATTAATTAAGTTATATACTACTTTTATGTACATTAACCCCCAAATTAGCAACATACACAACCTAACCTATTCTATTTTGGGCTTCTCTCACCTTGGTATTTGCTGCAGAGCTGTTTGTTCAATATTCTGTTGAAACGGTGATATTTCAACGCCGTCAATAATTGTTCTTAACACTTATCACATAAAACACACATATTTACACACATAACAGTCTCTTACTACCCGATATTTCGCGGAACCAAAACAAACGTTCCGCGTCTTCAGGGGGGGTTTTCCCTAATTTTTGAAGTTGCCCGCACTTCCCGGTCACGCACACGCTGCGAGCGCCTGACGACAACTCTTTTGGAGGTTAACGACAACGTACATAAAAGTCATTGTAATTAATTACCTACCCTGTTTTTTCTCTGTTTTATGGATTGAATTTATTTTAGTTCTCTGCTTTTTTACTTGTATAGAATATGTAATTTAAAATTAGGTTGTGTATTCTAATTTTAAATGACATTATTTTTGTAGGTGAGGTAGAATTGTCAAACCTATTCTATTTTGGGCTTCTCTCACCTTGGTACTTGCTGCAGAGCTGTTTGTTCAATATTCTGTTGAAACGGTGATATTTCAACGCCGTCAATAATTGTTCATAACACTTATCACATAAAACACACATATTTACACACATAACAGTCTCTTACTACCCGATATTTCGCGGAACCAAAACAAACGTTCCGCGAAATATCGGGTAGTAAGAGACTGTTATGTGTGTAAATATGTGTGTTTTATGTGATAAGTGTTAAGAACAATTATTGACGGCGTTGAAATATCACCGTTTCAACAGAATATTGAACAAACAGCTCTGCAGCAAATACCAAGGTGAGAGAAGCCCAAAATAGAATAGGTTTGACAATTCTACCTCACCTACAAAAATAATGTCATTTAAAATTAGAATACACAACCTAATTTTAAATTACATATTCTATACAAGTAAAAAAGCAGAGAACTAAAATAAATTCAATCCATAAAACAGAGAAAAAACAGGGTAGGTAATTAATTACAATGACTTTTATGTACGTTGTCGTTAACCTCCAAAAAAATACCATACAAAACCTCATTAAAAAAAACATATTCTAGACAAGTAAAAGCAGAGAACTGAAATAAATTAAATCCATAAAACATAAAGCAGAATGATTAATTACAATGAAAGTTCATTGACAGATTGACAAATCAGATTTACAAGTAATCGGCAAATGACATTTGTCGCTTCACCTACATTGGCATTTGTCTCAAAACATAAGCCTCTTCTGTAGTACGCTTATGTTTTGACATAAAAAAATATATATTTTTTATACTCTTTAATTAATGTTTAGAAATATAGGATTTTTAGCTATTTCCCCGGATTTTCCCTGAACGGGGCACTGGGATTTTCCAGGGTTTCTGAAAACCAGTATGGGAACGCCGTTCCCACGCGTTCCCGCACCACTACACCACTGGTTAAGTGATTACCTTTTTTCACGGTTAAGGGAATTTTTAGGCAGGAAAATGTTTGCAAATGTTAAGGAACTGAGAGAAGCAACATTATTAAGTCAAATAAATTTGGCAGGATTTTCAAAGGACACTGCCATTTTGAAAAGCTGTAAGAATGAAATGTGTGGTCGGTTGGTAACAAGACTTGGCTCAGATCGGGACAAGGAGTGGAGGTTTAGGCCGCACAATCAGTCACGGAGATTAGACCACTGGGATGAATCCCCTGTAGGGACAAAAAATTCTTTACTTTCTGGATGCCCTTGTATATTCATAAAGCAGAATCTCACAAACTCAACTTTGGTTAATCAAAGTTCCATTATTGATTTCAATGATTTTGTGTGAGTTCAACATTTTGGATAACTTGACACCTTGGTTTCTCACTCCAACTGTGTAATTTTTAGCATTAAGGGCAGTAGCGTTTGAACGTTTGAACCCTATTGCCATTTTCACGTGATGGCCTTATTTCCAAGGCCATCACGAGGGGGAGGGGCAACGGGGACAGTTTGCCCCAGATCCCAGGGGCCCCTTGGGGTGTACGGTGCGGTGTACGATATAGTACAGTTTGTTTAAATATCGGAATATCGATGCAGTGGCCAGTTGAAAAGTTGGTGAAGAAAAAAGCATACTCATATTCAGGAAACAAATATTTAAAAAAATCAAGTTTTAAGAAGAAACAAATGAGCAGATCTTCCCGGGCTTGCTTTCAGTCAGTGGATTATTTGGAGAAATATTTGTTTTTTGTGAGTTTTGTTTCGACTGGCATTACTGACTCAGCCCTTACGACTTTAAGCTCAGTGTTCCCCGCACGTTCCCGACTGACCGCTCGCATTGTGTCGGGACCGTGTGTCGTCTGATTGTACAGGGTGCCCCATAAAGGAATGCACTTTTACTTTAGGGAAAGCCGAATGTCCAAGAGAGATAAGATAAGGAGCTTATCAGGGCTTTGTAGCCATGCCCATGGAAAATCATTTGCCATGGATCGCTTTACCGGTGAGCAGCGTGCTTTTTGTGTACGCGAGTATTACAAAACCGTTTCTTATGTGACAGTTCGACGACACTTCTACGCTCAATAAAGACTTCATGATCTTAACCAAACGCCATCAGTTAACATAATTAAATGCTGGGTGCGCAAATTTGAAGCTACAGGATCAACCATGAACCCTCGTCCCATTGGCCGCCGTAGAGAAGTGCGTTCTGAAGAAAATATTGAGCGCGTTCGAGAAGCTGTGGAGGATAATCCAAACCGATCAGTAAGAAAACACGCTGCTGCTTTGAATATCCCCGAACCAGTATTCACTGCATTTTGAAACAAGATTTGAAGTTACATCCGTACAAAATACAGTTAGTGTAGGCATTGAAAGAGACTGACTACCCACTTCGGCTAAACTACGCAAATGAGATGCTTCGTCGTTTTCGAAATTTCAATAGCATAATCTTCAGTGATGAAGCACATTTATATCTCGATGAATATGTAAATAAGCTAAACTGCCATTATTGGTCTGCAGAAAATCCAAGGGAGAAACACCAATGGCGTTTACATTCCCTGAAGATAACAGTCTGGGTGGGTATGACTCAAACAGGTATCATAACGCCGTATTTCTTTGAGGATAACCAAGGGAACACTCTGACAGTAAATTCCCTGCGTTACATTACAATGATTAATGATCATTTACAGCCCTTCTTGCAGACGTTACCTCGAGCTAACAGGTGAAAAACATGGTTCCAACAGGACGGAGCTACATGTCATATGTCATACAGCAGAAGACTCCATGACTGCAATAAGGCAGCTGTTTCCTGGGAAAGTCATTTCCAGATTTGGTGACATCAACTTTCCTCCAAGAAGCCCTGACCTTACCCCACTAGACTTTTTTTTGTGGGGATATCTAAAAAGTCGGGTGTACAACAACCCTCCTGCTACCCTCGATGAGCTGAAGCAAAATATTCGTGAGGAAATCGAAGCCATCCCACCAGAACTCTGCCGTCGAGTCTTCGCAAATGTAAGGTTTCGTTTGGTGGAGTGCCGGCGCCGGAGGGGTCTACATCTGGATGATGTAATCTTTCACAAATAATATCCCTGAAGTGTACTACCAGGTAATCTTGCAACATTTTCTGTAAATAAAGCCATTTTTCTGTTTTCCTTGTTTTAAAAGTGTATTTCTTTCTGGGACACCCTGTAGCTATTACTATTTGATACTGCTTACTGCTTCTAGTGGATGATATGGTTTTTGCATGATTGAAGAATTGATTTGGTATAAAAAAAATAACTGGTATAGAAAAACAATAGTGAACAGAGAATCAAATCTTTTTTATCATGACTGCATAAGTTTGCCAAAATCTAATCCAACGTATCTACACCAGGCTGATTTTAAGCCATGAATTAAGAATATACCAAAAAACAGTAAATGGGGGTGTAATAAAACTAGATGGAAGTGTTAACTCCGCTTTAAAGATCCTTAACCAAATATTTGATAAAAGAATTCAAATTAATAATATAAGGTCTATTTTTTTTATTAATACTATAAAAATAAAGAATTCAACCTGGGTTTCCCAAATTTGTGTTGCCTTAAAACTGATAGTTTTGCCAGTCGCAGTTGCCTTTGGGGAACGTGCCTTCAGTCAGATGGTTTTGATAACAACAAATAAGCTACGTTCTGCAATGGGCAAAATTATTTAAATCACTTACAGTAATAATATTAATATTGAGTATTGAACATGATTAAGTTAAATCAATCAAGTTTGACGACCTAATCAATGATTTTGCAATGTCTAAGGCCAGAAAATAAATTATTTAGAAGTTTAGGCCATAACTTTCTTTATTATACTATAAAGTTAGGAAAGGTCTAATGTATTTTATATGTTCTTTTCCTGGAATCATATGATTACACGTTAATTTGCGATTAATTTTAGCAAAATGCAATAAATATCATAGTATATTATGATGTTATGTTAAAGTCGACCTAAAAATAAATAAGTCCTACCTAAAAATTATTCTGGTTAATACTAACTTCCATATCAATTATTAATCTTAGGCTTTACGATTTAACAATAAAATGAGTAAATGAGTTTGCAATGAGTACAGTAGTTATTTTAAAAATTACTAGGGGATAACTCTGGCTTTGCCCGGGAGATTATTTTTTTCTTCTCGTATTCTTGTTGTTTTTTTAGAGCTGCATTCTGTTAGTAACCATAGTCACTATTTCTAATGGTAACCATGTCAACTATTTAAAGTACTCCCAAAATCCTTGACATAGGTCCCTTTAGAACGATCCTGGGCCTAAGTCCTTAAAGATATCAAAACCAAACAATCATAGTACACATAATAAGATTCCAAGCTTTAATTCGACACCAGGATCAAGTGTCTACGACATGTAGTTTTGGCTGTAGCCCAAAATATACCAACACGCAACTCTTTATATATATTTATATGTGACCCGCCAAGGGAAAAGGGACCTTATCTTCCCAGACAAAATTTTACAGGATTGCAGGTTTTAGAGGATAGGATCAAAAAAACACATTTTCTGATTTTCATTGTTTTTTACTGTTCATATGGTCCAACAATATTTGGTCCTTCTTACACCTGAATTTAACTTTTAACGTGGTTAAATTAATTTTTTTCGAAACCCTTGCAATCTGGAGAAAGGGGACCTTGACTTCCCAGATGCTATTTTAACGCTTTGAAGTGAAGAAAATCCGAGAGTTCTGTGATGAATAAATGCAGGACTTGCTAAGCTCTGATCCAGGAATCAGATCAATAAAATATACAGGATCTTCAAAAAGAAGTATTCGACGGCGTAGCTTTTGGTTCATGTGAATTTTAAAAACAAACATAAATGTACTAGAAGGTCAAAAAATAAAAACGTGAGACTCAGACACCTAATATAATATAATATTTTGTTAAGATTTTTTAAATAAATTCTTATTTGAGTATAAAATTAAAATTAACTTTAGTTTTTATCATGTAACAAGACGGTTTGTCTTTAAAGTATTGTGTTTTTTTATTACTCCCATCTATCTAAGCAGCATTTGACACAAAATGCAAACAGTTGCCACAAATTCAATGATGGATCCATATTCAGCTTTAAATTTTCTGACAAAATTATACATGAAACATAATAATGTAAGTAGTAACAAGAAAATTGAAGCTAGAAATTTATAAAACTTTAGACCTCGATTTCCTAAAATTGATGTTTTTAAAATTTATAACTCAGGCATTTTTAATGATATTGTGAAAGTTCTTTCAACAGTTTTTTTGGTGTTAAGGTGTATAAAATGTGACAGGGGATAAATTGTATTATTCAAACTTATTATTTTTATCTCAGGGTTCTCAATAATCTCAGAGTGAGTTCTTCGCCATTGCTTGATTCACTTAGGCCTAATAATCCCTTAAAATATGTGTTTAAGGTCACAGCTTCAGCCAGAGACCGAGCAACGCCTTCGTATGTTAATGTTTATCCAGCCGCAGCATCAATTAAGATGCAACAGCTATTGCTGGACGTGTTCAGTGTAGATCAAGGCCGCAGCATCAGTTAAGATGCAACAGCAAGTGCCTTGGGTTTGTGCTTGTACTGTGAGTGTCACTAATTGTGTGTTAAATTCAGCAGCAGCATCAATTAAGATGCAACATCAAGTGCCGAAAGCGTAGTCAGGGCCGGATTTAGGACTTTTGGGCCCCTAGGCTCACTTAGTGGCGCGGGCCCCCAGGGTAAGAGTGACCAAACATCCTTTTAGGAGGACATGTCTTCGATTTAACCATTGCCCTCCGTCCTTCTCGACTTGTCGATCGCTTTGCGGCCTACAAAAGAAGCCTTATCTCGTTATTTTTGTGGCCGTCAACATCTGTCATTTATATATAGTCTCTTGCTCTTTTGTCATATTTTCTGACCACATTGCGATCGGGAAATCTGTCGTTTATACTGTAGATGGAAAATCTCAGTAGCATTGCGGTCATATGTAACGCGGTAGACAAAACTCTCAGCCATAATACCGCGACTGGAAAATCTCATTGCCATATTGCGGCCGGAAAATTGTCCAGTGGTTCCGTGGCCTGCAAATCTCTTGGTCGCATTGCGGTTGGTGAATCGTTTGACAAATCGCGTCCAGTAAATTTTTCAGTAGCATTAATGTAAAATTGGTCTATTTTACATCAAAGATAGTAATCAAGTATTAGATTTAAAAGCTACATCGCTGATTTCACTGGTCGGGATTTTTTATAATCAGGAAAGTTAGGAAAAAAGTTTGAAATTTCATATTTTATGATATGACAATAACAAACAGCTCTTAGCTAGGCTAGGCTATATCGTGGCCTGCGAACAACGGTTTTATGGCTGTCAGTAAATCTCTCAGGCATTTAGCGGCCGTCATTTAGCAAACAAACCTCAGCGTCTAACACATTTTCAAGGAGAGTGTGTTTTAAATTGAGCCATAGAGAAGAGGTCTGAAAATCTTGCTCTCCCAATCAAAATGCTGAAAGTACTCCCATGAGTATCATGTTTGCTTAACTGTGGTGGAACCAAAACTTGTGACGTCAATCATAGACCAATATCAGGTTCTGCAAGATCTAGTTAGCCTAAAAATGAGGTCTCAGTAACATTCAAAACCCAAATGGTCAAGATTAATTTTTGTTCTAGCTGCAGGATTATATATATGTTTCCGGCTTCCAGTCTTCAAAAGACGTCACAGTTTGTTAACATTTTCGACTGAGATTACCTGAATACTATTATTATTCTCTTCTCCTATACAGACCCTACCCCCGCCCCAAGAACTTTGCGGCCGACAAAGCGGCGCCGTGCGCACCAGCTTAAGCTGCAGTCGACTAGATGCTATATGCAATGGACTATGATGCTATATCTCTTAGCTGTCTGCTTTAAGTATGTTGTTTTTGTTTCACTTTTAATTCGGATAAAAATTAATTACCCTTGGCCGAAGTTTATTAAGTACGGAACAAAATTAATTCCTGTATAAAAAAATATGTTTATATATTTTGGTGTGGCGCGGGCCCTGTTGTGGCGCGGGCCCCTAGGCGCGCGCCTATGGCGCCTATGCTTAAATCCGGCCCTGAGCGCAGTGTTAAGGTAGCAGCGCCGACGGACAGTCAGGGCTAAGCAACCTTCGTGTGTAAGTGTATTATTTAAATTTTGTTTAGGCCTACTCACCAATTTCGCCCAACCTTTGGAAATCTGAAATTATTAATTAATAAATAAGGAAAACGTGAAATAGGATAGATTGATCTTTTATTTTTGTTTGTGAAATACCATAAATACGATGCTCTTTACTTGGCTACAAGCCTTAAGTAAATTATTAAATCCTCAAGTAACTTATTACAAATTAAATAACAATTAAATATTACAATGCAAATTAATCGGGGATACGGGGGACTCTGCCTCTGCCGTTCCTAAATAATCAAATACAAATATTGAACTGATAATTATCTGGGGACACGGGGAATCTGCCTCGACCGTTCCAAAATAATCCTATTCCCTTACGGGGGATGCAATTGCAGACCTCTCACAGAGAGTGCAGCATCAGCCCGGAGACGAAATCTGTCTGAAAAAACCGGCCGCAGGAGCGACGCTTAAATAGCACCGGTCAGCTGGGGGATGATCACGTGACCACCCAGCAGTCACTACAATATTCCACTATGACAGTGTTACCGTTACCATTATTTCACAACGTAAATAGAAATGTAAACAAACCTTACACCTACCTTACAATTATGGCCATTCATTTGCTAGATATGGATAATTCTAACTTAAAACTAATAAATATTAATTATTTTACAATAGAAACTAAGTACTTACAAATAAATAATGCAAGTACAGACTGTTTTACTATTTACGATGCCGATAATCGGATTACCTGAGCTCAAGGGTAAGTGAAAGACATTACAATTTTACCCTTATTCCCTTATATTTAAATTAAAATGAATATGAAATTAAATAATTTGATCAAATAACAAGAAATCTTAACCTAAGCCTACATAATAATCAAACTATAAGTCAAAATATTATAACACAGTCTTCAAACCTTGGTAATCTAGGCTAGGCCTACTTTTGATACATTGCAGTGTTTAACATGATCAGCCTGATGGAAGTCAACAGTCAGTTTTTGTACTCTCCATAATCCCGACGTGCGCCACCGGTGGAGCACTGCAAACTTTCCAAAACTCCAACGTGTATCACCGGTGGCGCTCGGTTCCCATTTGATTCAATGCTTTTTCACAGCGCTTTTGGAGCTTTTCTGGGTTATATTATTAGTGTGTTCGTATTCTAGGGTTGTGTAGACTCACCATAGCCACCGGTGGCGCACGTGTAAACTTTTTTATAAAAAAAATAAATGCTGTAAAGATTAAGATGACGTAAAAACGCCAAAAATGGCGTAAGGGGCGTAAAAAGACCCAGGAAGTGCTTTACTCGTACGGAGGTTTTGATAACTAACAATGTATTGTTCACCACTTCATCGCCTGCTGCGCCATCGGCGAATCATGCGTGTGCCACGGGTGGCGCACGTTGGCTGGCACGTCGGCCCGTGGTAATTTCAGTATGCCCACCGGATGACATATGGATGACAGGTGGTACACAAAAGTGATGATTAATTTCACTCGAATTAGCTGTTTTAGGTATACTCAAGATTAAATCAATGGATATTTTTATGATTTAGTTAAAAGTAGGTTAGTTTCGTCTTTTTGGTTGGTTTACCGATTATTGTAACGTCCTTTTAATAAGTTCAAAAATTCAGTCGTGTACCACCGCTGGCGCACGTCGGGCTGAATGTGTCAATTCAGATATACCAATAACTCAATTTCGGAAAAATGGAAGTTAAGGTCCCTTTTCTGTTAGCGGGTCACATATATACATATATTTATATATATATTCATATTGATTATCAGAGCACAACAAAAAATATATATTTCATTGATAGAAATTTTCGCATTTGCAAAATGTGATTGGTATTCGAGATGACAGCAAGGGCCACCAGTACTTTTGCCCCAGGCCCCCAATTTCCTCGTGGCGGTAGGGCCGCCGAGAGCCAAGCAGGGCCCCAAGTCTGCACACCACACGGGCCCTCTGGGGGGTCTGGGAGGTATGGAGGAACCCCTATTGAAAGGGGGGTGCGGGGGTTCTACCCCGGAAAATTTTCAAAAATTAGATCTCTCAACTCGCGTTTTTAGGCAGTCTAAAGGTGGAACAACATACAAATAGGAACCACAAAAATGCGGACCAATTGAGGCTGAATGGTCGGTCGGATTTAGAAAATAGTCCGATTTAGAAAATACTCTGATTAAAAATTACTGCTATCGGTGATGCCGCACTATTGGATTTTCAAGACATTCGTCTCTTTCCCATAGCTTCCGCGTTTGTTCCACTCACGAACTTCACGATCAATGTGCACAATTGTTTTTACGCCATCTGCGTTAATTGCAAAATATGTTGTACTCTTGTTGTTCACCATCGTGGATAATTTCATCATAACGTATTTAAGTTGTTGTCAATATATACACGTGAGGGAGGTATGAGTCAGTCTCGCTCACTATTTGCTGACCGCCACCGCCTTAGTGTACAATCAGTCGCAAATACAATAGTATAACTGGCACCAAATCTTAAAATGTTTATCAATAAGATTAACATTAATCTTATGGACGGCGTGGGCCTTAAGATTTGGCACCAATAATACAAACAGACAAAACAATCGTTTCTGCCTTAACTAAAACTGTACAGTATTATCAAAGTAATTTTCGTGATAAAGCTGGACATTTTATTTTTTAACATGTGGGCCTAAATTTATTTTCAAGAAGTCGATACCAATATTTCCTCAATCTGAAAAGTTCCGCTCATCCCGGGCCCCTCCGGAGCCCGGGCCCCAAGTTTCAGACTTGACTGACATGGCCTCTCGGCAGCCCTGCGTGGCGGCCCTGATTATTTCTTGTATAGTAGTTATTTTATGTTTAAATATACATTTTGCAGACCATTAATGAGTTTAAGACAGTATACAATCTAAAGGTACAGTATTTCTAGGATTTTTTTCATATTCTACAATGTATTCAGGAAAACTCTGGGAAAACTCGACATTCCCCAAACCTGAAAGGGTCGAAATCCACATAGCAGAGTTTTATATTGCAAACACAAATCAGAGAATTCCTCAATTAGTGGCCTTGAAGTTTTGACTGATCCTAACTTTACTATAGGGTGTCCCAAAAAGGAAAGCACTTATTTTTAAGAAAGCGAGATAAGAATGTCCAAGAGAGATAAGATAAGAGAGATAAGATTATCAGGGCTTTTTAGCCATGCCTGTGGAAAGCCATTTGCAATGGATCGCTTTACCTCTCAAAACACTAGTGTAGTTTAAACATTGGAAGCGAAAGGAAAAGTCCAAAAAATTAAATAATGATCAGTAAGTAATTTATTTGCGGTACAGTACAAAGATTAATGGTCATTTACAGCCGTTATTGTAAACCTTGCCTCGGGCTAACGGGTGAAGATTTTGTTTTCAACAGGACGGAGCTACGTGTCCTACAGCAGGAGAATCCATGAAAGCAATAAGGCAGCTGTTTCATGGGAAGTCATTTCCAGATTTGGTTACATCAACTTTCCTCCAAGAAGCCCTGACCTTACTCCACTACTTTTTGTGGGGGTATCTTAAAAGTTGGGTCTACAATAACCCTTCTGCTACCCTCGATCAGCTGAAGCAAAATATTCGTGAGGAAATTGAAGCTATGCCATCAGAACCTGCCACAGAGTCTTCGCAAATGTAAGGTTTCGTTTGGGAGTGCCGGTGCCGAAGAGGTCTACATCTGGATGATTTAATCTTTCACAAGTAATTTCCCAGAAGTGTACAACCAGGTAATCTAGTGAAAATTTCTGTAAATAAAACCATTTTTATGTTGCATTTCTCTCTGGGACACCCTGTATGGTTACGAAAACCTTAAATAGCATTGGTTTACTAATTACAATAGTACCAAGTAGTAAATGTTGCATCCGTCAGCTGATTGTTGGTGCATGAACGGTTGCAGTTACTCATGCAGGCACTAATTGCAGATAGAAACAAAATGGATATTGTTTGTTAATTACTACCTTAATGAAATAGATGATTAAAGATTGGGTATTTGTTGTTACAGGTGGGGGGAAAATGTTGGTGTATTTCGAGAGGAAAGCAGATTATGAAAATTGTCGCCCTAGGGCGCGAACATTGTTCACTCATGAGACAATGTTATACTTTACTCCCTCAACACACTAATAACTATTGTGGGATTAAAAATAATTTAGTTCTTGATTTTTATTAGCAAGACATAGGTGAAAACATTCTTTGTGCAGCTATGGTAATGATGGTGGGATGTTTTCTTACAGGGAGTCTCATTCAATTTGAAGCTGTAGACTCATAGGGCGAGGGGGGCGGCAGGGGGGGGTGAGTTGCTACTCACCTGCTGTAATTAGTCTGGGCAAGTCGAGTCATATTATAGGTCAGGAACATTAACCTCTTAAAGTCCGGGTATTTTTACTACCATATACATGCCCGGTCCGGGTTATTTTGGAGATTTTTGGAGATTGTCAATCGGTAAAAACAGCACTTCATATTCATCATCACTTTCACTACACTCAGATTTGTCACTAAATCTATAATTAGTTATAAATTTTGCTATTTCACAATCACGAAGAAAACGCCGGTCACTTAAAGCCATTTTGTTTTGTTTACGAACTGAGCAACAGCTGACGACGCAACTAAAAATGAGCAGTTCATTTTGTTTCCCAGTGTTCCCACCCGGGAAAATAACAAAACCAAATATACCATTAGAAAGCTCGTTTTCTGACGAAAAAATACATACTACTTGTGACAGAAACTTTGTTAGTCTGTGAAGTCAAGGACCGCTGAAACCGAACTATGTCTGATCCCGCCTTTAGGCGGGCGTGGATCAGCGGCGGGCTGGGGGTCATCCCGCATATGTGCGGGCGTGGACTTCAAGAGGTTAAGAAGTGTAAATCTGATTTTTATGGATTGATAAAAAGAAACTCATCTGTAATCGACACGAGAATTGTTGTTTGTGTGTCTAGTGAGTCAAAAGTTCAGTTGAAATTTGGGGCATTGAAACTAAAAAATACTTGACCACTAATTCGCCCAGTTTTACTCGATCGTTCAACTACCTTTGTAAATCCGCCCATAGTAAAGCTCCAGTAACTCACCCCCAGTAATTCAATACCTTTGTTTTCCATCTCAAATCGAAGAAATTTGTACACTTGCTCTTGACTTACAAAAAAAGTCAAGATTTGTTCCAGGTAATGATTTTTTATTAGGTTCTAAAGGTTGATCTTGCACCACTTATGTATAACTCGTCACACCTGAGTCTGTTTCAGAGATGGATTATGCCAAGTACAAGTACGTAGTGACAGTCGTGATGGGAGACCAGAAAGGTGCGGGTGTCAGCAGCGCGTCTCGATGCTTCTGGGACGCTGACACTGATGTTTGTGCATCCAACACGTTTTTAAATGTAAGATATCATCTAATCTATTTTGCTCCACATTATTTATAGCATTTTATTTGGGGGAACCCTAGTCGCCCATTTGCCAAGTCGGTCAAATCCATGCACCCAAACTTGGTAAATGGCTTCATCTAGTTCAGAACTACTAATTATTGAATTAAAACCACCCAATTTTTACATACCTGTTGCAGTTATCCTTCATACTCATTCCACATGTTATTCTTATGGAAATTATAAAAACATGTCATATCTCGCTGTTTTGTATTGAAATATGTTATTGCACATTTGAAATTCACTAAATATGCAGTTCTGTAGCCACGGGAATATTTTTGTCTCCTTCCTCGTTTTCTAAAATTACTTTTTATATCAGGTAAAATGTTAAAAAACAACTAACTATAAGATGAAAGTAGTGTTGTGGATTAATAAAAGATTACTCTAATTCATTATTCATATTGATTTTACGAATAACAATACATATTATAGATAAAAGAACTAGAAATTGTATTTCCAAAAACAATTCTGACTACAAAAATCAATGTCAGATGAAAACACATGGTACAAATAAATCATATCTTAACAATTCAAATTATTGTACTTTTTTACAATAAACTTAACCTGGATACCAAATAATGCAATATGCCACTAGCAGACCATAAACAAAAACTTAACCCGGCAGAACTGACTTCGATTTGAAAACGCGATGAATGACTCATGGTCTTTTGGACCAGGTTTCATACAAAAGTTGGTATATTGAGAAATGATGAGTTTATTTGTACAAAACCTCCACTAAAGTCTTTTACATTAGTTTTGTGACTAATTTAAGTAGACTATATGTGCATACAAAATATTTATATAATATAAATAAATTTATTTTGAATGCAGTAGGTACTTCAGTAATTATTGTTATTGCCTTAAAAACGTCCGTATGTTGTAAAACGATGTGTTTATACTGACAAAAACTCCACAAAAGTATTGTACATTAGTGTTTTGAATATTTTAAACAAATATGTGCACACAAAATATTTATATTTAACATGAAGCCTTACATGACTCAGTCAAAAACACCAGACCTCTAAAGAAACTTTAATTGAACTGACTGTAACGGTTAGAGAATGATGGGAAGTAAGTCATGATGTTCCTAGAAAGACCAGTCTTTTAGACAGGTATGTCAGTCCATGCGGATTAAGAGCGATAAAAAACACCTAGGCAAGTTTTGGTACGAGGCATGCTCACCACACACCATGTATTGTATAGTCTCGTACTTGAATATTTAATAGTTATAAACATTATACTAAAATATTGATCTGCAAATTATATATTATTCTTAATAAATTGTTATTTTTAACCAGCCAGTTATATTTAAGCCGGTTTCACCATTAATTAGGGGGGTGTGAGTATTCGACCGGTCGAGCTTTTAGGTCGAGCTTTTCAGTATTCGGCTCGGCTCGACTTTTTTCGAAAAAGCTCGACACCCGAGCCAAGCTTTTGATAAGAGAGTTCTTAACGGAAAGATAATTATTGCGGTCTATTTTTGGACACGTTAAAGTGGAAGAGCGCTTCCCTCCCAAGAAAAACAAGCAAAAAACATTCCCTAGTGATAAGGAAAGGACATTGACAGGTAACAAGAAATATGATCTCCATTTAGACGGAAATCGGAGCTACATTTAGTTGACCTTGGGGAACGCGAAATACAGCGTTTAAGTCTATTGTTTTATCAAGGCTTATCTCTTAAACGGTGTATCGTACAAGTTTCATTTTGGTCTCATTTGATTTATAAAAATAAGACAAAAAATATGAGCCCTCATTTATAGTTGTGTGACAAGTACTTTGTATTTTTGCATTTTGTGATAAGGATTCCTTATCTCCTAATGGAGATAAGGAACTCATGCTCTCTGGCACACGCACTAAGTCAGACAATAGCAAAAAACAGGGAAGGGGCTTAGAGTAAACAACTTTCACCCCCCCTCCCTGGCCACTGATAAGACGAGTGAGAGAGGTAGCTGTTTCTTTCTTTCTCTCTATTCCTCATTATATATTTATGATCTTTCTTCTTCTTAACTGTACATTATTTTCTTCACAAAAGTTTAGAAATGCAACTAATTTTAGGATTACAGTAAATTATTGTTGTTATTAAATATTATTTCATTCTTATATATTCTGAAATAATAAGTTTAGCCATGAATATTATGCCACAATTGGGACTGCTATTTAATTTTTTATCATCTTTACTTAGTGAACATAAAAAAATCAATCTTGTGTTTGACTAAGTGTAAATGTGTGATTTTTTTTACTAGATATTACAATTTTAAAACCTTTCAACTACTCCTTTCTACTCTTGAAATTAAATTTTGTAGTACATATATGTAACAAAATTTAGTACATTATGTACATTATGTAATTTTAACTATTTATTTTAAAGTAAAGTATTGTGGGATTGGTTATTACTTAAATATAATGTAGATAAATGTAAATTTTAAATTTGGTATTTTTCTTCATAAATTATTTTTTGAGCCAGTTTGATTAATTTTATGTAACTAATACAAAATATTGATGAACCTATCAGATAATTCACTTGTTTTGGAGCTAAGCTTTCTATTTTTGAGCTGGCGGTTACTTAAGGTATGCAAACATTATTAGTCTATTGTACCTTTTAAAATTAAAATCAAGCTTCATAATTTCTTTTAATAATTTGGCGATTGTTAAAAAGCTCGAGCTCGAAAACTTTTGAAAAAGCTCAGCTCGGCTCGGCTCGAGTTCAAAAATCACTATTAGCACACCCCTACCATTAATTAATGTAAGTTAACATAATACAAAATATTGATAAACTAATGAGATTCTTAACCTGTTTGGGAGACAAATTTTCTTGTTTTTTAGTTTTAGCTGGTTTTTAGTTTAGTTCTACAAAAATTAGACAATTATATCCTATGAAATTCAAATTACGATATTAAGATGAGGTTTTTCTTCAAAATGCTCAGCTTAAAAAAGCTCAAGCTCGAAAACTAGTGGAAAAGGGCAGCTTTAGTTTGAAAATCACTATTTGCACAGTTTTAAATTGTATCCTAAGGGGCGGTTTGGGAGCTCAGGCCTAGCTAGTACGCGCCTAGCTTTAGGCGCGCCTAACTCATAGGTGTGCGCAGGGTCCGGTCACTGTGGGTGCCGGGCACGAAAAGTGTGCCCCCCCCATCCCCAAATCCAACACCGCATCTCACAGTCCAACCCCCCCCCCCCCCTACGGCTCAACAACTTATTACGGCTCACTACTACTTACTAATTTAAAATTAGACTATTTCCAGTAGCTATCTAATCACTAAATAATAACTGGATAATTTGAAATGAATATATTATCCCTAACAGCAGATAATGTTATACGCTGACTAAATTCACGTGGGAGTGTTCTCTACAAATAAGTCGTTCCATTCCAAAACTCACTTATTGCAGTTTGACAAACTTTACACAGATTAAAAAACTTTTCTTGACTGTCATTCTCATGTCTTTCAGATGTCAGGGGGTTAATTTGGTGACACGTTACCTCTGGACCCTTCATTTTCTATTAACAATCAGCCGTTTACCTGAAATTGAGCTTCAAAATCTGCAGATAGAGTGAGTTTTGGCATGACACGCTGTAAAGAGTGTGTTAGATTTTGAGATATTGACATCACTGGATTCGTTGGAAAAATCTGCATCGACTTTTAACATTAAACCTTTCACAAACTCACATTTTCTATTTTTAATTTATAGTAGAAAATCAGGTATCTTTCCAAAACTGACTTATTTCAGGGGTCTTGTTGTTCCATAACTCACTCATTACAATAGTCAATCAAAATGCTTCATTTTGATTGCTGAAATTGCTGCCTTTCCAAAACTCTCTCTTTCCATCTGGCCAGTAACGTTGCTTCAAATTGTCACGTGACTTAACAATTTCAGGTGAACGTCATCAAAATGAAGCATTTTGATTGGCTGTTGTAATAAGTGAGTTGTTATGGAACAACAAGACCCCTTTAATAAGTCAGTTTTGGAAAGATACCTAATTTTCTACATTAAATTAAAAATAGAAAAAGTGAGTTTTGGAAAGGTTTAATGTTAAAAGTCGATGCAGATTTTTCCAACGAATCCAAAAAATGTCGATTAGTGAGTTTTAGAATGGAACGCCTCAAATGTCAAGAACAGACTACAGTTAATCTAAATTATTATCTACCTCAAAAATGACAAACGAGATAATACAATCATAATATTTATATTTGGAGAGAGAAGGGGTACACAATATGTACTTACATCTGGCCTCTTGTTTCTAAGAAATCGCGATCAGCGTGTGAACGAGCCTTCACCAAACGTCAGTTAAGGGTCGGTTAGTAAACCGTTCGTGAAAGATAGGAAAATACTTAAGATGCTGCTATACATACACGTCACGTCACGTCGCGTCCATTTTCAAAGTGAATGAAACCTGTGTAATCAAATGGAACCGGCTATACATACATGTCACGTCACGTCACGGCCCGACTCGAATGCTCTGATGAGCATACACGGCCGAATCGGGACGCGACGCGACGTGACGTGTGTGTATAGCCTACACCAACGTCCACTCGACCATTTGGCTCTTAGAAACTAGAAAATGCGAATCGATGCGAATATGTATAGCACCCCCTCCGGCATCGTCGAATTGGCCGTAAGTGGACGCGACGTGACGTGACGTCATAGCCGCCTTTAAAGAAGGCCGCGGCGTTCGAACTGGCAACGCTGCAATCAAAAGGCATAGTGGAGTCACTCCGCCGCGAGCGCCTGGCGCTACGAGGGCCACTCCAATACCTTTTCCATCAGACTGCGACAGTGGTCGTTCATTAATTAACTCTTGACCTGAATACTTTTTTATGCTAGAAAGTATATATATAGTGGCTATTGGGAATATTTAATAAAAAGCCTAATTTTACACCAAAGAAAAAAATATATTTGTTAAATGAATTACAAATCAAAACACTTAACGTTTATTCAAACGGACTAAAGTTAAGCGATGAAATGAATACTAATATAGCCTAAGAGAGTATTTTCAATTTTCTGTAATTTTTATGCACAACTATATTTTCTGTCTTTCAAATGAGTTCGGGTACACAGTTTTAAACGTCAAATTAGGTGATGACTTTACTAACATAGTAGTCTCTTTTCTGTAAAGATCTCTGATATTCATGAATGAAGCTTTGGTTACATCCTCAAATTCAAAACTTAGCTCATTAGCATGTGAATTGTTTAAATCTCCACTTAAAAATGTATCTACGTTTTCCCATACAGGTATGAAAAATGACTTAGAAAAATTGGTCAAATTCAGCCAGTTATTTCTAATATTCTTAAAAATATGCACAGTGTCATACATTACGAAAGTTTTGTTTTTACTTTCGTTAGCATAATAGTAATTGCTCTCAGATGTTTTGGTTAGTTCGTTGAAAACTACATGATTGATGCTGTTGTTATCACAAATTACACTTAAAATAGTAAGACCACAATCTGTAAATGAAAATGACCAATCCTTTGGAAATGAAAATATGGAAATACAACCCTCATTTTTTATCGCAGACTTATAATTTGACTTGCAACCAGGCACTACACAAGAACTAGGCATATGGCTAAGAATTTGGAAGTGTTTGTTCTTAAAAACTGGTTAAAATAGCGATCCAACGAGCGAGCAACGCGCATCCGCCATGATATCATATGGGCCGGCTGACACTTCGCGACTCCTCTCGCGGCGTTGCCAATTCTACCACGCCGCGGCCTTCTTTAAAGGCGGCTATGGTGACGTGCATGTATAGCAGCACCTTTAAACAGCTGATAAAATTAAACTAACCGAGCCTTAACAGTGGTTTAAACTTTAGTAAAATCAGGCCTAAAAGACTCAGCTGAAATGATAACACCGTCGCCGACGACGACCGGCGCGGCGCCGCGCCATGTCGTCTTTAGTCGCCTAAAGTAAAAACTGCACACAAAATACTAATATTTTCTATATTTTGTAAGTTTACTATATTATTATAAGAAATATATTTTTACCAGGCCATAATTTTTACTAAATTATTTTTTTAATACAAAAACTTTTTTGCCATTTTGGCGCCTCCCTTAGGCTAGCCGTGGGTGCCAGGGCACCCACGGCACCCACCGTGAGCACGCCTATGGCCTAACTTTAGTCCACATAGCAAAAGTCGGGCTTGGGAGCTCAAGACCAAGTGGAAATAGTTCGGTATCATCTTTAGTCGGTACTAAGTTGCAGTGTGGCTAGATGGACAGGGAGTCGCGGGGAATTTTGGTTTTTGGGCTGGCGGCGGCAACTGCGAAACACCTGATCGACGACGACAACAAAAGCGCCCTATTGTTGTGTGTGGTGAGGGGAGTTTAGACCTCGTTATCGGTTTTCTGTATAGAGTTGGGGTAGGTGGATGACAAGTGAGAGTAGTTTGAAATTTGTTGTTTTTATGTTTTTTTTCAGCTAAACAATTGTGCCCATTAAAAAGTGTGGTTACTTTTTCATTTGTTTTTCAAATTCTCACTCTAGGGCACAAACTCACCCTACACTCCGCACAGTCACAACGCACCTGGTTTTCAGAGTAGGATAAAACAGAAACAACTGATAACGACTGCTCAGCGCTTCTGCGCAGTTTCGTTGGAATTTTTTTATCTCAATACCTTTTTTTTAACTCTTTCGCGGAAGGAGGGAGCGGGTGTACTTTTCTATTAACGTCAGACTTTAAAGTGATTGAATCATAAGTTACAGGGTGTTTTTTTTAACGCAACGCAAAACTTTATTTTATCAATGACAGATTATTCCCCCCCAAGATCCCCTGGTTTGTCCCCACTACATAATTTTCTTTGGGGATACATAAAAATTAAGGCCTACGAAAAAATTCACAGGATATTCAGCACCTCAAAACAAAGAAAACAAATTTAATGCAAGAAATTCAAAGACGTACCTTGCAACACGTGTTCAGGAATTTGATGGAGAGAGCACAACTTTGTACAAATGCCAATTATGGATTGTTTGAACACATATAATGTAAGCTAAATGTGATCAAACTTAAATAATAAGTTGTATAAAATGTAAGGATTAATAAATCAATACTGATTTCATATATATATGTGCACAAAAATGCAATATTCAGTCTTAAAAATGGATTGCATTTTTAAACAAAACACCCTGTATTATTTGCTTCGCTTAACGATATTAAAAGCCGCGAAATTTTGTAACCCTGATAAGTATGGTAATAAAAATTTTTACAATCCAAAATATGCTTTTTGAATAGTAATTTATAATTGGAATGTTGTGAATTTTTTGTGTATTTCTGTTTTTGTCGTAGCTAAATCATACCCCATATTTAGTTACAAAATCGTATTAATTTATTTATCAACGGAAAATAAATTAATATACCCGATTTTTTAAGGCCAATTTGTTTTATATTACCGATGTTTAGTCAAAATATTAACTAAAGCAAAGTATTCCTTAGAATCTACGCGATCTCTAGTACAATGTGAACATCAGGAACCGAATTTTTTTTTTTTAAATATTACTTAAGGGTAATGGAATTGTTCGGAATTTAATGACGAATCCAAATATAACAATCATTTTGTGAAAGTGAAATTATTAAACAATATAATTATATAAAACCGACATGATGTCAAGGTAGACCTGCCCCCTAGCAGGTCTAACATTTGAGCCTAAAATCGCCAGTTATAATGACAAAATAATATTTATTAGGCCCGATCTTGGACTCCCAAACCCAACTAGATTATCTCTTAGGCGTGAGCCCAAGTCTACTTGACTCCCAAACCCAAAAAAGTTAGGCGTGAGATTATCCCTGCGCCAGTTAGGCTCGAGACCAACTAATATACCGAGCTCCCAAACCTATTTTTTGGACACCAGCCTAAATACTGGATATAACCGGTTCTTAGGCTGGGACTAGCGCTAATACCGAGCTCCCAATCCGCCCCTAAGTGATTTCCGTACTTCCTAGTGTTTTGACTTCTTAGTCTAGGTTCACACGTATTGACATTACACCTTGGATTGTGTTCAATACACGAAGTCGTGCATTCCTCGCTTCCGCCATGGACCACTCGACCTATGCTGGAGCGAGACGACTCGCATTGTGGGCTTCCACTATCGGTATTCTAGTGGGACATATGTTAACCATTATGTTTTCTTTATATTTGTTAAAGGAATTCAATCCCCAAGTTTGAGACCATTTTTTAAGAACACCCTGTTTATATAAATGCTTCTCAAAGTTGCCCCTCCCAAACCTGCTGTCCAAGGCCATATATAGCCTACTTAGCCTGTTTAAAAATAGGCCTTGTGTATCATCTAGGCCCTTCAATTGATCCAAGTGCATGAATAAGATGCCATTAAACTAGAAAAGAATGTAACAGATCCTTAATAAGAGCTGGTTGCTTGAAAGCACACAGAAACTTTGGCCCATTGTAGCTGTATGAAGTCATGTTTCACAATTATCAACCACAATGTGAATTATTATGAACCATATTAAGTTTTCATCTAATAAATAAAAATATATTTTTAACTTTTAACCAAAATTCTTAATATTTAGAAACAGTATTTTTTAGTGAGAAAACCTTTAACAGTGAGGGTAACAACGGACTACTTTTAGCAATTTTGCAGCAAAATAAACGGTATCAGCAAACTGACACATACTTTCTCCCCTAAAGTAAGAAAACCAACAATAAAATAAAACATTTAGGCCACAATTATTTTACAATTATATACAAAATTTTATAAAAATCAGTTGTTAATTAACAGAGATATTGGTTTTTCAATATTTGCAGTAAGCATTAGCATTAGCATTCAATATTAGCATTAGACAACTTAACTGCATTTACTGCCAAACGAAAATATCAATTATCTTCGCATCCAGTTGATGTAGACAGGGCCGCCGAGAGCCAAGCCGGGCCCCAAGTCTGCACACTGCACGGGCCCTGCGGGAGGGTATGCAATACCCCACCTCCCCCCCCCCAACGTAAGGGGGTCCGGGGGCCCTCCCCCGGACAATTTTAGAAAATTAGATCTCTAAACACGGGTTTTAGGCATTCTACAGGTGGAACATCATACATCAAAGAACTCCAAAAATCCGAACTAACTGAGGCTGAATGGTCGGTCAGATTTAGAAAATAGTCTACTCTTATTAAAAATTACCGCTATGAGTGATCCTGCACTTCTGTATTTCCCAGTCATCCATCTCTTTGTCATAACTTCCGCGTTCGTTCTACACCAAAGTTACTCTTCCATTTTTTTCACGATCAGTGTGCACGATTGTTTTTTCCGGCCATCTGTGTTAATTGCAACACATGTTACTACTCTTGTTGTTTACCATCATGGATAACGTCATCATAACACATTAAAATTTTTGTCAATATATTTTAATGCAAAAAATGCATTTGTTTTCACTCTTTTAGTGGTTTAGTAAAATTCTACATTCATTTAATTAGTTTGTGCAGAATCTTGATAAGGATTAAAAAAATATGTTCTCATTTAACTTCACTTTGAAAGAATTTAAATCGATCTCTATTGTTACAAAAGTAATAATACTTTTACATAACTATTTTAAACAACTTTACAAAGCTACTTTTCTCCTTTTTTATTTGTAAGTGTTTCAATTACATCTTCGAATTTTAATGTTTTAGCTAAATCACTCTATAATACCAACATAGCTAAACTTGTTAATCTGTCTCGCCTCCTATTAAGCGCAAAGCGCAAAAAGAGAGGGAGGTATGAGTTACGCTCACTACTCGCTGGTTGCCATCGCCGCGCCGCGCCACTCGCTGGTTGCTATCGCCGCGCCGCGCCACAGTGTACAGTCAGTCACAAATACAATAGTACAGACAGACAATAATTTTTGCCTTGACTAAATTTTGTATTATCAAAGTAATTTGCGTGATAAAACTTGACATTTTATTTCTTTACATATAGGCCTAATTTTATTTCCTAAAGTCGATACCAGTAATTCCTCAGTTTTTAAAAAATCTGCACACCCCGGGCCCCAAGTTTCAGACTTGGCTGACATGGCCTCTCCGCGGCCCTGGATGTAGACTAATAATTTTAAGTACTTGATTATTTATTTTTTCTAACCAAATTTAATGGTTGGAAGAATGTTTTGACTAATTATTATAATTTAGCAAATTTAAAATTTTTTAATTTTTTACACTTTAACCCCTGTAACTGTTGAACCTGAATTTTTACAGACATGCGGGTGGTGTCGTTTTGTTTGTCATCTTAAGCACTAAAAACCATGAAATGTTTATCAAAATCATTAGATGGGAGAAATTTGGATTTTTGTCGTTTTTTATGGTTTAGATACCGTTAAAAAAATAGAATAAAAAACCCTGGGGATTATGACTTTATACCTACATGCCGAATTTCATGAAAACCGGTTCACTGGTTTTGTCTCTAGCTTCATTTACATACACAAAGACATATCCTCGCGGACAGACAGACGACACTCTGAAAACCACTTTTTTTATTCAGGGATCAATAAAACAGATATTTCCTGTAACAACTCAAATTGGAAAATTTTGACAAAACTATACTTTCTCCATATATTAGGGGGAGGCAGTAAAAAATCACATTTGACATTTTTAATGTTTTGGTTACTGAACTGATTAAAATTTAATTTGATAGGCTATTGACGCCTTCTTTTTCAAAAGAGCGCCGCCACTTTTAAAATTTCCCTAACTCATAATATAACCAAACAGAACATATTTTTTTTATTGGGAAATATTTCACAGTTTTTCCAGGTCTTAGTGTTATTTACTTCTGCAATTTATTTGTAAGCATAGGCTGATAATAACCAATTAATTATTTTCCGTATCAGGAAGTTCATTAAACCCAGGGTTTAGCCTCACACAGATTTCACTTCGTGCAGCTGTATTTATTGTTTTAGACTTTTGTAACTGTCAATAGTTTTGTCCCTCAACACTGTTCTTTCTTCAAATAGTGTGATTAAAATATCCACATCTAAGTTATATTCGTCCTCCTTTACTGTGGCATCATTTTCAGTGTCCACTCTATCCAAAAAACAAGTGAACTGTGGGATTTACTACTGGGTCGGATCTCATTTGCTCATGCACAAAACTTTGTTGAGACAAAGTAGCGTAGATCTGTATGAATGCGCTCCTAAAGCCCCATTGTAATCAACGGATCGTGATTGTTACGACGTCGCATGATTAAGGCTGTGATGTCCACGGCTGCCGTGGACGCGGTGAAGGCGCAGTGCGGTGGTTGCTCTGTGTGAACACTTACATTTACGTCAATGCAATCAAATTTATGATAACTAAATTTTTATGATAACTAATGTATTATATATATATTTGTTACATTTACAGTGTTTGTTCATGAACTTTGTTTAATTTGTATATTTTAAAGAGAAATAAAGATTATTATTATTATTATTATTATTATTGTCAATAGTTTTGTCCCTCAACACTGTTCTTTCTTCAAATAGTGTGATTAAAACATCCACATCTAAGTTATATTCGTCCTCCTTTACTGTGGCATCATTTTCAGTGTCCACTCTATCCAAAAAACAAGTGAACTGTGGGATTTACTACTGGGTCGGATCTCATTGCTCATGCACAAAACTTTGTTGAGACAAAGTAGTGTAGATCTGTATGAATGCGCTCCTAAAGCCCCATTGTAATCAACGGATCGTGATTGTTACGACGTCGCATAATTAAGGCTGTGATGTCCACGGCTGCCGTGGACGCGGTGAAGGCGCAGTGCGGTGGTCGCTCTGTGTGAACACTTACATTTACGTCAATGCAATTAAATTTGTGATAACTATATATATATATATATATATATATATATATATATATATATATATATATTTGTTACATTTACAGTGTTTGTTCATGAACTTTGTTTAATTTGTATATTTTGAAGAGAAATAAAGATTATCATTATTATTATTATTATTATTATTATTATTATTATTATTATTATTGTTATTATTATTTAAACTTCGTAGTGCCGGACATGGCGTACGGCGCGAAGTTGATGTGTGTGAATTAGGCATTACTTGTAATAATTCTCTTATTTTTATCAATTTTTCAGGGAACAATTTTTTGCATGGCAGCTGTATTTGCAGTTTATTTCTACTGAATTCAATTATTGAAAAGAAGAAGCAGCATCTCAAATTTCCACCATAAAAATAATAATATTAATTAATTTTAACTTTGGATGTGTATTTTAGTAAAAGGTTTAAGTACCTTGTCATTCTATCACCATTATTTCACTCCTTTAGTTTCCAAAAACATAACCTGTGAATAAAAAGATGTTGATTTCTGTGATTATATTTGAAGGGGTCCCGCCAGTAACGTTGTAAACGACAACTTTTTCAAAATTGAGATTTCAATGCAGTAAGGTTGTAAACGACATCCTGCATCAGTGCAGGGTATTTTTTCGTTGATATCTCTTGTGTTGGCAGCACTACCTCAGGTTGAAAACCAAGCGTTGTTGGTCCCGCAGTTGCAGCAACGTTGTAACCGCCAAAAATGGCAACATCACCGTGCACCGTTCTGTTGCCGTCTATAGTAAAAAACACCCTGTTAAGTTCGTAAGTTGGACCATAAATGTACGTAAGCGGAGAAGAAATGCTGGGGAACCGTACATAAATGAAAAGAAGAAACCAAAAGAAACGTTGCAAACGTCGCAAGCGCCAAAGCCGGCAACAACGTTGCAAACGACTGTCATTTACAACGTTATTGCAATTTTAAAATCACTTTTTTTGTAATAACTTTTTTATTATGTGCGATAATATTGTAATACTTTATAGTTTGGCTAGTTTTATGGTATTATAATTATATATAACAAATAAAGCATGTTTACAACATTACATTACCAATTATATGTTTTTTCCATTTCCTGAAAAATTCACTCTATGTCGCTTACAACGTTACTGGCGGGACCCCTTCATTTGTTGCTCAACATATAATTTGATATCATGTAAGTGGTGGTGAAAAGGAAGAAGGGAAAACTGGAGGTTGATGGAAAAGGTTTTATTTCCAAGCTGAGCTGTTTATGCTTTGGATCTGACTCGACAGATAAAATTACTTCTTAGGGACAAAACTTTCATTGTTTCTCAAATTGATATTGTTTTTAGTACAGTAAACTCCCGGTTATCCGCAGAATTGGGTGGCGGGACTACCGCGGATAACAAAAATCACGATAATCCGTAAGTGTTGAAAATGGGAGAGAATAAAAGAGAAAAACAATTTCAACATTAAAAATCAATTTATTTATTACAGTCAGGGGCGTACCCAGATTTAATTTTGGGGGGGGGATATCATACAACGTCGCGGTAGGCGAGTATCGCGTCACAATAGTCGAATATGGATGTCGCGGTTAACGAATGTCGTTGTCGTGGTAGACAAATATCATTGTCGCGGTAGACACATATTGTTGTCACATCGCAGTAGACAAAAATCGTCGTCGTGGTAGAAGGATGTCGTTGTCACGGTAGACGACTATTGTCACCGCGGTAGAAAAAATATCGTCGTCGGGCTTTACGAAAATGGACGTCGCGGTTGGCAAAGTTCGTCGATGCGCTAGACGAGTATCGTCGTTGTAGTAGACGCCGCAGTAGACGAATATGGTCGTCGCGGTAGACGAATATCATTGTCGCAATAGATAAATATTGTTGTCACATCGCAGTTGACAAAAGTCGTTGTCGCGTCGCGGTAGAAAAACATCGTCTTCGCATTGCGCTAAACGAAAATTGTCTTCGCGTTGCGCCAAACGAAAATTGTCTTCGCGTTACGGAAGATGGAGAAAGCCAGTGCGCGTTTTGTACTCAAAAAACTTGTCAGTTCAGTCTAATTTTTTTTATAAATACATATTTTCTCGCTTTTCGTAGCACGCGCGGATAATCCGCTCACGGATAATCGGGAGTTTACTGTATATTATAATTCTTTTCATTCATAAGTAAATCCTCATTAACCCATTGGCCTTTTAATTATTATATTATTATTAATTTTATTATATGATTAATAATTATACTAAACATAAGCCCATCAACTAAGCCATGGGCATCACTGGTTTATCCTATTAACCCTTTAACATGCCAATTTTTCTTTTTTTCTCAATTTTTAATTGTAATATTTTTATTTTGTTTGGTTATGACCTTTTGATTGTCCATATAAATTGACAATATGCTGAATTAATTAATAAAAAATAAAAATAAAACATGCCCTCCTCATTTATACAAGGGTAAAAAAAGCAAAACAGGTATCCACTGCAATCCCTATTAAAAGTACAAATGCCGTCAACTTCCACTCAAGCCGGTCACCGTTTATTTTAGGTGGGCCCTCCCACCAACTAGCCACACATTTGCAAGCCTAATAGGGATTGTGCATGGTCGGGATTCGAACCCACGCAACTCTGAACGGCTTCAACACTATACTCATCAGTATAGCGCCATAACCGAAAGAGCCACGAGCACCACGGTCAGCCTGAAGAACGATTGGCGCATAAAGCCTACAGTCGACACTAGCAGCAAACTAGTGAACTACTAGGCCAGATGTTTGCGGATTTCCCCGATAGGTAGCAGCAGCGGCGGGCGGAAACGTATCACGGAACAGTTCCGTGATGCGAAATTTGGGCTCACGTCAGCTGTCACGGAACAGTTCCGTGATGCAAGGCCAATGGGTTAATAACTAGTGGAGTTGTAATGATTCCGCTTTTTATCGTCAATTGAAAGGAGGGAATACGATTCCGTTTATGATTTTAGGGCATGATCAATTCCAGAATTTGCAGTTTCAGTCCAGGGTTTATCAAATTTGCCTTTAAAATCAGTATTGATTATGTTATGATGTCAAAACATAAAATAAGTTCAATACAACTTAAAAATCATTACAACTTAGTAACTAGAAAAACTAGTGAAATGGAGATAAGAACCAATTAGTCTTGACTAGATAATATCATTTTCTAATCTACAGGGTGTCTTATTTGTTTCTTCCTCAAAATTTAAGACTTTTCACAGCTTTTTTCAAAACTTTCTCTCAGTACTAAAAATATAATGAATTTGCCTTTTATAGGTATAGATTAATTTATACAGTGATCACATTACATCGAAATTATTAGAGCAACACACTAACATTGGTAGTTGACTAGTCGGTTCTAGAACATGGGTGGATTTTTGGGGGGTGCCCGGCACCCCCCAAAAAGCTATTACATAAATTACAACAGGGTTGTCGTCAAGTAAAATAAACAGGCCTGATTTTTGCTAATTTGTTTGGCAGAAAAGAGGAATCAATTTCCAACATAACTTTGAATAAGCTATTACATAAATTACAACAGGGTTGTCGTCAAGTAAAATAAACAGATATTTTTGGAGTATGTCTACAAACAAACTATTTGGATAGGAGTTTGATGTTTGAATTTGAGCATGCAATACTTCATAAGTGAGAAGACCTGGCACCCCCAGAAATTAAGACCTAAATCTGCCCACGTTCTAGGATTGAATTACAGTTACAAATATTTAAAACTACCAAACAAAATAAAAATAATGTGATTCAAGTAAGATCCTTATCATTTAAATCATCTTCAACTCTGTAAATACATTTTTAATTAAAAAGGATTAAAGATTCATAACAGATTATCAGTTTCTTAACCCTCCAGAGGTCGCTTAAAATTATAAATGTCGTCTTTCGCTCAAGGAGGTTTCGTCCGGATTTTAAATAGCGCACAAAATGTATTCTAAATACTTAAATTGTTTGAAATAAAAATAGAATATGAGAAAAAAATAGTTTTCACGCTATATCTCTGCAAAAAAGGAGTGAAAATTGCAAAGTTTGTATAACAATGTAACGATTATAATAAAACACATTGTAACGCTCACGGAGTTTTCCGCAAGGTATTGATCGAAAACGCTCACGGAGGAATCCTCCGGAAACTCAGGACATCGCTCACCAAACTGACCTGAGTCGGTAAAATTGGAGGGCAGGGCGGTCAAATGCTTTAGGAGGGAGAGGGCAACAGCTACACAAAAGGACAGTGCTGCCAACCCCAAGATAAATATTTCCCACTACAACAAAAATTAACCCGGAGGATTCCTCCGCTTAGCGTCTCCTCGAGGGATAAGGATTCTTTTATATAGTAAGGTAAGTTATTGTACAACTTCCTTCCCATGTAATTTAAGTTATTTGCCAAAAGACTTGTATTGTCGATTGGATAATGCAGCGTGTCAGTATTTTGGATATTATTAAAGTACAGTTGAATCTCTTTTCAAATTAATCAAAATTTTTCGTAACAAAAACATAAGATCTACATATGTATACACATGGGCAGGGGTGCCCAGAATGAGGGGGATATGGCGCTCAGGGCGCCATTAAAAGGAATTTTGGGGGGGATTTTTTTAGACACTGAAAAAGTATGAAATTATGTGATCATAATTATTGAAAATCCGAGGTTGCTCAGAAGGATAACCATTACAAATAATATTGTCAAATATTATTGAACTATTATTATACTGAGCAATGGCGCAAAGTATATACGCATGTGTTTATCGGACGTGGAAAACAATGGATTTAATTTTTGCGAACGCCGCGCCGCGAAGTGCGAAATTCACACATGATATCGGCCGCAACGACTTATGATGGTCGCCTAAAAAATGGTTCAGCCGTTGATTCCATTCATAAAATAATTCAGGGATTTTTTGGACGCAGAATTACTTTCCATGGGTAAATAAAGAGATAGTTGTAACAGGTAAAGTTAAAAAATAATGGAAAACTGAGATTTTTCTTTGGTGATTGAAATTTCAAACAGATTCAGATTCAGATTCAATATTCTTTATTCATCATTGAATACAGCAATGTATACATTGAATAGTGTCAATTCCATTATAATGGTTAATATTATATTTACAAAAGATAAATATACTTTTCATAAACCAAAATATTATTAAATAATATACAATTGTTCGACCTATTTTGCTATAGCTTAAATATTAGCCCTTTTCAAATTCCTCAAAGTTGTATACAACCAAGTCTACCAAATATGTCTTTAATAATTGTTTAAATTTTTTAAAATCAGTTTCTTTTTTATAAAGTCAGGAATATATTTAATAAAATGTTTACCAGCATACGTAGTTTTCTTTTTGAATGTTTCTAATTGATGTTGTGGGAGGGGCTCAAACTTATTTCGGGTGTCGTAGCTGTGAATTGGGACAATACTAATACTTTGATTTAAACTTTTTATATAGACTATAGTGTCGTATATGAAGAGGCCATAAACGGTTATTATTTTCAATTTCCTAAAATGTTCTCTAGTTGATTCTCAATAATTTAGTTTTTAAATTGCTCTAATTGCTTTTTTTTGAATTTTTAATATCTCATCCAGATTGCCTTTCTTAGTTGCCCCATGTACACTCAACCCGTATACAATGTAACTGTGCACAAGAGCAAAGTATATTGTACACAAATTTTCAATGTTGCATAATTTTGACATTTTCCTAATTGCATATAAGCCAGAATTTGCTTTTCTTAAAACATGATTGACATGATTATCCCAAGATAAATTACTGTCAATTTCAATACCCAAAAATTTTGTTTGGTTAGTTATTTCAACTTGTTCATTTTAGCGAATTTTATTAAAGGAATAAGCTATTACCGTAGGTCTCATGGTAAGACCTAAGCCCGAGACCATGTAAACTTAACATTTTGGGGCTCCCAGAAGCAAAATATACCCGTTGCAGCAGACCTGTATACTAAGCGAATTTCAAGTGCAAAAGAACTTAATTCAATCCAACATAGCGAAATTTGTCATGTTTTGTAATCTCCATAAGAATAACATAGGGGATGAGTATGCAGGTTAGCTGCAACAGGTATGTTAAAACTGGTTGGTTTTAATTCATTATTTAGTAGATCTTGACTAGAAGAAGCCATGTACCAAGTTTTATCAAGAAATGTTAAAAAATAAGGAAGATATAGAATTTTTTTATTTCCCATAAGGATAACATGGGGAATGATTATGCAGGTTTGCTGCCTCAAAAATGGAAATTTCGGGGGTTTTAGACTAAAATACATTAGATCTCATCTAGATGAAGCCACAAACCAAGTTTTATTAAGATATGTTGAGAAATAAGCGAGATATAGAATTTTACTTATTCCCCATAAGGTTAACATTGGGACAACGTACTGTGTTTACCACTTTCAATATCTCGGTAACCAATGGAGATAGAGCAATGATTCAAGATACTAAATTGTTTGTTTTTTTGAGCTCAATTCAATGGTGCCAACAAAAATTTTATTAATTTTATTTTTCTATGTAAAAAACTCAAAAAACCCATTTTTGGGGGTTTATCCCCCTTTACCCCCCCTTCCGATGGTCCGATCGGGCTGGTTCACGAACTCGTCCAATCGATTACCACTTTACATCACTGTACCAAATTTCATTAAGATCGGACCATATTTACGGCCGCTATCGTGCTTACAGACACATATATATATATATATATATATATATATATATATAGATAGATAAATAGATAGATATATTTATAGAAATTCGAACGAATGGTGTTTTTTGCTTCTGGTGGCCCCAAAACGAAAAGTTATCATGGTCTCGGGCTTAGGTCTTACCATGAGACCTACGGTAATAGCTTCTTCCCTATAGGGGAAATTCGCTAAAACACTATTAGTTCGAATTTATATATATATATATATATATATATATATATAAAACAGACATATATATGTCATATATATATATATATGTCTGTTAACACGATAGCGGCCGTAAATTTAGTCCGATCTTAATGAAATTTAGTACAGATGTCTAAAGTGGTAATCACTCAGACGAGTTCGTGAACCAGCCCGATCGGACCACCGGAAGGGGGGGGTAAAGGGGGGTAAACCCCCCAAAAGTGGGTTTTTTAGTTTTTCACATAGAAAATTAAAAATTATCCAATTTTTGCTAGCAATATTGAATTCAGCTCAAAAAAACAAACAATTTAGTATTTTGAATCACTGCTCTATGTCCATTGGTTTCCGATATATTGAAAGTGGTAAACAAAGTACGTTGTCCCAATATTAACCTCATGGGAAATAAAGAAAATTCTATATCTCGCTTATTTCTCAACATATGTTGATAAAACTTGGTAAATGGCTTCTTCTAGTCAGATCAACTAAATATTGAATTAAAACCACCCAGTTTTAATATACCCGTAGCAGCAAACCTGCATACTCATTCCCCATGTTATTCTTATGGAGCTTACAAAAACATGTTGAATCTCGGTATGTTGGATTGAAATATGTTGTTTTGCATTTGAAATTTACTGAGTATCCAGGTCTGCTGCAAGGGGGGTATTTTAAAATAATTTGGGGAGTGATGCAATTCCTACTTTGCTTTGTTTTGAAATAAACAGCTTTAGATTTTTCAGGATTCACACTTAAATTATGATTCTCAAAAAATGTCTCCAAGCTATCCAATTCTCTTTTTGACACCATTTCAATATCCCCTTGTGTTTTGCCAGATATTGTTAAGTTAGCATCGTCTGCAAAAAGACAAAGGCTAGAGGATGGAAACTAGTTTAAAGCTTTCCCTATATTGTTTATATAACATAAAAAAAGAAGAGGTCCTAAATTGGATCTTTGAGGGACTCCCAAGGTAACATGTAATTGATTCAAATTTGGAGTGTAAATCCAAATCAAAATATTTAATTGATATTTTATAAAGGTTCAGACATATTTAGTTTGTGAGGATTTACTGTCTTAAGAATACTCATAACTGATGATAGTTATAACTATGGAATAATAATAATAATAATAATATTTATTTGCTTTGACAAGATTTTGCGTCAGCATTACATTCATTGCATTTCCTTTCAAATAAGAGCAAAAAAATTTTTTTTAATGATATACCACGTTTGCGAATTATATGCATACAAATATAATATGATTGGGGAATAAAATACTACCAATTATCATTTCACTTTGTGAATATCAAACTGCATTTCTATACAGTTTCAAAATTTTGATCATATTTTTTCTTAGATATTTTAGTGAACTGTTCTCTTATACATTGAAATTTGAAAGTTAAAAACTCAAATTTCGTTTTTATTTTTATTTTGGACATAGCATGTTGCTTTATTATTTATTATTTTGCCCATATGATGCCGTTGTATTAGTGACTACTATTTTCACTTGAATTCATTTGATGAATGTTTCCGAAATTACATCGCAGTATATATCATAAAAAGTTTGTTGTACATTATATAAAGAATAAGAGAAAAACTTAATGTCACAATTTAAGTGATACATTAAATAAAGAATAGGAGTGTGGGAGTAGTGATTTTTGAAGTTAAGAGTCAAGTAGAAAAAAACTCGCGAGTTCTAAGCTTCTTTTGAGTTAATTTTTTTTATTAGAATGTAACTGACATTGCATTTCTACATAAATATCATGTTAAAAATTATTATCATTATTAGCCTATAATAGGCCAGTAAAAATAAGATTGAGCCTAGACAAAATTCCCGGAAAGCTGGAAATCGTCTTAATCTTTTCGTTTTACATCCAAGTATATGAATTTGAAGTTTGTCCCATTTTTCCTAGTGTGCTTTCGACCTGGGGCCACAAAAATATCAGAGTTTTGGGCCATTTTTTATTCTTTTGCAAATAAGTAAAAAACCGTTTATTCTACATAAAAAGTTTAAATACAAGAATTGTAGAGGACAAAATTCTGCATTTATTGAGTACCTTCTGATAAAGATACTTTCAATAGTAATTGATTTATGGTAAGTTAAATAAAGGGTTTTGGCGAATTTCTCTTTTAAGGAAAGAGCTATTACTATAGGTCTCATGGTAATATCTAAGCCCGAGACCATGATAACTTTTAGTTTTGAGGCCCTCAGAAGCCAAAAAACCCATACGTTCAAATCTATATAAATATATATGTATCAATATATATGTATATAAATATATATACTTATGTATTTGTTTCCTCGATAACCCTCGCAAAAATGGTCCGATCTTAATAAAATTTGGCATGGACGTGTAAAGTAGTAATTATTCACTTATGATAGAAATGCCAAGTAGGCGAGTTGGGGGTAAACCCCAAAAAATGGGGTTTATTGAATTTTTCATGTAGAAAAATTAAAATATTCTAATTTTGGTTTATGCAGTTGAATTCAGCTCGAAAAAACAAATAATTTAGTATTTTGAATCATTGTTCTATGTCCATTGGTCACCGAGATACTGAGAAGAATTTTCATTTGAGTATATCTCGAGAACAACAAATATTTTCAAAAATGGACTGCGGCATTGTAATCAGCTTGAAACTCTAGTCTGTAATGTGTCACAACACCACATTCACATTTAAGAAAATTAACTCGTATCCAAGATGGCGGCTGAAAATTAATACCCAATCAAAATAAAGTATTTACCACCCAGCTACTATTGGTAATGGTTTAAAATCAATACCTTTGGGAACATTTGTTTGGATACCACAAATACATATTTTTTCAATATCTGTTTCTCTATTTTCAGCCCTTTGAACTTTGACCTTCGATATTCAAAATTGCCCAAAGATGCCCGTCTGGTATCTGCCATGCTCTTGTTCAGTACATCAAATAGTACTAGAATCAATCATAAAATTTGAGTTGGACCCTACTACAAGGTTCATGCCTAATTTCTTATTTGGCGACTGGACTATAACCCAAAAGAAAAATTCCAGTTAATCAAATGAGGTTTTACTGATGGCAAAGAAAGATCGATTAACTGTGTGAAAATTACCTTAAAATTCGATCGCACATACCTATTATAGGTAAACGGCTTGAGTAACGAATGGCAAAAGTTAACTTGAGTAGTGTGAAAAATACTCGACTCAAAAATACACTATGAGAAATTGAACCCCCACCCCTCAATAAATAATTATAAAACCGATTTTTTTAGTTTTAGGAGAGTAAGATACCATCCCGATCTCATCCAAAATTTCAAGGGGAGAAATACAATTACCCCTGTTTATTTCAAACACCACAAATTCTCGCGCGGGATGATTACTGATTGGATCTATTGGAATTATGTACCATGTTAGGTCCACTTTATAGCTGATAACGAAGAGGGGGGTTACTCGAAATTTGGGAAAATGGATGTCAAATTTTGGGGGGGGGGAGTGGTTAGCTAAATTTGGGTGGGACAGTGACGGATCTACACTTACTGTCGCCCGGGGCAAAATCAGAGTTTGGCGTCCCCCCCCCCCCCCCGGGCACCAAACACAAGAAATGTATTATATTTTTAAAGTGCCTTTGATGTGATGGATAAGCAATTATCTCGTATATCGTTATATGATTTTATCTTATGAATCTGATGATTTTTTACAACCGATGTTCACAGGCCACGATACAGCCTAACCAAGAGCTGTTATTGCCAATATGACCGAGGAATTCCAGCCGCTGTAAAACCAAAGCAAGGTGTCTACCAGATTTCACATGAAACTTCCGACTTTTTTCTGACCTTTCCCTACTATTTCAACACAATTCCCGACCAGTGAAATCAGCCATGTTATTGCAAAGATATAAGGTTTGAAAATAAGAAAATAAAGAATAAGTAAAGTGGAAGCGTGAAAAATTATATTTTTTAATATTTATAAAAGTTAACAAAGTTTTTTACTATCATCATTTAAAAGTAAACAAAGTTCATTCTTACTTATATTTTTCACAGATGTTTTTATAACACATATGTTAAGTTCAGACATCAAGGATTATTTTTATATGGCTTTGCCACACTCCGACCACTCATGAAATTGTATCATGTGATGAAGTTACTTCAAGCGGGTAGAGTAGGTTTAAAGGTCGAATTAGTTTCCTATTGTTGCTTATTGTGACTGTTGCGCTTCTGATATTTCCATCTCTGCTCGAGTGTAGATCAGTTATTCGACCAAGTCGCCAGCTTCCTCGGGGTAAATTGTCGTGAATAAGGACAATATCTCCAACTCTGGGGAATCTTGTAGATCGGCAACGTTTCTGCTTTATTTCAGTTTGAGTCCTTTCTCATAAACTAGTTAGATAAACTTTCTTCCAAAGAACCCAAAATGAATTTATTAGCTTCTGTCCTTTTTTCCAAGTTTGAAGCAAGTTTATGTGATGGAGAGTTTGTAGTCTGGATCGGTTAGCCTG
This sequence comes from Flexamia atlantica, assembly GCA_035578135.1. Lineage (NCBI taxonomy): Eukaryota > Metazoa > Arthropoda > Insecta > Hemiptera > Cicadellidae > Flexamia > Flexamia atlantica. The sequence continues at coordinate 87,708,691 of JAQJVK010000001.1, forward strand.
TCATTAAGGCGATTTTCATTCATTCCAATTCCGTTTTTCCCGTGAAAATTAAGGAAATGACCGGGAGTCAGTATACAGTCTGATAAACTAGTTTCACTTGAAGAGACGTACACTAACGGTCTTGAATTCAATACCTCTTCAATTTCAGTTAAAGTTGTTTCCAACTGAGTAAAGGTAAGAATCGTTGGACCAATTGTCTTTCTTAGACACCTCTTTACTAGAGATATGAGTCTCTCATAGAAACCACCCATCCATGGTCATAGTCCGGGAATAAAACAGAAATGACATCCCTCATAACGTATGAGGAAGTGATGGCCATTGAATGGGCCTGCGTAGTCCATGTGAACACGTTCAAAGTTTGAATCAGGTGTTTCCCAGGAGTGAATTATTTTGTTCGACTGATTTTGGTTCACAGAGCAGGGAACACAAGATCGAACGTTGTGCTCAATGTCTTGGTCGATTCCGGGCCAGTAACAATACCTGTGTGCGAGTCGCTTCATCCGTACCATTCCAACATGGGTGGAATGTAATCTTGCAGAACTTGTGACCTGAGGGATGTTGGAATATATACTCGATCTCCTCTAAATGCAACTCCCTGATTCATTGAATATATTGGATCATTTGTACCTTCCTTTAGTTGTTGTAGAATAGGTTGCATGGAAACATCATGTGCTGTTTCTTTTGCTATTGATTCACTTGATATGTCAATTGAAGATATTTGCATAATAGACTGATGTTCTAATTCTTCAACTTCTTTGTTGATGGTAGTATCAATGCCCTTGCTTGGTTCTGCCATGGTTGACCTGGACAGGTAGTCAAATTTGTATGTTCAGCAGCTTTTCTGTCTGATAGTATATTCAAAACCTCTAAGGAAGACAGCATAGCGGAGTAGTCGACCAGCTGACATTGGTGGTACATTCTTTGGATAAAAGATGCGAGTTAGTCCAGTTAGTTAGCCCAGTTAGTGGCTGATTGTCTGTTATGAGATCAAACTTTCATGCAAATAAGTATGGAAAAAATTTGTTCACTGAAAAAACTATTGCAAGTGCCTCTCTATCTAGCTGACTGTTCTGACTTTCTGATTTTGTAAGAAACGAGAAACAAATGCAATGGGGTGTTCAGTACCATTGATTGTGTGGGACAGAACACCAGCGACCCCAAAAGGGCTAGCATCACATGTTAGGGAGAGTGGCAAGTCGGGATCGTAAGGTACTAGTACGCGATCAGAGGCGATTTCTTGTTTTATTTTGTTGAAGGCATCTGTGCAACTTTTGGTCCATTGGAACTTATGGTTTCTGATAAGCAATTGCCGAAGAGGGGAAGTTAATGAAGAAGCTGAAGGAATAAACTTTGAATAATATGTTACAAGACCCAAAAACCTTCGGACATCAACCGATTTTGGGGGCTCAGCATTTAGTATTGAAGCAACCGTAGCTGGAGACTTTGAAATCTTGTTGTGTTCAGCAACAAACCCTAGATATGTGATACTTTGTCTGAAAAAAAGACATTTCTTGCGGTTCAAGTGAAGGTTGTTTGTCTTAAGTCGTTCAAGGCAAGAACAGAGATTGTTATAGCACTCCTGTAGGTTGGAGCCATAAACGATAATGTCGTCAAAATAAGTACTTTCTCCAAGCAGGTCACCTAGTAACTATTCAATTACAGTGGAACCTGGATAATTCGAACCTCAAGGGACCAGCTAAAAACTTCGAATTATCCATAAATTCGAATTAAAGAAGTTCTGAAGAATGAGGCCAAGACATTAAAACTTCAAATTGTGAATTTAACCTCTTTATCAAATTGACACTCTAAAAGAATAAATTCATCAACAAACGCTAATTATAACGGTTCAAAAACAGTAATCATAAAACAGAAATACAGTAACTACCCTAAAGTATAAACTACGTACGACGCGACGTACGATAATACAAAGAAGCATTTCTGCTAGAAAAAATACAGTACATTCTGCTACGTCTGAACTTTATTCAGGCTACCAACTTAACTTCGTGTAACATTGACAATTGCACGCTCTTTGACTTTCTGCTAAAGTGAGTGTTTTATAGGTCCGAGATTTTGTCGAAATGATCACTACACTTATTAAATGTTACGTAAAAACTTTTAAACACTTAAAAACAAGACACTGCACAAATAAAAAAAAACACTTTGTTTGAAGGACGATCGAAAACAACGGATTGCTGCACTGGAATTCGCAAGTTAGTTTGGCTGGTGGGGGGAGGGAAGGGGGTCGCAGTGTTGAGTAGCCTTTGTGTCGACATAGAAAACTGCGCATCAGGTCTGGTGCATGGCTCGTCTGCCGGGAGCCGTTCTACACAGAATCAAGTGCGAAAAGACTAGTGGCGCTGCCACGGCAAGCGCAACCCTTTTCCGAACTCAGTCTGTACTGCGTTCTGTACTGTTTTAGTTTACATTATTGGTGTCGAGTTACAAGCGATGTTGGGGCAGGGTGGGAAGCCTGGGAGGTGGAAGGGATGAGTCATTTGACCATAACCTGACACGCCATTGGTCTGGCGTTAAATTTTTATTGAACGTCGTTGAATGAAACTGATGTACCTTAATTTGGCACTAAAATAAAATTTGAATTATCGACGAATTTTTAGCATTGTTTAGATACAAAATGCCATGGACCAAGAAAAATATTCGAATTAAGAAGATTTTGAATTATACAAGTTCGAATTATCCAGGTTCCACTGTATTTGGTTGAATATGCTCGGGGCAGTTTTGATACCAAATGACAGGTGATTAACCTTATACGTACCTTTGTGCGTTGAGATAGCCTGTACATGTGCGCTTTCGTCATCAACAGGGACATGAAGGTGAGCTTTGAATAAATCGAAGGTACTAAGGTAAGTGGCATTTCTTAACTTATGCTGTTAACGAATTTCAGAGTTATGTTTGTTCACGTTTTGCCCATACTGCCTGTGTTTGCTTGTTCGCTTGTTTCTGGTATGTAATTAGTCTATGCAATGTTATTGTTTGTTAGTCCTTATTTCCTTTTATTTAATTTTAAAAATTATTTATCAACTATTTATTTATACATTTGAACATTTATCGACTTGCATCTTGGAACTTGTCCTGTATTATAACTTGTCTGTATGCATGTTTCACTTTCTGTAATCCATTTATGTATTGGCGTCAGCCGTTGGAAATAAAATAAAATAAAATACACCCGTTGCAGCAGACCTGCATACTCAGCGAATTTCAAATCCAAAAGAACATATTTCAATCCAACATAGCGAGATTTGACATGTTTTGTAATCACCATAAGAATAACATGGGGAATGAGTATGCACAGGTTTGCTGCAACAGGTATGTTAAAACTGATTGGTTTTACTTCAACATTTAATAGATCTTAACTAGAAGAAGCCATACACCAAGTTTTATTAAGATATGTTAAGAAATAAGGAAGATATAGAATATTTTTCCTCATAAGGATAACATGGGGAATGAGTATGCAGGATTGCTACCACGAAAATGGAAGTATTGGGGATTTTAAACTATTAAATGTTAGATCTCATCTAGATGAAGCCACAAACCAAGTTTTATTAAGATGTGTTCAGAAATAAGCGAGATATAGAATTTTACTTATTCTCCATAAGGTTAACATTGGGACAATGTACTGTTTCCCACTTTCAATATCTCGGTAACCAACAGACACAGAGCAATGATTCAAAATACTAAATTGTTTGTTTGTTTGTTTGAGCTGAATTCAATGGTGCCAACAAAAATTAGATACTTTATTTTTTTGCGAGGAAATGTTTACTTTATAAATTTGCGTTTGAATCTCAGTGGCATATTTTTAGTAGTATCATTCACAATTTATTGTACTGTACTGGTTCACTCCTTGCTTTGCTTAACAACTTTCAAGCACAGGCCTTAGGACCATGAGGCAGAGCAAAGGCGAGGTAAAAAAGGCTATCACCCCCTTTTGTAAAAATGGAGGAAAAATCAAGAAAAGAGTGTAAATGATTTATTAAATACATTTTGGCTGATTAAGGCACTTGACTATAATTTGTCCATGAAGTAGGGTTGGCTGTTGCGTTGCAATCGAGCAGTGAGGATGTCTACACCAGTGTCAGTGACCAGCAACGTGTGTTCAAATTGAGCCGAAAGCAGACCGTCGGCAGTCACAGCTGTCCACTTGTCTGGCCACAGTTCGTCTCTCCATGTGCCTATAACATAGTCACTGACCTTACAATGGACATCTACACAACTATCTGTGACCTGCCAAAATGTGATCAAAACAAAACCACATTCAATTTAATTCAATCATTTTTTAATTAATAGACGACTTTTGAGTCTTGCTGTTCTTCAGAAGCTGTCAAGTAAAAAGCCTTCTATGACACTAGGTCAGAGTTAAGGAAGCTACTTGTAAAATGTAGTTTGCTACAGCTACAGCTTAAGTTGTAAAAAGTAGCTAGCTAAAGCTACAAAAATCCTGCTACAGCTACAGCTACTTTTATAGCTACTTTCACAAAATAATTCCCACTTTCCCTGGCTTTCGCAGTGGTGTAAGGATGTGCAATATTAGATATTTTGTGATATTAGTTACTTCCATATTAGTTAAAAAGAAATATTCGGTTTGTTTTTAGATTAAAGTTTTTAGAAGCTTTGGCTAAAAATTGAACCTTAAGCTGATAAAAATATATTTAAAATATACTTATGTTAGTTGAAAAAATATTAAACTTAAAAAATCACCAAGATTTGATAAATTTTACAAAATCATTTGTTACTGCTGTTACAGTTATTATTTAAAAATAAATAAATTTATATAAAACGATTACTAATGTTTTTAAATCAATCACAATGATACCGAGAGGGACCTATTTTAAAATTACTTATAACAATTATTTTTATTTTGTAACTAGTAATATTTGTATAATATTAAATATTCGTAATACACAGCGACAAAGAATAATATAGACTGGCCTTCCCTATACTCAAGGTCCTTGGCACCACTTCTTCACTAAACATAGGTCCCACCGGCCAAACTGCCGTGCGCTACGCGAATTTTAATTTGCAGCATTTCAATAGTACCACCGGAATAAATAGATAGAGTTTGTAGTAATGAACTTTGTAGTAATGAAGAAAACAATATAAACTTGCAAACAACTCGAAACTTTTTTGAGAAAGTTAATTATAAGTAGATTTAAAAAATCAAAATCAAAGAATAAAAAATTTGAGTTTTTTTTCTTTGACATGAAAGAGTTGACCTGCGAGGAAATTTTTTATTATTTGGTCAGGCAATTTTCGTCTGCGAGAAAGTTGTCTAGAAGGACATAAATAAACTTTTTTACATTTAAAATCCTCTCGTAAAACGCTTTGTTTAGCCTACAGGCAGCCTCAAAGGTGAGCGGTTAGATTTTGCAATTCCCGCCCGCCCACGGGGCGAGCTGGCGCGGATCTATTGGCGCTCTTGCTCAATAGATTTGTTTTAAAAATTTGATTTCTTATTTCATTATTTTAATCCAACTAATGTTCATTCATTTAACGAGCTGTTTGTAGATTACTAAAATTTGATTAATTGCTTGATTCATTATTACAAAGAGAAAAGTCAGTTAGCAACGTGAAATGTAACAAATTGTAAAATGTGCAATTTTGGTTTTTGCTGTTAATGCCCTGAAAAGTTATTTTCCGTTTTTAACATGTAAATAGATCTAATATTCTTTACAACTAACTTTAGATTATAAAATTTGTTAAAATAATGAAACTAAAATTAGGAATTAGAGGTGTGCGGATATCCGAATCCGATCCAAGGGTTTTATGACTATCCGGTAAGACTGACTAGATATCCGACTCTTATCGGATAGACTGCACATTTTGGGGTAAATTTTAAAGAAGGATAAAATTTTCAAGTTTGGAAAGTCTTCCAAACAAAAGAAGTCACTGCCGACGAAAGTAAATTAGTTGCAGAAAACATCGCGGAGCAAAAACGACGCTTTGAAATGCGATGGTTGCGACAGCGGTTAGAACAACGCCTCAACACAATGCGATTAAGTAGTGGTATGCATCAATCGATTTATTTCGGTTGCTGATATTGCGACTCGTGATTATGTTGAGAATTCGAGATCGTTGTATACGATCAGAGTACTGCACAATACCCGACACGATAACAAACATTTTCTTAAGACAAATTCTTGTATCGTAGCATTAAATCAGTTAACAAATAATAATACATCCTTCATAGTTCTGTTTCGATCAGTATCCGTTACCGACGAAACATCATCGATTGGTATGAGAGAGAATCGCAAACAAGATGAATCAGAGTTCGCCATTGTCCGACATTCGACAGTGTCCAACAATCGTCTTCAATTGTCAAAATGAAATATCCCAAAAATACCCCATAAATAAATAATCGTGTTGATGTTTCGCACGACTATTTCAGGCCGTAAATATCTTAAGCGGCCTGTTGATATGATAAAATAAAAAGCCTACAATAATTTTGGGCTGCCAAAGAGTTGGCGAACCTATAAATTTTATTCAGGGTGTCCACAAAATCAGGCTATGAAAATTCCCGTATATTTCCCGTATTTTTCACGCCGAAATCACGTTTTTCACGCTAGGTAATAGTTCACGTGTTTTTACTTGAGTATGCACTAAAGAAACCATATTTTCATGATTTTTTTTTATTTCAATGACTGGCTGAGTCGTCACGGAAAACACGAAAACGGAACCAATAAGGCATTCATTCAATTAGATAATGAGTTCATAAGGCGAAAACCTGTGCACAGAGAACGACAAATCTGCCGTTGATGTCGTAATCTCACGGCAGAGGGTGAAACCGCCGTAGAACGGATATAAACCTACTTGAAGTTAAATTGGCCTAAAAAGTTAGTTTTTGTGACAAACCAACTTTTCATTGTAAAATGCAATTCAAACAGGCTACATTGAGAAACGTTCAGTATATTGTATTACACCAAACGGATATTTATTTGCTTCTCACATTCGAATTCCATTAAGGCATACCTATAGAGTTAGTTTTCATGAACTAAGCGAAGATGGAACAAGATAATGAATATCGATCCATCGATCGAAAACTTGACTGGGAGAAACTACGCATGCGCCGAACTATCGGAATGTCTTAAAGCTTCACATCTCTGTCTGTTCCCATTCACGATTCACAATGCAGGGGTAGTCTCTAATTGGCCCGACACAACGAAATCACGTGGTTTCCATGACATACGCACTGTACATTGTGCAATCCGCATGAGGAAGAAAGGAAGGAGAGGAGGAACGAAGGACGGAAGGAAGTAAAACAAAACTTCGGAAACCAGAGAGAAAACAAAACCAATTCTATATTATTTGACTCATATCTCACCCATTTCTCAAATGTCGTATCTGATAACCAAAGTTGTATTAAACATCCATTTGAAGTTAAATCGTCTTTGGAAAATGAAATTTGCTTGTCTATCATCAAACATCTAATTTAGCTGATCATAGTGTATTTTGCTAATTTATACGAGTTGTCATGCCAGTCGTGCAAGGCAGATAACAAGACGTCGGGACGGACGGGCGTACAGATACAACAGGCTCAGGGCTCACCAACCAATGCCATAATTATTACCGGTCCAAAATTATCGTACGAATGAGACACCTATAAATTCGATAGTTCAAAATTAATAATTCTAATAAGGTGGGCGAATAGTGGGTTTTCATTAAAGGTTTCCTTTAAAGTTAAAGAAAAAATATTGATTCAATTTTATAATTTTATTAGCATTTTTAATTTCCACCTAGTCAAATAATAAGATAATTGGTACAACAGTAAATAAACGAATAAGCTTAATTTTGTTGTAAACTCAAGTCCACAAAGTAATAATAATAATCTTCAATCCGTGAAATAAATTTACATTTGTATGGGGTGCATCAAAAGGTACATTACTTACACTACATACACTTTTAAAAACAAGTAAGTATAAAAATATTAGGATACTAACAAGCCCCATCCCAGCAATATGTGAAGTAGTCAAGTTTTAGTAAAGTTAGGTAAAGTTGTATGGGGGGAAAATGTGGGCCTACATTTTAGCCCATAACATTTGTGACCTAATTTTTGGTTATGATTATCGTCAAAAAGTGTGATAACAATTTGCAATATTGAAATTATTGTCATTTTTATCATTAACAATTTATTTTCCTCCAAAAAATAATTGTTAACTAAACTTGGTCAAGAAAATGATGAAGTTAGAAATGAAAACTATACATTACGCAAAGACCCAGTGTCGTGGGAGAGAGATTGTTTGTTGACTTTAAAAACCCCTCCCCACCCCCTGCCAAACAGTTGAATTCTATTGTTTGGTATGTTTGGTATGTTGGCCGTGATCAGATAAGAGGGAGATAATGTCCTTATTACAAAAATGCAATAACCCACAGAGAAGAAATAAGACAGAGGACGAATCTAATGTTTCGCTAAATATGTGTCGAACAGTGCCGTAGAGTGGGCGCGGAGGATAGGGGGGCGCCCGGAAGTCTATTGTCTCCCTATTGTTTGACTTCCTGTGTGTCACGCAGTTACCCGAAACACTAATGCCATATGAATGCATACTCTGCTTATTTCTCCTCTGTGAAAACCCCAAACGATTATCATATAAAAACCAAGGACGTTTCATATCTTTCTTTGATTTTTATAAATCATAATTAGATAAAAATGAATGCGATGCCACATTCCATTCAAGAAGATAAACCATGATTCCATTTTCCGAATTCCGAGAGATTGTATTTCTTGAAACTTCTCTATGTCATTTCCCTACTAAGTTTGCGGGATATTGTTACGCAGAGCCCTTCCTTCCTGTTCTTATTGCATATCACGTGTTCAAAAAAAGATCGCAATTAATTATGATCTTACCGATAAAATTACGTGGACTTTCATCCGAGTAGTTTAATTACTCCTCTATTCGATTCGTGTTTGAGAAGTTTTAAAAGTACTAAACAGTCGTGTAGTGATGGTCGATTCTAGGAATTTCGATTCTGGGATCCAAATCCGAATCTTAAATCGAATCTCAAATCCCAAATTGTGAAACTCTTCAGTTGCTTGCCTGGGTACTAGTTACAATTATTATTAAAATAAACTCAGCCACCCCAAATATACCAGTAATATTTATTTGGAGCTCAGAAACATGAGTTTCAGAACATCGGTGAATCATTTATTCATAACCCAACAATATATTTTTGTTAGATTTGTTTAAGAAATAACTAATAAATAATCTGATAAAATAAAAACCTCATTCACATTAGGTTATTTTTTAAACATAACACATGGCCCAAGATAATTATTAGTAAACAAAAGGTTTCATTATTTTCCTTATTAGACTTATTCAAAAAATTGTCATACCTAAATAACTATAAAATAAAGTTTTTTAAAGACCTTTATGTCTTGAAAATTTGTTTTGTTTCAATTCTCAATTATTAGTATTAACTGAGTTTTAATTCCCAGTTAGTCAAATTAAGATTATTTAAAGATAATCTTAATTAGATTTAAGATAAAAAAAACTTAAGTTGCATATAATTATGCTTATTTGCAAAATCTAAACAACTACAAGATTTAATTATGTTTTATTTTCCTCTTAAAATCATAGTTATTAAAAGCTTAGCCAAGGAAATGTTGATAAAAGAAAGGCAAGTGGTAAGAAAGCAATGTTTGTTTACTTTTCAAGGCCACCCCCACCCCCCTCCTGCTTGTCTCGTTGTCCGCCGAGCGACACGACCGGCTCAACCGGCAGTGATTAGATAAGAAAGAGATAATAACCCCCCAATACAAACATATCATAACCTAAACTACCTGTCGTATGAGAACCAATGACGTCTCATATTTTTCTTCTAATTTTTACAAATCAAATGAGACAACAATGAAAACTGTGCGATACTCCATTCCAGAGATAGACGATGATTAAAAATAAGATAAGTTGTATGAGTGCGAGTGCAGTCGAAGGTAAATATAATTGTTTCCTGTTTTTCCGAATCCCGAGAAATAGTTTTTTATTGAAACCTGCCAACATCCTTTCCTTATCAGTTGAAATATTGTTGTTATCCGGCGACTGATATTTATTTTTGTCACTCGTGAAGCTAGACGACCGGTGATTGTATGCCTGTGACCTTCACGTTATTGATCGACACACGAGCGTGATTTCTGTTATTTAACTACGCGGACAATTTCGGCAGATTCGAAGGATTCGATTCGTTGAATTTCGCCAATCGATTCGCGAATCCGAATCTTTTCTAAAGATTCAGTGGATTCGAGAATCGAGATTCGGATTCGACACATCCCTACAGTCGAGTAATTACGAGAAAGTCGTATACCTGCCCGTCCCTGAAAATTATAGATCTGATCTGAATCCTCTAATTCAAACGAATGTGATCACACTGTGTTCTACCTTTGGTTATTTGCTTAAAAAACGTACAGCTTTATCTGTTAAATCATCAGCATAGTTTTACTTTCATCGGTTCTGTAATAATTTATTTTGAATTACCACAGATAAAGAAAATATTGCTCGATCAAAACACTAAATTTCATATTTTCTTCATTTCTGCAAAATTTGCTATCTACGAAATTCAGGACGAAAAAAATGGGTTAGAAAAGTATAAGTCTTAGCAGTTGAAAACAATTTATTACAGAAAAGAAAAAGTAAGAAAAACGAAATGCGAGGAACGGTATAGGCCTGCTCCAAAATGATTTAGACACAATTAAAAATCTTCAGGGCGAAATAGAATATTATGATGTATAATGGTAATCGTTCGGCGTTATCAATAAATTATTTCACAATTACGTTCATCAGCTTAGTCACACGCATTTATTGGCATTCGTCCTAAGGAAGTAAACAAATCAAAGACATGACGGTCTCGTCGTTTCCGGTCTTATTGGGTTAGCCAAATAATACGCATCCACAAGTGACCACTTTTTGTTGCTTTCTTATCTTCCATCCGTCGCAAGACCGTCTAGCACAAAAACTATTTCCTGGTATATCCTGCTGGCAGAATAAGACTGAAAAATACATTTCTTTTATGTTTGGTTCGTAAATTATCTCATGACAACACTTTTTAGATAGACGAAAATCTTGGCCGAAAAAATCGTTCGTCCATCGCGTTACACAATAGCGTCAATAGCTAAGTTCCCGTATTTCAGACAAAATTCACGTATATTTCACGCATATTTCCCGGTGAAATATAATTCCCGTATAATTCCCGATTTTCCCGAAATTCCCGCTCTGTGGACACCCTGTTTATTGTTTGTCTTTTCATCTCACTTTGTTTTTGATTTTGAATGTCGTCGTCTGCCTTCTGCTTACAAACTGATTAGAACGTCTTTTTAATTGCCAGATTACTTCATTTTTCAGTTAAGCAATTACCTACCTAGAAATTGAAAGTTGAACGATAAAAATAAGTTTTTATTTTGTTGAAATATTAATCTTTGTCGAATTAAGCCGAGTCAAAGCCGGCCGGCCGTATTTTCATTACGTGATTAAAATGGACATTCTTAGATAACAGTACAATGCTGAGTTGACAACCTACGACTATGAAAATAATTAGTGAGTTTGCTTGTTGTTTGTTATATAAAACAAATAGACCTATGTTCTAATTAAATGCCCAAGCTTTAATACTGAAACCTACAACATTTGAAACTTATCTTGAAATTTCGGTTAAGTTTACTACTCAGACTTATTATTTTGATTTTATAGTAGCCTATTATTGTAGTGAATCAAAATCTTGGTTATCAGGCATTAATGCATAAATAAAAATGTATGTAAAGCTTTCTTGAAATATGAAGTGATTGGTGAATCAAGTTTTATATTTAATTCTTATGTCTAATCACATAGGCCTAGTCACTGATCAAATAAGGAAAAGATAAAAAAAATACAGAGGCCAAATCGTGAACAAATTTATGTTGCATTGAAAAAGGAATTTTTTAGTTGCAAATCCTGAAATTAATTTAGGCCCAACAAGCTTATTCAATTAAATACTACCTATACTTAAGGGAATCAATAAATTTATTAATTCCTAACAGATAACTAATTAGTTGTAGTACCTTTGCATACTTTAATAATTGACATTAGACCTATATTGGAAACAATATATCACAATAATCAACAACTTAAGCATATCAAGGCAAACCTTACCTTACACATAAGGATAATATGATAGTTCCTTGCTTATGATTCCTTGCATTACCTTATGCTTATGAGAAAACTTAAAAATGCTCATTATGCCGCGCCGTAAATATCCGAATCCGGTATTATCCGATCCAAACCTTTTGTTATTCGATACGAAACTGATCCGAACATAAGCTATCCGATCCGATCCAAAAATTCACTATCCGCACACCTCTATTAGGAATAGTTGTGGTACATTTTCTATTACAATTGTTGTTAGTTTCTACAAATTATTCTTGTTGGTTCATCTACAAATTTCATTTTATCTATGAATCCTCAATTACTAATACATATTTTTTACTTTATTAAAAATTCAAAACGTAAGAGTTTTTAATCTCCAGATTGCTCTCTGAACACAATATTATTAAAATATTCCATCCTGATAGCGTAATTAATAGTTGACTGTAGTATTCTCTATTGGAGAATGCTATAACTAAGTCCTCTTTCAAATCCTGGCTCACATAAAAGTTGGTACACTTTTTATAATGGCAATGGAAAGTCTCCTCCTGATTTAAAGTCAATGGTGTTGGTCTTTGGTCAAAGGCAATTGATTACTGGAACAACAAAATCATTTACAATCACCAAGCATAACAAAGCACATCACGATTTAATCAGAATTTTTGTTGAATGATTATAAATGTTAAAATACTGGTTTGTGAAAAATTTAAAAGTTTGTATTGCGAAAGTAGCGGAAATGCAGCGTCAAATTCTGCTACTCGCTACTTGCTACAGCTACAAGCTACGTACTTTAAAAAGTAGCGGCGCTACGGTCTTCGCTACTAAAAAAGTAGCTCGGTACTGTAGCGCCGCTGCTTGTAGCGCGCACACTAGGTCTAGGATCTGCAGGGATCCAGTCTGCCCAGCCAATTTTTGAAATACAAAATATTTTGATAAGTTTTTTTATGAAAAGCCACAATCTTATTTCTATTTCTGAGTTCACTGATGCCTTAATTGTGGACCATTTTGACAATTTAAGTGTAAAATTGCTAAAAAAATTTTTTATACCAATTCTATGAAAATAGTTTATCTTCTAATACTAATATAAACAGGCTTTTCTTCGACAGGAGTAAATACTATTACTTTAATGAGTTTTACATATAATGTAACATATATTCATCATGGCATGAGAACGCTTATTAGAATTACACTTAAAAAAAAAATAGAGGCAATCAGAGGCTTAGGGGCCTATCTACATAAAATCAAAAATAAGCTGACTGACTGATCACCGTTTCTCAAAAACTATGAATCTTTAGGCCATGAAACTCTGCACAAATCTTCTTCAAAGGCTTTAGATGTGTACTAAAAAAGGGCTTTAAAATATTTTCTCTAAAAAGGCTAAAATAGGGTATATTATAAAATTCAAAAAGGCTGACTTTTGGAGCCTATTTTTGAAGGGCTTTGGACTAAGAATCATGGCTCAGATATACTTTGTAGGTTCTTGATGCGTATACTAAGGAAGGAATTTAAAATATTTTCTCTCAAAAGGCTAAAATAAGATAAATTATGAAATTCAAAATGGCGGCCTTTTCAGTTTTGTAGGAATTTGATTAAAAAAAGTTATGGATGGAGGTAACAGATATTTGCAAGAGATAAAAAGATATAAATTCATTATACTAACAGAATGAACTGTACTAAACTACTACGGCTATCTACTAAATTTTGGTCAGATACAAGGCTTTTCGTATTTTAAGGATTACCCGAAGTAATCTAACTAGAATCTTGAAACTCTTTGTGGACATTTCATTCCGCCCATTATTTTCATTAAGATTCCACTAAAATAAGGAATTTCAGAATCAAAAATGTTACGAGGGTTTGCATGCTGGCCGAGGGTGATTTAGGCTAAGTTCCAAAAATTTAAGATTTCTACCAAACAACAAGAATATTTCTCAATAGTAAATGAGTACTCCAAACTTTAGGGTGATTGAAAACCATTGTAGGGAATTTTGTTCCCTCATATTGGTCTATTTTATAAATACTACATTCAAGTGTTGATGTTAGGTCTAGAATTTGCCCCATGCTCTATTTACTGTCGTTTACATTTAGTTAAATTTCATAGCCTCATAGCCTCATGTTCTCATGAGTCAAATTGGCAAAAGCACGGTGTGATGAAAGTTGTTCGTTCAAACCTCTGAAGTAGTAATGCTACTTCTGTATTAAAACTAATAGAAATCCAATTTTTTAAGTTCAATGATAGATTAACAAGGAAATGTCAGTATTTTCAAGATTAAACTGCTAAATTATATGATAGCACATGGTGGCCAATTCATACCATTTTAAGGAAAAATAAAAATCAATTAAGAAAATGTTTCATTTTCTCACTTCAATCTGGGGTGAAATTACTATCTGCATCCTTAAGGGTGTAGCCTGATTAAAAGCTCAAAAACTGATAGTTCGGATAAATGATTAAAATCAATCAGTCTGTTTGATTGGAAAAATTGTACAATACAAACAATGTATGGTTAGTTGTACCTAAGTATACAGTATTAGTATACTGCTATGCTATTTACACAATAAATTTCAAGTTATTAATACTAGCAAATCATCCAACAAGAGTTGAAGGGGTCCCCCATAAAACGTTCTAAGAGACAAAATCCTAGTTTCGAGTAATCAAGCGATGAAAGTTGAGTTCTAAAATTTAGGTTTTTTTCTAGCACTTAGAATCATGTTACGGGGCCGGGGGTCGAGGGGGGGGGGGGTGTTCAGTTAATGAATGACTTTTCTTATTTTTTTTCTATATTTTCGTCTTAATTGACGTGATATTTTTTAAAGATGGCAGCAGGAGCATAGTATGGATTTCTAGGGACTTTATTATTTTAATTAGGAACATTTACTCAACATCTGTGCAAAGTTTCCAATTACTCAATATTTGTTAGATTGATTCGCTTTTTTATTCCTCATGTTCCTGGACTAACAATGTAACCACTTTAACCAAAATTCTAACAGTGTTTTGAATTTCGACCATGCTTGTACCTGCCTATGCATTAAGATATTTACCAATGTATACAGAACCCTCTAAGTAGGGCCTTATGGAAAAATATAGTTCCCGCCGCCGAAAAAGAGATGGCGCCTCTTAGTCCGATTGGAATTGTTGTAGGAGTTTACGGATCAAGCTGACTTTCCAAAGTCAAGCAGCTGGTTGTACTATTTTGACAGTTGTATATTATTGTTTTGTATTGTTGTGTCTTTTACCATAATGTTTACCTGTTTTTGTTTACAAACATTCTCATTTTGACATTTTGGATAGTGAATAGAAGCGCCAACTATACGAACCCAGCTTAAACTATACCATGCATCAGCGCTAATTTCTGCTCTGCTTTTCGGCGGTGGAACTAAACAAATTAACATTGGATGTCCCTACTTAGAGGGTTCTGTATACATTGTATTTACTGTTCAACGACCAAATATTTAATAGAATTGAACAAGTTTAAAGTAATACTGACCTTGTGAGATCATTGGCTCTATAGTAAAACAGTGACCTGCTTTCATTACTCCGACTGCTTTGTTTTCTGAAAAAGTTGTAATTTATTAAAACACTGGTCTCTTAAATCCCAGGTTCAAAAATTTCAAAATACTAGTTTACTTTTATTTAAAAAAAAACTAATTTTGTTGACAACACACTTTCAAATTTGTCCATATGGAAATTAGCAATGAAAGTAGTTATGTGGTAATGACGCAATAACAATGAAGTACCTGGTGGACCCAGCCTTGCTCTATGTTATTTCATGTTTCATCCAATTACTATGAAATATTTCAATGTCATAAAATTGATAAATAGAAACCTTTTTTTATTGCTCCATGAACTCTTCATTCCACTCACTGTATTTATCCTTGATGGTTGTGGATTGCAATCAGCTGTTATGATTACTTAATCATTCTTAATTCTTAATCATTCTTTTTGAGACAGGTACCTCATGGAGGACGTTACCCTGAATATGAGTGAAGGATGAGTGTGGTGATCGTGATGATAGTGGCGCGATCTTGTAGCCTTGTTACTGACTAAGGTTGGCACGTTCCTTAGACAGGATTGTTAATTAATAATACTTCATTTGTTTACACTTTCCTTGTTTATTTTTGTTGCCATCATGGCAACTCATAAGGCGGATGTTAAAATTTTACAACTTTAAAATTCGTTTTATTACTCTATTTGATTTTCTCTAGCCAAGTAATGTGCATCGAAGACGTTTTTGAGTCATAAATGATTTTATTCCAGACTTTGAGAAGACTTTGACTTATCCAAGAATTCCCTCGGAGCCGTTTTTGAGATAATTGTGCAAACATACAACCAACCAACCAAGCAAGCACGCATGCACATTAACATTGCTCGTATAAGAGTATAGGATTTTATTTTAAGTAGTCATCCAAATTTTGACCCTAAATTCAAGGTTTTAATATAAGTTGGAGAAACCAGTGCCGGATTTTGGCTGTTTGGCCCTAGGAGTAGATTTATTTGCAGCCCCCTCACTACACTCTGCCTCCATAATCAAGTGTGGTGATCTTTTTAATATTTTATTTTTATTTTTATATAGTTATGTTCCAAAATTTAATTTTCCCTATAGTTTACTTACAACCACATATTTCTACTTTGTTCAGCCCCTCTCTCAGTATGCAGCCCTAGGTTCGGGCTTGGTCGGCCTAGTGGTAAATCCGGCACTGGGAGCAACTCTTTGGTTTGGTAATCATTATTGTTCACTGCATAGATAGCTTATCTAGGAAATATTTATTTGCAAGGCATACTGAACAAAACATATTTATCCTAAAATTTTTTTATTTATATTTATTTATTACATGAACATTAAGAACAGAAATTTGTCAAATCACAATAAGTAAACTCAAGGAGTTATATTGTTCATAGATTCCATCAATTCTTCTATGGTGTATACAGGATTCTTCAGCAGGAATTCTTGAAGCAAGCTCTTCAGTTTGTTGCCAGTCAGGTTGTGTAGGTGGTCAGGAAGGAGGTTTTTCAGCTTTTGGCCCATGTATGATGGTTTTTTCTCGTAGAGGGCTGTTCTATGTTGAGGTAGGATGAATCTGGAGGCATGGCGTGTGGGGTAGTTCTGAAGGTCCATGTGAGTTTGCACGTTTAGTTTGTCAACATATAAAATTGCTTCGTAGATATACAGTGCAGGTACTGTGAGTATGCCCAAGGTCTGATAGGCTTGTCGACAACTTTCCCGGGGCTTCAGGTTTGCAATGGTCCTTATAGCCTTCTTTTGCAGTACAAGTATTCTCTTGAGATTTCCCGCGGAGCTTCCCCAGATTGTAAGGCAGTATCTAATATGAGATTCTATTAGTGCATAGTAGGCCATTTTTGCTACTTCCAGCGTGCCAACCCATTTGATGCGTCTAACAACATAGACACCAGTGCTAATTTTACTGCAGATGTTATTTACATGATCTGTCCATGTAAGACCTTTGTCTAGAGTTAATCCTAGAAATTTAATCTGGTTGGCTACTGTTATGTTGGGGATACCAGTGGGCAGATCTCTTTTCCTGCTAAAATTTACTTGTGTTGTCTTGTCAGGGTTTATTGCCAAGTCATTTTGTTTACTGTAGTCTATGGCTTTTTTTAGAGATGCAGCAGAGTTGTCATACAATTCTTGAGTTGAGTCATTTGTTAAAAGGAGAGTTGTATCGTCTGCATACATTATGCAGCTTATATTGTAATTTTGAATTAGAGCTGGGAAGTTGTTAGTAAACAAAATGAACAGAACAGGTCCCAGCACGGATCCCTGAGGGACTCTCCTTGTGATTGGTTTAGGATCTGATCTGAACGTAGTAGTGAGGCCTAATGTTTTATGTTGGATATCTACAACTTGGGATCTCCCTTTTAGGTAGCTGACAAACCATTTGTTTTCTAAGCCTCTTACTCCCAAGGTTGTAGTTTTATTGAGATCAGGTCATGTCCTAAACAATCGAAAGCCTTGCTGTAGTCTAAGAAAAAGGCTGTCACAAAATTGTCCTTTATCAATGCTGTCGATAATAGACTCAACAAGGCTTATGATTGCAGAAGTAGTTGATTTTCCCTTTTGGAATCCGTGTTGACAGTCAGTAATTAAAGATTGCTGTTTGAGGTGGGTCATTAACCTTTTAGCACTATTTTTTCGATAATTTTAGAAAATGTTGAGATCAATGATATGGGTCTGTAATTTTTTAGATCAGTTTTTGGCCCTTTTTTTGTGTTTGGGATATACCCTACCTTAAAGACGTTCAGCTTGGTTGGGAACTGCCCTAAGAAAAAAGATTTATTTATGATGGATGCTAGATGGTTAGATAGTTCTTCTGCACAATACTTTATGGTTTTTGATGAGAATTCGTCTATGCCACTGGAGGATTTGTTCTTTAGGCTATGTATTATTTAATTTACTTCTTTCAATGTTGTGGGAGTCAGATGAAATGATTGAGTTTAGGGTATGTTTAAAGGGTTTTGTCCTTCTTCCAGCCCGTAGCCTTCCAATTGTTTATTGTTTTGTTGCACCGTTTCTTCTGCTCTCTGAGTAAAATAGGTGTTGAATTGGTCAGCTACCTGAGGAGGATCATCAATAATTGTGTTGTTGATGTTGAGCTTATGGAAGTTTTGGCTAGGTTGTTTGGCTTGTCTTTTTGTGTTTATTAGATCCCATACAGCTTTTGCTTTATTGTTGGATGTGATAATTTTCTGTGCATTAGTATTTTTTTGCAGTGTCCTTAGTTTGTTGTCAAATGTCTATTTGTGTTTATCATTGTTGCTTTGTCTTCTGGCCTCCCACTCAATTCATAGGTTCAGGGCCCGTAAGTAAGCAGCTTTGAGCTCAGCTGATCCTTGGTCATAATAGTTAATAGGTAGTGATGTGGTGATAAAATAAGTAGTGATGTGGTGATGGCACAATAACAATGAAGTACCTGGTGGACCGAGCCTTGCTCAGTGTTATTTCATGTTTACCAGTTCATCCACTGAACTGGTGGTTTGCATAGATACCTAAATGTGAATGAGTATTCAACTTATTTTTATTTACTTGGTAGGCATAGATAACATTGATTGTACGATAAGTAAAGTACAGTACTCACTAGCGTAATGAGGTATACTTGGGGCAGTGTGGAACAGCTGATGAATACCATGCCCACAGTAGCTCCGCACTACTGAGAATCCATTGGCCTGTGCATGTTTCTGTATCACATTGCCTATTTCCCGATACTTCTCTCCTGGCTTCACTGCAATATGTATTGAACAAAATCAGAAGCATTCAATCGTACTAAGATAAAAAATCTAGAAATGTATCCTTTTTCTAAAAGATGTTAAGTTTTGTTTCTAAAAGGCGCACAGTGGGGCCGAATACCCTAATTCTTTGAAAATATATTTTTTATGAAGCCAAGTATTTATTATTTTTGCTTTTGAATGGTTCTTAATAATATAAAAATTGGGCAAAAATATTAAATAAAGTGGATTTAGGTGGCAGAGTGGTTAATTAACAGATGTATGGTTGTTAAAAATGGAAATGTAATACAAACCATGTTTTGAGTACAGTATATTTTGTACCCATAGCATTATTTTAAATAATACACAGTAAAAAAATATTTACAATAATAAAAAACTACTAAAAATTAAAAACCCAAAAGTATTCAATGGTATAGGAATGGGTATAGGAAATCTAATTTACATCATTATAAAAAGTTAAATATAAGCAACAAATAATTAGAAGTGTGCGGATATCTGAAAATTCGGATCGGATCGGATATCCGAATCCGATCCGAGGGTTTTATAACTATCCGGTAAGACTGACAGGATATCCGAATCTTTCGGATAGATTGTATATCTCACGATAAAACCCTGCAGACGCGCGAATTTTAACGTTCGAAAGACGGCTCAAACAAAATAATGTCACCGTCAAAATATTATCAGAGATCAGGATGTCAAAGGAACGTCGACGGCCGGTCGGCGTCGCAGTGTCGCTTTCAAAACGTAATACTTTTAAATACGAAACATATCGTGTTAATAATCGAAATCAGATACGTCGGAAGCTATCGTATTTATTGGTTGCAGACTAACAACATTGTCTGCGTAAACGAAGATCATTTAAGAGATTAAGTTTAGCTAATCAAATAACTGAGCGGTGTCCGTATAAAATATTTACTAGTTCATCAACGTCTTGGCAATTTAATGCCTGGAATTACCAAAATACATAAAGTTATTATTATTTTATTATTACATTTTACATTTGAAGCGGCAACTGTTTTCAATCCGATTCCCGTGTGATAGTCTCTCTCGATAATATTCATTCGAAAGTCGACGGTACTACAAGTCTTGCCTGTCTGATTTTATAAATACCACACAACTAACTATCGTATGCACACAAAATTACCCTGAGTTAACATAAAATCGTCGTATTTTCCCAATAACTGCATACGTATTGAATGAATTTCTGAAAAAAAATCTTTGTGACAAACATATTACAGAAAAATTGACTTACGTCTGTCAGAAAACCTATTTTGTTGAATCCTTATTAATATTGTTAAATATTGTGGATCGTTTCGCATATTAACTATTGTTGTACCGTATGATGATTGTCGTATACCTGGGAACACTGATAACCACAATCGCGACCACACTGCGTTTTGATCCAATGCAGTGAATGCACTGAATGCAGACACCGCACCGCCTGCATTCGTTTTATTGAATGCAAAATTTATTGATATCAATAAAATTTATTTATTATATATCAGCAAAATTTATTGATATGTAATCTTATTAAAATCAATTTTTCATGCCTATTCTTTTATCTATTCAAACCCTGTGACCCATTTCATACCCAAAATCTCACTACTGTCCCCGTTCCCGATTGCTATTTTACAAGTTTGAAGGTTTGGGAGAACGTATTTGGTGTAGATATATTCGGTAAAATTACTTTCTATATATTAAAAGATATTCCAAATCATAATTTCATTAATAAAAACAAGTTTAAAGACTAAATTAAATGCGTAATTAATTAATCACGACATTATTTCCTGACGTATTCTCTTCACTACCGTCCCCGCAGGTGTTTTCAGATCCCGAAACTTTTTGGAGTGGCAGATATTTTACGTTATTTCTCATTTTCTAGTAAAATTCAAGCAATTTCAGTATTTTTCCGAGTCCCTGGGATCAATAATCAATAACTTCAATTTGAGACCTCTCTCATCAACCTGCCACTTACTGATCACCCATAATTTTTACACAAAAATTTCCCAGATAGATATTAGTTAGATCATTTAGCAGTAAATCGACATCGTCATAACGTAAACGAAACAAACGTACTTAATTCTTAACAATTTTATATTATTAATATGCTCAAATTCATAATTATAAAATTGGAATATCTTAAATTTAAAATATATATTTGTTTTAGTATATTGAACGTGCATAGTTAGCTGCCTTTTGAAAAAAAACCTTTGTCAACATCTAGCATATGTCTTTGAATCAAGCATCAGCACCACATGTCTTATGTAAACAAAGCAGACGTTTTTATATCCCAATGCTTTTTAAATGGCAGATATTTTACGTTATTTCTCTTTTTCTGACAAATTTCAAGCAATTTCAGTATTTTTCCCGCCATCTAGGAACAGAGACCTTTAATTTGAGCCCTCTCCCATCTTTCTACGGCTTTCCACACGCCCACAATTTTGACGCAAAGAATTGCCTTACGAAATTAAATATATGATTATAAGTTAAGCCCTAATAATAGATTCTTTACCGTCCCTCAAGGTTCATTACCGTCCCTGGTTAATAAATCCTAAAAAATAATATAGGCTAACTTAATGTGGTGCAAGAATTGGTTTATTTTATACATATATCATTAGTAAGTACCTATAAAGACGAATTTTTGACTTTGTACAATCTGTACATAGGCTACAGCATGACAATAATATGATACAGTTCATTACCGTCTCAGGTTAATAAATCCTAAAAAATAATATAGGCTAACTTAACGTGGGTGCAAGAAATGGTTTATTTTATACGTATATCATTAGAAAGTACCTATAAGGAAGAGTTTTAGATTTTGTACAATCCCTACATACAGCATGACAATAATATGATACAGTTGTTGCATTTTTTCTCAATTTAATTTTGTTAACTTTATTTATGATCATAATAACGAAGTAGAGTATGAAAAATATATCTTAAACTTTAAAGGTTGGGCCCTAATTTATAAATATAGTTAAAATTCTATGATAAATCTACTGGTTTTAAATTATTTGATGCCACAAACATGGAGGACGGTAATGAACAATTTTGATGATTTTCTGTTAATTTTTCTTTATTACTCATTGGAAGTTTAGGAAAATGCTCTGCTGAGCCCATTTCCTGATTCTACAGGAATCTATGATTATTACACACACAAAATTATACCCCTTCTATGTATATTAATTTTTTGTTACTGCTACACTTGAAATGTCATGATTTCTGAGAATGTCCCCATAGCTAGTAAATGACCGATCTTGTTCCAGTAAATGACCGCTAAGTTTTTCCCCGGTCATTCACTGGTTTTGCCCTAGTTACGTTCCACTTTATGACCGCTCTCAGTAACAATTAATTATAACATATAGGTAAATAAAATTGATTTTAAATTATAGAATAACATGTTATATATTATTTAATTGCAACACATTTTTGAAATAATCATCAAATACAGAATGAATGTAAATCCAAGTAAGCCTTGCAGGGATAGTTACTATAGCAAGAAACATCAAAATCAAAGTTAGTGGGACGCTCAATATTAAATATGTTTAAAAAGTATTTTCGAATCCAACAAATTTTAGCAATGAAAGATTATTGTTGAATAATATCCCAAGGCTGGTTTTACGCTTATTTTTAATTAGCTAGCCCAAACAATATGTTTAATATCGGGCTTTTTAAGCAAAACGGTCATTCACTGGGGGGTGGTCATTCACTGGTGCACCCACCCTATCAATGTGTCTTCACTGTCAATAGTGTGATTGTGAATTATATAATCAGGTGATGGGAAATGTTTATTATTATTGTTTATGTTGATGATTCATTGTCTTGGTCTGTTCTCAGTTCTTTTTGGGCTGTCAAGAGGTTTTTAATAAATTTAGGTTTTTAAACGAGAGTCTTTTTCTTACAAGCTATTTCGGCAGTAAAGTTAAGAAAATGTCAGGCACCGGTACGAGATTTTCTGATCTGATTAAAGAGTACAGCGGCGAGGGGGATATCTCGGAATGGCTGAAAAAGTTGGAACTTGTGTGCAGGCTTCAGAAGATTAAAGAATTACAGACAGCCCTTCTATTGCTCTTATCTGGAGGAGCTTTTGCTGTCTACAAAGGACTAACAGACGCAGTCAAAAGTGATTATACATTACTTACTGAAGCCTTAAACCAGGCTTTTTCCGCAAATAGGTTTCAGGCGTACGAAGAGTTCATTTCAAGACGTTTGCTTCCAGGAGAGTCGGTTGATGTCTATGCATCGGATTTGAGAAGGTTGGCCAAATTGATAGATCCTGTAGTTTCCGACGAATGAGTCAAGAGTTCTTTTGTGCACGGACTGCCGAAAGATGTTCAGAACCAGTTGAAGGCGGCTTGCTGCTTGCAAGACATGGAGTTGTCGAAAGTGCTAGAAAGGGCCAGAAGTTTAGTGACTGGAGGAGAGTCCGGCTTTGGAGCAGCTGCGCAAATGAAAGCAACTATAAATAAACGAGAGGATCTCAGAGCATGTTTTGTTTGTAATACGCAAGGACATCTGGCTCGATCGTGCCCGAATAGGAAGCAGAATGCCATGAAAGTTATTTGCTTCCGATGTGGAGAAGAAGGGCATTACGCTAATAAGTGTACAAAGGATCCAAAAAACGAGTAGAAGGGGCCACTTTTTGTTGCGCGGGTGGCTATCCTACATTGACGACGCAACTGCCTACGCTGATGACGACTGTTGCAGGAACTAAGTGTTGTGCATTGCTAGATACGGGGTGTTCAAGAACTATAATTTCACCAAGCCTAGTCAGGTTCGGGGCAAAGACAAGGCCAACGAGACAATGTGTTGTAATGATGAATGGGGAGACTGTGAACTGTAACTTGATGTGTGAAACAGAGGTGTGTGTTTGTGGAATTAACATATCATTAAACTGCCTGGTTGCTAAACTGTTGCCTAACTATCAAGTACTTCTCGGAATGGACGCTGTTTCTGCTATGGGAGGAGTTACCATTGAGGGTAATGGAAAAGTAAAGTTTAAAAAGGACTTGAGCACAGGTGCGGTGGCTGAAACTATGCAAGAGAGTGGTGGCAACCAAAATGGAACTGAGAAGATTGTTATTGAGGATTGTGATTTCCATGCAGAATTTTCAGATGGAAAATGGACAGCTGGATGGAATTGGAAGGACAATGATGTGGCACCTATATTAGAGAACAAGATAGAAATGTACAGAATTCCTGATCACGCTAATAAGGCCTTTGAAACTGAAGTCCAAGTATGGATAAAAAGTGGCTGGCTTCAGCCATATCACGGGGAATTTGATGGTGTGATCCCACTTATGGCTGTTATTCAGCAAAATAAAGACAAAGTGCGGCCTGTAATGGACTATAGAGAACTTAATCAGTTTGTTTCAAGTCATACAGCTGGAAGTGAGGTCTATAGTGAGAAGTTGAGGCTATGGAGAAGATTAGGAGAGCGTGTCAGCACGGTGGATCTTCGAAAAGCGTATTTGCAAATTCATATTGCCCCACATCTGTCGAGAAATTTCAAGTCGTCAAGTTCAAAGGTGAAAACTATTGTTTAACAAGACTTGGGTTTGGGTTGAACGTCGCTCCGAAGATAATGAGCAGCATTGTCAACAAGGTTTTATCAATGGATCCAATAGTTAGGAGTGCTACTGATTCATATGTCGACGACATTGTTGTAAATGAGCAAATCGTCAGTAGCGATGTTGTGATAAGACTGTTGGAAAAATATGGTTTGTCGGCGAAGCCAGCAGAAACACTTGATGGAGGCAGAGTGTTAGGCTTGAGGCTGAGAAAAATTAACGGTAATCTAATATGGTGTAGGGATAACAAAGTAAAACCAGTTGATGAAGTTAAAACGAAGAAAGACGTATTCTCGTTGTGTGGGCAACTAATTGGACACTATCCGGTAGCAGGTTGGCTCCGACCCAGAGGCGGATTTGGAAATTTGCCGCCCCTGGGCTATCCAGATTTTGCCGCCCCCCCCCTCCACGAACACACGCCATATTTTGCAGCCAATTGCATTCTCATCAAAACAAAATTTTGGACAGACACCGCAAGGCAAGAGAGCACTAGCTGAAAAGAGGGATTTGTTTCCTTGACTTTTAGCTAGCCGCACGGCAACTCTGTCTTACTCCATCAGTCCTTAGCCTGTTTGCATTTGGCGGGTTCCTCGCGCGGGCGATCAGGTGTTGCGAGGAAGCCGCGACCGACTGCTTAGTGCGGACACTAAATTCATCGCTGATACAGACACTTTGTTGTTTCTGCAGCGCTACTGCAAGCCGTTACTACTAGAAAACACGTGATCACACGCGCGAGCAACCCGCCTGGTGTAAACGGGCCTTTACCGCTCTGTCTTTTTTGATTTTTCTAGTATCGTACCTAGCAGCGCCGCGCTAGGTGCACGAGGCGTTCTCGCCAAGCTACGAACGCCACTACCCCCAGAGCTGAGGGCTGACAATTTGGGGGCAAACTCGATTGCGTCTCGGAATCCCGCGATCTGTTTTCGGGAGTACTTGTGACAAAAATACATTTTTTACAAGTACTAATGTCAGTGCAATAATGAATTTTTTGTTTGCACTTTTTAAATTTTTCTTCCCTCAAAAATTTGCCGCCCTCCAAAATCTGCCGCCCTGGGCTATAGCCCTTTAAGCCCATATGTAAATCCAGCCCTGCTCCGACCTGCATGTAGTTTTGTTAAGAGGCAGTTGTCAGATTTGAATTGGGATGATTTGGTTGGGGATCATGTGCAAATTATGCTAAGAAACATGATGGATCGAATCAGTGAAAGGGACCCGGTCACTGGCAAATGGGCCGTGCCTCCTGTGGAAGAGGGAAAAGTGTGGTGCGATGCAAGCAGTCTGGCAATTGGTGTTTGTCTTGAGATTGGAGGGGAAATAGTCGAAGATGCTTCTTGGCTGAGAAAGATGCATGATTCAGCCCATATAAACTTGGCTGAGTTAGAAGCTTTGCTAAAGGGGGTGAATATTGCGTTGCGGGATTGAAGAAGATTTGTATCGTCACAGACTCAGCGACTGTTCATGCCTGGGTGACGTCCTTATTAACAGGAGACCGTCCCATTAAAACTCATGGACTAAGTGAAATTCTAGTCAGAAGAAGTTTAAGCCTCTTCAAAGATATTATTTTGGAATGCGGACTCGATGTAAAGATAGAGCTTGTGAAATCGCAGTTCAACAAGGCAGATAATCTTTCAAGAGTGCCTAAAAAATGGTTAGCAAGGGAGGAAGAAACAACAGGTATTGCAGCTTTAGGTCAGGAAGAGGAAAGAGATCGGAAAACATTGATTAAACAGGTTCATGACATACATAATTTTGGAGTTAACCGTACTCTTTTTACTGTCAGGCGTTGCCCTCCGGACTTTTTTACGACAAAAGATGTAGAAGAAGTGGTGAAAACCTGTAAAGAGTGCTTGACGATCGATCAGTTAGGTATTAAATGGGAGCCTGGCCATCTAGATTGCAAGCACAACTGGTATAGGCTTGCTATAGACGTAACACACTATGGGAAAAATAAGTTCAGGACAATTGTGGACTGTGGCCCCAGTAGGTTTTGCATTTGGCGTCAGATCTCAAACGAAACTAAAGATCAAGTATTGAAGGTTTTGAAAGAAGTATTTGCTGAACGAGGGCCACCATGTGAGATACTGATGGATATCAGTGTGACATTTCGATGCGAGCAGATTGATCAGCTCTGTGAAAAATGGGGAGTGAAACGTATGTTCAGATGTGTTAACCGGCCGAATGGAAATGGAATTGTTGAACGGAACCATAGGACGATTAAGCGTATGGCAGCCAAAAGTAAGGGGATTATTCAGGAAATGGTTTACTGGTATAATTTGACCCCTAAGGAAGGTCTAAATGATGGATCATCGCCGAGCTCACAACTGTTTACTTACAAATGGAGGTGCAGAGGAGAGCCAACAAAATCTACTGAGTATCACGGGCCAGATTTCGCCGTGGGAGAATGTGTGTTCGTGAAGCCGGTAAATCCCTCCTGTACATCAAGGTAGAGGGAAGGAGTGGTAACGGGACAGTTTTCGCCCACGAGTGTTGAAGTAGACGGAAGGCCACACCACATTGGGGATGTGCAAAGAGCAGTTGAGTGAGAGCGAGAATAAATAAAAGTGGTGTTGACACCATGGGGGCGTGTAGCGAGAATGAATTAAAGTGGTGGTGATGTTGTCACCACGGAGGCGTGTGTTTGTGAATTATATAATCAGGTGATGGGAAATGTTTATTATTATTGTTTATGTTGATGATTCATTGTCTTGGTCTGTTCTCAGTTCTTTTTGGGTTGTTAAGAGGTTTTTAATAAATTTAGGTTTTTAAACGAGTGTCTTTTTCTTACAAATAGTTTGCTATAAAATCCCATCTCCAGAGCACCTCCTATTTACTTATGTTCCTTTTTAAGTTTCCTTGTTAAGAAAAGAAATATAGTAAATTAAGATGATTACAGACTGTTGATCTTGGTTTCAATATGGCAAATACTCTTCCTTACTTTCTGTTGTCTTAAAAAAAACTTCAATATTTTAAGAAATCAAAATCATAATGATATTTGCTTGCCCTGCATACTGTGGCACATCTCTGGAACTATTCCAAATCTTGATCATCTGTTTTGTTACAAACAAATGTAAATTTGAAAAAGTTCACAGGTTTTACCACAGATAGTAGCACTTTCGCTGAAATTTCAAAAAGCCTCCTGTGTGAAGGCTTTTTATGGGATTTTTTCCAAACCCGCAAAAAGGAACATCTAGAGAATAATAGCTTTAATTTGATTCCAAATATGTGCTCCATACAAAATCCCAGAAATTCTTTAATAATACAGTAAAACCCCTCTTATCCGAAATAATGGGGGAAGAACCATTTCGGAAAGCAGAATTTTTGGATAACCAATGGTAAATATTTTACGGTATATTTCTTCAAATAAAACACATAAAACCCTTTTATCGTAAGTAGCAGTTATATTTTTTACAATAGATCACAAGGAAATTGATATTTACATTTGTACAGTATGTACAAGCAATACAACAAACAATGCTTAACAAAATAATCCGATATTTTTTTCTGGACTTTTCTCACAAAGTTTACGAAATTAAAAGTCAATCTAAAGTTAACACTAACTAATGTCTCAACCGTCACTACACTCTTTCACTGACAACAGAACGCCGAGCACTACCGTATGCGTACGCACTATGAGCAGTAACTGGAGTAAATGACTAATAGACAAAGCAACGACAACCTTCCCTCCACCCCCTCCCCACAGAATGTTTGGCGCGTTGACCTATGAATCACGAGACAGGCCGATTTGGCCGTCCGGGTCATCGACCAACCCTCTGGCGGGCACATCGCGGTAATTTTCCATACTCTGCCGAGCGTTTCAGTTAACCCGGGTTTCGGTTAAGCGAAGTTCGGTTAAGCGGGGTTTTACTGTATAGATAAACAAACTGATAAAGATCTCTCCTCTTGAAAACAATTTCTGAAGGATTCAAACCTTACGTTACATTTTGATATAAAATTCGGTATATTTATTTCGTACTATATTTTTATAATATTCAAAGTAGAGGTTTATTTTTGTAAACAATTAACACATTTAATAATTTTATTTATTTATTTATTTATTTATTTATTTTCATTTTAACAATGCTACAAAACAGCACAAGCCTATTACATTGTAGCATTAAAGATATTTCATTTTTAAAGCAGTCATTGGAAAAAGTTCATCTTCACTGACCGTTGACACTTCACATACAGTTATTTTTAATGGCACTAAAGAATAAATAATAATATAATATAACAAGAATAATTATCATGTGTTTCAAATGGCACTATAGAATAAATAACAATATAACGTGTAACAAGAATTAACATGCAAAAAAGTACTAAAAAAAGTATTCAAGCAGAGATCATTTCATAGATTATATCTAAAACTACAAAACAATTAAATATTATGTTCTATCCCAAATAACAAAACTCTAAAAGTTTCCTAAGCAATGACAATCAATGATTATCGTATATTTGAACATTCAATTTCCCTTAGTATACACGCCAGAAAACATCCTAAGCTTGAATTAAAAATGTCAGCAGAATACAGATTACACAAACGGGACATTCTATTTATTGGTGAGTGAAAACCCACATTAGTTCGAGAAAAACTTGGTATAAAGACCAAAGTACTGCGCGAATTGGGGCGGGGGACATTGAAATTCAGTTGACCAAGCGAGTTACCGTCATCCAGGCATCCGCTCACCAGTTTATGGAGATAAGATAAGGTATTCAATTTCATCCTATTATCAAGACTGGTCATTTCAAACATGTGTAAAAGTTCATCGTATGGGATGTCAAAAGTATAAAGACCAAATGTTTTAAAATAAAGAAATCTTAAAAACCTTTTTTGGATTGCCTCAATCATACTATGGAGGTTGGCCTGATGTGGATACCAAACAACAGATGCATATTCTAACCGTGATCGTACTAGAGAACAAAAAAGTAGTTTTATAGAACTTATGTTTTTTTAAAAAATTACTAGACCTGTTAATGAAACCCAACACTGAATAAGCTGTCTTACAAGTAGCTAAAACATGATCTGCAAAATTTAGTTTACAATCAAAAGTTACTCCGAGGTCCTTGAAGGCAGACTTTCTACATAGCACTGTGCCATCCATATTGTAATTGAAATTTAAGACATTCAGCTCCATTTTTCGAGTATATGTGACAACAGCACATTTGTTTACATTAAATTTCAGGTTATTTTTACTCCAAGCAACCAAATTATCAATGTCAGCCTGCAGTATAAGGCAATCAGAAATACTCTCAACACTTTTAAAAATTTTTAAATCATCTGCATACATCAGAATTTGGCTGTTTTTTATACAATTTACTATGTCATTTATAAATATTATGAACAGTAATGGGCCCAAATTTGAGCCCTGGGGCACCCCAGAGTCCACAACAATATTTTTAGAACAATACCCGCTGTACATCACAAACTGCTTTCTTTGATACAAATAAGATGAAAATAATGTTAATGTGTTTTCAGACAAACCATAGTAATGCAGCTTAGACAGCAACTTCAAGTGATTAACTCTATCAAATGCTTTTTCGAAATCTGTATAAATACAATCAACTTGAATATTTTTGTCAACAAGATCCATTGTGTATTGGCAGAAATTGATTAAGTTAGAATTGATTGATCTGCCAAGGAAAAATCCATGTTGGAATGGAGTGATGAAATTTTTGACATGAGCAAACAACCTGTTGTACAATATACACTCAAATACTTTAGCAGGAGAAGAAATAACAGCAATTGGTCTGTGGTTAGAAATATCTTCTTTAGCTCCTTTTTTCGGAATAGGAACTACTTTTGCAACTTTCCAAACATCAGGGAAACAATTATTAAGTAAAGAAAGATTGAATATGTGATGCAGAGGCTTAACAAACAAATCAGCACATGCTTTTAAAATATACGGAGGTAAATTATCCGGTCCTAATGAGCGTTTGTTTTTTAATTTATTTAGTGCATTCAAAACCTCAGTTTCGCTGACTTTATTAATGAATAAACCGTGAACATTTTCCATAACTGGTGAGCGGCGGGCCTGGCGGACAAGGTCGTCTTGGTCAAGGTCGTTGGATTCGTACACAGAATGAAAATATTCGGCAAGCGCCTCCGCTATCTTATCGCTCCCTTCGATTTTCTTATCTCCCCGATACATTGTGTTTGGGGAAGAATCGCACGCTCGCAATTTTTTTATCACACCCCAAAACGATTTCGGATTATTAATCAAATCAGTTTCGATATTATGAATAAAAGTGTCGTAATCTAGCTTTATTTTAAATTTAATTTCTGCTCTTAACTGGCTGAACTGAACATAAAGATGAGGCATTTGAAATTTGTTTAAACGCCTACGCAGTTTTTCCTTCTTTTTTAACATGATCTTTAAATCGTAAGAAAACCATGAAGGATATTTATGGGAGACGCTTCTAGCTACTGGGACATGACAATCTAAAATGTAATGCACCCTATCATAAGATAATTTCACAGCCACGTTCAAATCAACAACTTTTAACAGCTCAGACCAATCAGTCTTTGATATATCCTGGTAAATTTTCAAGAAGTCCGCTTTTGCAAAGTTATACTTGGATTTTCTAGAATTAATAGCGCCAGAATTAGGCCTACACCTATTTATCACCTTCCATTCCAATAACAATGCTGGGTGGTAACTATCTATCTTTACAAGCGGATTCAACTCCTGTGAAACAGTTAAATCACCAATATCGCTTGAAACTAAATCTAAAGTTTTTCCTAATACATTTAGTATATCATTCTTCAATGATAAATTATGTAACCTACAACAGAACAGTAACTGTTTACAAATTTCATTGCCAAGCGCTAAATCATACCCTGAGCCCAAAACGTGCAAATTAAAATCCCCAACTACTATTATCTGCTCATGCTTGATAACCAATGAATCTAATTGATCGAAAAACGATTTATAAATACTAACATGCGTGTTTGGTGTAAAATAAACTAAGGCTAATATCACAGATTTAGTACTACTAATTTTCAAACGAGCCCAAATACTATCCACTGAATCTATTTCCATTTCTTGTAACCTTTGAATCTTGATAATATTATTTACTGCTAACAAAACCCCTCCTCCCCTGCCCTTCCCAGCAATCATCTCATTTCTATCACTTCTCAAAATCGTATAATTATCAGGAAATAATTCAGAGCTGTTAATTGAACTGTTTAGCCATGTTTCAGTAAGCGCAACTATAGGATAATCACTCTCCAACATTGCTAAACGAAAATCAACTACTTTAGACCTCAATCCTCTAACATTTTGGTAATATAAAGTTAATTTTTTGGTTTCCTTAATCGTTGTAATATTAAACATTTACAAGCCCAGATAAAGAAATACTATATCAATAATAAATAACAGAAAAAGCAAACAATAACAATAGTAATGCATGCAAGCAAAAATAAGTAAATAATGTATTGTATTTTATACCGTTGAAAAAATGTAACATGCAGTAGGGCCTAAGATATAAATATTAAATAACGTAAAATATACATTTACTTCATTAAGTTCATTTTAGACGTTCGAGGTCAGACTTATCAGTGATGTTGACAGCTCTCGCCCCCTCCTCTCGACGTAGGAACACCTTCCCCGCGCTCGTTATCCACGCGTATTTGTAGCCCATCTTTTCCTTGAACGCTCGTACTTCCATCCACAGCGCCCTGGTCTCTCGGGTGAGTGACAAGTTGATGTACACCTTGCTGTCGCTGCTGTACCCGAGTTCTGCTGCAGAAAACCCGTTCTTGACGCGGGACTTGCTTCTCATCTGTTCCATGTCGATGCGCCTACAGAATTTAAGGATGATGCCTCGAGGAGCAGAAGGATTATTCGGATTCTGAGAAAGACGATGAACTGCGTCAATCATAGTATCTTCAAGTCGGAAGTTAAGTACTCGAGCGACGTTTTTTACCACGTCGATGATATTCTCGTGGCTAGCCTGTGGAACTCCGCTGATCTCTAAGCAGTTGCTGCGGGAATATTGTTCCGCAACGTGCTCCGATTTTTTTACAGCGGCAAGCTGTTTTTTCAAAAGTTCATTTTCTGAAGAGAGTTGATCTATTTTATTTTTACACTCTGTTAACGAAGCTCTAGATTCATTTAATTTCGTTGTACAGTCATTGATTTGCTCAGTACAAAAGTTTATTGATTTGTTTACCTCACTCTTAAAGTCTTTAATTTCAGTCTTAATCTCTGCTATATCGAGAGTAAACTTCTTGTTATCGTTCTTTATTTCACCAACATCAGAAATTAATAAATCGAGTTTTTGGTCGACGGTCATCTCGGTGCTATTGAGGCGTGTCTGTCTGGTCGGTGGTGCCATCTCGCGGTGCGCGGTGTGCGGCCGAACGCGGAAGCTTATTAGCGCGGACAATTTCGACTCGTATCACGTGACCTTGACCTCGCTCCAGATAACCGATTAAAACCTGTTAATTAGGTTATATTTTACACTGATTACGGGTTAACGAAAAATTATTTCGGTGCGATACTCACAGAAAAGTAGTCACTAATACTCAAGTCAACGTACCCACTCGAAATGTCCACACAATATATGCAGAAAACCCGAATTTCACAGTAATTTCACGGAGCCGAGGCGACACACGTTCACTCAGTTGACATGCTATCCCCTCCACTTTTCTGTAGATTACATTTTTAAAATCATAAAAAGATATTGCATTTTGCTGTCTAAAAAGGCAATATGACTAGCAATAAAAAAGAAACAAGTAGGTCAACAATTTAAAATAAAATGTAAATCAAAATGCAAATAAATATAAATTAATTTCTCATAACAAGTTTCCTATATAAAAAAATATACAGTTGGTTAAAAATTAGCTGCTTCCCCTTTAGTTTTATAACCCCTTCTGAATATAAAGAGTGAGTTTCAATTGTGCCCCCTCCCAATTTCTTCCCAAATTTTTTCTCTAATTACAACGTCGCATTACGTTAAAAACATAAACTTTTTTTTTAAGTATTAGGACTTTTCAATTTTATATCTAACTCATATTTACATTATACATTGTATCAAAAAGCCTATAATCTCCAAATAGAGCAAAATAATGATAAGCAACAGCCACTGACTGAGCTTAAAAATTTTCGGTCACCAAATGACTCCTATTCGCAGTAACTCTGCAAATTGATTACAATAAGTACTTAAATTAAATCCGTAATTTTTAAATAATATAAATTTATTTTTAACTTTTGAGATATTGGATATTTTTAAGGTAAAGATTGAAAAGAGTCAATATTTCAAAAAACGGAAATTACAAACGGATTACAGTATTCAATTCACGGTAAAAAATTAATTGAAATTAAAGGTCACAATACCATTATTGTACTGGAAATATCAAATCTCATTTCAAAATCCAAGATGGCTGCTGAAAATGACCACCCACTCAAATTCAGGTACTTACTGCCCAACAATGATTGAAATTGGTTTAGGAATTACAGTACACCTCGGATTATCCGGATTAATGTGGCGGAACATCGATCCGGATAAAAAAAATCCGGATAATCCGAGGTCATTATAATATCGCCTAAATAGCAATCGCGTACCTTAGCCCCTGCTAAATTGATACTGCAAACGGCGTATCAAGGCAGTTATACAACATGTTAGTCTTTCAAATTTTCCATGGAATTAATTTTGAAACAAATTTAAGAACTAAACTTCACTATTAGTCGTACAAATATTATGTTAACTTTTACCGAACTCAACGTATCGGTTTTAAATTTTTATTACAAACCTAAAAACCTAGTCTTTGAACAGATTAAAATATTGAAAGTATTAAGATTAAATAATCATAACTTGTATCTCAAATTCATAAATTGTATCATAAATTGTATCTCAAATTTGGAATAATCATGACAAAACTTCACGTAACTCAAAACTTAAACATTAACTCTTCTTAAAAAATAACGTGACACATCAAGTCACAGCAATAAATTAGCTCGCAAAATTGTCGTGCGCTACGCCTCTGTTGATTAATGCTAGCGCCCCAAGTAACAAACCAGAAAACTATGTTCATGTTCACGAAAATCCGTAATGTACTGCTTAGGCAATGTGTTTCCTTCAACTATTGAGATTCCAAATGCGTACGGTAACGTATTGCATTTGCATTTTAATTTTAGAAGACAAATTTCACTCGTAAACTCACTAATATCACATGTTTGCCGTAATTGTAATTTTTCAATTTGTCGGATGGACCGGTACGGATAATCCGGGATCCGGATAATGTGAGGTCCGGATAATCTGAGGTGTACTGTATATTGACAAGAGGTAAAAACAAGCTTAACCTCTTGAATCCCATGGGCGCATATTTGCGTCCGCGCGGTAGCCCCGCCGGTGGCCCGCGGGCGCATATGTGCGGCCATGTTCAGTTTGAATTTGCCGCACTAACTATGACAGCTGGAAGAAGAATAATATGCCTTGTCTGGTACCATTCTAATCGGGAAAAAACGCCAATTCTCGTGGTATATTTTGTTTTGCTCTAGATTTCCGAGCATCACTGCAACGGTGTTTAGAAAACAGATGATGTTTTGTTTATGCTATGTGCGTGTTGCAATGGCGTAGTTTGCCTGTAAACAATGGATAACCGTGCTCGAATGACACGTCCTCTTAGAAATTAATGAATATTTAGACAATGATAGGTTAAGTGATATATCTGTGGTTAATTATAAAGACGATTATGATGAAGATAATTAGTATTCAGTGTGGTGACGGACATTTAGTGCCTCCCCCAAAAGAGGATGATGTTTACATAACCTCGAGACCAGATTTGCCGATAAGTGATAGTATAGTTTTTACATTTTTTTGTAATTTTGATATTCTGTAGATTATTCTGATCACAAAAAAGTATATTTATGTATGTTAACTAAGTTTTTCATTATGTTACAATTTTTTTAAATAAGCATGCAAAATGGCAAAAAATACCCGGGTTGAGCACAGTAGCATAACCTCAATTACTCGGGATTCAAGAGGTTAAGGGGGGGGGGGGGGATTTCATTAATCTCACCTTGATTGCCAACCTGCTTAGCTTTAATTTATTAATCACGTTAGGGCAGGTAAGGGCACCTAAACGAAGCATTTACAGAAAGTAGAGGTTCCAATGAAAATAATTTTAAGTTATATAGAGACATGATATGCCCTGATTTTTTTAAAAGCTTTCAAATATATCATTAGGGGTGTGGGATGCATTGAAAAAGCATCGAAATTACGATTTGATTTGATGCATCGAAATGCCGATGCATCGATTTGGCTTCGATGCATTGGTATTCTTTGATACACTAGACGCCTTTAAATGTATGTTGAAAGCAATTAAATAAACGTTTAAACTATGTAAATGCATAATATTAATGTTAAAAGCAGTTTATTGAATCGTAATGAAGTTATAAAAAGCTTAGAACGTAGTAATACTTCCAGACTCTACACGCTTAACAACAAAGAATGCAATAAGGCTGTGACAAAGTAGTGCATTCGTAATATTATATTTTCACAAAGTTTGAAAATTCTTGCAATAGATTGCTTCTCTATTTTATTATGAGTTTCAAATTACAGTAGAGCGCCGATTATCCGAACTAATTGGGGACAAGGGGTGTTCGGATAACTGAATATTCGAATAATCGAACATGAAAAGACAACATTTTAAAATTATATATGTAATGTAATTCTTAGTAGTAAAAAGGCTAAAAAATTATCAAAAATTATTCACGTAATTTTATTATGAAATCTATCAGAATATATGGATATCCCGGCGGGACAGGAGTTTTGGTTGGCGCACGAATTTGAATTGCTTGAGAATCATGTTCAAAATATGAATTATTACGGTGTTAGGTTAACCGACGGTTCGGATGACCGACGTTCGGATAATCGACGCTCTACTGTATTGCAAACAACTTTTTAATGTATGACTGTATAATTCCATACACGAATTTCAATGAGAGAATAAAACGAGCACTACCATGGTCGGCGGCAGTTGCAGTGTAACCGTGACCGCGATCGTGATGGTGATACAGGCTGACTGCGCAATGGACAATTGAACAAAAACAAATACTGCTGTTAGAGAAATTACCCGACTCTCGGGTATTTCCAAGCCCGTGTGGGGATTTCGTAATACTTTCAATAGTTTATTCCAGGAGAGACGGGTATTTTTGTGGGTAAACACGGTCTACAACTGGTAACACTGTATTGTGATGCTCAGCTGTCGAGCTGACTGCCGTCGCCATCGTCGTAAAGCTCAGCACTGCGCATTATTTAATTAATGTCTGTTTCTTTTGACCGTCGCGTTTTGTTTTGGAGTAACTGAATGACAAATGAATAAAGATGTTTGAAGACTACGACGAAGAATCGTAGACGATCCGGGCTCAAGTAGCTGAAGCTTTGTTGAAACAGATATGAATGACGATACGACACCGGTAGGGA
The DNA here is from genome assembly GCA_035578135.1 of Flexamia atlantica. Classification (NCBI taxonomy): domain Eukaryota; kingdom Metazoa; phylum Arthropoda; class Insecta; order Hemiptera; family Cicadellidae; genus Flexamia; species Flexamia atlantica. The sequence goes on from JAQJVK010000001.1 coordinate 87,746,034, forward strand.
TAATTTAATTTTATTCGAGAAGAGAAACCCGATTCTTGATTATTTCCTCAGTGAAGGGAAAGATACAAGAATATGTAAATCTTGCAAAACATATTATCTGCAAAACTAGGCGGGTTTTTTGTCTTCTTTGTTAGTATTAGGCTACTTAGGATAACTGTCATAATTACCTATTGATGATTTAACAAACTTTGAACTGATTCATTTTTACTTGGACTGCATGTGTTTTTTAAGAAAAACTTTAGGCCTAGTAATAATAACCATTTCTTGAGATTGTGAAAGGATGTATAGGAATCAAGATATAATTATTAATTTATTTATTACTTCCAAATTTCTATTTATAATGGGTCAGTACCTATTACAAATGCTTTGGATCACTCATTCAAACGTTGTGTGGATTTTTTTTACTTTAATCCTCTTTAAGGTTATTGACCCATTACAGTAATGCAAGCTGAAAATAACTCTGACAGCAAATAACGTAGCACTGCATCGAATCGAATCCCATCGATTCGAATCAAAAATTCTATAAATCACATCGACGCATCAAATCGAAAAAAAATTTGCTGCATCGCACACCCCTATATGTCATAAATAATTTTTTATGACAATTTTATACATTATATAATTCAAAATTTTAATTATTGAAGCAGTGACTTTAAATCATGCTTAAGCACATAAATACATTCTTACCCGATGATTCTGACTCCATTTCGAATCTGAAGTTCCAGATAGAAACATCAATCCCTTTAAACACACTCTCTAAGCATTGCAAGTAGTGATGTGGGCCAGAAATATTCATAGTGGGAAAGAACTTATAAAAAAAACATATCCCAAAACGAATTGAGAACCTCCTCCTTTTGTTGGTAGGTGGGGGAAGTCGGTTAAAAATGGGAATATTTCCCAGGCCCGGAAATTTTGTCAAAAAGTGGGAATTTATAAAAATCTTTAAAATGGTAAAAATGTATCAATATCATTCAAATAACACCCAGCTAACATCATATTTGGAAAGAAATATTCTTTCATAAGCCTACTTTCGAAGGTAAAAAAAAACCTCAGGTAATCAGGACCTCAGACCAACCGACCAATCTCATTTTAAATAACCACAACATACACAAAAATAATTAACAATAATGTAAATATAACCAGCTTAAAGAACATGAAATATAAGAGCCCCAGGCTTATTTATTACACATTAACCTCTATGGGAAAAAATGTGTTTGGCTTTGGCCTTTCTCAAAATAATAAACAAATTAGAGATGGTCGGGTCCCAAAATTTCGGGAAATTTTCGGGAAAATTAAATTTCCGATTTTCGGGCGGGATTTTATTTACGTCGGGAAATTTTTCGGGACGGGATCGTTTTAGCGATCGCAAATAAACAGCGGGTGTAGCTTCGCAAAACTCGCGATCGGCCGCGGAAAACGATCTCGCGTATTTTCCGATCGTAAATAAACGGCAAATCCAGCTTTGGAAAACTCGCGATCGTCCGTTAAAAACTATCGTGCGTATTTGCCGATCGTAAATAAACGGCAAATGCGGCTTTGCAAATCTCTAGATCGGCAGCGAAAAACCATCGCGCGTATTTGCCAGACGCGGATGAACGGCAAAAATAGATTAGCGCTGTTCACGATCGGCCGCGAAATACGCTAGCGCGTATCTGTCGATCGCGGATTAACGGCCGATGTAGCTTTACGGAACTCGTGATCAGCCGTGAAAAACGATCGCGCGTATTTACCGATCACGAATAGACGGCAAATCCAGCTTTGCGGAATTTACAAACGACCGCGTCTTTGCCGATCGCGGATTAACAGCCGATGTTGCTTTACGAAACTCGCGATCGGCCGTGAAAAACGATCGCGCGTATTTGCCGATCGTTGATAAACGGCAAATGTAGGATTGCTAACTCGCAATTGGGTGTGAAAAGCAATCTTGGTTATTCACTGATAGCGGTTAATCAATGGAAATAACTTGCTATAAGGCTTGACAGCGATGATTTTTCATATTGTCGGCCACATTGGCCTGCTATAAATTGTGGTTTTGCCCATTGATTTAATTTTCTAAACTAATTCAGATGTCTTTGAATCCCAGCTGAAAGTATGATTATTTTTCATAAATAAGTAAAAAAATTACAAAAGTAAAGTCTTTGGGACTTTTAAGAAATTTCTAATACTGTACATAGGTAATTAATATTTTATGTACTGTAACTTAAGAAATATTATGTTTGGGAGTTGTGAACTTCAAATTTATAATTTTAAGCTTGGAAAAACTAGTGGTATGGTTGTCATCTTGAAACTAAATTTATTTAAATTTTTTACCGTAGTTTAAAGTGCTGGAAAAGTTATGAGTCATAGTCATTTCCTAAAACAAGAACTCCAAAGCCCAAAGTTAATAAAAGTACAATAACATGTTTACTGATTATACATGACAGTATATTGTCAACATGCAATAACCACTCTAGTATTTTACTTTTGGCTTTTTGGAAAGCAAACAATAAATCAAAAAGCAGAAACTTAAAAACCATTGTGATTCTATCAAACGTTAAAAAATGCATATTATATTTATTTATTTCTTATTTTCTTATATTATTTCTATTTTTCAATGCATTCAAATCAGATAGAATAAAAATTCAAATTTAATGAAAAATAATAATACATAAACAGTACATTTTATTTACCATTTTTATATAGGTTTGTATTTTATTTATAATTAACAATTTCATTGTGTTACTACTTTTTTATGTGTTTCTAATGTTTGCTATTTTGTCAATTGCATATAAGTTAGTTTTTCACTTAAATTTATTTCTTGAATTTTGGGACGGTACAAACATTTACATAAAACATTGTTTTTAACCTAATACTATTACTGTAATAAAGAAAATAAATTCGTGAACGAGCATTTCCCGAAGATTTAGGGAAGACAAAAATCCCGTCCCGAATTGAAGAGGGAAGAAAAAAATCCCGTCCCGAACTGAAAATCCAATCCCGTCCATCCCTAAAACAAATACTGAAAGGCAGTTCTTCTGTGGTGAGCTTAATATTGGCAATATACCGTGTGTCCCAAAAGTCCCACCCCCCCTGTTATTTTTTTTATTAATAGAAATAAAAGTACATATATTCAGGGAATGTTTATGATCAAAAAAGGAAGTTTTTGGTGTATGTAAATGTTCGCCCCTTTCCCCCCATAAGAGGTAGATTGGGGGTAAGTCGAAATATTTAGATGTAAACCCCTATTGAATTATCCCCAATTTTAAAGGTCATAATCAAAGAAAAAGAAGGCGCAGACTAGAGGTCTCTATGTCAATCCTATCAAAAGTTATGGCAGTTCGAAGTTTTAATTTTTTTAATATCAAATTAAATCCATACTTACGTAATATTGAAGAAATAATGATTATTCGTAAGAAAAAAGAGGAAAATACCACGATTAAATTTAGATTAACTGCTCAAAATGTCCACCATTCACTTCCAGGAAGAAGTAAAGACTGGACTCAAATGCCTGCCTCACATTTGCCAATATTTCTGGTGTGACTAGCTGGCATGCTCGTTCAATCCGCGAATTTAATTCATCGAGATCAGCGGGTTTTCTGTCATAAATTTTGCTTTTAATAAAGCCCCACAAGAAAAAATCGAAAGGTGTAAGGTCTGGCCATTCTAAAAAAATTTTATTTTAGTTGATTTTGAAAAAATTAAAACTGAACTGCCATAACTTTTGTTAAGATTGATGTAGAGACTTCTAGTTTGGGCCATTCAGTTTCTTTGATTATGATCTTTAAAATTATACATAACTCGATAGGGGTTTAAATTTAACTATTTCAACTTACCCCCAGACTACTCCTTTTGTGGGGAGGGGGTGAAAATTTACGTACACCAAAAACTTCTTTTTTTGATCATATAAACATTCCCTGAATATTATACTTTTATCTCTCTTAATAATAAAAATTACTGGCAGGTGGGACTTCTGGGACACCCAGTATATACACCTTATTTTATAGAATTACACAATTTTTGTGTTATTCATCCTAGTTATTATTATATAAAACTGCTATATAAAGTGTTTCTACCTTAGAATTACAAAAAAAGGTATGTTTGTAATTTCCCTGAAATTCCCTGGAAATATTTCCTTGATTTTAAATTCCCGGGAATTTTACATCACTAACTACAAGAATATTGCATGTTGCTGTACAGCGACAACTGCTTATTTAATATTCAGAATTTTATACGATTAAGGTAAGACAATCTTATCTTACATTGCTAAAACGTTTCAATTGTCATTCCTGGGTTTATTGTGGATGGTTATCACCCATTTTAAACAATTTAATCGACTATTAATTTTTTTATTTTTTCCTAGATTTCTTTCTATTTGGCCCACTGTGAGGCGTCTCTAATAATTTTAATTTTTAATAGTTTTTAAAGAAAAATTGATAAAGGTACGGCTATTATAGAAACTGGCAGCAAAAAAATGTTAAAACAAATTCATACTTGCGATCTATGGTTTCTAACACAATAAATTTATACAGGGTGTCTCACCTAGAGTGTCTCCAATGGATTGCGGACAAACTAGTAGCCCTGGATAGATGAAACAAAATCATTCCTCACTAAGTCGACCCCAAGGAACAACATAAAAATATTTTAAAGCTTTTTAAAATACAGTGTGTTCCAAAAACCAGGGGCCAGGGGTTAGAGTCTCAGAATTTTCAAACAAACATATGTCATGCTATACCATAGCCGCCTTTAAAGAAGGCCGCGGCGTTCGAACTGGCAACGCTGCAATCAAAAGGCATAGTGGAGTCACTCCGCCGCGAGCGCCTGGCGCTGCGAGGGCCACCGCAATACCTTTTCCATCAGACTGCGACAGTGGTCGTTCATTAATTAACTCTTGAGCTGAATACTTTTTTATGCTAGAAAGTATATATATAGTGGCTATTGGGAATATTTAATAAAAAGCCTAATTTTACACAAAAGATTAAAATGTATTTGTTAAATGAATTACAAATCAAAACACTTAACGTTTATTAAAACGGACTAAAGTTAAGCGATGAAATGAATACTAATATAGCCTAAGAGAGTATTTTCAATTTTCTGTCATTTTTATGCACAACTACATTTTCTGTCTTTCAAATGAGTTCGGGTACACAGTTTTAAACGTCAAATTAGGTGATGACTTTACTAACACATTAGTCTCTTTTCTGTAAAGATCTCTGATATTCATGAATGAAGCTTTGGTTTCATCCTCAAATTCAAAACTTAGCTCATTAGCATGGGAATTATTTAAATCTCCACTTAAAAACGTATCTACGTTTTCCCATACAGCTATGAAAAATGACTTAGAAAAATTGGTAAAATTCAGCCAGTTATTTCTAATATTCTTAAAAATATGCACAGTGTCATACATTACGAAAGTTTTGTTTTTACTTTCGTTAGCATAAAAGTAGTAATTGCTCTCATATGTTTTGGTTAGTTCGTTAAAAACTACACGATTGATGCTGTTGTTATCACAAATTACACTTAAAATAGTAAGACCACAATCTGTAAATGAAAATGACCAATCCTTTGGAAATGAAAATATCGAAATACAACCCTCATTTTTTATCGCAGACTTATAATTTGACTTGCAACCAGGCACTACACAAGAACTAGGCATATGGCTAAGAATTTGGAAGTGTTTATTCTTAAAAACTGGTTAAAATAGCGATCCAACGAGCGAGCAACGCGCATCCGCCATGATATCATATGGGCCGGCTGACGCTTCGCGACTCCTCTCGCGGCGTTGCCAATTCTACCACGCCGCGGCCTTCTTTAAAGGCGGCTATGGCTATACAGGGTGAATCTTCTAAGCCATCCACAACAGATTGTAGACGAACGGCTTGATATACAAAGACGAAACAAAAACTTTCCCTACTAAACAATATATTTTTAACCTTTTTCAAATACAGTGTATTCCTAAAACACACTGAACAAACAATGCAACAATGGTTGTTTGTGATTTTTGGTCATGGGTTCGAATCTCATAATTTTAAAATGTAAACATATGTTATGTTATGATCATTTTAAAGCTCGAAACAAGACAAACAATTTGGTGAAAACAGAACACATTTATCTTTATTCATTTCAAAATGGCGGCCATTTTCTTGAAAATTTTTGTTATTTACGGAATACCCTGTATCTCAAGAACCACAAAACATATTTTTGTTCTATTTTAACATTACTAATCCTTTACACTCAGCTTTATTCTGATATACGATATACCAACATTTAGAAAATAAAAGTTTTTCACAAAATATTTTATTTTGTTTTAATGCTGGTAACCCTGAAAATAAAAAAATTTAAATGGCAGCATATGTAAAATCGCACATCATTTTACAGGTCTTGCAAATACAAACAACTTTTTAACCTAAACCTTCCTCCTATCACTAGTGGTTTTGTAGTTATAAGCAAAAAATTTCATTTTACCATATAAAGCCCATGTTAAATACGAGGTAGAGTCAAAAAGTTCCCGGAATGAATTTTTGTAGACTTTTAGCGCGATCGCCAGCGGGAAATTCGCCTTGCAGTAGTTGGTTCGACTCCTGGGGAGGGCATATCGTTAATGGGGGTATAGCTGACTTGCCGTAGTGCAGCATTGGAAAGCGATTTTCGTGTACCTGCAAGTTTAAATTGTCGATTTTGTTTGTTGAGCGAAGAAATTTGATGCATGTTCAAATGATCATCAAGGATGGTGTGAACAATTCCATATGATGAATTTACCTGAAATGCTATTTCATCGATTGTTAATTTCCAATCTTAACGCAGAACTTATCGTACTCGCTCAACGTTTTTGTCAATTACTATTGTTGAATGTCGTCCACTACGAGGATCATCCTCATTGCTTTCATAGCCTTTACGGAACCGTTTGTTACATTCATAAACTTGACTTTTCTTCATCCATAAGCTTGAATTAACAACTCAAGAGTGTCTCTAGGTGATTTTTAAGTAAAACACAGAACTTTATGTTCACGCGTTGTTCATAAAATGCCATTTTTCAAAAATCGGCAATGTGGACTTGCAGGAACGTGAAAAGCGCTTTCCAATGCTGCACTATGGCAAGTCAGCTATATCCACTACCGATATGTACTCCCCAGGAGTCGTACCAACTACTGCAAGACGAATTTCCCGCTGGCGATCGCGCTAAATGTCTACAAAAATTCATTCCGGGAACTTTTTGACTGTACCTCATATGTAGTCTTCAAGGCATTTAATTCTGCATCCATTAAACTGAAGTACTGCACATTTAACATAGGCTTTATATGGTAAAATGTAGTTTTTTTTATAACTACAAAACTACCAAAGATAGGAGCTAGGTGTAGATAGAAAAGTTTTTGTTCTTTGTAAGACCTGTAAAATGATTAGCTATTTGACAAATGCTGCCATTTAAACTTTTTAATTTTCAGGGCTACCAACATTAAAACAAAATCAAATATTTGTCAAAAACTTCTATTTTCTAAATGTTGGCATGTCGTATATATCAAATTTAAGCTGAGTTTACAAGGATTAATAATTTTTAAACATAACAAAAATATGATTTGAAGTTCCTGAGATATATGATATTCTGTGAATGCCAAAAATTTTCACGAAAATGGCCGCTATTTTTAAATGAAAAAAGATGAGTCTGTTTTCACCAAATTGTTTGTCTTGTTTAGAGCTTTAAAATGATGCATAACATGACATATCAGGGTGTTCACAAAATCAGGCTTCAAAAATTCCCGTATATTTCCCGTATTTTTCACGACAAAATCAGGTTTTTCACACTAGGTAATTGTTTACGTCTTTTTAATTAAGTATGCACTAAAGAAACCATATTTTCATATTTTCATGATTAGCATTTTTAAATTTCAATGACTGGCTGAAGAGTCAAGGAAACCTCAATAACAGAACCAATATGGCAATCAGTCCCGCAATTTAACCCACGAGGACTGACATACCTGTCTAAAATACACAGGTTAGTAATTTTTTGACCGTCGGCAGGCTGGCCGTCACTATACCTCACGTGCGTCTTTCCAGGAACATCATGAGTCAGTTCCCGTCATTCACTAACCCTTACGCTCAGTTCAATGAACGTTTCTTTAGAAGGCTGGTGTTTTCGACCATAAGTCACATAAGGCTTCATGTTGCATATACATATTTTGTATGCAGAAATTTCTTGTATAATAATATTCAAATCACCAATGTACAATTCTTTTATGGAGTTCTTGTCAATATCAACACATCGTTGTAATCGTTGTATAATATACGGGGGTTATTAACGCAATAACAATAATTTTTGTAGTACCTTCTGCAATTCAAAATATATTTTTATGATATATAAATATTTATTTATTTATTTATTTACAATCATCACATTACATCAATTTGCTTGACAGGTGATTTGTCCAGTGGTCTAATTTTATTATACACAAATATATACATAGTAAACACTAAGATAATAAAAAAATACTACTTAGGAATCTTCTAGGTATTCATGCAATGAATAATATGCCTTCTCCAGTAAAAAAGCCTTTAAAGTTTCTTTAAATTTAGAAAAGGAGTCAATATTCTTTATTGAAGGTGGTAACTTGTTGAATACTTTTGGACCCATGTACTGAGGAGATAGATGAAAAATTTTAAGTCTGTGTTGAACCGGTTTTATAGTATTTTTGAATCTGGTGTTGTGAGAGTGGCAGTGTTGATTCTCCATGAATGTGCCAAAACCGCTTTTAACCATTAGCGCCAATTTGTATATATAAGAGCTATATAAAGTTAAAATTTTGTACCGGATGAAAAAATCTTTACAATGAGTGATTTGTTGAACTTTAGCTATAATTCTAACGACTCTTTTTTGGAGGATAAAAATTTTTTGTGCATGGCTAGATGAGCCCCATACAATTAGCCCATAATTCATGAGAGATGAAAAATAAGCATGGTATACTGCTATTTGAGTTTCCAAATTTGTGGTGTCCCGAATTACACGAAGAACAAAAGTTGCTGAACTGAGTCTTTTTGAGAGGTTTTCAGTGTGTGTTTGCCAATTTAGTTGATAATCAATTTCAATTCCCAGATAATTAATTGACTTTTGAGAATGAATTTCAGTTGAGTTGGAATTTAAGGTAATGTCGCTGCTAAGATTTGATGCTGAGAAATGAATGAGTTGAGTCTTTGACACATTCAAGGAGAGGCCATTTACCGTAAACCAGTCCCCGAGGAGTGTAAATTCATCAGTAATTATGGCTTCCATGAGATCTTTTTTGCCTTTACAGATTAATGCCGTATCATCCGCGTACTGAAAAGTGATACTATTAGTAGCTTTACAAAGATCATTGACATAAATTATGAATAAACAAGGACCAAGAATAGAGCCTTGAGGTACCCCATAAGAATTAACATTCCAATCTGATTTAAAATTTGTTTGAGATTTCTGTATGATAATTCTTTGTTTTCGATTTTTTTAGATAGGACCTGAACCATTTTAATTCATTACTTTTAATTCCATGAATACTTAATTTTTCTAAAAGTATTTCATGATCAACGCAGTCAAAAGCCTTAGACAGATCACAGAGCACACCAACCGTATGCTGTGATCCGTCCAAGGCCTCCGTTACGCAGTTAATCATTTCTGTAATTGATTTTTCGGTGCTGAGTTTTGGGCGGAAACCAAATTGTGATGAGTTTATTAAATTATTTTTTTCTAAATACTCTGTCAGTTGCATTTTTACGATTTTTTCAAAGATTTTAGAGAAACACGGCAAAAGAGCAATTGGGCGATAATCTGAGGGATTATTTACATCTCCCTTTTTAAAAAGAGGTTTAATATCTGCTAGCTTAAGCTTCTCAGGGAAAGCTCCCTCCTCAAGGGACTGGTTAACTATTTTGCATAGTGGTACTTCAATAAATTTAAAAACTCTTTTTATGACGAAGAGAGGAATTTCATCCCAACCTGAAGATTTAGTATTGTTGAGAGAACTGAGAACTTTTCTTAACTCGTTCACAGAGATTCTCCTAAATTTAAACTGTTGTGTAGGGTTTTGTGTTTGGATATTATTTTGGTTTTGGTTAAGGAACTGAATGGCTTTAAATTTATCTGTAAACTGATTTACACGCTGGGAGATATTACTAAAAAAATCATTAAATTTGTTTGCAACTGAGTCTGCTCTACTTTGTTTATCTGTTTCATTGCTGAATTGGATTTCCACAGGAGTATCAGAATTCTGCTTTTTTAGACCTATTTCTTGTTTTACTACCGTCCAAGATGCTTTACATTTATTGTTAGACTGTTTAATAAAGTCATCATTAGCTTTGCGTTTTGCTAATGCAACCACTTTTTTGAAAATTTTTTTGTAATTATTGTAATAAAATAAAAAATGTGGGGAACTATTCCATTTTGATTCTTGGTGTAGATTTGTTTTTCTTTTCAGCTGATATTTTAATTCCTTGAGTGACCCAATTTTTTTTGTTTTGTTTATTCTTAACACCCGCTTCAGCTGTTTTGGGAAAAGCCTCATTAAATAGATTTAAAAAGTCAAGAGAAAGTTTTTGTAATTTGAGTCAGAGAAGGCATTCCTAATTTCTCAAATGACAAAAGCAAGAGTTTGTAGTCAGATGCACCAATATCTACTACTAATCTACTTATATTTTTTGCTCTTGAATTAGAAAAAATATTATCGATGCAAGTGCTTGAAATTTTGGTTACCCTTGTTGGGTCCATAACATTAGGAGTGAACCCGAAGCAGTCACAAATTTCTAATAACTTATATTTACTTGCTTTATTGCTTAATAAATCAATATTCGTGTCAGAGGATATAAAAACATTTTTTGTCCTAGCTTCCAGTGCTAGTTTGTCTAGTAAAATTTCAAATTTTTCTATAAAGGTATTGTCAATGTTATCTCCAGGTATCCTATATATTGATACAAAAACTGAATTCCATTCATTTACTTCAATGTATGATCCCTCAAAACAGTATGGTTCGTTCAAAAATTTTAAGTCATTTCTAATTTTAAAATTAATATTTTTGTCAATCATTAAACATGAACCTCCCCTGCATTGATCAACTCTTGCATAGAAGTCAGCAATTTTAAAATCATCTAGTTTGTTCAGTAAATTTATACTTTTAGAATCTAGCCAATGTTCATTAATAGAAATTATATTTACTTTATTTTTTTGATTTTCCATAAACAAAATAAGGTCTATATAGTTACTGAGGAAGCCCTGAATATTAAATTGTAATAAATATATATCATTATTTTTCCCTACTGACTGTGAATTTTTCTCTATTGGTACTTCGACAAAATCATCTATTTTACTAAAAAAATTCCCTACTATTATTAAGACTACTATTTACAACTTCTTTCTCAACGACATTACTGGTATTATCCACAGGTAACTTAAATTTTCCTTCTTGATCACCAAAAACACTTTTTTCACCAGATTGACTTTTAGCACTGCACAGGACACTTTGATGCAGGATGGAGGACTCCTCTGATGTCTTAGGCGATTGTTTAACCACTTCATTGCATGATTCTGATTCTCTTAGGCTGGCAGACATGGTGTGATCCTCTTGTTTGAGACTGTCTTCAAGTTGTATTGAGATTTGTAGTCTTAAAGCTTTCATAAACATATCGTGTGTAAGTCCCTTCCAGAGATCTCTTTGTGCCTTCTGGTCGTACGACACCACACACACCGAAGCTCCGGTTGTACGATGAAACCTTGTGATGTTTTTTGCAAAGTGTTGTATTTCAATTAGATCTCTAACACAACCCATTGCTGAGCAGATGAGTTTTTTGAGACCCTTTGCTTTAAAGTCCTTTTCTAATTGATTAAAGGCATCGTCATAGTCAGATGTAAATGGTTTGCCGCAATATGTGTCTTTAGTTATTAGGCTGTATACTAAGGGTCCACCTTCCACTTTTTGGAGGGCCAAGCGACTACTAATTAGGTCAGAAGAAACTGGTCTACCAAACTGCTGTCTAAAAGCCACCGCAACTCCGGCAGACATGTGTCGGGGATCTTGAAAGTCGGCTGAAATTGTATGTGCCAGTGCAACAGTTGTGTCATTTCGAAAGTGTTCAAATATGGCTCTCATATCCTCCTGGAGAACAGATACTCCTTTTCCTGTTACTGGCTTTTCACTGTCCATCTGCTTGGATGATGAAGACGAAGGCTTCCCCTGCATTGCCAGAGAAGGTACAGTTTTGCTCGATTGAGAGAGGAAATGTTTTGAGTCTGACTTAGAGAGGCATGTATTTTCAACCAGTTTCTGAGAGAAAGAATTTGAAAGTGAAGGTAGAGGAGGAAAGGTATTTGTGTCATGAAGGTTGCCATTGAATTCAGTTGCTGGATGTTGAATACCTGTTGATTTTGCTGTCCCTGTGCAGGTAAAGGATGGAACGAATTTCACCTGTTGATCGCATGACTTGTGAAGTCTTTTGTGCTTCCAAATTGAATTGGCCAGAGCGTTACAGAGCTTACGTTTACCATTGTAATTTAGATGGAGCCCATGCTGAGTATGGTCTCTTCTATTGAACCTGGTCTTCTCTATAATGACAATTCCAGGATTTCTATTGCCTGGTGCAAAAAAGGTACTACTGAGTTTAGTGTTGAAATCAGATATAATTTTGTTTATTGATGGAAGATCGTACCTCAAGGGAATTCCTGGGAATAGAATGTTTGTTCTCTTTGCTGCATCAAAATGTTTAGTAAAGTCCAACCTCTCTTCAACAGAGGATTCCTTAAAATTGTTTGTACCACCCAATACTATAATGTGATCATTGTCAGTAAAGTTTAAACTGATCTTCTCTAGGTCCTCAATGACATCTTCAAATTTTGCATTTGGTTTGACAATCGAAGAAATTGTAAATCTTTTACCTATTTTGTCACTCAGTAAGTCTGACAGTTTTCTGCCGTGAATATCTGAGAGTATTAATACTTTTGCTTTTTTGTTTTTGAGCTTTCTTTGTAATTTAGCATTATGGTCGATGTCCTTATTTTTCTTATTTGTCCTGGGAGGTGTATTTTTCTTTTTGTTTTTGTCATCATGCTCTTGTTCATCATCTTGAAGGTCTTGTAGTATAGTAAAGCGGTTTGTTAAAGTCAAGTCTGATGAACTTCCGGTAAGTGATAGTTGTGTTGCCAGGTTTTCCATTTGTGACAAGGTGTTGCTACTCTTGATTAAATCCAGTTCTTCATTTGCTTCTCGAAGTTTTGTTCGTACTGCTCTAAGTTCTTCCATCAAGTTTCTGTTATCAAGTTCCATGGCTTTCATACATTCACTGTAACTCTCAATATCTTCTTTTAAATTGTCATTTTTTTTGTGCTTCCAGACATCTAATAGATTCTAGCATTTTTGCCCTCTCTTCTTTGTAGATCTTGCACGTGTCACAGGAAGATTTAAGCCTCTTTACTTCATTACTTAAAATTTCTTTTTCTATTTCAGCTTGATTAATTAAAGCTGATTTATGATTGATTTCTGTTTTAAGTTTTTTTTCAAGGGTTTTCATGTTTAAGATAGCCTCCTGATTTTCTTGTTCAAACAGAGAGGAGCATTTTTTAAGTTGGTTTTCCAAGTTTAATATTTTGTCTTCAAGCTCAAGTTGCAAGTGAGATTTATTTTGTTTTAGTGCATGTAGCTCCTGTTTCAGATATTCATTTTCTTGTAGCAAAACATTGCCTGCTTCAGCTGCCACAATTAGTGAAGTCTCTAAATCTGCATTTTCATCCTCATTTAAGTTTGTTACTTTTTTTCTAACTCAACCAAGCTGGTAGAATTTTCAATGTTACATTCACTATATGGCATGTTACAACTAGGGCACTTCCAGTTGACAATTTTACTTTTGTAGATTTTATTAAACTCACAAGCTGACATTTTTAAACAATTTTTATGAAACCATTTTTGACATATTCCCTTACACAATATTCCAGAGAATCTTACATTTCTTTGGCAAACACCACAAGGATAATTGCTCATTTTAACTTAATAATTCTTTAATCAAAAACAATAATATTAGTAATACTATACATAGAACACTTTATATAGTGCACGAGGTATTCCTAAATCAATTATAGCTTTCTCTCTGTAGTGGAATTAGCCTTCTTACTCCATGCACTCCAGTTACATTCTAACCTCCTTGGCTCTAGCAGACAACTCAATTAGCAGATGAAGTAGGAATTGAAATGACAGATAATCAATCTCAGTGTAGTGATTTTGCGCCAATTTTATGTTTAAACATGAAATCATAGTCAATCATGATCTATTGCATAAAAACTGAGAAATATGGTCAAATTTTAAATTAAAAATGCTTTAAATATGTCAAAAGCACAGTTCTACCTTCACTATACTTCACTCACAGTAAGTTATAGGTTATGTTTCATGGGTTCCACTTGCATAAAAATTTTTAAAACTCACTAAAAAACTGTAATTAATTGCACTGAATATTCATACTGTTCACATTTAGTCAGCCATCTTCTTGTTCCCGCCATCTTTGTTATTTTGTATGCACGTCTGTCCCACATAAAGTGGTCACAGCAATAATGATAAAAGGCTTTAGTGGAGTTTTTGTACAAATAAACAAGTAATTTTTCAATATAGGCCTACTAACTTTTATACAAAAACTGGTCTAAATCACCGTGAGTGATCGTCACGTGAATCAAAGTCAATTCTGCCACGCTGAGTTCATAAGGCGAAAAACCCGTGCACAGTGAACGACGAATCTGCCTTGATTTCCTAAGTAGAACGGAAATAAAACTACTTGAAATGAAATTGGCGTTAAGTTAGTTTTTGTGACAAACCAATATTTCATTGTAAAATGCAATTCAAATAAATTGTGAAATTTACAATACATTGTATTACACAAACGGATATTTATTTGCTTCTCGTATTCGTATTCCATTATGGCATTATACCTAAAGAGTTCATTTTCATGACCTAAGCGAAGACGCAACAACATAATGAATATCGATCCATCGATCGTAAACTTGACAAGGTGAAGCAGAGCACGCGACAACTATCGGAATGTTTTGCTTCATATCCCTGCCCGTTCCCATTCTCGAATTAACAACGCAGTGGTAGTGTCTGATTGGCCCGACGCAATGACATCATGTGGTTTCCATGACCCTGCTATGCGCACTGAACGTTGCGCATTCCGCGTGAGGTAGAAAGGGAGAAAATAGGAACGAAGGGCGGAAGGAAGTAACAAAACTAAGTGACAAAACTTCGGAAACCAGAAAAAAGCAAAACCAATTCTAGATTAGTTGACTCATCGTACCCGGTTTTACTGATTTATCAAATGTCGTATCTTAACCGAAGTTGTGTTAAACATCCGTTTCAAGTTAAATTACCTTCTGAAAATGAAATTCGCTGATATGTCAAACTTCTAATTTAGCTGATTTTCGTGTACTCATTTTTGTGAGATGTCAGACCAGTCGTGCAAGGCAGATGACAAGACGACGGGCTGACGTACAGATAAAAACCACAGGCTCACGCTCGCCAATGCCATAATTGCCGGTCCAAAATTATTGTACGAATCAGACGCCTTTAAATTAGACAGTTCAAAATTGATAATTCTAATAATGTGGGCGAATAGTGGGTTTTCATTAAAAGTTTCCTTTCAAATTAAAGAAAAAATGCTGATTGAATTTTAAAACATTAACATTTTTTATTTCCACTAAGTCAAATCATAAGATAATTAATTGTAACAATAGGAAATAAACGAATATGCTTAATTCTGTAGTAATCTCAAGTCCACAACGTAATAATAATAATCTTTAATCCGTGAAATAAATTAACATTTGCAAGGAGTGCGTCAAAAGATACATTAGCTACAGTACAAATACTTTTAAAAACAAGTACGTATAAAAATATACAGGGTGTCTATAAAAGAACTCCGCTATTTTAAAAATTCATACATTAATAACTATATATAGAAGATAGCAAATTGTAGTAAATTTCTCTTAAACAAGTAGCTCATCAAGTTTTACTCATATCAATTGGGAATGTTTTCGTCAAGAGAAGGCAGCGCTGCAGAGCATAACACGTGTGGCTGTCGGTGCTGTCTCGGTCGCCGCGATAAGGCGACACCGCAACAAAAGGCTCAATGGATTATTTGGCTAATAGAAACTAAATCTGTTGTTACGGTTCAAGTAAACTTTCGAAAATTTGTGATATTAACCACCTCAGGCATCAAATAATCAATTGTGTGGCAACCGTCCCCCCAGACATGCTGGCTAGGACATGGGAAGAGGTGGAATAACGTTAGAGGTGGGAAGAGGCTGGCTAGGACATGGGGAGAGGTGGAATAACGTTAGAGGTGGGAAGAGGCTGGCTAGGACATGGTTAGATGTGTACCGTGCCACTGACGGAGCTCAAATTCAACTTTATTAAATTGCTAAAAAAAACTTAAAAATTCAACCTTTCCAATCATCTGTTAAACATTTGTATAACTTTTTTACTTCATTAAAATATTTTGCCTCAAAACCCGGAGTTCTTTAATAGACACCCTGTATTATAAAGTTTTAAACATTAAGTCCCGTCCCACCGATAGATTTAGTACAGTTACATAGGGCCTCTACATTTTAGGCTTTTAGGCCATAAAATTTGTGAACTAAATTTTTGTTAGGATTATCATCAAAAGTTAACTAAATTTAGTCAGGAAAATGTTGAAGTTGGAAATCAAAACTATACATTAGCAAAGGCCCAGTCGTGGGGCAGAGATGTTTGTTGACTTTTAAAACCCCTCCCCACCCCCTGCCAAACAGTTGAGTTCTTTTGTTTGGTATGTTGTCGCCGGCCTTGATCAGATAAGAGGGAGATAATGGTCCCTATAACAAAAATGCAAAAAACCAAACAAATAATCATGTAAAAACCAAGGAAGTTTCAAATTTCTTAGATTTTTATAAATCATTATTAGACACAAATGAAAGCGATGACATATTCCATTCAAGAGATAAGCCATGATTCCATTTTCCGAATTCCGAGGGATCGTATTTCTTGAAACGTCTCTACGTCCTTTCCCTACTAAGTCTGCCGGAATTGTTGTTATGCAGAGCTCTTCCTGTTGTTCATCGCATATCACATGTTCAAAAATAGATTGCAATTAATTATTATCTTAACGATAAAATTACGTGGACTTTTTTCAAGTAGTTTAACTACTCGTGTTAGAGAAGTTGTAAAAGCACTAAACAGTCGAGTAATTACGGGAAAGTCGTATACTCGCCCATCCCTAAAAGTTAGATCTGATCTGAATCCTCCATTTCAAACAATTGTGATCACGGTGATATACCTTTGGTTATTTGCATATAAAACTTACTGCTTTATCTTAGCATTATTTTAATTTCCTCAGTTCTATAAGTTTATTTTAAATTACCACAGTTAAAGAAAATATTGTTCGATAAAAATATAAAATTTCATACTTTCTTCACAGGTACGAAATTTGCTATCTACAAAATTCTAGACAACAAAATAGGGTTAGAAAAATTTAAGTTTTAGCAGTTCAAAACAAATTATTTATTACAGAAAAGAAACAGTGAGGAAATGAAAAGTGAGATATGATATACGATTGCTCTAAAATAATTTCAAACACAATTAAAAATCTTCAGGGCATAACAGAATATTATGACGTATAATGGTAATCGTTCGGCGTTATCAAAATTTATTTCACAATTACGTTCTTCAGTTTAGTCCCGCTCTTTTATTGACATTCGTCCTAAGTAAACAAGTCAACGAAATGACGGACACGTCGTTTCCGTTCTTATTATTGCGCTAGCCAAATAGTACGCATGCACAAGTGACCACTTTTTGTTGCTTTCTTATCTTCCATCTGTCGCAAGACCGTCTCGCGCAAAAACTGTTTCTTGGAATACTCTTCTGGCAGAGTAAATAAAGACTGAAAAATACAATTCTTTTATATTTTGTACGGAAATAATCTCGCGGCAACTCTCTTCAGACGAAATCTTGGCTGAAAAAATCGTTCCCTCCATTGCTTTACACAATAGCGTCCGCGTCCCCCCAAAGTTCCCGTATTTTAGACAAAATTCACGTATATTTCCCGGTGAAATATAATTTCCATATAATTCCTGGTTTTCCCAAAATTCCCGCTCTATGGACACTCTGAATATGTTTACATTTGAAAATTCCGAGATTCGAACCCATTTCCTCTGGTTTTTGGAATACCCTATATTTTAAAAAGGTTAAAAATATTTTTACGTTGTTCTTTGGGTATAAATTAGTGGGGAAAGGTTTTGTTTCGTCTTTGTATGTCAAGCCGTTCGTCCGCAATTTGTTGTGGATGGCTTAGAAGATTCACCCTGTATATTGATTCAATGCTCTGAACAACACAAACAATTTGACTTCACTTACCTTTATTGATTTGAAAATTGTGGCTAATTTAGTAAAAAATATTGGTATTTAAGGAATACCCTGTACCTGTAGAAAACTATCAAACCAAACATGTTCATCCCCAAGTTTAGAACATTTATTTGTACGTATTCTTACCTATACTGATGGCTCTGTCAAGGCATTCCCATGTAACCTGAACCAGTTTCTTAGCAGTTGGACTCGCATTGCCCACAAGAAATGTTTCATTCAGGTCTCCATGGAAGTTTCTATGGTAAACAGTTACATCCACTGAAAGTAAAGATCGAGATTAAAATATAAAAAAGGGTGTTGATTGAATAATTATTATTGATTGTTATGTTAAGTATTTAGCACAATGCAACACAATGGCCATGATTTGCAACAAGCATATTTACAGCAGAAAATATTATCTATCAAAGAATTTACTTGATATTTTTAAATTTAAATAATTCTTTAAATAACTGAAAAACAATGGAGAAATATTAGTTTCCCTAATCTACCACAAAACCATTAACCAAAATTAGTAAAAAATCATCCAAACTGTAATTAATAAGTCACAGATTTCTTTACATTTACATACATTTTTCTGATATCACACAGTTTACATTTCACCATTCTCTTACCATTACAAATATCACCATCAGCTAATGGCCGCAGGTCAGGGATCCCATGGCAGATCACTTCGTTGACTGAGGTGCAACAGGAGCGAGGGAACTGGTAGTAATTGAGAGGCGAGGGGTAGCAGTCTCGCTCTATACAAGCCTCGTGGACCACTCTGTCTATCTCGTCCGTTGTCACTCCGACGTCTACCACCTTGGCTGCCTCATCCAGCACTTCCCTTCCTAACTGCAAGGCAGACAACCACTTGTGTAAATCTTGAACTCAGTACCCTCTTGTCACTTACTCTGCTTTAACCTCCTCTGCTCAGCAAACGATATGTATCATTTTGATAGACTCGGTTTTGAAATCAGTATGGTTTAACTGTTCTCTAGAATCATGGCATTTCCAAGCCCGGTGAAATGAGAAACTCATCAGGTCTTTTGATGTTTTTAACCTGGCAGAACTGACTTCGATTTGAAAACGCGATAACTGACTCAAGGTCTTTTGGATCAGGTTTTATATTAAAGTTAGTATATCGAAAAATGGTGACTTTATTTGCACAAAAACTTCACTGAAGTCTTTTACATTAGTTTTATGACTACTTCATATAGGATATATGTGCATACAAAATATTCATAAAATATAAAAAATACCCCTGTTGCAGCAGACCTGCATACTCAGCGAATTTCAAATGCAAAACGACATATTTCAATCCTACATAGCGAGATTTGACATGTTTTGGTAAGCTCCATAAGAATAACATGGGGAATGAGTATGCAGGTTTGCTGCTACAGGTATATTAAAATTGGGTGGTTTTAATTCAATATTTAGTAGATCTGAACTAGAAGAAGCTATTTACCAAATGTTATCAAGATATGTTGAGAAATAACCGAGATATAGAATTTTATTTATTTCCCAT
Source organism: Flexamia atlantica (assembly GCA_035578135.1). Lineage (NCBI taxonomy): Eukaryota > Metazoa > Arthropoda > Insecta > Hemiptera > Cicadellidae > Flexamia > Flexamia atlantica. Next base: position 87,765,897 of record JAQJVK010000001.1, read on the forward strand.
AAGGTTAACATTGGGACAACGTACTGTGTTTACCACATTCAATATCTCGGTAACCAATGGACATAGAGCAGTGATTCAAAATACTAAATTGTTTGTTTTTTTGAGCTGAATTCAATGGCCAACAAAAATTCGATAAATTTTATTTTTCTATGTAAAAAACTCAAAAAACCGATTTTTGGGGGGGTTTATCCCTCTTTACCCCCCTTCCGGTGGTCCGATCGGGCTGGTTCACGAACTCGTCCGAGTGATTACCACTTAACACGTCTGTACCAATTTTCATTAAGATTGGACCATTTTTACGGCCGCTATCGTGCTAACAGACAAATATATATATAAAAATTCGAACGAATGGTGTTTTTTGCTTCTGGTGGCCCCAAAACGAAAAGTTATCATAGTCTCAGGCTTAGGTCTTACCATGAGACCTACGGTAATAGCTTCTTCCCTATAGGGGAAATTCGCTAAAATTATTTTGAATTGCAGTAGCCTAGGTACTTCAGTAATTATTTTCATTGCTTTAAAAACATCCGTATGTTGTAAAACGATGTGTTTATACTGACAAAAACTCCACAAAAGTATTTTACATTAGTGTTTTGAATATTTTAGATAAGAAATATGTGTACACAAAATATTTATATGTAACATGAAGCCTTACGTGACTCACGGTCAAAAACACCAGATCTCTAAAGAAACTTTCATTGAGCTGACTGAAAGGGTTAGAGAATGACGGGAAGTGAGTCATGATGTACCTAGAAAGACGTACGAGAGGTATAGTGACGGCCCTGCCGTCACCCAAAAAATATAATTTTTATCGAAAAAAACTACGAACCCAGTCTTTTAGACAGGTAAGTCAGTTCTCGCGGGTTAATGTTATGTTAGGAGCAATGTTTGAATTTAGCTTTAAGCTTCTGATGAAGTGGGGTACATAATACCTCCATAAAAAATATCAGATGAATGTTATATAGCAGGTGTCACGAAATTGCAACTTTCAAAACAGCTGGCTACAAAACAGTTGGTTTTTTCCAATGTAATCATAGGAATGAATGAAGGTCACAATTTTGTGACACTTAATATAGGCCTACTCATCCAAGGCTAAATTTTTGTACAGTAATAGCCTGCAGTAATACAGTAATAGCCTATGTGAACAGCTAAACAGCTTTGAATAATATGTTTATTCAGTACAAAATCAATAACTATATATACTATTAGCATGTTTAACACATGGATCCAATCCTAAATTATATAACACGACCTTTTCAAACCCCCTTCCCCTTTTACAGGTTGTCGCCTCTGTAAAATTAAGTTTCACTGTGCTATCATCCTCATAAAAGAAAAAAAACCGTTGAATATAACTGCTATTATTATCTTACGTAATCTACTATATTATATTAGTCAAATACTACTATATTCTCAAGACAATCTTTATCAGCTGACACGATCCATCAATAAGCTACAGAGGGCCAAGCTGGTGGCCTTCAGACTAGAAGATGAACTCTGTAACCACTGAGCCACCCATCCAGTTAGTGACAAGACCAGGATTTGGACCCTACCCTATCAAAACATTGAAAAAGAGCTCCTGGCATTGTAATAAACACAAAGTAAACAGATTGATCTAAAACTGATATGATTTTCTCACATCTCCATTGACATAATTAATTTAAAATTTCTGATATCTTTAATTAATATATAAATATTGTTTTGGCTATCTACAGACAATCAAGCAGCAGGACTTGTAATTCAATAAAATCTTTCTCACCTTGCATGCAATGCGCATGCCTTCTATTTCTTCATCAGAGAGAGTTTTGATTTGAGCAACTTGTTTGACTTGTTGTTCAGATATCGGTATCCCTGTCGGGTGAGTAGCATAGTCTGGTCGAGGTATGTGTTTGGGGATTGTTCTTGGTGCATTCTGAGGAAAGGGTCGCAATTTGCCAGTAAACCTGTAATGTGGCCAAGGGTCATACTGATTTGAATATTCAGGGCCATCAACTCCTTCACCCTCTGAAACACCAATCAAAAATTTATTTCCATGTATTTACAGCTTAATAATTCCATGTACCTATATTATAATATCTACAAATCCATTTTTTATCAGTCTATTGATTTTGTTATGTAATTTATCAACAAACAAGAAATACCATCAAGGCTTTGAATTTTTAGTAATTTTTGGAGAAAAAAGTCATATATGTTGCATTTTCTTTTTAAATTTAACAGCAGTTTGTTACCTTTAACGAGCAATATCTGGGGACCGAGCTTTGCTAGAGGGATAGCATTTTCAAACATACAAGTTTATTGCTCCCCTCAAAGACAATTTAAACATTGTGGTTTGATTTACTGAGGTTTCCACTTTGTTCAATTATTCAATTTATTCAATATTTCTTCTTCTGATTGATTGTCTCATTGATCGTTTCAGTGCCCAAACGCTGTGACGTACGTTGTTGTAGATCTCAACGGTGTGTTCATATGCCTCGGTAATGCCATTTCTTATGATTATAATGTTACATAAAATTCAAATTATACAATCTTACTCCACAAGTAATAGAAAATAAATTTCCTGAACATCTAAATTTTGCAGCACTAACGGAAGTGGATTGAATAATGCAACGTTTTTTCACTTGGCAACATTAGATAATCTTGGTTTGAAGGATTTTTGTCGATGGTCTCTTGGGATAAACCTTGTCCTCAAAAAATGAAGTAAAAGTTTTCTTTGTAGATTTTCGAAAATTTACTTATCTATGTAACATAAATTGTATTTGCAAACTTTTAAAACATTAAACTGGTTTAAATTTAGTACACCTAAAGCATCAAAACACCTTTATGTAAACAAATATATGTTGTTACTTTGACATTATTTGAACATTATAAAACACAGCTGTTTACCTTATTGGAATTTTTAGATGAGGAAAGTATTTGAATACTCCATGAACTCCGTATACAATTGTATTATCACAGTTCTATTCCACTATAGTTGCAAGGTGCTATAAAAGTTTATAACATGATAAAAACGTGGCTTGTTTATAAACAGCTGTATGATTCTTTGTTTTCTTTTTCGTTGTTGTTCCGTAACCAACGTGGTAATTCATTATATGACCCTAAGTTAAAATTTTATCAAAATCGTTAGAGCCGTTTTTTAGATAGGATTTATATACGAGGTACAGTCAAAAAGTTCCCGGAATGAATTTTTGAAGACATTTAGCGCGATCGCCAGAAGGAAATTCGACTTGTATTAGTTGGTACGACTCCTGGGGAGGGCATATCGGTAGTGGGGGTATAGCTAACTTTCCGTAGTGCAGCACTGGAAAGCCCTTTTCGTGTTCCTGCAAGTCTACATTGTTGAATTTTGAAAAATGGTATTTCATGACCAGCGCGCGAACATTAAGTTCTCTATTTAACTTAAAAATCACATAGTGAGACTCTTGAGTTGTTAATTCAAGCTAATGTAGAAGAGGCGATGAAGAAAAGTCAAGTTTATGAGTGTCACAAACGGTTCCGTGAAGGCCGTGAAAGCATTGAGGATGACCCTCGTAGTGAACGACCTTCAAACATCAGTTAATGACGAAAACATTGAGCGAGTACGACAAGTTGTGCATGAAACTCGGAAATTAACGATCGATGAAATTGCATTTCAGGTAAATTTATCACATGGAAGTGTTCCTCCATGATCATTTGAACATGCATCGAATTTGTTCACTTAACAAACAAATCCGACATTTTGGACATGCAGGTACACATAAAGCGCTTTCCAATGCTGCTCTACGGCAAGTCAGCTATACCCACATTACCAATATGCCCTCCCCAGGAGTCGTACCAACTACTGCAAGGCGAATTTCCCACTGGCGATCGCGCTAAAAGTCTACAAAAATTCATTCCGGGAACTTTTTGACTGTACCTCGTATATAGGTACTAGCTGATATACCCGCAGCTTCGCCCGCTGAAAGGATAGCTCATTTTAATTCAATTATATTATGCCTTGTGCAATCTTTAGGAATAATTAACAAATGGACTGATTTATTTGGGTCATGTGCGTGCAATTAAACCCTTAAGATGCAGCTTATAATTCCACTCTAGATGAAAATGAGAAAGTGTAACGCTTCCTCTAAACATGTTCCCCCCTTCATGATTAGCAAATGTTATAAATTAACTTCATCCAATTTCCCAATACAGAGATTTAGGATAACCCGGAATATAAAACAAAGATGACACTAATCGTCAATAAGAGTCAATGTTCCGTCGGTCAGTGTTTTTAGGACGACATATAGTGACACGCTATTGTTGACGGCTGAGAGCAGAATGACAGTGCTGCGCTCTGGCGACGCATTGTCGCGCATGCGCACTAGCCGTTTTTGCTACCGCGCATTCACCGCACTGGGCCCCAAGAATGGCGTCAGTTATAAAAATTCATTAAGGATATAATTTTTGTGAGCTTACCCATGCCTTTATAATGAACCAATTTTGATGACTGAAGTGTCAAATAACTGAAATTTCCATCAGGATTCTAAGGGTATAATTTATTATTCATTGAGGTCAAAGGGATTCGCCCCTTAAAGAATGTATTTTACATCAAATTTTACATGTATTCCTTATGGTCGTGGTTTTCGAATTACAGTTTAGAAAATCAATAATATCATCAGTTACTATTATAAATTATTGTACATATTTATACTCATTTTATTCGAAATTTTGTTTTCTACAAAAAAGTCATTTACACATTTTTCATTTGTCTTATGGTTTTCGTGTTAGTCAAAAACATGTTCAGAGAAACACGGACCGGAAATGGTTTTTTCAAGATGGCGGCATGTTCCCCAAGTGGGATTTTTTGGGAATTTTAGTATGATGATCCCAGCTTTATTTGCAGCCTTTCCACCAATTTTCAGCCTGCTAAATTAAAATTTCGCAATAACGCTACATTTTGTATTATTTTCCTGCACAAATAGGAAAAATTTGCTAAAAAATAAATGACTCAGTCTTTTTTATTATTGTCTGGAAATACACTCCAAGGCAGCTTTCTCCCCCTTAGCCTGAGCCTACTAGCCTATTAGAATATACGGCCCAGAAAATCCCATAATTTTATTACCAAAAACTTTCCTCCCATCGGTCAAAGGGGATCCTTTATTTTACTATATACATTTAAAATTATTTCAATCATAATTTAAAGTTCAAGGTTGAGGTGACCACACCTCAAACCATTTTAAATATTTTACTGTTTTACTTTTTAAAATATAAATTTTATCTCTTATTACCTGGTATCCCTTGTTTAAGCAATTAAATTCATTAGGTATAAGGCCTGCTGCATTAGGGATATTTTTTATTTAATTTACAAAACTTATGTTAACATTGCCACAGGGAAAATGTTAAGGCTCTCATTAAGAGGGGGCTAAAGGCAATTCGGTGTCACCCTCGTGGATGAGATACGTACTAACATTACTCCGCGATGATAATTGGAAAAGGAAGTGCGACATGGTAAATAACTAGTTTTTCTAAAATTATGATTTGACTAGCATATTAAGTCCTCTCTTCCACTTTCAAGTTCAAAATATAGCTTCAGAGGCTGATATAATGTTGTCCCTCATTTATATAAGTATCCAAAAAGTGATGAAGGTAGTAAATATTCCTCCGCGGGGTTGGTAATCAGCGCATGTAAACATTCACACAGTCGCAAATCCCAAGGAAATTATTTTAATTTAGAGAAAATAATTTTATTGCATTTTGAAAACAAATAAATTCAATACTATTTTAGCTCAAAAATTCAAAAAATGAACTAACTAAAACCCGCTATTTGAAGTCAAATGCCAATTACTCTTGTATTTTTTATAATATTAGAGAAATAAAATTGCATATTGTGAAGGATTTTATTCTTTTCATTTTGATGTGTAACATTGTGGTACATTAAAAATTAACACCAGAATGTGGTTTCGAGAGATGTTGTAACTCGCGAAAATCATGACAACACCCTTGAGTGAGGGAACGCATTCCTACAACAATTTTTGATCAAAAATCAAAACGATATATATTAAATTAAAGAGGAGAAAAAATCCTATAAAAATACCGTTTTCTTCCACGATTCTAAGAAAAGTAAAAGAGTAATGACACCTAAATTCCAGCAGATGATTTTTATGTGATGTTAATTAGGTAAATTTGATTTTGTAAATTCAGAGGCTGAACACTTTTACACTTTTCGTACATCGTGGAAGCAAATGATAAAATCTTGTAGGATTTTTTTTCTCTTCTTTAATTTCATACATAACGTTGCAATTTTCAATCGAGAATAATACTCGGACGTGTTCTTGCACGCAATGTTGTCGTTATTTTTACAGGTTACAACATTGTGCGAAACCATATCCTGACGTTACTTTCAACATACGACAATAAGCCACATATAAAAATGAAATGAAAGGAACATCTAATGATATGCTATTTTGATTTTTCCGATATCATAAAAAAAAGAGTAACTGGCGTTCGAGTTCAAATAGTGGGTTTTAGCTAGTTGATATTTTGAGCTAAAATAACTCGGAATGTAAAAATAAATGAAAAATGTACTCCATGAAACTAGTGTTGAATTTAAAGTAGATGCAATAAAATTTTTCTCTATTTTAAAATATATTGCCGGAATTTGCGACCGCGTGAATGTTTACATATGCTGATCAGGGCCGCCGAAAGCCGAGCCGGGCCCTAAGTCTGCACACTGCACGGGCCCTCTGGGGGGGGAGGGGTTATGCAATCCAACGTAAGGCGGGTCCGGGGGCCTTCCCCCGGAAAAGTTTAGAAAATTAGATCCCTAAACTCGCGTTTTTAAGCAGTCTACAGGTGGAACATCATACATCGAAGAACTCCAAAAATCCGAACCAACTGAGGCTGAATAGTTGGTCGAATATAGAAAATTGACTACTCTTATTAAAAATTACCTCTATGAGTGCTCCTGCACTTCTGGATTTTACAGCCATTCATCTCTTTGTCATAACTTCCGCGTTCGTTCCACTCACAAAGTTACTCTTCCATTTTTTCACCATCAGTGCACACGATTGTTTTTTCCGGCCATCTGCGTTAATTGCAGCTCATGTTACTCTTGTTGTTTACCCTTACCATCATGGATAACGTCATCATAACGCATTTCAGTTTTGTCAATATATTTTAATGCAAAAAATGCATTTGTTTTCACTCTTTTAGTGGTTTAAAAAAATTGTACATCCATTTAATTAGTTTGTACAGAATCTTGATAAGGATAAAAAAGTGTTCTCTCTTTAACTTCACTTTGTTTGAAAGAATTTAAATCTATCTCTATTGTTACAAAAGTAAAAATACTTTTACATAACAATTTTAAACAACTTTACAAAGCTACTTTTCCGTAAGTGTTTCAATTACATCTTCGAATTTTAATGTTTTAGCTAAATCACTCTATAATGCCTACCTACATAGCCAAACTTGTTAATCTGTATTGCCTCCTATTAAAGCGCAAAAAGAGAGGGATGTATAAGTTACTCACGCTCACTACTCGCTGGTCGCCACAGCCGTGCCGCCCGCGCCGTAGTGTACAGTCAGTCGCAAATACAACAGACAGAAAAAATGTTTGCCTTCACTAAATTTTGTATTATCAAAGTAATTTGCGTGATAAGGTTTGACATTTTATTTTTCAACATATAGGCCTAATTTTATTTCCAAAAGTCGATACCAGTAATTCCTCAATTTTTAAAAAATCTGCACATCCCGGGCCCCTTCGGAGCTCAGGCCCCAAGTATCAGTCTTGGCTGACAAGGCCTCTTGGCGGCCCTGATGCTGATCGCCGACCCCATGGAGGAATATTTACCATAATCATCACTGTTTAGACTTTTATATTCATGAGCGACGACGACATTATGTCAGCCTCTGAAGCTGTATTTTGGAAATTAAAAGTGGAAAAGAGTACTTTATATGCTAGTTAGGACCATAATTTTAGAAAAATTAGTTATTTACTACGTCGCACTACATTTTCCAACTATCATCGCGGAGTAATGTTAGTACGTAACCCTCCCACGAGGAGACACCAAATTGCCTTTAGCCCCCTTTTAAGACATACTTACTAGCAATTTTATGGAGAACTTTGTGATCCTTCCAATATCCTTTAAAACATTCCTGCAACAAAATAAATTAAAAATCATCACATTTGAAAAACAAAATAGCCAAAAAAGAAGTCTAACACATTCGCTGTAGCTGTAGTAATTCTCAAAGGGCTGCCACTTTACTGCGGGTTAACAACATGGAACTGTTATCACCCAACCCTATGAAAAACTGACAGATAACCTAGTTAAGACTGTTATTATAAAAAAAATCCATTGAATCAGTGTGAGCAATTTTCACGTAAAAATAATAATTATGCATTTTCCATTATTCCTCTTGAAAATCAATTATGTACTTAGGACATGGCAATCTGACACCAATAATGCTACTAGTTATAAAATTAGAAATCTTTTATTACGTTTTATATTTATTATCTTTGTAATTTATCTCTAGGGAGGATTCTTTGCCAGTGGCCAATTGGAAATAATTTAAAATTACATGAAAAGAAATCATAAAATTTAGTTTGTTGCCTATATTTTCTTAATTTCATGTTTAAGTTGACAAATTAAATCACTACATCTTTATTTAGCAATGCACAAAAATAATACCAGAAGCTTAGATTAAACATAGGCCTACTTTTAAAACAGCGGACTACACTAATGTTTTCCTAATCAATGCAACTTATAGATGGGAGGGCATTTGAATGACTCCATTACACTGCCTCTCAAAACCTTTCTTTTACGGATCCCTTGGGACAGTTGTGCTTACAGTTGAGAAGAATATAGGCTGCACATTCTCAAAATAAAACCTGAAAACATTCTTAATTTTAGTGAGAGTTCAGATTCAAAGTCTTAAGCTTAGTCATTGATGAGGAAATCAATGAGAATGGTAAAAGTGAATCATCTTGACGTATAGGTCCAATAAATTATGCAGAGATGGCAAATTGGTAGATGACCATTTGATAAGGCAAATGTCTTCAATAAGTTTATTATTAGTATAATATTTCAACTAATTTAAATAGATTTTAAGAGCTAACAACATAAGTTTTATTCACATTCTAAAACTGAAACGCAAAACATAAAAAATAAACAAAGACCACGTGACTTTGACAATGAAAATAAATCATTTAACCCAATACTATACTTATCCCCCTCAGACAAAGTACCGCTTCTCCTGTGTAACTGGTCTGTTTCCTTTTTTAGGAACACCAACCATAACTGAATAGGAAAGCTCTCTAGCCCTGGATTTAATTGTACTTCTGGAGTCTAGCCAGCATCAACTTCTCTCTGGACCCTGACTTCTTCCCCTTCAGAAAATTCTCTGTGTTTGGATCTGTATCATGATATTCTTTTTATTCATTTATTTCAACAGTTTCCCAATTTACCGATTTATTTAGTTAACCAATTTATTTAGACAGCGCCAAGATGACCAAAACCAAAATAAAAACAAAGGAAACACAAAAAACACCAGAAAGTCATCAAACGCAAGCCCTTTAAAAATATGTCATCAAAACATAAGAGGCCTTTCTAAAAAAATAAATTGGTTAAATCACCTATTAAGTGAAATATGCCCCGACTTTGTAGTTTTAACAGAACATGGCCTTAAACAAAGTAATATTGAAAACACAAAACTTGAGGGCTTTACACTTGTGTCTGAATACTGCAGAAAAGAACATTAATTAAGGGGAGTAGCTATTGGGTGAATCTCACAAAATGTAATAACTTAAGTCCCAGCCAATTTTAACTGAATATAAATAAATTATTTTCAATAAAACTATGTTAATTCATTCACCTCAACCCTTTTCATTCATGCCATATCTATTTAAGACTATAAGGTGATTAATTTATTTAATTAATCAAGTTTACTTCAAGAAAATACAATTCGGTAACGTGTCACTGTACCATCGTCTGCTAGTTCACTTCAAAACAGAACTCACAATATAGAATAAAAAGTTTAATAACTTCATCAATATAATAGCTTGAGACAGCAACTCAGCAAAGCCAAAGACCTACAAATGAAATAGAACTCGTTTCGGGAGTAATATCGGCTTTTCTAATGGTCCCCAGCCTGCCCTTAGACGGTATCCCGTTCCTACTGTTCGAATTGAAATTGAATTGAACTAATTCGAATTGAACTAGCTCAACCAGGATCATTCATCAATAATGATCAAGCATATAATGTTATTGTTACATCCCATGCATTTATTATAATTTTCTTCATAGTTATACCAATCATAATTGGGGGATTTGGTAATTGACTACTTCCTTTAATAATTGGAGCACCCGATATAGCATTTCCACGACTAAACAATATAAGATTTTGACTTCTCCCACCATCATTGACTCTACTAATAATAAGTTCAATTATTGAAATAGGTGTAGGAACGGAATGAAAAGGCAACTAAAAATAAAACGCCGCCGAAACCCAACTCGTAGACTTTTAGCGGGAACGAAACAGTGGCAGTCCAGTTTTAGATAGTGCAGTATAGATTGGGTGACAGCAATTTTTATCAATATACATCAATTTTTATTTTAAAATAAATATTTTCTGCTCAGAAACAATTAGTACCTTAATTGTTTAACATTCAGGTAACACAATTTTTAACAAAAGTATAAGAGTGACATTGTTTAAAACGTAGTTTGACTTAAGTTTGTTGTTACGCAAACATAACCTCAATTTCCCAAGTTCTCATTATGCCGTGTTCCGATGATATAACGTATAACATCTGGAAATTACCATCCTGTAACGATCATTTCAGTAACGTTACAGGAGAGGTAAAGTGTGATAAATAAGTAATAACAGTAATAGTAATGGCAATAAATAATAGTATTTATCAAAACAATTTAAAAAATTTAACTCATAAATCTCGATAGCCTTATTTACTTCAATTTTCAACAAAATGGTAACACCTTTACCTCTCTAGTAACGTTACTGAAATGAGCGTAACTGGATGGTAATATTGTTATTATATTATTATCACCATAAATTTGTTATTTCACTATATTTAATTAATGATTAATTAATCATTGTCTTCTTTACATTAAACATTTGATTATTTTCATATTTTATTGTTGTTTTTGTTCTTTTAAAAGCGTTACCAGATTGTATTTGCTCCATTTAAAAAAAGGAAAAAAATAGAAAATGAAAAAAATTTAGCTCTGCTGGTGTAAAAATTAATCTACTACAGTATAAAGTTTAATTTGGTCATAAAAACAATTATTTATAATTTTTTTTATTTTTCATTTTTTCACTTAAAATTAGTACATTTTGTGAGATCTACCCCTATTTACTGTAAGGACTCCCTGATAAACAACACAAAGGCAATCAACATAACTAACCACTGTGAAGAACTACTATTTGAGGCTGCAATGGTACACATTACAATCAAAGGGAAACATTTTCATCTCCTTGGTGTCTCCCGACCCCCTGGTGTTAACACTCAGGCTAGCTTGGACATTCTATCAAACATCCTGGACCATTGTCAAGCTCATAATAAGACATTAATTCTGATAGGAGACATAAATATTGACGGATTAAAACCCGAGCACCATGACAGTCTAATCCTTGAAAATGAGCTGGCAACACATAACTTGAGAAGGCTTCCTCTCCCACCGACTCGACTCGCATTACACCTGACTCTAGTACATCAATTGACTGCATATGTACCAATATTTCAGACCATGACCTAAGTACAAAAATCTTACAAACAGGACTATCAGATCATACAGCTCAAATGTGCAGCCTGACGTTTAGTAAAAATAATACCACAACACAAACTCAAAGATGACAAATGGGAAGGAAAAACCTTGACCAACTGAAAGCCCTGCTTTCTATAAAAAACTGGGATACTGTCTACAATGCTGAAGATGCAGAATCAGCCTTTAATATATTTTAAGGAGCACTGCAAACTGCCTTAGATATAACTTGCCTACTAAGAAAGAAAAAAAACAAATAAAAGGTAAACCTCTATTAACTATTATGACCAAGTATCAGCTGAGCTCAAAGCTGCCTACTTACGGGCCCTGAAAACCTATGAATTGAGTGGAAGGCCAGAAGACAAAGCAATAATGATAAACACAAAAAAGACATATGACAACAAACTAAGGACGCTGCAACAAAATGCTAATGCACAGAAAATTATTACATCCAACAATAAATCAAAAGATGTATGGGATCTAATAAACACAGAAAGACAAGCCAAACAACCTAGCCAAAACTGCCATAAGCTCAACATCAACAATACAATTATTGATGATCCTCCTCAGGTAGCTGACCAATTCAACACCTATTTTACTCAGAGAGCATAAGAAACGGTGCAACAAAACAATAAACAATACGGGCTGGAAGAAGAACAAAGCCCTTTAAACATACCCTTAACTCAATCATTTCATCTGACTCCCACATCATCATCGAAAGAAGTAAATCAAATAATACATAGCCTAAAGAACAAATCCTCCAGTGGCATAGACGAATTTTCATCAAAAACCGTAAAGTATTGTGCAGAAGAACTATCTAACCCTCTAGCATCCATCATAAATAAATCTTTCTCCTTAGGGCAGTTCCCAACCAAGCTGAAGGTCTCCAAGGTAGGGTATATCCCAAACACAAAAAAGGGCCACAAACTGATCTAAAATATTACAGACCCATATCATTGATCTCAACATTTTCTAAAATTATAGAAAAAATAGTTCTAAAAAGGTTAATGACCCACCTCAAACAACAAGATTTAATTACTGACTGTCAGCACGGATTCCAAAAGGGAAAATCAAATACTTCTGCAATCGTAAGCCTTGTTGAGTCTATCATTGACAGCATTGATAAAGGACAATTTGTGACAGCCTTATTCTTAGACTACAGCAAGGCTTTCGATTGTTTAGGACATGACCTGATCTCTAGAAAACTTACAACCTTGGAAGTAAGAGGCTTAGAAAACAAATGGTTTGTCAGCTACCTAAAAGGGAGATCCCAAGTTGTAGATATCCAACATACTACATTAGGCCTCACTACCACGTTCAGATCAGATCCTAAACCAATCACAAGGGGAGTCCCTCAGGGATCCGTGCTGGGACCTGTTCTGTTCATTTTAGCGAATTTCCCCTATAGGGAAGAAGCTATTACCGTAGGTCTCATGGTAAGACCTAAGCTCGGGACCACTATAACTTTTCGTTTTGGGGCCCCCAGAAGCAAAAAACACTATTCGTTTGAATTTATATATATATATATATATATATATATATCTATGTGTCTGTTAGCACGATAGCGGACGCAAAAATGGTCCGATCTTCATGAAATTTGGTACGGACATGTAAAGTGGTAATCAATTGGACGAGTTCGTGAACCAGCCCGATCGGACCACCGGAAGGGGGGGTAAAGGGGGATAAACCCCCCCAAAAATGGGTTTTTAGAGTTTTTTACATAGAAAAATAAAATTTATCCAATTTTTGTGGGCACCATTGAATTCAGCTCAAAAAAACAAACAATTTAGTATTTTGAAACACTGCTCTATGTCCATTGGTTACCGAGATATTGAAAGTGGTAAACACAGTACGTTGTCCCAATGTTAACCTTATGGGAAATAAGTAAAATTCTATATCTCGCTTATTTCTCAACATATCTCAATAAAACTTGGTAAATAGCTTCTTCTAGTTCAGATCTACTAAATAATGAATTAAAACCACCCAGTTTTAATATACCTGTAGCAGCACACCTGCATACTCATTCCCCATGTTATTCTTATGGAGCTTACAAAAACATGTCAAATCTTGCTATGTAGGATTGAAATATGTTGTTTTGCATTTGAAATTCGCTGAGTATGCAGGTCTGCTGCAACGGGGGTATTGTTTACTAACGACTTCCCAGCTCTAATTCAAAATTACAATATAAGCTGCATAATGTATGCAGACGATACAACTCTCCTTTTAACAAATGACTCAACTCAAGAAATGACAACTCTGCTGCATCTCTAAAAAAAGCCATAGACTACAGTAAACAAAATGACTTGGCTAAGACAAAGACAAAGACAAAATTCTCTTTATTTACATATTACAGTAATGGCGTCATTTGAGTTTCATTAGTGAAGTTGACTTCTTTGCTCCAGGTATTCTTCAATAGAGTAGAACTCCCTCTGCAGCAGCCAGTCAAGTAGAGATTTTTTGAAGGTCCTGTTGTCTATCTGTTGTTTCAGTTCAGGTGGAAGGGTGTTGAAAAGTTTAGCTCCAATGTAGGTAGGTTTTTTTCGTAGGCAGTTAGGTGATGTGTAGGAAGTCTGTAGTTAATTTTGTTCCTAGTGTTGTATGAATGAGCGTCTGTAAAGTTGGTGAGTCCCTTATTTACTACATGCATTATTACCTCGGCAATGTATAGGTTAGCTACTGTTTGCAATTTAAGCCTTTTGAATACTCCCCGGCAAGAGTCACGAAAACCCAGGTCGGCCATTATTCTGATTGCTTTTTGTTGAAGAAGCAGTACCCTATATTGGTTTCCCTGAGATGAGAACCCCCAAACAATCAGCACATAGCGCATTTGCGACTCAAATAGTGCAAAATAAGCTGTTCTTGAAGTTTCTGTGTTGCTAATGTGTTTGGGTCATCTGATAACATACAGGGCAGTGCTAAGCTTATTGCACAGCTGGTCTACATGGGGTTTCCAATTGAGGTTACAGTCAATTGTGATTCCTAGGTATTTAGCCTCGTTAGATGCTGAGATGTCGGGTAATGTGAGAGCATTTTTTCTCTGTGGGCCAAAAAAGAGCTGCTGCGTCTTCTCTTCATTCAGTACCAGGTCATTTTCTTGGCTATATTGTTTGGCCATGCTGGCTGCAATATAGGTATTGACTTCTAACTCCTCAACATTCTTGTGGGATACAACAAGGGCTGTGTCATCAGCGTATAGGAATGCCTCACAGTTGTCCTGTAATACAGAGATAATGTCATTAGTGTACAAGATGAATAGAACAGGACCCAGGACAGATCCCTGTGGAACTCCTCTTGCTGTCTGTGCTTGTGAAGATCTGATTTTTTTAGATGTATTGTTTACGACCTGAGTTATCTCGGTAATCTGTGTCCTTCCGCTGAGGTAACTCCGAAACCACTGATGCGCTGTTCCTCTTATTCCTAGAGCTTGTAGTTTGTCCAGAAGATGTGTGTGACTCAGGCTGTCAAAAGCTTTACTTAAGTCTAAGCGGATGCCGGTTGTTGTGGCTCCTTCTTCAGTTGCATCAATTATAGATTCCACAAGGTCTATTACAGCAGTGATGGTTGACTTGCCTTTTCTGAAACCATGCTGACGGCTCGTTAGAAGACTATTGTTTTCAAGGTGTGTAAGCAGCCTTGACAGTACTACTTTTTCAAAAACCTTTGAAAGTGTGGAGATGAGTGAAATAGGTCTGTAGTTGCTGGTCAGGAAGGTAGGTCCTTTCTTGTGTTTTGGATAAATTA
Source organism: Flexamia atlantica (assembly GCA_035578135.1). Classification (NCBI taxonomy): domain Eukaryota; kingdom Metazoa; phylum Arthropoda; class Insecta; order Hemiptera; family Cicadellidae; genus Flexamia; species Flexamia atlantica. Next base: position 87,781,361 of record JAQJVK010000001.1, read on the forward strand.
TGGAGTGCTTAAGTGAGGAGGGAAAAATACCCTGCTGAAAAGACTTGTTTATTACATCAACTATTGGGACTAATACTTCATTTTGGCAGTGTTTCAGAACCACCGATGATATTTCATCCATTCCAGAAGACGGTTTTGATTTTAGGGATGATATTATTTTGTCTACCTCTGTTTTATTTGTTAGTTTAAAGTTCTCTTCAAACGACCTAAACTCACTTTCGGGGTAGGTTGAACGTAGTTTTAAGGCTTCTTGTTTTGAGTTTAATAGAACTTCTTCAGCAGCATTAGCAAAGAAGAAGTGTTCGGCTATTTCTTGGGGGTCTGTTAGGGTTGTGTCTTCTACATTGAGAGTTTTAATGTAGTTTTTTTGGGTCTTGTTGTTGAAGCGGTTATTATTTATTATTTGCCAGACTGCACGGGTCTTATTTTCTGCATTTGCAATATAGGTTATGGAAGCTTCCTTTCTTAGGTGTTTTAAATGAAGATCATAATCTTTTTTTCTGTCATTGGCTTGTTTTTTGTTTTCTTCATTGCCTGTAAGGATTGATTTATTGAGTGCCGTTATGTAAGCTCCTTTGAGCCCCATGAGTTCACGCTCTTGATCTTGGTTCATATGGACTTTTCTTTTCTTTGGTCTAGATTGTACTATAGGGCAGGCTGCATCGAGTGCTTCTTGTAATACTTTGTTAAATTCTGTGTAAGCCTGATCTGCATTCTGTGTGTTTGTGACAGTTGTCCAAGTTTCTTGCGCTAGAATATTTTTGAGTCTTCCTAGGTTTTGAGCACTGAAGTACCTTCGAGATGTACTTGGTGTCACAGCTGTGTCAAGTTTCAGGTTTACTGTGCATGTCTGACCTGTGTGGTCTGATAAACCTGTTGGAAACACAGCAGTGTCAACCTCTGTTTGCATCAGGTTTGTTGCAATTATGTCAATTGATGTTTTAGAATGAGCGGTGATCCTTGTCGGTGGTAAGGGCATTCTGTTGATGTCATGGCTCAAGAGAACTTCTTTCAGGAGCTTATTGTCATCCCCATCAGACAGGCTGTCCACATTAATGTCTCCGGTTATGATAACTGGGTTTTTCCAGGTAGGAATTTCATCAAGGATGTTAGATAGATTATCAAGGGCCATTTCGAGATTGCTGCGTACTGGAGGCCTATATATCCCTAGGATATATAGTTCTGTAGTTTGGATTTTAATTTTTATAAGCTGTGTTTCACACACAAGCTCTACTTGCTTTCTTTCTATGTCAATACAAGAAATTTCATTGCCTAGATTTTTGTTTGCATATATTGCAACACCGCCTTTTCTATGTTCGGTTCTTGCAAATCCCCCGATATATACAAAATTATCAAGTTGAGTATTTATCAGTTTGTCACTAGTTAGGCCATGCTCTGTGAGTACAACTATGCTGGGATTAGTGTGATTTAGTTGGTGGTTGAGTCTGTTAACTTTGCTCGTAAGGCCATCTATGTTTTGATGAAAAATTGTGAACTTCTCTGATAGTGGTAGGGGTTTTTTCTTATGTTTGGTTAAGTTGTTGTTGGTGGATTGATAGGGGATCCTAAAAAAGGTGTTTGGACCTTGTCGCTAGTCTTGGGAGAGCTAGTATTAAAATAGTTTGCATTTATAATTTTGTAGTGCTCTAAGTTGGTTTCAAAAAAGTCTTCCCAGCTTTCTCCCTCCATCAGTAATTTTGCCGTAATTGGTGGTTTTTTTGTAGAGTGGATGTTTAGCATGTCAGGTGTTAATCGGCCATTTTGTTGGGAATCAATGCAGCTTGCACTTTTCTTTGGGCTTGATACTATTTTTGCCTCCACAGGTTTATTATTTCCACAAGCTTGTTTATTTTTCTGTTGGTTTTGATGTTTAGGGCTGTCTTTAAATTTATTTACTTGAAGGGAGACGCTAAAAACATTAGTTCTGTTCTTACTGGAGATTCTCTTCTGTTTATCCTGCCTGAAGGTTTGTGGCGTTTTTGTAGAGTGAGGTGTAGGGGAGTCAGATCTGTTTGTGAAAGGTGTAACATGGGCCCTGTTATTTGGTGTATGGTGGAGCTGCTCTTCTAGTAAGTTTACTGTGCTTTCAATCTTTTCTTGCCTCATCCTTAACTGAATCAACTCATTTAAGAGGAAAGAGTTTTTCTGTGAAGTTGTGTCATCATTTATTATTTCTTTATGTATGTTTTTGGGCTCATTAGGAGATGTTTGTTCCATTTTGTCATTATTTTCAGCTGCTACATCATGGCTCCTAATTTCAGCTTTCAATGTCGTGATGAGCTTTTCTTGGTCTCTAATTTTTTTTAAATACTCATTTAATTGTAGTTGGAGTTTGTCATCATGTGCCTCGAAGATGTTTAGAACTTCTTTACGAAGTTGTATTTCCTTTTTCAGTTGGTTTTCAGTAGTTAATAATTGGTCCTGTAATCTTTCAACTCTTTCAATATATTTGAGTTCACCTTCCCTCATTGTTTCAATATTTTCTTCTAAGAGCAGAAGGTCTGCTTGAAGCCTCAGATTTTTTTCTTTTAAAATATTGTTTTCTGAAAGCAGAGCTGAACCAATCTTTCCGGCCATTTCTAGTGTAGTGGTTTCCTCAGCTGAGTCATCAAGGAGGTTATTTTCAATAAGGCTCAGTTCCAGCTCCTTGATTGAGCTATTTAATTCAGATTCTAGGTTGTTTGATTGTTTATTTCTGGTTTTCATGGTAAGATTAGATTTGTCACCTTCTGTAATGCCAGGGAGAGAAACTGGCCCTGTCTGAGTTGGATTAAGTTCGGCTGTTGTTGCAGTCTTAAGTTCACACTCAGCTTCCCTCAACGCCTTGTTGAAAGAATTGTTTTTGAAATTGTCTACAAGGTATGTTCCAAACGTATTAGCCCCTCATGTCCTGGCACTGCACCCCGTTCCACTCAAAACCGTAGCTGATCGACAAAAGTGATGACCTTTTTTTTTTTTTTACTCACACCTCCCGGTTTTTGTCCCTTCGTTGCCGTTGCGGGCCCTTTTTAACCCATTCCCGGGCCTTGTCGGGGCCGTCAATTACGGTCCCCGGGCCCCCCCTTGACCCCGGGCCCCGGTAAAATTGTACCGACTATCCCGGTCTGCGTACGGCCCTGTAGTTAACCGTTGCATAAGTGTCATCCCCGAAGAATTTAGTGGTGTATTTCTTTACATCTTTATTACTTTTTGAAATTTCCATAATTTTTGCTAGCCAATGTCGATAGCCTCTCAGTTTTACAAAGACAATGTCCCCTTCGCTGAAAGTGTTGGGTTTGGGGCAGGTCATTTTTGTGATATCTGATAGAGGAAGAAAAATTAATTCAGTTTTTTAGTGAAGCTTCGGCAGGTGTCAATTACAGTACAGTTTTTTTGTAGAGCTTTGGCTGATTGCTTCAATCCGGAGTTCTAAAAATTGAGTAAATTTGAACTTTATGTGCTATTGAAATTTTGAGTGTCAAGACTTTCACTGTTTTTTATAATGAGGTTTGTCAGGCTCCTCTGGGTTATTGGAATTTTTGGGAACTGTTTTTATGTCGAGGTTTGTCAGGCTCCTCTGTTTTATTAGATTTTGAGTGTCAAATCTGGGTTATATACAGTGCAGTATATAAGGTGTCCAGTACTGAGTGAGAGGTATAGTGATAGGTTCTATTGAAGCTATTGAAGTTTGATGGTGCAAGCAGTTGAGCCAGGTCAGTTATTGCTGACTGCTGGCCGGGGTGTCGAGTTGTTTGCTGAGTTGTGGAAAGTAGGTCACATATGTTAGTGAAACTATTCTAATAGTTGTTCATTACTTTGTTTGTACATTTTTTTAAATTTTATATTGTGCTTTAGTGGTTTGTTTAATTAATAGAGTTTAATTTACTGAATTTTGACACTGAGTGTGTAGATGAGAATTAAGCTTTTAAATTATTTGCTTTGTTTACAAGTTATCCATCTGTTCAATGAGCTCTTGAGGTAAAAATTATTATTAAATTTGCATCAATAACTTACAGTCATGTTCAGTTTGTCACAATACTGGGTTTTCTTGAGATTTTTCTTGAGAGTTAGTCTTGATCATAGTACATTTCATGTGAAGGTGCTGATGTGTCAGACCCACTTGTTGGTTTTGGTTGGTTGATGTCTTCAAGTGTCACTTCTTGTAAATGATTTTTTCTTGAAGTCACTTAATAAAGTTGTTGTTTAGGTGTATGCTGCTTAATTGGCAATTTTGTTGTTTTTTACCACTTAAACTACATTTTAAATATGGGAGCACTTAGCAGGTGATACTAGTTGTCTGCCATATTGGATTGATTGGCAATAAACCCTGACAAGACAACACAAGTAAATTTTAGCAGGAAAAGAGATCTGCCCACTAATATCCCCAACATAACAGTAGCCAACCAGATTAAATTTCTAGGATTAACTCTAGACAAAGGTCTTATATGGACAGATCATGTAAATAACATCGGCAGTAAAATTAGCACTGGTGTCTATATTGTTAGACGCATCAAATGGGTTGGCACGCTGGAAGCAGCAAAAATGGCCTACTATGTGCTAATAGAATCTCATATTAGATACGGCCTTACAATCTGGGGAAGCTCCGCGGGAAATCTCAAGAGAATACTTGTACTGCAAAAGAAGGCTATAAGGACCATTGCAAACCTGAAACCCCGAGAAAGTTGTCGGCAAGCCTATCAGACCTTGGGTATACTCACAGTACCTGCACTGTATATCTACGAAGCAATTTTATATGTTGACAAACTAAACCTGCAAACTCACATGGACCTTCATAACTACCCCACACGCCATGCCTCCAGATTCATCCTAACTCAACATAGAACAGCCCTCTACGAGAAAAAAACCATCATACATAGGCCAAAAGCTGAAAAACCTCCTTCCTGACCACCTACGGAACCTGACTGGCAACAAATTGAAGAGCTCGCTTCAAGAATTCCTGCTAAAGAATCCGGTATACACCAGAAGAATTCTTGGAATCTATGAACAATATAACTCCTTGAGTTTCCTGATTGTGATTTGACAAATTACTGAGTTCTTAATGTTCATGAAATAAATAAATAAAAATATAAAAAAATTATACAAATCATACATACAAATCATATATCATTTGTAAAAGTAATGGAATGATCGTGCAAAAAATGATCTTGGATTCTTTCTTCTCCAGGCCTCGCCTGTACTAACAGTACCTACTCAATTTCTTTAACCGCGTAATCTGTGGACGTGAAATTTCAAATTTTAAGATGAAATAAAACACTTCTCATTTAATAAGTGACTTTTGTTTGATAAGTGACTTTTCTTTAACATCTTTAACCATGGGCTTCAAGATATCAAATGGCGATCTCAAGGTCCGAAGAATATTACTGAAGGTGGTTTATTCATTGAATTTTGAGGGGTGTTTCTGCAGGAAAACAATATATCTTTGTGAGGTTGTTCACTGAACATTCCTTATTCATTTTGCCAGCCAAATACCTGGACTTAGAAAGTTTTGATGAACCGTTCAACTTGGCCATAGCTTTTAGGGTGGTATGATATACTGCGCACATGTTTTATTCCATTACTTTTACAAAACTTTTGAAATACTTCAGCGGTCAACTGTATTCCATTATCAGTGACTATCATTCTTGGAACTCCGTATCAAGAGGACCATTCTCGTAGCCTGTTCACAGTTTCTAACCACTGGCCACTATGAAAATGCATCTACTCTGACTAACTGATAACTACCATCTATGATTTATATTCTAATATCAGACTATGACTATGACTAAGGGTACCTCAGGACTGACATCCATGACATGCTTTCACATATTTCTCTACATCATCTATTTTCATCAACCAAATATAATATCGAGCTAGCGCCACTTTGATGCCTGGATGGCCCGATGTAGCTTACGTAGGGTTTTCTTTTGGAGAGACTGAGGAATCATTATCCTACTTCCCCACAACAGAATACCTTTCACGGACGACAGTTCTTCATGCCTGTGATTGAATGGAAGCAATTGACAAATCATCAGGTAACTCTTGTGGCCATGACGATTCCATAAACATCATAACATCTTTCTTTGTCTCTTGCAGTTATTCAGATGTTCATATCAATGCCATATCATCTATCTTTTCCTGTACCAGTAGTTTTGCAGACAGTTTTCCCTAGATGGATGACAACTATCAATGGGCAGTCTTGAGAGTGCATCAGCCAACACATTGTTTTTACTATCAAAATATTGAATATCAAATTCATAATAGTTCAGGAAAATTGCCCATCCAATCAATCTGTTGTTTATCGTCTTAGTCAAAACAGGGTGTGTCCCGAAACTTCTTTCCAAAGGCTTGTGATAAAGGCTTGTGATCAGTCAAAATAAAATGTCTACAATACAGATAGCCTATTGGTGAAATTTGACAACATACAGGCAAGCACTTCTCTATCGATCAACGAATATTGTTTTTCCAATATTCGTCTCACTTCTACTTCAAATTGTTCATTCAAAACCCCTGCAAAAAATTATCTTGGATTCTTTCTTCCAGGCCTCGCCCGTACTGACAATATCTACACAATTTCTTTAACCACGTATTCTGAGAACGTAAAATTTCAAATTTAAGATGAAATAAAATACTTCTCATTTATCCAAATAAAAATATGTCTACCGTATCACCACTACAACGCTCAACTTTTACTAAATGCATCTTACCACCACCAAGTCAACAGTGCAAATGAGCTCAAACCTTTCTCATAAAATGAGAGATAATGAGTTTTAAATAAAAATAGGTTTACTGTAAGATTGGAAGAGCAACAGGATGTTTACTGTAGGATATTCTAAAAATACTACTTCCTGCCCTTATAACTACAGGCCCTTAAGTCAGTATAACCCAGATTGACTTAGTTTAGCTAAAAAAATTTTTTCACATCCGTTAATAAATGTGTTTTAGGTATATATATAGGCTAGCATGATATGAAATGTCATATCCATTACAAGCTTAATTTATTTTAATATGAACCTATATTTAATATTTAGGTATTGGTATTGGTAAAACAACATTAGGAATTGATGTTTTTTAATTTGAAACATAAGGGGTTTTAGGAGTTTACATTTACAATTTTGAGTTAAGTAGGGAGATGAAAAATTTGATTAAAACTTAGCCTATTTGAAATACTGTCATGTTGTATATAAAATTAAAGCTATGTTAATCCTGAAAAAAGTTTTCATTTCACTTTTCGACCTTCATTCAAGACTAAGATACGGTAACATGAATTCATGTAAGCGCAAAACACTTTTTTTTCAAAAGTTTGAAATAAAAGTTGTTTTAACGAGAAGAGATAAAACAAAATTTCTTTGAGGTTTCTTTAGCATAGATGTACTTATTTAATGTCAAAAAATCAACCCTAACTCATAGAAAATTGTGAAGCGAAGCGTACTCCTTCTGCGGAACTAGGCTATAACCGAGGTACCTAATTGGGATTTGATCACTTGATATGGATTCACCTGCATTGATTTAGTGGACCATTCAGTTCTTATTGACAGGCTTTTTGAAATGTATGTGCATGGACATTGAAGTGAAAGGATTTCATCAAACAGCTGGCATTTAAAAGTTTAAATGTCACGTGTTGATGAATCAAGCTGCGATCAGCATGGTTTAAATAGAGCCTTATGATTTCCAAGCACTCTTCAATCACTTTATTTGATCCTTCATGGGTGATCCTGATAAATAATCTATTCTGTTCCATAGCCAAAGCTGGCTCCTTTTTAAATGGTCATTTTAGGTAGGCCTGTGTAAGGGAATTGGGCTTGGCTGCTTCCAGCTCTTGCCAATCTAGAAATAAATTAAGAACCTAAACAAGCACAGGTCATATCATAGGTTGAACTTGTTAGATGGATAACCTAGAAGGCCTACACCCAGTGCAGGATATACGGTTGACCGGTTGACGCAGCCCTAGGCCTAGATCAGTATGCAGTACCCTGAGGCCCCTACAGCCTCGCAAAAGTAATGACCTTTTTTAGTCCCTAACAAGGTTTTCAAGCCCAATCGACCCCTCTAATCCACTCTTGGTGGCTTAGGCTATTCTCAGCCATGCGAGGCCCCCTAATCGCCACAAGCCCCCTAGGCCTGGGCCCAGTGGTAAATCTGACACTGCCTACGCCATGTTGTATATTAATTTTGACATTTTTTCCAAAAACAGATAGCTACTGTGTACTGAACCAAAAGTCTTCATTTAGCCTAACTAAAACTATGAACATTTTTATCAAGCTCTTGTCATACAAGATCCCTAATAATTTGCTTTCCACCCCACAGTAGAGCTTGGTTCTTTATCACTCATCGATAACACATGGGTTAGGGACCAGGTCAGAGAATCGAATATTTTTACCAATACTAGGCTAATCAATTCATTTAAAAAAATATATAATCGTTTTTACCTGAGAACAAAAATACGATCCCTGGATACCTAATTTGACACACGTCGGACACTGCAACTTGGCTATCTCATTACAACCGGGCGTCTCACATATCCTGGAAATAGCAGAAGCCATTTTCAATTTATTGTTGAAGTTAATTACCCAAAGTTTAACACCACATGCTGCTGCTATTAATAATCAAAAGACAAGGAGTTGTCGTCTTTTTCTGGAGGTAAGAAATTGTAATTAAAGGGCACACTAATTTTGTCAGGTTGGTCAAACGTTTTTTGAGTTGTAACATAGATAAAAGGATACAAAGGAGATGGAGATGTCTCACGGAATACCGGCATAGAGTAATAATAAACTTCGTTAACACATTTGATGCTGCGCGCGGGAAATCCCGCGCGCAGAACCTGTGCCGCGGGGCTGCCCGCGGGATTTCCCGCGCTGCGTATTATATATTCAATGGTATATGGATGCTCTATTGATTCAGTGACCGGCTGCAGGGTTCCCAGATGTACGATAATTTCTCTGAACGGTACGATGTACGATTGGTACGATAGTACTTCCTATCGTACGCGAAAATGTACGACAATTTTGAATAGGTGTCACTGCTTAAAAGAAAAAAAAGATTTTTATTTTTTTTAAAGATTTTTTTATAAAAAAATATTTAAATTTAAAACAATGCTTATTTTTAGACCAGCTATTTGGCATTGTAATTTTACAAAATCATCCTTAGTAGTACCGTATTTTCTGTTGTCTATTACAAGGTGTCACATTTAGGCCTATGCAGCGAGTAGGTGGATGGTGTTTGTTTATGTGTTTAGTACGATTTAAGGTGAAATGTATATTTTAAAGTGATTTGCATTCATAAGCAGTTTTAAAAATATTTTAATGAAATAAGCTCAGACAACTGATACCTCAACCTAAATTGTTCTACCTCCCTGAATGAAAAAGAGAATAAAGACATTTATTTTTCTTTGAGGATTAAATAATGATGTGTTAATAGATAATATAATTAACATGGAAAAATGTAAACTTGATGTATAAATGTATAATTAAGTAATTTATTCACGTATTTGTGAATAATTTAATTTTGAGTTTTAATCGTGAATTTACCTCAATTCAATTTCATTGTTTACTTTGTAATTGAACATAATTTATTTTTACTGCTTTCTTCCCTATGTATTTAATTTCGATTTTAAAATTCGAACATATGAATATAAAAACTTAAAATATGCTAATATATTTAATTTTACCTTATATATTGTTTTAACTTTTATATGATTTTACCGTATTTTTTCTTTTGTACGATAATTTTGCATGAAATACGATAATTTTAGCAGCTGGCGTACGATAATGGGGTTTCAAAATCTGGGAACCCTGCCGGCTAGCACTGCTCCGGGAACCTTTTCTCGTGTGTAGCACTGTGTTATAGGCCTAACCTCAAATCGTGACGGCGTCAGTTTTCGGTTCGCGCCTTTGTATTTTTTTTGTTAGTGTGTTGTTTTTATATTGATTTTTCAATCCATATTACATAATTATCTATAGTTTTTTTATTTCACGTCGTAATTCAGTGAAAAATGGCTGCCTCTACATTTAGGCAAAGCATAGTCCCTCCTAGTGCAGACCTACCAACTCTCCCTAGGGATGGCAACGATATATCGATATTTTTGATACATCGATATTTTGGGCCCGATATATCGATATATCGCCATCGACAAATTCAACCCGATAGTATCGGAGACATCGATATTTTTGGTCCGATATATCGGACTCATACAATGACAAAAATTGTCATTTTATTTGTACAGTAGAGTCCCGCAAACCCGGACTTCCATAACCCGGAATTCTGGATAAACTCGGAAAGCCTGCCAGAGTAATAGAGTGCACTGAGATTCAAGCCCAGATCACGGTGTGACACATAAAAGAGTTTTGGTTTTTCTTTAGGCTAAGTTTTTTCATAACTGATAATGTAGTTTTTGTATTTTTTACTGTGCAATAAATAAATGATTTTTTATAAAAATAACAGAAAATATTCTTATTTTTTTCTTATTTTTACTCATTTCCCGACAACTCGGAATTTTCACAAACCCAGACACCGTTCAATCCATTTAGTCCGGGATTGTGGGACTCTACCTAGTGTAATTTTCTTGGAAATTCAAGTTCCAATCGCAAACCCATATAACATTTTGAGTGTATTTTTAAGTTATCCACTAATTTTAAAGCGGTTTTACTTTTTATTTAAGTGGTCTCTCTTTTCTTTTCCCAGTGTTTGCACATTTGAACTTACAATAAGCAGTTTTCTTGTCAAAAAGCGAAGAAAAATTGTCGATATATCGTTAACCCGATATATCGATATTTTGGGGATCGATATATCATAGACATCGATATATTGCTCCCGATATATCGGAAAACCGATATATCGACAAATCGAAAAATTTTGCCATCCCTAACTCTCCCGCAATCTGACGTCCCCTCCCGCTCTCCCGCTTTCAGTAGAAAAACTCCCGCATATCTGATATTATACTATACACATTAGGGAATTTTTAGGAAATCGGGAATTTTTATCGCGTTAACGTTATGTTGGTAGCTCTGCCGACTGGGAGTCTTACCGGGCGGGACCGGCGCCTGCGGCGGCCGTTTTGTCGTTCTATCAGTAGGGGAATGGGAGTTTATAGCAAACATAACCTCAAAAGTTGAACGCAACCGCGAAAAACCACGTGTATAGCAGTGTTTCCACTTGGCGGAAAATAAGATCCCACACAAAGACAAGAAAAATCCCAATTTCATCCCACCTTTCCAAATGATTCATCCCATAAAATAAAATAACCTAGTTTTCAAAATTTTACCTTAGGTAATATTAAATGTTAACCTGAAAATTTTAGTACGAGCGGTTTTATTACATATGCAAAATAACAAAAGATCTAAGATCTAATCGCACAGTAGCTATGCACAGTCTTAAACTATTTTTAAGACTGTGAAATTTCAGATCCTAGTCTCACTAGTGTGATATTTTTGAGTTTTGAGAAACCTAAGAATTTATGGTTTACGTTTGTTTTTATTATGTTTGTCTTAAAAATAATTAACTTATCTAACCAAAATTGTTTTTATGAAAGACAGCACAATTTTAGTTGCTAGTTCCATAAATAAACGTAATAATTGTTTTGTGTTTGAGTTTTGAAAACGAAAATTAATTTTTCCATTTGAAACTTTCTACCGTATTTTTTATTCATATTTTACACGTAGTATTTAAATTTTAGGCCATTTTTCAATAATAAAAATTATATTTTGTTTTGTTTTATTGTTCAAAAATAAAAATACAGTAATGTGAATTTCATGAAAACAAATGTAGTTTTATTTTATTTTCCTGATGTGCTTGCAAATTCGCAATTTTCAATAATTTTTGTACGTTTTTGGATGATATGAAATGGGAAAAATATTTTCAAACCCTTTATTTGTTGGTAAAAATGCTCGTTTTTCAGGCTTAAATTTTCAAAAATTTTCTGGTACAGGACCCCCCTTTCTGCTGGGGGGTCGAACCCCCCAGACCCCCTGGGAGATCACTCCTGCCTGAATTCCTTCCAGGTTGACAGGTCTGTCCTAGTGAGTGATCCGGGCCGGGAATTTTCGTTATCCCTTACCCGCGTGCTGAGCGCGGGATTTCCCGCGAAGTATTATGACGTCATAAAAAACACGTGTTTGCAATGGGAACCAATTTTGATATTGATTTTTATCATGCTGGGACACAGTTTTTCAACATTCTATGACAAAAAATAAGTGTTTACTGAAGTCATAGTGCAATTATTTTCGGTATCCCTTGCCCGAGTGCTGAGCGCGGGATTCCCCGCGAAGTATTATGATGTCATAAAAAACACGTGTTTGCTATGGAAACCGATTTTGATAATCATTTTTAAAATTCCTAACGTATAATCATTAAAAATAACCATAAAATAATTTCAGCACTCGGGTAAGTTTTTCCATATTTTAATAGCAGTCAATGTGTTAAGAGTTGGCACTCCCGTGTTAACTCGGTGGCCTTTTTTAGGACAGTAGCGCTGCCTGGTGAAATTGTACAGAACTACAAAGCCGCCATTTTGTCGTCGTCGTCGTCGTCTGCTCAGTTTTATTGTTTTTTTCTTTTGTTTACAATTTTTAGGTTAAAGCTTCGTGTGAAAATTATCTCATCGAAATAATGTTAATTATTATTAAAAATGTATTCATCATCTGAGGTTACTTTTTTAACGTAAGTTAATAACAACAAAAACTCCTGGGCGTTATAATTAAATGTTTTCAAATTAATTTAAAGATTCAATTAATGAAATAACTGATAATAATTAACTGAAAATAGTTAAAAGTTGCATAATTATTGCTCCCACTATTATCTCTCACATTTCATTTTATACTATCTTAGTCAGAAGAAAGCAATTAGAACAATCGAAAAATCTCACCGACTGGAACACTGCAAACCACTTTTTACCAAACACCGTATCCTCACTCTCACCTCTCAATATATCCTAGACTCAGTAAATTTCATTAAACAAAACCCCCCAGAAATTAGACAGGAATGCCACAAATACAATATCAGATCAGGATCTAACCTAAACACGCAGCAGCATAGATTAAATAAAACAAGTAAAACACCTACAATTATGGGAACAAAACTTTTCAACATACTTCCAGAAACCCTAAAATCAATAAATGACTATAAAAAATTCTCTGTGCAACTTAAAAACTATCTCCTAGATAGGCCCTATTACAACTTAAAAGAATTCTATGAAGATCATAACCACTATATAGGACTTTTATAAAATAGGCCTAATCATAAATAAATGGCTCACAACCCCCCCCCCCAATCACAAGAATTGACGATTCTCCAGTCTCCACGACTGTGTAGAAGAGGATGTATGTAAGATGTAAGATGTAGTCTCAAGCTTCTGTAACTTACTTTTGAAGCAAGATAGTTTTAAAATGGACAATAGCTAATAAACAAGTTAGGCCTAATAAACTTATTTTACTTATAAATTGCAATTTTTGTGCCTAGAACATAAAGTATTCAGCAGGCTTAAATAATTTGTGAGCAGTAGTTAGTTGTAACAGCTTCAATTGTGAATTAAAATTATAATAGCCATATCCTGTCAACGTAATAACATTAGGCCTAGCACATTATTTTTAGGTTTTCCAAAAAAAATAATTCTGTCTTCTCCATAGGACCTCTCTCACTATACAAATCTCAGAATATTAATAAACTAATAGGATATTCTAATGGGATATATTTACCTTTATTTCCTATTGACCATGCACCGTTCCATGGATGCACTGTATGGGACCAGTTAGTGGTGTAATAGGCTGTTAGTCCAGGTTAGGGTCATTTTACACTAGTGCAATATTTTAGGCGAAATATAAAAATATTTCAAACATTTCTGAAACTTACTGTAAAACAACGTATTTTAGTAGGGCCATGATTTCGCCTTTCTTCCGATACATTTCGCGACATGATTTATTTAGTTAAACTTAACATGGTTTCATGAATGTTTTGCAAAACCAAGTTGCACTAATGACACATAGATGGAAAAATTACTAGGTTAGGTAAAGTATTAGTATCAAACTGAAGTTACCCCTGTAGGCCTACACATTCATAAAAATATTGTATAAACACTGTTAAATAAGATATTGCTTCAGGCTGCTTTTGAAATTTCAAAATAGTTGAATAGATTTTAGGATCTTATAAAATATTGGTCTGGTTTTTAAATGAGAATAGTATGGTATAACATAAAGTCCAAATCAGGTACAGTTCGCACATTATATCTCCGGCTATGACAGAGTCAGCTGGTTGCAAGGTGCGGAGGGAGAGGGGGTATTTTTCTGAAAACATTGTTCTACAGTCCCAATGTATGTTAAACGCTGTGTTTACCAAAATCATATGTTTAAAATATCATATGATATGGTTAGTAGCGTACTAGTCATAGCTGGAGATATAATGCACGAACTAGATAATTAATGAATAAATGATTTGACAGATTATAGTAACCTTGTATCAGTTCACAAAACTTTAACACAGTGATATTAATTTTTGAGCCAAATTAGCTTTTTGTTAGTTATAGCAGTCTAGTGATCTACAAATATCCCAACTTGTAATTCATTAAAATTATTCTCATCAAACTTCCAAGAAGAACTTGGAGGTTAAAACAAGATGCTTTTTAATCAGATTAGTAACTCTTTGTGGATGAATATGTCAAAATTTGGCCACAATGCTAGGCCCTCTAATGAAATACCACCGACAACATCACTTTTGATTAAATTAAGTACACCTGTCTTATATTACCTGTTTTGTCTGAAATACTTCAATAAATACAACAAATTGTAATGTAAATTACCATAGATTTATTTGAAACTTACAAATATGATTTATTTGGGGTCACAATGATTTATTACAAATATGGGCTGTGGATTTATGCTCTAGGCTCGTAGGCCAATGTTCAAATTTTAGTTCTGTGAACTTGAATTACATAAAATATTACTGCTCCGACTGTTCAATAGTAGAAACACATCTCTTCTAAGGGTAGGTTCGTGCTGGATGACAATCTCAGTTAAAATAGATGGTTAAAATATTAATTTGGAAAAGATGAATTTTGAATTTCACAACAATGCCAATAAAGCTTCAATCATAAGATGGCCGAATTAGGTAAGTCACTGATGGTTTATTCAACTTTAATGCAAGTTTTTGGTTCGAAAGAATGTAATAATAGGTTCAAATCTTGATATTCAAATTAATAGGTACAAATTAGGCTAGGCCTAGTCAAGGTTCTTGTTGATTTCTTCAGGTAGATATGATAATTTAGGCTGGTCTTACCAATCTGCAACAACAATTCTTCGCCAAGTACTTTAAATGTTCAGGCAAATATAAACAAAGGGGTTGGCGTTAAAATGTACTTTTGGCAACATGTCCCTACTTTAGGTACTAGTAAACAAACACTAGTCCTCTGACTTGGGAAATACAAAATTAGGATCAGTGTCCTAAATATTTTACTGAGATTAACACATCCCTCTCCTCTGGAAGCTGGAACAGGAGTCTCCCTGGTAAGTTCCCTCAACACATTGTTGGTCATATGGGGTTCACACATCTTGAAATATAATTATTCTTGAGTTCACTTCACTGTAATTTGCATTAATCATGAAGCTGAATTTATAATTTTAATTTTTTATGATTGTAATTTCCATACATTATATATATATTTATGATAATACATTATCAACTTATTTAGCAACTGATCATTTAACTATCGATTAACTGATAAGGAACCAGGTTAATAGGTGAAATATAAATTATTAATTATTATTTAATGAAATTAACAAATTTTATTCTAACTGATTGGTGACTTTCTGGGGGTGATGTAAGGTATCCGCCTATTTTAAGATAAAGTGATATATATTTTGGCATATCCATACTGAATGTCTAAATTCATCATTTGAATCATTGACTATATGTTACTTAAAATACAATAGAAATAAATATTGTTTATAATAAATATGAAAGAAATGGCATGAAACATCTCAATATCCCCTCAGAAATTTGTATGAATGAAATTCAGGCAAATTTTGATTTATGTTGAATGGCATTTATGTACATATTTCATCAATGGTATTTTAAATTAGTATGGTTAAACATTAAATTATTGATATTATTGGTGATCTTAAATCTAACATATCATAACAAGAAAATTATTAAAACATTTATCACAAGGAAATATGGAACTATCTGGGGCAGTGAGCTGTTGTTTTAGCAAAAAAATATAGTTTATGGGGGCTTTGGGTAACACATAGAAAATGTATATGGTTCACGCACTCGCGATTTCAGTTCATTTATTAAATTATCCCCTCTATCACTTGAAAGAATTAATATTGTTTATTACAGTTTACACTTGCATTTATTACCATGACATCTTTTGATGATTAATAAAATTTGCACACTTTTACCCTTGAAATATTCACACAAGTTTTTTGTGTCCTTTGCACATATATTTTATGGAAAGTGTCCATTTCACTTTATGTTTGGAAAACATTGTTCATTATTTTTTTGGGGAAAACACTGTTCTTGGGGGGAAAGTTACCACTGCTGTCAGATTTCAACTCTTCGATCGCCTTCACCTAGCTGAATGTGTGGTTCGATGTATTTTTTCAGAGCTGAGATATGGTAAGGAATAAACATTTGATTTGGAATTTTGAGGGTTTTCTACTTTAAGTTCATGTACATATTTGTTGCACAATCCAGGTTTGTCCGAAAATACATGGTTGTATTTCAGTAATAAACTACACAAAGATTTTTTTTGTTGTTCATTGATGCATGCGTTAGTTGATAAAGCTTCGTTGATGGTTTCTTCAGATAATTCGGCATCGTTACTATGATTTTCTGGCTGAGCTTCATAAATTTTATTATACATATTATCGTACTCCTCATATATTAAATTATCATCATTAATATTTGACATTTCGTCTTGATAAACATTTATTTGCCTGTGGCGGTTATCAGTAGTGATCATACATAATTGACCTTCATTAAAAACCATGTCAAACTTCAATATTATATTCACATTATTTATACACATATTTAATTCATAATTATCAAAGTTTATGTCCATCTTCAAAATAGCTAAAACATCCACTCTTAAGATCACTGGTTTTATTAAGTTTGGTACGATTAAAAATTGCATATACATGGTCTGATTCTCGATAGTAACAGGTACATAGATTATTCTGGATATACGCTTAGATTTTTCTCCTGTAGCAGTTTTAATTACTGTACTTGTTAAAGGTAGTTCTTCATACGGTTTCATTAGCTGTTGGTTGTCTTTAAACCATGACTCAGACAAACATGTTACGGACGATCCTGAATCGATCAAAGCGTTAGTTTTTATATAATTTATTTTAATTATAATCTCTGGGCATCTTATTTTAATTGGGTTGGGTATAGGATCATTGTTTAAATTTTCGCTCATGAGAAAATCTCGGTCACACATGATGTTGTTTATTTCATAGCTATATGTATTACTAGGTGGATTTAAATCGAGGACTTGAAATTCTGGCGCTGTAGTTACATAACTATTTACATTGGTAACTCCTCGACTTGCAATTGCAGCGCACGGTCGTTTCCCTGTGGTGTTGGGGAACTATCACTGCTGGTCGTATTGTTATTGTTTGGTATGGGTGGGGGTGGATGACGCATGGCTTCGGCAAGTGCTTGAGGATCGTTTTGTCCTATAATAGCAAGTACTTGTTCTTGTTCGCGAGTTGGATATCTTCGCTGGTCTGGTGGGTAATATTCACCTTGTCTTTGAGGATATTTTTCTTTGTTGTTGTATGGTTTATAATCTCTATGTGGTCGATTGTTTCCATGTTCCGGTCTGTGTGTGTTTTGATTGTGATTTTGGTGGTACTGATTACCATTCATCTCGTTTCGTGGTGGGTGTTGGTTGTTTGATGATGTGTTGTGCGAATTCCATTTAGGTTGGTATGCACGATTATTTGTGTGTGGATCATGGTGTATGTTCCGACCGTTATTTGGACTATTTGGTCTCGAGTTAGTCTCAGTGTTCGCATGTGAAATTTGTTTGTTTCGTTTAGGTCCCTCTCGAATGTCTTCACGCTGCAATAATCTCTCGAATTGCTTGATTGTAGTGATGTTTTGTACGTTAATACTATCTTGTATCAAGGTATCAAATCTTTCTGCCAGTAGCGTGACTATTTCTTCTTCGGACATTGATGGAGTCATAGATTGGAGTAGGAGAACTCGTTCCGTGAAATACTCGGTTCTGGATAGATTGCCTTGTGTACGGTATTTTTCATTTTCGATTTTGTTTTTAATTCCTCTCTGTACTTCTCGGCTCCAGTATTTTCCTATAAATTCAG
This sequence comes from Flexamia atlantica, assembly GCA_035578135.1. NCBI lineage: Eukaryota > Metazoa > Arthropoda > Insecta > Hemiptera > Cicadellidae > Flexamia > Flexamia atlantica. The sequence goes on from JAQJVK010000001.1 coordinate 87,799,651, forward strand.
AAGCGAAGGTGTCCCAATCTTTAATATCGTGTTTGATTAGCTGCAACCACCTCGACGCAGGTCCTTCGAAACTTATTTCAAGAAGATCTTTCAAATGTTCTTGATGATTGATAGTCGGCTGTCTTTCTAGACTCTTCTGGTAATATCGTTCTAATCTGCGTAAGTATTCATTCGGATTACCGCTTCTCCCATTGAATTTTGGAATGTGTCTTTCAATAGTCTCGTTTCCGCTACAGATTACTTGTATAGGTCCTGTTATGCCGCTGATGTTTGTAGCCGATGTTTTTAACGATTTGACGTCGAGTTCACATTTTTCTAACGCCTCAGTAATATTTTTAATTTCATTCTTTTGTTCGATTAGCATGTGTTGGTTTTCATGTATTTTAGGTACGATATCATTATGTAGAGATTTAATGTATGCTTTGGTAGTGTCTTCTGCGGCAATAAGTGTCTGTTTTGTTTGTGTCTTAATGTTTTCTTCAGTGTTGGTTTCGTGTTTTTCAATACGGGATTCTATCTCAGTTTTCAATTGGTTCTGTTCACGGAAAATAATTTTCTCAATAGTTTCTTTATGTTTGGTTATGTTTTCTTGTACATAAGATTGGGTTTCATTTCGAATTTCATTGAATTTTGAATTTATTTGCATCCCTATCAATTCAATTTCAGCAGATTGTGTCGCTTGGATTGTTTTAATTTGGTTTATTTCGTTACGAAATTCGTTTTGGGCTTCACGAATTTCCTGTACTTGATTTTCTAAAACATGACGGCAAGCTTGAATTTCTTGACTCATTTCATTTTTAGTTTCTAGTAGTTTTGATTTAATTTCTGCATTTGTTTGGTTCAATTTTGTGTCGATTTGTTTAATTTCTGAGTTTGTTTGATTTAATTTCATATTGGTTTGTTTAATTTCTGATTTAATTTCTGTGTTCATTTGTTGTAAATAGATTAATATTGTGTTAAGATCTAGGTCGTTTGAACTGCGCGCGTTCAAGCCTGAGCGATCCGCGTCGGCTTCTTTGATTGGTCCGGCTCCGTTGCCATGGTTACCGACAAGGTCAAGGATTGCGTCAGCTGTGCGTTCTGTGCAATGGTCGCGCATGCGTACGATCGCTTCGTCTTGCCTAGTTTCTATCTCGTTCCGCTCCGCTTCCAGGTCTGGATTGGACTCGGAATGTGTTGCGATCGTCCCTAGAACGTAGTTTTCGGACGGTTCGAGATCCATTTCGTCTGTGTCGTCTCGATTCTCGGGCTGTGATTGGTCGATTGTTAAATGTGTAGAGATGTCGGTACGCATGACGCTGTCATCTGATGATGAAGAAGGAGATGTTTGGTTTTGTGTTTCGTGTTCAACATGGCGTCGGTTTTGTTTACATTCATCGTCGACCGTATTCATTGTGATAGGGTATTTTTTTGGTTTCCGTAAATTGTAGGACATTTATTAACGTGAGGGGAATGGTTATTACGGGGAATTGATATTCTTATAACTAATAATACCTCAACATCAATATAAACTTAAAATTATGTTCTTAAATATAGGAAATTACAATCTTATGATGGAACTGAGATTGTCAGCCACAACCGTTGGGCGCCATTGAAATACCACCGACAACATCACTTTTGATTAAATTAAGTACACCTGTCTTATATTACCTGTTTTGTCTGAAATACTTCAATAAATACAACAAATTGTAATGTAAATTACCATAGATTTATTTGAAACTTACAAATATGATTTATTTGGGGTCACAATGATTTATTACAAATTTGGGCTGTGGATTTATGCTCTAGGCTCGTAGGCCAATGTTCAAATTTTAGTTCTGTGAACTTGAATTACATAAAATATTACTGCTCCGACTGTTCAATAGTAGAAACACATCTCTTCTAAGGGTAGGTTCGTGCTGGATGACAATCTCAGTTAAAATAGATGGTTAAAATATTAATTTGGAAAAGATGAATTTTGAATTTCACAACAATGCCAATAAAGCTTCAATCATAAGATGGCCGAATTAGGTAAGTCACTGATGGTTTATTCAACTTTAATGCAAGTTTTTGGTTCGAAAGAATGTAATAATAGGTTCAAATCTTGATATTCAAATTAATAGGTACAAATTAGGCTAGGCCTAGTCAAGGTTCTTGTTGATTTCTTCAGGTAGATATGATAATTTAGGCTGGTCTTACCAATCTGCAACAACAATTCTTCGCCAAGTACTTTAAATGTTCAGGCAAATATAAACAAAGGGGTTGGCGTTAAAATGTACTTTTGGCAACATGTCCCTACTTTAGGTACTAGTAAACAAACACTAGTCCTCTGACTTGGGAAATACAAAATTAGGATCAGTGTCCTAAATATTTTACTGAGATTAACACATCCCTCTCCTCTGGAAGCTGGAACAGGAGTCTCCCTGGTAAGTTCCCTCAACACATTGTTGGTCATATGGGGTTCACACATCTTGAAATATAATTATTCTTGAGTTCACTTCACTGTAATTTGGATTAATCATGAAGCTGAATTTATAATTTTAATTTTTTATGATTGTAATTTCCATACATTATATATATATTTATGATAATACATTATCAACTTATTTAGCAACTGATCATTTAACTATCGATTAACTGATAAGGAACCAGGTTAATAGGTGAAATATAAATTATTAATTATTATTTAATGAAATTAACAAATTTTATTCTAACTGATTGGTGACTTTCTGGGGGTGATAGTAAGGTATCCGCCTATTTTAAGATAAAGTGATATATATTTTGGCATATCCATACTGAATGTCTAAATTCATCATTTGAATCATTGACTATATGTTACTTAAAATACAATAGAAATAAATTTTGTTTATAATAAATATGAAAGAAATGGCATGAAACATCTCACTAATTATGCTATTTTGGCATTATACCTAAGGATGGCACTTTTTTTTAGAACTGTCAGTTTTAATTGAGTCCTTTAAAAAATTACATCAGAAAATTAAGCAGTTACTGCATTATTTGTCAGTAAATCTAGTTTTTTGTGACTAGATGTATAATTTTTTTGGTTATTTTGTAAAACGGTTAAGCCAAAAAACTCAAATCTCTATAAGAAAGCTCAGGTGATTTTTCGGAGCTGCAAAACATTCTAGCGTAACAGGAAACTAACATAACCAAAAACTAACATAACCACAGAAGCATTGTAAACTGTCATCTCTCTACTATTGTCACATTTGTAGTGCCCATCTATGAAAATACCCCAATAAGGTTATAACTTACAAAGTCTTGCTATTTATAAATAGGCTTGTCTACATTAAGAGACTGTTCTTTTCTTGCTGTTTTGCGATGTTTTTACACTCTGCTAGCTTCATTAATTCCCATGATAATCTATTCTATCCATTAATCTAGCCACAAGCTACAGATAACAGAGGAAAAGTAAAAAGCAAACTAACACACCTAACCAGACCAATAAATGATAGCAGTCATAGACTGATCAACAAATGATTTAAAAAGGCGAACAGAATATAGCCTTTGCCTTTGCCTTTGGCCTTGGAATAGGCCTTTGCCTTTTTGTACTGATTTCGTTTACTTTGCTTATTTTTTCTGGACCAATGTTTGTTTAAAATATTTGTTGGTGAATTGACTTTTTGTGTGTTGTTTATTGTTGTGTTTGGCTTCCGATGGTATCCAATAGGTTAAGGAACTAAAAAGAAATTTAAGAAATAATAAATCTAATAAAATTTGTTGACAAAATTATAATACCATATAACTTTGTATAAAAACCAAAAGAAATTACGGTACGCAAACAGTAAGAAACAGTAAAGATGGCAGCAGTTTTCTGTAGTTGCAGTTTTCTTTTCCATGTAAACCTTCATGAACCATTTCCTGTAACAAAGACGTTTAAATAATTCAATTTGTAGCCTAAACAATTGAAATATAATAAATATTTGTACAATTGAAATATAATACACTGAGAAGGTATAAACAGTCATAGATAACACTAAGTTTGATGTAAGCAACTACAGAAAAAACTTTAATGTCTAAACAAGACAATAATAGAAATACAGTAATTACTAAGTACAGAGTGTAATTTATTCCTGCTGTTCACCCTTGACAGGCAGGTACACACAATTAACATTTATGCTTGTTCGTTTACTTTGCAAAGGTATATGCAGGATTACTTCCATAATTTTTCTGCTAGGAAGGAACTGGTTCCTGATTTTTCGTGCACCGAAAAAAGTGTTGTTGAGCTTTTAATATCTGCATGTATTGGACAAAATTATTTTTAACAGATTTCATCACTTTTATTAACAAACTTCCAGTACCATATTTGAAATTCCAGTATAATTCCAGTATCAAAATAAAATTCCAGTATTTCCAGGATTTCCAGTATTAGTAGACACCGTATAATATTATAAATGTGAAAGTATAGATGTCTGTGTGAATATCTGCCTTTCAACCACATGAAAAATACTGGACCAACAGAGATGAAACTCGGCCGGAATAGAGCCACTAGGCCTACATCAGGAAAGGACATAGGCCTATTTCCTTCCTTAAAATCTCTTGGATGTAAACATTCAAATACTGAACTGTAAACAGCTGTGAATACTAAAATTTGACAGTTCAAAGAGCAGAAGTAAGATCAGCTCTAATTTTTATTGTGAGCGAAGCCTGTTAGTTTGGAATAAAAACTGGTAATAAATCGTAGGTTGATGTCTGCGATACGATAACCAGCGAATGTCAGTGTACAGTAGAGTAGGATTCACCTGAGTTGGCCAAATCATGTACTAATCATCTCATCAAAATTGTTTATAGCCTACAAGTCACATTGAAAACATTGTTGGTTACATGGTGTTTGTTTACATTTTGTCTTGACTGTCAAATTGCCACTTTGCATTTGTTTAAAATATTGTTTCATTGTCATTCGTGATAACCGTACAGGTTACAGAATGTTTACAATATCACCTATTTTTAGACTTTTCTATTTTCATACGACCTTTTAACATAAAATGGAAAATTTAATTTGATTCTACTTCTTGATTGAAATATTTTAGTTTGTTTAACTGCTTGTTTATTTTTCCTGGACCAATGTTGATAGGTTTTGAATGTAATATGAAACAATCTTTCTTGTCAGATGCTGACTTGCAGCAAGAAGTGATGGCTATCCACAAACTTGCCTATTTTTCGTCATAAATATTATTTAATAAGAAAATCTAAGACTAATAATCATGCCGCATCCATTACACACCCTCTGTCGAGTGAATACATACTTAATTTGAAAAAGCCCTTCAGTAATTTTTTAAGTTGTGCCAGAGAACTTCCAGTTGCAATATTGCATCAGAACTTTCCCTTTACTGCAAGTGCTAACAGATGTTCGTTAGCTATGCTTTCAGCATAGCTGGAATTTATGCCTAAGTTAAGATAATAAGTCATGAAAATAATAGTTTGTTTATTTTCGTTTTGGCAGACTTAGGTGACTCCTACTCTACATAATATAATAGAATATAGGACCTACCAGTTTGATAGGATGTCGATCAGAGTGGCTTAAGATGGAATCCATAAAAGTTGATTCTCGTGAAATGCTGCCTCAATAGTGTTCTCATCAGGTGACTAGGATATGTTAGGCCAAATTTTAACTCAGGAAACATCAGAAAAAAGCCTGAAAAATCATAATTTGACTAGGCTTATCTCAAAGTCAAAAGAAATGTGAGCCCTAATGACTCACATCTCCAAGTCCAGAGGAGAACCATAAGAATAACTTTAAGACATCATTAAGGTCGTAAGGTGGAGGTCATTAACCTTCCATATGATCCAAATCAAGTCTAGTCTTGATTTTTTTAGGGCAAAACGATATTCGGCTCCAATGGTTTTATCGATTTTTAAAATCATTCTTCACTGTCGAATACCAATCGTGAAGAATCGATTCTAACCATAGGAACAATTAATGGTGTGTAAATGAGTAAATTATGATTTGATCATCAATGTAGGTTACATGTTCCTAATCATAATTAATTATAACCAAACACTTATTTGTACATCAAAACAAACAAGATTTTACTATAAAACTAAAACTTATCAAACCAATTTTAAAATGACAATCCTCGGTCAACCGGGCAGACGAAACAAGCCACAAGATCACTGGTAATACCAACAATGAATCAAGTGCAAGATGGTGGAATAAGTTTTCAGTAGTTAAAGGTAGTTGAGTTATGATATGTTAATAGTATTAGTATATAATGAGTTTTATTCATATAAGTTAGGCCAATACAGGTTTCATTATAATTAGGTTAATGATATTTTAATAGAATTAGTATATAATGAGTTTTATTCATATAAGTTAGGCCAATACAGGTTTCATTATAATTAGGTTAAATGTTGATATGTTTTGTTGCTAGGTCACGTGATGAAAAGAAATAAATAATGAATTCAGTTATGGTACTTATAGAATCGACATAACAATGAAAAATCGATTGTAAATATCGATAGATACAACAGAGTCGGAAACCACAGTTTTGCCTTTTTGGCGAATTTCCCCCTATAGGGAAGTAGCTATTACCGTAGGCGGCATGGTAAGACTTAAGCACAGGACCACCGTAACTTTTCATTTTGATGCCCCCAGATCCCAAAAACACCGTTCGTTAATTTTCATATATATATATGTATACATATAAAAGGATGTATATGTATATATATATATATATATATATATATATATATATATATATACCTGTCCGTAGGCGCAACTTTCGTAAAAAAGGTCCGATCGCGGTACATTTGTCTAGAGTAACATTTATTACTTCGAGTTCGAAAACCAGCGTGATAAGTTAACTCTAAGGAGGGTTTTTTGACAAAATAAAATTTATTTTTAGGATTTAATATATTTATATTATTTTCTTGTAAATTTAAGTGTCAAAATTGGATTCAGCTTAAAAAGTGAACAATTTAGCAGTTTGAATTATTATTCTACGTCAATCCGTTGCTGAGATATTGAAAGTGCTAAACACAGTACGTTGTCCAATATTATTTTAATTTTACCCTCCAAAAAGTATAGTTACCCTGATTTGACATATTAAAAAAATACAATTCTGAACATATGATAAATTTTCAGGTGATGAATATTTTATTTGTGTTTATTTTGAATAGTTAGAGTTCCTTGATCAAGATTTTTTAGAAAATATATACTATATCAAAAAATATATAAATTATTTTTAAATTTAATAAAGAAAGTATGAGCATTTGGAGGGGAGATGTGTCTTGGTCTAAACTACCTGAAAATGTAGCATAATATTATGTTATGTTTACAATGATGAGGATATGTTTTATTGAAATTGGCTGGAGATCCAGGTCTGCTATAACAGGCGTGTTTACTGTAATTATAAAACTCACCATATGATTGAATTTATTTTTTTCATGAGATTAAGTTATTTGTTTGTTTTGAGTGTTTTGTATTTATTGATTATATGTTTGTTGACATTTATACTATAACAAGATTACTTTTTTTTAATTAAAAAACTAAGAATTATATAAAATACAAAAGTGTATACGTTACCGGTACAAATGAAAACCAATGTGGTCTCCTTGTTAATTTTCCTCATGTTTAAAGCTCATGAATGATTAAGTTGTTCACATATACAAAACTAGAAGAACCCGTGGCTTCGCTCACGATTAAAATTATACATACACTATCACCCATGAATTATATAGTCTTGCTTTCCCATTTATTTTTCTTATTGTAAAATCTAATGTATGTAATGTATCTACTTCTTTGAACATATCAAATGTACTTCCATAAAGCAAAAGGTTTTAGAAATTCGCTCTTAGTACGAAGGTCTGCTACGACGGGGGTATTATATTCCTGCATAAACTGCCTGTACATAAAAAAATGTGACCATATCCAACGCCCCACCGACAAAGCCCCAAATGGTGTTGCTGCCCTGGGTAGGCTCATGCCCAATATCGGTGGTCCTTCCTCTTGCAAGTGCGTTTTGCTTGTGTCGGCTGTCCATGCTATCAGGTGAAGAGGATTGCGCTCACACACTCAAGAGGCCAATTTACAGAGACGAACGCCGAGAAGCATTTAATGGTCGTTTCCACGGTACCTGAGCTTGCCCTGATGATGATCATGGGGCACAATATAAGGAACGGCACCCTTGGCTTTTTCGACGGCACTTTGAATCTGCTCGCATATGTTACCCTTAATTAAAACTTTATTATGCACCCCCGTCGCAGCAGACCTGCTTATTAGAAATCCTATTTATTTCCTTCATGAATGCATACGTGTTAGAGGAATCAAAGAAGTTAGCTTGAAATTTTATTCACTGTAAAAGATCATTTTCTTAAGGTTTTAGGGTCTACCTTGAACAAAAAATTACAATGCCACTCCAGCAATTATTAAAAAGTGTTGTCTTACGTTTTTAGACTCTATATTGAGCAAAACGTTTGAATGAGCCGTCCCGGCAATTTTTTTAAAGTGTTGTAGGTAAAATTAATTCTTTACAGTAGCACACTCTTCCTCTTTAAATAGCAGTTAGTTGTCATAAAAAAGTCCTTCAAGTATAAGTGATCAGTGATCACTGGAGTCCTTCAGTAATCAGTTATTTATTTTATGTTATACTACATATTATCAGCATTTTATATAGTGTATTGCACTTTGAAAAAATGCAAAAGTCTAATTCATTGACCACCTGGCACCAAGTAACAAATCTTCATTTTAACAAAAATACAGTTAAATAGCAGAAAGAAATACCATTATAATTTACATCACCTGTTTTAAATTTTACTTTCATATGTTTTGTTAGTAAACAAATCTAACTCAAATTATTTCAAAATCCCTGACATGGGTACCTTTAAGACGGTCCCAGGGCTAAGCCCTGAAAGTTATCACGAAATTGAAGGTGTATAAACCTACTCCATGAAATTCTACATGTATGTACCAAGTTTCGTGGCCATCGGTCCAGCGGTTTTTGTGTTTATCCCTGCCAAATAAATAAATAAATAAATATATATATATATATATATATATATATATACCAACATCCTCTTTTATATATACAAAATAAATCCTTTGGAAATTCGCTGAGTACGCAGGTCTGCTGCGACGGGGGTATTTTACAGATCTATTCAGCCAGGAATTCTTGTAAGGGTGGAAGTGCGAGAGAGATGGAAAATACCCCCACCACTGTTTTTCCTTCATCGGTTGTGTATAGTCAACTTAAAATCTCACATGGCCTATGACAACATTACAAATATTAATGCAAACAAAAAATAATATGTTTTAACAGATGAGTTATTTCGAAGTTTGACTGTACTGAGACTCGCGGTAGGGGAAATCTTCACTGCGCATGCACATCCCACAGAACTTCTGGGCTGAACATATCTGTAAATAGAAGTTATTCCCACAATGACCCAACATAAGAGTTGTTTTGATGTCTTTATAGCAGTCAGTTTAGCTTACTGTAACTGAGATATTATATTTTATAAAATGCAATTGAGCCTGACCTAGGTCTAGAATGTGGGCTTTAAGTTTTCAAAATTACATAGGGTGGAATGATCGGCCTTAACTTATTTCTCTTTCAGCGCCTGTAAGTTATAGTTCCTTTCTCAGAGATAGGTTTCAGGAAGGTACCCCTTTTTAGTATGTCTGGGTTACCAGACGTCCGGGTTTTACCCGGACAGTCCGGGTTTTGAGGGCATTGTCCAGTCTGGGGCTGCTACTTGTCCGGGGTTTTCATAATTGTTTGCAAAAAATATATTTACATCTCAAGATTTATGTGAAATCATACAAAATTTCAATGAGAGTCTTGACAAATTTACAGGTTTTAGAGTTATTACGAGATTGACGAAGTAAATCTAGTATAAAAACTAAAGTTGGTAATCCTATGGCAGTACAACAACAGCAAACTACTTAGCCCTAAACTGTACTGACCTCTGTCGTCTGTCTAGAATAGTGAGGTTGAGGTTAGTGTAGTGATTTAGGTTGGAACTGGCTTAGCTGATAAAAATTATTTAAGATACACAATAAGTAAAAACCCATCATAACATTAAAAATCTTATGTTACTATCTTCGGTTTGTCGTTAAGGTACGGGGGATGTGGTTGTTCACCACATCTCAATCTGTCCTGGGTTGGCCTGAAAAATATCCAATTACCCTACTTTTTAGGTCATCAGCAAAGAATACTTGGGACAAAAGGGAGTGGCAGCCTGTTTTCATCTTGCTATTGCCCTCCCACATAGGCTCAAGGCCCATGCTTTTTTATCTAGCTGAGTGAGGGTGAACTGTAACGCTAAAAGTAAGCCTTTGTGGCAACGAACATATATTTTTACGAACTCGTTTTATACGTAAGAAACCAACATCTCATCTTGGAAGAAGAAACCACAGTTACAGTACTAGGTTTAAGACATCATTTGCCGAATCGCATAATCTAGCCATCCTTGAAAGAAAGCCTATGTACCAAGGTTAAAAATTTTACCACTCTCTTCCTAAATTTGTACTGAAATAGTCATTGATCATAGTTTTAAATCAGTTTTGAAAACCTATCTAATTAAACATTGTTTCTACAACTTGAGCAGCCTTACAGACCATTTCCCAACATGTTCACCCAATTGCCATTTTCTGAACTGACTATAACATAACCTGGCCTACCCAACCTACCCTGCCAACTCCTCTTGGCCATGAAGATGCCACCTGTGGCACTTTCGGACCTATCTACAGCCACTAGGGGGCCTACGGATGGAAAAAAGTATGCAAGTAACGTGAAGTAGGCCTAGTATCAATGCTATCACTATTATTGTTAATGCCCATTACCCAACCTGCCAACCAACTGAGCCACCTACTCACTAAATTGGACTTTAAAAAATTATTTCAAGTGGAGTTCTCCAAGCTTACATTCAGTAGCCTATCATCAAACTCAACAATGTTTAACCCTTTTAGTGCCAGGATCTCGTAGCGAGACGCGCACACTAACTACCGCTAGTGCCGGGATCTCTTAGCGAGATCCTGTCTCTAACTGCATAGTATGCCAGGATCTCGTAGCGAGACGTTTACATTTTTATACATATAAAATATATTTTTTCGTTTTTACTGGCTGGAATTCGTGCCAAATGCCTTTCTATAATCAAATCTTTCGTTTCATGTGACTTTTCTCCTGAACTGTCTTTATGGTTAGCTGGAATGACATACTGAAATGCAAACAGCTGTTGGCAGACAAATAACCATGCATTTCATATGGCGGTGATGCAACTTCGATTGTGTAATTTTTAGGCTATGTTTTTGTTTTACCTATAGGGTTATAATTGAAATATAGTTTGTATTTTTTTATTGTGGATCTTTTTAAATGTTAAATGATGTTTCTAGTGTAAATATGGAATGCGAATACTGTTTTAAGTAGGTTGCTTAGTGACGCTGTTCAACTCTGCATTGTTGCAAGGTTATCGTTTTATTTTGTTAATTCATAACCTATTACAGTAAATTGATGTTTTATACATGGTTTTTACTTGTTTTTTAACGTAGTTTCACATAAAACTAATAAAAATTGCATCAGAGTAAAACGTAAATATGTTTTTTTAGTGTAAACATAAAAAATGAATATGATGCAAAATTTTTTTTAAATTTATTAACATTTATTTTTACCAGAAACTTGAAATTTGTCTTTCTTCTTGTCATTTATAAATAATAGAAGTAATTAGAAACAAATAAAAAAAAGATTTGTTAAAAAATGTTAATAAATAAATTTTTAGTGAATTTTTTCCCAAACCCTTACATTTTTGCTAAAAAAGGCCTGGCACTTCTTGCAGGTAACAATGAAAAAATGTCCGGCACTTCTTGCACCTACATTAAATTTTTTTCCGGCACTAAAAGGGTTAAGTCAGTTCTTACTCCAGAGATTTTTTAAAGAAATGTTAAGCAATATTGACCAATTCTTTGGGTCCAAGTTAACAGCATACTGTATTTACTTGAAGCATGCAGTCTGAATAACAGATTAATTAAACGCTTACCTTTAAAATTGTTTTAAGAAGTACTATGTCTTGCAGTCCTCTGATTTTAACACTGACGCTGGTTTTAAATAATTAAGTAGCCAATTACGGAACAATATTCATTTTTTTGAGTTACTGTCAATGAATTAGGCCTTAAATTAGATATAAATATTATAGAAGCAATATAATATGTAAACTATATCAGCCTAATAAAGTGGTTGCATCGTTAGTTGAGAAAAAGTTTGACATACAATCACAGTCGACAGTTCAAGTTGAAACAAAAACTTTACTACAGAGAATCAAAACAAACCGCTAGCGTTGCGCTGATTGGCTGTCTCTCAGCCAATATGAAAATCTTCTTCTTCTTACCTCTGTACACATCTAGCCAGGTGGGCCATTTGTCCCTATGAAAGTGTCAGTGGGGTGATACCATAGAGTGGTGATACTAACGAAATTATTATTATTACTCTATGGTGATACCGGGCAGTGAACACATGGTAGAAGGAATATCAATATACTATTGAATAAGGTGTGATACTCAGCTGGACGAGTCACCGGTCTGACACTTAAATGGAGCCAAGTGGTAAGCTTATTGGAGCGGGTTAGTTCGATGCACTTTATTCAGATGGCGTTGTAAAAACATGACTTTCTCCTTCTTCACTGATTCAGCCAATCAGAACGACGATAACGATCTGGTAACTTCCCGTTCCGTTTCCCTTATTTTCTGTCACGACGCGACGTGTACACAACCATAACGAGTTGGAAATAATTTGAGTGTGGGAAAATACCTAAAGTACGTTTGCAGAAAGTTGTTCTAGTGTAAGTTGTTTCGCGAAAATACTGTACTGCGTGATTCATGTTGTGCTTAAAGCTATTGATGGAAAATAAATACGTAGATGTTTACATAAAAGCACTTAATAAAAATTAACTAAGTTAATTTTTATTAAGTGCTTTTATGTAAAGATCTACGTATTTATTTTCTATCAATCGCTTTAAGCAAAATAAGAATCACTCAGTAGAGTATTTCGCGAAACAACTTGCACTAGCGGCAAACGCACTTAATCTAAACAAACCGGTAAAGTCATTAAAATTGTAAGTCTAGCAAACAAAACAAGAAAACGAAAATATAAACAAAGCAGACGACGACGATCGATTTATCGCATCGACGACCATCGATATATCGCATCGACGACCATCGATATATCGCATCGATATTTTTAGTTCGTTGCACTTTATTCAGATAGCGCTGCTGTTCCCTTACCACCGAGTTAACATGGGAGTGCCAGCTCTTTACGAAGTTCATTATTACTCTATGGACGAGTTTTGAACCGTTCTGCGCATGCCGATCAGCTGTTGCGTCATGACGTCATGTGGGGGCTAACGGCGACGTCAAAAACATGGCGAGATATTGGACAAACGCGACGTGCGCTGCTTCGAATTGAAATTGTGACCAATTAAAACCTCCATCTCGTTTACCGAGTTCATTATTCAAACTAAATAAAATTCTCTATCGATTGGTGTTATTTGTTTTTAGGAATAGTCTTTTTTATTCATCATTATAGACGACCAAAGGTAGAAGAGTTAACCTTAGGTATGAAAATGCCACCACTCCATTTACGTTTTTTGGAAAAATAGGAAGCTTTTCCTTAAAAAGAAACTATTTATTCTTGTTTTTCAAGAGTTGCTCGTAACACCAATGCAAAAATTTACCATTTTTATTGAAAAATACATCAAACACAATTTTAAATACAATTTTTTTTGAATGCAATTAAATACTAGTTTACTAAAATTAGGCCAACAGCAAATTAAAAGTCTGGCGATATGAATATTTGTTTGTATCTTATGTTACACTTGGACTCTCAATACATTTTTCGCTTGTTTTTAAGATGTTTGTGAGTGAAGAAAACAATTATTATAGGACAATTTTCGAAATATAGGCCTATAAAAAGTCGTGCATACTTCATTACATTTGCGTCAATTATAAACTAATTAAAACAAATTACAGTTTAATAATTTAGAAATAAAGAAAATTCTATATCTCGCTTATTTCTCAACATATCTTGATAAAACTTGGTAAATGGCTTCTTCTAGTTCAGATCTACTAAATATTGAATTAAAACCACCCATTTTTAACATGCCTGTAGCAGCAAACCTGCATACTCTTTCCCCATGTTATTGTTATGGGTATTACAAAAACGTGTCATATCTCACTACATTGGATGGAAGTATTTTTTCGTATTCGAAATTCGCTGAGTATGCAGGTCTGCTGCAACGGGGGTATTATTTCCTACAAAACCATATAAAGGTTATTAAGATCGAACTACAATCAACGGAGTTATTGCAATTTTTCTATCAGAATTCAAGCAAATTTGCTATAACTGCCATAAAACAAGCATGCATTGTGTTGAAAAATTGCAATAACTCCATTAATTGTTGTTCGATCTTAAAAATCTTTATATAGTTTTGTAGGAAATAAAATTTCACAACTTTTTTGTCTTTGGTAAGATTTTTGTAAAATTTACGGTTTTTAAGATAAGTCTTAAAATATAAAATTGGCTGCCATTTTGAAATGGTAAAAAGTAGAAACTTGATACTTCGCACCGATAGGTGCTAATAGTCAGCAAATACGTACCAAGTTTGAAGTTGATATCTTTAGTAGTTCCAAAGTTATACAAAATCATGTTAAAAACACATACAGACCGACAGACAGATAACCGAGCATTTTAGGACCCATGTTTACGGAACTTTTTTCTTAGTTTTTATGTAAGTAACTATATCCCGAAGTCCTGAAGGGTTTTTTTTATCAACACCCTGTATAAACCCATTATCCATTCAATTATAAATTATAAATCCACCTTCATTTTCATTTTTATTTTAGTTGTAATTTGAAGAAAACTAGCCAAATAAATGTCAAGTACTAATTTGTAATCAATATTCTCAATATGTACTCAGAGCACTTGCCATCATATATTAACTGGGTTTTGTATATTAGTTTTAAAAACACATTTATTTAGACATTTTCATTGGGTAAACTATCAAATTGTGCATGACTCTTTAAAGTCAAATAATTTATGATTTAAGAACAAGTAAGCTTATTTAGCTAAGTAGAGTGAACTTTACCAGTATAGTGCCAATAGTGCCCAGAATGTTTTCGGTAGGGAGGGGGATATCATTGACTTACGTCCACATTTCATCTATTTTGACATCATATTGAACACATTTTAAGGTTTCGGTAAAGAAGAGGAGTATATTCCGATATCTCCCCCCGCTAAACTTAACTGATTGAACCAACACAACCAACACAAATCAGCCATCACACACTTCAAAATTTGCTAAACTTATTAAAAATTCAAGCATTTAATAGGCGACGCAGTCCTTTACTTCATATTGTTTTCATTCGAGTATAACGGACGTAATTAAGTTTGCGCATCTTGGTGTATTTTTTGAAAACTTTCCTATTATAATAGTTTGCCTTACAGATAAATATTTTAAAGCTATAGAGAAAAAATGTATTAAAGTCCGAGTGTACGTTAAGATGCAAGAATAACATATTTATTTGGCCATACTCTTATTGCATTTTTGCCGTTGCAGTTTTTGCTGTATTTTAGTAAACTAATACAGTATTTAATTGCATTTAAAAAGGATTTTTAGCGAATTTCCCCTATAGGGAAGAAGATATTACCGTAGGTCTCATGGTAAGACCTAAGCGCGGGACCATCATAACTTTTCGTTTTGGTGCCCCCAGATACCAAAAACACCATTCGTTCAAATTTGTATATATATATACCTATATATAGATCTATATATCTATATATCTATATATGTGTCTGTAAGCACGATAGCGCTCGCAAAAATGGTCCGATCGGAATGAAATTTGGCATAGGCGTGTAAAGTAGTAATTATTTGGATGAGTTCGAAAACCAGCCTGATTGGTCTACTGGAAGGGGGGGGGGGTAAAGGGGGATAAACCCCCCCAAAAATGGGTTTTTTGGGGTTTTCACATATACAAATAAAAATAATCAAATTTTAGTCAGCACCATTGAATTCAGCTCAAAAAAAAAACAATTTAGTATTTTGAATCACTGCTCTACGTCCATTGGTTACCAAGATATTGAAAGTGGTAAACACAGTACGTTGTCTCAATGTTAACCTTACGGGAAATAAGTAAAATTCTGTATCTCGCTTATTTCTCAACATATCTTGATAAACCTTGGTAAATGGCTTCTTCTAGTTCAGATCTACTAAATATTGAATTGAAACCAACCAGTTTAAACATACCTGTAGCAGCAAACCTGCATACTCATTCCCCATGTTATTCTTATGGAGCTTACAAAAACATGTCAAATCTTGCTATGTTGGATTGAAATATTTTGTTTTGCACTTGAAATTCGCTGAGTATGCAGGTCTGCTGCAACGGGTGTATTTAAATTTGTATTTTTTTAATAAAAATGGCTAAATTTAGCATTGATATTACGGGATCTTCTTAAGAAACAAGAATAAATAGTTTTTTAAGGAAAAACTTTCTATTTTTCCAAAAATAACGTAATGGAGTGGTGGTATTTTCATAATCAATGATAAATCTTCTACCTTTGGTCGTCTATAATAATTAATAAAAAATACTATACGTAAAAACAAATTATACCAATCGATAAAGAATTTTATTTTCTTTGAACAATGCACTCGGTGGACGAGATGGAAGTTTTAGTTTGATCATATCTTAAATTCAAAGCAGCGCGCGTCGAGTTCGCCCAATCTCTCGCCATGTTTTTGTAGTAGCCGTTAGCCCCCACATGACGTCATGACAACAGCTGGCCCGACAATCAGCTGACGCTGGATGCGCAGTAGCACACCTTAGTAATTCCACCAAGAGTGAACACAGTCTGCTAGAACGTTCAGGCCGCTGGCCGACGTAGTTGACAACGTTCCGCCGCAGCGCTGTTGAGGCTGTTCCAGTGATTTTTGTACTAGTTGTTTTATCGTAACAGATATGTGAAAACTAGTTACCACTACGCATCTGTTACATTGCTTGAAGTGCGACTTAGACGACTTAGATTCCACCGCAACGCCGCCGCGCGGCCGTTTCAATGGAGCTGTTTGAAATCGAAATGTAGACTAATTGGGGAAATACAACGTAATTTATTGTTAGAAATTCTTTTTTCCTAATAAAATGTTAAGAACTTAAAAATGAGACTTGATTATTTTTAATCCTCAGTATGTGGCGATTAAAATAATTATGTTTCATGGCTGGCTGCATGCCATTTATTGTATTCTTAAAGAAAAACTGTAACAATAATGCGCTGTAATAAGTTCAATAAATGTAAAATAAAATTAATGATCTAAAAACAGTTTGATACTTCATTTCTTCCATTTTAAAATTTGTAAATTATAGACCCCCGTATAATTAAACGCCTTGGTGTGTGGTGTGTGATTGGGGATCGGGGGGGGGGGAGTGAGTTTAGTTAAAATATCCCGTTTTTATTTGGGAATAATCTGGTCACCCTACTCCTAATGCCACGTATTCGTAGAAACTCGTGGCACCTAAAACGCTTGAGCCGGCCCCATTACTGTACTCTAGCTTAAACCAGTTACAGTTTAAAATCCATCTATCGGAACATCTTCCAAATTTTGATATGGTCATATTCTGCCTCACATCGGCTCATTCTTTTTCAGCACAGAGCCCAATCACATACATCAGCAAGCTCAACAATGTTTAAATGTTTAAATATGTGGCCACTGGCCACTGCCCCGATGGCACTAATAATGTTCCTAGTTCAAATGAACTTAAACCCCTTAAGCACATTATAAATTAGGCATCTCTTCATTATTTATTTAGGAAATCATATTTCTTATAAAATCGTTATAATACACTGAAAGGTCAAGGCCACAATTATTGGAAAGGCCGGTGTTGGAAAGGGAGCATTTATACTTTTGATAAGGATTGAAAAACAGTAGCAATTTAAAATGTAATTTCTTGGCCATTATTAGTTTATGCGAAAAGTGACAAGTGAAAGTTGATAAAGGCCATTCAAAGAGAGCGGTGTATGCCGAATATTTATGATTACATATTAATATTTTTGTTGAGGGGCAAAAATACATGGAAACATCAGCATAAAAATAATTGTGAAAACGTATAAAGCAACATGCCTTAAATTATGTTGACATCCATCTATCCCAGATAAACATTAGCAAAGAACACTGAGGAAATTCCATAATCCCACGCCATCAACAGGGGGTGGGCGACCAATCACAGCCCACAGGCGAGGAGCGGCGGCAGCGGCACTGAGGCGGCTCCTTTGAGACCGCAGCCATGGCTGCAGAACTAAAGAACGGCAGTAGTTTTGGGCATTGCGGCGGCGCCGGCGGTCACCTTGATGATGGCAGTTTCCCGCCGAAACTCAAGGCCGGGCGGTTTTCCGAATTTATCGGATCTCTTTTGACAGCTAATTATTTGGATCATAATTGTTGACATTCTACGTATATAAATTCTATCTAGAAACGTAAATCACAGTGTATAAAATTCATAGTTTTTTCGATCAGTTCATTTAGGTTTTTAATAAACATTTTGAAATTTTTGTTCTAATACCATTTACAAATTTACTGGATTGAAATAAAAATTATAAAACCGTTTCTACTTAAAATAAAATCTATATACTTAATACAATAAGGGTTTTCTCTGTTACATCCCTTTTTTAGCCGTCATACTTAACCGATTTTTACGATTTATATCTCACTGTAAAGCTTATAATGTACATTATTACAATAAATTCCGGCATCGGGTTAGGATTCTTAAACTATTTTTATGAATTATAAAGGGTGATTGAAAATTGTGTAATAGGCTATGCAGATTCAGATTAAACTTGAAAAATATGTATGAAATGCAAAGTAAAATTTAGTTGATTTCAAGTCATGAAACTTAATTCAACCGTAACTTTATTTTGTATTTCTTTGAAAGTATTACTTTGTATTATTTTGTACCCCTTTATCTTTGGTTGTAAGTTGGCAAAATGAGAGGTTTAAGTATCATAGACTATTTAATTTTCCCCCTTACAGCAATTTCCCCCTTACAGACTTTCAATTTTAATGACTTTACCGATTTGTTTAGATTAAGTACGTTTGCCGCTAGTGCAAGTTGTTTCGCGAAATACCGTTCGGAGTGATTCTCATAGTGCTTAAAGCGATTGATAGAAAATAAGAATAATATTCAATTTAAGAATTATTTAATCAACTATTTATTTATATATTGTAAAATATCAACTGCATCTTGGAATTTTGTTCTGCATTATAATGCATGTTTTTACTTACTGTATCTATTTATGCATTGGCGTCAGCCGTTGAAATTAAAATAAATAAATACGTAGATGTTTACATAAAAGCACTTAGTAAAAATTAACTTAGTTGATTTTTATTAAGTACTTTTATGTAAACATCTACGTATTTATTTTCCATCAATAGCTTTAAGCACAATATGAATCACGCAGTACAGTATTTCGCGAAACAACTTACACTAGAACAACTTTCTGCAAACGTACTTTAGGTATTTTCCCACACTCAAATTAATTCCAACTCGTTATGGTTATGTACACGTCGCGTCGTGACAGAAAATCAGGGGAAACGGAATAGGAAGTTAGCAGATCGTTGTCGTGGTTTTGATTGGCTGATTCAGCGAAGAAGAAGAAAACCATGTTTTTACAACGACATCTAAAGAAAGTGCTTCGAACTAACCCGCTCCAATAAGCTTACCACTTGGCTCCATTTAAGTGTCAGACCGGTGGTCGTGCCTTTCGGAATTGTGCTCTTTAAAACACATCATAAAGTTAGAAATAAGTTAAATTTCCAAAGGTTAGTTACAAATTAAATATATGGTCAAAATAGCATATCTCCGAAAGAACAATACTCCGAAAGCATATCTCCGAAAGAGCACAACTCCGGAAATCATAACTCCGAAGGACACTGTTCCGAAATAACTCGGAGTAAAGACTTTAGATCTGATTTGTCAGAAATATGCTTTCGGAGCTGTGCCTTTCGAAATTTAGAATTTCGGAGTTTTGCCCTTCGGAAACTTGCCGTAAAAATACATATTTTATTTCGGAGGTATGCCTTTCGGAGTTATGACTTTCGGAATAATGCGTGGCACCTTACATCTAAGGTGCCATCGCAATCGTTATTTTTTATCATTAACATAAGTCGTTTCAGAACGTCAGGTTGAAATTCCTAAACATTATTTCTTATCATCTAAGTTCCATAATGTCCAGAGAGTTTATTTTCAATTAGTAACTATGGATATTTCAAAACCTTGAGGTTACAATACTCAAATAAATATTTTAGCTGGTTCATAACGTCCAGGTTTTATAAGCTGGCCCGTTATTATAAATTATTAATAACAGGGGTTTCAAACGTCCAGATTTAAAAACATTCAGGTTATATGTTAATAATAGATATTTTAGTTGTTTCCTAACGTCCAGACTCGTAATAATTCTAAGTCGTTAATATAAGTTGTTTCAAAACGTCCAGGTTTCGAAAAATCCAGGTTTTAATTTATCAAAAGATATTTCATTGAGGTGTGTCATAACGGCCAGTCTTCTATGGTCTTCGTTGGAAAATTCAATATTGTAATAATAGTTATTTCAGATCGTCCAGGTTATATTTAATAAATTAAATACTAGCAGCCTGCGTCACTTCGTGACTTTAAGTTTTGGTTTCATGTTGGTTATTAATGGGGTTCCGTAGCGTAAAACCCCGTTCAATGAGGAAGTGTGTGGATTGTCGTGTTTTTTCTAGAGAAATTCATTGCGTTTTTTTAATAAAATTACCCGTGGCTGAACTTTTTATCAAAGTAAACTTTTAAAATTAACCTATTGCATAAGATTTGAAACTTCAATATGGATAAGAAATTCCTCACATAATTTTCGGAGTTCATTAATTTAACCTACTTGGAAGTGTTAATGAATATAACGTTATGCTGATCGTCATCACTGAAATATCCTTCGCATTCCAAGTAAATTTACAAAATAATTGTTTTACATTTATAATGTATTTTAAATTTGATTCATTTTAGATACCCCTTCAACTAATATTGGTATTTTATAATTCCAAATGTTGAAATATGCTCCAACAAAGCCCCACTTCATGAGCAACTCCTAAGTTAAATTTGTTCCTTTTCTAAAGTTTCCTTAAAAAAATACTGGAAATTAAAATGATAACAGACTGGCCTTCGTTTCAAAAGAGTAGAAAAATTATTTTCTGTTGTCTTAAAAAACTTCTATATTTTAAGAAATCAAAATCATAATGTAAATAAATATTATCTGACATTTGCTGGCCCCATATTCTGTGGTATAGGGATAACTGTGTAAATATTTAAAATCTTGACCATCTGTTTTCTTATAAACAAATGTGAATTGGTTAAAGTCCACAGGTTTTAAACAGATAGTAGCACTTTCGCTGAAATTTCAAAAGCCTCCTGTTCGAAGGCCTTTCATGCAATATTTTCCAAACCAACAAAAGGCACATCTGCAATATTTTAATTTGATACCAAAAATGTATGGACAAATATATTTTTAGGGGTCGATTTGCTCTGGACAAAATCCCAGAAATTCTTTTAATAATATATAGACTAGCAGCCCGCGTCACTTCGTGACTTATGAAAACGACTTGGTAAAGTAGACTTTAGTTTAATGTTGATTATGTTTGGAGTTTTGCAGCGTAAAATACTTTTCAATGATGAACTGTGTGAATTTTTTGTGATTTTTTTAGTTTCCTACAAATTTCTTTTGTCATAGCACTGGAATAAAATTGCCAGTAATTAAACTTCTCATCGTGGCAAACTTCTAAAAATAACTTATTACTTTAAACTCGAAACTTCAATATGGTTAAGAAATTCCTCACGGAATTTGAGAAGTCCATTTATTTCACCTGTCCATGTTTACACTTTTGTACTTTCTACACTTTGAAATTTCGACAGTGCGTCAGCACTCACTTCACATTAAATGGGGGTTAGTTTATATGTATCTTCATTGCTTGGCTCATCTTCATGTTTCTGTTTTAGAGTTAATTCTACACATCATCTACGCCTCAGTGTCTTGCATTCATCTTTGTTAGTACTTAACAACAATCGGTAAGAAGATGGACAAACCACTGATTTACTGATGAACTTTAATCTCTAATTAACATTTATAAAATAGCCTCTAAAATAGCCATTCGCCATAAAAACAAATTAATCAACACACATAACGGCCAAAGAATTAAATTTTCAAACAGACCCGCTTTTTGTTTCGCATATTAAATACATATTTGGCAAATTTTTACCTAAGCAAATAACATATAACTTTCTTTAAAAAGCCTTCATTAATTTAGGCATATTGTTATATTGGTACATTTCAAAATCGAGTAAAATAGGTAGGCTAACCGTTAACACTTTAATATCCCATTCCAAGCACATTTACAAAATACAGGTTTTATATCTGTAATGTGTTTTAAAACTTTTATTTTTTAGGTTAACATTCAACTAATATTGATATTTTAAAGCCCAAAACGTTGAAACATGCATAAGTGTGTTGAAACATGTATCAATGTGTCTTCACTGTCAATAGTTTGTTACATAATCCCATCTCCAGAGAACCTCCTATTTACTTATGTTCCTTTTTATGTTTGCTTTTTAAGAAAAGAAATACAGTCAATTAATATGATTACAGACTGTTGGTCTTAGTTTCAATATGGCAAATATTGAGGCTGTTTTCCTGAACAATGAAGTGTCAGAGGTTAGGGACCTAAATAGATTGTTTTTTGAAGAAAATAAAGAACTCAGGGATAGGATTAGATTACTTGAGGAACAGTTGAATGAGCTCAAACTTAACGCCATCAGGGTTTCAAACTCACCAACCAATGACTTACCCCCCACTCTTCCACAGGGTGATGCACAGGAAACAGCCTCACACCGCTCCCCTAGTAATGAGAATGTACTCTCATCTCAAAATGCTTGTGTGCCTGAAAATTCTCTTAAAGATTACAATTGTAACTCTGTTTTTACCAACATTAACTTGATTGCTGATAGTCATGGTCGTGGATTGAGGGAAATTCTAGAAGTTAAGCTTTCTGAGAATAATATTAAGGTAACCTCTGATTTTTATCCGAATGCTGCAATGCCATGCTACATGAAGAACCTGAACGCGACAAAGAACCTTAGGGACTATGAAAAGGGATGCCTTAACGTCATCATTGGGGGCGTCAACGACACTTCTTGCAATGTGGTCGACGGTATGATCCACGATGTGGGCTCAAGATTTAGTAATAGTGATTACATTAAAAAGGACTGCTTAGTAGTTGTAGAAACTCCCTATAGGTATTATGGTATTGATTTAAACGATTCAGTTAAGTATCAAAACAATAAACTTAAGGAACTTTGTAGTAGGTTAGGTTGGATCTATGTTCCGATAAATTTTGCTTTATTCCGTATGCATTATAACAGACGAGGATTACATTTGAATAAAAAAGGTAAAGAAGTTGTTTGTTCTTTAATAGCAGAGTCAGTCAGGAAACTCAAAACTGGTTTTTTAGGTTAGGTTCAGTAACATTAAGTAAGTCTATTAACTTCACAACTATGCACTGTACACCGGAGCCTCAAATGAAATTGCAAGATGGTTCTCATTGTTTTCTTAAGCTAGCTCATCTGAATGTTCAAAGAGGACTTTTCACTAAGAGAGACCAAATTGAATTTTTTCTTCATGAAGTGCAGCCCCATGTTTTTCTTGTATCGGAGCATGGTCAGCTAAATTATTCCGCCTTGGAAAGCATTGCTATCGCAAACTACAATCTTTGCACTGCCTTCTGCAGAGAGGATAAATTATGGGGCGGCACCGCCATATATTTAAGGAATAGCCTAGCCCAAAAATGTGAAGTTTATCAAGTCAATGTAGGTGCAAGTAAATTTTCTGTTCCCTCAATTTTTGAAATTTCTGAGGTTAGGCTGAGCATAAATGGAGTTTTTACACATTGTGCAGTAATTTATAGGCCTCCCATAAATGATCGTAATAGTTTTGACACTTTTTTCGACTCCATGGACAAATATTTGTTTTCAGTAGCCAAACAGTCTCGCAATCTGATCATTGCAGGCGATTTCAATCTTGACCCGGTCACTCATGAAAATGAATTTAAAACTTTCTGTGATATTCTGACTTGTTATGGCCTCAATATTCTCGTAGATTTTCTAACGAGGTTAAGTGAACATTCAGAAAGCTGTCTGGATCTTTTTATTTCTAATATTAGTGGCAATATTAACGTAACTGAACCATTTATATCAGATCACGCTGCATTGCTCTTTGAGGTGCCGCTTGAAGATTCTTTTGAAGAAATTCAAAAATTCAGAATAGGTAGAGATTTTTCTGAAAGTAGTATTAATGAACTTAGAGTTAGGTTGGGTAGGGAAAGTTGGAATGATGTTTATAATGCTACATCTATTAATAGTAAATATGTTGAATTTATTGAAACATTCATTTTTCATCTGGAAATAGCCTGTCCTGTACGGAGACTTAAGTACTCTAAAAAGAAATACCCCCGTTGCAGCAGACCTGCATACTCAGCGAATTTCAGATGCAACACAACAAACGGTATTTCAATCCAACTTAGCGAGATTTTACATGTTTTGTAATCTCCATAAGAATAAGATGGGGAATGATTATGCAGGTTTGCTGCTACAGGTATGTTAAAACTGATTGGTTTTAATTCATTATTTAGTAGATCTTAACTAGAAGAAGCCATATACCAAGTTTTGTCAAGAAATGTTAAAAAATAAGTAAGATATAGTTTTTTTATTTCCCATAAGGATAACATGGGGAATGATTATGCAGGTTTGCTGCCACAAAAACTGAAATTTCGGGGATTTTAGACTAAAATACATTAGATCTCATCTAGATGAAGCCACAAACCAAGTTTTATCCAGATATGTTGAGAAATAAGCGAGATATAGAATTTTACTTATTCCCCATAAGGTTAACATAGGGACAACGTACTGTGTTTACCACTTTCAATATCTCGGTAACCAATGGACATAGAGCAATGATTAAAAACACTAGATTGTTTGTTTTTTTGAGCTGAATTCAATGGTGCCAACAAAGATTAGATAAATTTTATTTTTATATGTAAAAAACTCAAAAAAACCCATTTTGGGGGTGTTTATCCCCCTTTACCATCCCTTCCGGTGGTCCGATCGGGCTGGTTCACGAACTCGTCCATTCGATTACCACTTTACATGTCTGTTCCAAATTTCATTAAGATCGGACCATATTTACGGCCGCTATCGTGCTGACAGACACACACACACACACACACACATATATATATATATATATATATATATATATATATATATATAGATAGATAGATATATAAAAATTCGAACGAATGGTGTTTTTTGCTTCTGGTGGCCCTAAAACGAAAAGTTATTATGGTCTCGGGCTTAGGTCTTACCATGAGACCTACGGTAATAGCTTCTTCCCTATAGGGGAAATTCGCTAAAAAGTAGACTGGATCAAAAATGAAATTAAAGTCATGAAAGATGAGTTATTGAATACTTACTCCAAGTGGATCTCAACAAAGGATATCATAGTTAAGCAGCAATACAATCAACAGAAACTTAGTTATAGGAAAGCAATCAAAAAAGCAAAGTCTGAGTTTGTTAAAGATAAAATAGTAACTTCGAATAACCCAAACAAAACAGCATGGCAGTTCATGAATAGTTCTAGAAATAAGGTTAATCCTGTTTCTGAAAACATCACTTTAGTTATTAATGGCATACAAGAATGCAATCCCGATATTGTTAGTAATACTTTTAACGATTTTTTCTCAAAACTTCCTCATTGTGACAACATTTCAAGTAGGCCTAGTAGTAGTAACTTACGCTTGGGTAATCAAGACCAGCTCAGTTTTGAACTTGTTAAGTTTCCCAAAGTTAGCAAAAAAGAACTTGAAAAAATAATCACTTCTTTGCCTAGCAAAAAATCAACAGGCCACGATGGTATTTCCATAGATCTAGTTAAGAAATGCTATCCGGAGTTGATTGATCCTCTGTTGGTTTTAGTGAATTGTTCTGTAGAGGCGGGTGAATTTCCAGATGCTGCCAAGCTCGCTCTAATCAAGCCGCTTTATAAAAAAGACAACCCATGCTTGCCTGAGAACTACCGTCCAATCTCACTCCTGCCCACCATTGCAAAGATCCTTGAAAAAGTTGTTTGCAACTCATTAGTCGATTTTCTTAGCAATCACAAGCTATTCTTTTCCAATCAATTCGGATACCAGAAACAAAAATCTACAAAGCTCGCTCTCGTCAAGTTCATCTCATCACGCATCGACTCCCTGGATGGCGGTGAATCGGCCATTGGCTGTTTCATCGACCTGTCCAGGGCGTTCGATTGTGTTGCTCACCCCCAGCTTTGCCCGCTGCAATAGGCATTAAAGGCAAAGCTCTGAAATGGATTGAATCTTATCTTTCAAATAGGTTTCACAAGACAAAAATAGACTTTGTAGATCAGAATGGAATCAGGAAATCTTCTTACTCAAAACCTAAAGCAGCCAGCTTTGGAGTACCACAAGGCTCAATTTTAGGACCAATTCTTTTTCTTTTGTACATCAACGATATCTCAAATCACTTACCTAGCCACCTTCTTACAATTTTTGCAGATGATACTTCCTTACTAACCTCCCATAAAGATCTTCAAATCTTAGAACAGGAAACTTTTTTAATCTGAACTCACTTTCTCAGACTTTTTCCAACATAAATCTTCATATCAATCCAAAGAAGGCTCAATTTCTTCATTTCATGACGGAACAAAAAAGGAATTGCTTAGAAAGGGCCGGCTCTGCTTTACCCTTGGTCTTACTTGGTGATACTGTCATCGAAGAGGCTCAATTTGTGGACTATCTGGGAGTGAGGTTGGATGGTGGTCTTAGGTGAAGCGAACATGTAGACAAATTGGCTAAACAACTTGCTTCCAATATTTTTGTTTTGAAAAATATAGCTTCTTTGAACAATTTGCCTTTATCAAAACTTGTTTATTTTGGATTGATTGAGAGCTTGATCAGGTATTCAATTATATTGTGGGGCTCGTCCTCTCATAATAATTTAAATAGGATTTTTATATTGCAAAAAAGAGCAGTTAGATGCATGTTAAAACTGAAACCAACCGATTCTTGTTTAGACCATTTCAAAAATCTAGGATTTTTAACTGTACCTAGCATTTACATGTTTGAGGTTATTTCATATGTCAAAGAACATAATCTTGTAAAGGCACATCAGCATGATTATAATACCAGAAACAGAAATTTAAATCCATCAGTATCACATAACTTAAAGGTTTTTGAATGCAAGCCAGAATACATTGGACTCAAGCTCTTCTCTTAACTCCCTTCTCAATTCTCTCAAATAGATAATTTAAATAGGTTTAAAAAAGAGCTCAAAAAGTATTTAATTGATCAATGTTTTTACCAACTTCCGACTTACCTCACCTAACTATCTGGCACTGCACCCACCTATTCCAACCTAACCTAACTGCCTATCGACAACATCCATGAAGGATGGCTGCTAGCATTAAGGATAAGAAGCTTTTGACTGGTCTCATGCCATGAATATGGTCAACCGGGACGACGCGGGAGTGTAAGTGTGTAAGTGTAAGTGTAATACTCTCTTCCTCATTTTCTGTTGTCTTAAAATTAACTTCAGTATTTTAAAAAATAAAAATCATAATGACATTTGCTTGTCCTGCTTGTTCTGTGGCATATCTCTGGAACTATTTCAAATCTTGATCATCTGTTTTGTTACTAACAAATGTAAATTTGAAAAAATTCACAGGTTCTCCCACAGATAGTAGCACTTTTGCTGAAATTTCAAAAGCCTCCTGTGTGAAGGCTTTTCATGGGATATTTTTGAAACCGGCAAAAGGCACATCGAGAGAGTAATAGTTTTAATTTGATACCAAATATGTGTAGAAAAATTAATTTCTAGGGGCCTATTTGCTCCTACAAAATCCCAGAAATTCTTTTAATAATATAGATTAATAGTTATTTCCTTACCAACAGGTTTTATAACTCCATGGTTATTTATTAATATTTAATAATAGCAGTTAAAACTTCAGGTTTCAGAACGTCCAGGCTGCAAATTCCCTCCACTTAATTCTATTTTATAGTATTGCTTCCCTCTTTATTATAATGTCAAATCACGTTAGTAAAAATCCCATAAGTGGACTGGAATGGAGCGAGCTTACGACCTGAACGTTATGAAACCTAAACGTTTTGAAACGGCAATTAGTATTTTAAAATTACTTACTGGGACGTTATGAACGCTGGAAGCTATGAAATACCTATTGATGTTTATTTTACAAAATATAACCTGGACGTTTTGAAACTGGGACAGTATGGAATGAAAAAAATATACAATAAACCTTGATGTTTTGATACCTGTACGTTTCTAAATTATTGCTAATGAAAAAATTAAAACTATTTATCTCGACGTTATGAACTTGGACATTATGAAACAGCTATTCGACATTATATGAAATATCAATGGATGTTAAGAAATAATTATTGAACTTTGTGAAATAGTATTAAATATTATGGAATATCTCTTGGGTATTATGATATAGTTGTTAAGGCCCGCATTACACTATCAAATGTTTTATAAAAGATTCTTTTATAAAAAATATTTATTTGTCCAATCAGAATTTAAGATTTTGTTTTGAAAATCTGCTGGCTTGAATTTTGATTGGTCGCATAAATCTTTTATAAAAGATCTTTTATAAAATATTTGATAGTGTAATGCGGGCCTCACATTACGAAACAGCTATTGGACATTAAAAAAAAACTACTTGTTAAATCATTACCTGGACGTATTGAAGCAGCAATTTAAATCAATATTTTTTAATGAATTTCCTGGACGTTTTGAAACCTGAACGATATGTAACAACTATTTTATTATTGAGCCAACTAATGAATCTGGACATTTTGAAACCTAGGGCCAATCACACAATGAAATACAAATGAAATATTAAGACAATTCATCCAATCAGATTTTGTAGATCACTGATGTATTAGCTGGCCGACTGGCGTTGGGCTGGTCAATGTGCCAACTCAACGTTAGCCACAAGGTTAAGTTAAGTTATGGTGGTAAGTTAGGTCAGGTTATGGTAGTTAGCAGTGTTGTTGTTAACAGACATATAAATGGAAATTAAAAAATAAATGTATACATAGTGTAATTATATATATATATATATATATACATAATTAATTAGAAGCCATATCTTTCCAACTTTTCGCTAAGAGTTGGTGGCAATCATGTTTCTTGTTTGACATTGTAAAATCAAAAAAGGTCTTTTCCGGTTAAACAGCTAAACCTCCGTTCACTCCACTGTATGTGATATATCCTAATTTTACCTCCGAGGTACGTACAATTTAATTGAATTCAGAGATTTCTAGTTTTGATTGATTTCAGACAACTGTGTTAGACGAATATTACAAACCTACTCCAAACCAAACTGTTAATTATAAACCTTCACCATATAGTAGTAGGGGGATTATATTGGATTATTTGACATAACCTCCTAAGGCCCTAGAGACAACTCTTCATTCTGTATGTTAGTCTAATGGAATGTAATATCATTAATTATTTCACGGATGGTGATCCGTTGTTGCATAGCCAATAACCGTGATGTTAATAGCCTTATCTGAATTTAGTTTTACTCTTGATACTTACTTGATACTTGATTGCTTCATCTTTGACCGACATAGTCGGATAGATTGCGTCAGTTTCACACATACTTGTTGCACTGAAATTTACTAACTAACTACATTTCATCAAAACAGCGTGCCCCTTCTGCGGAACTATAGCCCAAACGTATATTTACAACACTCACTTGATTTGATTTGGCTGTGGCGATCTTTTGTTCCAATTTCAGTTTTAGAATGTTAATGGTTCCTCAAACAGCTCCTCCAGTGAGTAGAGAGGTCGGTTTATTAGGCTGTCGTGCAGCACTGTTTTGAAGGATGAGTAGTCCAGCTCACGTACTCCTCTTGGCAGGGTGTTGAACAAACGGATGGCTGACCCCTCGGTCAACTCTTCAAGGTACGGCTCAGCCGACAGTGCGGCAGGTCAAGGTCTTGGGCCCTTCGAGTGCCGTAGGAATGATTCGCTTCTCTTCTTTAAAATGTTTGGAGGTTTTCTTTGAGAAGCAACAAGCTGGTAAAAGCGCACTGGCCGTGTACTGTAAGTATCCCTAGCTCTTTGAAAAGAGGCCGGCAATGCTCGTTGTAAGCCGAGGCAGTTATTATTCTTATAGCTTTCTTCTGCAGGAGGAGTATGTCCTGGACGGCTGGAGCGTGTCCCCACATTGTTATACCATAGGTCAGGTGGCTATGGAATAAGGCATGGTATACGGTCACCAAAAAGGGCCTAGTGATGACAAATCGGAGTTTACGTAGGAGAAACAGTACTCTTGATAATTTTGTACATACCTTGTCAATGTGAAAATTCCAATTCAACCTGGGGTCCAGCCAGAACCCAAGAAGTTTCATGGCCTCGTCTCGCTCAATGTCCAGCTTGAGGGTGCATAACAAAGACTGAGTTTTGTCGGTATTTATTTTGAAGCGATTGGATGCGAACCAGTCTTGGGCTTGCTCCAGTAGGTGGTCAGCTTCAGTACGTACTGCACCAATGTCCCTTCCTCTCGTTATCAGCGTAGTATCGTCTGCAAAGAGAAGAGTAGAACCATTAAGCCATAGGTCGGTTATCCTAACACTGAAAAGGATTGGACCCAATACCGAGCCCTGCGGCACTCCGTGTGGGACGTCTTTCAAGAGGAGGCCCCCATCAGGGAGACCACCCATAGGCGTCCCGTAGGGGGGCATGGGGGGGCCTGTGCCCCCCCAACTTTTGGGAATGTCATAAATAAAAATAAAACATTTAATCTTATGTATATAATTATTATAAATTAAAATTATGAATGTACTTAAACTAGAATCGTATTTTACATTAGTTTCATTAATCCACCTTATTTAACTACTTTCATTACTACCTTTATATATATTATTTCAAGTCAAAACACTAAGAATAAATACTCAGGTCTAGCTAAAAACACGTTACTGAGAAAGAAACAAAACAACAAACAGCGCTTGCCTGTTTCTCGGAAGCACGCAGTCGCTTGTATTGTCCACGCGCATTTGTGGGGTGGACTGGTCAACTAGTTACGGAATGGGGGAGGAAGGATCGATTGGAATGATCTACTATTCTGAATTTACGGGGGTGGGACCTTTGTGGAGCGTCGTTCGGCACGGCACTCGGCCAGTCTCCAGTCAGTGACAATGAATTATGGTGGATGGTTGTGCATGATTTCTTTGTTTGGTGATAGTTGAATGTGTTTTTCACCACACACAATGTCTAAACAAACTTCAATGTTTTCTTTTTTAAATAAAAAGTTAAGTGAACAAGAACAAAGTGATGTGACAGTAAAATTATGTTCCAAGACTAGCGAAGCAGTGACTGTTTCTCAGCCAGTAGCGTCATCAAGCTCAACCAATGTTAATATTGAAGAGAAGGGAACAAGTGTGGATCCTGCCTTTGGTCCAGAATCAGCTGACATTTTAAGAGGGCCTTTCCAACCGAGAGGTTGTTTCAAAGTAAATAAATAATATGTACGTAGTAAAAGAAATACATTTTGAGAAATAATTGATATATTTAAATATCAAATAATTTATTACATTAAATTGAATTATTTACTTCATAACTTGTAAATTATAAATACAGCTGTTCTAATTGTGACATTTCATTTTTTAAATTAACTGTAGATGCATATGGAAATAAAATAAAGAAAGGTAGATGGATATAGAATAAAATAAAGAATGAACAAATATATAACAGTTCTCCCCCACTTGACTTCAACGATCATACTGACTACAACAACTGCATCCTTTATTAGGTTTTTTTATTCTTGAAGACTGCCGTATTGTTGGCTGATCCCCATTCTGTTCTTCAGAACTGGATGGTGTCGCTTGCTGTGTTCGTTGATCCTTTAATCCAGCATTACTCCTTTTCTCGGGAGTACTCATTGAAGTTCGTGGAGTTAGTTGAGGAGAGGATGTAGTTGATTGGGAATCATATTCTGAAGACATCATGTTTCCTGAAGATGAAGTAAGTGGTGAAGCCGTCATATTCCCTAGAGATGTATCAGGCGGTGAAGCATTTTCTAGGGAAACTCTAGGTGCTTTTTGAACCTCTAAATTCTGAAAAAATCTTGGAGCTCTTTGCAATTCATTAGTATTGACCTGTGTTTTTCTGAGTTGGTTGATATGCCTCTTGATTTGCTGGTGGTTGTCTAATTTTATAACATAGTGAAGCTTTCCCAAACGTTGGGAAACAGTACCAAATTTCCATTTTTCTGGTCCAATATAGTTTCTGGCTTGAACTCGATCTCCTTCTTTTAGAGATCTTAATTGGTATGAATATTCATTAGACATTTCTTTCCTGGTATTTTCCATGGGATGCATAAGATGTAATTTGGTTCTCAAAGTTCTGTTCATAAAAAGTTCTGCAGGTGTTTTCCCATTGTAAAGAGGGCTTGAGCGATATTTAAATAAGATTAAATTTAGCTTTTCTTTAAGGCTTCCCTTATCTTCTGTCATTGCTTTTAATTTCTGCTTCAGATTTTGTACAGATCGTTCAGCCAGACCATTTGTCGCAGGGTGGTTTGGTGCACAGAAACGTTGTGTTATCCCGTTACTTCTACAGAATTTAGTGAACACATCAGACTTGAATATAGAAGCATTATCTGAAACAATGGTGTAAGGAAGCCCATATCTAGAAAATATTTCATCTAGTGCATGTACAGTCGATGTTGATGTTGGGGCCTTCATGGACATTATGACTTCTAGCCATTTTGATTTGGCATCTACCACCACAAAAAAATACTGGTTTTTAAAAGGACCAGCATAATCTATGTGGATCCTTTGCCAGTTTTCTTGTGGTTCTTCCCAAAAGTGAGGAGGAGCTTTTGCCGGATTGGTTTTTACTTCTGCACAGTTTTTACAGGATTTGACAATGTTTTCAATAGCAGCATCTATTCCAGGCCAATAACATAAAGATCTAGCAATGTTCTTCATTTTCACTCTGCCTATGTGAGATGAGTGTAGTTCTTTTAGCACATTTGATCGTAGTTTTCTGGGGATGTAAACTCTAGATCCTCGCATAATGATTCCAGAATGAAGCGTAAATTCTGGATTTTTTATTTCTCCTGCAAGAAGCTTACTTTTTAAGCAACGTAATTCCTCATCTCTGTTAGTTTCTAATCTGATTGTATCTGCTGTAATAACTGAGCTGTCTGTAATAGTGTTTAGAGTAATCTGATTTACCTTATAAGACTCTTCAATGTAATCTACCTTTTTGACGTCCAGAGGAATCGGAAATCGAGAAAAGTAGTCTGCGTTCGTATGTTCTTGAGACGGCCTTTGTATGATTTCATAATCAAATGCACTAAGGAATTGAGCATATCGTAATAAGCGATGAGCTGATATGATGGGCATGGCTTTCCTTGGATTGAAGATTTGTTGTAGAGGCTTTACTATCAATTGAAATTTCCTGCCATAAAGATACTGGTAAAATTTCTTTATACCCCAATACACAGCTGTGGCTTCCTTGTCAAGTTGGCTGTATGACACTTCACTTTTGGTTAAGGATCTGGAAGCAAACGCGATGGGTTTTTCTTCACCATTGATAATATGGGACAGAACTGCTGAAAGACCAGTAGGCCCTGCATCCGTAGCTAATGTAACAGGATAGTCTGGATTGAAAGAAGTCAAAACTCACACTCGTAATTTCCTCTTTGATTTTATTAAAAGCATTTTCACACTTTTGATTCCATTTGAATTTAACATCCTTCTTTAGAAACTGAGTCAAAGGATGAACGATTGAAGATGCATTTGGAATAAACTTGGCATAGTACAGTGCCAAACCAAGAAAAGACCTAACTTCTTCTACATTTTTAGGACGAGGTGCTTTTGTAACAGCTTTTATTTTATCTCGACATTTAGTGACACCTTGTCTTGTGATACGATGCCCGAGATAAGTAATTTCAGTCTGAAATAATTTACATTTGGACATGTTAACGTGTAACCCATATTTTCTCAATGTCTGCAGACACTTTTCAAGTCTTTGATAGCACTCTTCGAAAGAATTACCTTGAATGAGGAAGTCATCAAAATATGCTATAGTTCCATCCAAATTAGCTACTATTTGATCAATGATTTTGTGAAATTCTTTTGGTGCAGTAGTGATACCCATAAACAGACGTTTTGCTTTATAAGTACCCCATGGAGTGGATACTGCCGCATAGATTTGACTTTCCTCTTCTAACTGCACATTTAAATAAGCCTTATGAAGATTTACAACACAGAAGTATTTCCCCCCATTTAGTTTATTTAAAAGGTCTTCGATTCTGGGAATAGGATAATGAGTATCTTCTAGTTGGGGGTTCAATGTAATTTTATAATCTGCACAAATTCGGACAGATTGATCTTGTTTAGGAACAATGACCAATGGAGTACCCCATGCTGAATGATCAACTTTTTCAAGGACCCCTTGTTCAACTAAAGATTGAATTTCCTTTTTAGTTTTTTCTAACAAGGCGTAAGGAATTGGTCTGGGTTTCATAAATATGGGTTTTGCATCATCTTTAAGTTTTAAAGAACATTTGAAATTCGGAATAACACCCACATTTGACTGAAACACGTCTTTGTATTTATTGAATAGTTTATCTTTGATTGAATCAATTTTACTCTTGTCTGATTCTACGTGACAACTGGTCTTTACTAAATTAACCTCTGCCAATTGTAAATTTAGTTTTCTTATCCATTCTCTACCTAGTATAGGTGTGTAGTTCCCTTTTACAACGTATAAATTACCACGAGCTCTCCGTTGTTTAAATGAAATGGGCACTCTGGCTACACCTACTGGGGTGAAAGATTCATTTGTATATGAACGAAACCTAACTTTGGATGGTTTTAAATCAAAATTCAATTTTAGATTTTGAAAATCAGTAAGAGATATAATACTAACTTGACTTCCTGAATCTATTTCAAATTGTTTTGATTTCCCACCTATATTGAGTGTGACTACAAAGGGATCATCTCTATGTTCGCCTAAATTGTAATTAATTGGTATAGTTTTTACCTGGTTGCAGTCATATTCAGAATCTACTTCACTGATTTCTGATTCTTATCCATGTATTTGGTTAATCTGTTGTTTTATTCGAGATGAAATGCAGACTTTTTCGGTGTGTTCAGATTTGTTACAAGATTTGCAGTGTAAATTCTTGGATTTGCATTCCGAGGCTTTATGGTTACTTTTCCCACAGCGTAGACACAAGTTTTCCAACCCAAGTTCTTGAATGATGTTTCTTTTCTTGAATTTGTCGGGCATTGGTTTGCTTTTTCTAAAGTTGTTATTTAGAAATTTGTGACTTCCAGGATTTTTCGGAGCTCTGGATTTTGAAATTTTCTTTATATCTGTACTTGAACAGTATAATTTATTCTGCGTTTTAGCAGTTTCTATTGCTATAGAAATTTCTACTGCTCTATCAAAACTAATGTCATTTCCTTGTTGTAGAATTTGTTCTCTTATGTCACTATCTCTAAAACCCCGAATAAATTGAGCTTGTAAAATGCTTCCTACTGGTTTTCCACAGTTTCGTTCCTGACAATTCCATTTCGATTTTAAGGAAAGTTGTTTTAAAGCGGCAAGATATTGCGTTATTGATTCATCAGCTCCCTGTTCTCTAGATAAAAACTTGTGTCTCTCAGTATGTACATTGGTTTGTGGACATAGTTGTTTTTCCAATAACGCAATCAAGGATTCATAGTCTTTTGAAGAGGGAATGTCAGGTGCAGTTAGACTGGACAGAAGTGAATAGTATTTTGCACCAAGTGCATTAATTAATATTCTTGCTTTGGTCTTCTTCACTTCATTTGATTCTCCATGTAACTTTTTTAGTTCAAAGAAGTTCTCCAATCTTTCTTTGTAAGATTTGAATGTTTCCACTTCTTCATCAAAAGATTCAAAGGTTATTGAAGAATTTACATGAGAATTTGTGTCATTGTTGCATTCTCTATTATGATCTGGGTTAGGAATTAACTGTCGTATTAATTGAGAAAGAGCAGCATTTTGTGTTTGTAATGCTTCTAACACTGCTTTGTTATGGTCAATTACCGGTATTTCTTGATTCTCCATGTTATGAAATGTTCTCAATCTATTCTGATTAATGTATCTTTTTCACCTCTAAGTCGCCATTTAATATGTACATAGTAAAAGAAATACATTTTGAGAAATAATTGATATATTTAAATATCAAATAATTTATTACATTAAATTGAATTATTTACTTCATAACTTGTAAATTATAAATACAGCTGTTCTAATTGTGACATTTCATTTTTTAAATTAACTGTAGATGCATATGGAAATAAAATAAAGAAAGGTAGATGGATATAGAATAAAATAAAGAATGAACAAATATATAACTAATAATGTTGTAAATACCTTGTACTGTCAAAGTGATCCTTTGTAGTCTTATAGGCTACTGCAGTTTCAACCTCATTGAGATCTTCTTCAGGCAATAATGGACATCAAATTCATTCCAGTGGAAGTCGTCAGGATTGATAAAAAACCATCATTCCACATATACACGAAATACGAACGGACAGACGCACATAACACACAAACATCGACTTTTTAATTAAAATTCCGGTACCGGTACACGCGACACGCATGGAGGGCTAGTCTAGGCTAGGCTGAGTCTAGACTAGCCCTCCATGCGTGTCGCGTGTACCGGTACCGGAATTTTAATTAAAAAGTCGATGTTTGTGTGTTATGTGCGTCTGTCCGTTCGTATTTCGTGTATATGTGGAATGATGGTTTTTTATCAATCCTGACGACTTCCACTGGAATGAATTTGATGTCCATTATTGCCTGAAGAAGATCTCAATGAGGTTGAAACTGCAGTAGCCTATAAGACTACAAAGGATCACTTTGACAGTACAAGGTATTTACACCATTATTAGTTACTATTCAGTAATTCGGAGGCTAACAACATGAAAATATATAACAATAAAGTAGGCCTACAATCAAAATCTAGGCAATTCAAAGAGACATGGTTTTCTGAATTTAAGTGGGTTGAATACAGCCCTGTTGCAGACGCTGCATTCTGTTTTCCTTGCCGCTTGTTCTGCCATTATAAAAGTGGTCGTGGGGAAGAAACATTTACAAGGAAAGGAATGTCGAATTGGAAAAAGGCTTTAGAGAAATTTAGAAAACCTGAAAAAAGTGAGATGCTCTTAAAATCAACCCAATTTTGGGCTGAGTACAAAACAGTCAGAGTAAGTGTTGCAGATCAGTCGTCATCAGCTCATACGAAAAAAGTAAAAGAAAATACCCCCGTTGCAGCAGACCTGCATACTCAGCGAATTTCCAGTACAAAACAACATATTTCAATCCAACATAGCGAGATTTTACAGGTTTTTGAAAGCTCCATAAGAATAACATGGGGAATGAGTATGCAGGTTTGCTGCTACGGGTATATTAAAACTGGGTGGTTTTAATTCAATATTTAGTAGATCTGAACTAGAAGAAGCCACTTACCAAGTTTTATCAAGATGTGTTGAGAAATAAGCGAGATGTAGAATTTTACTTATTTCCCATAAGGTTAACATTAGGACAACGTACTGTGTTTACCACTTTCAATATCTCGGTAACCAATGGACATAGAGCAGTGATTCAAATTACTAAATTGTTTGTTTTTTTGAGCTGAATTCAATGGTGCCAACAAAAATCGGATTATTTTTATTTTTCTATGTAAAAAACTCAAAAAACCCATTTTTGGGGAGGTTTACCCCCCTTTACCCCCCCTTCCGGTAGTCGGATTGGGCTGGATTACGAACTCGTCCGAATAATTACTACTCTACACATCCATGCCAAATTTCATTAAGATTGGACCATTTTTACGCGAGTTATCGTGCTTAAAGACACATATATATATATATATATAGATATATATATATATAGATATATATATATTTATGAAAATGAACGAATAGTGTTTTTTGCTTCTGGGGGCCCCAAAACGAAAAGTTATCATGATCTCGGGCTTAGGTCTTACCATGAGTACTACGGTAACAGCTTCTTCCCTATAGGGGAAATTCGCTAATAGGAATTATGTAAAATTCATAATTGAAAATATTTTATTTTTAGGAAAACAAACTCTGGCACTCAGAGGTTACGATGAAAGTAGTTCCTCATTTAACCAAGGGAATTTTCTTGAGCTTGTCCAGTTACGATGCAAAGACAAAGGGGACGATTTTAAGTCTATGGCTAATTCAGCTGTGCATTCATATCTAAGCGCACGCATCCAAAATGAAATAATTGAACTTAGTGGTGACAAAATTACTCAAGACATTGTTACCGAAGTGAATATTTGTGATGCATATTCAATTATTTGCGACAAAACTACAGATGTTTCAACACGGGAACAATTAAGTATATGTATTCGTTACGCTGTAATTGACGAAAAGGAAACTGATATAAAGGAACGTTTTTTGGGTTTCATTGATGTAGCTGACACAACAGGCGATAATATATACACAACTGTCAAAGGATTTTTACAAGAGAAAGAAATAAACCTAAGCAAAATGAGAGGGCAAGCGTACGATGGAGCGAGTAATATGAGTGGAAAATTCAATGGGGTACAAGCCAAATTCAAAGAAGACGATCCAAGAGCTTTGTACGTACATTGCCATGCTCACCTTTTGGATTTAGCTGTAATGCGCTTTTGCGAAGACATTAAGCATTTACGTAACTGCCTCTCAGTTGTAAATAGCTTGTACAATATCATAAATGCTTCTGCAAAAAGATTTTCAATTTTTGAAAACATGCAAAACAAATGCGCACTGCGTGCAATAACTGAACAGATGCCAGAAATCATTGAAACTTTAGAGATCGCGGCGAATGACAGCAGTGACAAGAAAGTGTCTGCAAAGGCAGACGGGCTAATAAAGTTGATGACAAATTTTTAATTTGTGTTCAGTATGAAGCTGCTGTATGAGGTTCTCAGCATGACAGATATCTTGTCCAAGGAGTTGCAGAGTGAATCTTTAGATATAACTAGATTTTTTTTCAAAGTTGAGGCTGTCATTGACGCCTTAAAAATTGAAAGGACTGATGATAGTTTTATTAGAATTTGGAACGAGACTGAAGAGCTTTGTAGGCAATAATCTGCAAGAGGCCTGGATCTAAATAGGCCTATACTTGAACGAAAACGCAAGATACCTAAACGTCTTGAGGATGGAACACCTGGAACCGAACTGCTTTTCATCATGTATCTGTTGAAGAAGATTTCAAAGCTAACATATATTTTGCTGGGTTAGATACTGTCATAGGAAACCTGAAGAACCGTTTTTCAGAAAATGACTACAAGCTAATCAATGACATTTTTCAGATTTTGACGAATTGGGACAGCTTGGACGAAAATACTGTAAAAAGTGTCCAATCATTTTACAACCTTTCTCCAAACATAACTCCACAGCTTAAATTCTTTCATAGATACGCGCAGAAGAACTTTACCAGTTTTAGTATTAAATCTCCCATCACCTTGAAAGACGTTGCTAATTTCTTTTCTGCTCATCGGCTTTATGAAAATGCACCAGATATGAAAGAGCTTATTGAAATTGCGCTCTCCTGGCCTATAACAACTGCAACAGCGGAGCGTTCGTTTTCAACTCTAAGGAGACTAAAGACCTACCTTAGAAACACAATGAAGGAAGAAGGTTGAGTGCCCTTGCCATTATGGCAATCGTTTGTAAGTGGATGGAAGATGCACAATTGGAAGAGTTAGTCGAACTTTTTTCGAACAAAAAGGAAAGAAGACTACTTCTTAAATGATTGTCACTACAAACAAAAACCCCATCTTTGTTTATAGTTTTTGAACTTTTTATTAGAATTGTAAGAGTTGCAGGGAAATAAAACATTTTTTTCAATGTATTTAAATTAAAATGTGTCTTTCTTGATACTTCATACCTATTAACTTCAAAATTTATCTACGTGAAAATCAATATCAGTATACCAGTACCTGTATATTCTTTATTATATTTGAATTACAAGTTAACATTTAATTTATACATCATCAATTGGTTATGAGAAGTAAATTAAGTTTATATTAGGTTAATTGGCATTTAAGTAAAGTAAGTCATGTTGCTTCTGAACTCATATTTTGAGATAATACCACTTCATATGGTTACTGTATAGTAATAATAATAATAATACGGCAAGGCAAAGTTCATGCGCAGCTTTGATAGCCCCAGTGGCGTCACATTTACATGTTTAAAACAAATAGTCTGGTTTTGATATAAAAAAACTGAGGTGCAACAGTTGAGTTTTGACAAATGCGAGTTTTGATTGGTTATAAACGGCTCATAAGCCCCGATGACGTCATTGATCTACTGCGCATCTTGTTATGCGACTTAGTAACCGTGCGTCGTAGTGCTGATATGTTGTGAGTGCCCCCCCAAAAATGTTGGTCACGGGACGCCTATGAGACCACCTGCTTGCGATTTGCCAGGTAGCAGGTCAGGGTGCTCAGCATGGTTTCCCCCACTCCATACTTTTCCAACTTCGCCAGAAGCAGATCGTGGGTCACAACATCAAACGCCTTGCTGAGGTCGCAGAGTCTCAAAAGTATGGACTCATTTTTCTTGAATGCTTCTGTAATCATCTCAACAAGACATTTCAGAGCAGTGGTTGTAGATCGTCCGCTTCTAAAACCATGTTGTGCCTCCGAGAGTAAGTTGTTATCCTCTAGGTACGTCATGAGTTGGGACTTCATAACCGTTTCCAGAACCTTGGAAAACACAGGCAAAATGGAGATCGGGCGAAAATTTGAGGGCAAAGTTGTATCACCTCTCTTGAATATGGGTATCGTCCTAGCCGCTTTTAGGCAATCAGGGAAAACCCCACTGATCAAACAAAGATTAACCAACCTAGTGAGTGGCTTCAATACGCATTTGATTGTTCCTTTAAGAATTGAGGTTGATATACCATTAATATCTTGGGTATTTGAGTCTTTGAATCCTTTAACTATACTAAGTATTTGACTTTTACTCACCTCTCTCCAGTGGGTTAGTGTGTGTGGTGGTGATAGGTTGGTTAGTTGATCCAGAGGGTCGAGATGCTGTAACAAAGACAAATTTGAGATTATATCATCTGCTACTTTAACAAAATAATCATTAAAGTTATCCGGTGACGCAACAGGTATTGGACCAGACTTAGACTTTCGGTGGTCATTCACAATCTCCCAAGCGGCCTTGCAAGCATTTGAGGACTCCAGGATGATATTTACATTATTGACTTTCTTTGCCTCTTTCACTTTAAAGCTATAGTCCTTTTTGATCTTAG
Source organism: Flexamia atlantica (assembly GCA_035578135.1). Classification (NCBI taxonomy): domain Eukaryota; kingdom Metazoa; phylum Arthropoda; class Insecta; order Hemiptera; family Cicadellidae; genus Flexamia; species Flexamia atlantica. The sequence goes on from JAQJVK010000001.1 coordinate 87,841,061, forward strand.
TGTATAGTTGGAAAAATCTACCCTTTTGTAAAGGGTCATCGGTATTTGAATAGTGGTCATGCACCAAGATCATAAGCAAACGCATATTTGCAAGTTCGGGAGTATACCATGTCTTTTTAGAGGTTTTGTTTTTAACTCTAGAGTTGGGTTTCAGCTTAGAGATCTTAGTTGGGAAGACACTATCAAATACATCTTGGTAAAGCTTGGAAAAAGTGGAGAAAGCTGCATCAACGTCAGGGATAGTTTTCAATACGTCCCAGTCCACTTGGTTTAGCTCATTACACAAGACAGGCAGATTTTCCTTATCGACCACTCTCTTTCCACTTTGATAGTTTTCTCACCATGCAGGTTGAGATTATACCTTCTCAGTCGTCAGTCTTAGGAGTATAGCTCCGTCGTGGTCCGCAACCAGGGATTTGACCACTTCCGTCTTGTGGTTCCAGGAGTCGATATTCGTGGCAATCACATCCAAACATGCGCTTCCCCTTGTTGGAGCTCTCGTTGTTATGTGGAGGTCGAAGCTGCGCAGTAGATTCACAAAAATGGATTCCTCCCTCGAAGGGCACTCAATGTGAACATTAAAGTCTCCACAGATAACCAATTTAGAGCTAATCTTAGTGAGATAGTCAAGGCACAAGTCAAGTTGATTTATAAAATGTCAAAAGGTACATCAGGCCTTTTAACATTTTTATAAATGCTGACAAACCAAGACAATCAGAATTTATATCAGGTTAATTATTTTTCTCCATAGACTAATTATTCACTGTTTTAATTGCTTCAGAAAAATGCCCCTGTTGCTGAAGATTTCAGTGAATTTCAAATGCTTGAATCACTATAGATAGAGCCCATCAATAAGTAGAATCAACTGGATGTAGGAGCTGTCTAACTTTCCACCGAATCCGACCTACAAGTTGGTTGAATCAGCTACGGTTCATTTCCTACGGTTTATCATTCAAAGATATAAGCGTGAAGAAGCCATCTTGATAATCGCCACCTCTTGTAATCGGTTATGAGGTGGCAGGTTGGTTGGTAATTATGCAGTTTACGGTATTCCTCCCAAAATTGAAAATTTTTTTTTTCAAAATGTAGGAAATAACGCCCTGATTCCGGAAATGAGAGTTTTTTCCTGCGGAAAACGTCGGAAAATACCCGAAAATCGGAAAAACAAAAAAATTTTTGCTCGGAAATGTGGGTACTCTAATTATTCGGGAGAAAGAGCTGAACAAGAATATGCAAGAATTTTGAAGATCCGATGGATATTAACGGAGATACAGCCGGAAAAGTGCCGGAAAAGTCATAGATTTGCACAAAATGGGTTTGTTTTAGGTGAGTTACGCTAAACTGTGGGATTTAAGGTTAGGTTAGGCTTGTTTAGGTTAGGCTATGTTAGGTCAAGTTAGGTTATGTTAGGTTTGGTTTGATTAGGTTTGGTTAGGTTATATTGGATTTGGTTAGGTTGTATTAGGTTTGGTTGAGTTAAATTAGGTTTGCTATTATTAGATTAGGATTATAATATCACATTCTTGCTTTACCAACCAAATGTAACCTAAAACAATGCAACTTATCATAACCTAACAACCTAACCTAACCAAACCTAACCAAACCAAATACAACCTAAACTAACATAACCAATCCCTATCTAATTTATTCCAGCCAAATCCATCATCAAATAACTTAAACAAAAGTCGGTTTATCAATTGTTTATGACTTTTGGCTTTATCTCGACCACTGTATGTCAGATCATGAAAATTATTTCAGAATGCTGTTAAGCGTGCAATTTCCTTTAATTTGAGTACCCACATGATATGTTTTAGACAAAGTTTGTTTTTGACTTTTCCTACACTTTTCCGGCTGTATCTCCGTTAATATCCGTCGGATCTTGAAAATTCTTGCATATTCTTGTTCAGCTCATTTTCCCGATTAATTTGAGTACCCACATGACTTATTTCTACAAAAAACATTTTCCCAGGTTTTCCGATTTTCCGGCATTTTCCGACGTTTTCCGCGGGAAAAAATTATCATTTCCGGAATCAGGGCGTTATTTCCTACATTTTGAAAAAAATTTCAATTTCGGGAGAAGTACCGTAAACTGCATAGGGTAGAAGGGGGGAATTGGCTACCGGGGTACTACTTTTTTAAAACTTTTTTATTTAATCAACCCTTTATGTTAGGAAGGATTGAAAAATATGTAGAGATAGCTAGTTATGTTTTTTACACCACCATTTTTTAAAAAGTTGTTATCCTTAAATATAAACAAGTTAAAAAATAATTTGTTCGACCCTTACGTTTTTCGATTCACAAAGTGCCTCACGAACTTTGTCCGAGTAACCATAGAAACATTATAACAATTTTAATTTTTGCAAAATATTTACACTCACCTCATAAAACCAAAGTATACATACTAATAGTAGTTTGCTAGAGTTTTGGAATTTTTAAATTATCTCTAAAGGGTAGCTTTTAGGGGTTGAAAATTTTAGTACCCAATTGCCCCCCTACGGGAAAATTGGTACTATTATTTTTTTATGATTATGACAAAGTACTAGTTTTAAAGTGAAACCCCTAAGCCTAATTAGTTTTTAGAAATATATAGGCTACTTTCCTAAGTGTAATTCAGCTATTTATGGATAGGCTAACTTGGAAAACAAGATAGCCTATTGAATAATTCCGGTTCTAGATGCTACGGGCTACTGATTTTATTTTTATTTGTTTAGTTTTTATTTAGCCTGTGAAAAAAGAAGTTTTTATTTTATTGACACGGTATTAAATAGGTCTTGCCTACAGTAAGTTAATTTATAAAAATAATTGTTTTTTTTATTAATTTAACAGTGTGTATGATTGTTCGAGGCAAACAGGTTTTCACAAAAATTTTTTGAAGATTTAACCTCTTGTAAATTTGTTTCTGTAAAAGTTAGAAAAATCTAACTTGTATTATGTTAAAGTAACTCTTATAAACTACCTAAAATACAATTTTTACTATCCTAGATCAGAAGGATTAATTATTATTAATTATCTAAAAAAAACTGTAAAGTTTTCCGAAATTTAGTTTAACATTCTATAAAATTGTCAAAAAAAAAAATATTTGATCAACAAAACTTGTCTTAAAATGTTCCTTTGTGTTTTCCTAATAACACCCATTTCCCTACTATTTTATATATGGGCTTTCTTATGTCTTACAGGTGTAGTCCTCAATTCCCCCCTTAGGGGCATTTGGGTATGAAAAATATTTTTATTTTTATCAAATAGAACCAAAAAAGTTGCAGGTCTTAATGTTGGTGAAAAGATGTCTTAAAAACTAGAAAGATATTCAATTTGGTTTAGCCTACAGAGTACATTTTCCAAAACCTAGTACCCAATTCCCCCCTTCTACCCTAATCATGTAGAAGGGGGTAGTCCCCCCTTCTACCGGTTGGTTATCATGTGGCGACCACATCATAATGCCTTGTTTTAAATAGGTGGTAATCTGGCGGGATATAAGTTAGGCTATCCTTGAGGTAATCACTTTACAGTTATTCCTCCTGAAAATAAACTTTTTTTCTCGAAGTGCAGGAAAATTTGTGCTGATTTAAAAACGATAGTCTTCCTCGGAAAACTTCAGAAAATTTGGAAAAACTGAAAAAACCTTTTTTTACATAGGTTTAATTACTTATAGGTGGGTACTTAATACGTTCGCTACCGAGCGTCAAACATATGGTAAACCAACCTAATACCAAACACTTAAGGGTTAAGTAAGTTGTAAGTTACTTGTAGTAGCTCTATATATGCCGTTTTTTTAATAGAATTGATGTATTTTTAATCCTTGATTAATCCTCTAATAAATAATATTATAACCTCAAAAATCTGTGAATTTGTTTTTAAATAGCTATATTGTCATCACCCTGCATGACTGGACCAAATGCCTATCATCGAAGTCCGTCTGCTCTTATATCGAATTCCTACTTCCTAACATCGAACGGCTGTGAAGTGAGGAAGATTTCGTCTGTTAACATCTCTATTAATAAACTAACACAAAACTGATTATTATTCCAAATATTTAAAAGTATTTCACCTTAGGGTCTATTATAAATGAAAATCCTTGATTAACTCAGTAGACCTGCTCGATCTGTCGTCAGATCACTCACTAACAAACAATGGCTAGATGTCGTTGTCACTGGCTGAATCTACCAATTATTCCAAGTTAAGTTTTTAATCCAGTTCAGTCCAAATGAGATGTATTTTGGTATGAACGTTTCTTTCAATTTGGCAGACTTCAAAACATTGGCGAAACTTTGATATCCAACTCCAACGTAGTTATCGATGTTTACAATCGTCTTCACCATCGAATGCCGATAGTGAAGAATCGATTCTAATCATCGGAACAATTAATTGTCAATGATCTCACATAATAATAATAATAATAACAATGCCTTTATTAATATAAGCGTTTCTCTGGTACACCAGCTTTTCAGAACAACTTAATACAAAAATATTTTCAAAACACATTTAAAAAATAGGTTAAATCTAGCTGATGCTCCATTAAATTTTTTTTATTATTCTTCTAAAAGAAGTGGAGCTTAATTTTTTTAAGCCATCGTGGTACAACCGGGGGCCAAAGTAATAGCTTTTCCGCCCAAATTTAAGATTTACTTTGGGAAAGTGGAGTCTTCCACCATGGCAAGTTCTGCGTTGGCAGACCTCATTGCGGAAGGAGAGCCTCTCGCAAAGGTAGTCGGGCTCACTTGTCATCAAAACCCTGTGTGTCATGCAACATGTCATGCTGCATACAGCATACAGCATACAGCTTCCACAGGCAGCAGCTTGACCGCTTCGCGGTATGGGGATATATGGTCTTATAGGTTTAAGCAAAAAACAAAGCGAACAGCAGAGTTTTGGAGCTTTTGGATCTGACCTAAATCCTCTTTTGAAAGGCTATTGCCATATGAGGGAAAGCAGTAATAAAATACTAATAAAATCAGTGTCTGCACAATATGTAATTTTGCGGTTTCTGGCAGCAGACTCCTAAACCTATACAGACCCAGGGCTCGCGGGGAGGCACGCGTTACATGATTTGAGAAGGAGAGATTTTTGTCAAGCACCACACCAAGTGTCTTGATCTTGTCACAAATTGACGGGCTTTCGCCATCAAGTGAGATGCTCTCTCCACTATTTTTGAGAGTCTGTACTAGGTTGAATGGTGCAGTGTGCAAAACTGTACACTTATTAGAATTGAGCTTAAGGCCATTGTCAGCAGACAATATGGAAATGTTCTGCAGATCAGCGTTGATTTGACTGGAGGCCTCCCTCACAAGCTCAGGAACATGTGACAAAAGTACCTGGGTGTCATCAGTGTACAAATGAGCCGTGCAGTGTTTTACACGATAAGGAAAATCAGCTGTAAATAGCGTAAGGAAAATCAGCAGTATATAGCGTGTACAGGATAGGGCCCCAGGCAACTACCCTGAGGAACACCTCGCTGCTTGGCAATTGATTCCGATGTTTCACTCCTTAGTCTGGTGACCTGAAATCTGTCTTTGAGATACGATTGAATCCATTTAGTGATTTCTTCACCAAATTCAAAGTAATGCATTTTTGCAATCAACATATTGTGGTCTGTAGAGTCAAATGCCTTGGAATAGTCTAGCATTACCAGGGTTCTGTGTCTACCATTGTCTTTATTATCAATCATATCACTGAATAGGTTCGTAAGGGCAGTACATGTGCTGTGGTCTTTTTCTAAAGCCTGACTGAAGTTTTGGGAGCAATTTTTGGACATTTACAAATTCATTTATCTGCTTGATAACCACTTTTTCTAGGATCTTGGATATTGCTGGTAATATCAAAATAAGTCTTAATTGTTCAATACAAGTTGGGGCTGTTGTTTTAGGTAAGGGACGAATGAATGATACTTTTTTCAAGCTTTTGGAAATACGCCTTCTTTTAACGATTAATTTATCAGATGCGTAATGGACTTAATGGCAAATGGGCTCACAGCTTTGATCATTTCAATTGATATTTCATCAGTACCTACAGCCCTTGATTTAATTCTATTCATTTCTGCTTTGACGACCTCTTCAGTGACAGCAACAAATCTAAATTCAAAACATCATTAGCTTCATTTTGTCTATTATTCATGAAAAAATTCAGAACATCTCTGTTTATGTCAATGTCAGACCCCATCTTTGCAAAGTATTGATTTCACCAGCATCAAAATCATGCACAATTTGTGATTCACTGTTAGTATGTATATCACATTGCTTCAAGCATGTCCAAAAGTCTTTACTATTCTTTGTCGAAGATATTCTATCGGTAATATACATTTTTTTTGCTCTCCAGACCATTTCATTCAGATTATTTCTCAAGGACTTGTACATTTCCCAATCTCTGGTACTTCGTGTCTTCCAATATTTATTTCTAAGTTTCTTTTTCTTTTTCGTCAGAGCTTTGATTTCATCATATCTCCATGGGGCACCTTTCTTTGTTAGCTTTTTGCATGTAATTGGCGCGTGAGTATAAAAAACTTTCAATAAGTATATTCAAAGTTATGGCCTTTTCAATGGTATCGACCCCTTTTATTTGCAATATACTCTCCCAGTCCATCTTTCACTGCCTCTTCAACATTGAATTTAGAGAAGTCTCTGTAATGAATAATTTTTGGTTCCAATTTTTCTTTCTTTAAAATCAGGTCACAGTAAACTAACTTGTGGCCTGTAATCGCCTTCCCTCTGTGATCTGAGATACTAGATGCATCGATAACGCCGTTCATCTTGATCTCGGCCGACTTGTCAACAATAATGTGGTCATCAAAGTGGCCGAGGTTGCTGTCACTCTTGTCGATTCATTTATCAGTTGTACTATGTTTGTTTCTTGCAAGAGTCGGCGTGTAATATAAACACAAGATATATTAGTGATAGTAAATTATTTGATCATCACTGTAGGTTAAGTACGTGTTTCTAATCACGATAATAACTGAACACTTATTTGTACATTCAAATAAACAAGATTTTACTATAAAACTAAAACAACCAAAACCAATAACTAAATGACAATCTTCAATTGATGGGGCAGAAGACACAACACACGACACTGACAACGACTGACAATGAATTAACCAAGTGCAAGATGGCGAACAGTGTGGAATAAGTTTTGAGTATGTTAAGATAGATAGTTGAGTTATGATATTTGGGCGGTTCTGAGATTAAGTGGAATTTCTTGTCCCCCCTGTATTTTTACCTTAAAATTTAAAATTACATAATGCTTGACATTTTGATAAATGAAACAAGATTGTATTTAAGATATCTCAATATTATTTTATTAAAAAAAAATTTGTATTTAATAGCAAAATTTTGAAAAGGTTTGAATTGTAACCTCCATGGAATGTCCCCACCCCTGCTTTTTACAACATTGACAAGTTATTTAAGAAAAGTAATAATAAATAATACAAAAACAAAGTCAATAGCAATAATAAATTATATAACCTTTACTAAACACCATCTTATAATTTTTACAAAAAATATTTAAATAGCTTAATTTGAACTGAAAAGTTGTCTACGGGGTTGGATGTAACCTCCATGGAACATAGTTAAAAGTTCTGAAAATGCTCACAAGACTGCAGCACTGTTCATTGGTGGAGCTGTAGTGAAGAAGAAGGCAGCCATCTTGAATTAAAAGTTGATTGTTTGTATTTCATGTGTATTATTTGATGTTATAAAACCAGATATCTTTTCTTGCCAGGTGAGTAATCTTTACATTCGTAACTACCATGTATGCAACTAATATTACATGAAATATGCTACAATTTTAATTTATACTGTTTATTTGGGAAAACCTTATTATCTTTCATAAAAAGTGAGATCTTGATGTATGAGTTTGTTGGTTAGGATTTACAGGAGAATGAAAAGAAAAGTGTAACCTCCATGGAGGTAACTCCCATGGATAATAATGTCCATGGTGGTTACTTCTATTCCATGGAGGTTACACTTTACGTAATTTAAAGAATGATGAGCTATTAAAGCAGATTAATTTAAAAAGATTATTATAATATTGGACAGCTTTAGTTTGTAAAATATATTTTTACCTCAAACTGCTAATTCACAATTTTATTTTTATGAAATTTGACCAAGTTTTACTTTGGTAGGTGAAAGTAAATTGTAAAACTCTGAGTATGAAATTTGGTTTTTTAATTTGTTTTAACAATCTATGTTCCTATTTACGACACTAATAATTGCATAACAAATAGTTTTAGTTTTTATACAAAAATTATGGCTGCAGTTTTTCTAGTATTTTATTTAACTTTTCTCGAGTTGGATAACTTGTGGCCCATATACCCAGAGGCCCAGAATTAATGTCAGTTAGCAAAGGGCTTATGGTCAGCCTTGACCAAGTTATTTAACTTGGATTATACTGGTTTTTCTTCTTAACTTTGATTTTTTTTAGATCAAAATGGTTAAAAAGAAAAAGATGACAGAATCTGAGAGAGAAAAAATTCGGAAAATAAAAAGGGAATGTGAAAGGAAAAGAAGACAGAGAATAAAAGAAAATCCTTTGCTTTATGAAGAACATTTAAAGAAAGAAAAAGAGAGATACAAAGCAAGAGTTGAGAGTGGCAAAATAAAGACAGTTTCTCAAATGAACGAAAGGGAAAAAAGAGTGCAGAGAAAAAAAGTCAGAGAAAAAGTTAGAAAACACAGAGAGAATAAGAGAAGGGCAGATGAACTAAACGATATGTTAAATGAAAATTCACCACCTGAAAGTGATGCTGAACATCCTCTTCCTGTGCTTAATGACAACAATCACATGGCCAACATTTTACCGGCAGTAAATAACATACCTGTAGTTGGCCGAGCGGGCACGAGCCGTAAAGAAAGTGGGCAACGAAGAGCAAAGAAAAATAAAGCGAAGTGTTATCGAGAGATAGAGAAACTTAAAGAAAAGTTAAATGAATCAAAGAAGCGAGGAGATAAGTACAAGAAAAAATTCTTCCGGTTGAAAGAACAAGTTGCTAATAAGAATAGCCCGAGAACAAAAACAAGACGATTCTTGAGAGGAGAAAATGTTTCTCCTAGGGTCAAGAAAAGATTAGAATTTTCTAATGTTCTTTCCTCTCAAATTCAGGAAAACTATGAAATGAACAAAAATTCTCGTAGATCTCTGAAAGCATTTTCATTAGTTTTCTCAGGACGGATTGTTAAAAAATATAAGGTTATTACACAAATGAAGGATTATGTTGGTAACTATTACAAGAACTTAAATAAGGTTAGTAAAGGAGAAAACATATTTGAAACGCTTAAAACCATGACGAACTACTCAACAAAGAACATAAAAATAAAACGTGACGTTGTACAATTTTTTGAGCAGGACGATGTAAGTAGACTTGAACCTGGAAAAAAGGATTGTATCACTAGATTAAAAGTGAAGAAACAAAAAAGGTTTTTGACAGGCAGTTTGTTAAGCCTCCACAAAAAGTTTGAAGTTGAATATGGATACAACGTACCATACTCCATGTTTTGTTCATTTCGCCCTTTTTGGGTACTAAGGGCCAATATGAAGAATAGAAAAACCTGCCTTTGTGAAAAACATGAAAACATCGAACTTATCATGAAAAAACTGAAAGATCTTAAAGTTATTAACACTAACGACAGCGATGGATTGGTAAAGGCTCTGTGTTGTCCACCTACTGAAGGAAAAAGAACAAAGGAAGTATGTCTGGGAAGAAAGTGTCAAGTATGTAAAAACAATCAAATAACAATCAACACGTTTGAAAATAAAGAGATAGAAATTGAACAGTGGAAGAGGAAGAAAGAAACAATCAGCATTAAAGGAAAAGAAAAGAAAGTAACAAAAGTAGTCAAGGAGACGTCCAAAGAAACCATAAAAGGTGTAGTTGAAATGCTATTGAATATGATTCCTACATTTATGAAACATGTATTTAATATTGTTCATCAGTACAGGGCCATTTATAAGTTGAAAAAAGAACTTAAAAGCAATGATGTTTTAATACATATTGACTTCAGTGAAAATTATGTGTGTAAATATGCGCAAGAAGTACAAAGTGTACATTTTGGCGGATCACATCAGCAAATCACTTTGCATACAGGTGTGGCCTACGTCAAGCCAACTGATAAACAAACTGAAATCATCCCTTTTTGTACCCTTTCTGAGAGTTTAAAGCATGATGCCCCGGCTATTGGAGCTCATGTTGAAAAGATTTTAACCTACTTACAAGAGGAAAAAAATGTTAATATTGAAAATTTACATTTTTTGAGTGACAGCCCTTCAACCCAGTACCGGAATAGGCATATGTTTTTCTTGATGAAAGAGTATTTTAGAAAGTTTTGCTCCAAGAGTCTCACTTGGAATTACTCTGAGAGTGGCCATGGGAAAGGAGCACCCGATGGAGTTGGTGGCACTCTCAAGAGAACTGCTGACAGGCTTGTTGCTGAAGGGAGGGACCTGGCATCTTTTCAAAGTCTTATTTCAGCTTTGAAAGATCAAACAAAAATAGATTTATTCACTGTGACTGATGAAGAGATTTCAAAGGTTGAAAAGCTCCTCAAAACTGACTTGGTAGCTTTCAAAGGCACAATGAGTTGCCACCAAGTAAGTCTGTCCAAGGATTCCACTACATTGAATATGCGGAAACTGAGTTGCTTCAAATGCTCAGCAGAAGCAAAATGCTCACATTTTCATATTGGAATCTACAGTGCTGAGCCTCCTAATGAAGACAACTGTATCCTTTTTAATCTAGCACTCCAAATGTTACAATTTTTAACGCCTGAAATGTACATTTTGAATTTCTTATAATTAATGACAAAATGATTATTTACTCAGCCTACTATTAAAATCAAGTTTTTGCAATGTACTTATATAATCAATGATTATTAAGTATTGAATAAAACCATTTATAATAAGCTTAACACTATTCCATGACAAAACTTTTTTTATCTACATACAAGATCAGGTACTTATGAAATCTGTCGTAATGTTTGTTGAATAAATGTTTGGTGCTGTTAATTAGAACGCCCTCGCCAATATTGCAACCTCAGTGTAAAATGCACATTTTTCTTTAACATGATTTTAGCTGGGTCCAAGAAAAAACGAGTGAGGTACGCAGATGTTTACTCTTCAGAATCTGAAGACGAACCTGAAGCAGAACCGATTGCAGTAAATAACCAATTTGAGAATGATAGGCCTATTGGTATTGGTGACTGGGTGGTGGTTATTTATGACGACATCTGGTACCCAGGTATGATTTTTTTACATTAATTAATATCACAAGTTACTTTCTCAAAATATTGCTCAGTGCATTTGCTAGTTTAAATTGAACTTCCCTGCTCATTTAAATTGAATTTCACCATTCCCGATATTCAGGTATAATAAAAGTTAATTCTATCACTGGGCTATTATGTCTGTTCTTTTTTTACAGGAATTGTCGAAAAGAAAAACGCCTCTGAAGCTGAGGTCAGCTTTATGCACAGGAGTAAGGGTGGAGAGACTCTGCACTGGCCTTCATCGCCAGATGTCCAACAAGTCTCCATCAGCACTATCCTGTGCAAAATGGATGAGCCTCCTTATCCAATTTCTAGTCGGCAGTTCAAACTAAAAACTAATGAATTCAAAAAAATTGTCAACATTTTTAATAGCCTTTTTTAATTCTTTGTATTTTAAGAAAGATTTGTTTTGAACGCAATTAAATAATATTCTAAAACGTATAGCTATCTTTTATTTTTAAATAACCACTTCAACAACTAATACTTGTTCAAAAATACTACCTAGTCTTGTTTTTAACATATAAACATCCTCCTTGCTTGGTAAAATCTTTAGGGAATACATTTTTTTAAGGTAATTATGAAATGTAAATCAATTTGTAACCTCCGTGGAATCTACCGTAATCTCCATGGATGGCAAAATTAAAATTATTATTTTTTTGGTAAAAATGTACATTCTTGACTTTTACAAAGGGTGTATATGTATTCAGTTTGTTGTTGTCAACAAAAAAATACCATTTTTATCCATATTTTTTAAATTTCTTTAAAAAAATTTATCTAGGATGGATATTCCACTTAATCTCAGAACCGCCCATTTATCTTAGTATATAAACTTAATGAGTTTTATTCATATAAGTTAGAATAGTACAGGATTCTTTATAGTGATATTAGATGTTGATATGTTTTGTTGTTAGATCACCTTATAAATATTGAATTCGGTTACTGTACTTGTAGAATCGACATAACTTCGATAAATCTATTGTAAACATCTATAAATTCGATGGAGTCGGATATCAAAGTTTCGCCAAAACATTTCATGAAGCTTAATCTCAATATCAAAGTATTGCGTAATCATTTCTAAACGTAGGCCTACTAAATAAAACCTGAGTGACTGATTGAAAAATACCATAGTACAATTATAATAAAATCCTTCATGCCTATAATAACTTACGTAATGAGTGAAAGATTGAAAAATATGCCATTTGTTATAAGGAATTCAATGCTATAAAGAAGAAGAAACAACTTATCCAAAGACATAAGTCCCATTTAATAATGACTCAAGTACATGCTCACCGGATTAGGACAAATGCTTATAGCCTATCAACACCGTGATAAAAAACTGTATTCACAAACCTCGTAATATGTGATGAAATACTATTACCTAGTAAATGCAAGAATCCCCAAATTTTAACTTACAGGAATTTATACACGTAATTTGAAGCTATGCGGAGCATAGGAAAAAGTCGGAACCTCGGATTAAATATTACTGGATCACGCTCTCAATGGACGAAAAACGTGCCAGCCTCCCAGGCCGTTGGGTGGCAAGAAGGTCTAAACTGGCCGCCGCGCGTTGAGTCTTTACATCAGATAAGTCTCTCTGTAACCTTCATATGTCACTATAATATGTCAAAAAGCTATGTGAGTGGGAAGAAGAATGCTGACATGTAATTTTTTTGGTTTGAATAGAAAGAAAATGTCTGGTTTTCTTTAAAATAATCGGAAATACTTGTTTCTTGTTAAATTTTCAATTTCGAATTTTTTTAAGCGGATCTTGACGTTGAGACCAGGTAAACGTTATATTTTTAGAAAGATAAAGTTCTGATAAACTAGTTTTGTGTATTCAATTACCAAATTAAATTAATATATATTTTATCATTATTGAAGTTTAAGTTCACCCATCGCAACCTTGTTTATGAGGAAGTGCTGATAATTTTGCTTCAGAAAAATAATTTTAAACAATGACTTCACTCTAAAAATACTTTTGTATTTTCCTAGTACCTATTGTATTTTTATTTCACTTCTCATTTTTTATAAGTTTAAAATTATTATCAGCAATTGTAAATAGGAACAGTAGAAACATACGGAAATAATATTAACGACACGTTACTGTACTTCGTTCTTATCTATTTACGAGGAATGTGAGTATGTTATATTTTATCCTTCCTTTTTTGAGTAAAAATTCAATATTCGGACATAGGTGTATGATAAAATATTTAAAATTTCAATGATATTGTCTTAAAAGATAAGGCGCATCAGTTTAGTAAAAATAGAGAAAAATATTTCCTTATTTAAACATAACCTTGAATTGTAATAATTAACAAAGATAAGGGACAATGTGTCAGCTGGAAATGATTAAAAATTAAAAACAAATAATAAAGATGTTCATTCAATGACGGGAAGTTTGGCGCAGTAAGACAATTGTCAGCCCATGCGTTATCATATGAGGACTTTCTTATTCGCACGCCGCACATGATAATCAATCATTTAAATTAATCTCTAGCAAAAACGAGAAAACCTACAAAAAAATTGTTGAGACAAAAAAGTATCTCCGGAATGTTATGTCAACTTTGTCACGGACACTTTTTACCTGACCAAAATATAAGAAAACGTCCTCGCTTACTACTTTTTTCATCTCTTATTTTAATAGCATTAAAAACATTTTGCGCTTAACAAATTATTAAAATCTATGTAATTAGTTTTTGGAATCACAATGGTTACCATAAGATTCGTAATTTCAAGCTGTAAAATGTGATATAAAATTATATTCATTTACTCAGTTTATTGTTCGGTAAATGCCAGTTTGATTGAAGCGCTGTTCACTCGACTGGCGTCGGGGTCCCGCCAGATTAGACCTTTGTGCCACCCAATGGAGAAAACGATGGCACGGTTTTTGCCTGACTTTAGCATTGGAAGGCGCGATCCAGTTATATTTCATCCGAGATCGGAACACCTCATTCGACGTAATGCAAACTGTACATTGCAGACGACAAAAAGTCCGAACACCTTGGAAACAAATCATATTCTTCAAAACCCACTAATATTTTAATCTCAAGCAAACTTTATTACATTTATTTTCTGTCAAAAACATTCATTACAATGAAATACTTCTTAACCCTTGAGCGGGCGCTTCACCGGTAAAACGGGTGCTTCACGAGTAAAACGGGCACTTCACCGGCGGAGTTTTACTCCGCAACACTAAATCGCACAAATTTAACCCATTTTACTTGTTTTATAACAAAATATTGTATTTTAATGTTGACAAACTGCATTAGGAATCACATTTCATCGTCGATACAATTAATTGTTCAACCTATTAGGTGTGATATTTCAATTGATTATAGTATTTTTTAGCAAATTTCCCCTGTAGGGAAGAAGCTGTTACCGTAGGACTTATGGTAAGACCTAAACCCGAGACTATGATAACTTTTCGTTTTGGGGCCACCAGAAGCAAAAAACACCATTCTTTCGAATTTTAGCGAATTTCCTTATAGGGAAGAAGCTATTACCCTCATGGTAAGACCTAAGCCCGAGCCCATAATAACTTTTTGTTTTGGGGCCACCAGAAGCAGAAAACACCATTCGTTCGAATTTTTATATATCTATATAAATAAAATTAGAGTTTTGTGTGTACATTGCTTAGAGTTATGAAATGTTTGGTTATTTTTGCGTTTTGAAGGTCAGAGAATCTGAATCAAGCCTTATCTCAATTTATGTCACGATGTGTGCTGGTAACGCTCAACATCACACTTTAGACCGCTTTTCACGCAAAAACTGGAGTACTGTTATGGCTGAAACTTTTTTCCTGTGTAGTATGCACATCAGTGGCGTATATAAGGGGGGGCCCAGGGGGCCCGGGCCCCCCCCGAAATTAAAAGGGCAAAAGAAAAAATTAGGGAATTAAATACCGTAGTGTGAATTATTCAGATAAATTATTTGCAAGATCTTATCAGCAGCAAGCAGAATATCGATAATTCATTAATTTAGAGCAATATGGATTTGCAATGTCCTTATCCTGTATCTTCCACCTGATATGGGGGTGCAAAAACTTATTTTTTTGGCCTGGGCGCTGGCGCTGAGTCTTTCGTTATTCGGGGTAATGGTGGAATCGGATCATAAGAAGGTGGAGGCGGGAAGGGCGTTATGAGTTTTGTTAACAATATTTGCGAAATGACGGCCGCGAAATGTCTGACAGATTTACCGACAGTTTTACAGCCGAGAGGTTTAATGCGGCTTCGATACCACCTAGAGATTTAATGAGTACGTCCTCTATGATACAACCGAAATTACCGGCTAAGATATGTTAGTTTTTATTGCCACGAAGTGACCGTGGGAATTTGCCGATCGCTACATATCCGACAGATTTGTTTTGTTTTGTAACACAACCATTTGTCGGCAGCAAAAAACGAGGTATCTGACAGCCTCGAAACGAACAAGATACCTGCGTGCCATCCGCTGTAAAAAAAGACCGATTTTTCGACCATGAAATGGCTAATATATACGTCAGCCGCGAAAAGATCGAGAGATTTGTAGGACGCAATACGACCAAGAGACCTGCCGGCGGCGATACAAGCAGGCAATTTACCGGCCGCATAACGAGGAAGTAATTTTTCGACTGCGGGACGAACGAGCGATTTTCTGGCCAAAATACGACGAGAGATGTGAAGGCCACGGGTAGACATGCATGATAGCCATAATGTGATGAGGATTTCCGAGATTTTTCGGCTGCGATGCTTCCAAGAGATTTGCTGGCCGCGAAACGAGCGAGCGATCTTCCGGTCACAAAATGGCCGAAAGATTTTCTAGCCGCGATATAAATGACAGATTTCCGGCCTCGATATTATCGAAAAATTTGTTTGTTGTGATTCGATCGAGATATTTGTCGGCCGCGATGACGATACCAACGATAAAAATGGCTATATTCCGTTTCGTTTCAACTCAAGCATCAAAATTCCCGACCAAATGTTTGGATTCATTATTTAACCCCGACTTTTAGCGAATTCTCCTATAGGAAAGAAGCTATTGCAGTAGGGTTCGTGGTATGATCTAAGCCCGGGACCATCATAACTTTTGTTATGGACCCCAGACACCAAGAACACCATTCGTTCAAATTTATGAAATGGTGGTGGAATTTATTCTTTTGTTTTTGATGGCCTGTAATTGTTTTATTCAAGCATTTGAAACTCGCTGAGTGTGCAGGTCTACTCCAACAGGGGTATTCCCGAATTGCCGACTGGTAGACACCCTGCAAAGGATTTACAGAGATTTGACGGCCACGATACAAGCGGCCGACTCTTGACTACGAAACGGCCGAGATAAAAAGAAGGCGATAATTAAGCTTTGGTAGCCACTAACTGACCGAGAGTTGATGGCAAGAAAACAATCAAGAGTAATATCAGACCGCGGCAATGCGACCAAGAGATTTTTTGGCTAAAAAATAAATCAATCACTGTTGTTAATGAACGGTTAATATTGGATGTTATCAAATTTAAACATTGAAAAACACCACAATATTTGTATGATTTTATTTTGTGAGGCCTTTCGCCAGCTGAAATCAGCAGACATGTAAACAAACACAAATATTTGTGTCTGTAATGTTTAAAAAAAGGTTTAGCTAATAAACTATAATCCCAAATTATTGGGCAGAGCAAGTGCCTCCCTCCCCGTTAATTACGCCTATAATTAGGTCTGGCAAATTATCACGTTTGGGACGAGGGGCGGCAAAATGCTTTGGGCCCATGGGCGGCAAAATCCGGCCCTGGCCCCCCCCGAAAATAATTTCTATATACGCCACTGATGCACATATGAGAAGGTTTTAGATGACTTAAAACTAGCGTATGTCTTTATTGAAATTAAATAGCAAGCTTCTAAAAACCGAGGTTTATTTGATTTCGACCAGGTTTGTTTTGAATTTCCCCATAATTCAAGGGGAAGACGTTTTGTTTACATTTTCAGTGTTCCAAGCAGATGGTAGTTACCTTCACTGATGGATTCTTCGTTACAGATGTTTTATGATTTCGTTCAGTTTTATGTTTTGGTTTATAATATTTCTTTTTAATTGACATGTACTATATAAAGTTAATATTTTTCCATTCATTATATATTTATCAGGATTTTCATCCTGATCTGACCCTCGGACTCCATCACAGACCAAGGCCGCGCACAGACCCTCTCAAAGATTACATATTAATATCCTTATGCTAGAATTATAAGTGATGAAATGTTTATATTCGAACAGATGTTAAAAGCAAGACATTTCATAGAATGTAAAACCAGCTGTCTATAAAAAATAAAATAAATCACTGACTAGAGATACTTAAAAGTCCTTCCTTCCTTATAACAGCTGTTAATGAAAGCGATAATGTAAACAATTTTTAAAAAATTGTGGGATGGCTCTATTATTTTGTTGTCGTTCAAAATCGACCCTAAAAACATTAGAAAATACTTTGGTGACATTTAATTAAGGCATTTTCTACTCTACATACATAAACTTTCATGAAACAGGAAATTGCTTTAAGATTCACTAAGTACGCACGGTCTGCTGCGAAGAGGGTATTTCCTGCCTCAGGGTCATTCTGTACTATAGCACAGATTCAACGATAGGCCTACTGAGTACAAGCCTTCCCAGGCAGCAACACCCTTAGGTGTTTTGTCGGCGGGGGCGCTGGAATGTGCTGGCATGTGTAGTATTGAAAGGCCAAATAAAAATGCTTCGTGTGGCAGGGCAGTAATATCTACGTACTCCCGTCGGCAGCGACACCCTTTGCGGATTCCTAAAACATCTTTCTGGCTGGGATGAAAGTATATCTACTTTATATTTGTCAAATACCACTGACCTATCATCGCACAGCCCAAACTACTGGAACTTGACTTCGAACCTTGAAACTTTTCATGGACGTTCCTATAGGGCGTGAGCATCCGCTGAGAACGGGCTTTCAAAATTCAAAGTTTTCAGGGTTTTTCGGTGGGGTCAACGGTCTAAAATCTTTCTGTATAATTTAATGGATGATCTTTCGTTTAAATTGCCAATTTTCATTTAATCAAGAAGGCGGTTTACGCTGCACATACAGATTGGTCTTTACAGCTGATTTATAGTTTGGTTCCTTTTATCATGGTTGTTTTTTTTTCTTTTTTTAGGTGATACGTACTATATTAAAGTCACCATTAGTTTTTGTACCTTATCTATTTAATCATAAACTCAGTATGTGGCTCCATCTTCATTTAGGCAGCGGGTGTTAAAATTGTTATCGTGTGCGAAGCCACGGGCAACTGCTAGTATATCTATATCTATATGTATATATATATATATATATATATATATATATATATATATATATATATATGTGTGTGTCTGTCAGCACGATAGCGGCCGTAAAAATGGTCCAATCTTAATGAAATTTGGTACAGAGATTGCATGTCTGTACCAAATTTCATTAAGATTTCATCCCTCATTAAATTTCATTAAAATTTCATTCCTCGGATGAGTTTGTAAACCAGCCCGATCGGACCACCGGAAAAGGGGGTAAAGGGGGATAAACCCCCCCAAAAATGGGTTTTTTGAGTTTTTTACATAGGAAAATAAAATTTATCGTTTAAAATTTTTGTTGGCACCATTGAATTCAGCTCAAAAAAACAAACAATTTAGTATATTGAATCACTGCTCTATGTCCATTGGTTACCGAGATATTGAAAGTGGGAAACTCAGTACGTTGTCCCTTTTTTACAAATTTAACATTTTAACTCTTTTTCTTATTTACTCTCTCTCTCTTCCAAAATTTATTTATTTTTTTTTTTAACAAATGCCTTTATGAAAAGTGGAGAATTGTTTACGAACACAATTTTTCAGGCACCCTTCTTGTCCTTTGAGAACGTCTGAGAATTGTTTCTTGATTTTCCTGTCCTCCATTTCTTTGCAGTTGTCCTTCATGAATACCAATTTCTAGGCATAGTATGTATCCACGTCAACAGTGGTTGACGTCGGTCCACTGGGATCGACTGGTGTGTGTACTAGAGTTGATGTCAGGCTGTGGGGAAGTTTTGCACATCAACTATACTTGACTTTGGGCTGTGGAAATGGCATTTTTTTAACATGTCGGTAGCGAACGTGTTAAATTAATCGGGAGAATGAGCTGAACAAGCATATGCAAGAATTTTGAACATCCGATAGACATAAACAGATGCAGCTGGAGAAGCTGAATAAAACTTTGTCTGAAACATATCATACTGGTTCTTGAATAAAGGGAAATTGCATGCTAAACATTAGGCTTACGTAAGAATTTTCATGATAGAACATATGTAACGTAAACCCTACCCCTGCCTTCCGCCGTTTGGGTCTTTTTACTTATAGCATGGTGTAAATATTCTAAAAACATAATAACTTAATATTGACATTGTTGGAAAGAGGAGATTATAAACTTTAATTTTTTATATACCCATATGAATCTTGTACTTAGCAGTAACAGATTAACAGCTGCTAATAATAATAATAATAATAATAATAACTTATAATTTGAACGAAATCTAGCGCCTGAGACATTTTCTAGTTGCAAACTAGAACATAAAACACGTTTTCTTGAAAAATCCATGAAGTTTTTATTTTTGCCCAAACAGAAAGCGGTTGGTATAGTACCCATGTCTGGGTTTTACTTTATTTTCATTAATAGATCTTGTAAAGTGACGTTAAAAGTGTGAGAAATAATTTTTGAAATCAGCAGTTTGCCAATTGGCCATTTTGCCTAAAGCGCTGTTTCAACGGCGGTATAAATCACTAATAAATATATTGATAATTGACGTAGAATGACGTAAGTCATACCTATTTGAAGCTAAGAAGTAAGTTCTTCCTTTATGAAGTAGTGTCTTGCAGTTGGTTTGAGCGTCAGGTGACACATTAATCGTATATGGAAATTCAAGTGTCTGTTTCTGTACGCTAGAATTTAAAGTGCAGCTTTAGTTGGCTAAAGAGTTTCGCAAAAGATGCCACCCCCTGTCTTCCTTTGGAACAAATGTTTTGAAAATTGAACTCATAGATTAGTAGAGATTTTGTTTCCGGTTACTTGTATTTCCTTCCTTAAAGTGTCATCTACTGGTACACTTAGGGAAATAAATTGTCTACATTTGTTATATATCAACAATGCCTGTAATAACATTAGTATTAAAATGCTAGAACTCTACTTATGAAAATTACAATAATTTTGGTTTTCCACATTGGGCAAAAAACTACTAACAGGAATTCCCTTTATTTTATTTCATTCTAAATTGCATTCTTTTTTTGAACAAAATGAGTGTAAAGATGACTAGGTTATCAACAGTAGTTTAAGCACTGCGGGAATAAACCTCTGCAAAATGCCCAAAATTGCTAGGGCATCAGATCAGGACAGTACAAGGGATAACCAAGATAAAGCCAAAAAACATCAACAAATTATAAAACCCACTTTTATTTCTATGTTACTTCAGATTATGAAGATGGATTTGGCTTGAATAAGTTAGATAAAGATTGTTTATGTAGGAACACATTTTTTTAGCTTTTTGCATTTTTTTCATGAGTAGGCTACATTAAGCATATGATTGTAAGCTTATAAATTTATTTATTTGTGTTGAGTTGCAGCAAATTTCTCTGTTGGGATGAAGCTGATAACCCATAACTTAGGTCTCAAGGTAAGACTTAGGCCCGAGACCAATTTACCTTTTTATTTTGGGATCCCCAGAAGCAAAAAAAATTCATTCAGATTTGGGGGGTAGGCTAATGGTAAGTGGTTGGTTATTCTAATGTGCATTTTTTGGTTATCCAGGTAAATAATGGCTCCGAGAAAAGGAAAACAGCAACAGGAGCAAGTCCAGGTCTCCCTTGGCCCTCAAGTACGAGAAGGAGAGATTGTGTTTGGTGTAGCTCATATCTTCGCCAGCTTCAACGACACATTTGTACATGTAACAGATCTTTCTGGCAAGTAAGTAATAGTAGGTAGGTATATTTCATTCATAGGGCCTAAAGTGGATGCTTTTCGTACGAGGTCAAGTTTTCCTACAGAGGCTGTAAGCCGAGGTCAAAAAGTAACCGAGAAATGAAAAGCAGCTTTAGGCTCGTGTGATGAACTATATTTTTCATTTTACTGCACAATATAACAGACTAACTACTTAAGAAAACTAAAATATTACCTTTAAAGATGTCTCCCAAAGAGGCTTTCATCTTGTTCTTGCTATTTAAAACTTTAAAACAAACAGCTGGTTAATTTTAGCGAATTTCCCCTATAGGGAAGAAGCTATTACCATAGGTCTCATGGTAAGACCTAAGCCCGAGACTATGATAACTTTTCGTTTTGGGGCCACCAGAAGCAAAAAACACCATTTGTTTGAATTTATATATATATATTTGTCTTTTAGCACGATAGCGGCCGTAAAAATAGTCCAATCTTGATGAAAATTGGTACAGACGTGTTAAGTGGTAATCACTCGGACGAGTTCGTGAACCAGCCCGATCGGACCACCGGAAGGGGGGGAAAAGGGGGATAAACCCCCCCAAAAATTTGTTTTTTGAGTTTTTTACAAAGAAAAATGAAAATAATCCAATTTTCGTTTGCACCATTGAATTCAGCTCAAAAAACAAACAATTTAGTATTTTGAATCACTTCTCTATGACCGTTGGTTACCGAGATATTGAATGTGGTAAACACAGTACGTTGTCCCAATGTTAACCTTATGGGAAATAAATAAAATTCTATATCTCGGTTATTTCTCAACATATCTTAATAAAATTTGGTAAATAGCTTCTTCTAGCTCAGATCTACTAAATATTGAATTAAAACCATCCAGTTTTAGTATACCTGTAGCAGCAAACCTGCATACTCACTCCTCATGTTATTCTTTTGGAGCTTACCAAAACATGTCAAATCTTGCTACGGTGGATTGAAATAGTCGTTTTGCATTTGAAATTCGCTGAGTATGCAGGTCTGCTGCAACGGGGGTATTTCATTTGTGTTATGTTAGACTGAACAATGAGCAACTAACGATGTATTTAATGCATGAGTTAATGCATTTAACTATAGATTGGTGAAATGAGCAAGTTTCACAAATCAATGAAACCGACAACAATGCAAATACCCCCGTTGCAGCAGACCTGCATACTCAGCGAATTTCAAATGCAAAACATCATATTTCAATCCAACATAGTGATATTTGACATGTTTTTGTAAGCTCCATAAGAATAATATGGGGAATGAGTATGCAGGTTTGCAGCTACAGGTATACTAAAACTGGGTGGTATTAATTAAATATTTAGTATATCTGAACTAGAAGAAGCCATTTAGCAAGTTTTATCAAGATATGTTGAGAAATAAGCGAGGTATAGAATTTATTTATTTCCCATAAGATTAACATTGGGACAACGTACTGTGTTTACTATTTTCAATATCTCGGTAACCAATGGACATAGAGCAGTGATTCAAAATACTAAATTGTTTGTTTTTTCGAGCTGAATTCAATTGTGCTAACAAAAATTGGATTATTTTTATTTTTCTATGTGTAAACCCCAAAAAGCCCATTTTTGGGGGGTTTATCCCCCTTTACCCCCCCTTCCAATGGTCCGATCGGGCTGGTTTTCGAACTCATCCGAATAATTACTACTTTACACGCCTGTGCCAAATTTCATTCCGATCGGACCATTTTTGCGAGCGCTATCGTGCTTACAGACACATATATATATATATAGATATATATATATATAGATATATATATATATAGATATATATATATATATCTACAAATTTGAACGAATGGTGTTTTTGGTATCTGAGGGCACCAAAATGAAAAGTTATGATGGTCCCGCGCTTAAGTCTTACCATGAGACCTACGGTAATAGCTTCTTCCCTATAGGGGAAATTCGCTAAAATGAATTACGATTGATAATAAAAACTGATAACCACTCTCGAGGCAATTGATAGCTCACCATCGATGCTGACGTACACATGTTTGCAGTTTTAATACATTATAAACAAACACCTGATGTCCGCTGATGCTGATGATTTCTATTCTCTCTAGGGCGAAAAAGAGCTTCTTTAAGCCCGCAACACATACCACTGCCGTTTTCGCATTGGTATAACGAAAACTCCTTTACACTGGGCGGCAGCAGAGAAGTCCGTTGGAGGCGGGGTCTGCAGTCGCCGTGACCTTGAATAAACCAATACGCACCCCGCGCGGTTGCCAAACTGTTTCCCCGCTGAAACAGCGCTTGACGTCGAATCATTGTACTTGTTACATTAAATCAAGGCGCTCGGGTAAAAAAAGAAAAACTGCAAAAAATCGTGCAACACTATGTTAAAGGACAATAAATTACGAACATTTTCATAAAAAAAACTAGGTCAATAGCTTATTTCCTTCAATATTAAAAACCCATTTGATTTGATTATTTGGTAGTATGGCCAAATAGAGTTAATGATAGAGAAAATAATAAAGTTCTTGAATTGTGGTTGCTATATTGATTTTGTTTGATAATTTTTAGACCATTTAATAATAATAATAACCATAGACCATTTTTAATAATTTACAGCAACTTTTTATGCATTTTTACACACTTGGCTACCCAACAAATGTTTTAAGATTACACTCAAGTTACAATTAAAAAAGTTTCATGACGTGCCTGGACGTGCCACAAAAGTTATAGACTAAAACAAATTAAGTTTTAAAAAAAAATACCATGAGAATTTAATTATGTGTTTTCCCCAGGATAAAATGTATTAAAACTCTTGAAACTTATCACAATAATAGTTAATTCATCAATATTTAACTTCCAATATTAATTATCAACCTTGCTGTATCACTGCCAGTAGAGAGTGAAACTATTTGAACGGGTAAAATCATACAACGGTTATGGAAATTCCGAAACTTCCTGACACTGTGACCTGCCCACAAGAAATGTGATATCTTATGTGGGTTTTCCCAGCTCATTCATTATCTCTAACTAGTTAAAAACAACTTCAGATGGTGCTTAAGGTTATAATAAAATGTTCAATGGGTCAAAATCTGAAAAGGGTACAATTGCAAAGTAGGAAAAAACTAAAAAGTTATTACTTGGTATCTAAATGATAGTTACATTTTTTAATACTTTGAACCCTATAGAATATGAGAAAATATAAAGAAAGCACCATTACCCATGTATGTCAATGGGAGAGGAAGTTTTATATCGGAAACTCCCATTTTTCGTAATAGAGGTCACACCCAGATAAATCAATATTACATAATGAAATAAAAGGGAAAACCCATTGTATTTCATATTTTTTGTTGCTCACATATACTGTTTTTAAATATATTACAGTCCTCTTACTTTTGATTGACCTATATCTTAACCCTCGAGCGGGCGCACGCGGAGTTTTCCTCCGCACGTGTTTTTTATGTTAAAATAAACAGACATAATGGGTGTCGGCGGTCGTGTCCGGCTCCGTACTTTACGCCCCTCATTCCAGGAATCTCCTAAAGCTATTTATACCCCCACCCCCCCCCTTGGTACATCGTTATTTGCAATTCAGAGATGCCATCTCAGTTTGCGGAGTGCCCTTTCCCGTTATACAGACAGTGATAGCTATTTTTAAAATTCATAATAGCGAAGGATTTGTAATTATTATCAAATTTGTTGGACTCTTCCTTTTGATTTCGAAAAAGAGAAGCAAAAGGAAAAGTCCAAAAATGTATATAATAATTAATACATATTTTATACTAGAAAATTACTTACTATGTTCAATTAAAATATTAGACTTATTAAATTAAACAATTAATTGCATCGACGATGAAATGTGATTCCTAATGAAGTTTGTCAACATTTAAATACAATATTTTGTTACAAAACAAGTAAAATGGGTTAAATTTGTGCAATTTGGTGTTGCGGAGTAAAACTCTGCATGCGCCCGCTCGCGTTTTGCCGGTGAAGCGCCCCCTCAAGGGTTAATAATAGCTTAGAAAAGATGTAATTCACATACAAATACAAGTTTTGGTCAGGTTTTTTAACCTCACAATGTGTTTACTCCATTCCATTGTCATGAAAATTATTGTGTAACAACTTGAAACTGTACTTAATTGAAAAAATATAACCATTTATATATATTTTGACCATACATATATTTATATAAAAAATTTAAAATGTGACATTCTGCTACAATGCGTGACCTCAGTTACATGGATATGACTTCCATTACATGTTTGTTGTTTAATTTTTTTAATGTAAAATCTTCATCTGTTCCTTTCATAGTCTGAAATAGGAAGAATTTGATTTCTAATATAGGCCTTTTCAGTAATTACAAGACAATACAATAGTGTTAAAATAACCTTAACTTAATCATTAGGTGCATAATACAAAATAGGTATTTTTAATGACTTATGATGTATAGGATGTTCTATTTCCAAAATCATTCATTGTTATTACTTGGTCATGAAAAATTATTTTGAAATTCTTCAAAATTACATTTAAATGATCACGGTATGTTTAATGTGGTTGTGTATCAAAACGTTTCAACGATTAAATGAAGGCTTCATTACAAATTTCTAAAAATAAACTTAGGCCTGAACAAGTTATAGTTTAAAGCATAAAAATAAAATTAAAAAAGAAAGAAAACCCATTCAGCTATTCTTAGAGTAAGTTCAAACACATTAAAATCATTGTATTTTTCAAAATGTATTAAATTGCTTTTTAAACTGCAGCAAAAACAGATGACCAAACGGAATTAAAAATCTTTTCATTAAAAAATTATTTGTCATAATTAAAAAATGCTACTTACAAAATAAATTTCAAAAAATATTATTAAGACATACTGTATTTTAATTAATTAAGTAACTTAATTAAAAAATGTTTAGGAGCATTTAAAAAAATTTTGTTTTAATGTTGGACATGTTACATTTTTTGTGTATCAAACATTTCAAACAAAGGTTACTGTAGGTAACAAACGTCAAAAAAGCTATGGACTTAATAAATTAATCTAAAGCATATAGGCCTAATACAAACTTAAAAACAATCAATCAAAAACTTTCACCCAAATTTGATTTTAAATATACATTAAAATACCTTTATCATTATTTTAAAAATTTATACCGTAAAAACAGAAACAAGGGCAATTACTCCAAAAAAGAATAAGCTATGAAAAGAATATAAAGAATTTCTATCAGCTAATTTCATTTTCAGATTAAATAAAATAATGTATAACAGTTGTAAAAAATTGCTTCTGGAACTAAAAATGCCCGCACAATTCGATTTTCCCTGTTGGTGGCAACCCTGCATCATTATTTTCATAATTAACACATTGTTTACTAATTAATTTTACTCTTATTAAGTATTAAAATCGGCCGTAATAAAAAAATACATCACCATTAAGAATATAAGGTACATCAGTCAAATGGAAAAACCGGTCACAAAATGTAGCAGATCTCACGTTAAATTAACCAAAATTCGCCACCGTCGCTTCCCAAACCGACGCTACAATTTCGCTTGTTGTGTCTGCTAACCTCAAAATGGCGAACGCTATCGCTTGTGACGAATCGGCATTTGGAACCGGGCTGTATTATGGACGAATTAAACTATTACGATGGATAGCGATTTACTTTTGATTAAGAATAAATCATGTACCGTTGCTACATCAAAAAATGAGACACGGCAATTTTAATGAACAAAACTATTTTCCTCCACGTCCAAATTCATTTCACACGACGAACACCGACATCTGTTGTTGCTCGCCGCCATGACACTCCTGAATTAAACTCGTTGTCGGCTGCTACTAGCGCTAGTGTCGCTGTACGATGAGAAACAGACTACACTACCGACGCTACTGCTTAAGGTAGGGACACGACAATTGAGCTTGGCGTCGTAATAATATAGTTTCATCCATAATAAGCGCTATTTGATTATCTCCCTGTATCTGACAATATAAACGTGGGTTTTATATTCACTTATTTGATGGGTGAACTTGTTTAAAACGTATCTTTAGCGGTAAAACTGGGATTGGGGACACGTGACCGTCACTACTTTGGCCAGTTTTTTCTCAGTATTTTGCCCCAACCTCTTCTTAATTCATGATTTAAACAGTATAAACAATAAGATTAAGACCTAAACTTCCAAAATAAAACATTTTTAGCAATAATTACAGTAGGCTGCATTATTTTTTATGAAGGGACAGTGATTGTACCCTTTTCAGATTTTGACCCCAATATTTTCATTTTTGTCCACCTAAACAAGCAAAAATGACCACTGTGCGCCCACTCCCGTTACACAGACACTGATACCTATTTAAAAAACCCTGCAGGCAGGTTCGTTTGCTGATTAATGAAGAAGACATAGATTCCTATAAATTGGGGAAAGCGAATGTCTGCCGAAGAACTACCATTCCCACTGAAAATATGGACTTACTTTGTAATCATTGCAGAGGAAAACACTTTAAGGTGAAAAAACTGATACATTAAGGACATTTTATCTGTGTTGCCTTAAAAGTGAAGTGAATTTAGAAGAATACACCCAATAAAAATGTGTTAAACATCTCATTGACAGAGTTACTGTTTAGGGAAACAAAATAACAAATAAAAAGTACCTAAACAACATCAGATCCTACAACTCCGCATTTGCGATGGTGAATTCTGAAGCACATATAGATGAACCCAATGTAGGTGGTGTATAAAAATTTCCACTCACGATATTTTTTATCATCGAATTGAGACTTTACTTTCTGCAGAAAACCATAAATTTAAATACACTTAGGTATATTTATATAACGTTAATACAGCAACCGACCAAAGAATGGTAATTGAAGCAAATAAAAATAATTATGACGGTCAGCTAATGCAGGAAATCGGTAAGTACTTGAGTAATGTTCGCTCTTTTAAAACAGTGGCTTGGATTTGTAAATAGACTGGCGCCAAAGGTGTTACCATGTATATTGTTAATGACAAATATACAGACCAAAGACGAGCTATATTTCGGGCTGCTGGTTGACGGTGCTCCGCCTGGCGAGAAAAACATAGCAGTGTAGTCAAAAACCAACTTTATACGCTGTATTTCAGTTCTTGAACCTCCTCTTGATTCCATCGCCTATCCTCTTTTATTTCCAAATGGAGCTAGATAATGGCTGGCATGTAGGTATAAAACATGCTCAAGGAACCTCTGTGGTACGCAACCATCTAATCATGTATTAATGTAACCATGTAATCATTCCTCTTTTCGACTTGCTGTATGGGATTTTTTTAGTATTCTGTATTGGTCTGAAAACCTTTTACATCGGGTGGTTGATATGTATGTGAGGATAGAATGCACTCGACTTGGCTTTAATTCGGAATCATCGAACTGCGTGTAGATATGTTTTTAAATGTAACAGACTTTGTCATCAGGAAGCTAACCACTAAAACTCACATATTGTGACCCTTCTCCATTTATAGGTCACCACAAAACCTGAACCAAAACTACCTGGACGTAATAGCTATCTCAACGGTTTGGGAAACCTTTTTTATTCGTAACGATGACATGTAATCCTAGGTGGTCTGAAGTAACTGGGAATTTGGAACCTGGAGCTTGGCACATTTTCGACCTGATTTAATAGCAAGCGTTTTTCACAGCAAGTTAAAGGAGCTGATACCAGGAATTAAAAAAACACTTATTTGGAAATGCTAATTTATTGTGTGACGCTGATACACACAATATAGTTTCAGAAACGTGGAGTACCACAGTTCTGAAGAATCCAAGAAGTCGATGGTATCGATCACGTTGTCCATGCACATCTTCCTAATCTTGAAGCACTATCATTAATAACTATAAATAAATATATTAATTACTAAAATTGATCTTATCAGTACCTAAATATTGCTCGATTTCGAGCAACAGGCTACCTAGTGTTTACCTTATGGGGAGTAAGCAAAATTCTATCTCGCTTATTTCTCAACACATGTTAAATAAAACTTGGTTTGTGGCTTCATCTAGATTATATCTAATGTTTAATAGTCTAAAATCCCCGATAATTCCATTTTTGTGGCAGCAAACTGCATACTCATTCCCCATGTTCTCCTTATGAGATTTGTTAAGATGTGTTATTTCTTAACATATCTTAATAAAACTTGGTGTATGGCTTCTTCTAGTTTAGATCTATTAGATATTGAAGTAAAACAAACCAGTTTTATCGTACCTTTTGCAGCAAACCTGTATACTCATTCCCCATGTTATTCTTATGGGGATTACAAAAACATGTCAAATCTCGCTATGTTGGATTGGAATATGTTCTTTTGCATTTGAAATTCGCTGAGTATGCAGGTCTGCTGCAACGGGGGTATTTTATTTTCTCCCCCTAAACATATAGTCAGGGCCGTCGCGACATATCCAACCCCGTTGCAGGGGGGGCGGAAGTTACAAATTTCCCAACTTTTAAGTTACTTTTTCTTAACTTAAAATATATTAGACTATTAAGACCACACTAATTTTTGCTGTTGAACCAAAAGCACACCTTAAAAACATGTAATCACAACGCTAACACTCGTTAAAAATATGAGAACGAGTCCGGCAGACCTGCCGGAGTCCACCTGTACGGCGGATGTCTGTTCGCCGTCATTATGTCGTTGTTCATAATTTTGGTTACAAATAAAACTGTACTGTGTGATTAACAATTTACTGCAGCAGTAAAGAAAATATTAGCCTACTTTATTTGTTATTATATGTATATAATATTTTGTACTGAATTCAAATTTAAAGAAAACACAGAAACTTGAAACGGCTAAATATATGTGCAAAAATTCTCATGTTGACTTTTCCCTAGTACCAAGTCCAAGAAGGAATAGCGTAAAATACAATAATTGAATAATATCGCTAAATAGTTAATTGAACCAAGAAAAAATTACATAATCTCCTTTTTAGGCTCTCTGTGTACTGAGTATAGGCCCGCCTACCTATTTAATCAAAATGTGTCTATTATCAAACTTAGGCCTACCCATTGTTGAATAAGTTGCTTTGAATTTACCTTTTCACTTACTTTTTGTTCACACATTAACATCATTAAGTTGTCTAGTCTGTTGTCATCGGGCATTCTAGTCCGAAGTATGGACCTGACCAACTTCAGCTGGCTTAAAGACCTTTAATTTGAGGCCACTCCATAAGCAGCCGTGATTATGAAAACCCAAAACTTTTGGGCTTGATTGAGGCTTGACTTCTCACTTGTGGCTTGGTCAAGTACTTCTTGGAGGGTTGGGGCATTTCTTTTGTCTCATTCTTCTGAATTGCAAATGTCAAATAAAATTTCCATTTCACTTTTCAGCGGTAGAATTGTTTAAGGTTCAGGTTTGCTGCCCTGTGATGCCTGTTAAAATCTGCCTCAGCATCTATGCCAATCTTTGCAGAAAATGCAGTAGCACTGTCAATCAACTCATTTAAACCGTCTTCATCACTGCTGATACTGTGTAGGTTTTTTAAGTGCCTTCTATCACAGATATGCCGTCAATAACATTGAACTGCGGAGATTCTAAAGTTTCTGTAAGTCCTGATTTCATCTTAAACATTTTTCATGAAGTAAAATGTCACCATGATATCAAAAACTCTGATTTTTTGAAAAGGCCAAATGTTGTTGTTCTTGTTTTATAATCAAAGGTCTTGTCATCCTTTATTTCTTCCAGGAGCGCCAAGATTGCCTCCAAAGATTGGTTGAACGCTCTTGCTGCTGATGCCCGAGCAGTCCATCTGGTTTTTGACTACCGTAGTTCGTTATATCCTGATTATCGAAAGAAGGTGAGCGGCGCGGCGGCGGCGGCGGAGCGAGCGCGCGGCAGTAAAAACATTCTTATTCAAAACGCTGTAGAAAAGTAACAAACGCTGTTTAAAATTTGCAGTCGACTTTATTCCAATGGCCAATTAATTACGTTATCAGCACTGTTTTCAAATAATTATTTAAAGTACATCGTTTAGTTTATACTGTGAGTTATATTACTAAAAACACGATTTACGAATTAAAAAAGTCAATTCTTTGTGTTTGATTTATGATAACTCTGCTTTGAAGCATCGGGGAAAAAATTCTTATCGAGAAGCTTTAGTCGACTTTCTTGGGAACAATATATCAAAATTTGAGAGTCTTGTGATTAAAATTTACGTCGTTATTTATTTATTTCTAAAGTACCTGTTATCTCAGCTATTAAACTACTTTGATGAATGAAATTGAGTAAACAATGTCTTTGAATGATAAATAGGTTAATTCCGTCGCAGTTTTATGTTTTTATTAGAATGATTTCCTATAATCGATTAATATATAAACGATCGTATCACTGCGAGGCAGAGCGCAACAATGACTGTTGAAGTACAGTCTGGACCTAGTGGACCCATTTTATTTGCGCGCCTCTGCATGTCTCAGTTTTTCTCTTTTAAACAACGCCTGCTTCCAGATGTAGAATTAATTGCAAAAACAATGCCGATTTACCAATATTGAACAATAAGGAACTCTTCAGTTCCTCCGAACTGCATGTGCAGTGTGTGATGGAAGCATGTGCTCCGTTGTTGTTGGTCAGTTGCTGTACCTCGTCTGCATCGCGCTCCCCCGAGCAATGTTGATAATTAATTTCAATTATCAACTTATTACAGATTTATCTAGTAGTATTGAAGTAATTTATTAACTGAATGAATATTGATTGTGGAAACTATCTAATGTCATTTAAGGAAAAATGAAATGAAAATCTCAGTTAACAAAAGAGTTAACAGTCCTTTAGAAATAAATTAATAACGACATAAATATTAATCACAAGACTCAAATTTTGATATATTGTTCCCAAGAAAGTCAACTAAAGGTTCTCTATAGGAATTTTTCCCCCGATGCTTCTAAGCAGAGTTATCATAAATCAAACACAAAGAATTGACTTTTTTAATTTGTAAATCGTGTTTTTAGTAATGTAACTCACAGTATAAACTAAACGATATTCGTTAAAAATTATTTGAAAACAGTGCTCATAAGGTAATAAACTGATCATAAGAATAAAGTGGACTGCAAATTTTTAACAGCGTTTTTTACGTTTCTACAGCGTTATGAATAAGAATGTTTTTACTGCCGCGCGCTCGCTCCGCTGCCGCCGCGCCACTCACCTTCTTTCGATAATCAGGGTATAGTTGAACAGCTCGGTCAATGTTCTCTATTTTCTCTTTAAGATGCCTAAATCTCTTTGTGCTTGATGTAAAAGATACATACCAAATATACGTTTCAAATAATTGAAAAGTTCTTGTAGCCTACAAGTAAGGATTTGTTACAAGCATGTTCTAACATAGTGTTTGTTCTGTGATCCTGGCAGGGAACATATAGAACGTTGTGACCAAAACGTTCCGATATTCTCTTATGACAGCATAAAAATTGCTTTGAAATTTTCCAGACATAGAACTGGCATATTCATAAGACTGGAAGGCCATTTTTGACGTGTCAATGTTCAAACTGTTTAGGCTGGTTAAAATCAGTTCCGCCATCCCTTGACCTGTTTTGTCTGTGCATTCCACATTCTTTTCTAGCTTTTCATGTGCCTCGCCCGAATTATTCACTGTTCTTACAACAATTGACATAATATCTTTGTAAGACATGTTAGGGGTTGTGACAGCCATGACTGAGAAAAATGGGGCTTCATTTATTTCATCATCTACAAACTTCCGTATGTCATTTGCAACCAAATTGATCAGTTCATTTTGTGATTAAGGGCACTTTGTGATTAACCGGCCCTTCTTCCGGTCTGCCGGTTACATGATAAAGTCATGGCTGGTCTTGGCCTCTTATCATTGAACCAAGACTTGAGAACTGGGTTATGTCTGGAAACAAGGTTAACAATTTCAAAGAAGTTCCCTTCTTAAACAAATCGCCCTGGAATGCTAAGCCTTGTTTTCCAAGTGTTTTACAGAGTTTCCATGATTTGTTGGTTTGTTTCTCTAATTTATTCTCTGCTATTAAAATAGCCAATCATTTATTAATTTCACTCACCCCGATATTAATTCACTTTCCGGAAATCGGAATCGTACACTGCAAAATGATATTAATTGAACGAGAAAATTGATTGATTGTATCCATATTTTACCTCAGCTACTTTCATTCGTTTCACCCGGCGTCTGTGGAAGTGCAACCAAAAATTTTGTTGCTTATGGTTATTTTTAACAAGTTAGTTTTGTTCTAGATACATATTACCCAGAATTTTTAATAAACATTTTCCAACCACTATTTAATTTTTTTTTTAGAGAAACGATAGCAAGAGTCACTGGGGGAATGAAAGTCAAGGCGGACAGAGATGAAGCTTCTCCCTATGCCGCCATGTTAGCTGCTCAGGTTAGTATTTTATAGCAACCCTCACCGACCTTAAGTTTTTCAATAATCAGAAAGCAAAATATCCTCCAGTCAATTTATTGAACGAGTTTCAAACTCTGTTTATCAAACTATGTTTTTTTGTCTTATATTTCGGGTTTGAACTAGGGTGGGTGCACCAGTGAATCACCACCCCCCAGTTAGGGGTGTGCGAGTATTCGACCGGTTGAGCTTTTAGGTCAAGCTTTTCAATATTCGGCTCGACTCGACTTTTTTCGTAAAAGCTCGACACTCGAGCCGAGCTTTTGATAAGAGAGTTCTTATCGGAAAGATAATTATTGCGATCTATTTTTGGACACGTTAAACCGGAAGAGCGTTTCCCTCCCACGAAAAACAAGCAAAAACATTCCCTAGTGATAAGGAAAGGACATTGACAGGTAACAAGAAATATTATCTCCATTTAGACGGAAATCGGAGTTATATTTAGTTGAGCTTGGGGAATGCGAAATACAGTATTTAAGTCTATTGTTTTATCAAGGCTTATCTCTTAAACGGTATATGGTAAAGTTTCATTTTGGTCTCATTTGATTTATAAAAATAAGACAAAAAATATGAGCCGTCATTTAAGGTTGTATGACAAGAAGTTTGTATTTTTGCATTTTGTAGTAAGGATTCCTATCTCCTAATTAACTCACGCTCTCTGGCATAAGCACACACACACTGAGTCAGACATTAGCAAAAAACAGGGAAGGGGCTTGGAGTAAACAACCTCCCCCCCCCTGGCCACTGATAAGAGAGTAAGAGAGGTAACTGTTTCTTTCTTTCTCTCTATTCCGTCCTTATTTATTTGTGATCTTTCTTCATCTTAATTGTACATTATTTTCTTCACAAAAGTTTAGAAATGCAACTAATTTTAAAATTACAAAATTATTGTTGATCTTAAATATTATTTCATTCATATATTTATATTCTGAAATAATAAGCTTAGCCATGAATATTATGCCAAAATTGGGACTGCTATTTAATTTTTTATCATCTTTACTCAGTGAACATTAAAAAAATTAATCTTGTGTTTGACTAAGTGTAAATGTGTGATTTTTTTACTAGATATAACTATTTTAAAACCTTTCAACTACTCCTTTCTACTCTTGAAATTAAATTTTGTAGTACCTATATGTAACTAGTCTATAATATAATTTTAACTATTTATTTCAAAGTAAAGTATTGTGGGATTGGTTATTACTTAAATATAATGTAGATAAATGTAGTTTTCTTCATAAATTATTTGTTGAGCCAGTTTGATTAATTTTATGTAACATAATACAAAATACTGATGAACCTATCAGATAATTCATTTGTTTTGGAGATAAGCTTTCTATTTTTGAGCTGGCGGTCACTTAAGGTATGCAAACATTAGTCTATTGTATCTTTTAAAATTAAAATCAAGCTTCATAATTTCTTTTAATAATTTGGTGAGTGTTAAAAAGCTTGGCTCGAAAAAGCTCGAGCTCGAAAACTTTTGAAAAAACTGGGCTCGGCTCGGCTCGACTTCTAAAATCACTACTCGCACACCCCTACCCCCAGTGAATGACCGTTTTGCTTAAAAAGCCCAGTATTAAGCATATTCTTTGGGCTAGCTAATTACAACTAAGCGCAAAACCAGCCTTGGAATATTTTTCAACAATAATCTGCCATTGGTTAAAATTGTTGGAGTTGAAAATACTTTTTAAACATATTTAATGTTGAGTGTCCCACTATATCCGATTTCGATGCTTCCTGCTAAAGTGACTATCCCTACAAGGCTTACCTGGATTTACATTCATTCTATATTTGATGATAATTTCAAAAATGCATTGCAACTAAATAATATTTAACATACTATCCTACAATTTAAAATCAGCTTTATTGCTGTGCATGTTATGATTAATTATTACTGAGGGCGGTCATAAATTGGAACGTAACTAGGACAAAAACCAGAGACAGTGAATGACCAGGGAAAAACTTAGCGGTCATTCACTGGAACGAGATCGGTCATTTACTAGCTATGATCTCTATTCCCAGCTGAATTATTCTTATTCATTGTTGTCAGCTGATTTTTCAATTTTTATTCGTATAACGTATTTCTCCATAAAAAGACGATTTCATTTGTTTTTATTATTAGGTATCGATTCTTGATTAGTTGTGCTTTGAATAACCGCAAACTCGGTTGCAAAACTGACGAAGATAAAAATAAGCTTATAATTTATTATTCTGTTTTGCAAGCAAGAAAAACAGCCACTATTTCAACGAGAAGTAGGCCTATAATATGCCTCTATTTAGTTGTGGCGATTTTCTTGACAAAACGTACAAATGAACTTGAGTTTTGTTATGGTCCAGTTGTTTGATTCTGTAAACTGCGGATCAATTTTACCGGCAAAGATTCCCGTCTTTCTGAAAGGGATAACCGCGAGATCATTGACGTACGAAATATACAAGTATTGTATTTTTCAGTTTGTAATTATTATAACTGCAGCCTATTTCAGGAAATAGGTTTTTTTGTGTCGGCCAGATTTGGCTTAGAGAAAATGGAAGATAAGAAAGTGACAAAAAGTGGTCAGGTGTTCATGCGTATTGACTAGCGGCTCGACGAATGTCGATAAAAGCGTGGGTTATACTGAAGAACGTAGTTTGAAGTGATTTATTGATAACGCTGAACAATTATCTTTGTACCGAAGATTTTAAATTGTGTTTGAAATTATTTTGGAGTAGTACCTCACATTATGTTTTCTTTACTGTTTGTTTTTCTGCATGATTAGTTAATTAAACTTATACTCAGGTAGTTGGCTTACTATTCTACTCAAAATGAAAACCCACTTTTCGCCCGCCCCTAAAAGATTTATTAAACGTATAATTTAAAGGCGTCCGATTCATAAAATAATTTTTGAACCGGCATAGCATTGGTTAGACTTTGATTGTGATTTTTGCCGTAATTTGCCATCACTTATTATTAGTAAAAACAGTAATGGCAAATAAATGTGCGCAAAAATCAAAATCAAACACGCAGTCACCAACAATGAATTCCAAACAAAAAATTGGCTTGACTTTTGTTTTTTATCTGTACGTGACCTTGTCACCTGCCGTGTGTACGGCATGACGACTCGCAGAATGAGTACATTTAGTGTAACAAAATTAAATATTTGATAGACCAGCAAATTTTATCTTCAGAAGTTATTCATTGTCACAAAATTGGGTTTTACCTTTTCAATATCAACTTCAAGTGGTGTTTAGTTCAACTTTGGTTAGAATTGGGAAATCAGTACAAAATCGGGTGCGAGAGTCAACATCTAATATCAATTTTGTTTTGTTGTCTTTCTGGTTACCGAAGTTTTTTGTCTTACTTCCTTTCACCCTTTCTTCCTTCCTTTCTCCTCCCCCCACCCCCACCACACGGATGGCGCATAATATAGTGCACATAGCAGGTTGTATTGGTAACCACGTGTTGTCATTGCGTCGGGCCAATTAGCGACTGCCACTGCCACTGCGTTGTGAAACGTGAATTCGGGCGGACAGCAATGTGGAGCAAGACAGGCCGATAGTCGGCGCGTGCGTACCTTTACTTTGCCAAGTTTTCTAACGATATCCATATTTTTGCATCTTCCTCCACTTATCTAATTTATATGGTTCATACTTCTGCTACCTTTTAAGTATCGAATACGATAAGGAAGTAATTGAATAATTATCTGTTTTGTGTCATACAACGTACGGTACGTTACAAAATGCATTTGGATTACATTTACGTGGTTTTGAAAAAACTTTTGAGAACTATTTATTTTCAAGTATTTTTTAACCGTTCTATGGCGAACAGTCTGCTGCCGCATGAGTAGAGGATCAATGCTGATTTGCCGTCTACCATGCATGTTTTATTGCCTTGTATTTGCGTGTTCTGACTCATTTTGATTTAGGCCTACTTCTAGTTGAATTGTTGAATACCGCCTACTATAAAATATTGCCGGCCGTTGTTGTTGCCGGCCTTTGGTTCCGTGATTGGGTTAACCGTGACTCCTCAGCGAGTCACTGAAATTTAAAAATGCAAATTATGAAAATGTGGTTTATTTCGTGTATGCTCAAGCATCATCTATTACCCAGCGTAAAATACGTGATTTCGGCGTAAACTATACGGGAATTATAGCCTGATTTCGATAACACCCTGATTGTACAAGCGGCCGGTGGAAACTCATCTTGCCTCTTGCGTTTAAACCTTTTTAAACTCTATTAATTATCAGGCTATTCTATTTTTTCCACAAGGTTGATGGATTTTAATAATAATATAGAATAACTGTAAGACATTGTTTACTCTGTTGTCACCAATTGGGACGACTATTATGGAGTTATAATATGCCACCGGCAGGGGCGAACCCAGGATTCAATTTCGGGAGGGGGGATATCCTATAAGAAGGGGGAAGGGGGGATTTAGGTATTCACAAACACCTGTACTAATGTGATGATAGAAAAATAAGGTCGTCGTGGTAGACGAATATCGTCGTCGCGGTAGATAAAATCGTTGTCACAGTAAGCGAATATAGTCGTCGCGGTATACGAATATCGTCGTTTTGGTAAACGCCACGGTAGCCGAGTATCACGTCGCGGTAGACACATAATATATCGTTGTCATGTCGCAGTAGACGGAAATTGTCTTCGCGTCGCGGAAGGCAAAAATCGTCTTCGCGCCGCGGTAAACGAAATTCTTCGCGTCGCGGGAAAAGAAAATCGTCTTCCCGTTACGGTATACGAAAAGCGTCTTCGCGTCGCGGTAGATAAAAATCGTAGTCGCGTCGTGATAGCCGAAAATGGTTGTCTTTTCGTTCAAAATTTCTGTTCTTCAAAATTTGGGGGCATATATCCTCTTTATCCCCCCCTGGGTTTGCCCCTGCCACCGGGAATACGGCCGAAAATGCCCATGAAAATCGGGAAAAACCGGGAATGGAAAAATTCTTTTGAAGTGGCCACCCTGTCTACTCACATCGGCCTAGTCACTGATCAAATAAGGAAAAGAACAAAAAATTGAGAGGCCAAATAGTGAACAAATTTAGGTTGCATTGAAAAAGGAATTTTTCAGTTGCAAATCCTGAAATTGATTTAGGCCTAATAAGCTTATTCAATTAAATACTACCTATACTTAAGGGGAATCAATAAATTTCTAAATTCTTAACAGATAATTAATTAGTTGTTGTACCTTTGCATACTTCAATAATTGACATTTGGCCTATATTGGAAACAATATATCACAATAATCAACAACTCAAGCATATCAAGGCAAACCTTACCTTACACATAAGCATAATATGGTAGTTCACTATCCGCACACCTCTAGTTTTCAGTAAAATAAAACTGAGTGAATGATTTATTTAAATTTATATTTGCAATAATTTTCCCAATAATGTTCTTTAGATTAACTAATACGGTACACTCCCAATTATCCGAGGTCGTCGGGACCAAGGCTGCCTCGGATAATAAAAGATGTGACACAGATAACACTGTGCTTTTAAATAAAGTCTGAGTAAAATTGAAGTACATAAATGTTTATTCGATATTCAAAAGTTCTTGTCTTCTGACTTCTTGTTTTGAATGATGATGTTAAAGAATGGATACCGTTTTACCTCTGAGTGCGTAAACTGTAAAATCCAAAAGAGCTTTCATTCAATCATCAGGCGCAGGGGGACCATATTGAGTATTCAGTAGACATTTTTAGTACAACAAACTTTATTATAGATTACAAAAAATTATTTAAAAGAGAGAGATTTGGGATCTTCCTGTTCTTCTAGGCTTCATCTAACTTGCCACTTCAATAATTCATTGTTGGACACATGCAAAATTTGAATTTAACAACAACAAAAGAGAACAAAATCAATGCCATCTGTTTTTGGTACAAACAAAAAATACTATATAAAATTAACCCAACACCAGTAACAATTCTTTCTAAGCAGACTACAAGTTTGCGCCAAGCTAGCTAGCGGGAAATTGATAAACTTGCAATAGTGTCATGGCTGACCTTGAGGCATATTCACGTTCGCCTGTTGCCCTACTGAACAACTAAGATAAAAAAAGGAATTTTAGACATAGGAAAAGCCATGCGTAGGGTTTTGTGCGTGATAGCGGTAATTCAAATTCTACTACGTAACATAGTGATGACAAGCAAGACAACGACATTTATTTGCATCTTTTGTTGACCAGTTCAACATAACCAAACTTGAGGACGATACGTCCTGATCGCGAGCACTTTTCGTGGAAATTATCACCGGTTGGTGACGTCGGTAACTGTGACGGAGGTAACGTTTTTGACGATTTCGGCAATACCGCCGTCACCGAATGCTACCAAATGTTACCGCTATCATGTCATCGCTATCGCTAAATGTTAGGTCTTATAATGAATTAATTATTTTTCCAACCGTTGTAAATGAACCAACCGGGGTAATTTTATCGGAAATATCACTATTGGGATCCATTTAGGAACATAGTAGAGCATCCTTTCACCAGAAAACAAACGAGAACAATATTCCATCCACTGATAAGAGAAAAGGATGTTGACAGGTTAGAAGAAATATTGTAAACCAGACAGAAATTAGACAATTTCAGCGATATTTAGCTTCTTGAAGAGTCATGAAAACTGCATGAAAATCTTTGGTTAACTCTTGAACATTACAGTTTTCATTCACATCTCATTTGAATTGTAAAAATAGACAAAAAACATGAGACATCATTTTTGTTGTGGTGGGGTGCAGTGAATAGTAATGATTTTGACATACTGTATTAGGGACTGTTATCTTATCTTAATTATGTTGCACATGCAAGCTCAGGGTCAGAATGGAACAATAGACAATGGGCAGGGGGGTGGAGTTTGTTGACAAAAACATCCTCCCCGTCTTCTGACTGAGAGGGATAGCTTTGCCCCTTTCTCTCTCTCTCTTTCTCTCTTGCTCTTGCTTTGTTTTTTTTCGCTTTGAAAGTTTTTCTAAACAATTAATTTAAGAAAGAAAATAAAACTCAAGTTGATCAATGAATTCTTGACGGTATGTGTTTTTTGTGATGGTTGTTTCAATGTTATTCAAGTTTTGGCTACTCATCACTTTAATTACAAATAAAAAACAAGAAATTGTTTTAAATTGGAATATATTTCGGCTTCTTTTTATCTGAAGCCATCTTCAGCCATAGTAAATAAACAAACGTTTGACAATCATTTAGTCAAAAATCACATGTTTCAAAAAATAAATTTAAAATTCTTACCACTAATTTAATATTAAATAATAGTTATATATGTAAATGTGCTTAAATTACTGAAATTTTGTTAAGTTGTAAATTTAACCTAGATATTGATTATTTTTGACTTTTTGAAATTATCTGCAACTTCTTTAGTAATAAGAGGAATGAACATAGGTGGAATGGTGGCACTTGGTTGGGATATACAATTTCTATCCGTCACCATGCATGCAGCTTCTTTAAGTATTCTGCTCTTTTGTTTGTTTGCCCGTAGTAGTTAGTAAGCACAAAAACTACTACGGGCAAACATCAAGACCAGTAAGAATCAGAATAAAAGAGCATAAGAACAGCATAAACAAACAGCTCCAAAACTACTCCAAACTCAGTGAACATATACATGAAGAGGGACATAGAGTAAAATGGTCAGAAGCAAAAATAGTATTCCAAGAAAACAATTATAAGAGCAGAATACTTAAAGAAGCTGCATGCATGGTGACGGATAGAAATTGTATATCCCAACCAAGTGCCACCATTCCACCTATGTTCATTCCTCTTATTACTAAAGAAGTTGCAGATAATTTCAAAAAGTCAAAAATAATCAATATCTAGGTTAAATTTACAACTTAACAAAATTTCAGTAATTTAAGCACATTTACATATATAACTATTATTTAATATTAAATTAGTGGTAAGAATTTTAAATTTATTTTTTGAAACATGTGATTTTTGACTAAATGATTGTCAAACGTTTGTTTATTTACTATGGCTGAAGATGGCTTCAGATAAAAAGAAGCCGAAATATATTCCAATTTAAAACAATTTCTTGTTTTTTATTTGTAATTAAAGTGATGAGTAGCCAAAACTTGAATAACATTGATCAATGAAATACTAAGTCATACTTAAAAAATGATAACTGTTATTCTCGGGTGTAATAAATGCAATTCAAACAAAAATAAATCAAGTTAAATGCCTTTGGCTTGCGTTTAGGCGTGTCGACAGTCAAGGTCATTCCTCACCCTCCCCTCCTCTCAACACACACTTTGTTGATTGAGCTGTTGTAACTTCGTCGCAACTCAGTTTAGAAACAAACAAAACATTGTACGCAATGCACAGTATCTATTATTTAACTTTTAATGATTTTGCATCACCATACCACATGTTTTATAATAGTCGACGCTTTTGAAGACATGATTACTTGGTATTGAATGTTTTATCATTGAATTAATAAAATAAATTAAACCTTTTGCTGGCACGGTTAATCCGCAACCTGATAAACCCGCCCTCGGTTAATCGGGAGTTGACTGAAAAAGTTCACATAAACTAAGGTCCTAAAGTGCTTAGTTTTATGTCTGTGTCTGTTTGTATATACTTTTATTTTATTAACACCTTAACTTCTAAGTTACAATATTCTTGTTTCAATTTTATTATGCTTATTTTTTATCTTTATGAGTTTTTGTCTATGTCTTGAAAGTAAAAGTTTATGAGCTTTTACTACACACTTAAAAAGATTTAAATAACTACAGTAAACTCCTGATTATCCGCGGAATTGGGTGGCGCGACTACCGCGGATAACGAAAATCGCGGATAATCTGCAAGTGTTGAAAATGGGAGAGAATAAAAGAGAAAAACAATTTCAACTTTAAAAATCTGTTTATTTAATAGGGGCGAACCCAGATTTAATTTCGGGGGGGGGGATATCCTATGACGTCGCAGTAGGCGAGTAGCGTCACAATAGACAATTATGGACGTCGCGGTAAACGAATATCGTCGTTGTGGTAAACGAATATCGTCGTTGTGGTATAAAAATATCATTGTTGCGGTAGACACATATTGTTGTCACGTCGCAGTAGACGAGTATCGTTGCCACGGTAGAAAAAATATCGTCGTCGGGTTATGCGAATATGGACGTCGCGGCAGGCAAAGTTTGTCGATGCGCTAGACGAGTATCGTCGTTGTGGTAGACGCCGCGATAGATGAATATTGTCGTCGCGGTAGACGAATATCATTGTTGCAATAGATAAATATTGTTGTCACATCGCAGTTAACAAATATCGTCTTCGCGTTAATGGTAGACGGAGAAAGCCTGCGCGCGTTTTGTACGCAAAAACTTGTCAGTTCAGTCTAATTTTTTTATAAGTACGTATTTTCTCGCTTTTCGTAGCAAGCGCGGATAATCCGCTCGCGGATAATCGGGAGTTTACTGTAACAGATGATAATTGATAATACTAATTTTTTGTAATGTTCATTCACCAACAGCCTAAATTAATTGGAAAGACTAATAAAACATAAATAAAAAAATGTCCCTTACACATGGTCATTCAATTTCTATTTTTAAAATTGCCACTAAATTTGTTTTTTGTTTAGTGAATTTTGGTTTTAAGCCCACATCACACTATTTTATAAAAGATCTTTTGTTAAAGATTTGATTTTACCAATCAAAGTCAAAGTTTTTGTTTAGAAAATTAGCTGGTTTGAATTTTGACTGTTCAAATAAATCTTTATAAAAGATCTTTTATAAAATATTTGATACAGTAGAACCCCTCATATCCGGCCTCGGATTTACCGGTCCTCGGTTTATCCGGCCGCTTCCTAGAAGTAAGTATTAAAATATATTTCCCACGGCTTATGTACGCGTAGACGCACGCGATAACTCGTCGCGATTTGAATGCTCTTACGATACATCTGTTTACATTGTATTTTAATGAAAATAACTTAGTTGAGGTAGTAAACTATAAGCTGAAAATTAATGACTTTTTAAAACCTAATAATTTTTAAAGCCGATTTATTGTAAGACATTTTTTACAGTCATCTTTATTTAACATCAATATGAGTTTTCTTTATTCATAATGTACCACAATTATAATGAAGCCTACAGAACTGTACTGCAGCGAATATGTTTGTGAACTATTATTCCGTAATTTAATTTTGTTTTACAGTAAATAATTTTCTATTGGTCTTACAAAGTGTGTGATTTAATAACCCTAAAGACGAGT
Source organism: Flexamia atlantica (assembly GCA_035578135.1). Taxonomy (NCBI): domain Eukaryota; kingdom Metazoa; phylum Arthropoda; class Insecta; order Hemiptera; family Cicadellidae; genus Flexamia; species Flexamia atlantica. The sequence continues at coordinate 87,884,771 of JAQJVK010000001.1, forward strand.
ATTTTACACTACTTAAGACTTTATTTGTCAGTTATGTAAGATAAATTTGGTGCAAATAGCCGTAATTCTAGTAGGTTGGTTTATCCGGCCAAATCGTTATCCGGCCAAGGCTCGGTCCCGAGGTGGCCGGATATGAGGGGTTCTACTGTAGTGTAATGCGGACCTAATGAAGGCATAGAGTTTCCTTTCATACTGATTTCTCCAAATTGATGTTCAATTTTTAAAATATGAAAATTATAAACAATCAACTGACTCTTTGTTTGAAATTCATTGTTGGTGATGGTGATTTTATATTTTGATTAGGATTTTTGCGGACATTTGCCATCACTGATTAGTAAAAAAAAGTGTGAAACTTGTTCTTTTTACTAATCAGTGATGGCAAATGTCCACAAAAATCCTAATCAAAATAATCAACTGACGTTAAAATTTCCTAACAGCTCTTGCTGAGTGCATTTAATCGAGGTCTACACTGATATGTTTCAACAAAATTACTTACAACTGTCTGGTATTACTTGTCTATACCCACATTATTATTACTTGTCTATACCCACATCATTACTACATGTCTATACCACATTTAGATTATTAGCGAATTTCCTTAAAGGAATAAGCTATTACGGTAGTACTCATGGTAAGACCTAAGTCCGAGACCATGTTAACTTTTCATTTTGGGGTTCCCAGAAGCAAAAAACACCATTCGTTCGAATTTTTATGTATATATATATATGTCTGTTAACACGATAGCGGCCGTAAATATGGTCCGATCTTAATGAAATTTGGTACAGACGTGTAAAGTGGTAATCACTTGGACGAGTTCGTGAACCAGCCCAATCGGACCACCGGAAGGGGGGGTAAAGGAGGATAAACCCCCCCAAAATCGGGTTTTTGAGTTTTTTACATAGAAAAATAAAATTTATCGAATTTTTGTTGGCACCATTGAATTCAGCTCAAAAAAAAACAAACAATTTAGTATTTTGAATTACTGCTCTATGTCCATTGGTTACCGAGATATTGAAAGTGGTAAACACAGTACGTTGTCTCAATGTTAACCTTATGGGAAATAAGAAAAAGTCTATTTCGCTTATTTCTCAACATATCTTGATAAAACTTGGTAAATGGCTTCTTATAGTTCAGTTCTACTAAATATTGAATTAAAACCAACCAGTTTAAACATACCTGTAGCAGCAAACTTGCATACTCATTCCCCATGTTATTCTTATGGAGCTTACCAAAACATGTCAAATTGCTATGTTGGATTGAAATATGTTGTTTTGCACTTGTAATTCGCTGAGTATGCAGGTCTGCTGCAACGGGGGCATATATACACATATATATATATATATTTGTCTGTTAGCACGATAGCGGCCGTAAAAATAGTCCAATCTTAATGAAAATTGGTACAGACGTGTTAAGTGGTAATCACTTGGACGAGTTTGTGAACCAGTCCGATCGGATCACCGGAAGAGGGGGTGAAGGGGGATAAACCCCCTCAGAAATCGGGTTTTTGAGTTTTTTACATAGAAAAATAAAATTTATCGAATTTTTGTTGGCACCATTGAATTCAGCTCAAAAAAACAAACAATTTAGTATCTTGAATTACTGCTCTATGTCCATTGGTTACCGAGATATTGAATGGGGTAAACACAGTACGTTGTCCCAATGTTAACCTTATAGGAAATAAATAAAATTCTATATCTCAGTTATTTCTCAACATATCTTGATAAAATTTGGTAAATAGCTTCTTCTAGTTCAGATCTACTAAATATTGAATTACAACCACCCAGTTTTAATATACCTGTAGCAGCAAACCTGCATACTCATTCCCTATGTTATTCTGATGGAGCTTACCAAAACATATCAAATCTCGCTATGTTGGATTGAAAGATGTCGTTTTGCATTTGAAATTCGCTGAGTATGCAGGTCTGCTGCAACGGGGGGTATTTTTATGGTATGCTATGATGGAAGTAACAGTGGTGTGACAGGAGGAACATCTATGTAGTGGGGTGTGACAGAGGTAACCCTTGTGATGGAAGGTAACAAACAAATTTATTTGGTGGTAATGAAATATCACATTGAATTGTTTATTGTTAGGATCTTGTTGAAATAGTTATTTGTGTGTTGAGTGAGTAAAGTACAACATTGTCTCACAAGTGAAAACATTGGCGTTCAAGCTTGCGGGGGCGACAATTTTCACGAGGGAGACAATGTGCTTTACCCTCGAAATACACACATCATTTTTCCTTCACCTGCAATAATCGATATCCTGACCATAAATATTTATTTTATTAACTTAGTAAGTAATAAAAAGTATCCATCTTGTTTTTGCATTCAATTTGACAGGTTAACCAACAACTGGTGCACTCACAAGCTGATGATTTCCAGGCTGTCATTACTTGAGCATGTTTTTTCTGACATTTAATGTGATGATTGCATTGTAGGATGTTGCAGAGAAATGCAAGAGTCTGGGGATCACTGCTCTGCATATCAAGCTGAGAGCGACCGGAGGCAACAAGACCAAGACCCCTGGTCCTGGGGCCCAGTCTGCCCTGCGAGCGCTGGCTCGTTCCAACATGAAGATCGGCCGCATCGAAGATGTCACACCCATTCCCTCAGACTCCACCAGAAGGAAGGGTGGTCGACGTGGTAGGAGGCTGTAATTGCCAAAAAACCTTGTTTTGTTTTATTACACCTTTAACAAATAAAGACTTGGTAAATTACAGTGTGTCGACTTTCCTTCTTATCCAGTGGTATTACACCCAAAGCTGGTAAGTTGTTGCTATCGTTATTTTTACAGTGAGTTCTATTTTGTATTTTTCCCATTAAGTTCACTTTTTATATTTTTAGTTTATGTACCCACTAAAACTGGTTTGATCAGCACAGTTAAGGTTTCAGTTATTGAGTAATCAATGGGGGTTTTGCTAAGTGTATGTTAGGACGTTAGGACTTTTACAATACTTCTCCAAAGGAAAAAATTAATTAAAAAGTACAGTTTGACTCATGTGACATTTTATATAATCTAGTCCAGTCAACCATCAGATACCCTTTTTTGGAAAACAAAATAAATTACAAAATATGCCTAAAACACGCTCTACGCGGCGTCATTTAACGCCTGCGGTTTTAAAAATTAAATTTAATTTAATATACTATTTCAAACAAAGTCATAGCCAGGAAATTTTTTCAGGGGGGTTGGACAGGGCCGGCGGGTGAATTTCCGGCTCGGCAAAAGTGGTGACCTTTTTTTTTCTCGCGTGTGTACTTTTCGCCGTCTTTCACGTCATTTTGGCCACTTTTGAACTCTTACCGGACCCCTCTATGTTTACTCGGGGGTTTTTGGGGGGGTTTTAGTCCCCATTTACTACGTTTTCAATGCTATTTCTACTATTTCGGGGGGGGGGTTCTGACCCCCTAACCCCCCCATTGGCTACGCCCTTGATTTCAAAGATATCAAGATGTAGAATGTTTATTGCGCATCCAAAATCGTTCTTATTTGCGCATTCTGAAGATACATATCTTTTTAATGAGTTAGCATAAACGATTTTGGAGAAGCAATAAACACTCTACAACTCTTGAACTTTACAATGGTATTTCCAAAAAAAGATTGTTTTTAGAATTGAAGACGCTAAATGACCCCGCGTTTACCCCTGCGCCGCTTTACACGGCGAAATGTGCACAAATTTAACATGGGCTCTTATGGAGCCGAAGTTCCAAAAGTCGCCGCTAGTGTCGCAGAAAAACAAAAACTGCTGTAGGTAGGGAACCCTCTTAACCCGGCAGTGGGCACTGAATTGAAAAAGCGAATTCATAAATCACGCGTGAATGTGGTCATTCTGACCGGATATAATAAAACAGCCATATTTCAGTAAGAATTACACTCTAATTGTATTAAACCGTAAAATCATTATAATATATTGAATATCTGACCTTTTAAATGTGATAGTAATACATAAAATGGCAGAGGTTTTATGCCCGGTCAGAATGACCTAGTATAATAAAACAGACATATTTCAGGAAGAATTATATTTTAATTAGATAAATTCGTAAAAACATTTTAATATATTGAATATCTGACCTTTTAAATATGCTTAAAAATGCATACATAAAATGCTGTCTGTCAAACACTGTCTTATTGACCAGTACTTTCAAAAAACAAGGAGACGCACAGTGTCAAATCGACTAGTACTCGACAAAAACTGCCATTGGACTGGCAGGAGGGAGGGGGTGGGGGATAGTGGAAAAAAGGTCATGGCGCTCCTGGAATGAGGTACATGAGGTACAGTTATGGCTGACACTGACGACACCCAACAAATACATTTTTTCGCAAAAAAGTACCGACCTGGTCATTTTAAAATACCTTCATCGAAGCAGACCTGCATACTCATAGAATTTAAAAATCGTAAAAATTTCAATCCATCATGAGCACGTAGACACGTTAGTATAATCTCCATAAGAATAACATGGCGAATGATCATGCAGGTTTGTTGCAACAGGTATGTAAAAATTAGGTGGTTTATATTTAGTGTCCATTAGGTCTGAACTACTGGAAGTATTATCAAGATTTAAGAAATAAAGAGGATAACAAATTTTATTTCTCATAAGGAAAACTTGGGGAATGAGTTGTTAGATTTACTGCCATAACAATTAAATACCCCGTTGTAGCAGATCTGCATACTCAGCGAATTCCAATATTTTAATAACGGTGAAAGATCGCACCATTTTTATAGCTGCTGTCTTGTTAACAGACATCTGGTTTCCCACGATAGCCCTCCAGCCCCCTGACATTCTTCTACATTTTTCAAATATCAAGTAATCACTACCCTCAACAATGCTGGGTGGTTAAAATTTCATTTTGAATGGGTACTCAATTTCAGCTGCCATATTGGATCCAAATTTTTTTCATATATAAAAGTGGTGTTGTGAACATTATTTCAAACTACAATTTTTCACTGATTACTATGCCGCAATCCTTTTAGCGAATTTCTCTCATAGAGAAGAAGCTATTACTGTAGGTCTCATGGCCCGAGACCATGATAACTTTTTGGTTTGAGGTCTCCAGATGCCAAAAACACCATTCGTTCATTTTCATATATTATATATATACATCTAAATATGTGTCTTTAAGCACAATAACTCCCGTAAAAATGGTCCGATCTGAATGAAATTTGGCACAGACATGTAAAGTAGTAATTATTTGGGCTAGTTCGAAAACCAGCCCGATCGGACTATCAGAAGGGGGGGAGGATAAACCCCTCTAAAAGTGGGTTTTTGGGATTTTTAAAATATAAAAAAGAAAATCATCTAATTCTGGTCTAGACCATTGAATTCTGATTGAAAAAAATTACTATTTTTAATTATTGTTCTATATCCACTGGCTACAGAGATTTTACAAGTGTTAAACACAGTACACTGTATGTTGTTAGGCCCGGTGACAGGATTTTCGGGCCCCTGTGCAATGGAGCAGCTCGGGCCCATGACGACCTTTTTAGCGAATTTCCCCTATAGGGAAGAAGCTATTACCGTAGGTCTCATGGTAAGACCTAAGCGCGGGACCATCATAACTTTTCGTTTTGGTGCCCCCAGATACCAAAAACACCATTCGTTCAAATTTGTATATATATATATGTGTCTGTAAGCACGATAGCGCTCGCAAAAATGGTCCGATCGGAATGAAATTTGGCATAGGCGTGTAAAGTAGTAATTATTCGGATGAGTTCGAAAACCAGCCCGATCGGACCACTGGAAGGGGGGTAAAGGGGGATAAACCCCCCCAAAAATGAGTTTTTTGGGGTTCTCACATATAAAAATAAAAATTATCCAATTTTAGTTAGCACCATTGAATTCAGCTCAAAAAAACAAAAAATTTAGTATTTTGAATCATTGCTCTATGTCCATTGGTTACCGAAATATTCCAAGTGGTAAACACAGTACGTTGTCCCAATGTTAACCTTATGGGAATAAAATTCTATACCTTGCTTATTTCTCAATATATCTTGATAAAACTTGGTTTGTGGCTTCATCTAGATAAGATCTAAAATGCATTTTAGTCTATAACCTTCGCAGTTTCCATTTTTATGGCAGCAAACCTGCATACTCATTCCCCATGTTATCCTTATGGGAAATAAAAAATTCTATATCTTCCTTATTTTTTGACATATCTTGATAAAAGTTGGTATATGGTTTCTCCTAGTTCAGATCTACGAAATATTGAATTAAAACCACCCAGTTTTAACAGACCTGTTGCAGCAAACCTGCATACCATTCTCCATATTATTCTTATGGAGCTTACAAAAACATATTAAATTTCAATACCTTAAATTGAAATATGTTCTTTTGCATTTGAAATTCGCTGAGTATGCAGGTCTGCTGCAACGGGGGTATTTTACTAATCAAATGTGTTTTCGGGCCCTCTTATAGCGAATTTCCCCTATAGGGAAGAAGCTATTACCGTAGGTCTCATGGTAAGACCTAAGTCCGAGACCATGATAACTTTTCTTTTTGGGGCCCCCAGAAGCAATAAACACTATTCGTTCAAATTTGTATATATATATCTATATATATATGTGTCTGTAAGCACGATAGCGCTTGCAAAAATGGTCCGATCGGAATGAAATTTGGCACAGGGGTGTAAAGTAGTAATTATTCGTATGAGTTCGAAAACCAGCCCTATCGGACCACTGGAAGGGGGGTAAAGGGGGATAAACCCCCACAAAAATGGGTTTTTTGGGGTTTTCACATAGAAAAATAAAAATAATCCAATTTTGGTTAGCACCATTGAATTCGGCTCAAAAAACAAACAATTTTATACTTTCAACCATTGCTCTATGCCCATTGGTTACCGAGATACTGAAAGTGGTAAACACAGTACGTTGTCCCAATGTTAACCTTATGGGGAATAAGTAAAATTCTATATCTCGCTTATTTCTCAACATATCTTAATAAAACTTGGTTTATGGCTTCATCTAGATGAGATTTAATGTATTAGCAAATTTCTCCTATAGGGAAGAAGCTATTACCGTAGGTCTCATGGTAAGACTTAAGCCTGGGACCATCATAACTTTTCATTTTGGTGCCCCCAGATACCAAAAACACCATTCGTTCAAATTTGTAGATATATAATCTATATATATATATGTGTCTGTAAGCACGATAGCGCTCGCAAAAATGGTCCGATCGGAATGAAATTTGGCACAGGCGTGTAAAGTAGTAATTATTTTAGTCTAAAATCACCGCAATTTCCATTTTTGTGGCGGCAAACCTGCATACTCAATCCCCATGTTATCCTTATGGGCAATAAAAAAAACCATATCTTCATTATTTCTGAACATATCTTGATAAAAATTGGTGTATGGCTTCTTCTAGATAAGATATAATAAATATTGAAATTAAACTATCTATCACGCCTGTAGCAGCAAACCTGCATACTCATTCCCCATGTTATTCTTATAGAGATTATGAAAACGTGTCATTATCTCACTACATTGGATGGAAGTATTTTTTGACAATTGAAATTCGCTGAGTATGCAGGTCTGCTGCAACGGGGGTATTTGACTTATTTCGTGTGATTCCGGGCCCCTATGCATTTGCCCCCCTGCCTCCCCCCCCTGTCGCCGGCCCTGTATGTTGTCTCAATGTTAACCTTATGGGAAATAACAAAATTTCTATATCTCGCTTTTCTCGATATGTCTGAATAAAACTTGGTAGGCCTATATTATGGCTTCATGTAGTTGAGATCTACTGGGTTATTGCAAAAATCTCTCAATTTCATATTTTCATGGCAGCAAACCTGCATACTGACATCCCATATTATTCTTATTGGAGAAAATTGTTGTATGCTCATTTTAGGATTAAATTTGATTTTACTTGATTTGAGTCTCCTTTTAAATGATTTACAGAGTGTTTTTTTTTTAACGCAACCCAAAACTTTTTTATCAGTGAAGGATTATTCCCGCCCAAGATCCTCGAATTTGACCCCACTAGATTATTTTCTTAGGGGATACATAAAAAGTAAGGCCTATGAAAACAATTCACAGGATATTTGGCACATCAAACAAACATAATAAATTTGATACAAGAAATTCTAAGAGGTACTTTGCAAAATGTGTTCAGAAATGTGATGGAGAGAGCACAACTTTGTATTAATGTCAATGGCGGATTGTTTGAACACATAATGTAAGCTAAATGAGATTAAAATTAAATAATAGGTTGTATAAAATGTAAACATTATCAAAACAATACAGTACTCATTTCATCTTTATACAGGGTGTTGATAAAAACCCCTTCAGGACTTCGGGATATGGTTACGTACACCAAAACCAAGAAAAATGTTCCTATAAACTTGGGTCCTAAAATGCTCGGTTATCCGTCTGTCAGTCTGTATGTGTTTTTAACATGATTTTGCATAACTTTGGAACTACAAAAGATACCAACTTCAAACTTAGTAGTTATATGCTGACTGTTAGGACCTATTTTGGTGCAGAGTATCAAGTTTCTACTTTGTACCATTTCAAAATGGCAGCCATTTTTATATTTTAAAACTTTATATCTTAAAAACAGTACATTTTTCAAAATTTGGGCAAGAGACAAAAAAGTAGCAAAATTTTATTTCCTACAAAACCATATAAAGGTTATTAAGATCGAACAATAATTAACGGATTTATTGTAATTTTTCCAACAGAATGCATGCTTGTTTTATGGTAGCTGTTGCAAATTTACTTGAATTCGGTTAGCAAAATTGCAATAACTCCGTAGTTCGATCTTGACAATCTTTATATGGTCTTGTAGGAAATAAAATTTTGCAACTTTTTGTCTCCTGGCCAATTTTTACGGCCTTTAAGATACTAAGTTACGGTTGTTACGGCCTTACTTTACGGTTTTTAAGATATTAAGTTTTAAAATATAAAAATGGCTGCCATTTTGAAAGGTACAAAGTAGAAACTTGATACTCCACACCAAAATAGGTTCTAATAGTCAGCATATAACTACTAAGTTTAAAGTTGATATCTTTAGTTGTTCCGAAGTTATGCAAAATCATGTTAAAAACACATACAGACTGACAGACGGATAACCGAGCATTTTAAGACCCATGTTTATAGGAACTTTTTTCTTAGTTATATCCCGAAGTCCTGGAGGGTTTTTTATCAACACCCTGGATAATATGCATTATCAAATCTTAAAAATGGGTTGCGGTTCAATCTTAAAAAAAAACACCCTGTATCTAAGCATTTGAAATTCGCTGAATATGCAAGTCTGCTGCAAAGGGGTATTTTTTAATACCGGTTTCTCAGATGTTCTCATGATGTGACAAATCTTTAGTAATTTATTTATGGACCATTTTATCATCTATTTATCTACATATTATTAAACCAAATTCTGTGATTTTGTCCAGTCCAGAGCATATCGATCCCCAGAAATAAATATTTCTATACTTATTTGGTATCAAATTAAAACTGTTACTCTCTAGATGTGCCTTTTGCGTGTTTGGAAACTTCAGCAAAAGTGCTACAATCTGTTGTAAGACATGTACTTTTTCCAATCAACAATTTTTTTTACAGTAGAGTCCCGCAAACCCAGACTTCGATAACCCTGAATTCTGGATAACTCGGAAAGCCTACCAGAGCAATAAAGTGCATTGAGATTCAAGGCCAGAGCACGGTGTAACACATTTAAAACAGTTTTAGTTTTTCTTTAAGTTTTTTTGTAACTAATATAGTTTTTATATTTTTTACTATGCAATAAATAAATGATTTACTATAGAAATAACAGAAACTATTCTTATTTTTTCTTAATTTTACTCATTTCCTGATAACTCGGAATTTTCACAAGCCCGGACACCGTTCGGTCCACATTAGTCCGGGTTTGTGGGACTCTACTGCATAACAAAAGAGATGGTCAAGATTTGAAATAGTTCAGAGTTTTTCCAAAGAATGCAGGGCTAGCAAATTTCAGTTAATATCCATCCACATTGATTTTTAAAATATAAAACATTTTTTTAAAACAAAGAAAATAATCCATTACCACCATGGACAGTATTAGGGCACTACTGAAACCAACACCAACGTGATCATCTTTATTTCTGAATTTATTTTCTAAAAATAAAACTTAAAAAAGGAACTCATCATCGTAAAAAAGGAAGGGGAGGACTACATCATCGTAGCTGGGGGCGACCTCAATGCAGACTTTGACGTCACTACCTCAAAGGCTTCGGTTTCCGAGTTTATCAACCTTCTCAGGCAGTTTAACTGTTTTTATTAGCGAATTTCCCCTATAGGGAAGAAGCTATTACCGTAGGTCTCATGGTAAGACTTAAGTGCGGGACCATCATAACTTTTCATTTTGGTGCCCCCAGATACCAAAAACACCATTCGTTCAAATTTGTAGATATATATATATATATATATATATATATATATGTGTCTGTAAGCACGATAGCGCTCGCAAAAATGGTCCGATCGGAATGAAATTTGGCACAGGTGTGTAAAGTAGTAATTATTCGGATGAGTTCGAAAACCAGCCCGATCGGACTATTGGAAGGGGGGGTAAAGGGGGATAAACCCCCCCAAAAATGGGCTTTTTGGGGTTTTCACATAGAAAAATAAAAATGATCCAATTTTTGTTAGCACCATTGAATTCAGCTCGAAAAAACAAACAATTTAGTATTTTGAATCACTGCTCTATGTCCACTGGTTACCGAGATATTGAAAATGGTAAACACAGTACGTTGTCTCAATGTTAACCTTATGGGAAATAAGTAAAATTCTGTATCTCGGTTATTTCTCAACATATCTTGATAAAACTTGGTATATGGCTTCTTCTAGTTCAAATCTACTAAATATTGAATTAAAACCAACCAGTTTAAACATACCTGTAGCAGCAAACCTGCATACTCATTCCCCATGTTATTCTTATGGAGCTTACAAAAATACGTCAAATCTCGCTATGTTGGATTGAAATATGTTGTTTTGCACTTGAAATTCGCTTAGTATGCAGGTCTGCTGCAACGGGGGTATTTTAACTCTTACCAGAACCAACAGTTGCCTTGATAATGTTTTTGTAAATTAGTTGTAACCCTAATTGGACGGAATGTGAAGTGAGTAAGTCGTTTCCTTTCTAAACAGGCCATAGTGGTTTAGATGTAAGTTCAAGAGTTTCTAATAGGTCCAGGCCGAGGGAGGCTTTAGATAACGATTCAATAGGCCTACCAAAGGCAAATTCAAATTTTAAGCTTGTTTTACCTAAGCATAATGCTCCTAGTATAGTTGAAAGGCTTCAGCTTGTCAACTGGTGTTTATATCAATGTTTACTCAGTCAATGTTTGCCAGGGTGTCTTATCTGCCTGTCTGTCCGTCTGTCCATATCAAGTTGCACACCAATAATTGAACAATTATGTAATTGAAAACTGTTTTTTAAATGCACTGTTGAAAATAATTTTAAATATTGTCTGCATCGTCCAAGCAAATCTAAATAAGCATATTTCCTTTCCTGATTATATATTTTTTTCTTTCTAAATTTAATTAATTTTTTCAATATTCAGCTCAAAAACTATTATTAAAACTAAGAGAAAACGGCAACTCTCACGCACGGGCGGAAAAAGACTATATGAGAGGTAATTTCAATATTATTATAGTCATTTTAGTTATATTTAAGATTATTATTTTATAAATGACTTTTGTATAATATGTATATACATTTTACGCGAAATAAAGCTGATTTGATTTGATTTGATACTTGCTTTTTTACCATACTGACAAATATTTTAAATTTTTATCTAGTTTTAAGGCGTCAAAAAGTTAATTACAAGGAAGCTAAGTTAAATAACAGCTGGTATAATTCTGAGTTGGCTGCTATGAGGGATAGATTAATGTCTCTTGATTTTCCTTGTATAAAAGTATAGGTAGTGACTTTGTTAAACAACAGTTGGTGGCTGTTAGGAAAGAATACTCAAAATAAATGGTATTAGGAAACCGACACATACTTTCTCCCTTCGTCATTTAAAAGCAGAAAACATAGTAAAATGAAACAAATTAACGATTAATTATCACACAAAAACCAAATTTTATCAAAATCGGTTAGTAAATAACGGAGATATCGGTTTTTAAATATTTGCCATAAGAATGACATAGGACAACGTACTGCATTTACCGCCGAACTAAAATATAAGTTTAGGCAATTGTCTTAAAAAAAACACAAAAAGTATCAAAATCCATCGAGTACTTTTTTCAGAATATCAATTTTTAAAAACCCTTACAAATTTCACAAAAAACGCCTATTTTATTTTATTTTCCACCTATAATTAATTTGAGATTTGTTTATAACTGAAATACCCCAGTTGAAGCAGATCTTCATACTCAGCGAATTTTAAATGCTTCAATAAATCATTAAAATGGTGCCTCTCACTGAGATTTGTCAACAAGCATGCAAAAATATTGTCCATAAGAATAACATGGGAAGTGAGTATGCAGGTTTGCTGCTATGGAAATGTCAAAATAGGGGATTTTAGGCCATAATCAAGTAGATCTCAACTAGATGAAGCCACATACCAATTTTTATTAAGATATATTGAGAAAATAAGCGAGATATAAAATTTTATTTATTTCCTATAAGGATAACGTGGGGACAATGTTCTGTGTTTTCCGCTTTCAATATCTCGATAACGAATGGTCATAGAGCAATGATTCAAAATACCAAATTGTTTGTTTTTTCGAGCTGAATTGAATGATATAAACTAAAATTCGATTATTTATTCTGGAAAGAGTTATTATTAATTTAATGATTAGGTGTCACACATGGCGGCCATCTTGGATTTGAAGGTAAACACCCCAATTTGAAGGCAAACACCCAGTACTACACCATTATGTGACATATACTACAGAGATTCCATATAGTCACACCTTCCCTTCATAAAAAATCCCACGGAAGTTGGATATATGCAGTTTGCTCCTGGACTATTACTCACTCAACACACAAATAACTATTGTGTGCAATTTAATTTTTGGGTATTATTGTATTATCTTCGTCCTTGAGTTCAACCTCTGACTATTTTTTATACTTAAGAGGTCAGTTACAGAGTAATTTTTTAAAACCCAACCAAAAACTTTATTTTGAGAGTGAAGGATTACTACTCCTCAAGATCCCCGGATTTGACACCACTATATTATTTTCTTTGGGGATTCATAAAAAGTAAAGCATAAGAAAACAATTCACAGGTTTTGCAGCATGTTAAAACAAACATAACAAATTTTATGTTAGAAATTCAAAAAGGTACCTTGCAACACGTGTTCGGGAATTTGATGGAGAGAGCACAACTTCATACAAATGCCAATGACGGATTGTTTGAACACATAATGTAAACTGAACGTGATCAAACTTAAATAATAGGTTGTATAAAATGTAAAGATTAACAAAATAAGACTCATTTTCATATTTTTATGTCCATTATTTAATCTTAAATGGGTTGCGTTAAAAAAAACACCCTGTATTAAAAACTTATGGCATAATAGTCCGGACCTATATTGACGGACAAGAAAGAGAAGGTTTATGTTCGTTTATCGACTTCTTGATCTTTATAATACAACTACACATTAATCAGGTTAACCACAAAGAAATGAGAACCATATGTGGCGCAGACAACTAGGGGCGTAGACGGTGTGGGATGGCGTGGCATCTGCTACTGTCGATGAGCATACGAAAACTCAGCTCACAGAAGTGTTGGGAGTTGGGACACTGTTTCCATTGTGTTTTGAACTCTCCTCAAAACTTTGTTGCGAGCTGCATCATCTCCCCAACACTTGGCTGCCATCTATGTTGGGTCAATATTTCACGAGCGTTTTCATTAAACAATTTACTTGAACACTGTTGTGAGCTTAGCTCAAATTAATGTTGTAAGTAGAAAATGTTGGAAAGTATATGGGCCTTGGCCTTGATAAGGAATAATCTAGGTAAAGTAGCTAGATTTTGCCTCTTATAATTATAAAAAATAACAAAAAATTCAATGGTTGAGAGGAAGGGTTTGTTAACCACTGTGTACTATATTTTAACAATTATTTTATAATCTTAAATATTTTGTTTGAAAGCCTTAAACCACTAGATAATACAGCATGGTTTCAACTGCAAAAGAAAAATTATGGAGTGGCGGAAAACTAGTAACTCAATCCAAAACGGCTCCTGCCTGCAACAGTGATGGTTGTGCAGCGACATTCGCAAGAAATGCTCTCACCAAACCCTTGTTTGAGCTTGCATTATCTCAGTGTTAGTTCATTGAACTAACATATTGAATAGCACATGATAAATTTGTAGGTGATTTGATTTGTGTTCAATCATTTCTTATATTAAAAGTAAACACTGAAGTTTAAGTTTCACCGCAACTCATACTTTGATGACTAATTATTTTCATGAGGGTAAAAGAAATAACTGTGAATGTTTTTACTTTTTTTTAATACAGCCCAATTAATAATATTATTGGACGGAGAATAGTACAATATAAAAATATATTCAAAGATCTAAAAATACATTCAATATAATATTTTTAAAACATATAAAAATATTTCTATACATATAATTTTACATGCCCACACTCAAGCTTGGTTACAAAATTGCTATTTATTTTTCCAGATCAAACCCATTACTTTTGAGTCAACGTAAAAAATATTGATTTCTCTCTTGGATGCGCGAGAGTGCAAACAACCATTGCCCAATCTATCATACAAAAAAATTTTCAAAGAGCAGTTACAGCTTTAAAAATCATTCATCCAAAAGTTAATTGTCTTTCACAGGATTTAAACTTATGGATAGGTTAAACATATTTGCAGTAGCCTACATTTCATCTAGAATCCTCAGGGCCAGACCATTGTCCAAATTGAAACACTACAGATTATCATCTGGAAATATAATTAGTATCTATCACAAAAAAATCACAATATTGTCAAGTAAAAAAGGTTACTATTGATTTATAAACCTACTATTTGTTATTTACCCAGGGCCGCCAAGAGCCAAGCCAGGCCCCAAGCCTGCACACTGCATGGGCCCTCCGGGGGGTCTGGGGGATATGGAATACCCCCCAGGGAAAGGGGGGTCTATGGGCTCTCCCCCAGAAAATTTTCGAACTCTCCTAAAAGGGACTCCAAAAATTTGAACCAATTGAGGCTGAATGTTGGGTCGGATTTTAGAAAAACTCTACTCTGATTAAAAATTACTGCATCAGTGATCCCACACTATTGGATTTTTCAGTTATTCGTCTCTTTCTCATAACTTCCGCGCTCGTTTCACTCACAACGTTACTCATCCGTTTTTTCACGATCAATGCTCACGATTTTTATTTCTGGCCATCTACGTTAATTGCAACATAAGTACTTTTGTTGTTTACCATCGTGGATAATTTCATTAAGTTGTTATCAATATATTTTAATGCAAATAAAAATACATTTGTTTACACTCTCACTACTCGCTGGCTGCCACTGCCGTAGTGTACAGTCAGCACAAATACAATAGTACAGACAGACAAAACAACCATTTTTGCTAAACCACCATATTTGCGGTATTTGTTTTTGATAACACTAAATACTGTATTATCAAAGTAATTTGCATGATAAAGCTAAATATTTTACTTTTTAACCATGTAGGCCTAATTTTATTTCCAAGAAGTCGATACCAATATTTTCTCAATCAAAAAAAAATCCGCTCATCCCAGGCCCCTTTGGAGCCCGGGACCCAAGTTTCAGACTTGGCTCACATGGCCTCTCGGCGGCCCTGTATTTACCTGAATAACTTCTTTTTCATCTTCATCCAAAGAGTGGGATTGGCGGACAAACATAATACTCACAAAAAAAACATCTAGAACTAAAACGTAAAACCCTTAACACTTATGACTGGCTGAAAATCGAGAGACCATCTTCAAGAAACTCTCTCAAACTGTGATCTATTCTCAAGAAAAGTAGAAAGCACTCTATCAAAAATGTCCAACTACAACTGTCTAATTTTATATGGACAACACACTATAATTAATTTTTCTGCATCCCTGAAATGTCTAACTGGGTTCGGTGCCTTGTGTTATAAGAATATATTAAAAGGCGCGAATCTTGACAAGAGGCAAAATGATCAATGTTTCTCCTGATGTACAGCAAGCAGAGTAAGATGTAATGGCCAACAACAGTGAAAACACCAAGCCGCAAAGAGTGCTTGCAATGGTTTTAGCGTTGACTTCTTGTTATTATTCTGATAGCATGCTCCTGAAGCTTGAAAACATGGGGAACTCTCAATGAGTGCAGACCATACCACACTTGACAATTTAGCCAGACGTAAACAGACAATTTGTTCTAGTCTATCTATGCCATCCGAGGTCATCACATTTGTTGTATAAATCCAACCTAATATTTACACACCAGCTGTTTGTTTTAAATAGTGAAAATAGATTGGTAGCCTAAATTTTATGGGTAAACAACTTGTAATATCTTTGTTTTGTGAAGTAATTAGCTCAATATATTGAGTGGTATAACAAAAAAATATAGTTCATAACACGGGGCTTAAGTTACGGGGAAGTTGAAATATGTTCAATCACAAGGGACCTCAGCTTGATGCCTTATTCCAAAAACTTAACCTTCACCAACAAGCATTGAAATATACTACAGTGCTCTCACGTTTAAGTTTCCTATCATATTAAATCAATTTTAATACATTAAAGAGTTGGAAATCTCATTCCTTATGAAGGTTTATCAATCCAACTTTTAATATTGATAAATAGTGAATATTGATAGAATTATTTTATTTACATTAATGTTGAATTAATTTTTAGTACACTGAACTGTTGGAACTCTCATTCCTAATACATCATGAATCAATCCAACTTATGATATTGATGAATTACTTGCTATTAATAGTTATGTTTTTAACTAGTTAAAAAAATGGTACAATTATACAGACAAATGAGACTACTGGATAGGAGTATAAAAGTATAACTGATGCCAAATCTTGAGGCCAGTGCGGTGGATACGCGGCAGCAAAGATGGCTAGTGCACATGCGCGGCAATGCGTCGCCAGAGCGCAGCACTGTCATTCTGCTCTCAGTCGTCAACAATCGCGTGACACTACATGTATAATAATTAAATATTAGACATTTATTGTACATTATATTGGGTATATTTCAATTATAAACTGTAATAGTGATTGCATGTTTACATTCAACATCATATAAACAAACTAAAAATAATCAGCTGTATTATATAGATATTACAATCTTCCCCTCGGAATTATAGGTTTAGTTTGGCCGGGCAGTTCACTTTTCCTTTGAGATCTTCTCAATGTTCCATGTTGGTTAATAATTTCCTGTTTTTTGCTTTCAAGACATGTTTTATCTTCCGGTGAGACAGATGTTGTTCGTATTTGATCTATGTGACATCTCAGTGTCACCCCATCAACTTCAACTTCATAGTGGCAGGTCCTTAATCTTTCTAATATTGTTCCGAATCTCCACCTTTTCGGTGCACTTCAGTAATCTCGAATCTGCACGTTTTCTCCTACATTAAATTGTCTCAATTTGCCAACTGTCTCCCTGATAGAATAATTTTTTTCTTTCAAAAGATCCAATTTTGTTCGTATATTTCTCTTAAACATCATTTTGGCTGGACTTCGGCCTGTACTGATATTGATGACCTTTCGGTTTTGCAGAAGAAATCGACAAAGGTTTGTTGTATGCAGATCACCAGGTTCGGTCATCGCACTTAATTTCTTCTTCAGTGTTTGGACATAGCGCTCCGCTTGTCCATTTTATGCAGGGTGATAAGGTGCCATGAGTTTGTGATCAATGTCATGAGCATCCATAAATGTTTTGAAGTCACTTGAAATGAACGCAGATCCGTTGTCGCTGATAACCGTTTTTGGAATCCCAAAGCGGGCAAACATTTCCTTCAATATTTTTATTGTTGAAAAACTAGATATAGTTTTTGTTTCTTGCATCTCTAGCCATTTAGTGTATGAGTCTACTACTATGAAGAAATACGCTCCCTTGTAAGGGCCAGCATGATCGATATGGATACGCTCCAATGGTAATTTTGAGTTTTACCAAGGTTCGTAATATTTTGGAGGGTCTTTTTTGGTTAGCGCACATGGTTTACATGAGATGACATAATCTTCTATATCTGAATTTATAATAGGCCACCAACAATACTGTCTGGCCAATTCTTTCATTTTTGTTCTTCCTGTATGTGCTTCATGCAACTCTTGTAATACTCTCTGAGCTTTTCTCAGAGACTTTGGAATAATGACTCGGAACACCTCTAAATAAACATCCATTTTCAATGGTCAGTTCCCCCTCTAATCCTTTGTACCCTTCCGGTTTTGTAATATAAGAAGATGTCTGTAATGCATCATAAACCGATGCCAATTCAGCGTCTTTGAGAGTTTCTCATCTTACTTGAGTGCTAGAAACTGGCAGGGAATTTAGTTGCACTTGTAAAAGATATTAATCAGAGGCCAAGTCGAGTTGTGGTTCTTCGGAGGTTTTATTCACTGGAAATCTGGATAGATAATCAGCATTAACGTGCTCACTGGCTTTACGGTGTTGTATGGAGTAGTCAAACTCAGATAGAAACACAGCATAATGTAACATCCTAGTAGCTCTTTGAAGAATGGAAGATCGAAGATAAAGGTTTATTATCTGTTACTAGCTTGAATTTGCGACCATAGCAGTAATGGAAAAATTTGTGCACCCCCCAGTATATTGCAGTCGCCTCTTTGATAATGTGACTGTAATTTTGTTCAGCTTTACTCAATGTTCTTGAGGCAAAAGCTATTCCATCAGCCATTTTATGAGAAAACAGCGGAAAGTCCATAAGGCGATGCATCAGTTGCCAATATCAAAGGTAAGTTTGGTGAAAATGTTGTTAGAACTCGATCTGTAGTGATTTCTTTCTTTATTTCCTCAAACGCATCGTTACAATCTTTTGACCATTTGAAGGAATTTTTCTTGTGTAGTAACTCATAGAGTGGATGTAGCCTTGTTCCAAGATCAGGAAGAATTCTATGATAATAGTTCACAATTCCAAGAAATTGTTCCAACTCAGTAACATTTGTTGGTCTAGGGCACTTGAGAACTGCATCTATCTTGTCTGAGCTTTTGTGTAAACCTTTCATAACTGGTCAAAGACACAACTCATTCATTTCTCAGCATCAAATCTTAGCAGCAAAATTACCAAACTCATCTGAAATTCATTCTCAAAAGTCAATTAATTATCTGAGAATTGAAATTGATTATCAACTAAATTGGCAAATGCACATTGAAAACCTCTC
Organism: Flexamia atlantica; assembly: GCA_035578135.1. Taxonomy (NCBI): domain Eukaryota; kingdom Metazoa; phylum Arthropoda; class Insecta; order Hemiptera; family Cicadellidae; genus Flexamia; species Flexamia atlantica. The sequence continues at coordinate 87,904,043 of JAQJVK010000001.1, forward strand.
AAAAAGACTCAGTTCAGCAACTTTTGTTCTTCGTGTAATTCGGGACACCACACATTTGGAAACTCAATTAGCAGTATAACATGCTTATTTTTCATCTCATGAATTATGGGCTGATTGTATGGGGCTCATCTAGCCATGCACAAAAAATTTTTATCCTCCAAAAAAGAGCCGTTAGAATTATAGCTAAAGTTCAACAAATCACTCATTGTAAAGATTTTTTCATCCGGTACAAAATTTTAACTTTATGTAGCTCTTATATATATCCAAATTGGCGCTAATGGTTAAGAGCGGTTTTGGCACATTCATGGAGAATCAACACTGCCACTCTCACAACACCAGATTCAGAAATACTATAAAACCGGTTCAACACAGACTTAAAATGTTTCATCCATCTCCTCAGTACATGGGTCCAAAAGTATTCAACAAGTTACCACCTTCAATAAAGAATATTGACTCCTTTTCTAAATTTAAAGAAACTTTAAAGGCTTTTTTACTGGAGAAGGCATATTATTCATTGCATGAATACCTAGAAGATTCCTAAGTAGTATTTTTTTATTATCTTAGTGTTTACTATGTATATATTTGTGTATAATAAAATTAGACCACTGGACAAATCACCTGTCAAGCAAATTGATGTAATGTGATGATTGTAAATAAATAAATAAAATAAATAAAATAAAAACCTTTTCCATCAATTTAGTTGCCCAGATAGTTCACAGATTCTTGGAAAAATTTACTCTTCCCCTTGTTAATGTGAAAGTTGTTTTCCTTTAAATGTTCAAGAACCTTGAGTGTTCGTAGTTTCGCTTCATCCATTGTTCTTCCTTGGACTATTATATCATCAAAGAAGACAGCAGTTCCTTCTAATCCAGAAATAACTGAGTCCATGAATCTTTGCCAAATGTTTGGGGCAGTTTTTATTCCAAACATAAGCCTGTTCACTTTGAAAACTCCGACATGAGTGCTTATAGCTTGAATCATGGCGCTATCATCGTCCATTTGTAAATGTAGATAAGCCTTGTGTAAATCCAGTGTGGTAAAGCATTGACCTCCATTTAATTTGTCAAATATTTCGTCAATTCGAGGAATTGGATAACTATCGTTTTGTAGCTGGGGATTAACAGTGACCTTGTAATCGGCACAAATTCTTACAGTCCCATCTCCTTTTAAAATTGGTACAATGGGTGTTCCCCAATCCATATTGGCCACCTTAGAAATAATACCTTTATTTTCAAGTAATTGTAATTTGCCTTCAATTTTGGATCGTAAAGCAACAGGTGTTATACGATGTTTAATGAATATTGGTCGCGAATCAAGTTGTAATGGAAGTTTTATTTTCATGTCGGGTAAAACCCCTACATCATTTGTAAACAAGGACTCATATTTCGAAAGTATGTCTTGTTCTGAAGATGTCTTCAATATAAGGTTCTGCTGGTAACAGTCATTTTCAATCTGATTTATATCGTGAATAGAAATATTGAAGGTACGAATCCATTCACGACCAAAAATATTATCCACATCGTTGTGTACAACAAAAAGTCGACCTTTCATTACCTTCCCTCCTAATTGAATTTGTACTTCACTTGTCCCGTATAGCTTAATAGATTCACCCGTATAAGTTTTTAACTTTACGTTTGGTGCTTCCTTAATATCTTTGTTAGGAAACAGCCGTTTAAATTCATTTATTGACATGGAAGACACGGCAGCTCCAGTATCGTACTCCATTGTACAAGGTACCCCATCAAGTAATGGTTTCAAGATGCATCTTTCATTGAATCTAGATGATACTGAATGGAATTCAATCTCTTCAATCAAATTCATTCCATCAGTTTTACCATTATGACTTCCCTCATCTTCACTAGAACAGTTAGATGCTATCTGTTTCTTAAATCCTTTTCTCTTACTCATTTGACTTGCCTTTAAGCAAACAGCAGCTGTGTGACCTTTGACATTACATGTAAAATGCGTAATTTACAGTTGTTGGCCTTGCGATCTGTCTTCCCACACCTGAAACATTTACCCTTCAAATCCTCAACTGATACAGGGTCTCTAGAAGTTTGTCTGTTTTTATTTATTTTAGAAACCTTATTTACAGTAGCTGGAAATGATATTTCACTGTTATCTTGTCGAGAAGCTTCCATGGATAAGCCTTTTACATTGTGACAGTGCCTTCTTGAAGAAGTCTCTCTTGGATTTCTGTGCTTTGTAGACCAGGAATAAATTGCGTATGTAAGTGTACATCTATCATGCTGGATTTGCAGTTTGAGCAGGAGAAATTGCAATGAATCGTCAAGCTCCGAAGCTCCTTCATATACGTGGCTACAGATTCGTCGGGTTGTTGTTCACGATTGTAGAATCTGTGCTGTTCAGCAATTTCATTCGGAATGGGGCAAAGGTAGTCCTTCAGTAACTTAATTAGTTCTTCGTAAGACCTTGTATTTGGTAAATTTAATGCACAAAGATCGGTTAATAGTTGAAAGAGTTTTGGACTCAAGCAACTAATTAATACTTGCACTCGTATGTTGTCATCCTCTTCCGCTTTTAGTTGATTTAATTCCAGGTAGTTGGATAACCTCAGTAAGTATGTAGCAAAACTTTCATTGTTTTCATCCAAAGGTTCCAATTTCTATAGTGGCAGACATTTCCTGGGTTCTTTATCTTTATTTGTGATTGTATTGCAGTTTTAGCGAATTTCCTTAAAGGAATAAGCTATTGTTGTAAAAATAATAGCAATGCTTGATTTATTTCTCTTTGAGTTGTCGCCATTTATAATAATTAAATTTTAGACATTTATTGTAAATTAAATTGGGTTTATTTCAATTGTAAACTGTAATAGTAATTGTATGTTTACATTCAACATATTAAACAGCTGTATTATATAGATAAAACAACATGTCGTCCTAAAAACATGACCGAAGGAACATTGACTCTTATTGACGACTAGCAGTTATACCCGCAGCTTCGCCCGCTAAAAGGATAACTAATTTTAGTTAAATCATACTATCCCATGATTTCCATATGCAAATTTGTGGAATAATTAACAAATAGACTGATTTATTTGGGCCATGGGCATGCAATACACCCTTAAGGTGTACTAAAAATAAACATCTGCATTATATAGATATAACAACATGTCGTCCTAAAATCATGACCGACGGAACATTGACTCTTATTGACGACTAGCAGATATACCAGCAGCTTCGCCCGCTGAAAGGATAACTAATTTTAGTTAAGTCATACTATCCCATGATTTCCATGTGCAAATTTGTGGAATAATTAACAAATAGACTGATTTATTTGGGCCATGGGCATGCAATACACCCTTAAGGTGTAGATGTTACTTCCGGCCTAGATGGAAATGAGAAGGTGTAACGTTTCCTTTAAAAACTTTTCCCTTATGATTAGCAAATGGTATTAATTAGCTTCCTCCCATTTCCCAATACACAGAATGAGGATAACCCGGAATATATAAAAGAAAAAAGACGCTAAGGATGGATTTTTGACTTAATGTCAATCTGAATTTAACACATTTTGAAAATAAACCGAAAACTGTAAGAAAAAGTAGACAGTAAACTTGGCCAAAAACCTACTTCCCCAAAAAATTTCTTATTTACATTACATATTCTTACATTCTTACATATTCTTACATTACATAACATTACGTATTCTTATTCTCGTACATTTTCTACCCCCTGAAAATATTCTACTCCAATCCGTAGTTTTAAAAACTGAAATGGCCGCCATATTATTATTTTTTCAAATACACTATTTTAGCCATCTGAGAAAAAATATTTTTAAATCCTTTTTTTTGTATCTAAAGCCTATAAAGAATAATTTTGCCAAGTTTCATGGCCCAAATTGTTGTAGTTCTTGAGAAAGTATAAGATTTGAAAGCTAAAAATGGCCGCCATTTTGAGTTTTACAATATATCATATTTAGGGCTTTTGAGAGAAAATATTGTAAAATCCTTTCTTAGTACGCATCTAGAGCCTGTAAAGAATATTTATTCGTGCCAAGTTTCATGGCTCTAGGCCTTATAGTTTTTGAGAAACTGTGATCAGACAGTCAGTCAGTCAATCAGTCAGTCAGTCAGCCAATGGGTTTTGGCTTTTATATATGTAGATTAATGATTTGTTTTAATTCTATTCAAAAATATAAAATATTTCATTAGTATTCATTAAAGTGTCTTGTTACTCTGAACAACGATTGACAGATAAGCAGTAACTACAACATATTGGCTAGTTCACCGTGGGCTGCCGTTCTCGCTCCTACTCCCCTCTTTCTACCCAGTCACCCGCCCCATGCACGGACTGGGCCTCAAGATTTGGCGTCAGTAATAAATTGAGTACCGCTAGTATTAAAAGTGAGATGAACATGTTTTGTCAAATCACAAATAAGATATTCTTAATAGTAACTGTATACAATCGTAAAATATTTGATATAAAGAGCTTTAAAGTTTGCACACTAAACTTCATAATCTATATAAATGTTTGCGCTACTTAATGATCATTTTAACAAATGATTAATATATGATATATGTGATGCGGAAAAAGAAAGTGGGCCTCAAGGCGGAATTTACCTGTTTTGAGCTATTAACATCCTGAAATTCAGCATTAAATTGTGAACGATGTGACATAACATTATTTTTTTCTTTTGAGCTATTGGCATTTGAATTATTTCAACTGATCAAAACGGGTATTTCAGGAAATTTAGGCCCAAAACTTCTAACGTTCACATAATACTTATTATGAATAATGAATATTTAATAAATGAATCAAGTATCAAAATAAAGCTGAAAACTAGATCTTTAAATTCAAACTAAATAAAATACATTTACAATTTCATTGTTAAAGTTAATTAGAAAGTGATAAGTTAGAAAATGTAGGAGAAATACACTGTCGAGACGGTGATTTTTGGACTTAGACAATATACTTTAACAATGATTAACTTTAAGTAGTTCACTCATGCGCCAACAGATGTCAGGAAAGACTAGTTTTTTGATGCCCCTGACTACTCAGAAAAGGGACCTAAAGTCGCCAGCCATGTTATTTTCCATTTAAGCAACTTCAAGTCCCTTATGCATGACATAGAATACTAAATCAACTATTTTTTAATATTTCTCGGATTCTTATCGCTAAAATAACAGGATGAATCTGTACTGGAAATATTAAAGAATCGTATCCAATCAAAACTTTAATATCGATATTTTTAACATGATTCAACTAAAACGCCCTTATTTTTGCTCCAGCGACTTGAAGTCCCTTTTCATTTTCTGCATCACAGTTTATTTTCCTAAGGTTAATGTTTAAAAAATATATTAACTAGGCTACAAGTTCAAAGTACAGTAAGTTAAAAGACAACATATTAATTAGAGGTCATTATTTTGAATGAAGCGATTTCCTTCAGAATGCTTCCCAATGTATCGAAATCTACATCGCCCATACATTCCTGAAACAAAAACAACAGTAAATCATAAACTTATTAGATAAGCTAGGGTTATTTTCAATAAAATAGGTGTCGTTGGAAAGAGTCCCCATCAATTTTTGCAATATACAAAATTTAAGAAGATAAATTTATTTTTATGAAGGTAAGGCATGGAGTATTCCTCAACCACCTACCCACCTTCCTATTACCTACCCCTTCTTTTAGTACCTTTTTTATTTACCTTTATAAATTTTGTTTCTTGTAAAACTTGACGCTGAGCTCTTGCCGCCTAAATTATTAAAATAAGTTTAGGTCTATAGGATGAGTCTTGATCCCAAAAAAAATCCCTGGGGGGGGGAGACAAAAAACCTTGGGGCTATACATTTTCCGAAATGAAACAATGATTCTTTGAAATAAGAAAAACCAGATTTATCTCTTAATTTTAAAAATGTGAAAGAAATGTAAAAGGATGTAAAAAATATTTTTTTTCTGCTCACAGACTCACTTGTGACAGTTTCAGTGGTTTTCCCAAAAAAGTCTGTTGGGGTGACTTGGCGGGTATAGATACTATGCCCAACGGGGTCTGGGATACTAGAAGGGCTCTAATTCATATAAAATTGCCAAGACAGCTTGTTGCAAGACAAAAATTGCACTTTCTACTAGCCCAGTCATGTAACACCTTGAAAAAGGAAAAAATCTTGTATTTCTGCAGTGGTGTGCCCAGGATTTTGCCCTGGGGGGGGGGGGGGAAGTCAGACTAGAAGCCTAGGCGCCGTCCATAAATTATGTCATCGCTTTTTAGCCTTTTTTGGGCCCCCTCCCTACAATCATCCTACCGTCATAATCCGCCTGACCCTCCCCTAACCATTGAAAAATTACATCATGGGGCAAACTCCTAAAGTAATGCCAGTCAATGGAAAAACCCTATTAAATGGTTTTTCTATTGGGTTGTTAAAACCATTAAATTAAGTCTTAAAACTCATATTGGGCTAATTTTATGTTAATCATCGATTCAAACCAAAACATTCTGAATTTTTTGGTTTGAACATTTACTGTAGTGATGGACGCTGATGCTGCCCGCCAATCTAAGATTAAAGTGTTCATTAAAATTGCATTTAGCTTTGTTTTTTACCTGTAGCAGAAATGACCATTTTAATGGATATTGTAAAAATCAAATACATGGTTTTAAAGCTGTTTAGCTATAATTCAATGAATTTACATAGAACTTTTACAATTTTCCTATCTAAATTAGTTTTAAAACATTTGAAAAATGACTTCATCTCAGCAACTACCCCCACCCCCATGCACATCATCATTCCGTCATTTTCATTCTAGACCCCTGCCCCTTTTTTCAGATGACGTACTTTATGGATGGTCCCCTTGGGTATTTTTGAGACAGCTGGAATTTCCAGCCATGCGGAGGGGCTGGAAGTTCTCCCCCAAAAAACTGTGAAAAACAGGGCACCTTAGACACCAGTGTCGCGGACACGATGTCGCTGACTCGAAAACCAACCAATATTATCAAATGGAGCTTTACACACCGGTGTCGCGGAGATGATGTCACGGCCAATATTTGCCGTTACAGAAATAACACGATATTTCTTGCCGTTAAGACAAATAACGGTTACCTACATCCCTTTAGATTACAATCCACGGATGGGATGAACACCAGAATCATACCATAACGTTTGTTCGTAAAGACAACAGTTGGTTGCCTGAACAGAATAAGTCAGCGACATCGCGGTGTGTATTGTAATGTGCCTTATGTGTTCAATATTGCTGGTTTAGGCTATATGAAAAAGCGGGAGGCCGCAAGACCAGAGCTGGAAAGTTCGCATGAGTCCATTTACGAGCTTGGGAAATAAACTAATTCCTGGCCAAATTCGGAAGGAATGACGCGCAAATTGAGTAAAAATGCTGCATAATATCTATAAATGAGGCATTAAATAATAAATATTGAACAAAACATTTATAGATTTTTATTTTTAAATAGAAAAAAATTTAGCTCTGGGGGGGTCCGGTCCAACTCGTCCCCCCCGACGAAAAATTGCCCCTGTATTTTTTGAAATTGCTTTAAATGTCCTCCTAGGTGTGTATTTTAAAATGCCCAAAAGCCCCATTGGTGGGATGTTGGCAAGTGGCCACCATCTTGGATTTTAGGTACAATTTTTAGATTTTTCCTAAGTATCTCGAAAACTAGGGATGGTCGGGTCCCGAAAATTTCCCGAAAATTAAAATCCCGATTTTTGGGCGGGATTTTTATTTTCTTCGGGAAATTTTCGGGACGGGATCATTTTAGTGATCGCAACCAATTAGCGGGTGTAGCTTCGCCAGGGCCGGCTCCACCATATAGGCAAACTAGGCTACCGCCTAGGGCGCCAGGGCCTCAGGGGCGCCAAAGGGAGCGCTGGGCGGCCCCATTTGTCAAGAGTCGAGAGTAGGTCGCAAAATAAAATCAATATATTTTTTTAAGGAAAAGTAATAGACGTAAACTCTAATTTAGATTTGATTATAATATTTAAATTATAAGTTTATAACTCAGGAATAGCTTGAAATGCTCCACTCGTAATTACTTTTTTAATCTGATCACTTAAAAAAAAACTTGAAACTTATCTCCACCGGTGGAATCTCCTAATATTCCTTTAACTTTACCATAATCCCATATTTAACACACGAAATTCTCCGCTCTTAAGGCACCTCGCTGCTACGTCTTCTTTTTGTCTTGAAGTTTTAGCCAAAAAAAGCCAAAAAAAATTATAACTATCCATACTTACAAATCTTTTCTTGTTTCTTTTGAAATAAGTTTTTATCAAAAATAAACCACAAAGAGAAGGAAAATAAGTAATTTTTAAGTGATTTTAATCATTTAACTGAAAGCAAAGCGAGACTTAGGTATCTCAGTAATTCAATTTCATCCGTTCATCAAATTGTCCCTGGTATATCAGATTTTTCTCTAGCCCTCATAGTCCATACTGAACGAATAGGAAACAGCTTGGGCGCCTAGGGCGAAGGTATTACGAATACCTTTACGAACACCTTCGCCTAGGGCGCCAAAAACTGTTGAGCCGGCCCTGAGCTTCGCAAAACTCGCGATCGGCCGCGGAAAATGATCTCGCGTATTTTTCGATCGCAAATAAACGGCAAATCCAGCTTTGCAAAACTCGCGATCGTCCGTTAAAAACTATCGTGCGTATTTGCCGATCGTAAATAAACGGCAAATGCGGCCTTACAAATCTCTTGATCGGCTGCGAAAACTGTCGCGGATGAACGGCAAAAATAGGTTTGCGCTGTTCGCGAACGACCGCGAAATACGCTGGCGCGTATCTGTCGATCGCGGATATTTGCCGATCGCGGATAGACAGCAAATCTAGCATTGCAAAATTCGCGGACGGCCGCTTATTTGCCGATCGCGGATTAACGGCCGATGTTGCTTTACGAAACTCGCGATTGGCCGTGAAAAACGATCGTGCGTATTTGCCAATCGCTGATAAACGGCAAATGTAGGATTGCTAACTCGCAATTGGGTGTGAAAAGCAATCTTAAGTATTCACTGATAGTGGTTAATCGTCGGAAATAACTTGCTATAAGGCGACTGTGATGATTGTTCATATTTGTACCATATTTTAATGAGTACCATAAATGTAAGACTATTTCTTGTATCGTGTGATGGTGTTGGCACTATGTAAAATCATGTGATTTCTAAATAAAGCAGCTCATTGGTTCCCTCCGATATAACATCACGCCACCTCCTCACCGCTACCCGAAAATCCCCTCTCCTCGCACTTCTCACCATGATGTAGCCCCATGTGGATCTGGTGCCCGTGAATCCTCTGAGCGTGTTACCAAAATACCTAAATTCAGTGTTATTATTTCATCCCCCGTTCCAACGACGAGGACACTTCAAAATGGCGACGAGGCGAAGAACGAAGAACTATCACGCTAAGTGCAATTGAATAAAACTTAAAGGCCCTCCCACACCGGAGCGGTAACGGCGCGGCAGCGGTACGGGGGTGAGTGACCGGCGGGAACCAGCGGCAGCGGTACGTGGCGGGACAGGGGTAGCCCACACTGAAGCGACAGGCAGCGGGAAGCGGGACGATTCCTCAGTTCAGTTTTTCAAAGTCCAGGAGCTGAGTGGGGTTGAGTTTGCATGAAAGGGTGACGATGTTTTTGTAGATTAGTTTAATATGGACCGAGGTGATGAAAATTTCAAAGACCGCCTATTTCCAACGTCGATAACGTGGGGGAAGGGAGGCAAACATAGCGGGGCACGCTATGCGTTAAATCGCTTTTATCTCGAAAACGGTATAATATAGAACATCGGCCAAAACGTCTTTTTAATCACAAAAATATTGCCAACAATAATGGTTATTAGGCCCAAGATCGTATTTAGACAAATAGATGAGGTATAAAATAAAATATAAAAATGAGGTTTTTAGGTAGGGTTTTAACGAAAGTAGGATTAATCTGTGAATGTCGTGAAAGAGTGTCATGCAATATTTTTATTGATTGTAATATGGACTAAGTTGATCTAAATTACGAATGTCGCCTATTTCCCAGGTGGTCGACGAGGGTGGAGGGGGACAAACATGGCGGAAAGGCTATGCGTCTAAACGGCTGCATCTCGTTAACGGTATGAGATAAAAATCTGTGACAACGTCATTTTGAAGATAAAAATATCGCTAACAATAATAATTACTAGGTCCGGGATCGTATCTTGAAAAATAAAAAAGTTATTAAATAGTAATATTTTTGGAACTTAAGCTAAACACGTAATAAATTGTAAGATTTAGCATTGTTTCAGTGTCTTGTCTCGTCTTTTTTATAATTCAGATATTATTATACAACCTAAAATATTATAATTAAATTTCATTGGACTCTGTATTTTGTATTATTTATTTGCACTAAAACGGAACTTCAAACACAGAATAGAATTTGGATATTGTATAAAAATGTTTTTATTATTTTTGATTTGTTAAAAAAATTGTTCAGAATAATTATTTTTTATCATTAAGATGTCCTAAACAACATAACTTAAGAGAAAATATAGATTTAAAGTAATATAAGTGCGTATTAATTAATTATTACACTGCGTCCCGCGGCGGTGCGAGCGGGAAAATCCAACATGTTGGAAACCGGCAGGACAATCGGGTAACGCCGCGGGACGGCGGCAGCGGTACCGCTCTAGTGTGGGCGCCCACATTTATCACTATGTGTTTTAAAATCCCGGGCGGGAAATCGTCCCGCCACCGCACCGCTCCCGCCGCTGTCCCGCTCCGGTGTGGGTGGGCCTTAAAGGACAGTTGAAGTGAATGTAACTCATCCGCGAATTAGTATTCCTGGCGGCAACGTACCCGTGTAGCAAGGTACGCAGTGCATTTTCATTTAATCGTGTAGAAAGGTACACAGTGCATCTTTATTGATAGTAAGACGTTACAGTTTATGATTAACCTCCAAGCTGCGTGTAACAAAGGCACGTATGCCATTAAGTGGGAGTTATTTTGAACAATTCGAACAATTGGCCTATTCGTACTTTACAACTTCAAATATGGCGGTAATAGGAAGTATAGGGAATTTTGACAGTGCTGAAGAGTCGTGGGAGTCATACACAGAACGGTTTGAGCTTTTTGTTGAATGTAACGGGATGAGTGCTGATAAGAAAGTGAGCACGCTACTTACCGTTATGGGGGTTAAAACTTATCAACTGTTAAAAGACCTTATAACGCCAGATAAGCCATCATCGAAAACATACGACCAAATTGTAGAGACAGTGGGTAAACATTTGCACCCGAAACCGTCTTTTATTACGGAACGTTTCAAATTCAGCCGTAGAAATCAACTGGACCATGAATCAGTGAGTGACTATATAGTGCATTTAAAGCAGTTATCACAGCACTGCGACTTCGGAGACAAGCTTCTCGATCATCTGTGAGATAGGCTCGTATCAGGCCTAAAAAACCACCATATCCAGAAGAGACTTCTGGGGGAAGACAACCTGACCTATGAGAAGGCGGTACAGCTGGCAACATCCATGGAGTTCGCCGAGAAAGGAGCAGCTCAGATGACCAGTCCAGGAGGCCGACTTCAGCGTCTGCAGAGCCAAACACCGCGGAAGGCGCAAAGCAGCAGCGGGGGAAGAGTAGCAGCAAGCAGCGGTCCAACATCATTCCAGCAGCGGGTGTGTTCCTGTTGCGGTAAAGACACAACACCATTCAGTGTCGGTACCGTGAGTACGTTTGTAATTATTGTCACAAAAAAGGACATCTCGAAAAAGCTTGTAGGGCCAAAAACAATAGTGGAAAGTCCCATTATAATAAATTTAATAATTATGTACCTAAGCTTAATGGACAGTCGAGGGAAAGAGATAGGCCTAAGAAATTTTTAAATCCTAAGAACAGTGCCAAGCAGCATTATGTTGAAGTTTCAAAAGCAAAAGAGACTCCTGATTTAAGTAGGGATGAGGAAGTTTTGTATGATATTTCAAATTTATTTAGAGTTCGGGATGTACAATTTAAGCAAAAAATTGAACCTATTACTGTGCAGTTGGAAGTAGAGCATAAACAAATAATTTTTGAAATCGATACGGGAGCTTGTGTTTCAGTGATATCCGATAAGGACTACAAAGGGCAATTAGGTCATCTTAAATTGCATCCAACTAACTTAGTACTCAGTTCCTATACACATGAAAAAATAGTTCCGGTAGGGAAACTGTATGTTAATGTTAAATATCAAGAAGTTTTTAAACAGTTGGAATTGTATGTCGTAAGTAACGGTGCCAATCCATTGTTAGGCAGGGATTGGATGCAAGAGCTTCAATTAATTGTCAGTATTCCAAGTAATGTAAACAATGTCAAATCAGCTGACAGTAGTGAAGTAGGTTTGTGCGGTTCAGTTGGCACGCCTGTCGGCTGCTCTGCTAGCAGAATAGACAACTCTAGCGCCCCAGGGGCAGTGGTCAATACTGCAGTTACTAATGTAAACAAACAAGCAAAATTAGCAGTACAGCAAGTCAGCCCTGATAGTCAGTTAGTTAACCAATTATCTAATGAGTTTCCAGATGTTTTCACCGATAAATTGGGTTGTTTTAAAGGGGAACCAGTTAAACTTAAACTCAAATCAGAGGTAAATCCTAAATATTTTAAGCCTAGAACCTTACCTTTTGCTCTTAAAGACAAAGTAGAAGCCGAACTTACACGTTTAGAAACTGAAGGTATTATTTCACCAGTAACTACAAGTCAATGGGCTACACCCATTGTTCCAGTTTTGAAAACTAATGGTCAAATTAGACTATGTGGAGATTATAAGGTATCACTGAATCCTTTTTTAGAGATAGATAGGCATCCTTTGCCTAGGATTGAAGAACTATTTTCTAGCCTACAAAATGGAGAAAAGTTTTCAAAAATAGATCTGTCACAAGCGTATCGCAATTGAGGTTAGACGAAAAGAGTCAAATGTACTGTACTATTAGTACACATAAGGGCTTGTTTAAATATAACCGACTATGCTATGGCATATCCTCTGCTCCCGGTATTTTCCAACGAACAATAGAGCAAACGTTGCAGGGAATACCTGGTGTCACAGTATTTCTAGATGATATTCTAATAACGGGACAAAATGACTCAGAACATATCAGTAGGTTAAAATTAGTTTGTAAACGGTTACAAGACAATGGATTTACAGTTAGTAAAAGCAAGTGTAAATTCTTTTGTGATAGTCTTGAGTATCTAGGGTTTGTAATAAGTAAACATAGGTTAGAAACATCTCAAAACAAAGTCAAGGCGATTTTGAATGCGCCAGAACCTAAAGATGTTACTCAGTTAAAAGCGTTTTTAGGCTTAGTGAACTATTATGCTCGTTTCATACCTCGAATCTCGACCATACTCACCCCTATGTATATGTTATTGAGAAAAGACACAGAATTTGTATGGAATTTAGCCTGTAAGAAAGCGTTTGAAGAAGTTAAACAAAAGCTAGTGTCGGCTCAAGTATTGGCTCATTTCGATCCAAAGCTTAAGTTAACCTTAGCGTGTGATGCTAGTGCTTATGGTATAGCAGCTGTTCTTAGCCAAATCCAAACAGACGGGACTGAAAGGCCTATTGCCTTTACAAGTAGAGTGTTAAATGAAGCTGAAAAGCAGTATTCACAAATAGACAAAGAAGCTCTTAGCATTGTGTATGGAGTAAAAAAGTTTAACCAGTACTTGTATGGTAACCACTTTTTGTTAAAAACAGACCACAAACCTCTTGTAGCGATTTTTGGTTCTAAACAGGGTCTACCCGCTTTTGCAGCTAGTAGGCTGCAGCATTATGCGTTGTTTTTGTCCGGGTATCAATATGATATTTCTTATGTTAAGTCCCAATGTAACGGTAATGCCGATGGGTTATCACGTTTACCATTAGGTAATCCTGCAATGATAATGATCTCAATGTGAATGTATTAGGGACATATTTACAATATTTTGTTGAGAGTGAACTGCCTTTGAGTTATGTTGATATTAAAAAAGAATCAACACTAGATCCTATACTAAATAGAGTAATTGGTTATGTTAAGTTCGGATGGCCGAATGAGGTAAAGGGGGATGATCCTAACTTAAATCCATTCTATGTCCGACAATCCCAACTAACTTTTGAACAAGGACTTCTTATGTGGGGATATAGAATTATTATTCCTAAAAAGTTTAGACCACACATATTACAAGAGTTACACAATGGACATGTAGGCATAGTTAGAATGAAAGCATTAGCGAGATCATACGTTTGGTGGCCAAATATAGATTTGGATATTGAGCAAATTGCTAATAATTGTACTTCCTGTTTGAAGGAACGAGCAACTCCGCCCAAGTCGATTTTGCATTCATGGAATGTCCCAGAGAGAGCATGGTCACGCATTCATATTGATTTTTTTGGACCATTTCAGTCGAAATTATTTTTAGTAGTTAAAGACACTTATTCTAAGTGGCCAGAAGTGTTGCCCGTTCCCTCAACATAAGTTAAACACACCATAGCTCATCTTAGAGAATTGTTTGCTAGATTTGGATTAGTAGATCACATTGTCAGTGACAATGGACCTCCTTTTACTAGCTCAGAATTCAAAACATTTTTGCAAAGTAATGGAATCAAACACACTTTTTCTCCACCCTATAATCCTAAATCTAATGGTTTAGCAGAGAATGCAGTTAGAACAGTAAAACATAAACTTAAAATTGCGCTTCAGGATACTAATGATTTGAATTTAGCTTTGACAAATTTTTTGTTTACATACAGAAACACTGTACATTCTGTGACTAATCAAACACCAGCAGAATTAATGTTAGGTAGATCTTTGAAATCAAGATTAGACTTAATTAGGCCTAATGCGAAAGAAGTAATCAGGTCCAATCAAAACAGACAAGTCGCAAACTATGGTGGGGTAACAACACGTAAATTAGTTATAGGTCAACCAGTGTTAGCAAAGGATTATCGGGGGAGGGATAAATGGACTGAAGCCACAGTTATTTCACAGTTGGGTCCTGTAACATATTTAGTAAAATTAGAATCAGGCATTCAATGGAAGCGACACATTGATCAGTTAATTGCATTACAGTCTAAATTAGGTGGCATTGTACAGTCAGATAGCTCAGTTGTAGAATTTCCCAAATTGCAAGAGGGTGATTTAGCATCACCGCCCCTAGACAGGAATTTGACAGTGTCAAATTCGCCATTGACAAGGTCGCCGGTCACGAACATTGACGAAGGTAGCCGAGCGAGCTTTAACGGAGACGAGGCAGCCATAACCATGTCAGGGTCACCTAGTACTAACACAACCACTAGCAGAGCGGGGTCGTTGGCCTCGCCACCGAATGTAAACGACTCGCCAAATGTAAATAGGCATATGCCTACAATGCCTACTAGACGTTATCCTGTACGAGAGCGTAAACCTGTAATCAGACTAGACCTTTGAATAATACCCTGATATGACTTTTGTATTATTGTGCTAATTATTTTACATTTATTAGACTAAGTTTATTACTGTGTGTATCATGTATTTGGAATATCAATGTTTATGTTATCTTAATTTTTTGCTCAGAGTTAATTTCAAATGTATTTACTATTCTCATTTTGGGTAACAGGTTTTCAATGGACATTATAATTTTAAGTCAAATGTTTTTGCTGTTTTGAAAAATGTAATCACAGAGGTAGGTTAATCAATTTTGTCACAAATTTAGAGGGGAGGATTGTACCATATTTTAATGAGTACCATAAATGTAAGACTATTTCTTGTATTGTGTGTTGGTGTTGGCACTATGTAAAATCATGTGATTTCTAAATAAAGCAGCTCATTGGTTCCCCCCGATATAACATCACGCCACCTCCTCACCGCTACCCGAAAATCCCCTCTCCTCGCACTTCTCACCATGATGTAGCCCCATGTGGATCTGGTGCCCGTGAATCCTCTGAGCGTGTTACCAAAATACCTAAATTCAGTGTTATTATTTCATCCCCCGTTCCAACGACGAGGACACTTCAATATTGTGGGCCACATTGGTCTGTTACAAATTGTGGTTTTGCCTATTGATTTAATTTTCTAAACTCTTAGAGGCATTTCCTAAAACAAGAACAGCCCAAAATTTATAAAAATACAATGACATGTTTACTAATTATAGATGGCAGCTAAAAATTTTGTAATTTTCAGAGGAAAAATGAAATTTTTTTATGATGAATGATTTACAATAAAACTTAAAAACTAAATAAAATACAAAATGTTCTTCATATCTCCTTTCTTCAACAGATGGCGTCTAGAAGAACCTGTCTTCATCAACGTGAATCCGTCAACAGTCTTCGCGATGTTCGTTCAGAGGAGAGAGAAGTTTAGGAATTTTCATTTTTCTAAGGACATATTCTTCGAGAGATAATTTTCTTTTTGGCATCTTCTGAGGGCTAGTTTTTGTAGGACTTTTGGTTTTGTCTTTGGCTTCAACGTGAAATAGGGCATAACTCCAATGCTGCTGTAGTTCGATGTTTTTTATTAAATTCTTCCGTTCTTCGTGGGCTTTGGCTTTCGCGAAAGTAATATCATTCCCGGAGAATATCGTGGCTCTCACAGTTTTTGTGCTGATTGCTCTTCTTAATTCTTCTTTCCTCCTTTCTTAGGTATGTATAATTCAGAAGACATCTATAAGTATTATCGATTAAATAAAACAATAACATAAACAGAAAATAAAAAAATTTTGTTATTTGTTTTTTATTTAAGTTATAAATTTTTTAAGTGCTTGGACATAATAAGGTCCTTTTACACGAGATTTTTGTAGATCTATCAACATATAGGTAGACTTACATATTTTATTATATATTTCATAAGGCCCTTCATAAATTAGACATAGTCCTTTGGTTTCACCTGCTATTGACTTTGATATAGGATAAGTTTTTAAAAGTACTAACTCTCCTATTTGAAATTCAGTTATTTTATGGCTTTCATTTATCTTTTTCGATCTTTTATCTTGTTTATCTGCTATTCGTTTCTTAGCCAGTTCTATTTTAAGGATATGGGTTGTATCATTTTTAGGTAAGCGAGGTAAGAGTTTATCCCAAAATCTTTTATTTTTAATATTTAAATGTAATTAATTTGGGATTAGTTTAGTAGTGTCATTGCAGCTTTCATTTAAAAATTCATTGATTATTCCAATATAGTCTATCTAACTTTTATGACTGTCATAACAATAAGTCCTTAAGCATCGTTTTACTTCTTTTATAGTTCTTTCGGCTAAATTACATTGGGGATGTCTAATAGGGGAAAGTATAGGTTTTATATTTTCAGATTCTAGTTTATGAATCCATCGTTTACTTGTAAATTGAGATCCATTGTTGGTATGGATTTTTATAGGTTTACCATAATTAGGAATATAGTCAAAGAAAATTCTATTTATGACTGCTTGTGTTGTGGCCTTTTTTAATGGGTAAAGTTTAACAAATTTACTGAATACGTCGATGGCAATTAAGATAAATTGGAAACCATATTTTCCTTTGGGGAGAGTGTGCCGTGCGCGTCACTTTTTTATATATAGCGCCAAACCAGGTACTGGCCATAATGCCTGAACAGAGGCCAGTCCACCTGAACATTCTAGAAAGACAGAGGGAAATATTGGATTTGAAAGGCTTGCTCTCTCCCCATTTCAAGCCGGAAAGCCATTACCGAATCATCGCTGTATAATCGGATAAGTATTAATGCTAAGATTTAGGTTTCTTTCCATAATAAAATTGATATCAGCCAATTATGTTTTAGTTTAACTTGGTTTTGGGGTGCCGGGGGGAAAAATTCTGGTTGGGGTTTTTTCTAAGATGTGAATTTTCTGTGGGTTTCGCCTCTCCTGAGGCGACACCTTAAAATATTACCGATGTAGCTTCAACAGAAATATTGCTTCTCATACTGTCTGCCAACAATTAATCAATTACTTAGTTCAATAGTTCATTAAACCTTTATTCAGCATCATAGTAATCAGCGAATAGACACTTATGCTTAAATTCAAACAGTTATTCTCAATGACATGCAAGGTAGGCCCTTCTGGCGTTTAATGTAGTTGTACATGGAATTAATTACTTAATTGTTGTTCATCAAAGCTGGCTTAGGTGACCATATGGCAATGGGCACGATCGGCCTCAGGGTAAACCTTCCACCTAGATAAATTATCCTATTCACCTTCACAGTTATAGAAATTTGCTCTGATCAATCCTTTACTGACAATACAGGATTGTACCTCAGATCCAGCCTGGTCTATACTGTTCCAGCCTGATCCATATTTGGGTATTTCCAACAACCTTTCATACCATTCTTCCAACAACCAACAAGTACAACAGTTACAAATTGGTAGCAGATATAAAGCCTTTTGCCATATTGTACCTTCAGTAATTTAACATAGCCGGATTTTCACAGCCTAAATTGGTTTTCAACCTGAAAAGGTCCTTGTTAATTCCTGTTTCTTTGCCATGTACAGCTTAAGCCAGCCTACCACTGATAAATAGACCTAGGCCTATGAATCTTAATTTGTTGGCTTTATTTTGTTCCAGATGTTTCCTTTGGGTAAAATATTGTTGAAATTTGAATTTTCCAGTTCTGTGTTTAAATGAATTGAGCAATTGCTTTCATGATTTCAATAGCCTAGGCTAGCAGGTTTGCCAGATTGGTTAGGCTACTGAGCTATTGTCAATCTTATCTTGGTTCCGCTAGCCTATTCAAAAAGTCATTAGGCCTACTTTTTCTTGGTATTTTATAGTTTAAGTTTTTCCCGATTTCCTTGGATTGGACATTTTACCTATTTGTAGTTAGAGAAGATCATTGGATCCTTTCCGGCAACCCATCACCAAGCTAGCCTTTTATAAAACAGCTTATTAAAGTATACAAATCGTATGGGTACCCTTAGCTCCACTCCACCAAGTGTTAGGTAGGCTATGTTTATTTGCTTTTATTTTTCCAGCGCACCCAGGCAAGTTCCGGATCATCGCTCGCTGGTGAAGCCTAATTTGTAAATTATTAATTCCTTGCTAGTGGAAATTTTGAATAAATGTTTTTTTTATTAAATAAATTTTTGCTATTTTTGGGTCCAGTGCAAGGTAAGTTTGTGCATTAAGTTGCGCTCGCTGGAACCCACTTTCAATTTTGCATTTTTATATATCAGTGCATTAAATCAATTACAAATTGCAGTGCTTTTTCAAAATTCTGTGTTAGGCTATTGTGGTTATTCAGTGAACAGTGTAGCTTTAAGTTGCTTTTAATTGTAATATTATTAAAACTGAATGCATATGGAGTGTGCCAACCTTCCTTTTACCCTTGGCCTATTTTATTAATTTTTGCTGTGCAACTTCGTCATTTTGTTAGTTTTAAGGCAACTTTTATGATTATACTTGGCGGAGTTGGTTTTTTGTTCCCGATATAACAATTAGGCTGTTTGTTAGGCAGTGCTTAGGGCAGGATTAGGTTATGGTAAAGAGATGTATGAACCTAGGCCCAAGAGCCTGATGCAATCTCACACTGCCAACAGTTTGCCTTTTTTTCCAACAGTTTGAAATTAAATCTTGTCAGTCATAAAAATTTAGTCAAATCTCAAGCTTGTTTTTTTTTTTTTATTTTTTAAAAAGAGGGTGGCGGCCTCTTTTTTTTACCTTGCCTTTGCTCCGCCCACATAGACTATTGATCTGTGCGTGGACGTTATCAAGCAAAGCCAAGGAGTGAGCCGGTACAGTACAAGGGGTGAACAGTACTGCTAAAAGTAAGCGACACGCCCGAGTCTCGAACCTGCGACGCTTCGTGGCCACAGTTCCGAGGCCGAGTGCGCTACCAACTGCGCCACTGGCTCACTAGACTTTTTCTTCCCCCGGGAAACCTCAAATCACACTTTGGTTGGTGATTGAATATTTTTTAAAGCTTTTGAATATTTTTAAAAATTTTCCCCTGCAGAAATTTTTTTTTGAAACTGAATCCCAAATGGAATCACCACAAGTGACAGAGATTCAGGTGTTAGGCGACTCATTCGCAAAGCGATTTGTGACATCTTTAAATCGCCCTGAGCAATTAAATCAATCCTTCGGTCTTCGCTGCAGTTTTGGAGTATTTCAGGCGCAAAGGTTTGCGCAATCAAGAACCACATTAAGAATCAGCGCATAGTTTTCAACCTTGTCAGCCCTCTTTTGTTACTTACGGGCACCAACGATTTTTTTGGGCAGACACCGGAGTCAAGATTTAAGAATGAATTTTTGTCCTTGATTCGTCTATTACGTCGAATGAATCCTGGCATTAGGCTAATTTTACTACCTCTTCCAAATTATCCTAGAGCGGGGTATACATCTTTGGATAGATTAAATAGGGTTAA
Source organism: Flexamia atlantica (assembly GCA_035578135.1). Classification (NCBI taxonomy): domain Eukaryota; kingdom Metazoa; phylum Arthropoda; class Insecta; order Hemiptera; family Cicadellidae; genus Flexamia; species Flexamia atlantica. Next base: position 87,924,307 of record JAQJVK010000001.1, read on the forward strand.
TTCCTTTTTTCAAACATTACAAGGAAAACATTTGAAAGTAATTCAGTTAACTTCAGACTTCTCCCGCCCAGATTTTTTTCACAAGAACTATGCCTACTCCGGTAGGCGAGACGGCATACATTTCAACGATTTTGCCCATAGAGCTTTGGTTCCTTTAGTAAAACAAGCAATAAGTTCCTTTTCTTAGAGAACATGCATTCAGGCCTAACCAGTTACAATTTTTTTACAGTTTTTTTTTTTACAATTTACTTTATTCAAACCCTAGATTTAAACAAACCACATCTTGCCTCCTCTGGCTTTTGAACCTCGGTGCCCTTGCCTCTCATGAATTTTGATATAAATTGCACTGAGAATGTTTGAAACAAATTCTTGTTGTTATTTGTTTATTATTGTTGTTCTATTGTTGTTGTTAGAGTTCTACCATTGTTATTTATTTAGAATTATTTATAATTGTTATTTATTTAAGGATTTTTTTCTCTCAACAGTATTTTTGGGTTGTAAGGGGTTTTCATTGGGACCGTTGGCAATGCCGTCCAAGATATACCACCCTCGTGATTTGCCTTTGGGGACTTCTTGGGTTTATTTATTAAATGCCCCGGACGCAGTAACTCAATGCCAGATTTTTAGGCTACAACCTGAAGCAACGCTTTCCCGCAACCGGATAATTTTGTCGGAATTTCTCAATCAGCTTGAGTTAAATGGGGGCACTCAACCTCTCCCCGAAAACAACCGACCTGACATAGATTTTGAAAATCGACCCGATGGCCCCGCCCCGGAGGGTGTTCAACTCGTTGACTTCACCGATGCCCCGACCATTCCCACAACTTCCGCCACGATCACACCCCGCCTGCCATTACTGACCTCAGCTCCCTCCATGCAGGCTCCTGTTTCTCTTCCAGTAGCGACCACCCCTTTTGTGACTGCAACCACTCCAGCCCACAGTTGCATTAGTCACATGTCACCTCCTCAGCCTACCAGCATTTCCCCATCCTGGCAAGACGTGGTACATGCAACAGCAATTGCGGTTGGCCAACAGGTAGCCTCAGCAATGGCTCAGTCCAGGGTCACCCCTGCCCCTTCTTCAAGCACCCCACGAGTTTTTTCTGAATTATTGAAAGCTCTACCTGTAGTATCCGGCGATGACTCAGATCAACTTCTTTCCTTTTTGGTTCAGGTTCAAAAAATCGAGCAATTGAAGCTCACATCTTCTGAAAATCTTATTATCAACGTTCTCCCACACACTTCCGGCCAGCTTAGGACCTTTTGGTCTCAAGCTATCACTGATCGCACCTCACTCTTTGAATTGATTACAAAGCTGCTAAATTTTTTCGCCCCCCATCAATTGCGCCATTCAATGATTTCCAACCTCATTTACCGCCCCCAGGGTCCGCAGGAAACCTTGCCTGAATTTGCTGAAAAGCTTCGTGACTATGCCACTCTCCTGTTACCTACCTTGGATGATAGAGAGCTTCTGGACATAGCTCTGAATGGTCTGAACAGGCAAACCCGTGCCCACTTGGCCGGTTTACCAGCTCCCACCTCCCTTCAGGACCTCCTGTCTCTGGCACCGCGTATTGAGGTTGTGCGCGACCTTGAGCGTAACGCCACTTCAGCTTACAATACTAGGACCTTCCACCAGGAAACAACCTATCCTCATCAGACCCCAAGCAATCAGTTTCAGTCACCATCTCACAGGCCCAACTACAATAACAATCGTCAACACAGAGCAAATAATCCGCAGAACTTCAGAAATGTTTCTGGTCAAAACCAAAACAGGTTCAATTCTTCCTTCAACCCTAGAGTACCTGATTTTCCTTTTGCACATTTTGGGCTTCCTGACACCAGACAGCAGCGTTATCCACCCCCAGGTCCCCAACAGGGTAACAATCACAATTCTGGTTCCAATGGGCAGGGAAACTCCAGAGGAGGGAGGCATTAGGCGGTACCCCCCCTCCAAACAATCAATCCGCCATGTGCGCTTCTTTCTTTATGTCTTACCTTCCCACTCAGCAGCATTATCCACCCCCAGGTTTCCCACAAGTCGACAACCCCGATTCTGGTTCCCATGACCAGGAAAACCCCTGAGGAGGGAGGTGTTAGGCGGAACCCCCCCTCCAAGCCATCAACCCGCCATTTGTGCTTATTCCAAAATTCCGTCAACCACTCCCAAGAGAGCCCCAAGCATTCCCAAGCTCGAACTTTGTAAGGTCCCTTTGACTTTTGGGAATGTATTAAACATGATAGCACTTGTAGACACAGGATCATCTTGTTGTATAATGTCCTTTCCAAACTTTCAGGAAATCAGAAGAAATAGTCATGCTATTTCTGCAACTCAGTCAACATCCTTTTCTGCGCTTTCATCCTCTGGCGATAAGGTTTCTTTCAAATTTCAGGCCCCAGTTCATTTCAAGATCGGTCATCTCTCTTGGACATTTACGTTTCAAATTGCTGAGCGGTTGCCCGTGCCCATCATCTTGGGTTCCGACTTTTTGACTAAGACCAAGGCTATCATCAGCATGGCATCCCACACCTTAACATTTCCATATGGCACTCCAAAAGTTTTCACCTTGCTCTCACAGACTTCTCAGGATGATGCCAAACCCATAGCCATGGGAGAAAATCTTACTCCAGAACAAAAGGATCAAGTCACCCAATTGATCGCTGAATTTCCCGAAACCATCACGTCTTTTTCTTGGCAGAACCCTATACCATCCCTTGGAACTCCAATGGAACCTTGACAAACTTGTCGATTCCCAAGGAACCGCTCCCTCTACCCAAGACGATTGGTCAAGAGCAATTGAAAACCTGCGTAAAGCCAGAGCCAGCAGAGAGAGGAAATACAATCAAAACCGATCACCCAACACTTTCAACCTTGGCGACTGGGTAACGTTCAGATTGAACCCCATCAGTAAGGCGGTCCCACATCAGTAAGGCGGATGACCACATAAACCAAAAATTATATCCTATGTGGTCGAAACCTTGTGTAATTGAAACCTTCACCTCCCCAGTCACTGTTCGCTTAGTCGACCCTGTCAATAATAAATTCATCCGGAAAGCTCATGTTTCACAGCTCAAAAGATTTTTCCAGCCAACAACATAAATTAAATTTCATTCACTACCTAAGGTTACACCCTGAAAAAGATCGTTGCCCATTGCACATATGCACCTAGTGATATTAGGTTAAGCTTTTTTCTACTCTTCTCCTTCTCTTCCCTGGTATGAGCGGGGGGAGGTGAGTCTAAGGTTTCATCTTCCTCTGGATGGACACTCTAGCTCATATTCAGGTAAACCCTCCCTTCTTCGTCACCTCGATGCACGAGAGATGCGTTTGCGTTTGGGTTTTTCCTTTAAAACAAATTTTTTTCTATATAATGAAACCTTACTGTTTGACCTTAATTTTATTTTAATTTTTTTTATCTTTTATGATCAACCAGTGAGGGCCCATGCGCAGGGTATCCTGGAACGACAAGTTGCTAGCAACAATTTGTCGAGCACCAAGTGACACTTAGTAAATTCTCTCATTTTCTTTCCTATTCTCCTCATTTCTAGTCTTCTTTTATGGTCGACCATGCAAATTAATCTAGTCATAAGTGTGTAATTAGTGTAGGGCACATCAGGAAGAATGCCTAGGTAGATGTCAGTATCAATCATAAGGACAAGCCATTATCTTTTAGTTTTACATAAAAGGTTAAATAATATGGAAAGGATGGTAGTTTATAAGTTGAAAAGGGGTATTCAAAGAAAAGTAATTTGAATATTTAATCTTCAAGTGCATTTCTGATTTAGGGCAAGCGCTTCTCGTGTGTAAAATTTAAATGGCTTTTTTTTCAAATGCGCCAAATCCTTAAATCTTCCTTCATTTTATGTTTCCATGTACACCACTACCTTTATATTTGTTTAGTTACTAACATTCTTTTAGGGAATTGCTGCAAAAATTGGTTTCCTCCACTTCAGATATAGGTTGGGTTCCATGGCACCTGGTGTGGTATCTTCGAGTCCACAAAGGTCAGTCTCGCCGGACTGATCACCCTAAAATGTCATATTGTCAGCGATCGGTCTACCCTGCACTAATTTTGGGGTAAATCTTACATAGGCTAATATAGTCAGGGCCAACACTTCGGTTTCACAAGCAATTTTTCTTAAAGTCAGTCCCTGTTTACAAACTAGTCATTACCAAATAACTGCACAACAAAAAAAAGAAGGCCAGCTTGCAATCAATTTAAAAAAGGGCAATTCAGCACATTGAATCAAAGGCCACAAGCAGTCATATCCGGAAATAGCTTCAACTACAACCACCTTCAACAATAGACATCTTCAGTCAAATCCAAACTTCAGCAGCAGTCATATTCGGAAATAGCTTCAACTACAACCACCTTCAACAATAGACATCTTCAGTCAACTCCAAACTTCAGCAGCAATCATATCCTGAAATAGCTTCAACTACAACCACCTTCAACAATAGACATCTTCAGCCAACTCCGAACTTCAGCAGCAGTCATATCCGGAAATAGCTTCAACTACAACTACCTTCAACAATAGACATCTTCAGTCAACTCCAAACTTCAGCAGCAGTCATATCCTGAAATAGTTTCAACTACAACCACCTTTAACGATAGATGGCTTCAGTCAACTCCGAACTTCAGCAAGACATCTCCAGCAATAACTTCGATCTTCAGCAACAATCACCACCTGAAATGACCAGCTTTAACAACAGCCATCTTCCGTAACAATCACCTTCAACAAGACTCTCCGATAATCACCATTGCCAGCTTGCATCTTGCGGCAGCCAACAAGAGTATGTGTTTGAGAAAAACAACACAAGAGTTCGGTTTATACCAAATCTCAGATAAAAACAAAATATAAGGCCTAAAAGTAAATAAAAAAAAAAATAAATAAAAAAATTGTGCGTGCAGTTATCCCCCTTTCATTCAAATTGAGTTCTTTTGATAGGGAAGAAACCAAGTGTAGAGTCCTTGAGGCCTCAAGCATCAAATTTTTCCGCTGGTGGGGGGAGGAGCCCGATCGCTGACCAAACAGCTCGCAACCTTCAACTGAAGGAGAAACAAAAGTCTCAGGCGGAGGTGCCAGCGCGTTGGGAGCCCTCAGGTTCCACCTATTCTGAGTGGAGATGAGCCGGAACCCCAAAGACACCAATCGGTTCTTGCAACTTCAACACCGCCGCGATTCGCTTTTTCAAGAGCCCACAATCCGAAATATTCTGGTGTCAATTGTGGATAGGCGCTGCAACCTTGCAGACCAAATTTTGGTTGTTTAAGGAATCAACTCCAACTAACCCTCTGGAACCAATGATGACCTTACCACCCCACCAAGTCCCAGCGCAATCTTCTTGGCCGAAGGGGGCGTGGTTGTGCCGTGCGCGTCACTTTTTTATATATAGCGCCAAACCAGGTACTGGCCATAATGCCTGAACAGAGGCCAGTCCACCTGAACATTCTAGAAAGACAGAGGGAAATTTTGGATTCGAAAGGCCTGCTCTCTCCCCACTTCAAGCCGGATAGCCATTACCGAATCATCGCTGTATAATCGGATAAGTATTAATGCTAAGATTTAGGTTTCTTTCCATAGTAAAATTGATATCAGCCAATTATGTTTTAGTTTAACTTGGTTTTGGGGTGCCGGGGGGAAAAATTCTGGTTGGGGTTTTTTCTAAGATGTGGATTTTCTGTGGGTTTTGCCTCTCCTGAGGCGACACCTTAAAATATTACCAATGTAGCTTCAACAGAAATATTGCTTCTCATACTGTCTGCCAACAATTAATCAATTACTTAGTTCAATAGTTCATTAAACCATTATTCAGAATCATAGTAATCAGCGAATAGACAATTATGCTTAAATTCAGACAGTTATTCTCAATGACATGCAAGGTAGGCCCTTCTGGCGTTTAATGTAGTTGTACATGGAATTAATTACTTAATTATTGTTCATCAAAGCTGGCTTAGGTGACTATATGGCAATGGGCACGATCGGCCTCAGGGTAAACCTTCCACCTAGATAAATTATCCTATTCACCTTCACAGTTATAGAAATTTGCTCTGATCAATCCTTTCCTGACAATACAGGACTACCTTATTGTACCTCAGACCTTATTGTTCCAGCCTGATCCATATTTGGGTATTTCCAACAACCTTTCATACCATTCTTCCAACAACCAACAACTCCAACAGTTACGAGAGGACCGAGAAAATCTAAGGCTAGTATTTAATTTATATTTGAAACATTCCACCATGAGTTAAACCGTGATTAGTATAATTTGCATTTTTACTCTTTTGGCAAACTTCACATTTAGAGAGTAAAGTTCTTATTCTTCTGGACATATTCTTGAATATAAATGATTCACTAAGGATCTGATAACATTTTAATGATCCGCAATGCAAATAGTAAAAATGACAGCTCCAAATTAGTTTTGTTATTATGTTATCTGGAATAACTATTCTCCAATCAGTATTCGTTTTAGTATTTTGTACTAAGGTATTGTCAATGATCTGATAATGAGTTAAATTCTCTGTTACGTTTTCACCATGGAGTTCCTTTTGTTTCAATTCGAGAATTTTATTTATTTCTGGATCTGATCTCTGCAAGTCCTGTATATTTTCTAATTCTTCTAATAATTCGGTATTAGTTTTTCGGGTTATTAAGGTTATGGTGGGCTGGTGATTTGAATTATAGATTTCCTTGTGGCAATGTCGACTCAAACTATCGGCTAATTAATTGTCCTTTCCAGAACATCCCTCTATCGTATATTGGTATTCTTGTAAAGCCAATACCCATCGTGTTAATCTAGAATTGAGGAGTTTGCAAGTTTTTATGAAAGTTAAAGCTTTATGATCCGTAATGATTTTCAATTTGGCTCCTAACACGATTTGTCTGATCTTTTGGAGACAAAATAATATAGATAAAAATTCATTTTCCGTAGTAAAATAATTTAATTCGTGTCCCCTTAATACCCTACTCATAAAAGCAATAGCTCCTTTACTGCCATCTTCTTTTATTTGATAAAGGTGTCCACCTATAGCTTTATCACTAGCATCACATTGCAAAATAAATTCTTTATTAGGGTCAGGATGATGAAGAAGGTTAGTTTCTAGAAATAATCTCTTTGCATTGATAAAGGCTTGTTTTTCTTGTTCAGTCCATATAAATTTATGTTTGGATGAGGTAAGTTTCAGCAAGGGTTGGATAGTTTCAGAATATTTATCGACGAATCAGTTATAATAATTTAATGATACTAAAAATCCTTTTAACTCCTTCTGATTACGTGGTCTCTTTAACTTTTGGATACCTTCAATTTTTTCCTTATTTGGTTCTATGCCGTTGTTAGTTGCAACGAATCCTAAGAAAGGTAATTGGTCTCTACAAAAAAGTGATTTTTTGAACTTAATAGTCATGTTTGAATCCTTTAATCTTTTAAATAATATGTCTAAATGTGAAATGTGTTCTTCGAAACTAGCAGAATGACATAATATATCGTCAGCATAAATTAAGGTGAAAGGATCTACTTTGTCTTAAAAACTTAACTTAATGCTCTCAATAACGCGGCAGAAGAAGTTTTTAATCCAAATGGAGTCACACAAAATTGATAATTTTCCCCTTGGAATTGAAAAGCCATATATGGTCTAGATTCAGGTGTCAATTCTACCTGCCAAAAAGCGCTAGAGAGGTCTAAGGTCCTTAACCAATTAGTTTTCCTTCCTTGAAAGAATATTTCATTTAACCCCCCGGTTACACTCATAATCGGGAATACTGATTCCATTTACTTTTCTTGCATCTAAGCAGAATCTAATTTCTCCAGTTTTTTTTTCGCGGGGACGATAGGATTAATATATGGACTATTAGATCTTTCTATAATACCGTCTTTTTCCATTTCATTTATTTCTTTTTTTGTATCGTCAATATATTTGAGGGGAATTGGATAACTTTGTGACTTAAAGGGTTTGGTTTGATCAATTTCTATTTTATGTTGATATTTATTGCATCTTCCTGGTTTATCCGAAAATACGTCTTTATATTTCTCAAATAATTTGTTCAGTTTGGATTTCTGATCTTCAGTCAAATTAGTTAAATTATGTACCTCAGGACAATCTTGATTTTCTTTTGTATCCTTTTGAGATAATAATATTTCTTCACTTTGAACTAGATGACATACTATAGCGTTATTTAAATTTTTATTAAATTTTGTTATGGTCTTTCCATCATCGATATTTATGGTTTGTTCTTTAAAATTTAGAGTCATATTTAATTCATTTACGATGTCTACTCCAAGTATTAATTCCTTGATTAGTTTAGGGATAGCTAAACATTGGATCATTGTTTTAAAATTTCCTATGGTAATTTCGAGAAATATTATGTTATTTATCTTATTACTTTTATGTCCAGTAGCTGTAATAACTGTAGTATTGTTTAAAGGTAATTTTCCTTCAATTTTTACTCTGTTTTTATTTATTTCTAACCATTCCTTTTGGATGGTAACATTACTACCAGTGTCGATGAGTGCGCTTAACTCGATATCCTGTATTTTCAATTTTATTTCAGGTCATGTAATATTTTGACAGCGGGTATTATCTTTGATCTGAGGTTCATCTAATAAAAATTCTTTAGAACAATATATGTTGGATACTATAGATGTATTGGGAAGGGTCTCGCTCTTAAAGTTATTTACAGGTGAATTAGGTTTAGTTTGCACCGGGATACTAATTTCTTCCTCAATTATTGGTAAATTTATATTTGTGATGTCACCTGTTTTATTCCAGCTCCCGGTGCGTTCCCATTTAAAGAAAGACTCGAAATATTTTCTGATGTGGATTGCATTTGATTCATACTGGCACAAATGCGTTGCTGTTCCTGTAAGGGGTATTTCGGTTCGAATTTTCTGTTAGGGTAATTGGTGTTATTGGGATTAGGTCGCCATTGGTTACGATTTTCAAATCGATAATTTTCGTTCCCTATGCTCCTTTAATTGTTGTTTCCTTATATCGGTTTGTGTTTATTTGGTATAGGATTATGATATTTTAATGTATGACTTTTCTCGTCATCGTCTTCTTCTGTAGCAGTCTTTCCATGTTTGTTATATCTTTAATTCCTTGGATTCTACACGCATTGGTAACGTTAGGTCCGAAATGCTCCGCAAGTATTTCTACTATTTCTTCTTCATCTAATGGACATATTGTCAGTGATCTTAAGTTATGGCACGATCGGTGAAATATTCAAGTCTGGTTAGTTTTCCGTTAGCGCGATATTTTTCAAATTCTAATCTTTTTCTAATGTTCTTTTGAATATCACGGTTCCAATAACGGTTTACAAAGATAGTTTCGAATTCGCTAAAGGTTGTTACTTTTTCTTTGTTTAATTGCCACCTAGAGGCTGCACCATCGGACATCGCTTCATTAAGTATCTTGAATAAATTTTCTTCATTTTTGATTTGGTTCTTAAGATTATTTAAAAAGATCATGGGGTTGTTTTGCCTTCCATTAAATTGAGGTATTTTGGGCGAAATAGAGTCTTTATGTACAACTTGTATTTCTTTCTCAATTGTTGTTCTGGACGTTTGGTTCAGTTATTTCGGTTTGTTTATCTCTATTGGTTAATTGGTTTTGTAGGTTAGTTATACTGTCTTCAAATTTATTCTTCATTTGGTCTAGGTTTGCCTTGATTTCTTCGATTCAAACGTTGTTTATGTTCATATTTTCGTAAATCATTTCTATGTTTCTTTCTACGTCAACAGTTCTCTCAGTCAATCCTTTCATCTTGTTATTTGTTTTCTCTTTAATTGTTTGGACGTCTAGTTTTAGGATATTCATTTCTTTAGTCAGATCTTTTAATAAATTAACTGTTTCTACGAGTTTAATTTCAATGTCGCTTCTTCTCGAACTGTCATGTCTAGTTGGGGATTTACTTAGGGATCTAGGATTCCTACGCGAAATCTGATTATCTATTTTATCCGTCATTTTTGGGTTTTCTCTTAAATTATATGGGCTTGTCATTAGTTATTTAGTTAATTTTATAGTTTTATCTTTATAACAAATGTTAAATGTCTGCTCGTTGGGTACCAAAATATTGAAATGTACCAAGTATGGTAAATTAATTATTAAAATAATCTTTTATTCTTTTTATTTATGTTTTAAAGTTTGATCTCAGGGTAGGATTCTTTGCTAACGGCAATTCAAACTACCTAAACCTTATTCATATTTTATACTCAATGAAGAAATATTTTATAATAACATGTAAGGGCTTACAATTTTGAGGGTAAAAAGATGTAAAAGGAGGAATATTTTGGTTTGCTGCGTTGGCCGACCTGCGAGTCAGCTGGACATTGGTTAGTATTTTCGCCACGCACAGCGCTGGCGACGCAGCGGAGTGGGGGAAGCGAGAGCTCTCACTCGGGCCGCTAGGACAATTCAGTCGACGACCAGGCGAGTAGCTGGTAACATCGCTCCTCCTCCGAACCCCAGTCTTGGGAAAATTCTTACGCGACGAATTGGTTTAAACGAAATAGTAAGTGCCTGACATTCTTCCATATTATTAGTTGCGAGTCAGTAAAGGTTAAAGTAAACGATTATGATTTATTTGCGATTACTAGCATTTAATGGATTTAGTTAAAAGAAAGTTATTTTCGAACGAGACTTAAGACTCATTTTGGGTTGTAAAATAAATAAATTTATTTCGATTGTTGATCAGCGGCGAAACAGCTCTGAAGAATTAATTTTGTTGTTTTGGGAAGGAATTTGAAATAACTTTTGGATTATCCGTGTAATTAGCGACTTGTATTTAACGAAATATGAACAGGACTTGGGTGTAAAAACTCAAGTAAATCTAAAGATAGGCTGTGGGGTATGCTTTCCGATTGCAATAGTTCACAAATATTTACTTTGAGATTGTAAATAGACATTAATAATTATTTATTTATAATGTATGTAAACAGATGTTAGTTAATAACAAATATTTATTTAGTATAATTTTGTCTTAAAATAAAATCAGAAGGAAATTTGTTGCTTAGTTAATTTAAATCACTTGAGAAATTTAATTGTATAATACAATACCTTTGCCCATAGTTAATTTTAATGTAAGTTATTTATTAGGTAGGAATAAAGCTATCTCAAATAATTATTTCATATAATACCCAAACTTTCAAAAATGATCTCTTTTTAAATGTTTACCAAAAGTGGAAATCATACTTCAATGATTTGTGAACCCCAGTGCAGTGAAAACATGTGCTACATTGTTACAACAAAGGAGATGAAGAGAGGAAGAGAATTTGGGGAGTCCAACTGAGAATGGCCTAATGTTAACATCTTTCTGTAAGGACCTCTGTCCAAGTGTTAATTTATTTCCCATTAAAAAAGTATTAGGCCTTAATAAGCCTATATTTTTGGTAGCCGGCGGTATACCAGGTCACAGTTATCCCTTTTTAATGGCCTAGAAGAAATATAGTGACCTGGGTGAAGAGTTAATACTTTGGTACCCAAGTGAAAAAATGTTTTCTGACCATATCTGGCTAGTTCTGGCCCAGATCTGGCTCGTTCTGGCCCAGATCTGGCCAGATCTGGGCCAGAACTAGGTCAGTTGCTGCAAAATCTTGGCAATCAGGAAATTAATGGTGCTCAAAAATGTCATTACTAAGGACTGAGGCGGACAAGTATTGAGAAATTTATCAAATCAAGACATAATATAACTGTATGTTTTATAAGAAGTGCTTAGATTATTTTTTAATTTGAAATGCATTTACAACCAAACATAGTTTTTTCTTTCCCCTTTTGTCAACTAGTACGTAATACTGGATTTCACCAAATCTCCTAATACAGGGTGTCCCATAAGTAGAGTGCCGAACTTCGGGAATAGGTTTTATGCAAACCTAAAAATAAATAGAAAATGCAAAATAAATCTTTTTCCAGAACCACTTCGTTTACCAGTAAGCTCCCATTTTTTATTTTTTCAAAATATTTTTTATCTCCTAAGTTTTAAAATCGATTTATTTCAAACTCTGTATGTACCTGTACCTAGTCAAGGTTAGTTTATGAAAAAATAATCAGTATGATCAAATAGTAAATTTCAAAATGGTGGCCTTAAAAAATCTTTAAATTTAAATAGCAAAAAACCGGTACATTTTACAAAAAATAACAAAATAAAATAACAATATTTAGTAAAATTTATTTTCAATCTTATGATACCAAATTATGAAAATCGGTTTATAAACAACTAAGTTATAGTCAAATTTGTCTAATAAGGCAGCATAATTATTTGTTTATTTCAGCGCATGGCTCAGCGCATCAATGGACTATTTTGCTTTAAAATATGCTGTCTCGTTAGCTAAATCATAGCCGCCTTTAAAGAAGGCCGCGGCGTTCGAACTGGCAACGCTGCAATCAAAAGGCATAGTGGAGTCACTCCGCCGAGAGTGCCTGGCGCTGCGAGGGCCACTGCAATACCTTTTCCATCAGACAGCGACAGTGGTCATTCATTAATTAACTCTTGAGCTGAATACTTTTTTATGCTAGAAAGTATATATATATATATATATATATATATATATATATATAGTGGCTATTGGGAATATTTAATAAAAAGCCTAATTTTACACAAAAGATTAAAATATATTTGTTAAATGAATTACAAATAAATCAAAACACTTAACGTTTATTAAAACGGACTAAAGTTAAGCGATGAAATGAATACTAATATAGCCTAAGAGAGTATTTTCAATTTTCTGTCATTTTTATGCACAACTACATTTTCTGTCTTTCAAATGAGTTCGGGTACACAGTTTTAAACGTCAAATTAGGTGATGACTTTACTAACATATTAGTCTCTTTTCTGTAAAGATCTCTGATATTCATGAATGAAGCTTTGGTTACATCCTCAAATTCAAAAATTAGCGCATTAGCAAGTGAATTATTTAAATTTCCACTTAAAAATGTATCTACGTTTTCCCATACAGGTATGAAAAATGCCTTGGAAAAATTGGTAAAATTCAACCAGTTATTTCTAATATTCTTAAAAATATGCACAGAGTCATACATTACGAAAGTTTTGTTTTTACTTTCGTTAGCATAAAAGTAGTAATTGCTCTCAGATGTTTTGGTTAGTTCGTTAAAAACTACACGATTGATGCTGTTTATATCACAAATTACACTTAAAATAGTAAGACCACGATCTGTAAATGAAAATGACCAATCCTTTGGAAATGAAAATATGGAAATGCAACCCTCATTTTTTATCGGAGACTTATAATTTGACTTGCAACCAGGCACTACACAAGAACTAGACATATGGCTAAGAATTTGGTAGTGTTTATTCTTAAAAACTGGTTAAAATAGCGATCCAACGAGCGAGCAACGTGCATCTGCCATGATATCATATGGGCCGGCTGACGCTTCGCGACTCCTCTCGCGGCGTTGCCAATTCTACCACGCCGCGGCCTTCTTTAAAGGCGGCTATGGCTAAATTCGACCATAACTCAGTTGTTTATACACCGATTCTCCAAAGTTTGTGCCCTTAGATTGTAAATAAAATTATCTAAAAATTATTATTGTTTACTTTCTTTTGTAAAATGTACCGTTTCTTCGTTATTTCAACTTAAAGATTTTAAACGGCCGCCATTACGGAATTTACTGTTCGATCATGCTGATTATTTTTAAATAAACTAACCTTGAATAGATACAGGTACATACCAAGTTTTTAAAAAAATAGTATTAAAAACCTCGGAGATAAAAAATATTTCGTAAAAAATACAAAATGGCGTATATCTAGTAAACAAAGCCCTTTTTTTAAAGCGTTTTTGGAAAAAAATTTATCTGCATTTTCCATTTATTTTGACCCATATGACCTATTCACGGAGTTTGGCACATTACTTACTCACGAAGTTTGTAACATAGACATGAATATCATCTCCATCTCCACATTTTCCTCCGAAGGAAGTAAGTAAGTAGGTATGACGTATAGTATGGTCTGAATTGAAATCTGGCTAATCTGGCAACACTGTGTCCTGGACGATCCGGCAACACAGCAACACAGCTAGCTAACTCCGACCTGATCGTCATGCGTCACCTCGTCACCTTGACTTTTATTGCCGCCTGTTTTGATTTCAATTTCAATTTATTTGTGGTAGTTGAGTTGTTTCTGTTATTTTTGTTACAATGTTTTAATTAATTGACTGTGAAGAGGACGGAACAGTTCCTATATGTGAGGAAAATCGGAAAATCAATTAATTTGCGATCGGAATCCAGAACCTGAATGAAGCAGTTCGATTTATGTGGAAAGCTTATGGAAAAGGTTTGGAAAGAATGGTGAGTTTCTAATTTAATGCTATAGGCTCTGCCCCCTACTTTATTACCAGTTTGGTACGAGTTTCATATATGATCTTCTAGGTTATGTTTACTGTCAATTGTTTACCTTTAATGATTAGGTTTTGATAACTGGACTTCTCAAGAGGAATTAACATGAGCGAGGATCAGTTTTGTTTTCGGTACTCAGTTCAGGTGTCGGTTATCCAATATCAACTATCAACCATCAACCTATCGCGTTTAACTAAACCGATGTACTGTTGTACTGTTTCAACAACCGTCAGTAATGAAGAAACGTTGATAACAAAGAATAACCAAAACCATTGTCAATTTTATTATTCGATTATTCTCTCATGAACAATAAATCATACCTAACATAAATGTAATAGGCCTACAGCTAAAATTATGTATATCAAAATTAAAAACTAAACTAAAATTTACTACAATTAACTAACTAAACACAACCTAGCCTACCTTATTTTTCATCATCCGCTATCTTATACTAAAATATTATGGATAAATATATTTTCACAGAATACCAAAACAATCTAATGTTATACAAAGAAATCAGATGTCAAGTTCTGTCCATCAAACAGTACATCGAACTTGATAGGTCGTTCAACATTGTTTTCTTAGATAATCAGATGTTGAATTGTCTGCTATAGGAACAAACGGCAGAAGATCAGATATGAAACTCCTACCAGTTTGGTATTGTATATTGTTCATTTTTACATGTAGCCTATTTTTTTGTTATTACCTGTGTTTTGCACTCCAGTAAGTTACCTCTCTCGAACTTGAAATTTTGAATTTGAATTGTATAACATACAAAACTACTTTTAGATATGTTATATCAATTTACAGTTAATAGTTTTTTAGTTATCACAGTTACTATAACGATTTTACAGCAAGGTTAGGTTAGGTCAGGTGTGGTATATGAATAGTGTGGGTCACTAGGGCCTATTGCCTATCTAACAAATCTTGAAAAACTAGTTTTTGGTATTCTAGCAACATAAGTGTTATTCCGCGTGCAATGGTGGTCGTAGTAAAAAAAAATCTGAGGGATGGTGTTAATATATTGCACTGCTCTAATACCGCCTAAGTTAAATTTTTGTAATTTTAAATCGAAAAACCGGCCAACTACTTCATTTGTCTAAAATATTTTAGATGGGATTAAGCAGATAGGCGTAGTGTTCGGCATCGAAAATCGATGTTTTCAAAACATCGATGTTCGGAGGTCCACAGTAACTTGAACATCTTCTAGGTACTGTGCGGAGGTCGATGTTCGATGTTTTTACCATCGATGTTAGAAAATCGATGTTTTTCTACCATCGATGTATTGATATCGATGTGTTTTAAATGGAATTTTAAGATAGATTTTGTCTTTTTTCGACCTCTGAATATGGATATTAAATAGACCTACAGTTAAATTTCCATTTTGATTTCAGATACGGTCATATTTTTTTCATGAATAACGGTATATCGAGATTAGAAACTTCGATTTAATTTAGTTGAAAACATAGCCATTTTTCGATTAAAAACATCGATGTTTTTGAACCGATGTTTTTGCAACATCGATACATCGATGGTGAACTATCGATGTCCGAACACTAGATAGGCGGTATTTCCGAAACATTTTAACTGTTCTCATGTAAAGTTTTTAATTTATTTGTCACATACCTATATAAAAGTATGTTTCTTCACCAACAGATATTGGTTTCTAGATAAATTAGTTGACCTAGGTAAGGATAAAATTGGTGAGGTGTAAAGGGGACTTCACAACCCTAACCTAACAATAGATAAAGAAATTAAATATAGGCTAGTATAAATTAATCTGACACATAATAACATCATAATCTATAAAAACATACCCTAACTTAACCAAACATAACCTGACATAACCGATTATTATGCAATAATTTCTGACAAATTGTGATCTAAACATTGTATAAATCATCTTTATGTTATGATTTTGACTGTTTTCAGACATATGCCTTTACTGATGTTTGATCGCAATAAAAGTGAATGAATGAATGAATGAAAAGTTTATTCCATACAAAACTAAGCTACTAGCCTACGTACAAAGAAATAAAAATGTTAATAAACACAAAGTGTTTCACAAATGATGAAATAAAACTAAAAAAGACATAATTTTTGTAGCATTTAATTAAAAATAAAAGTCCAGGAAATCAGCAGCCATAGGCAGGTACTGCCTGTGCGTCCGCTGGGTTGCTTTGCAAATAATAAAAATAAGACCAAAAAAATTAGGAATAATTAAAAAAGGCAGTTGGTAAGAAAGTTTGAGGTTGAAGTTGTGAATTGAAGTTGCTATTTCAGTATTTAGGAAAAAAATACTTCACTAAAAACCCAAAATTACAAATTTAAAAAATCTTGAGTAACGGTTGGCGGGAATAACTATTTTGAATCCTGCCGGCAAGCAGGAGTATTTGAAATACTATATTCAGCTGTAAGATTTTGCAGATAGCACTTTGAATACGATGTCAGAGTTCATGGTTAATAGATAAAGGACAAAAATATAGATGGATTAAATATAAATAAATGTAACTTTTGTATATATAATATTTCTTTTATAGTAGATTAATTATATAATATTAAATGTCGCATTTTTGTCTTTTTTTAAAGTAATTTGTTTTGCATTTATATGTTAAGAAACATTTTACTAACTGTAGTGATAAGTGGCCTTACTTGCCCTTTAATAAATGCTCTTGTTGCAGAATTCGCTAAGGTAGCTGCTTCGAAGAGAAAATTAAGGATTGAAGATGACTTGTGCGTTAAAAAAAGCTTTCAACGTGCCTTTGCGAGCTGAGGAAGTGAAGAGGTGTAGGAGCTAGGATAAGGATTATAAGAACAGTATTTATGTATTATGTTTTCATCCAATAAATGTTTTCCTTGATATTTTGTCTTTATTTATAACATTTCCAATATTCCAAATTTTGTTCACATTTCTTCAGTTCTGGCCAGTTCTGGGCCAGATCTGGCTTCTTCCAAAATTGGCCAGACCTGACCAGTTCTGGCCAATTTAGGAAGAAGCCAGATCTGGGCCAGAAAACTAAAATTTTTTTTCACTTGGGTCTGCCCTTATTCAGTCAACAGATAGGAGAAGAAATATCATTTATTTATTTAATGAAAATATCAACCAAATAAAGGTAAACATATAAAGAGAGGATTATATCACGATTCATTTTCAATTAAAATACCGAACAGGACCTGGGCGTAAAAGCTCTGGAAATATAGGCCCCAGGCGCAACAGCTTTGGGTTTAAATAAAAGTAAATAAAATCTAAACTTGTGAGGATTTAAGTTCAGTTAGGCCCCAGGCGCAACATCTTTGGGTTTAAATAAAATTAAATAAAATCAGGACTTGTTAGGTGTTAGTTCGGATAGGACTGGGGCGCAACAGGTCCGTGAATAAATGTTAGGCAGAATTAATGTTTTAAACTTTTAAAATTAAATAACTCTAAAGTTAGACATTTACGTAGTAGGTGAAATAAGGGTTTCAAAGCCTTTGAGTAATTTTAGTTGTGATTTCTGTGGATACCAATTAGGGAAGAATTCCCCGTTAATTTTCTTAATTGAAAAACCCAATATTTCACCATTTCGGCCTTGACTTTATCAAAATAACTTGCTCCCAATTGGCAACATGGGCGATGATGAGCGAATTAAGGAATGTTAAAGCAAGTGTTGTGGATAGTTCTTTGCTGAGCCCATTCTAAATTTAGTTATTTCAAATTAAATCGATCCTGGACATTCCAGTTATTTACGACTGAGTAAATTCGTGGCACAAACGTGCTAAATTTCACCCCAACCGGATTTGGCACGTTACAAACATAATTCAGTTTATTGAACTTTCTTAAATTCTATTTAACAAAATTGGGTACTTATTAAGATGAGATGAAATGAATTTAAAAAAGGGGCTTATTCACGTTTCCTTTCTTATATTAAAATCGATTATAATTTAATTAATTTTCTGTATAAGACTAGGTGAAACAGATAGTCGCCGATTATCACCAAATCTTATTTAGGGAATTCTTATTGAATCAGCTTGATAGCCGATTATCAATAAGTTGAAGAGAGAAGTCCAGCTAAGCCGAGAGTCCTTACCTTTTGGTGTGGAGACCAGCTGTTGCCAAGTTCTTCTACCTTAAATTTATATTGAAAAATGTGGGGGTCATTTGGATTCGTACGGACCAGATAGAAATCTATGAACAAAAAAACCAACTCATTCCTCCTGGTGGTCTGTCTCGTACAGTGCCGCGACCGAGTGAGGGAGAAAATTTGCTTCAAATGTCATATGGTTAGGAATGTCAAATTTGTAAATAAGGTTATTGGTTTATGTTTATAATAAACAATAATATATTGAAGGTAAGTCATGAATTTTAATTGTGGTAGATAATTTAGAATAAGTAAGTTAATTTTATTGTGACGGGATGTTGTAACATCACACAGCATATTGTCAACATGCATTAACCACTCTAGTATTTTACTTTTGGCTTTTTGGAAACCAAACAATAGAACAAAAAGCAAAAACTTAAAAACTATTGTGTTTCTATCAAACGTTAAAAAATTTATATTATATTTATTTATTCCTTATATATTATTTCTGTTTTTCAATGCATTTAAATTAGAAAGAATAAAAATTCAAATTCAATAAAAAATAATACTAAATAAGCAGTAAATTTATTTACCATTTTATTCATAATTAACCATTCATTGAGTTACAAATTGTTTTAAATGTGTTTCTAAAGTTTGCTATTTTATCAATTGGATAAGTTAGTATTTTTTCACTTAAATTTATTTCTTGAAATTCAAAGAAATTCGTGAACAAGCATTTCCCGAAGCCTTAGGGAAGACAAAAATCCCGTCGTCCCAAATTTAAGAAAAAAATCCCAAATTTGAGAAATCTTATTGAAAAGTACAGAGCGGATGACACTGTTGCCTTTGCTCATAGCATCTCAGCTGGCTTTGACTGTCCACGGCACATGACTGCAGAAGTCGCTGTCATTTTTCGAGAAAAATTTGAGAGACTCTACTTCTGACTATATAGCAAGCCATCTGACACTGCAAAGAACACCTGGAGGGGCTGCAGTACTCTCTCTTGTTACAAAATCTCAGTTTTTCACAAAACCCTACATAGAAGACTACGATCTAGCCTTTAAACAACTTGCTGTTGAATTTAAGAAAAGGGGCTTCAAGCATCTGGTTTGTTCTCCTATTGGAGCTGTAAGAGACAGGATCAGAACTGACCATTTAGCAGCTAACATTTGTGACTTTCAATGGAACACTGGGGCATCTGTAGAGATTGTGTGCTATTTTCAGAAGTCAAAAAGAGTAATAAGAAATGGCATGACTCACGACAAGTTTATAAATCAACTAATTACCGATATCTCCATTCAACTTCAATCTGAGAAGCGTCTTTCCCCTGTGATTGAGGGCAGTGAAGCTATCAACTCCAATACCAATTCTATCTCGTCCTCTCCTACTACCACCCCCACCACCACCGCCGATACCACCTCCCCCAGCAACTGCAAACTACCACCTGCCACGCATTGTGCTGGAGGCAGCACCAGAGAGGTCCAGAGGGCAAGGGGAATACATCGGCAAGTTCTACCCATTCGCCTTGCCTTACTTCCATGAGAGATTTTCCACCATTGTGTCCAACACAGCCGACTCTGATAATGAAGTTTTCTATGATAGCTCTCTAAAAATTTTGCACTTGAATGTTCAAAGATCCCTTGGCACAAAAAAAGAGTTAATTGAAATCTTACTTCAGGATGAAAATGTTGACATTTTCTTAGTCTCAGAACATGGGATCTCTTCCCAAAATGCTTCTTTCATCAACCTACATGGTTATTCATGGCATAATATTCTCTGCAGAGAAAACATGCTATGGGGAGGTGTAGCTGTTTTCATAAGGTCCAATCTTGTTTTGGATAAGGTAGGCTCTACCGCATTACATGAAACTAACAAGTTTTCGATTGAATCCGTATTTGAAATCGAAGAACTCAGATTTGAATTGAATGGAAGACTCACAGTTTGCTCTGTGGTCTACAGACCCCCCAACAATGACAATTTCCAACTTTTCTTTGATCAGTTAGAGTTATATCTCCAATCTACAGTCGTGAATCACTGCCAAGTAATTCTGGTAGGTGACTTCGACTTCAATATTGATCCACATCAACATGAGGCCGAGTTTGCCACCTTTTCCAGTATTTTAAGTAGTTTTAGTTTAAGATTAATTGTTAATATTCCGACTCGCATCACCCTTAATTCTGAAAGCTATCTTGATAACTTTGCCACTAATCTGCATAATATAAATGTTTACACTGTAGAATCTTTATTGTCAGACCATCTAGCTATTGTAATGGAAGTGCCGGCCAGCAAAGACATCGATTTAGGTGAAACTAAAACTAGAGTAATAAATGACCTTTCAATCCACGAGTTAAAAATTAGGTTAAGCTGGGAATCTTGGGATAATTTTTATAATTTGACAACAGTTAATGAATTGAATAATAACTTGATAGACACAATAAAACGCCATCTGGAAATCTCATGCCCATTAAAAAAGGTTAGGCCTAGAAGTGAAAATAAATAGAAATGGTTAACAGATGATATCAGACTGAGAAAACAAAAACAACTAGAAACTTACTCTGATTGGATCTCTACTAAAGATGTAAATGTTAGAAATAAATACTTGACTGACAAGAAGAGTTACAGACTTGAAATCAAAAAAGCCAAATCTTCATTCATCTCGGGGAGGCTGAGTGACTTGAAGAACCCAAGTACGATAGCCTGGTCGTACATTAATGAGGCAAGAAACAAAACTAAAATCACATCAAAACCAAATGTTGTACTTAAAATAAATTATCAGTGTGAGGATGATCCTCTCATAGTGAATAACTGTTTAAATGAATTTTTTTTAATGTTGCTGATACTTCCAATACTAGTCCTAACCTTTTAGGTCACGACATAACTTCATACATCACAGCTGATGTCATTAAATTTTCAGATTTCAGCCCGGTCTCCAAAGCTGAATTAAGTAGTGTAGTAAGAGAAATGTCCAACAGCAATGCTGCAGGATGGGACGAAATTTCCAACAGAGTCATAAAAAATTGTTTTGCCGAGCTAGTAGGCCCGTTGGTCCATTTAATTAATGTTTCTTTGCTTGAAGGAGTTTTCCTGATGGTGCTAAATTGGCTTTAGTTAGACCTACTTTTAAGAAAGATGACTGTCATCTACCTCAGAATTACAGTCCCATCTCATTCCTTCCAACAATATCTAAAATCTTGGAAAAAGTAGCTTGCTTGGTTGTAATGAAGTGTTTTAACACCCCCAAAGGGATTTCCACAGCAACCAAGACCAAGGGTATCCTTACCAAGGTACCGAGTAAATATCAACTAAGTTCAGGGGTTCAATCAGGTAAAATCCACAAAACAACATACACTAAATTCTAAAGTAACATTCAGGAGAAGGGGAACCCAGAGCACCCCAGGGTACCCAACACCTTACGGTACCCGAGCGCCAAACAGTACCCAACACCTTACGGTACCCGAGCACCCAACTGCACCTGAGTATCCCATGGTACCCGAGTGCCCCAGAGTGTCCCAACATTTCACAGTCCCCAAGCACCTCACGGTGTTCAAGCGCCCTATGGTACACCCTGTGGTACCCGAACACCCATGGTACCCGAGCACCAGATACCCAAGTACCTCTTGGTACTCACTGGAGGGGAGGATGGATCATCTTGGTGCCCAATAGTGGGGACAGCAGGCATATAAGGCGGACTTTGGGGACCAGGAGGGCAGTTGGGCCCTAGCGGCCCGACCCACCGGATGGGCGTGTTGAGCCCCGGTACGCTGGACGGGCGTGCTAAGCCCCCAGCACCCGCATGGGCGTGGTGAGCCCGTGGAAGACCGCATGGGCGTGTCGAGCCCCCGGTACGTCGGATGGGCGTGTTGAGCCCCCGACACCCTGCATGGGCGTGCTGAGCCCGCGGAAGACCGGACGGGCGTGGTGAGCCCCCGGCACGATGGACGGGCGTGCTGAGGCCCCAGCACCCGCATGGGCGTGGTGAGCCTGCGGAAGACCGGACGGGCGTGTTGAGCCCCCGGTATGTCGGATGCGCGTGTTGAGCCCCGACACCCCGCATGGGCGTGCTGAGCTCGCGGAAGACCGGACGGGCGTGTTGAGCCCGCGGAAGACCGGACGGGTGTGGTGAGCCCCCGGTACAATGGATGGGCGTGCTGAGCCCCCAGCACCCGCATGGGCGTGTTGAGCCCCTGGTACGTCGGATGCGCGTGTTGAGCCCCGACACCCCGCATGGGCGTGCTGAGCTCGCGGAAAACCGGACGGGCGTGTTGAGCCCGCACACCCGCTTGGGCGTGGTGAGCCTGCGGAAGACCGGACGGGCGTGTTGAGCCCCCGGTACGTCGGATGGGCGTGTTGAGCCCCCGACACCCCGCATGGGCGTGGTGAGCCCGCGGAAGACCGGAGGGGCGTGTTGAGCCCCCAGTATGTCGGATGGGCGTGCTGAGCCCCTGACACCCCGCATGGGCGTGTTGAGCCCGCGGAAGACCGGACGGGCGTGTTGAGCCACCGGTACGCGGGACGGGCGTGTTGAGCCCTCAGCACCCGCTTGGGCGTGGTGAGCCCGCAGAAGACCGGACGGGCGTGTTGAGCCCCCGACATCCTGCATGGGCGTGCTGAGCTCGCGGAAAACCGGACGGGCGTGTTGAGCCCGCACACCCGCTTGGGCGTGGTGAGCCTGCGGAAGACCGGACGGGCGTGTTGAGCCCCCGGTACGTCGGATGGGCGTGTTGAGCCCCCGACACCCCGCATGGGCGTGGTGAGCCCGCGGAAGACCGGAGGGGCGTGTTGAGCCCCCAGTATGTCGGATGGGCGTGCTGAGCCCCTGACACCCCGCATGGGCGTGTTGAGCCCGCGGAAGACCGGACGGGCGTGTTGAGCCACCGGTACGCGGGACGGGCGTGTTGAGCCCTCAGCACCCGCTTGGGCGTGGTGAGCCCGCAGAAGACCGGACGGGCGTGTTGAGCCCCCGACACCCTGCATGGGCGTGCTGAGCCCGCGGAACATAGGTGTAATTCGGGGGGGGGGCAAGGGGGGGCAGTTGCCCCCCCTAAAAATTAGAGAATTAAAATTAGTTTTAGGTATAAATAACAAAAATTGACCAGAATCATGTTTTTAAAGTTGTAAAATTAAATTATTATTGACATAAAATTTTCATTAATATGAGTCTTTTCGATATGCCATAAAAGTGCGCTGGTGGCGTAGTTTTGTTTGAAGTCCGATTGCAAATTTGCAAGGATACGTTTAGCCACAGATAAATGAGTAGATACTCTTTTGTCTGTGGTTTAGCGAACGAAAACAGACATACACGCTATCAACTATGGCGCGCCGGTCGAGGAGAACCCTCTCCCACTGTCTCACGCCAAACGACACGTCCACCAATGAACTGACGCTCCAAAACAGGATGGCCGACCTCTAAACTCTGTAGTGCAGCATGCTCAGAGCCAGTGTAAGTTGCCTGTTATAAGGCACTGTTCACCAGGGGTGCCCAGAAGGAGGGGCAGCGCATGGCGCAATCAAAATTTTTTGGGGCATCATTTTTTGGGCGGGATATAGGTTTTGTGAGGAATTTTAAACCAGCGAATAAGGGAAAATTACAAAAAAATAAATTATCATAACCATACGCAAAAGTACTGCTTATTTATCTAACCATTTTATTAGGATTACCATCGTCATATATTCAAGTTTGCTATGTAAACCATCCCTTGAATCTCCAAGTCAATCCATGTGTTGAGTTATTTTGAAGGACGGTTGACAATGGGTCAACTGGACTGGCAACCCTGTCTGACATCGGGCCCAGAAGACAGTGTTAGACAGGGTCTGTGGCCCCGGTCTGACACAGCCGTTTGCAATGTTACCATAACCGGGTATTTACCCGGTTTTTGGATATTTTGGAGGTCGTGCGGAGTTTTGGCAGTGGTTAAGAAAAAACCGGGTATAACCGGGGATTTAAGACTTGGGTTGAGGAAATTTACTCATCAACCTGGTATTAAAAAAATGGGTGAAATCGGGGATTTTTGACGAGGTACAAGGATTTTTTGGAACACTAAATGTTTTATTTTTCAAACGAAAGTTGGTATATTTTCTATTTGGTTTGGTTGTATTGGTTATTTTGTTGCAGTGTTACCAGAAACTGGGTAATAGCCCGGTTTGCGGGTAATTCGTTGGCCGTTTGGGGACTTAATTAACATGATTAAGAAAAATCGAGTAAAATCGGGGATTTTAGATTTGAGGTGTGGGGATTTACCCGGCGTCCTAAATACATAAAAAAAGGGTAAAGCCGGGGATTTTTGAATTGTGATTTGCTTTGCAAATATTCAATGTCCATGTAAGGTGAGAAAAAGTCCTGTTTTGGGTGATTTTTAAGTCATTAGGTGGTTTTTCGGCTAACTACCCGGATTTTGGTACTTGGGGGAGATTTTGCAGGGATCAGTGCCGAAAAACCGGGTAAAAGTGAGGATTATCAATGGAGTTGGCGGGTAAAATTCCAAATCATGTGTAATGCGACCAGCGAGCACACACTGGACGTTAAAGATAAGAGTATTGCAACAGTCAATCGCCAGTCGTATGAAGCACAGTTGGTGTGCCTGCTTTGACTGCGGTGAGGCCCTCACCTCACTTAAAACTGCCTCACAAATACTATAATTACTGAGTGAATTGAATGGTGATTACAAGAAGTTCACATTGTGCTGTGAAATCGTTGGATATTAACTTTAGCTAGTTAGAAATAAAGAAACTAATATGCATCGGCAGTGTATATACCAGTACGAACTGCTAGTGCAAAGGGGGGGGGGGGGTATGTGGTGGTGTATGCAATCAAATCAGGATGAGGCATGACCTAGAAGATCTTACCCCCCAATTGAAATGCTGAAATTACGCCCATGCCGCGGAAGACCGGACGGGCGTGGTGAGCCCCCGGTACGATGGACGGGCGTGCTGAGCCCCAGCACCCGCATTGGCGTGTTGAGCCCCCGGTACGTCGGATGGGCGTGTTGAGCCCGCGGAAGACCGGACGGGCGTGTTGAGCCCCCGGTATGTCGGATGGGCGTGTTGAGCCCCCGACACCCCGCATAGGCGTGTTGAGCCCGCGGAAGACCGGAGGGGCGTGTTGAGCCCCCAGTATGTCGGATGGGCGCGTTGAGCCCCCGGTACGCTGGATGGGCGTGCTGAGCCCCCAGCAGTTAACTGGTTTGTGAGTCGTAGTTAAGGAGTGGGGGAAACGACTTCATGTAAATTCCCCCCTCCAGTTTTGTTTAGTATATAGGGCGATTAGTAAGTTACGATCGTCAGTATACGTTTGGGCAGTGACCCGATTAGACCGTCCCACAGCTATCTTCTGAGTGAGCGCGCCGCCAGGATGTCTTCTCTGCAAGTACCGTAGTGTGGGTACGAAGATCCGCTGGGCTAAGTTCTGGGCTGTGGGGCCGGATTTGTCTTCGGAAGGAGAGCCCAAGCCAGGGATCTGAGCTCACTGTGTGATACACAGGAGGAGGAGCTCGACGGCGTGGCAATAACCCCCCGGGGCATCATATAAGCGACGAGACTGATCCATCTACGGATGCGGTGAGCTGGTTCCCGGAGTCCACGCCAAGACTACAAACCAGTGATTGAATCTTGTATATAGTGTATATATTATTTGAACTGTGTGAATAAATGCAAGTGACTGGATATCTGGATGATTTCACTTAGAACTCTTACCAACCCTTGTTAAGGTCTAGTGCTCGAGGAAAATTCCTCACAAGATTTTGGCGCCCGAACAGGGACTCAAGTGAAAATTAGTGCAGTGTAAATAGTGTCAGTGACTAGTTATTTTTCAAAATTTTAAAAATTGATTGGGAAACGGACCTGCCATTTACGAACGCTGAAATGCCGTCAGACACCAAATCGGACAGTGGAAGTGTCGTAGGGGAGGAAGAAAAGAAAAACCCAGGGACTGGATGGATCTACACTCTTAGGAAAACAGAACTGCAAGAGGAGCTGAAAAGGTTTGGCCTTCAGTCTTCAGGAAAAGTCTCTGCTGACCGAAGGATGACGTGCAGCTTTATTTGCGGAGAGTACAAACCACCTCCAGCAGCCTCCAGCACCCAGAACCTTCCCACAGGACCCGGGAACGTTGGAGCAACAGCTAGCTCAGAACCAGTAGCCAATGGGTCTACCGTCCCTTCACAACCAATCCAGGAGGAGAGGAAACCAGAGGCCGGGCCGAGTGGAATAAATTTGAACGTAAGTCATATTCCCTCAGAAACATTTAGTATCTGCAACACAGTAATAAAATGGAACTTAAATTTTGACAGCGACAAGGATGTTATATTTTTTCTAGAGAGGTTAACTGAAATGAAAGATGCCTATAAATT
Source organism: Flexamia atlantica (assembly GCA_035578135.1). Lineage (NCBI taxonomy): Eukaryota > Metazoa > Arthropoda > Insecta > Hemiptera > Cicadellidae > Flexamia > Flexamia atlantica. Next base: position 87,951,055 of record JAQJVK010000001.1, read on the forward strand.
AAAAGAGGAGGATCTTTTAGGCGCTCTTCCAGAGTTTCTAAAAGGGAAAGCATTATTGTGGTACCGAAACTCTAGCTCACTGTGGAATTCTTGGGCTGAGTTTTTAACCCACTTTGAGTCCCAGTTTTCCCCTAGAAGATATAGGGAGACGCTAGACCTGGAAATCAGAGCTCGGACTCAGGGCCCCAATGAGAAGTTTAATGATTTCTGAGAAGTTTAATGATCGTCAGTAACTGTTTAAATGAATTTTTTTTAATGTTGCTGATACTTCCAATAATGCCAGAACTAGTCCTAATCTTTTAGGTCACGACAAAAGTTCATACATCACAGCTGATGCCATTAAATTTTTAGATTTCAGCCCGGTCTCCAAAGCTGAATTAAGTAGTGTAGTAAGAGAAATGGCAACACTCAACAGAACCGTGATAGAATAAGAAGACATTAGAATAGCTGAAGATGACTGGTCTCATGCCGCATATGTGGTCTTCGGAATGACTGAAGAAGTAAGTAAGGTCCGAGCATGGAGGGGAGGGTTCCTCATGGTGCAGTGTCTGATGTGGTGTCCGTGGTGGTGTCTGAAGTCCAGTCGAATTCCAGTAAAGCCTGAGGCACATGAAGTAAAGTCGAATTGTTTATTGGGAGCAACTGAATGTAATATAACTCATGTAGGGCCTTTACACTTACTTCGGAGGTCTCCTCCACCTCCAATTTGAGACGAAATTCTTTCTTTGCTAATTTTTCAAACAATTCAGGTTCATATGTTTTCAAATCTGACCCAATAATAATTTTTAATCAAAACATTCAAGATTTAAATAGTCGTAAAGAAGCACTTGAAATAGTCGTAGATGAAATAAAGCCAAATATCTTAATATTGACAGAACATAATATGACCGAATGCGAGCTAACAAAATTCCACTTAACTAACTACTCAATAATCAGCCATTATACTAGGTCAACAACTTCAGGCGGGGGGGTTTTAATTCTTTCCGAGGGAGGTTTGAAGGCAAAGAAATTAGTTTTTAAGGAGATATATGATTTGTGTCAAGACAAGCTTTTTGAATGTTGTGTGACAAAGTTTACTTTTAACAACCACAAATTCATTTTGGATGGTGTCTATAGAAAGCCACAACTGCAAAATTCAGAATTTTTGATGAGACTAAATTTTTTACTAGTTTTTTTGCTATTAAGAAAGAAAATTTTAATTGTTGGTGGAGATTTTAATATTAATGTACTCAAGCCATTTTTAACTGAAGTAAAGACATTAAAAAATATCCTAAATAGTCATGGGATGAATTATCTGGTGGATTTTCCAGCGAGAGATACTGCTACTTGATCTACTTGTATTGACAATTTTTTACTAACATGAACTGTTCAAAAATAAGCATATCTGGAGTAATTACTGCCTTATATGATCACAATGCTCAGCTGCTGGGAATATCGTTGGAGAATCCAAAAGATAGAAGAAAAAAGAGCAATAAAAGTATGTACTACAAAAGTAAAAACTTTTCTAAAGATAATTTGGAATTTTTTTTCACTCTCCTGGAAAAGGAAACTTGGCTCGATGTTTATAATGCTCCTGTAGACTTAAAGTATACATCTTTTTATCAAATTTTTAAACATTATTTTGACCTTGCTTTTGTAAAATATAAAACAAACAATTCAAACAAAAATTAGTTGAATGTAAAAAATTGTATTTTGACGGTAAAATTAGGAATTCTACAAATGTCGGGAAAACCACTTGGGATATTATTCATTAGGAAACTGGAAGTTCCAAGACTAATTATGAGGAGAATATAATTTTGAAAGAGGGGGATAAAAAAATAAGAGACCCAAATACCATAAGTAACTTATTCAATGTTCAATTCACTAACACAGTCCAAAATTTATTAAACAATACTAATAAAACAAGTCACTATGAAATAGAAACAAACAGCAGAGGTAATACAACGTTTATAAACAAATTTAAGTGTGCCGCCATAGATGAGAAAGAAATTACAAAAATTGTCAAGGCATTCAAAAACAAACTATCAAGCGGTTGTGATGAAATTTCAATTAAACTGATAAAATTTTCCATAAAGCCACTTCTTAAACCATTAGTGCACTTGATTAATTCATCATTAATAACAGGGGTTTTCCCCTCAAAACAAAAAATTTCTAAAGTAGTGCCAATTTTTAAAAAAGGAAGTAAAACTGATCTAAATAATTACCGGCCGGTGTAAACTTTCCTGCAATATCAAAAGTTTTTGAACGAGTCATGTTGAATAGATTGGCGAATTTTTTGGAATCTCACAATCTTTTTGATAAGGAGCAGCATGGATTTAGAAAAGGTAAATCGGTAACCACTGCTCTAGTTGATTTTAATGAATCAGTTATTGACTCCATCGATCAAGGTGAAAAACCAATTGGCATATTTATGGATCTATCCAAAGCCTTTTGACACAATTTCTCATAGCATTTTACTTAAAAAACTAGACTTATTTGGTATTAAAGGAAGGACTTTAAATTGGTTTGATTCTTACCTAAGTAATAGGTCTCAATATGTGGAAATATAATTTTTTGAAAACAACCAAATCATCAAAGTTAAATCGAAAACATTAAAAGTGCTGCAGGGAGTATCTCAGGGGTCGATACTTGGACCTGTTTTGTTCCTCTGCTACATACAAGGGTTCCCCAAAATTTTAGATAATGCTACAGGAATCAAAAGTGAATTAATCCTATATGCAGATGATTCTAATATGATCCTCTTGACCAAAAATCACTTGATTTGGAAAAAATCAGTCAAGCCCAAGTTTTAACTATTCAAAACTACCTCAATAGTAATGATTTGTTTTTGAATCTAAATAAAACAAATTTTGGATTTGAAACAATACAAAGCAGAAGCACATTTGAACCTAACATTGTCATTGAAAGCAACAACATCAACCAAATACAAAATACAACATTTTTAGGTTTGGAAATTGATTGCAACCTAAGCTGGGACTTGCATATTAATAAAATTATTAAAAAGATTCACTCTGGATTATATATGTTAAAAATAATGTCACAGCTTTGTAACATCTCTGCAATGAAAATCATTTATCATGCATACATTCACATTGATATTGGTTATGGTCTTTGTGTTTATGGGGGAACCAGTAACTATAACCTCCATAAAATTCTCCTTCTTCAAATACGAGTGATTAGAATAATATTGAAATTGAAATGGGATGATCATGTAAAAGAACATTTAAAAAACTTAGAAATTTTGACAATTTATGACCAATACATTCTTGATTGTATTTTGTATGTAAAAAATAACCCCAAAACATTAATTTGCGCTCTGAATTTCATCAATACGACACAAGAAACAAAACAAAAATTTACATTCAAAAACATAGACTTTCATTTTTTACTAAGAACACAACATATATTGGCTCAAAATTTTGGAATATTTTACCGGTTGAAATTAGAGAAATTCAGGATCAATTTAAGTTTAAAGGGAAATTAAAATCTTTTTTGGTGAATGATCCCCATTACTCACTAGAGGAATTCTTTAAAAGTCAGGTTATTGAGGAGCTTCCACTTTTCACAATACAAATGTGAATTTATTATGTTAGTTATAAGATCTGTTGTATACTTTATATTGTAAACAATTACTGTTATGCTTTATATTATAAACAATTACTGACACTATTTATGCACTGTGCATAGTACAATAATAAAGAGAATTTAAATTTGAAGAGGGAAGAAAAAAATTCCGTCTCGTCCCGTCCTGAACTGAATATCCAATCCTGTCTATCCCTATCGAAAACTATCCACTTTAAGTATACTATATTAAATTAAAAAGTAAAAATAGATGAAATTTTCTCCAAGAAAAGTATATATATATATATATATATACAGGGTGAGTCAGACCACCCGTCCACCTAATGTAGCGGGAGAACGGTTTGACATAGAAACGTCAAATAAAATTATTCCCCACTAATTTGCACATGAAGAATTCATTAAAAATATTTTCATCGTGATTCATGTACAGGGTGTTCCAGAAATGAAGGTCATGGGTTCGAATCTCAAAATTTTCTTAAGTAAACCTACAGCAAATATTATATAATTTTAAAGGTCTTGTTAAAAGAAACATTTTGGTGAAAACAGAACTAAATTATCTCAAGCCGTTTCAAAATGGCGGCCATTTTTGTGAAAATTTTCGATATTTATGGAACCCCCTGTATTTTTCAAACCACTCAACATTTTTCAGTTCTGATTCAAAATCCTTAATCCTTGGTAACTCAGCTTTACTATGATATGTCACATGACAATATTTAAAAACATTTTAAATTTTGAAAAAAAATTATTTTTTGAAAATGTTGGCAGCCCTGAAAATAAAAAAAAAATCAAATAGCAACATATACCAAAAAGCATATAATTTTAAAGGTCTTCAAAATTTCTACAACTTTGTAACTTACACAAGTATTCTAACTTTTTTAGTTTTTTAGTTATGGTAAAAAAACTCCATTTTCCCATATGAAGTGCATGTTATTTATGCAGTTCATAATAACCAAAGGGTACCCACAGACCGTTTGCTATGGACGTGCAAATAACATGCACTTCATATGGGAAAATGGAGTTTTTTGACCATAACTAAAAAACTAAAAAAGTTAGAATACTTGTGTAAATTACAAAGTTGTAGGAATTTTGAAGACCTTTAAAATTATATGCTTTTTGGTATATGTTGCTATTTGATTTTTTTTTATTTTCAGGGCTGCCAACATTTTCAAAAAATAAATTTTTTTCAAAATTAAATTTTTTTTTTAATATTGTCATGTGACATATCATAGTAAAGCTGAGTTACCAAGGATTAAGAATTTTGAATCAGAACTGAAAAATGTTGATTGGTTTGAAAAATACAGGGGTTTCTGTAAATATCGAAATTTTTCACAAAAATGGCCGCCATTTTGAAACGGCTTGAGATAATTTAGTTCTGTTTTCACCAAAATGTTTCTTTTAACAAGACCTTTAAAATGATATAATATTTGCTGTAGGTTTACTCAAGAAAATTTTGAGATTCGAACCCATGACCTTCATTTCTGGAACACCCTGTACATGAATTGCGATGGAAATATTTTTAATGAATTCTTCATATGCAAATTAGTGGGGAATAATTTTATTTGACGTTTCTATCTCAAACAGTTCTCCCGCTACAATAGGTGGACGGGTGGTCTGACTCACCCCGTATATATAATTACATAAGAGAAATCTTTGCGCCGAAAATTGTGGGCGTTTGGCAAGTCAGAGGATAACGGGAGACGGCTTAAAACGAAGGTACTCACAGAACTACCAGGGACCAGGTAGTTCTGTGAGTACCACAATTGTAGTTTAGGGACCACAAAAAATACTGAATTTGCTTGAAGTTTATCAGGAAATGAGAAATTATGTAAAATATCTGTGATTTAAAAAGGGGGACATGCCAAACTCTACCAGCGTCAAGCATAGGCGGCCGAAGGGGGGGGGGGCTTGGGAGGGCTAAGCCCCCCCAGATCTTCTGAAAATTAAACTATTTTTTGGGGGAATTTTCATTTTTATGTTAAACTAATATTGTAACCATTATTAACCGTTTCTAAAGTGTAATTTTAAATGAACAATATCCAGTCGAGACTCTTCTTGTTTTTTTTTATAATCAATATTTTACTTTAAACGTTCTCTTGACCCTTAACTATTTTCAGCTCTCATAATCGGCAGATGATTTTTTATGGTAACTCTTAAATATGAGATATTATTCTCATACATTAGTACTGTGTAAGTACTGTGTTTTCAAATATGTAAAAAAATTAATCACATAAAATTTTGTTATAAACTAAAATGTTAATAGATTTAAAGTTTGTTAATAAATGTGTAAAACCAAAATTGCTCGCTTACAATAAGTACTCAGTGCTTGATTATCGGCAGAACGCTGCCGCGACGCGGCGTTGCGGGACCTCTTTCTGCCACAGAAGTCGATCATATGTAATCGGCCAGAGTATTTTATGTAATCGGACGGATAATCTGACACAAAATACGATTGTGAATAATCGGCAGGAGAATTTGCCACTAGAGAGGATCGTGTTTAATTGGCCGGAGTATTTGTTGTAGAGACGATCACGTCTAACTGGCCAGAGTATTTCTCTGGAAAGACGATCGCGTGTAATTTACCGGATTAATTTTAACAAAATAACGAAAATGTACGGAAATTACGCGCGGATTTTCGGCCTGAAATTAGCGAGCTCTTTTGTCTAGTCTGGAGCTAAGCCGAATGTTGAAAACGCTAAAAAGAACCGAATACTCGCACAAGGCATCAAAAAAATTTTTTAATTTCTTTAGCCCCTTAACTGCGGAGTAGTTTGCCCCCGCGGTTTTTTACGTGATCAGTAGTGCGCAGTTTAATTACACGATCAACACCACATTGCGGGGTTTTTGTCTTAACGCGACGTATGCGATACTGCAGAATTCGTGTCGTGGACTTAGTTCCAGAAAAATCCACTAGAGTGCAGCACCAAACAGTCTGCAACTCGTCAGGGTCAACAGTACAGTCGTAGAATAAAAAAAACCTAGCAGAACAGTTGTACCAACAAATAACGAAATATATCAGCTGAGAACGTCAAATCCGAGTAAACTCGGGCGTCGCAGTTGACGAAGCGGGGGTGTGGCACGAGATATCTCGTGCGCAGCAGTCGCGGGTTTCAGAATAATACCACGAGCTAACTCGTGCGCAGCAGATAAGGGGTTAAACAATTTATTTTTTAGTAAAATGATGCTTCATTAGTTTTTAATTTACTTATTACAAATTTGAGTTATGTAAAATGTGACCTTTTAAATTGACCTAATTACTCACATAGAAAAATATTTTTTTCAAGGGAAGAATGATGGAGGGGGAGTTGTATGAAAACTGATAAACTACAGTTCTGGTACCTCAATTTTTACAAATCAAGCACTGGCCACACTTATTTATTTCGTCCATAAGCCTCAGCCTTACAGCCTTAGAAAGATACATAGACGGACTGAAAAAAGTCATTGAATTTGGTGAAAAAAGTCAAGTGAAAACTAGTAAAAATAAGTGAAAGCTGTTTATTATGATGTTTAAACGCCGTTCTCTGAAGAGGACTCATGGTGTTTTTTTTAATTAAGTTTATGATGGCACTATCATTGGAAGAAGAATAGAAAGCACTTTACAGCGCGGCAAAGTGTGATTCATTCCAAATAACCTAACATTACAAAATTGTAACATATATAGATGGTGTATTAAGCTTATAGCTTGAAACAGTCAACGTGTGGTGCGGCACGCAATTTACCTTGCGTGATATCTTATCTATGTATTGAAGTAGTGCTTCTCCTAAGCTTCCTGGGAATTCCAGAGGAGAAGAATATTTATTATTTAATAGGTATTTGTTTTAACCAGCGACCACATAGTACAGTAGAAAAGTGACCAAAAAATAGTTTTGATTTTACATGACCAAAAAATAAAAAAAGTAGCAGCCGACTACTTTTTTCATGTCATATTTTAAAGTTGAATAACAAATTATGACTTTATATCATTTTTTAAAATAGAAAAAAATTATTTTGGAAATATGATTGATACTATTACCGTTCCAAACTAAAGGACTCTTCACATGAAAAATTTCAACCTTAAGCCTCAATGCTAAACGGCATAAACAACGAGTTATTTTAAACATGAGCACTATCAGATTACACGGTTTTAGGCGCCGTTTTATGTTTCTATACCTAGACATTATGGCGGCCCAGGTTTCATTTGCAGTAATGCAAGAAAGATAGCTATGCTCTGTCTATTTCTACTTGATCTTGATATAATATTAGTAATTCATACCTTGACGATGCTATGCAATGTACAAATTGTTACGGCAATAAAGATTTTGATTTTGATTTTTATTTTACTATGTGGTCGCTGGTTTTAACCTTAAAATGCGCTAGCTCCCCCATAAAATCCAGTATACTCGGTTCCCATCTGATTTATGTTGATACAACTGTTCTGCGAGGTTTTTTCCATTCCATGACTGTCCAGTTGACCCTGACGAGTAGCAGACCGTTTGGTGCTGCACTCTAATGGATTTTTCTGGAACTACGTCCATGCCACGAGTTCTGCAGTACTGCGTTCGCAACGTTGAAACGATAACCCCGCAAATTGGTGTTGATCGTGTAATTAAACCCCGCGCCACTGATCACGTCGGCACCGCGGCACGTCAACTTACTCTGCAGTTAAGGGGTTAATTACTTTAGTATTTGAATTCAGTACTTACACAGTACTAATATATTAGAATAATATCTCCTATTTAAGAGTTAAAATGAGAAATCATCTGCCGATTATGAGAGCTGAAAATAGTTAAGGGTCAAGAGAATGTTTAAAGTAAAATATTGATTATAAAAAAAACAAGAAGAGTCTCGACTGGATATTGTTCATTTAAAATTACACTTTAGAAATGGTTAATAATGGTTACAATATTAGTTTAACATGAAAATGAAAATTCCCCCAAAAAATTAGTATACTTTTCAGAAGATCTGGGGGGGCTTAGCCCCCCCAAGTCCCCCTTTCAGCCGCCTATGGGTGTGGCACGCAATTTACCTTGCGTGATATCTTATCTATATCTTATTGAAGTAGCGCTTCTCCTAGGCTTCCTGAGAATTCCAGAGGAGAAAAAGAATCTTTATTATTTGATAGGTATTCGTTTTAACCAGTGACCACATAGTAGAAAAGTGACCAAAAAATAGTTTTGATTTTACCTGACCAACAAATAAAAAAAGTAGCAGCCGACTACTTTTTTCATGTCATATTTTAAAGTTGAATAACAAATTGTGAGTTGATATAATTTTTTTTAAATAGAAAAAAATTACTTTGGAAATATGTTTGATACTATTACCGTTCCAAACTAAAAGACTCTTCACATGCAAAATTTCAACCTTAAGCCTCAATGCTAAACGGTATAAACAACGGAGTTATTTGAAACATGAGCACTGTGAGATTACACGGATTTAGGCGCCTTTTTATGTTTCTATACCTAGACAATATGGCGGCCCAGGTTTCATTTGCTGTAATGCAAGTAAGATGAAATGAAATGAAATATATCTTTATTGATCTGTAACACATACAGTAAAGGAAAACATAAATGGACACTACATTAACTAAACTTACTAATTTTTTACATAAACAGTTCTTACTTGTAGAACATAACATAAAATAAAACATAAAATAAATTATATTACTTAGATATATTTTTTTAAAACTACATTTAGATCAATATCTCTTTGTCCCTAGGTTACAAACCTGTTCGGGACATTGGTCATCTTAGAACTAATTTACAGAGCTTTGAGTGGAGGGTCGGTCTACTCAAACATTAAAAAAATAACACCCAGTTTCACTGCAACTATTTAATATTCAAACTAACACAAAATTGGGCACAATGATCTATAGACTAATTTTACATTTAATTGTATTTTAAACATAGAATTATAAGGAAATACATATTTAATTTATTTTATTCCACATTAGAAAAACAATGTGCACGCGTTGCTATCCAATAAAAACCCCTTTAACTCCTTGAGGTATTTATTTTTTCTCTTTATTATTTGTAAATCTCGCGGCAGACTATTAAAAAATGTTGGTGCTAGGTATGAATAAAACTTTTTGTATATTGTTAGATTGGGCTTGGGTACTGGGGCGTTGATATTTCTTAGTACTCTTGGTTTACTGTCATCAAATTGATTCCCGCTTCTTAGAAAAAAAATCTTTAAAACTTTAAAAACATACAAATTACGAAGTGTTAAAACTTTTAAATTTTTAAATAAAGCGTCTGTATGTTCAAGCCGGGGTCTTTTACACGTGATTCTTATAAAACATTTTTGAAGTATAATAAGTGGTTTTATATTAGTGTAATAACATCCGCCCCATACCGCTAAACCATATTCTAGTTTTGAATTTACTACTGCATAGTAAACAGTTCTCATTAACTCAGTTTTACAAAGCTGCTTCAACATAAACATTATTCTGATGTACTTTAATAATTTTGTTTTTACATAATCTATATGATGCTTCCAAGTTAATTTTGAGTCTACATTCAATCCTAAGTATTTTATCACTTCGACTTGCTCTATTTCTGGGCATGTGCAATTGGGAGTAGTACACGATATTTCATGGTATTTTACAGAAGAGAGTACACATTGTTTTTGTAATGTAAAAATCATATATTTTGTTTTAGGACTCATAATCATGAAGTTATTAGTAAACCAGTACCTTAATAAGTTGATATCGTATTGAAGATTATTTTTTAATTCATTCACAGAAGCAGCCCTATAAAATAAAGCCGTATCATCGGCATATGATACTAAGTTTCCCTTAAAATTTCCATTACATAAATTGTTTACATAAATTAAAAACAGCGGACCGGAAAGAACCGAACCTTGCGGAATGCCGTGAAGCACTTCCGCTGACTCGCTTAGTTGCCCCTCAACTTTGGTACATTGCGAGCGTCCCGTCAGGTAACTGGCGAACCACTGATGTGCCACGCCGCGCACCCCCGCGTCGTACAAACGCGATAGGAGCACAGAGTGGTCGACCGTGTCGAACGCTTTCATTACGTCAACAAAAAGTCCGGCGCAGTACATTCCGTCATTGATGCCACCGTAAACCTTTTCCATGAAATTTAATAATGCATCTTCTGTGCTCAGTTTACTTCTAAAACCAAATTGGCGCACGCTAAAGTAGTTTTTGGTGTTCAAAAACTTAACAAGTCTTTCTTTTATTATTTTCTCTATTATCTTAGAAAAAATCGATAACAATGCTATCGGCCTATAATTGTTTGCAGATAAGCGATCTGATTTCTTGTATAACGGAATTACAATGGCATGTTTTAAGTCTTTCGGAAATTCACCCGTATTCATGCTTTTATTGATTAAATATTCTAGATGCCCTACAATGTTATCTGCAACATTCTTGACTAAAACGGGAGTTATATTATCATAACCAGGGGCCTTGCGATTGTCGAGAGAGTTTATAATCCTTTTAATTTCTAATTTATCAGTAGAATAAAGAAACAAAGAACTTCCGCACTGATTTTGTACAAAACTAATACCTAGCATATTTTTTAAATCATTCCTCATATTTTCTCTATCCTTTACTACACTATTTCTAAGAGTACTGGCTACTGTACAAAAAAAGTTATTCAACATGCCTGCGACAATGTTTGGGGAATTTATAATTTCACCGTCATCATTCCTAAGACTTATTTTTAGATCTCTCTTTCGTTTTTCGCCAGTTATTTCCTTAACCGTATTCCATTGTTGTTTAGGATTATTTTTGCTATTATCAAACTTATTTTTATAGTAAACAGTTTTTATTTCCTTAATTTTACTCAAAACATCATTTCTTAAAATAACATAATTATGTTTAAGCAAATTATCATTTGGCTTTTTTAACACCTTTTTGTATAGAGAGTTTTTTCTATTTACTAGCTTCAAAAGTTCATTATTCATCCAGGGTTTTAACCTTTGATACTTTCTTTTTATTAAAAATGTTTTCTTGGCATCAGAGATACAATTATTAAAAATCTCCAAAAAAACCTTAAACGCTTGAGAAGTAGAATATTGCGCATACACGCTGCTCCAGTCTGTTTCAGACAATAATTTATTCAGTGCATTGTAATCTATTTTTGATATATTATTGTCGTACTTGTATGATTGAATTTGCTCTTCAAATTTCACACAAACTGCAGTCATACAATGATCTGTTATCTCACTTTTAATTACCATGCTAACACAAATTGTATCTGCATTATATTTTAAACTTTGCCTCAATAAAACATGATCAATTAAAGATTTTGTTTCTTTAGTTATCCTTGTCGGTTCATTCACAACAGATTTGAAACCTAAACTTGAAGTTTTTATTAAATAACTATCAGTTATTTGATCTATTTTCATTAAATTTATGTTAACGTCCCCACTAATTATTACATTCTTTGATTTTACCTTTTGTAAAAACAAATCGAATTCTTCTATAAAACGAGATGCATTGTATTCCTGCAGTCTATATAACCCTATGATATCAACAAAATCATTTGTTTGTAGTTTTATTCTAAGATGTACACAATCAGCCGTGATTATGTTTACATCATTTAATCTATCGCAAATTAAGTTTGCTGACACAAAAATAGCAACACCTCCCGCTCGATAATCATGGTTGCATTTTGCATGTAAAGTAAAACCTGGAATTTCGTACATTCCAAGTTCACTTTCCTCTATCCATATCTCTGATATTATAATAACATCAGGTTTAACTTCTAAACTTTCAATTTTGAGTAGAAATATATCAAAGTTTTTCCTTATGCTTCTAATATTCTGATGTATAACGATAAATCGGTCGCCATAAGAATTAAATATATTACTTTCAAAGGCTATAATTTTGCTTTTACATGACTAAAGAATGTATAACAAATTAAATATTTATATTTTTACACAGTATATCTAATTGCCTTAATAATTTTAATTTTATAAAAGCAGACCTTAGAACTCCTGTCTCTATAATTTTGACTGATTAAAAAATTTTAATAGCTTATTCCAAACAGATATATATGGGGAAAATCTCTCTAAACGTAAATATACCAAAAATAAACATTTATAACATGAATAATAAATCATAACTAAATTAATCATGTCTTACTTACGTTATGTGAAACTAACAAACAAACCTCAACGTCACTTTATATTGCTCTTAACGTAAAAACTGTCACCCATTACAAAGCCGATACTTGTTCCAGATTGGTGAGAACTACCGCTTTGTCCCCTTCGTTTTTCCGCAGAAATATCTTCCCATTTTTCACCCATAGGAAGGTGTAACCTTTTGCTTTCTTTACTGATCTTGCAGCATTCAGCACTTTCCGCCTAGCTTGGCTGAGGCTCTCGTTAATATACACTACTTGAGCTTCCCCGCCCATAAAACCAATGTCTCTCGTGTTAAAGTTTCTCTTGATTTTTCGCTTCTTCATAAGTTCTTCCTTAACTGATCTTCGTGTAAATTTAACAATTATTCCTCTGGATCTTCCTTCCTGTTTCATTCCCAGACGATGACATGCGTCAATCATCTCGTCGTCAATTGAAAGACCAAGGCTACTTCCCACCTTCTTAATGATTTCTGTTACGTCCTCTTGATTTTCTTCCGGAATTCCGTTGATTTCCAAACTATTTACTCGGGAATACTGCTCTGCGTCGTCCAAACATAATTCTAGGTCACGTACCTTAGCTCGTAAATTAGTATTATCTTGGTCCAGTTTAGTCATCTTTTCTTCATATTCCTTCAGCATTGTAGACTGACTTTGAATTTGTTGTTTGAGCTCATCAATCTTCTCGTGACACGAATCAACAGATTTTCCTAGCTCGACTTCTAGATGCTTGATTTGACCACGGGATTCTTCCCTCATTTCCTTAAGTAGATTTATCACATCTTCAATACTTGGGCTGGATTCAGATAATGCTTGTTCGACTTGGCGACTCTTCCGAATGGATCTCTTGCAATCATCACAACGCCATATTTCTCCTGCAGAAACAATGTTATCGACATCCTCTTGCGTTAGATTAACACAGCTTCCATGAGAGAGACGTTTACAGTCTGTGCACTGTATTTTTGCTTTTCGGGCTGAAATATTTCTATCACACTTTTGACACTTGTCACTCATTTTTCTATAACGTATTTATATAAACCCACTTCCACAATATAGTTGCACAAAAATCGGTGAAACGCGCTCAAAGCGTTATCTACTATCGCGGGAGATAATCGGAACTGGAGACCGACCACAATACGTCCGCCCACGTCGAGCTCTGCCTCATAACTCGAAGATAGCTATGCTCTGTCTATTTCTTCTATGTGGTCGCTGGTTTTAACCTTATAATGTGCTAGACCCCCCCATAAAATCCAGTCTGGAGCCGCCTATAGCGTCAAGGTCTGCCAGCGTCAAACTCTTCCACTTTTGGTGGTTCAGCTTGTCCAGGCCGGCCCACCACTTCGAAATTAGGTGAGGAATGTGGTAAAGCTTAACAATGGTGGACCTTGTTGCCAGGGGTCCACTTGCAAAATGGGTAAAGTTTTTGACAGGCTCGGCACGTCAAGCTATACCACTTCCTGAGCTTAATGAGAATTTTCTACCCGAACCTTTTCAATTCACGGCTTAAATGTGTGGTTTGAAATAAGCACAATTAGGTAGGTAATTCTCTTGTATGGTATACATATAAGAATAATTATAGTTATCAAAAGCTTCATGGATTATGGATTAAAAAGTTGTTTAATTGTTGTAACAATGTGTTTGCCAACTAAATTGATTTTAATCACTAGTCTATTTTATCGGGTACAATTGTTTTTGGTAAACATTCCAATTTTTATCCTGTAATATCTAAAAATTAAAATAAATACAAAATTGTAGCCTACTGTACTTTAAATAAAACCTATAAATGTACTGTTGATAACTAATTATAAAGGATTATTTTTCATCACAACACTTCTTATAGTATGTTCGTTTTGTAGTATTAGGCCTATATTATTTAGCCTGGTTCATATCAACGGTTACTAGGATCAATCTATAAAACTATGTTTCTCTAACGGTATTTTTGAGAAAAGTTGTTCTTAATCTTAAGCAATAAAACTTATACTCCAATTGACGAACTGCTGTTTTCCTTTCTAGAGAACTTTCCACAATTGAATATATAGAAAAGCGTCTTTAAATTAAGGCCAGCTCGCAATTTTGGTTGATATAGAGGTTAGTGGAACTTCAGAGCTCCAAATTAATTAAGACTTAACCACAGGTGGATTCACAAAAATTCGAATCGGTACTTTGGTATTATATGGAGGCCACTATTTTTAGGGAGGGTTTTTTAACTTTATACCAAAAATAACTACATAATTGGAGAGGACATACTTTGATTGACTTACTGTCAAAATTTGACATAATTACGATGAGCGGTCTTTGTGTTCTGCCTCCCAGAAGGCAGCGATGTCGGCAGGTAAAGCGTCACCGCCGCTAGCGGCAACACCTGATCGCCACCCTTATACAGCGCGCTGCGGCGGTTATGTTAGGTTAGGTTATCATAAATATGTTAGTAGGACTTTCCTCGTTTCATTGAAAATCAAACGATACCGAATGAGACATACTTTCGCCCGCCAAATCCTATAGGCAAGTGATGCACACACTCCGGTCAAAAACCTGACCTAGGCCTACTTGGGAGGGATTTGGCGGGCGAAGGTATAACTCATCTGGTATCGTTCGCTTCGTAACGAAACGAGGAAAGTCCTACTAACATATTTATGATAACCTAACCTAACATAACCGCCGTAGCGCGCTGTATAGGGGTGGTCTCCGTATAATACCAAAGTACCTTCGAATCATCCGGACATTTCAGAAAAAACATTTACAAAACAAAAGAAATACAATGTTTTTAATCTTTTGCGAAGTTACTTCGTCATTTGTCCGTTATTGATTTATTCGTTTTTATTTATTTTTTATGTAAAGAAATGAATTTACCTAATTAGATTTTTTTTTGGTCGAGGGAGGAATTGAATTTAACTTCAAATCATTTAAAAATAATACAATCTGATCATTCAAACCACATTATTAGCCCATTAACGTCTGATATCAAAAGACAAACTCAAATTTCATTATAGTAGGTAATAAATAAAATATAGTTAAATTCCCAAGGTTTTTATATTCATTCTTAAGGGGAGCGGGAAGGCCCTATGCTACGCATGCTAAAATTGGCAACTTTAGGTACAAACGATGTAGCATATTTAGCTCTGAACGAAATAAATATATATTATTCAACAGTGAGTACAGAAAAACAAATTTTGGACTAGGAAATGTTCGGACATTTAAAATTATTTTTAAATCATACAATAATTTAAAATCACATTATAAGCCCATTAATGGGTGATATGAAAGATCTACCTCAAGTTAATTACAGTAGGTAATAAATCAAACACAGTTAAAATTCCAGAGCTTTTTGAATCAATTCTTAATAAATTAAGCAGCAAATTTAGCTTGGGGCAAAATAAATATATAGAACTCAGTAATAGGCATAATAGAAATACATGAATAAATAGTATTTTTATCATTTAGCAGAAAAACAAACAAATAGTATTCATTATTCTCCAGGCGGCTGCAGTAGCGGCGGGAAGCATGAGCGGCTAGGGATTGTCCTTGATGGACTTTGCGGGAATGGGCCAAGCAGAAAAGTGGTTCAGTTTGGTGGGACCGGCCATGACAAACTTTACCACTTAGGAATGTGGTAAAGCTTGACGTTGGCAGACCTTGATGGTGGGAGACTTTGCGGTAGAGTTCACTGGCAGGTAGAGTTCACTGGCAGACCTTGTCATTGTTCCTTAAAAAGCATTGGGATCTAAAAACGTCTGCTTTGTTTTCATTAAAACACGTGGTGCTGATGCTTGATTCAAAGTCATATGCCAGATGTTGACATATGGTTTTCTCAAAAGCCAGCTAACTATGTATGTCTAATGTACTATAACAAATAAAGCTTTTAACTTAAACATTTCCGATTTTATAATTAAGAGTTAGTCTATTTATAATTGAAAATTATAGAGTTAAGTACGTTAGTTTAGTTTACGTTATAACATGGTCATGCTGATAAGTTCGTGGTGATGTTGATTTAATACCAAATCAGTTTAAGGTTATACATTGAGGGTTAAATGTACTATAACTAATAAAGATTGTTTTTCTTTCAAGTTTAGGGGATTTTGCCCTCAATTACATGAGAGGAATTTTTGCGTAGAAATTGTGGGCGCCTGTCAAGACGCAGGAAGATGGGAGAGGGCTCAAATTGAAGGTCTTCATGCCAGGGACTCGGGAAAAATAAATAATTACAAAAGGAAATTTTTGCGCCGAAACTGCGGGCGTTTGGAAAATTACAGAATGGTAGGAGAGGACTCAAATTAAAGGTTATAGATAAAGATTTCTATCTATACGTAAGGGAAATTCTTTTACAGAAATTGTGGGTGTTTGGCAAGTTTTTGATGGAGGAGGGTTAAAATTGAGGGTGTTGGGCTTGGGAAAAATACTGAAATGTCTTGAAATTCAACAGAAAACGAAAAATAGCGTAATACTTCTCATTTTAAAAGCCCAGTTCTGCCGGTTTTATCTGCATTTGACCGAGTCTACAACGGAGTGTGCTGCATCATAAATGAAGAAGTATCTACCTCATACAGACCGGCAACCCAATGCATTTTTCGTGTGGCGTTTAGATTGTTGGGCTCTTTTGACACCCATATTTCACAGATATCAAAGGAAATTTCCTCAATATCAAATGTTTAGGTCTCAAAGAACAGATATATTAGATAATTAATTTTATACCAGTCAAGTTGGGCAACAAAACAGACCAATAAACTTGAAGCCAAGAGAAAATACACCCGTTGCAGCAGACCTGAATACTCAGCGAATTTCAAATGCAAAAGAGCATATTTCAATCCAACAGTGAGTTTTGACATGTTTCTGTAAGCTCCATAAGAATAAAATGGGGAATGAGTATGTAGGTTTGCTACAACAGGTACATTAAAACTGGGTGGTTTTAATTCAATATTTAGTAGATCTGAACTAGAAGAAGCCGTATACCAAGTTTTATTGAGATATGTTGAGAAATAAGCGAGATATAGAATTTTACCTATTTCCCATAAGGATAACATTGGGACAACGTACTGTATTTACCACTAGCGATATCTCGGTAACTAATGGTCATAGAGCAACCATTCAAGATACTAAATTATTTGCTTTTTTAAGCTGAATTCAATGGTGTAAACAAAATTAATTATTTTAATTTTTCAATGTAAAAAATCCAAAAAACCCATTTTTGGAAGGGTTTACCCTCCCTTTCCCCCCCTTCCAATAGGCTGGTTTTCGAACTCGTCCGAATAATTACTACTTTACATGTCTTTGCCAAATTTAATTCAGATTGGACCTTTTTAGGTGAGTTATCGTGCTTTAAGTCATATATATATATATATATTTTTTTTTTTTTGCTCCCATGGGTGGTTTGAGTCTGCTGGTATTATGCAGTCACTTGTAGTTGGTTTTCTGTAAATTTCAAAGTTATGTGATCTATTTTCCTTTGGAATTGTTACATCCAGAAAGTTAATTTTATTCTGTTGTATTTCTTGAGAAAATTTTATTGAGTGTGATAAAGAGTTAATGTAGTTTAAAAATCTTGATGATTCTTCTTCCGTACCTTCTAATAGACAAATTATGTCATCCACATATCTGTACCAATATATCAAATTGTGTTTAGTTTTCAAGATATTGACAAGTTTCTAATAAAATTCTCAAAAAATATGAATTTTTAAAAAACTATGTTTTATAGCTAAAAACTGGTTGCGACACTGAATTTGGCGTAAAAAACTAGTTTGAAATGATGGATCACAATACCATCTTCATATCTGAAATAACTTACCTCATTTCAATATGGCAGATCCCAGATGGCGGCCAAAATTGGGTACTCACTCAAAATGAAGTATTGACTACCCAACAATGTTTGGGGGTGGTATAGGATTGATATTTGAAAAAAATACAGGAAAAAGTTAGGGGGGGGGGGACTATTATGGGACACCCGGTATACTCCTAAGAGAAAATTTTACTCCTAAGCGATTTCCAGAAATATAAGATTTTTTCCTTTTTAGGTCATTTGTGGGTGTAGAATGACTGGGCTATATGTTTAGCCAAAAAAAGTCAATTCTTCCAGTTGGACTCTTTTAGCAACATTAACCTTCATATATATATTTTTAAACATGAACTCAATCTAAGTTCTGCAGTCAAGATAAATTATAATGATAAAAGGTTTGGCTTATAGAAGTTATTAGTTAGTTAAAAAACTAACTGATAGAAAATAAAGTTAGTTTTTGGAGAATTAAAATTATTCACCTTCATAATTAAAGCTGTCACTTAACTATCACTACAATATACAATAGCCCCGTTGCAGCAGACTTGCATACTCAGCGAATTTCAAATGCAAAACAACATATTTTAATCCAACATAGCGAGATTTGACATGTTTTTGTAAGCTCCATAAGAATAACATGGGGAATGAGTATGCAGGTTTGCTGCTACAGGTGTGTTTAAATTGGTTGGTTTTAATTCAATATTTAGTAGATCTGAACTAGAAGAAGCCATTTACCAAGTTTTATCAAGATATGTTGAGAAATAAGCGAAATATAGAATTTTACTTATTTCCCATAAGGTTAACATTGAGACAACGTACTGTGTTTACCACTTTCAATATCTCGGTAACCAATGGACATAGAGCAGTAATTCAAGGTACTAAATTGTTTGTTTTTTGAGCTAAATTCAATGGTGCCAACAAAAATTTTATAAATTTTATTTTTCTATGTGAAAAACTCAAAAAACCCATTTTTGGGGGGGTTTATCCCCCTTTACCCCCCCTTCCGGTGGTCCGATTGGGCCGGTTCACGAACTCGTCCGAGTGATTACCACTTTACACGTCTGCACCAAATTTCATTAAGATTGGACCATATTTACGGCCGCTATCGTGTTAACAGACATATACATAGAGATATATATATAAAAATTCGAACGAATGGTGTTTTTTGCTTCTGGGGACCCCAAAATGAAAAGTTAACATTGTCTCGGACTTACGTCTTACCATGAGTACTACCGTAATAGCTTATTCCTTTAAGGAAATTCGCTAATATAACAACAAAACTATTAACACAACAAAATTATTTAACCAACTAAACTACAATACAACTAAATACTAAAATAGCTTAAATCATGTGGCACAGGTAACCACACCTCCACACCACCATTTATTTCTGTGCTACCACAGAAATAAATGGTATCAGAAACTGACACATACTTTCTCCCTTAAAGTCATTTAAAACCAAAAACTTATAAAATAAAAAATAAGCAATTAATTATCTCACAAATACATGCCAAATTTTATCAAAATCGGTTAGCAATTAACGGAGATATCAGTTTTTGAGTAATTGCCATAAGAATAAGATTGGACAACGTACTGTGTTTACCGCGAAACGAAAATATCAATTATCTCCGCAACTAGTTGACATAGACTAATAATTCAAAATACTGGGTTATGTAATTTTTCAAGCCAAATTTAATGGTTGCAAGTATAATTTCTTTAGATTTTACAGATTTTGAGAAATATGAAAATATGAATTTCTTAATACTTTAACTCCCATAAGTTCTGAACCTGAATTTTTTCAGACATGTGGGTGTGTCATTTTGGTTGTCATCTTAAGGACTTATGAAATTTTAATCTTATCGTTCTTTATAATTTTATCTTATGAAATTTTAATCAAAATCGTTCAAGCCATTTTTGAGAAATTTGAGTTTTTGTCGTTTTCTATGAGTTTTTATGGGGTAAATAACCTTAAAAATAAAAAATTCTATAAAATGAAAAATACGCCTAGAGATATCATGGTTTTGTACCTACATGCCAAATTTCATGACAATCGGACTACTGGTGTCGTCTCTAGCTTTGTTTACATACACACCTACACACACACGGACGGACGGACGGACACACACCAATCCAAAAACCATTTTTCTTGGATTCAGGGTACACTATAACAAATATAACCACTAAAAACTCAATTTTGAAAATTGTAACAAAAACAATACTTTCTCCTTATACTATGCATGGGGGGAGAAATTAAAAATGACTTCACACTTGTCAGAGAATAAACATTAACTGAAGACAATGTTTAGAGATGACAAATTACCAAAAATTCCCCCTTCCCACCCCTCGGTGCTTGCGGTATTGTTATTGGCTGCTGCTGCATACCAAAGCAACTGGACTTTCCCCACCCCCCGCGTTGTTTGACAACAAGGCTTCCCGCACGGCTTTGCTTCCCGCACGGCCGCCCGCAACCCTCACCGATCGCATAAAAAACTCGTATTTGAGGTTCTTCCGCCCGTCCAAAAATATAACTATTTAGACTCCAAAACTACTAACGATTATATATATTCTCAACTATTCATTAGCTACAATTTAACTGATTAGAAGTTATTTCCAGTACTTTTTTAAAACTAACGAATATGTTAGAAGTTAGCCGAAAAAACTAACAAATATCGCTAATTGTTAGAATTTCTAGGGTCCATTTCGCTGGCCCGGCCATGTTTGAAAATCAATATTTCAAACATACCACGATTTAATACTCAATTAGTACTATTTAGTACCCGAATACTAGATTTAGTACTCCAAGCATTGCCGAGTTATTAACAATAGTATGATGCCGGGCCAGGGAAATGCTAGCCCGGCCATGACAGAAAACGCGGATTTCAACGGTGCCACGATTTAATACTCATTTAGTACTATTTAGTACCCAAGTATTAGATTTAGTACTCCAACCATTAACGAGTTATTAGCCTTAACGTATTATAGGGGCCGTAAATGCCAACCCGGCTATGTAAGAAAATGCGGATTTCGACGGTGCCACGATTTAATACTCATTTAGTACTATTCAGTACCCAAGTATTAGATTTAGTACTCCAACCATTACTGAGTTATTAGCCATAACGTATTATAGGGGCAGGAAATGACAACGCGGCTATGTAAGAAAATGCGGATTTCGACGGTGCCAAGATTTAATACTCATTTAGTACTATTTAGTACCCAAGTATTAGATTTAGTACTCCAACCATTACCGAGTTATTAGCCTTAACGTATTATAGGGGCCGTAAATGCCAACCCGGCTATGTAAGAAAATGCGAATTTCGACGGTGCCACGATTTAATACTCATTTAGTACTATTTAGTACCCAAGTATTAGATTTAGTACTCCAACCATTACCGAGTTATTAGCCTTAACGTATTATAGGGGCCGTAAATGCCAACCCGGCTATGTAAGAAAATGCAGATTTCGACGGTGCCACGATTTAATACTCATTTAGTACTATTTAGTACCCAAGTATTATATTTAGTACTCCAACCATTAACGAGTTATTAGCCATAACGTATTATAGGGGCAGGAAATGACAACGCGGCTATGTAAGAAAATGCGGATTTCGACGGTGCCACGATTTAATACTCATTTAGTACTATTTAGTACCCAAGTATTAGATTTAGTACTCCAACCATTACCGAGTTATTAGCCTTAACGTATTATAGGGGCCGTAAATGCCAACCCGGCTATGTAAGAAAATGCGGATTTCGACGGTGCCCCGATTTAATACTCATTTAGTACTATTTAGTACCCAAGTATTAGATTTACTACTCCAACCATTACCGAGTTATTAGCCATAACGTATTATAGGGGCCGTAAATGCCAACCCGGCTATGTATGAAAATGCGGATTTCGACGATGTTACGATTTAATACTCGATTAGTACTATTTAGTACCCAAGTATTAAATTTATTACTCCAACCATTGCCGATTTATTAGCCATAACCCATTATAGGGACCGTAAATGCCAGCCCGGCTATGTATGAATATGCGGATTTCGACGATGTTACGATTTAATACTCATTTAGTACTATTTAGTACCCAAGTATTAAATTTACTACTCCAACCATTACTGAGTTATTAGCCATAACGTATTTTAATGGCCGGAAATGCTAACCCGGCTATGTAAGAAAATGCGGATTTCAACGTTCCCACGATTTAATACTCGATTAGTACTATTTAGTACCCAAGTATTAGATTTAGTACTCCAACCATTACCGATTTATTAGCCATAACGTATTATAGGGGCCGTAAATGCCAACGCGGCTATGTATGAAAATGCGGATCTCAACGCTGCCACGATTTAATACTCAGTTAGTAAATTTTATTACCCAAGTATATATAATCAAAACTTCAATTATTTATTGCCGAGTTATTAGCCATAACGTATTGTAGAGGCTAGATATGCCAGGACGGCCAAGTAAGAAATGTGAATATCGTCGGTAGCACAATTTAATACTTAAATATTACTATTTAATACTCGAGTATTCGGTTTAGTACTCTACCCGTTACTGAGTTTATAGTTATATTACTTAATGTGGGCTGGATATGCTGGCCCGGCTATGTAGGTAAATTCTATTTCAACTGTTCTGCGATGTAATTCTCAATTAGTTCTACCTAGTACAATATTTATTTAATATAGTCAACAAGTTACGTAGACTACAATAACATTGCCCTTGTTGATAATAAAACAAACAGGATCCGGATGCAGTGTAATACCTGTAATCAAAGGACTAAACATACACTTCTTTAAATGGTATTGTCACGATCACACGTGAAATAAATGCAAGGTAAAAAGCATGGTTGAAGACAAAAGGTGTAAGATGTAGGCAAAAAATTACATTTTGATAAGGATGTAGATTAAAAATTTCAGCTATCACTGTAGTTACGAGGAACGGCCTGGGAACCTCTGGATAAATCTGCTTTCAGTTGCGATAAGCATTGATAAGACTCAACGTTTATGTTTTGGGATTTGTTTTTGTACACTTTTTATTCATGATAAAAATATCACATTATTGTGAAGTCAACCCTCCCCGTGTCATGTTTTATACGAAACTTTGTACTTACTCCACTGAGAAATACAAAAAGCCGCAAAAACATCAATAAATCTACAAATATTCTCTTTTTCACATACCTTACTCTTAATGTGTTATATTTTACTAAAATAAAAACGCCTTTATAACCTGTGTTATTTAAAGAAACTTTATAGTAGATAAACAATGGAACATATTCACTTCCATTACCTAAATTATCTTAATACCTTCACAATAATTCAGTACTGTACAGTACTATTTGTATAGTTTTTGGTTTATCTTGCATCTTTTACTTTTACTGCTCCCAGTTTTAACTTTTATCACTAACGTACATATTCAGAAAATACCAACGATTATTAATAATTGTAAAATATCACTGCTTTAATCTTAGTCCTAAGTACCAATACTTGATCATTAATAGTTTCTAGTAACAGTACAATGCTACACGATTACATGTAGATTAATGATTGATTGATGTATCGAATAAAGCATAAAATGTTCAACAAGTTTTGTCACTTATATATAATGGCTACTTGGATTATAAATAAGCGAAATTTAACTAAACAGTAAGTGAAATTCTTACCTTTTTATTGGGCGAGCAAGAGAAGCTTATTTTACATAAAATGGTGACACTGAAGAGACAAATGACAACTTATAACTGACCAACAAATTTTAGAATTGTAAAGGTAGCAGACCAATCTTAAGATTCGGACATATTACAGAAAGCGTAAAACATTAGTTCTTCGTTTCATATAGCTTTAATAATAGTTTTATTAGCAGCCAAGATTCTTAATAACAGTCTCTTGCCTTGTTCGGTTCACTTATCACCAGGTGTGTTATGTACTCCCCTCTATAACTATTCTGTCAGTATAATTGTAATGGAAAACGGTAGAAACTATTTGCTATTCAACTTAATATAATTTATATTTATTGATTTTTATCAGTAAATCAAACCTTACGATACGGTTAAAAACAAATTGAATTTATACGATTGACAAACCGAAAGAATAAAAAATTGTTCCCAGTAGTTTGATAAAAATTAAGTAAACATTAAAATGTATCAAGTCTTGAAGTACAAACCCACACTGATATTAATTAGTCCAATAATAATTATTAATTGATAAATTACGTTTGAGGCTGCTTCATATAATGTGTTGTTCGTATTACGTCTACAATTAATGGTAGGTTTATAAAAAACTGAAAATTTAAAGGATCACTAGAGTTCTATCTCAGTGCCTTAACGGAAATGGTAAATAAATTGAGGCTGGAAAAATTAATTCAATTACATCGTTAGAGTACTAAATATAATACTCTGTTAATAATAGTACTAAATGAGTATGAAATCGGGGCACCGATGAAATAAGCTTTTTCTTACATGGCCAGGCTAACATGCCCGGCCCCTAATACGTTATGGCTAATAAGTCAGTAATAGTTTGAGTACTAAATGTAACACTTGGGTACTAAATAGTGCTAATTGAGTATTAAATCGTGGCACCGTCGAAATCCGCATTTTCTTACATAGCCGGGTTGGCATTTCCGGCCTCTATAATACGTTATGTCTAATAACTCGGTAATGGTTGGAGTACTAAATCTAATACTTGGGTACTAAATAGTACTAAATGAGTATTAAATCGTGGCACCGTCGAAATCCGCATTTTCATACATAGCCGGGTTGGCATTTACGGCCCCTATAATACGTTATGGCTAATAACTCGGTAATGGTTGGAGTAGTAAATCTAATACTTGGGTACTAAATAGTACTAAATGAGTATTAAATCGTGGCACCGTCGAAATCCGCATTTTCATACATAGCCGGGTTGGCATTTCCGGCCCCTATAATACGTTATGTCTAATAACTCGATAATGGTTGGAGTACTAAATCTAATACTTGGGTACTAAATGGTACTAAATGAGTATTAAATCGTGGCATCGTCGAAATCTGCATTTTCATACATAGCCGGATTGGCATTTACGGCCCCTATAATACGTTATGGCTAATAACTCGGTAATGGTTGGAGTAGTAAATCTAATACTTGGGTACTAAATAGTATTAAATGAGTATTAAATCGTGGCACCGTCGAAATCCGCATTTTCATACATAGCCGGGTTGGCATTTCCGGCCCCCATAATTCGTAATGGCTAATAACTCGGTAATGGTTGGAGTACTAAATCTATTACTTGGGTACTAAATAGTACTAATTGAGTATTAAATCGTGGCACCGTTGAAATCCGCATTTTCATACATAGCCGGGTTGGCATTTCCGGCCCCCATAATTCGTAATGGCTAATAACTCGGTAATGGTTGGAGTACTAAATCTAATACTTGGGTACTAAATAGTACTAATTGAGTATTAAATCGTGGCACCGTTGAAATCCGCGTTTTCTGACATGGCCGGGCTAGCATTTCCCTGGCCCGGCATCATACTATTGTTAATAACTCGGTAATGCTTGGAGTACTAAATCTAGTATTCGGGTACTAAATAGTACTAATTGAGTATTAAATCGTGGTATGTTTGAAATATTGATTTTCGAACATGACCGGGCCAGCGAAATGGACCCCAATTTCTATTCGTTATTCCCAAGTATGATTTGGCTTGAGGTTGAAACTTGCTTACAAATTAATTGGGTTGTTTTTTACTGTTGTAGATCAAAAGATGAAATTGGTAACTTCATTGTGTTCATGATAATGAGTGCATGAATATTAACAGAGCCTAGTTAAATAAACTCATTACTGAATAATAACCAACAGTGTGTTACAACGACTGGAGATTAGAACAGTACATTATAATATGATCTCAAAACCCCTAAAAACCTTTCATCCAATTTAAATTTATAACTTGATTTTTCTGAGTTAAATGAACTTTTTAAACGGACAACATCTGCAAATAAAATTATTCAATAAGGCTATAGCCTAGAAAAAGTTTTATTAAAAATCAGATATAAATACTAGACTGAAAAAACTTAATTTAAGACAGCCTAGCTAGATCATTTACACGAGGTCAGTTTGGTTACCTTGGTGGTCGTTGCCGTCCCTGGCAGCTGGCGGTAGAGGTGAGTAGTCCGCGAGTGCAGGCTCGTCATCATCATTGTAGTCCAATAGACCTCTCGGCGACTGCAACAGAAAAACCCGTTAATAACAACAGAAATCTACCATGATACGATCAACAGAGAAAGGACACGATAACTTGACTTTTTTTTCTATCACTGTTTGATTGGATGCTCATTTTTTTACTCCATAAGATTAAATAAAGATAAAGACTTGACTTTTTCAATGAATGATTCTGCAATCCAATAAAATAAAATAAAGGTAAAGTTTGTAAAGTGAGAATGAGGCCTATTGCCTATTCCATTTAAAATTTTACTCAACTAGTAAAGTTAACACGTTTTATGTCCATTGTTATTATCTGAAAATCTGCAGCTATTTCTAAATAAGGCAAAATACCCACTTAGTGAATTACTGGTTTGATCAGATGTTCCGCTAACACATATTGTGCTAATCTAACTGGTACTTCCAAGGAGAACCCAAGTTCAGTGTTTGGGGGGCCTACTACCCAGCTAGAGGATTTTTCATGAAGGAAACGAGGGGTCCTGACCTGGATGTTTAGATGACTTGTAGGTTTGTCTACCATTATGCTCAAAGGCTTCAATTTGTTTCACCAAAAAACAAGCATCAGGTTTTGAATTTTCCATCAGCTCTGTATTTTCCTACGAATATTATTAGCTAAAATGTACTAAAACATCGTAAAAATTAAAATGGTTTTTAATTTGGGCTGGTATATCTCTTAGGTTTTTTGGAAATTTTCTCAGTCATTTAGCAGCCGTCAAATCTCAGTGGCTCTCAGTAAATCTTTCTGTATTTATATGGCGATTCTCTTGGTAATGTCATGGCTGTCCAATATCTCTGAGTCATATTAAGGTTGTAAAATCTCTTGGTCATATAATACATGGAAAATCCCAGGCGGATCACAAGACAAACGTCTAGTTCGAACGTGGCTAGAAAATCTCTGGGTGTTGTCATGGCTAAATCTATGCAAAAACCTTCATGTGTGCAGCGGCTGGCAAATCACTCAGTCATATGGTGGTTAAAAGTCTTGCTTTGACTTTATTTTGTGGTTTTTGCCTCCGAATCAAATTAATTTCTAGAGGTTAAAATACCTTAATTCTATCAAGTGATCAGAGCTGACCCCGTTAAGTGGCCCCATTTTAAGTGGTGACTATCAATCGATAAGCGGGGACAGGTTTTAACCCAACAAAAGGGGTCATCCTCAGGTTTTGAAGGAATACAAATTCATTCTGAAGAGGTTGTCATGAGTCTTAAAATATACAGCATTGAACTTGTAATGCACCTTACACGTACCCAACAAACCGTGAACTGTTTTTCGCTGGGGCCACAAGTGCTTATAAAAGAATGTTCATTGTGTTTAAGGTTTTTTGTTATTTTAAGACTCATTACAACATCTTCAGAGTTAATTTGTGTTCCTTCAAAGCCTAAGGATGACCCCTTTGATGGTTTTAAACCAGTCGCCGCTCAGTGGTTGCCAGTGACCACTTGACAGAGTTAAGGTATTTTAACCTCTAGAATTCTTGCTTTAATTTCACTGACGTAGGATCTCAAATCTTTTGTGACTAACATAGTGCCTAACACATTCTATAGTGAAAGAGGGTTGGAATGAGCTTAACTATGGCAAAAAGGCCTAGCAAAACTTACCGATTACGCAAAAAAATTTAACCGCCCAATTTTTGCATACTTACTGCAGCAAACTTGCAAAATGATTTTGACTTCATTCCACATGGTATGGTTATGGAGGAAATAACAAAATTAATTACTTGCTATGTTCAGTCGAAATACGTTTATAAGTCAGTGAAATTCAGTAAGTATGCAGGTCTGCTGCTAGGTGGGTATTTTATGTTTGTGGGAGGCTTGAGTCCCCAGGGCATGCGCCTGGGTACTAGTGGTTTAGTGTAAGAATAAAACTGATCATTCAATCTAGAATTTAATTGGAGAATATGTGATTGGAAATCAACTCACATTAGTGATGGCTGGACGAACAACTTTCATAAACTTTCCTCTGCGGCGAGCCTCCTCCCTCTCATGTTCAGAGACTGGTCGAGAGTCTAGGAACTGCAGTCCAGGCAGCCGGTATAACACATAGTATCTGCACATCAAACACTAAACATTTAGAATTGTCGAAACAGTTATTCTACAAACAAACTTTATACTTTTACTTTATACTTCGTACTTTACTTTGAAATGGTGACCGAGGAAGGCACTTTAATCCAAGTAAGAATGAGAGTTTAGCGTAGGATGATTGTGGCACGATCTTGAAATCTTGTTATTGAATAAGGCCAACAAGTTCCTTAGACAGGACTGCTAATAGCCCAACAGCCAATGACAACTAGGGGACCAATAGTTAATCAAAGGGATGCGAACCTCATTTTTGCCTACTTCAATCACGAACTGGTCTAATTATGAGGATGGTCTCATGTATCAATGTAGTATTCACAAGTGCGGAAGTTAATCTCCACTAGAGAATACTGAATCCACAAACCACTCATTAAGGTGTTTAATATTTACAGTAGAACCTCCATTAACCGTCACTCTCGGGACTGGGAGTGTGACGGTTAAGAGAATAGATGGATAACAGAAATTTAGCTATAAACCTGTTCAATATGTAGATTTAAAATACTTTGGAGGAAATTAAACCCTGTATAAGTGGATAATACATATTTATATTTAAATTACATTCATACAATGTTAATTACAGACTTTCTAAACTGTATTTTGTGCTCATTCAGTGATCGTAAGTGAATTACATAACCTCACATTAAAAGATAGTCCATCATCTTTTAAATGAGTCCGCCAACACCATAAATCAGTGTGATACTTGTTGCTGATTCGTCCTTCCTCAAACATTTAATAATTTCGATCTTTTGGTTAAGCCCTAGTACGACTCATTTTCATTTTTCAGCCATTGTTAACAATCACAGTACAGTTACTGTACTGCCGTTAATTAACAGTACGTATTAACACTGTGTAACAGCAAACGCTGAACTACAAGGTGTGCTGTACATCCAAAAAAATCAACATGCCAATGAGTAATAAATAACTCACTCACCCCCATACCACTCCTTCAGTAGGAGTGGGCAGTTTCGGCAGAAACTCAAGGTCATTAGCCACAGACAGTCGCAGTCACAATGGCGCTTGCACTTTCTTCCGTGCTTTGCGCGACACCAATTTACAACATTATTGCGAGCCCGGAAGCAGTGAGGAGAGTGATGGATAAAAGAGTGACGATTAATCGAGGTTCTACTGTAATATAAATTGCCATTGACAACAAGTTATTTAGAGTTTATTATTTTCTTTGATAGATTCACATATATTTCCCTTATTAACTCATATGATACATTACAATTTGTGTGCCATTATTGCCAGTCCAAAAAATCAGAAAAATATATCTTAACATATTCATTAAGTACTTATTACCAATAACACCTATTAAATTTTTATATCTGCTTGTCTTTGTTAGTAACCAGGCTATAAGCAAAGCCGTAGCCAGGAAATTTTTTCAGGGGGGGGGTTTGGGCAGGGCCGGCGACTGGATTTCCTGTTTTTTTTTTACTCACGCGTGTGCTGTTTGGCTTTATATCGTCATTTTTTACCCTTTTTTTCTGTTTCCGGACCCCTATAATGTGTCCGTGGGGTTTTTTACTATTTCGGGGGGGGGGGGGGGGGTGGGGGTTTCCACCCCCATTTACTACAATTTCAAGACTATTACTACTATTTCGGGGGGGGGGGGGGTTCTGACCCCCTAACCCCCCCATTGGCTACGGCCTTGGCTATAAGCAAAGCCACACTTCACTACAGGCAGAGTTCTTCTGTGTTGACGTCACATTATCAGACGGAATCACAAATACTTTTGCTATGTAATAAATTTTGCTTCATTGTCACACTCTCAAAACTATCACACCCTAAGTAATTAGTTCAAGTTTTCCTTATTAAACCGTACTTTTTTGACATCTGCATAAATCAGTGAATTAGTAAGTAACTACAGTAAAAAATGATTTTACAGAAATCATTCTTATATTTAAAAACGGTAAACACTACAAACAATTATTTTGTTTACTTCCCATCACATGATTTATTTTAAATGTTACAGTTATTTTTATTTTGATGTTCTGATGTCATAAGAGATGTTAGGACTACTTAGAATCCAACACAGCCCAACTGAGTTAAAAATATGGAAAAGATGTAG
Source organism: Flexamia atlantica (assembly GCA_035578135.1). NCBI lineage: Eukaryota > Metazoa > Arthropoda > Insecta > Hemiptera > Cicadellidae > Flexamia > Flexamia atlantica. The sequence continues at coordinate 87,981,815 of JAQJVK010000001.1, forward strand.
TGTTTTGAAAAAAGATGATTTAAAATAAAAACTCTATGAGGCGGTTCACGGGTTCGGGGTTTCGTGGCCCGCGGTTTTCGTTGATCTCGACCAAATTTAACCGACGGCCAAAAAATGGGTTCACGGGCCAGAGCGTTAGCCGAGACCAAGCTTAGCCGAGACCAACGCTGGCCGTCGCTCATAAGCAGGGAACCTCGGGGAATTTCCGTTGGAAGGTTGGCAACAGTCACATGGGCTACCTGCCGGGCCGCTGCATGACTGTTATTGTTAAAGCTTTATGATTTAATATATTTATCAGTAATGTCTTTTAAACAATAAAGTAGGAGGTACAAATGACGATTATAGGAGTTGGGATGCCCTCATAAGTTTTAAAAAATAATATAAAACGTAAATGTTATTGTTGGAAAGTATACTTATTACTAATTTTAATCTCGTAGGCGTAGATTACTTTTTTTATTGAAAAACAAAATACATATTGAACATTATTAATAAGGAAAACTAGTAATATTTCATTACAGTAATTGCCGTGAAGAAGAGTGGAATTTCAAAATCAGATGGCGGTAGACACCTTATTGGTGTTAATACTAGTTCGCGCTCTTTTAAATACCTCAGCCTGTAGAAATCTTATTGCACTTACTCAGACTGTTCAGCAGGAGAGATCTTAGGTGTAAGAAAACAGGTTGTAATAAAACATATTATTTTGTTGCAATTTATTACTTTTACAACGTATTGTATATTTATCTACAGTATTTATCTATTAAATATGCAAATTAAAATATTTTATTCTAAAACCCTATATGACATATATTATGTAAATAAATTATTAGATGACAAAGGTCTTAAACAACTTTTAAGTCACAAACATAACTTTTAAGTCAAAAACATAATAATACGCTGCGGTCTTGACCGCAGTAAAATAACTGTGGACACTTAAATCAATTGACCTAATGTAATTATTTAATCAATATTCTTAGACAAACCTAACAACAGAGTTTGTTCGAGCCTTTATTTTGCAATTATTCGTCTGAAATAAAGGGGTGCAAAAGCGCTAAAATAAATAAAAACTAGTTACCTAGTGAAATTCAATTGCAATTTAAAAATTATACAGGGTGTCCGGAAATTATGGTAAACTATTTAGTATATGATAGTAGAGGCAAAAAAAAGAAAAAAGTTCACATAAACATAGGTCCTAAAGTCCTTCGTTTTCCGTCTGTGTCTGTTTGTGATTTTTACATATTTAATTATATCTCGCGAACCTTTTAACGTATAAACTTGAAACTTGGTATATGGATAACCACTATCAAGAACCATTTTTGTGAGAAGTATCAAATTTATACTTTGTACCATTCTAAAATGGCGACTGTTTTTTGTTTTCAAAGCTAAATATCTTAAAAACCGCAAATTTTAGAAAAATGATACAAGAGACAAAAAAGCTGCAAAATTTAATCTAGTTAACGCTGATATTAAGATTATGTTGATCGGACTACTAAAAATGGAGAAATTTCAACTTTTCTGAATAAAAACATGGTTATTTAGAACATCTTATATAACATATATAAGATAACATCTTATCTTAACAGGCTACTGTCTGAAATTTGCATGTTTTTATTCGGAAAATTTAAAATTTCCCTGTTATTAGTAGTCCGATCATCATAATCTTAACATCAGCGTTAATTGGATTACATTTTGCAGCTTTTTTGCCTCTTGTATAATTTTTCTAAAATTTGCGGTTTTTAAGATATTTAGGTTTGAAAACAAAAAACAGTCGCCATTTTGAAATGGTACAAAGTAGAAATTTGATACTCCCCACAAAAATAGTTCTTAATAGTGGTTATCCATATACCAAGTTTGAAGTTCATACGTTAAATGGTTCGCGAGATATAATTAAATTTGTAAAAATCACAAACAGACACTCAGACGGAAAACGAAGCACTTTAGGACCTATGCTAATATAATTTTTTTTTCTTATTTTTACCCCTACTATCATATACTAAAATATTTTACCATAATTTCCGAACACCCTGTATAAATATAATAAACTATTAATTTTGTTTTTAATTTAGTAATTAAAATTTGCCAACAGGAACTTTTAAATTGATTTGTATTTTAAGACAAAATCTGTCTATCGTATCTGTATGATATCTGTAAGTGCCTGTGAGGTATCTGTTATATCGTATATAAGATACAGTTTCAGGAGTATTTTACTATTTTAATGTTAAAAACTTGAGGTATGTTAAATTTTACTGTAATTTGTAATTATGCATTACATTTTACGATTTTTAAGCATGTTTTCAACAATCAGTGGTAAAAAAATAAAAAAATCTAATATTATGTTGAGGGTAATGAAATTGTTCGGAATTTAATGCCGAATCCGAATATAACATTCTTTTTACTTACAAAAAAACAATAAACGAGCAATTGAGATAATCCCGACATGATGTCACCTTAACCCTGCCCCCCAGCAGGGTTAAGTTCAAGTCCAAAACCATTGTTCTTTTCGCCCCAGATTAACCTATTTGCGCTAGACTAAGTCCCGTGAACCCGACCAGTTAAACGTTTTGGCCCGGGGTTTTCTATAATTGGGCTCGTGAACCCGATTTTTTGCGCTCGGGTTTATCCCTGTCATAATTGGATGAAATTTATCTGTCTGCGCTCGGGCGCGGGTAAACTCGAACCCGTGAACCCGATTTCTAAGCCACTGCGCAAAAACTGGTTATAACTGGATTTTGCGCTCGGACTTAGGAAAACCTGGAGTCCGTGAACCGCCTCTATAAGTTCTATTAAGGGATTTTATGCATTCTCTTTTATATTCTGTTTGGGTTGGTTTCTGCTTTTAACATTAGTATGGGGCTGGACAAAACTTATATTTGTCCAATCATTTACGGTTCTGTATTTAATCCTTTTCTAAGGAGGGCCGCAAACATGTCAATAAATAGGGTTCCCTCTAAACTTTTACTACTGCCTCACCCCTAAAAACTAAGTTTATTAACATTAAAACCTAAATATAAAACTAAACACAAGCAAATACATAATGAAATAACTATTTGATGTATTAACTAAATGTACCTATTTAATAAGGTTTATTGAGCCATATGACATACCATCTCAGAATCTAATGATCCTGACTATTCTGAGGTCAAAACATAGGCTGCTGATCCAAATCAATAATTACGGCTTCAGTGATTTTTTAAAATTATGATATAGCCGGATATTAGGGGCTCTACTATATTAATAAACTTCAAGATAATCAATACATATATATAAAAAAAGAGTTGTGTGTTGGTATATTTAGTGCTACAACCAAAACTACATGTCGTAGACCCTTGATCGTGGTATCAAATTAAAGCTTGGAATCTCATAATGTGCACTCATAATGTGGTTGTGTTTCGATACCTTAAAGGGTTTAGGCACAGGACTTCCAAAAGGGACGTATGTCAAGGATTTTGTAATAACTTTGGGTTTTATTTGTTTTTATCAATTTGAAATGGTTAATGTGGTTACAGTGGTTGTCAACAGAATGCAGCACCTACAATTGTTTTTGTACAACAGGTGAATACCAACTTATTTAGCAAATGTATCTGGAATTTAGACGACAACTCCTTTGCGACAGGTACCTACTGAAAGTATTTTCAATCCCTCTCCACCCGCTACAAAACCTCATTGCACAATTTTACGGAGCATACAGAGTATCTTCTTTTTGGCAAAACCGAAACCCTCCTTTATTACTAAAAAGCTTTATTTATTTAATTGAAAACAACATGATACCCAGAAATATGCTTAATTCTTTTTATCACAATGTGTTTCAGACAAAGTTTAGGGCTTGCATTGTTAATATAAATGCATACAGTACACCTCGGATTATCCGGGCCCCACATTGTCTGGATCCCGGATTATCTGGACCGGTCTATCTGAGAAATGAACAAATTAAAATCACGGCAAAACATGATTTTAGCGAATTTGCGGGTGAAATGCGCCTCTTAAAAGTAAAATGCAAATGTAATACATTACTGTATGCTTCTGGGGTCACAATAATTGAAGGAATCACTTTGCCAAATCAGTACATTACAGCATGTTCGTGAACGTAGTTTTCTGGATTGCTATTTGGGGTGCTAGCAGTAATCAACAAAAGCGTAGCCTACGGCAATTTTGCGAGTTTGTTTATTGCTGTCATTTGATGTGTTCCGTTATTTCTTAAGAAGAGTTACTGTAATAAGTTTTGAGTTACTTTAAGTTTCGTCATGATTATTTCAAGTTTGAGTTATGATTATTTAATTTTAATATATTCAATATTTTAATCTGGCATTTTATTCCAAACCTAAATTGTAAGTATGGTAAAAGTTAACATTACATTCGTATGACTAACGTTTAGTTCTGAAACTTGTTTCAAAATTAAACCCTCATAAAATTTGAAAGGCTAACATGTTGTACATTCTTGACACGCCGTTTGCAGCATCAATTTAGCAGGGGCTAAGGTACGCGATTGCTGTTTAGACGATATTGTAATGACCTCGGATTATCCGGATTTTTTGTTATTTGGATCAGTGTTCCGCCACATTAATCCGGATAATCCGAGGTATACTGTACTTTGGACGAATAAAGAAGAAAAAAGATGATGGATATATCCAAGGAGGACATAATGCAAGATATCATTTCAAACTGATTAGGATTTGACCACATCTATACTGATGCGTCCAAGAGTACTTCTGACAACCACACGGCCTGTGCAATGATAGATTCTCACAAAAATTGCACAATAGCTTTTAAAGTTATCCTGTATTCTCGGTTTTCTCAGCAGAGGCCCTTGCCATTCTTCACTCTCTATTACTTGGAAGTGGAAACTGAATTTACTAAAAAAGTTCTTATTTTATCTGACTCCAAGAGCTTACTTATGACCTTAAAAAATACGAAAACTAATATTAAAACATCCCAATAATTATCAAAATCAAAAGTAAATATTTAGAACTCTCTGACAGAGGATTTGAAATTCACTTTGTATGGATTCCAGGTCATTTAGGAATGAAGGGGAACAAAAAAGCTGACACAGCAACCAAAAATACTAACGACACATTTTTATATTAACACCCGGCAACAAACGATTATTTTCCTCTAGTCCAGAAGAAGGCCAAAATGGCTTGGCAGGAATACTGGGCCTGTTGAAGCGAAACTAAGGGGAGTAGAATATACAGTCTAAAACCAACAGTAACATCTCCACCATGGTTTGAAGATTACGCGAGATGCAGGCGCTTCACGTGCACTATATCAAGACTTAGAATTGGACACACACTTGCAAACTATCACTTATTCAAGATCAACATAACTACCAGTCCAGCATGTGCATGTGGTGAAGCAACTGGTAGTAGTGACCATATGTTATTAGCATGTCCTCTATACAATGAAGACTCCAGAAGAAGTTTATTAGAAATTCTATCTATTTTAAATAAAGATTGAAATGCCAACAAATGTTCTGAACCTTAACAAAATTGAAATTCTGGACGTTATTTTTAAATTTATATGCAGTGAAAATTTGACCATTTAGCTTAAAAGTTCCTTAAAATTACACGTAATTATTTTGTGATTTGGAAAAAATTGTTAGTATAGGCTTGACATGATTGTAATCTTTGGCCAAAATAAAAAGTAAAAAAAAATTATTTACGTTTTTAAATATTTAGTAAATTGTTACTGTTAGATTATGTTATTAAAAACATAAAGTGCACTAAAATTTCGAGTTTCATATTTTTTTGTCTTAAATACAAAGTTAGTTGTAAAATAAGGTAAGAAAATGTCAAAACTTAGGAGAAAATGTTTGCAATTCCATATCTTATCTTGAGACGAAAGATTGCACGAAAAAATGAAACAACTAAGAAAAAGAAACACATCTAATAGTCCAGTCAATCTGTTCCCAAAAAGAGGCAATAGGGGAAAAAATTAGGAAAAAGCTGAATTTTTCACCATCGACTACTACCATATAGACAAGCTTCTAGCCAAAAGTCCCCACCCCTACCCCTCTTGCTTCCCCCCCTACAGCCCATTGTTGTTCTTTAAGTTTAAAAATGCAGTATTTTGTAAAAATGACTATATCTCGAAAGTAATTTGAAATATCCCTTACATTTTTGTGTTTTTGTATTCCTCATAAAAATATCTAAAAATAATGTCATATAGTGTTTTACGATTAATTTACTCCTTCTACGTCTATTTTCCTGTTTAATTTGGAAAAAAGGCATTTTCCTTCATTTTCAAACTAAAATATTTATATATCGCTTAATAATAATGTTCAGATCACCTCCATTAGAAAGCTGTTTTGCCCTAAATATTTTCCCCTGTTTATAAGCTTTAAAATGATACCATACTTGACTTACTTTTCTCACATAATGCCCTGCTAATATTAGTTGAAACACATTTTACAGCGCCTGCCGCGACCGCGCGCTACGCCATCGAAGATTATTCAACCTGGGGGTTTAAGGGTGGGGGGGAAATAGGAAAAAGCTGGATAGTTCACCATCGACTACTACCGTATAGACAAGCTTCTAGCCAAAAGTCCCCACCCCTACCCCCCTTGCATCCCCCCCTACAGCCCCCCCCATATTTTTTGAAGTCTATTGATTGTAGTGTTTTGCTAAGCTGCTTAAATCTTAAAAACTATTTGAGATATCTCTTATATTTTATTGTTTTTGGATTTCTCATGAAATGATCTAAAAAACATGTCTTGTGGTGTTTTACGATTAGTTTACTCCTTCTACGTCAATTTGCCTGTTTTATTTAGAAAAAAAACTTTTTCCTTCATTTTGAACCAATATATTTATATTTTGGCTAATAACAAGGCTCAAATCACTTGCGTTATGAAATTTATTGCACTAAATATTTGCTCCTTTCTATAAGCTTTGAAATTATATCATAATTGACTTGCTTTTCTCACATAATGCCCTGCTAATAATACAAGTAAAACATGTTTTTACAGCGCCTGTCGCGGCCGCGCGCCACGCCACTGAAGTTTATCCAACATGGGGTTTTAAGGAGAGGGGAAAATAGGAAAAAGCTGAATTGTTCACCATCGACTACTACCGTATAGACAAGCTTTTAGCCAAAAGTCCCCACACTTACCCCCTTGATCCCCCCCTATTTTCCAAGTCTAATAAATGCATTATTTTGCTAAACTGCTTATATCTTAGAAACTTTTTGAGATATATCTTATACTTTGTTGTTTTCGCATTTCTCATAAAATGGTCTAAAAATAATATAGTGTAGGTGTTCTACGATTAATATACTCCGTCTACGTCTATTTTCCTGTTTTATTTGAAAAAGTAACTACGCGCATTTTAATTGCATAATCATAAGACTATAATCATAACTACCATTAGGAAGGGGTTTTGCACTAAATATTTAAAATACCTTATCACATAACGCTTTGTAAAAACGTATTAAGCCAAATTTTAGCTACGCCAGCCGTTCTGTAGCTTACCACGCCACCGAAGTTCACATTTTTTCGAGGGTTGTTCAATTCAGGGTTTATAGGATGAAGATAGTATTTTAACACTTGTTATTTGTATATAACATCTGATTTATTTACATGCTGTCAGCTTTATTTACATTCTGAGATGGAAGAGCATAGAAAACCATACTTGACTACAACTTGATTTCTTGAAAAATCTGGAACAACATGAATAATTGTAGTGAGATAAATAATGTCAGATACCTACCAAATAACTTGTCCCTATTCAAGTGTAACTTACCACAATCAAAGGGTGACTTCTTCTGGCTCCTCTCTGTTCGTGCATTGTCCTGCACACTGTCCACACATTTCTGTGCAACTCAAGGAAGCCTTGAAGCAGCTGCAGTTGTTTTTGCAGGACTTTTTGCAGTTGCAAGAAATGAGGGATATGACATCTTCAGGTGCTGGAGGTTTGTCAGAGGGAATGGGATAGAGTGTCCCGTTTTGAAGCCTCCAACCCCATTCTGTTGCCGATATTTCCTTGTTCCCCAACCATTTTTGTACCTGATAGTACGACCGGCAAAAGAATAATTTTTTTATAAAAGAAACAGATAACCGTTTCATTAAGAAGTACTTCACGTACAATACCATAATGCATATACTAAAATCAATTCAGTTCATAAAAATAGTAATTTTTAAAATTTAAAATCACACTAATTATTTTAAACTATTTGTGTGAATTATCGGAAATATATGTTAAGTCAGTGATAAGTTATAAATTTATTGATTTTTAAACCCTGTTTTAGCCATATAGCTCTCATTTAAGTTTTAATCTAATACTCTGTTTTAATTGTACTTAGGGGATGGGAACGTTAATATAACTGGGTTATTTCATTGGTTTGGTTATATCAAAGCTGGATCCTAAGGATATGAAAAGCCTCTTAAAATATTAAAATGTAAGGTGAAAGTGTTTTATACGTGATATAAAAATCTGAAAAAGAAAAAAAGAAATATAAATGTTTTATACCTGTAAATATGTTGTTCTGCTGCTTCTGATGTCGGAGGAAGATGAGCCTTGTTATATTTTGACTTAAGTGACATTTTTGCCACAGCCTTCAAATATGCTAAGTACCTACTTTCATTTAAAGTAGTACTTTTCGAAAAACCATAGATATGAAGGATGATGTGCTCTCCTGCATCTTTTAGAGTGTTTTTATCTATTTTATCGTCATAAAACAACAATGCATTCTTGCGTAAATCTGCGGACTTTTCCATCAAATTATAAGTCTTCATCTTGCCTTTGCCAAAAAACGACGATGTAGTGTCACAGCCAGTCATAGCGTGCATGAGGAGCAACACGTCCTTCATCTGCCCTATTTCGTTTCTTATTTTATCTATATCATAAATCTTTGCTGAATCACCGGACGGTTTGTAAAAGTAAAGCCCGAGATTTTTCGATGATGGCTGTCCTACAAGCAAAACAAAAATATCTGTGTCCTGGCTTACAATGACTACAGAATTATGAGTTTGAACTTTAGAAACAGAAACTGCCGTTCCCACGATAGCAACATCAGCATCTTCCTCGGCAACAAATGTCGGAATGTTTTTCTGATTAAGTTTCTGAGCAAGGAGTCTGATTAGATTCTTCTTGTTTTTAGAATTAGCCAAAAACTCTTTTTGGGCTATACAACATTTCATATCTTCCGTGAAGTTGATTTGTTGAGAGTTTCCTCTCCTGATATGTTCGAGGCCTTTGGTAGTTGCGTTATCTGGATAACCATCAAAAACTACATAGCATTCTCTTCCATATCTTTGAATCACACATCTCACATAAGTGTCAATTATGGCACCATAAGTTTCATTGTGTGTCCAAACGATGCTATGGAGAAGGAAACCACCATCAATTACATAGACTTTTGGTGGTAGGGTTTTGCATTCCTCCTCAGTCATAATCCATTTCTTAAAGGTCTTCATAATACTAGATTTTGTTCCTTTTCTCATCATTTTATTGTTTTCAAAAAGGGAGAGTGGGTACGGGCTAAGTTCGTAGTGAAAATAATATCTGAGTTTATTTGTTCCTTGTGAAATACAAATGACTCTGTTGAGCAGTTGATCGGCATCGATTTGGACCTCCTGATCTCTAACTTTAAATCCAGTCGCTACAAATGCAACAGTTCTGACTTTGTTATTCCTTTTTAATTTCACTTCAGCAAAGTTCTCGCCCTCAATTTCTTTCATACAGTTAAGTCCTACTTCATACGCTTGGTCACAGTTAACGTCATGGTTTGATACAACTAAACCAGAAGACAATGCAACTAGGTCGGATCCTTGCCTGAAAGGATTATGGATGTGAAGCCATTCAACAAATTTTTCAATATCTTGTAAATCTCTCTCCTTCCTACTACTTCTCAACTCTGTATGTTGTTCACTGAATTTTGTTTTACACCCTGAGAATTCTTCAATTGCTTCGCTTATCTGCAAAAATCCTGGGGCACAAGCAATGAATTTAGTTAGTGTCCTCTCACTTAATCCACGCCCGTGAGTGAGTCCTCCTATGGATTTGGATGACCGCATTAAAGTCTGTTCAATTGTCATATCGGTCCAATTACCAGTAAAAAATCCGTCTGTTCTTCTAATTGTAAAGAAACTCTTACTTACAAATCTGTCATACTCTTCCTTTTTCATGACTGATTGTAGATTTAACATTTGCTGCAGGTATAAATGAGCAGACTTGGCGTACAGTAAGTGTCCAGCAGCATGAAAATACGGTAACATTTTTCTTACAGTGTCAAGGTGTAGTTGCCAATTACCAGTTCTCTCTGCTCGAATGAAGTCAAGCACCAGATTGACAAGCCTAAACTCTTGAATCCAAAGTTTTGATGTTCGACTTTTATTTATTAGATCGGTACAAGTTTCTTCAAAAACTAACATTGTTTCTTTAGTCTTGCTATAGTTTACTGCATCCTCAATCATTTTTTCACTGTAGGCGTCTTTGTTGTGGACCTCTTTAAAGTTATTTTCAATCATTATCTTCAAAGATGGACATTCCTCCATGATAAGTGTCATCAATGCTGCTTGTGTCAACATGTGTGCTCTACATGATCTAGAATAGGCATGACCTGAAAGCAGATGGATAATTGTTGATTTTCCATAAACTGTAGCCCATAGATCTTCTATCCCACTTCCTTCCATAAATTTACCTAAACAACCGAGGAAGCTCATGAGGAGATGAAAACCTTCCAACCTAACGATAACTTTTGAAATGTTGCCATCTGCTGCGCTACTGGCGACTATGTCACATGCCTTTAAAAATAACGGCTGATCAAAAGTTACAATACAGGGCTTTTTTGATGAACTGCTTTGTTTAGCTGCGAAATGTAGTGCTGAATAAATAGCTGAGGGATTTCCTGGATCAACATTAATGAATGGCAAGGATAGTACATATGAACTTTCAAAGTCCTTTCTGCCATCATAACAACTGTGCATGTAGCCAGACCATCCGGGAAATGGCACTGGATCAAGGGCGTAACAACTCAACCACATAAAGTTATGTGCAGACACTGTTTCTACTTTGGGGATTTCTTCAGACAAATGGGAAATGACAATATTTTTCAAGCCGCTTTTTTTTCTTTGCAATACATCAAGACCGGCACATTAAATGAGCCTTCTAAATTGAATGACGTGGTGCGTGGTACTCGAACATCACTAAGCACTGCAGTTTTTGGCGTTATACATTGAATTCCGCCCAGAGCGTGAAAAGTGTCCTTTCCATCTAGTGTTCTCACGTTTATATCTATATTGTCAAAGACATATTGGGAAAAAGAATCCTCTATTACTGAAGGTTGGCCTGCTTTTAGAATAGATTGTAAATATACTTCAGTTTCATAGTACGAGTTTGAAACTCCAAGAGAGGAGCAAATGTCGATTAGGTTTTTTGAGCCATAGTGCTGGGACAAGTACATTCCAAGGGCAGAAAGTATTGGCGACTCAAACGAACGAGGTCTACAGAGTTTTACTATCATATTGTTTATCATGAGTCTCTTTCTTCGGACATCCAAACTTTCGTCGGATTTCATTTTCTTCCTTTTTGTTAATTCGCTCATAAACAAATTTAATATTTCAGGAATTAAGTTTTCACCTCCTGCTTTTATGTCGTCAGCACTGTGATATGATGATACGTCGAAGACTTTGTTTTGAATAGCTTGTCGTATTATGGCTGCAGCCGTAGTCACTATTCTTTTTGATTCTTCTTTGCTAGTCTCTTTTTTTTGTGCATACCAGGATTCGGTTAGAATTTTATCTGCCCTGTCTCTCAAACAAATTATAGAAGAACGTTTCTTCATATTTGTAATTATGATTCTCTCACCAAAATGATTTTTCAACATGGTTTTGAAATGTTTCGTTCCGTACGAATCATTAATTCCAGAAAACTCTTTCATCATTTTTTCCAAATCGGATACAAGATGCTGGCAATCATTGCTTTCTTCAACAAATTCACATACTTTTAAGAAGGCCTTCTTTAAATCTTTGTCTTCTGGTCTGCCTTGTTTTTGTGGTGTGAAAGAGGGCTGAGAAAATCTGACAAAACAGCTTCTGTGGTAGCGCCTTTCACACTCTACTATGTCTGGAACCCCTATGACTCTCAGTCTTACTGTTTCACCCCATTCATCTTTTCTATTTTCAGCATATTTTAATATGGTTGTTTTTATGTTTTTGTTTTGCACTGTGTGTATGGATTTCCTGTATTGCTCTGGCATTTTTTTGTTTTTGACAATTTCTTCACCACAAAACAAACATTTCTTTTGATAGTCAAAATAAGACGAATTTGAATTTTTCGATAAAGGAGGATGTGTTGTATTGCCGGTACTGGTGCTGGAACTACTGTCGTCACATACAGACTGGGATATGTATGCTCTGATGGAGGAACTTCAAGTATATTTCTTCCTACATTCCTTATGTAAACTGATTTCTTAAAGATTTTCAATTTGTTTGCATAAACCATCTTTTCTTTTTAGGCTTGACTCAATCAGGCCCAGTAAACCTTTTGATGTAACATTCACAGATCTGCCTACCACTAACTGTTCCTTACAGATGATACATTGAGGCAAGTTTTCTTCCTTTTCTATACTCATTTCGCACTACATTTGCGCGTCTTAATATAACTAAAAATTAAACTAAAAACAAAAATGTAAGCAAATAACAATCACACATCTAATATTTCAATATGGAGTTTTCACTTCGCGAACGCACTATTGTTATTTTAATTGCAGACTGGGATATGCATGCTCTGATGGAGGAACTTCGAGTATATTTCTACCTGCATTCCTTATGTAAACTGATTTCTTGAAGATTCTCAAATTGTTTGTATAAACCATATTTTCTTTTTAGGCTTGACTCAATCAGGCCTAGTAAACCTTTTGATGTAACATTCAAAGGACTACCGCTAAATGTTCCTTACAGATGATACATTGAGGCAAGTTTTCTTCCTTTTCGATAATGAGTATCAACCGATAATGAGTTCGATAATGAGTTCACACTACATTCGCGCGTCTTAATATAACTAAATATTAAACTAAAAACAAAAATGTAAGCAAATAACAATGACACATCTAATATTTCAATATGGAGCTTTCACTTCACGAACGCACTATTGTTATTTTAATTGCAGACTGGGATATGTATGCTCTGATGGAGGAACTGCATGTCTACCTACATTTCTCATGTGAATTGATTTCTTGAAGATTTTCAATTTGTTTACATAAACCATCTTTTATTTTTTACACTTGTCTGAGTCAGGTAGTAAACATTTTGACGTAAAATTCACAATTCTGCCTACCGCTGCCATTTCAACATCATGATGATTCATTGAGACAAGTTTTCTCCCATTTCAATATTCATTTTGCACAACATTTTCACGTCTTAATATAACTGAAATTAAAATAAAAACAAAAATACAAGCACATAAAATCACGCAATGGAGCATTCACTTCCAAGATTGTGTTGTTGTTATTTTAATTGATGCATTACAGCAGTCAAAGCAGTAAACAGCTGAATCTTCTATAGTTGCAATTGACCATATGGAAACAGAGACAGGGATGCCAACCATTGAAAATTAAATGTAACAATCTTCGTTGAATTAAATTTAAAAATCTATTGGCACCTATACAAATTGATCGTATTATATCGTTAAACGTGTATTCTTTTTAATTTTAGCGGAAAAAACTGATATAAGGCAATCTGATTTATCCTTAATAAATAAAACACATTAACGAACTTTTTACATTTTATTTACTTTTTTAATAAAATAAAATGCACTGCAGGATAAATATATAAAAGATAATGAGTTTTTTATTTCAATGTTAATGATTAAATAATGAGCAATAGTCATTGATAAAAAGTTCAGCTGTGTCCTAATTTTCCCCCTAAAAACCGAGGTTAAACAAACTTCAGTGGAGCCGGCGTGGCGTGCGGCCGCGGTAGGCGCTGTAAAACATGTTTTACTTGTATTAGCAGGGCATTATGTGAGAAAAGCAAGCCAAGTATGAATGATATCATTTTAAAGCTTATACACACGAGAAAATATTCAGTGTGTAATGGAAGTGATTTGAGCCTATTTATTAGGCGAAATATAAATATATTTGGTTCAAAATGAAGGAAAATGCTTTTTTTCTAAATTAAACAGGTAAATTGACGTAGAAGGAGTAAATTAATCGAAAAACACCATAGGACATTATTTTTAGATTATTTTATGAAAACTCCGAAAACAATAACATATAAGAGATATTTGTAATAGTTTCTAAGATATAAGCAGTTTATCAAAATACTACAATCAATGGCTTCGAAAATATGGGGGGGGCTGAAGGGAGGGGGAAGCAAGGGGGGTAGGGCTGGGGACTTTTGGCTAGAAGCTTGTCTATATGGTAGTAATCAATGGTGGAAAATTCAGCTTTTTCCTATTTTCCTCTCCCCTTAAAACCCCACGTTGAATGAACTCGATGGCGTGGCGCGTGGCCGCGGTAGGCGCTATAAAACATGTTTTACTTGTTTTAGCAGGGTATTATGTGAGAAAAGCAAGCCAAGTATGATATAATTTTAAAGCTTATAAACAGAAGAAAATATTCAGTGCATAACGGAAGTGATTTGAGCCTATTTATTAGGTGAAATATTAATATATTTGGTTCAAAATGAAGGAAAATGCTTTTTTTCTAAATTAAACAGGTAAATTGACGTATAAGGAGTAAATTAATCGTAAAATACCATAGGACGTTATTTTTAGATTATTTTATGAGAAATCCGAAAACAATAACATATAAGAGATATCTCAAATAGTTTCTAAGATATAAGCAGTTTGGCAAAACACTTTAATCAATAGACCTGAGAAATATGGGGGGGGGCTGTAGGGGGAGAAGCAAGGGGGGTAGGGGTGGGGACTTTTGGCTAGAAGCTTTTCTATATGGTAGTATTCGATGGTGAAAAATTCAGCTTTTTCCTATTTTCCTCTCCCCTTAAAACTCCACGTTGAATGAACTTCGATAGCGTGGCGCGCGGCCGCGGCAGGTGCTGTAAAACATGTTTTACTTGTATTAGCAGGGCATTATGTGAGAAAAGAAGCCAAGTATGATATAATTTTAAAGCTTATAAACAGAAGAAAATATTCAGTGCATAACGGAAGTGATTTGAGCCTATTTATTAGGCGAAATATTAATATATTTGGTTCAAAATGAAGGAAAATGCTTTTTTTCTAAATTAAACAGGTAAATTGACGTATAAGGAGTAAATTAACCGTAAAATACCATAGGACGTTATTTTTAGATTATTTTATGAGAAATCCGAAAACAATAACATATAAGAGATATCTCAAACAGTTTCTAAGATATAAGCAGTTTAGCAAAACACTACAATCAATAGACCTGAGAAATATGGGGGGGGGGGCTGTAGGGGGGGAAGCAAGGGGGGTAGGGGTGGGGACTTTTGCCTAGAAGCTTGTCTATATGGTAGTAGTCGATGGGAAAAAATTCAGCCTTTTCCTTTACCATACAGCTTTGCATAGCAAAGAAATTAATTCAAAAGGAAAATGCAAATTTGTGTTGTTTGAAAGGGCAAATAAGACTGCCAACAACAAATTTGCTACCCCCGGCTTTCTCTAATATATGTATGGAGAAATATCAAAATAAATTGAATTTTTAGTTTACATTAGATGTTATAATACTTACTTCCAAATTACGCCTTTTGGAGCTACTATTTAGGCCTTCATAAGATTTTTCAACCCAGGGAAGCGGGTTACCAACAGCTAGTTGATAACATAAGATAAGATAATTGATGACAAATTTCATATAATGTAATAATTATGAAATGTAACTGAATTGTCTCTCACCTTTAAGGCAAGTGAGTGTGACTTCGCTTACAATGTGTGCTATTCGTTTTCTTAATGGACACGATTATGGTAATAAAGGAACATGAATCAGCAATGTAAGTCGTAAATTACCTATATCTCTGATAGTCGTCGTCGTCTTTGGTGCTATCAGAGAGCTGGTTGGGGCAGGCAACATTGCCCAGCAGACTAAGGTACCTGAGCCTAGGCAAGTTGTGGTCTATCTTGGTCAATAACAGATCCAGATTTGATATCTGTAACCATTAGAACAATTCTCAATAAAGATTTCGCTAATTTGAAAAGCGACAAGTATTTGCTTTTAAAAAACTCATAAGCTAAAATTAGCTGTGTTAACTTCTAACTTCAAGAGATTCCCAAGTATATATGTTTATGAGTACCTATACAAACTATGATGGTAAGTATATTACCTACCATCTTTCGAGGTATTTAAGTGTAAAATAATACTGATTAAAAACATACACAAAGTGATGTATTTCTTGTCTGATACTCTTTATTCTAAATTGGTATCTTCAATATGTCATTCCCACTCATGTTAAATGAAATTACTATCACCAAACTGTTATACCGTTTAGTTAATGCTACAACCAAAACAGAACAATCAGTAATGACGATGACATACGCACATTGTTCTTGTTGAGGGAGAGGGTGTGCAGGCTCGGCAGGGGAGGTAGGACCAGAGAGTCGCCTAGCTGGTTATTGTCCAACACAAGCTCAGTGAGCTGTGGGAAGTTGGCGAGCTCGTGAACGTTGGTGAGCGCGTTATAACTGAGGTCTAGGGCCTGCACACGAGTCCCATACAGCTTGGAGAGAATCGGTGGGATACGGTGTACATCTTGCCCTACGTAGCTCAACTGTAACAGAGCATATTAAATGTTTAAGAATATGAAAAACATGTCAATTTGAGAGTTTCATGTTTATGCCATACCATAATAATTTATTGTATTACTTTAATGCATAATTAGTAATTGGCACCATTTTATGAAATATAAATAAAGAGGACCTGGTGGACCAAGTATTGCTTGGTAATATTTAATTTTTACCAGTTCATCCCATTACTATATAAACAAATCGGTATCACTCTCTTAATACCCATTATTTCTATTAATACTCCATGCATCCTTCATTCAACACGCTGAAACAGCATTACTTGATAGATGGCTGAGTTTGCAAACAGCTCTTATGGTTACTTTGATTATAGCATATTTTCGTTATTCATTTTGTTGCCATCATGGCCCCACATGAAAATTTTTCAGCTTTCAAATTTCCTTTTTCATGTAATTACATTTTTACTTGCAGTGATTTCAGTATAGAACACGTTTTTGAGCCATAAATAAGTTATTTCAAGCGTTTGAAGGAAATCTTTGGCGCCGTTTTTGGGATAATTTTGCAAACAAACATACAAATGTTGCTCATATTAGAGAGAAGGATAGCTATCACTACTAAAAACTGATCACTGCGATACAATCAACATAGATTGCAATACATTGAAACAAACCTGAGCTAAATTCCCTAAAACAGAATCAATATTGAGTGTGAAACAGACATGAGACAAGACACAATCTTTGTCGGCCGCAGCAAGGGCTAGACTGTGCCTAGGTGTGCCTCTCGGGTCACAGATGGCTGAGTGGCCGTGGCGGGAGGTCATCACAGCCAAAGTGTACTTGAACACACACGAAAACGAATCTGCCACAGGCATTGTAAACCGCACCAACACAAGTTACTCGATATTCTAGTATTTACAGTACCTATGTTACACAGCTTGAACATCACATTGTCACCGATTTTCATATCATAAGATTAATCGTAAAATCTTCCCAATTTCCACTTTTTCATAATAGTTAAAACCCCATCCATCAATATTATTTTTCGTAATTTGTACCACATTAAAACATAATGATGTTAAAAAATGAACAATCATTACAACACCATTAATGACATTTCATGACCAGCTTCTAGTGCTGAATCCTTTTCACAGTCCTCCTCTTTGTTATCAGATCCATTCCAAAACTTAGAAGCCAAGAACGTATACAATAAATAGAAAAGATAGTAATACACAACAATAACCAGTAGCATAAGGATTATAAACTTCACTCTTTATAAAAAATAAACATGGCAACTAATGCTTAAATCATAAAGCAAAAATATAAATTATTCTGGAACATCTTGTAGACAACCTCACTGAATGGAAATATAATTAAATCAGATGCAGAGAAACTCATTAGCAGAGGGAGAAGCTCGTACGTAACACTGCCTGGGGTGTGAGTTGAGGGAGAAGAAGCCTTTCAAATGCATCCACTGCATCTGGTATGTCAACTACTAAATCATTGATTCATTTCCTCCCACTACCATCAAACAGTTTTGTAATTCTTTTTGTAAAACTGAAATAATTCAGGTAAATTAAACATTGGCACAAGAAATATAAATAGGATTTTTTATTCCAATTTACATAATATTTTATTGGTGTTTAAACAACCAAAATTACCAAAGCTTTAGTCATTGAAAAGTTAGATTGTATTTCAATGACCATCTAACTATAATAGTGACTTAATACCCCAGTCGCAGCAAACCTGCGTAAGCGAATTTCCAATTACAAAATATCCAGTAATTAATCCATTATTACAAAAAAAGAAAAAAACAAATGATATATTTATATATTAAAATATTATATTATAGCTTGTTTTACAAAGCCTTTGTAAACAAATATTGGCAAATGACAGATGAAAAAAACACAAAGATTTCATATAATGAAGTAGGCAAGAATGTTTATTTTATAAATTATATTACTGTTCGCGCATTATATCTCCGGCTATGACCACTACGCTATTAACCGTGTCATATGATATTTTTAACATATGATATTGGTAAACACAACATTTAACAAGCAGCGGTGTTTCAGAAAATGTTTTCAGAAAACATCCCCCCCGCACCTTACAATCAGCTGACTCAGTCATAGCCGGAGATATAATGCGCAAACTGTAACATAAAATTGTTTAAAAAACCAAAATTCTATTAAATACATTGATAAACTGAGAAATTACTCAAAGTAATTCTTTGAAAACCTCAGTAGAGAGTAAATAGGAACTTGGCTAAGCCAACATTGTGCTGCCCTGATAGTAAAAATACAGGGAAAAAAATGCAAAGTGGCATCATCTCGGAGATCAATGGACTTAGAGAAATGATTTAAACTACCAAAGTGTTTGTTTTTTCAAGCTAAATCCAATGGTGCAAACAATAATTTGATAAATATAATTTTTCAATTTGAAAAACTCAAAAAACCCATTTTTTGGGGGTAAAATGGGAGCCTTTACCCCACTTTGGATATGTCGATCTGGCTGGTTTACGAACTCGTCCAAGAGGATCGAGTTTTTTGAGTCTGTACCATATTTTGTTACGATCGAAGGATATTTACGAGAGTTATCGTGCTTAAAGACATTTAAAAAATGAAAATTCTATTTCCCATATAAGCCCATGTTAAATTTTGAAACAAATCGTGATTTTTGCAGGTAAAAATGCGTTTTAACAATAAACTCACTTCATATCCAGAAAGTACACATAATAGTCCAGTCAAAACAGGGTTTGACCTGGAAAAAATTCCGTTAATTTTGAAACTTTGCACACTTATTGAGAAGTACCTAAGGAAGAAAATACCAAAAGTCCTGGAAAATATGTGGCGAGCTCTAGTGGCAATTGACAGAAACAGTGTACTATTTTTGGTTTTTCGTTAAAATCTCGAAAACCGTTGGTCGGAGGTGAAAAATTTAAATGCTAATTGCTAATTAAATGCTAATTTAAAAAACAAAATAAAGCTTATTAAATTTACTACAAAAATTATTCTGTACATTTTCTTTGTGCTCCTAACGGTTACCGAGTTACAGGGCGCTAAAAAAAGGGTTTTTTGGCGATTTTATCCTAAAAATGAGAAAAATTTTGTATTTTTAGTTTTAAACGTAAAAGAATAAAAGTTATGTAATTTTGGTGGGTACCATTAAATTCAGCTCAAAAAAACGAACAATTTCGTATCCTGAATCATTGCTTTACGTCCATTGGTCACCAAGAAAATGAAAGCGGTAAACACCCCTTACATTTTACCTATGTTATCTTTATGGGAAATAAAAAAAGTTCTATACCTTGCTTATTTCGCAACATATCATAGTAAGACTTGGTTTGTGGCTTGATATAGTTGACATAAATTGTATTAAAGCCTAAAATCCCCAATTTTCACATTTACGTGTCAGCAAACCTGCATACTCACCTGCATATAAATAAAACGAACAATGGAGTATGCAGGTTTGCTGACATGTAAATGTGAAAATTAGGGATTTTAGGCCCTAATACGATATATATCCACTATAAGAAGCCATAAATCAAGTTTTCTGTGATATGTTGCTAAATAAGCGAGATATGGAACTTTTTTTATTTCCCACAAGGATAACATAGGACAATGTAAGGGGTGTTTACCGCTTTCATTATCTCGGTGACCAATGGAAATAAAGCAATGATTCAGGATACGAAATTGTTTGTTTTTTTGAGCTGAATTTCATGGTACCCTCCAAAATTACATAATTTTTTATTTTTTACGTTAAAAACTAAAAAACAAAATTTTGTTCATTTTTAGGAAAAAACCGCCAAAAAACCCTTATATTTAACGCCCTATAACTCGGTAACCGTTAGGAGTACAAAGAAAGTGTAAAAACCATTTTTGTAGCAAATTTAATGAGCTTTATTTTTTACATTAAAAAGTTTTACCTCCGACCAACTTTCTCCGACCAACTTTCAATTTTCTCGAGATTTTTACGAAAAACCAAAAATAGTACCCTGTTTCTGTCAATTGCCACTAGAGCTCGCCACATATTTTCCAGGACTTTTGGTATTTTCATCCTTAGGTACTTCTAAATAACTGTGCAAAGTTTCAAAACTGACGGAATTTTTTCCAGGTTGGGCCACTTTTTAAGTTTTTTGACTGCACTATAAAAAGCTGTCAATTAATATCTATCTATCTTCTATTATACTAATTTGCTAAGGAATGTCTTGTGTACAGCAAAACTCCTACATTTATGAACCAATTTTGATGATTGAGGTGTCAAATTAAAGGAAATTTTCTGTAGAGGTCATGGAATAATTTTTGTAGTCCTCAGTTCAATGTGCTTTGCCCCACTGGACTTTAAAGTTCCCATGCATTTTAAATGGGAGACAAAAATTTTATTAATTTCATCTGATACATGATTCATCTAAATTTATTTAATCAAAATAAACAGCTGACTTGATAAAAGCATTCCTGCCTTCTGTCACTTTAATGTTTACATTTTGTTTTGATTTTTTTATCAGTTCAGCTTAAAATCCAACTTTGATGAACAAAATGGGTTAGTTTGTTAGGATACCATTTTATTCAGTGTTAGGGTGTGAAATCCCCCCCATAGTTAATTATGGTTTACTTAATTATTTATTGCTGTTTCATTTTATGTAATTTCATTGTGTATTAGGATTTTTCTGAGATTTGAAGTGTTTTAAATTTTCATAGAATATGTAGTTTAGTTGTTAGGAAGTAAAAATTATTGAATACAAACTTTTATCCTATTTGTGTTTTAAGATTGGTTGTGTTTAGAATATTTAATTTTGATTAGAACATAAAATGCCACCCAGGAGAAACAATCCAGTGTTTGCAACTCGGCGCCGAATGAACAATAGAAATAATTTGAGAGGAAGTCGTGAAAATTTACCTGTTCCTGTTTTCAACATTCAGAGAAATCTTATGAGACCGCGTGATTATTTTAATATTGCACGAACAGATGCTTTGGCGACAGACTATTTTGACATAAGTTAGGCAATCTTTCCGAAGAGTGTGCTTATTGTTATGCCAAACTGTTTATTTGTGAAACAAATAAAACTTCCCTCTGTTGCCATAATGGAAGTGTTATTCTTGAAATACCAAAGTGTCACCCTAATTTAGAAGATTTCATTGTATTTCGCAACCAATATTATATGGACAATATAAGGAGCTATAATAGTGCTCTTTCTTTTGCCTCATTTGGAGCAAACATTGCTCTCCCACCTGGACAAGGATCTTATTGTTTCAGAATACATGGTGCTGTTTACCATAGAATCAGTTCTCTAGAAGCAGACCCTGGTAGTGTACGGTACCAGTATTTGGCAAATTATATATAATGGATACTGCAGAGGCCAAAATTTTAAGGTTGAATCATTCTGCTAATAGAGGATTCAGCCTCGAAGTGTTAGAATTACTTAACCAGGCATTGTATGACAGTAACAATCCTTATTTACAGTCATTCAAACGAATAAGGGAAGTCGAAGAAGAGTTAAAAGAAAATGGCGATGACATTTCTAATCTCATGGTTTTTCATGACGTCCCTGGAGCTGACCTGAGACGCTTTAATCCTGCGGAAGTAGCAACGGTCTTTGTTGCAGACAACGATGGTGCACCACCAGGCAATCGCACTATCCAAGTGTACAGGAGAGGAAGAGGCAATGAAGACAACCCAAATAATCTCCAGTCCTTACCAACCACAAGCCCACATATTGACCGTGTGTGTACCTACTTCTGTTTCCAAGTGGTGAACATGGTTGGTACAAATCTCTTCCTGTTACGAATCAAATTACTAAAAGACAAAATGTAACAATGCTAGAATACGCTCAGCATCGTTTTGCAGTTAGAGGGCACTATAGTCTAATACATTCAAGCAGAAAGTTAACCCGACAGTATGCTGTTGATTTATATTGTAGGATTGAAGCAAATAGACTAGATTACATACGATACCACCAAAAGGAACTTCGGGCTGGTCTTATGGATATTTAGGTCTTATGGATTCCCTGGAAAACAGGGCAGAAGCTGAAGGACTTCGTACAGGGCGTACTGTAATTTTACCTTCTTTGTTTATTGGGTCCCCGAGAGCAATGATGCAGCATTACCAAGATGCAGCAATGGTGAGGCAGTATGGAAAACCGGATTTATTTTCAAGTATGACCTGTAATACCAACCTTCAGCCATGGGAGAAAGCAGAACATAGACCTGATCTCATTTCAAGGGTTTTTAATGCTAAAAAGAGAGATTCTCATTGATTTGATTGCTAAAAAAAAATATTCGGTGACGTGAAAACTTACATTTGTACACAGGAGTACCAGAAAAGAGGCCTTCCTCACATTCATCTTTTAGTCAGAAAATAATGACAGTAGAGTTTACTATTCAATGGATACGTTAATTCAAGAAGAGGGAGAACAGCTGCATGTTCCCGATGAATTTCTTCACAATTAAGCACAAAGTGAAAAAAAGGTGTAATTGTAATTTTGTTAAGAAATTAAAATCCAAAAAAGGGACTGGTTAATGGCACAAGATTAATGGTGAAAGAGATGCATGACAAAGTGTTAGATCTAGAAATTATCACTGGAAGTTCAGCTGGAGATCGGGTAATACTACCACGATTAAGTTTAGAGCCATCGGAGGGGAATTACCCTCTTAAATTCAAACGGCGCCAATTTCCATGTCGAATTGCGTTTGCCATGACTATTACCAAAAGCCAAGGACAAACTCTGGACAAAGTTGGTATTTTTCTACCAGAGCCCTGATTTCAACATGGGGCACTGTATGTGGCCATGTCAAGATGCCGTGCTTTTGACAAACTCAAAATATACGTCAAGGAACAAAGAAATCAAGGGCATCTCGCTAAGGACGAGGGAGTTTTCACCAAAAATATAGTTTGGGAGGAATTTATTCTTTAATGAGTCAAATTAATAATATGAATTGTGACATTCCAATATCCTGTTACAAGCCCTATCAAAAAAATGATAAGCTTTTAAACTTTCTTATTTTTTTATTAATTATCTTGCTAATTGTAGTGACGAAATAACAAAAAATGTAGATAATATATTGAAGAAAAGTATTTTTTGTAGTTAATATTTTTAACTGGAAACGACTAGTAAATATTAATATGATTGCTGAGGTTACCCTGAACGGATATTTTTTGTCCACTCTGTTCTGTTAAAATGACGACGGTAACAGCTTATTTCTAAGGAAATTCGCTAATAACTTAGAGACCAATGGACCTAGAGCAATGATTGAAGCTACCAAATTGTTTGTTTTTTCGAGCTATTAATATGATTGCTGAGGTTACCCTGAACGGATATTTTTTGTCCATTCTGTTCGGTTAAAACGACGGTAATAGCTTATTTCTAAGGAAATTCGCTAATAACTTGGAGACCAATGGACCTAGAGCAATGATTGAAGCTACCAAATTGTTTGTTTTTTTTTAGCTGAATCTAAAGGTGAAAGCTATAATTTGATAACTTTGATTTTTCAATTTGAAAATCTCAAAGAACCCATTTTTTGGTTGGGAAAAAGGGGCCTTCCACAGGTATTTTCGCTTATATCTCGGAGACCAATGGACTTAGAAAAATGATTTAAAATACCAAATTGTTTGTTTTTTTGAGCTAAATCCAATGGTGCAAACAATAATTTGATAAATATTATTTTTCAATTTGAAAAACTCAAAAAACCCATTTTTGGGGGGTAAAGTGGAGCCTTTACCCCACTTTGGATATGTCGATCTGGCTGATTTACGAACTCATCTAAGAGAATCGAGTTATACGTGTCTGTACCAAATTTTGTTACTATCGAAGGATATTTACAAGAGTTATCGTGCTTAAAGACACTCAAAAATTGAAAATTCTATTTCCCATATAAGCCCATGTTAAATTTTGAAACAAATCATGATTTTTGCAGGTAAAAATGCGTTTTAACAATAAACTCACTTCATATCCAGAAAGTACACATAAATACCCCCGTTGCACCAGACCTGCATACTCAGCGAATTTCAAATGCAAAACAACATATTTCAATCCAACATAGTGAGATTCAACATGTTTTTGTAAGCTCCATAAGAATAACATGGGGAATGAGTATGCAGGTTTGCTGCTACGGGTGTATTAAAACTGGGTGGTTTTAATTCAATATTTAGTTGATCTGAACTAGAAAAAGCCATTTACCAAGTTTTATCAAGATATGTTGAGAAATAAGCGAGATAAAGAATTTTCTTTATTTCCCATAAGGTTAACATTGGGACAACGTACTGTGTTTACCACTTTCAATATCTCGGAAACCAATGGACATAGAGCAGTGATTAAAAATACTAAATTGTTTGTTTTTTTGAGCTGAATTCAAAAATCCTACAAAAAATTGGATAATTTTTAATTTTCTATGTAAAAAACTCAAAAACTCATTTTTGGGGGGGTTTACCCCCCTTTACCCCCCCTTCCGGTGGTCCGATCGGGCTGGTTCACAAACTCGTCCGAGTGATTACCACTTTACACGTCTGTACCAAATTTCATTAAGATCGGTTCATATTTACGGCCGCTATCGTGTTAACAGACATATACAGGGTGTTTCATGATAACCCTGACAAACTTCAGGATATGGTTCCTCGGGTCAAAATAAGAAAAAAATGTCCAGTAAACATAGGTCCTAAACTCAATCGTTTTCTATCTATTAGAGAAAATAGGATTCCAAATAGGCTTATTCGTATGAAATCAATACTAAATATTTATTTTTGTATCGGCTAATATTTTGTTGGGTCAATTCCGGGATCAGTCCTGAGATCCCAGGATTAAATTTTTTCAATCCCGAAATCCCGGGTTTGAAAATATCGTCTGAGATTGGATTCCCTACGTACATCGTTTCGTTTATACTGTGAGTTACATTACTAAAAACACGATTTATGAATTAAAAAAGTCAATTCTTTGTGTTTGATTTATGATAACTCTGCTTAGAAGCATCGGGGAAAAAATTCCCAAAAAAAACCTTTAGTTGACTTTCTTGGGAACAATATATCAAAATTTGAGAGTCTTGTGATTAATATTTATGTCATTAATTCAATTCTAAAGTACTGTTATCTCAGCTATTAAACTACTTTGATGAAGGAATGGTTTGTCATAATAAATTAATATATAGACGATTGTATCACTGCGAGGCAGAGCGCAACAATGAGTGTTGAAGTACAGTCTGGACCTATTGGACCCATTTTATTCGTACGCCACTGCATGTCTCAGTTTTTCTCTTATAAAAACGCCTGCTTCCAGATGTAGAATTCATTGTAAAAACAATGCTGATTTACCAACCTTGAACAATAAGGAACCTTTCAGTTCCTCCGAACTGCATGTGCAGTGTGTGTTGGAAGCATGTGCTCCGTTGTTGTTGGTAATTAATTTCAATTATTAACTAATTACGGATTTATCTAATAGTATTGAAGTAATTTTTTAAGTGAATATTGATTGTGGAAACTATCTAATGTCATTAAGGGAAAAATGAAATGAAAATCTTAATTAACAAGAGAGTTAACAGTTCTTTACAAATAAATTAATAACGACGTAAATATTGATCACAGGACTCTCAAATTTGGATATGTTGTTCCCAAGAGAGTCGACTAAAGGTTCTATACAGGAATTTTTTCCCTGATGCTTCTTAGCAGAGTTATCATAAATCAAACACAAAGAATTGACTTTTTTAATTCATAAATCGTGTTTTTACTAATATAACTCACAGTATAAACTAAACGATATTCATTAAAAATTATTCGAAAACAGTGCTGATAAGGTAATAAACTGGTCATTGGAATAAAGTGGACTGCAAATTTTTAACAGCGTTTTTTACGTTTCTACAGCGTTATGAATAAGAATGTTTTTACTGCCGCACGCTTGCTCCGCCGCTCACCTCCTTTCGATAATCAGGGTTAAACAGACCTCACATGTGATGTCAACGGAAGGTGGAGTCGTGATTCACCTTCCGTTGATAGCACATGTGCCCTTCGTAAATACTGGACAGTTTTTTTGTGTGTACATAATTTTTCGCCCATTTTTTCAAATGTTTTTGTGTTCTTAAACTTAGTGATGTCTCTTCAATTACCATATATGACGACTTTAAAGAGGAAAATGTTTGACCTTGATGTCAAATTGAAAATGGACACATGTGGTCCGAAACCATAGGTCGTTAAAACCAATTAACAATCATTTGGCAGTATACCAGGTAATTTTATAACTTTCTTTGGTTATATAACAGTGATTCAGAGGCTACTTCATCATGAAACCAGTTTAGCTCTTTTCCACAAATGCAAAATTCATTTAACGTCAATAACAGCTTAACTGTGTGATACACTGTCAAATGCCCTTCTGAGGTCCAAAAACACTCCAACAACTTTTCACTTTTATCGACTTTATAATTGATTCGATGAATTCAATACCAGCAGTTATTGTAGACCTTCCTGATCGAAACCCGTGCTGCTCTGTATATAATGTTATTAGTTTCTAAATATTGGACTAACCCAGTGTAAACAACATGTTCAAAAATTTTTGAAAATACCAGTAAAAGGGAAACAGGACGGTAGCACGATGGATCCATCCTGCAAGCCTTTTTAAAAAAAGGAACAACTTTGGCTATTTTTAATTTTGAAGGAGAAATGCCTGAAATTAGAGAAGAATTTATTAAGAGTGCCAATGGTTTCAAAATAAAACATAATGATTTTTTACTATGGTTATAGGTAGGCCTGCCATATTTTCAATAGGTCAAACTGGGACAACTAACCAAGGTTGCTCCAATATATGCTCTCGGAGGAGGAGACACATCGGAGGTTTGGGGGAATAGGATACTCCCCAAGAAGAGGGGGTGTCCGGGGGGCTTTCCCCCGGAAATTTTTGAAAATTTGGAGCTAAATGGTTGATTCTAGTTAATTTCTGCAGTAAAAATTAACTTCAAGCAGACCTATTTTGTGTCCAGATTATGAGCCAAACTAATACATTTTTAAGTAAAGATATTATGAGGTAAAATTTACTTTTTGAATAAACTTGTAATTTGGTAAAATTTTATGAATGTTTTAAAGCAAAATTTTAAGTTTTAATGATTCGGAAAAAACTAATTTTACTTTTTGTATAGTGACAGTACAATTTTTATCATGGGAAATTTAGAGCTGTAAATACATTTTTTTACGAGGATAATAATTCATTACTTGAAACGATACTTAAAATCAATTTTAATTCAAAGGAAAATACAAGTGCATTTTATGGAAATAGAACATAACATAAAAACAAAATTACATATATAAGTTTTTTTCTCTTGTTTTTGTTGGGATTGAACAATTTTCACGGCTGCTCCCAAATCATTCATCTGCACTGGTATGAACTTTTTTCTAAAACGTCTTTGTTCTTTTTCAATTTTTGCATAAAATTCTGAGCAAGAGGTACCAAACATAGTTAACTTGCAGTCGACTATTTGCTTTTTGTAAGCCGTTCAGCGCCGCAGCGAACTTGTTAAACTATCGGAGTTAATTATTTGACGACATGTACGCAATTTAAAAACTAACCGGGACATCAGGAAAACCAGCCGGGACACCGGGACAAGAGCAAAATATCGGGACTGTCCCAGTCAAACCGGGACGTATGGCAGCCCTAGTTATAGGGATATCATCGCATCCTGAAGAATATTTATTTTCAAAAGAATGAACAATTTTCTCAAGGCTTTCTTCAGTTATTGTTTGAAATTTAATGATTTTATTTTTGTTCTGAATATTTTGTTGGACTATACTATCTGGTGCTGGTGAAGCGGAAACAAAGGGCAGAATAAGTTTTTCTACAGCTGTTGAGAAAAAATCATTCAAAATGTTACTTACAGCGATGGGATGGGTAATGAGTTCATCCTTTTGGGATAAACATAAATTAGAGGTCCAGTAATTTTTTATTTTAGGTTTATCTCACTTTTTATTACATTCCAAGTCGCTGTTGTTTTATCAGTAGAATTTTTTATTTTGTCATTGTAAAACTTTTGTTGAGAATTACCTATTAATTCCATTAATTCTTTTTTCTTAACTTTTATTAAACCTAACTAAAGGCCGTCAACTTTGAAAAGAGCTTGCCTACAGTTGGATTATTAACTAGCATTCTAAAACCCAAGAGAATTTTGTAAAACCGTTTAAGAACTATCATTTAGGGCCTAAGAGGAAACTAAATACCAAATTTCAGAATTCTAGGTCTTGCGGTGTTGGAAATTAGACCTAGAGATCGATTGGTAGAAGGCTCTTTTATAAGTTGTCAACCTTTAGGCACAATAATAAAAGCATCATGTTTTGACAGATCATATTTTGACAGATGACAGTTTCTTGAGCTGACTGTATTAGGCCCCCTGGTGGGGGAGAGTCATCACTGCGCATGCGCAAACGAGGCACCCAGCACCGTGAATCAATCTGTAGTGCTATACATAAGGGGTAACAGGGTCAAATTTCTTGAGGCAAAAAACAAAACGGGTGGCAGAGTTTTGAAGCCTCTGCACATAACACGTCTTTCCTTGAAACGCTGTTACCATACGCAGGGAAGCAGTACAGTATACTCCCGATTATCTGAGCCCCGCTTATCCGAGACTCCGGATTATCCGAGGTCGTTCTAAGCTAAAGAATGTATTATTTTTACGTTCAGTCGAAACATAATAATAACGTGTTTGTCATTGGTTTTTGGTAAAGTAAATATAAATTATCTGTAATTTGTTAGTTTATTCAAGTTTATAATTTGAATAAACATTCGAAATAGGGCCTAATACAGTATTTTATGATACGAATACTACCAATAACCTAAATTTGTGTTTTGAATGAAAATCATTAGTGGAGGAACTGACCGAGTCGTTTTCTGCTGGATGCAAGGCGGGAGTTCACCATCATCGAACAATGGTGAGTTTGACTTGCCCAAATATTGGGCTAACTATTTGCCGCATGAGGCCTTATGAGAATGACAAGAAACGAAAACATCGTACCAGTTCAATCACCACATTCGTATTGGCCAAGGTTCACCCTCCGATACTGAGCTTTCCAGTAGTGAACTCCCACTATAAACAAAAGTGCGTACGAATACAGACGTAAATATTACGAATGACGATTTTCCTTGACAAAGTTTATTTTGTTACTCATTGTTGTTTTTAAATATTGGTATTGTATTCCAATAATTTTTTGATTAGAAATTCAGTTTTACCGGCCTAGATACTCTAAAACAAGTATTTTACCAGCAATAAACTTCCTATTGTGGTCTTGTAACTCTCAAACCTCAAAATATAAGCAGCCTCTGTATTATCCGAGATTCTCGGTATCCGAGGCAGCCTCGGTCCCGACTACCTCGGATAATCGGGAGTGTACTGTAGTATAATACTGATAGTATCAGTGACTGCACGAGGTGAAGCTTAGCGGCCTCTGGCAGTAGACCTCTATACCTGTACAGAGCTACAGGTATTGGTACAAAGTCGGATATCACCCAGCCCATAAGTCGGATCCGAGCTACAGGGATTGGTTCTTCAGTCTTCCTAAAGCACGCTGGGTTGCGTGAGTGACATGGTCAGAGAAGGTAAGGTCAAGCACGCCACCAAGAGTCCTAGCCGTGTCACACACAGCAACACTCCCACCGTCAAGCCTGACACCCACCCCATCATGCATGAGGGTCTGAACTAGGTTATGAGGTGCAGTGTTTTAAGGACAGTGCACTTGCCTGGATTTAATTTAACGTCATTAATCAACGACCACTTGGAGATGTTTTCCAAATCGGCGTTTATTAAGTCACAGCCATGTCACTAGGCTCATAGGTAGGCCTGCCATATTTTCAAGTGGTCAATCCGGGACAATTAACCAAGGATGCTCCAGTGTGTGACACACCGGGTGGTTTGGGGGGCATGGAAGGTGAGCCTCCCCCGGAAATTTTTGGAAATTTTAGAGGAAAAGGGTTAATTATAGTTAATTTTTGCTGCAAAAATTAACTTCAAGCTGGCCTATTTTGTGTCCAGATTATTGAGTCAAACTAATACATTTTTAGGTAGGCCTCAATATAGGTAGGCTACTGAGGTAAAATTTACTTTTGAACAAACTTATCATCTGGTAAAAATTTATAAAAGTTTTAGAGTAAAATTGTGAATTTTAATGATTTGAAAAAAATTATTGTTATTTTTTGTGTTGTGACAGTGCAATTTTTACCATGGTAAAGTGTAATAATAATTCATTACATAAAACAAAACTTAACAATTAATTTATTTTACTTCAAAGAGAAATAACAATGTTCTTTATGCGAATGAAATACTACTTAAAAACAAAAGTACATATATTATATAAGAATTTTTTCTTCTTTCTTCGTTTGCCGCAGCAAACTTGTTAAACTACAGGTTTAGTTCATTATTTAATAACATATTACGCAATTTAAAAACTGACCGGGACATCAGGAAAACTGGCTGGGACACCGGGACAAGAGCAAAATACCGGGACTGTCCCGGTCAAACCGGGACTTATGGCAGCCCTACTCATAGGCCAAATGCAACTGGGAATCTTCTGCATACAAGTGAGCAGTGCAATTCTGAATACTGCTTGGAAAGTCAGCAGTATAGAGTGCCCCAGGCAACTGCCCTGAGGAACACCGTGTAGTTTGGCGAGCGCTCTGGATGTCTCACTCTAGTCTGGTAACCTGCAGCCTGTCATCAAAATAAGATCTAATCCATGCAGTCACCTCAGCGCCAAATCCGAAGTAGTGCATTTTTGCAACCAACATTCTGTGGTCTATGGAATCAAATGCTTTGGAATAATCAAGAATTACTAGGGAGGAAACTGAATCTGCCCTTATCTCTGGCATCAATCATGTCACTAAAATGTTAGTCAATGCAGTGCATGTGCTGTGGTTCTTTCTGAAGCCTTAGGACTGCAGTTTGGGTAACAATAATTCTTTTTTTCTAATAAATTCAGTGATTTGTAGAATTACTATTTTCACAATAAAATGGTAATTCTACAAATCAATGAATTTATTAAGAGGAAAAGAATTGTTTTTTTTCCTGACCTTTCTTCTATCTTTTTCCTTGTTCTTTTTCACTTTACCTTTTAGGTTATTTGATAAAGGTGTATGGTTTGCGCAAGGCCTGAAGAAAATAATGTGTGAACTACTGAAAGTATTCAAAGTACATACAGTAAAAAAAGTACATTACAGTAAATTACGTACTGTGTAATTAATACTGTACAGTAAAAATTAGTAAATAATTTTTATTTGGATTTTAATGTTGGTCGGCGGCTACAAAAATAAACTTTTATCATGTTGGGGGGCACATACACCCCCCATGGGGGGCACGGTGCCCCCCGGCATGACGCCTATGGGCTAATACATCATTACAAGAAGTGAAACAGATAAAAATCATTGAAGATACTCGGTTACAGCTTTGTTTGCAAACACTTTTGGGATTTTATATACAAGTGCTTCAATCTGCTGTGAAATTTAAGAACTATTTCAAACTTTGTCCATATGTGTTGTAAACAAAGTGAATAGAGTTTGATCCACTTTCGATTAATGATTCACACTTTCATTTGTATTGTTGATTTTTATTCGGAAATAAAAATTGTTATTGTTGTGTGCTAAAATAAGATGTACATATATGTTTGTGCAGAGGGGGGATATTTGATAACTTCTCTGGAAATTTTTGGGAGGGACTGGCGTCAAAGCTCTTGGGGGGGGTCGGCACCCCTACGAATAACGAAGGCCTAAACTTATCATTTATTAGTGTTTGGAGAGTACACTCATAACATAAATGGGCGAAACTTTGATATCCGACTCTATCGTATTTATCGATATTTGCAATCGATTTATCGAATTCATGTTGATTCTACAAGTACCGTAACCGAATACAATATTTATCAGGTGATCCAACAACAAAACATATCAACATCTAACATCACTGTAAAGAAACCTGTACTATTCTAACTATATGAATAAAACTCTTTGTATACTAACATAAATAACATGTATATGACTCAACTATCTTTAACTAACTTAACAAACTCAAAACTTTATCCACACTGTTCGCCGTCTTGCACTTGGTTGATTCACTGTTAGTGTCGTGTGTTGTGTCGTCTGCCCGGTCAACTGAAGTTTGTCATTTTAATATTGGTTTTTGGTTAAGTCTTTAGTTTTATAGTAAAGTCTTGTTTATTTGAATGTACAAATAAGTGTTTAGTTATTATCATGATTAGAAACACGTACTTAACCTACATTGATGATCAAATAATTTACCATTACTAATATATCTTGTGAGATCTTTCACAATTAATTGTTCCGATGATTAGAATTGATTCTTCACTATCGTAATTCGATGGTGAAGAACGATTGCAAACATCGATAAATACGATTGAGTTGGATATCAAAGTTTCGCCCAAAGATGTAGCCTAGAAGGTTAACAGATTGCTGTCACCATCTGGCTGAAAAGGTTAAATTCACACTGGTTAAATTGTTATAGAAAGTTGTTTCAGGTAAAGTCTATAAAAACTTTCAGAATAAAAAAATACACACGTTGCAGCAGACCTGCATACTCACCGAATTTCAAATCCAAAACAACATATTTCAATCCAACATAGCAAGATTTGACATGTTTTTGTAAGCTCCATAAGAATAACAAAATGAGGATGCGTATGCGGGTTTGCTGCAACGGGTATATTAAAACTGGGTGGTTTTAGTTAAATATTTATTTTGTAGATCTGAACTAGAAGAAGCCATTTACCAAGTTTTATCAAGATATATTGAGAAATAACCGAGATATAGAATTTTACTTATTTCCCATAAGGTTAACATTGGGACTATTTTGTTACTATTACGGTACTAAATAAAAAAATATTCCAAAACTCATCTCAAAATTATCTATTTCAAAAACCACCTTTCTGTTTACCATCAACTCTCTTCTAAACAAAACTGTTGCTAGGTAATTAAATAAAACACATGTTACATATAAAGAGGTAAAAATTATCAATACAACATCTCACCCCAAGATGTCTTCGCATGTTCATGATATAACATCCCACCCCAAGATGTATACAAATTCACAAAACTCCTTTAACCAAGTAAAGCGCTTCGCAGGCACGTCTGCTGAGCAGTGGAACAGCAACCTCCTCAGAAATGTATGCTAATTCATCAACCAAGACACCCTTATGTTTCAACTTCAGGGTTAATCCATATGAAGTGGTCCAGAAAAAATAAACTTGGTTGCTCGATAGTTTTAGAAAAAATTGATAATTTCCCAGTTTTTTCTACCATTCTTAAGGAGTCAAGAACAATCCTTGAAAAATTTTTATCTCATACCGTTTCTGTGTGGCGGCCATTTTTGTTATCCAATTCATGCTTATTTTAGCGTTTGCAGCCTTCTACGTTAATCCTGTTGTTTCTTTTGATACTTGCCCTAGAAGGTTTAAACAAAAACCGTTTTAAAGCTTATTAATTGTTCTTTCTAAAAGGTCATTACCATATTTTTCATATTTTACTTCCTTCCCCATGAAAATATCATCCAAAGTCTAAACTACAAAATTACACAAAATTAACTTTTTGGAATTTTTTTCTTATGGAAGGAGTATTTAATGAAGCTTGGCATTTTTTGGCAATAGCTGTATGTAGATACTATTACAGAAAAAAACCTCAAGTCCATAACTGCTTCCCTGCAAGTTTAAAAAATTTTCAAAAATCGAGTTTTTTGAAAAATGTCAAAGTTTACGCTCTTATATCTCTGATGGGGCTGATGATAAAAATTTGAAATTCTCATAACTTGTAGTCTGTTTTTACTATATTCATGAAAATATAAAATCATCTTGTATATTGGGCTAATCTAGAAGTTACGCTATGTCAAAAATCCAGTAAAATACCGTGAGCAATGGGGTTATACAGGGCCGCCGAGAGGGGGGAGCAAAGGGGGCAGATTGCCCCGGGCCACAAAAGGAAGGGGGCCACATTTTGAGCTGAGAATATTTTTGAGGATTATTAAATATTAGAGTTTTTTAAACAAGGAGACCAAAATTAAATGTATTAGAAGATATATAAAAAACTTAGTGCTTAAAAAACGTATATAATTTTAATTACCTAACTGTTCATTTGTCTTATTTTGATACAATTTCATTTGGTTTTTGGCCGTCGCGTCTGGGCCCCCCGAGGTAATACGCCTGCACCAGACCTCACATTAACTAAATCCGTACCAAGCTCAGCAATCGTCCAATACCAATCGTTTACACCCTAAATTCATCACAAAACTTTTTTTTGTACAGGCCTGCGATGGACCAAGGAAAAGGATTCCTAGCTTTAACTAAATGGTGTATATTTTACAAAAGAATAATAGTAATAACAATAACACTTACGACTCAAGACGTGACATTAATTTTTTCCAATGATCAACAACTTCAGCTTCGTTTCTCCTCTGAGTTTGAGTTCAGCTAACGAATGTATTCGTTTATCTGTGGTATGAACCAAGGTCCAAAGAAATTCAGGTTTCCTCATACAAAAATTTAAGCAGCTCATGATGCCTTCAGTAGACCGAAAGAATGCGCTCGTCCGTAGCCTAACGCTGGCACAATAAAGTATTTTGGCCAGTCAGAGAGTAGTTATTACTACATCTTCGACTTAAGCTATACTTTTACCAAAGGGCCAAGGGGGCCTTGCTAGGGCTAGGATACAACCGGTAAAATGGTGTCCTGGTGACGTCACACGCACCACAGGCATTATGGGAGTTGGAAAATAGAAGGAAAACAAGTAAAGTAGTTTATAATAGTTAGGTAGTCCGTGAATAATTTGTATAGTAACTTAAAACTGTTTCTTAAATCCTTTTTACCCCCAGGTACAGGCTTATTAGAAACATGCATTTTTTAGTTTAGTACTTTTAATCCCAAGTTCTGTGTTATTCAGTAGCGTATCAAAAAGGATTTTACCAACTTTTACTGTTTATGATGTTGTGAATTTTTAAAATTCATAAATCAAAAGTTTAGTACAGACCTGTGATGTAGTTGTTTTGTATTGAACAAAATAAGATAATCAACATTTTTAGATCAAAAAGTTTGTAATCAGCAGATTTTACAAATTTGACAGATAAAGGTATTTTTTATTCACGATTTTTTGTATTGAGGGGCCTCACTCCCAAACTTTGCCCCGGGCCTCAAAATGTTTGTCGTCGGCCCTGGGGTTATAATGCAAGCCCAATGAGAGGATGGTTGTGATATTTTGGAAACTTCTCGTGGTAAAGTGATCAATAAATGTTCCTGAGTAAAAATATTAAATAATAAAATAATCTGCATTGACTTAGACTTCATTTGAAGCACCAAAAGAGATCAAATAACAGACAGGTTACAATATGCAGTGTTTACACCATCAATAGCCAAAGATAATAATAATGTGTGACAGCAAGTTACAGGGTTTCTTGTAGTGCAGCAAATAGTAAACAGGCTATAACTTAGATTCACTAGTCAAACAAACATGAAAGAGTCTCTGTTTGGTCTCTCTGTGTTTGGTCAAATATGCTTACTGGTACATGAGAAATACAGTTGTAATAATTTAATTATGTAAAGTTTTCAGTGGGTTTAGTGTTTTTTTAATTGATTATATTATAGTGTTTTACTTTGCATTTTGTATTAGTGTGGATTTGTAAGCTTCATATTGTGTAAATTTGTGACAAAACAATATTGCTTTAAGTTTTTTAAATTATTAAGTTTGTAAAAGGAAATAAAAGTTTGTTTTAAAATATGAAAAACTATGTACAATGTTCCATTGAAAACTACTCTACTGAAGAACGTCATCCAAATGTTTAATAGTAAAGTAAAAAAGGAAATTCTACGAATTCAATAAATGGATGAAAAAGATCAACAGTTGATAAAGTTACGAGTAAGTGATAACATAGACAATATATTTAGATTTCACGAGAGAAAATACCTGAATAACTTTCATCACTTATTTGGACAAAGATGTTGCAATCCTTTTTCAATTCATAAAAAAAACTATTCAAAAATGGTTTGAAGGAAATATTAATCAAACACCGCAACAAAACCACTGTTGCTAATTTAATACCAGTATAAATTGTTTTTATAAATTATTTACCAATTATGATGAAAGTAATGATGAAAGATCAAAATTCATCATTTGAACCACCTGAAAACAGCATACAAAAAAATTATGCTGCTTGTAAGTATTCTAGGTATATCGCCTGCATCTAAGATTCAAAAACTGAGTCATGAAAAAAGAGCAGTTGTGCTTCAATCTAAAGTTGAAAAAGAAGCATTAAACGTAGGCCTATTAAAAGTATTGGACCTGTCATTGTTAATGAACATAGGCTACAGAAACATATTTATTCTAATTTATTATCTTTTAAGAAAGCAAGGACCAACTGCCATTAATTCAGGTGCTGTAGTTTAAATGTATTTTTTATAAACTACCATATCATTGCAATTTCAAAAATTATTTCTATTATAATTACTTTTAAAGATTTCTTAGGTTTTAAAAATAATGATGATTTAAATTAGTACTAAATAGAGGACCCACGCTGCTCCGCAGCAGTAAATTTTGGTACTAAGACACAAAATCAACTCAAATCAAATAATTCTTCATTTACAAAATTAATGTTACATGAAATGCAGCTTCACAACTTCAATATGACTTGCCCGACACTTGCCTAAATTGAAAAAGAGGTGCATGTAGCTGGGCCCAGTTATGTTGGAATTCCAGAAAACCAATTAAACCACGATTTATTACCAAGTTGGTAATAATTTTTTCCACAAAGGAAAACGTAGGACTTTCATGAGATATTCTGTACAGTAGAGTCCCGCAAACCCGGAATTCGATAACCCGGAATTCTGGATAACTCGGAAAGCCTGCCAGAGCAATAAAGTGCACTGAGATTCAAGGCCAAAGCATGGTGTGACACATAAAACAGTTTTGGTTTTTCTTTAATTTTTTTGAAACTTATAATTTAGTTTTTGTATTTTTTACTATGCAATAAATAAGTGATTTCTTATAGAAATAACAGAAACTATTCTTATTTATTATTACTTTTACTCATTTCCCGATAACTCGGAAATTTCACAAACCCGGACACCGTTCGGTCCACATTAGTCCGGGTTTGTGGGACTCTACTGTACTTAAGTTTTCGGGACAGCGACATGTCAGCCCAGCACATACGACTTTACAAACTAACTATAAATAATGCTAAAATACCCTCATTGCGGACCTGCATACTCAGCGAATTTCATATACAAAAGAACATAGTTCAAGCCAACGCAGCAAGATTTGACGTATTTTTGTAAGCTCCATTAGATTAACATGGGGAATGAGTATACATCAGGTTTGCTGCCATGAAAATGGAAATATCGGGGATTTTAGACTATTATACATTAGATCTCATCTAGATGAAGACATAAACCAATTTTTATCAAGATGAATATGTTGAGAAATAAGCAAGATATAGAATTTTACTTATTACCCATAAGGTTAACATTGGGACAACGTACTGTGTTTACCACTTTCACTATCTCGGTAACCAATGGACATAGATCAGTGATTCAAAATCCTAAATTGTTCTTTTTTTAGCTGAATTCAATGGTGCCAACACAAATTGGATAAATTTTGTTTTTCTATGTAATAAATTTAAAAACCCACTTTTGGGGGGGGGTTATCCCCCTTTACCCCCCTTCCGGTGGTCCGATCGGTTCACTAATTAGTCCAATTGATTACCACTTTACACGTCTGTACCAAATTTAATTAAGACCAGACCATAAACGGGCTCAGAAAAAGAAAACCTAATTTATATATATATAAAAGATTTGTGTTGTTCGGAATTCAGCAGAGTGCTCCAGGTACGTCCGATCATAACAATCAATAGCTCAAATGAAAGCTGGTATTTCACTGAAGGTTCTTAGCATATAGAAGGTTCTAAAACATATAGAATTACTTAATTAGCACTGGGGAAATATATCTTCAATTGAATTCATAATTCGGGAAATAATCAAATTTATGTTTTTTGGTCGAGTAATACAGTATATTAATGAGTGCCGATCCTTGATGGCAAATCTTTGCACGCATACCTTTAATTTAAGACCGTATTTATGAAAATCGGTCGAGTAGAAGAGCCAAACAGACTCGGAAAAGAAAAACCAAATTTTTTTGTGATGTTCGGAATTCAGCAGCGTGCTTCAGGTACGTCCGATCTTAATAATTAATAGCTCAAATGAAAGCTGGTATTCCGCTGAAGGTTCTTAGACCAAACCATACAGATTTATGTAATAGAAACTGGGGAAATATAACTTGAATTTAATTCAAAATCCCGGAAAAAATAAAATTAATGTTTTTTGGTCGGGTAATACAGTAGGTAGACAAATGCCGATGCCTGATGGCAAATCTGTGCGTGCATACCTTTAATTTAAGACCTCAGTTATGAAGATCGGTCGAGTAGAAGAGCCAAACGAACTTGGAAAAGGAAAACCATATTTAACTCCCATAAGAAATGCACAGGGAGGATGTTGCTTTTGAGCATAACTCGAGTAATACAGCAGATAAATGAATGCGGATGCTTGATGGCAAATCTGCACGTGCATACCTTTAATTTAAGACCTCATTTATGAAAATCGGTTGAGTAGAAGAGCCGGACGGACTCGGAAAAGAAAACCCAAATTTTTTTAATATATAGATTCAGAGCTTCTTTGCAAGTTTCTTGCTAAAAGTATTGTTTGAATCACTGTCTAAAATTGACTAGCAAACCTGACGGGACTTGTTCATAACTTAAAACACATTATCTGCAAGGTTTATGTAAAATTCTTGTATCTGAGGTAGGCTATGTGATTTTTTAATTAGTAGGCTAAATATTTTTGTTCATATTCTTGCATTTATTATTACTTTATCACTTGCAGTATCCAAATTCGACTCATAACACGTCATAAGATTCTTACGGTTTTTTACTGGATTTTTGTGATAGCATAACTTCTAGACCAGCCTAATATACAAGATGATTTTATATTTTTATGAATGTAGTAGAAATAGACTACAAGTTATGAAAATTTCAAATTTTTATCCTCAGCCCCATCAGAGATATAAGGGCGTAAACTTTGACATTTTTCGAAAAACTCGATGTTTGAAAATATTTTTAACTTGCAGGGAAGCAGTTAAGGACTTGAGGTTTTTTCTATAATAGTATATACATACAGCTATTTCCATAAAAAATGCCAAGCTTCATTAAATACTCCTTCCATAAGAAAAAAATTCCAAAAAGTGAATTTTGTGTAATTTTGTAGTTCAACTTTGGATGATATTTTCATGGGGGCGGAAGTAAAATATGAAAAATATGGTAATGACCTTGTAGAAAGAACAATTAATAAGCTTTAAAATGGTTTTGTTTCAACTTTCTATGGTAAGTATCAAAGGAGATAACAGGATTAACGTAGAAGGCTGCAAACGCTAAAATAAGCATGAATTGGATAACAAAAATGGCCGCCACACAGAAACGGTGTGAGGTACAATTTTTTTAAGGACTGTTCCTAACTCCTGAAGAATGGTAGAAACAACAGAAAAATTATCAATCTTTTCTAAAACTATCGAGCAACCACCTCTGGACCACTACAAATGAATTGACCCCTCAGTTTAAGGGTCCCTAAAATTTTTATTCTTTCCGTCTTCTTTGCGTTAAACACTGGCGTTTTGCACATCCCTAAAGGCGAAGTCTTAATTAATTCTCCAACAGCACTGATGGGGACCATAGTCACATCAGCCGCTGTGTCAAGTTTAAATTTTATACGTCCTAACTGTTGGTCACCACAGCTTGTCTTCAACTCCTGTATCCAAGCTTTGTCACCATTATACACATTTCCCACAAAAAGCTCACAATCACTTTCAATCTCTGGATCTTGTTTTTTCACTTCTATTACCGTTTTCCTCCCTAGCCACCTTTTTCGGAAAGGACAACATCGAAAGTAATGTCCTACTTCAGAACGTTTGTGACATTAAGTTCTTCTAGCAGGGCACTCGGCTAGGGTTTCATGCCAGTCATACCCACATTTACAACACTTTTTTAGTTTTCCATCTTCCAAGCACTTGTTAGTTTTCTGGGTTTCTTCAAACTGATTTTGATCTGGTTTCTTTCCCTTGACAATTGCTCTTCCCATCCACCTTTCTCGAGACGGACAGCATCTGATGAAATGTCCAATCTTGGAACATTTGTCATATTTGGCCTTCCTAGCAGGACATTTGTCTAGTGTCCCGTGCCAGTTAAAACCACATTTACTACACTTCCTTCCCTTGACATCCTCGGAGTACCTGTCGTTCCGACTCTCTTGAGATGAATTTGTTTTACCGACCAGCATTGACTTTTTATTTACAGCAGAAACTTAATTATTCCTTAGTTCATGTTTTGGCGCTGTAATTCTTCATTTTCTAGCAACGCATTAGTTGCTATCTCCAAAGAGAGTTGAGAGTCTAATTGGAGCCTATCACTTAGAGTCTCATCGTTCATCCCAATAATTAGAACTAATAGAACCATATCATCGTACAGTTCTCCCCAATTACACGTTTTTGCAAGACCATGTAAATCAGTTATAAATTTTTCGGATGGGTCACTCACTGCCTTGCTTATGCCTCAGAAACTTTGTCCTCTCATAGATAATATTCCTTCTAGGAACAAAGTAGGCTACTCATCGAATCTCTGAAGAACTTAGTCATATGATTCAGGTTTCGGCAAAAACGAGTCAAAAATATCTTCACTCCTGCTTCCCATTGTAAACAAAAGAACGTCAATTTGACGAGCATCAGAAGTGCCATCCAAACCGCAACCTCTTCTATATCTTTGGAATCAGTTCTTCCAAGAAACCCATTCGTTTGGTGCAAAGGAAAATTCTTCCGGCGTTGGCAACGTCAAATTGATCGTTTGAACTGGATTGTACGCCACTCCATTACCAAGTACCCCATTATTCTGGGTGCATTCCTTTTCTGTTATTTGTTCTGGTTCGGTTTGGTTGTCGTCTTCCCAGTCATTCTCATGTGTTTGTCTCCGTGAGTTACGTTTTTTAAGTCTCTTACTCGCCATATTATACCCATGATCGACTTTCAGATAAAAATCCCCTAAGCTGCCACCATGTTTTGTTATTATCACTAGGCTAAATAAAAATATTCCAACTCATCTCAAAATTATCTATTTCAAAAACCACCATTCTGTTTACCAACAACTCTCTTCTA
Source organism: Flexamia atlantica (assembly GCA_035578135.1). NCBI lineage: Eukaryota > Metazoa > Arthropoda > Insecta > Hemiptera > Cicadellidae > Flexamia > Flexamia atlantica. Next base: position 88,023,634 of record JAQJVK010000001.1, read on the forward strand.
AACAAAACTGTTGCTAGGTAATTAAATAAAACACATGTTACATATAAAGACAAAGAGGAAAAATTATCAATACAACAGGGACAACGTACTGTGTTTACCACCTTCGATATCTCAGCAACCAATGGACATAAAACAGTGATTCAAAATACTAAATTGCTTGTTTTTTGAGCTGCATTCAATGGTGCTAACATTTTTATTTTTATATGTAAAAAACTCAAAAAAACACATTTATAGAGGGGTTTACCCCCCTTTACCCCTCTTCCGGTAGTCCGATCGGGCTGGTTTACGAACTTGTCCGAATAATTACTACTTTACACGTCTATGCCAAATTTAATTAAGATCGGACCATTTTTACACGAGTTATCATGCTTAAAGACACACACACGCATATATATATATATATAATACAGAAAGAATTATATTATATTTATGAAAATGAACGAATAGTGTATTTTGCTTCTGGGGGCTCCAAAACGAAAAGTTATCATGGTCTCTTGGCTTAGGTCTTACCATGAGTACTGGTAACAGCTTCTTCCCTATTGGGGAAATTCGCTAAAAGAAAAAAATTTACAATTTTGTTTTGAACATTACCACTGGTCGAGTCAGTTTTTTTTAAATTCATACGTTGTTACATGCATGCAAGCCCAAACTGATAAAATGATTTCTTAGCAAATGAGAGGTTAAAATTTAGTGGATAGACCTACACCTAACCTAGACACTTACTCTTCCATTGTAAAACTTTATGGCACCTAAAGACTCCATATTACTTTCGTTATTAAAATCCATTTTTATACAATTAATGTCTCTGTATTAAACCTCTGATATTTAAATTTATACAATATTTTTAAATGTAGTAGACATTACATAACAGTTCTACTTAATTGTTGTTGTTCGACGTTCGACAAGTGACAGTAAATCCGCAGTGTTTCCACGCGGCGGAATAAAATGTCCCTAGTGTCGCGAGCACGAAATACGGCGGGCGGCAAAAACTGGAAACACACTAAATCTTCTGCTAAAAGTCAGCTGAAAAGAGCAAATTAAATGTTTATGTTGAGCTGTCAACATCTTGTTTGTGTTTTTCGTGGACTTTACACTATGCAAGTTTTTGATGCAATATTTCATTAAAAGTTTTCTTTGTCCGTCTGCGATCCAAAACAGCATTGCCAACCGCAAGTGAGTCTTTCACCCGGAAACCAGAGCCCAAAACCTAAATTAATTTTCTAATTGGCTACCAAATAGGCCTACATGTAAAAAAACTCTTATCATATAAAATCTTGTAAAAAGATAGTTGTATGCTACAAAATTTACCTAAAATAAAAACAATTATGTTATCCTCTTATACGAACAATTTTTCAAGCTTGTATGTTTATATGTTTGCTTGGTTGCACAATTATTTCAGCCATTCCAAGTTCCACACGGGACAATTAGGCCATTGATTATCGACATCGACATTGACATTGATTGTCGATGTGGATAATCAATGGTAAGGCCATGTTTACAACTAGTTTATGGACTTTAAAAAATATTTAATCTGGTATTCCAGGATATACTTCTGCTTGTGTGTCGATTTATAAATTACAATAATTTCTTCCCCTCCTTTGTTGAAACTTCAAACTCAAGCTCCTTCTCATACCTCACTACCTATAATATGTTATGTGTCTTGAAAACATTTCAAACACTTTATTTTTCTTGGAAAAATTAACAGTAGGCTAGTCTTGTACGGGACTCCACAAAATTACACGTCATCATAGTATTGATAAAATCTTTTATTATATTTGTAAAAGAGGATTTTAAAATATACAGAGCAATGAAAGATATATTTCTTAACAAATTAATGCTAATTTTAAATGTTTATCAATGATTACTTCAAGAAATATATTGAAGTTTTCTGGTTTGTATGGGACATTTGTAACGGTTCCGTACCGGACTTGTGTGAATGGAGGTTTCAAATCAAGTAATTTTTATGTTATAACATAATAGGGGTATTGTTATTTCATTAATACCAAATCAAGAAATTATTAGTAAGTAATTTGTGTTAAAGTTTTATTTAATCTACTCACATTATGTACAAAAATTATATTCTTAAAAGTAACTCGATTCATAGGCTCAAAACTTGGGACAGATCAACGAGTAGTTAGTTCATTTCTGAATATTTAGAATAGGGATAGGTCATTTCTGAGTCACTGCTATTCTTCTTAGAACGAAAAACACACTTGCAATGAGGGATGAACCTTTTTGCGCTCCCAGCATGACATCATTGACTATATGGTATCACACTATTAATCGCCCTCCTTTCCCTGTCGGTACAGTACTTCCAATCCTCCACTCTTGTCCGAGTGTTGCCAGATAAACTTACTGGAGTGATTTTGATTCACCCAAGTTTCGTCGAGGTACACCCAGTCGTTTAGTATAGGTTCCTGCTTTAGCGAGTGCATTTTGCGCAAGAACCGCGCACGAGCGGCGACTACTCTCCATCAGAAATTTGCGTCCGTCGTTGGCTTTTTTGTACCTGAATCCTAGGGCACAAAAAAACGTCGAACAGAGCAGATACTACCAGTGTAGCCAATTAATTCTCTCTGGCTTATGTTCCTTGCGGCCATTTTGAGCAGTTTGTAAATCTCCCCTGTCATAAAATTTCAAAACTGCCTCCCTCACTACGCCACAATCAGTCATTTATCAATGTGCGAATCGCTTCTCTCGGGACTCGGGAGTATAGTTTTCTAGGAGGTAGTACACTACTTTCTCTTTTTACTTCTCGGGCACACCTTTGAACAGGCCGGAGACTAATTCCACACATTTTTTATGTCAATTCTTGGCTTTTATTGAAGTCAATAGCTTCACGATTATTTTCGTCGGCTGAACTTTTTTGCAAAACTAAGAACGTTTGCAACCACATTTTTGATTTGTTACTTGAGGTCACTTTGGAAAATGCCCTGTAACCGTCGTTCCTTGGGCGGCTCAAACTGTATTTCTCCTGACTCCATGATGAAAACAAAACAAACCCGGCAAAATAAGAGAGAATGCAAAAGTTAGGCTTAATGTTCATAAATTACACACTGATTAAACAAAAACCGTTATATGTTAAAATTGACTGATTATGTAAATTAAGTGTTGAACAATTTATCACCAAAAATATAATATAATTTCGTAATTCGATGAATTAACTTATGAAATATCCGAAAACAAACAAAAACAAAACAAAAGATTACGTATCGTTACATTTTTATTTTTGTCTACAGCTGACAGTTATTATTGATTCCTTCTAGTCTGAATCTTGCACGAAATTAGAAGAATCTTGCATAAGAGCTTGCAGCAAAACTTTCATATGTAAACGTGTTCTTGTAAACTTACAATCATATGACTAATTGACAACCAAAATACTGCTGATTTCGCCAGCAGCGCCCTCACTCACCCGCCGTATTTCGTGCTCGCGACAATAGAGCTATTCCAAAAAATCCCTCTGTATCCACCTAGCTGAAGTTAGCTGCGAATAATTCATCTCACAAATAGCATAGAGTAATAATGAACTTCGTAAAGAGTTGGCATGGTTCAAGGCCACACTACACTACAGGCCGGAGTCCTTTTTTGGTGACGTCACATTATCAGACGGAATCGCAGACGCTTTTATAATGTACTCTTATGGCGATTCACTGTCGCACTCTTAAAACTATCGTGCCCTAAGTAATTCGTTTCAGTTTTCATGTAGAAACCATTATTTTTTCAAATCTGCATTAGTTAATGAATAACCAAATGCGGTCGAAAATATTTTTAAAGAAAACATGACTTTATTTCATAATCTTAAAAACCGGTAAACATTACAGGCAAGTAATTTGTTTACTTTTAATCAGATGTTTTATTGGAAATTTGACAGTTTTGTTTCTTATTGTTTACATTTCAATGTTCTAATGTCATAATTTTTTGGTAAATGTTTACGTTTTTCGTATGATTTTAGTTGTTGTTTCCAACACAGCGCTAGTAGTTCGGCCGGTGTTGTGACGTGGCATCAGGGAGGAGGGGGGGAGACTCCGGCCTGTAGTGTAGTGTGGCCTTGCATGGTTGGCACTTCCATATTAACATAGAGTAATAATGAACTTCGTAAAGAGTTGGCACTTCCATGTTAACTCGGTGGTAAAGGGGCTTATAGACGGGGATAGTACTACCTTCTAATAATAGCCGCTAGTATTTGCCGCTAGTAAAAGTGACGGATAGTAGCCGTACACACGAAGATAGTATTCGCCGCTAAAGGGGCTTATAGACGGGCAGTGGCGTACGCAGGATTTATTTTGGGGGGGGGATATACCAGGGGGCCGGGGGGTGTGGAATACTTCCCAAGGGGATGGGGGGTCCGGGGGCCCTCCCCCGGAAAATTTTCATAAATTACAACTGTAAATTCACGTTTTTAGGCAATCTATAGAGGCATAACAACAAACAGAGTAACACCCGGAATTTGAACTGATTTGAGGCTGCTCACAGATTAAATTCTGAAAATTTTAGATCATATAGGAATTTTAGCAAAATGGTTTTACATAATCAAAGAAATTAGCATATTTATATAGTAGGCCTAACATTAAAAGACAGGTGAGAAAGCAATTCAAGAATTACACGTTCTTAACTTTAGAAAAATATTTTGTTCTATTTAATCTCAAAGTAAAAACTATATCTCGCATTATCACTTATTGCACACCTGGGACCTTCTGGACCTGAAATATCCGGATCCTAGATTATCCGAGCGAGGTTGATCAATAGAATTAGAAAATGTAGGTTGTCTCACCTCTGTAGAGTTTCTCAAGTCCCAGAACGCAACCGCAAAGCTATGACGTACATGCAAGCATTGAATACCAATAATAATCAATGACATTTAGTGGTAGGCTACGTCGAATAGTGGAGACCACCGGAATAAGTTTGATCTTCAAAATTTGACAGACTTATCACAAATCTGCTTAGATTTGACGGCGAGTCTTGGTTTTCACGCAACGTAGGCAGATTTTCGTCTGCCGCGACACTGCTACGAGATCGTCCGACAGACGAATAGTGTAAAGACGACGGTGTAAAGTACACAGCCGAGAAAAGACGACAATATTCGTCTGCCGCATTTTAACATCGTGATTTTTTACCATGAATATTTCAGGAAATATGATGAGTCTTTTGCCACATCTGACGACAATGGCGATGGCGGCAACATTGCAAACTCCATGGCCACTGTTGTCATTAGAAGTTTTTGCTTGCCTTATGTTCTTATAGGCCTACTCCCGCAAATTAGTCACGATAACCACAATAGATAAATATACCTAATCCAATATATAATCCCCGAATCAATTATCTTTAAAATAATAGAATGTAACCATTTAAAACCCTTATAAAAGTTGATTAATTAATGTGTAGTGTTTTACGACAAGTTTAGTTATACCACCACCTTCATTATGAACGAAATATTAATTTTCCCAAAAATTTCCCAACACCCCCAAAAATTTCGGGGGGGGATATATCCCGATATCCCCCCCCCTGGGTACGCCCCTGTAGACGGGGATAGTACTAGCTGCTAGTAGACGTGCTACTAGCCGCTAGTTACTAGCTGCTTACTATCCCTGTCTAAATACCTACTCGCCTTTGCAGGTGCGAATAGGTACTCGCGGCGAATAAAATCAAACATGTTCAATTTTACTCGCCACTAGCACGCGAGTAGAGATCACGTGACCTATTCGCCGTTAGTACTCTCCCGGTCTAAACACGAACTCGCATTCACTCGCCAGTTGGAGTGGCGAGTAAATTCATCGTCCGACTCGTTGACAACAATGACAACAATGTGACTCGCCAGGCTAATAGCTACGGAAATTAGCGGCGAATACTATCTTCGTGTGTACGGCTACTATCCGTCACTTTTACTAGCGGCAAATACTAGCGGCTATTATTAGAAGGTAGTACTATCCCCGTCTATAAGCCCCTTTATTTCCGTAGCTATTAGCCTGGCGAGTCACATTGTTGTCATTGTTGTCAACGAGTCGGACGATGAATTTACTCGCCACTCCAACTGGCGAGTGAATGCGAGTTCGTGTTTAGACCGGGAGAGTACTAACGGCGAATAGGTCACGTGATCTCTACTCGCGTGCTAGTGGCGAGTAAAATTGAACATGTTTGATTTTATTCGCCGCGAGTACCTATTCGCACCTGCAAAGGCGAGTAGGTATTTAGACAGGGATAGTAAGCAGCTAGTAACTAGCGGCTAGTACATTACACGTCTACTAGCAGCTAGTACTATCCCCGTCTATAAGCCCCTTAAAATTGAACATGTTTGATTTTACTCGCCACTAGCACGCGAGTAGAGATCACGTGACCTATTCGCCGCTAGTACTCTCCTGGTCTAAACACGAACTCGCGTTCACTCGTCAGTTGGAGTGGCGAGTAAATTCATCGTCCGACTTGTTAGCGCTCGTTGACAACAACGACAACAATGTGACTCGCCAGGCTAATAGCTGCGAAAATTAGCGGCGAATACTATCTTCGTGTGTACGGCTACTATCTGTCAGTTTTACTAGCGGCAAATACGAGCGGATACTATTAGAAGCTAGTACTATCCCCGTCTATAAAGGGGCTTATAGACGGGGATAGTACTAGCTGCTAGTAGACGCGTAATGTACTAGCCGCTAATTACTAGCTGCTTACTATCCCTGTCTAAATACCTACTCGCCTTTGCAGGTGCGAATAGGTACTCGCGGCGAATAAAATCAAACATGTTCAATTTTACTCGCCACTAGCACGCGAGTAGAGATCACGTGACCTATTCGCCGTTAGTACTCTCCCGGTCTAAACACGAACTCGCATTCACTCGCCAGTTGGAGTGGCGAGTAAATTCATCGTCCGACTCGTTGACAACAATGACAACAATGTGACTCGCCAGGCTAATAGCTACGGAAATTAGCGGCGAACACTATCTTCGTGTGTACGGCTACTATCCGTCACTTTTAATAGCGGCTATTATTAGAAGGTAGTACTATCCCCGTCTATAAGCCCCTTAAGCCCCTTAAGGGAACAGCAGCGCTGTCTGATAAAAGTGCTACGAACTAAAAAGATCGATGCAATATATCGATCGTCGTCGTCTGCTTTGTTTATATTTTCGTTTTCTTGTTTTGTTTGCTAGACTTTCAATTGTAATGACTTTACTGATTTGTTTAGATTAAATTGATTAAGTACGTTTGCCGCTAGTGCAAGTTGTTTCACGAAATACCGTACTGAGTGATTCATATTGTGCTTAAAGCGATTGATAGAAAATAAATACGTAGATGTTTACATAAAAGGACTTAATAAAAATTAATTTAGTTAATTTTTATTAAGTGCTTTTATGTAAACATCTACGTATTTATTTTCTATCAATAGCTTTAAGCACAATATGAATCACGCATTACAGTATTTCGCGAAACAACTTACACTAATAGCAAACGTACTTAAGGTATTTTCCCACACTCAAATTAATTCCAACTCGTTTTGGTTGTGTACACGTCGTGACAGAAAATCAGGGGAAACGGAATAGGAAGTTAGCAGATCGTTATCGTGGTTTTGATTGGCTGATTCAGTGAAGAAGAAGAAACCCATGTTTTTACAACGACATCTAACTAAAGTGCTTCAAACTAACCCGCTCCAATAAGCTTACCACTTGGCTCCATTTAAGTGTCAGACCGGTGCAAATAGTACCGGACGACCTACAGTGATTTACAACCTAATCCGTGTTCTAGGAATTCGTACACAATTTTCAGTTGAAAGTACAGACCTTCCTCAACTGTTCACTGCTATGTTTCCAATTGTAAGTTAATAATAATGCGAGTCTGATATGCAAAGGAGTTTAAATTAGTCTTAAAATGATATTGATATAATTCAATTATAAATTAATATTAAATTAAATTAAACAGGTATAAAACATGATTACTTACTTTAGGTTATTTACGATATAAAGGTTTAGAAGTGTTTTGTTCAGAGATGAATTTTGTCCATAATATACTGCATCGTAGGTAAAAAGATCCTAATGATATTTCTATCTATGACTACATTTTGTCATGTCAACGTTATTATTACTATCCATAGCTTTATATCCCGCTTGGGTTTCCGCCCTTGCAGGAATTTTAACTACCTGGACTGTTGTCCGCTGTAGGTAATGCACTCGAAGTTCCAAAAGAAATCCTTTTGAAAATAAAGAAACACGTGGCGGCTTTAGCTCGGTCCCAGCTATGTAAGACTGACTGTATGAACATTGCCAGTGTAATGGAAATATTGATTGTTAGGCCTATGTCTTAAGTTAATGTGGTGAAGGTTTATCAAACGATTTAAAAGTAAAATACGATAAAAATAGACTGAATGTAATTGGTTGTAATAATGAAACATATTAATATCGGAAAAGTGAGTAACACTATACCGTAACACATCAATCAAAAACAAAAGTTTTGAACACAAATTCAGACCAGTGTGGCCTACAGTTTAGACGCGCTCTTTGACTGCTTTAATTTAACAAAATAGCGTTATGTTAGGCCCGGTTTTTGACTGCTTTAATTTAACTAAACAGATTATATTTTCACAAACTGTATATTTTTTTAATTGTAGTGGCCTCATTTAGCCCAACTTTCGAGACGGCAGTATGATTTTATCTTATTTCAACAGTTTGTAGCAGGTTGAATGTCGCTGTTACCAACTTGTTGCAAATGGTATCACAGACTGTAAATTGTGGTCTATCGAATGGTAGTTCCAAATCTTCCGACGTTTCATTTCAGACGCTTTTATCCAAGATCATAAATAGCCCTGCATCCTATGTTAATACCCTGTACATAAGACGGCCTTTTTTACTAATTTCAACAAGCTGTAGAGATGTAAATATAACCATAGAGTAATAATGAACTTCGTAAAGAGTTGTCACTTCCATGTTAACTCGGTGGTAAGGGAACAGTAGCGCTGTCTGATAAAAGTTTTAAAAGTGCTACGAACTAAAAAGATCGATGCGATATATCGATCGTCGTCGTCTGCTTTGTTTATATTTTCGTTTTCTTGTTTTGTTTGCTAGACTTTCAATTTTAATGACTTTACCGATTTGTTTAGATTAAATTGATTGAGTACGTTTGCCGCTAGTGCAAGTTGTTTCGCGAAATACTGTACTGCGTGATTCATATTGTGCTTAAAGCTATTGATGGTAAATAAATACGTAGATGTTTACATAAAAGCACTTAATAAAAATTAATTTAGTTAATTTTTATTAAGGGACGGTTTCTCCAACTGAGTTTAAACTACTCTTTCGTTTAAACTTAGTTTAATCCATGTAGATATGAGTATTTTGGCTAAACCTAAATTTGAATAAAGTTAAAATTGGACAAAATAAAAAGATATTTTATTTAATACAAATTCTACCTAGAACATCAAAACAAGATAAAATCAAAAGGTAAACAAAAAACCAACTGATTATAAATCATTATTAAATAATTTAAATAATCAGATGTTCATATTACACATATTTCTAGACATACTCCCACCTTGAGAAGTAATATGTTACTTCTCAATTCTGTTTAAAGAAATCTTGAAGGAAGTTTGACAATCCTGCCTCTTTTTGTCTTGATTGTAACTTCTTGTTTCTTGATTGTAACTTCTTGTTTGTTTCAACTTCTTGTGGTGGTTGTCTGTTTCTTCTCATTTTCTTCTTCCTTGTTATTTTCGTCACTGTTTGGTTTTTTAATCTAATTAATCCCTCAGAATCCACAATTACTCGTAGCTTTAATAATCTTTTGTCATTTAAATCACTAAAAGATTCTGCATACAGTATGTAACAGTTTCTTCTCTGCCATATTCAACTCTCCACTACTTAGGTTACCACAAGTTCTACCTTTGGGATTCTTACAGTTTGAAATAAAACGGTACATCCATCCTACAACTCTAACCATCTTAGTATATTTAGAGCATCCTTTGATCAAACTCTCAGTTAAACTCATACCTTGTATATTGCGGTTCGAAATCACCGTCTTCCGTAACTCCTTTTTTACCTCTTCTTCATCAGGTTTAAAGTCAGACGAAGGCCATGAAGATGGATCTTCTAAAAGCCACTCTGGTCCCTCCCACCATTTCGACTGCAATAATGCTTTAGGAGAGCAGCCACGGCTCGCCAGATCAGCTGGATTCATTGACCCTGGAACATGACACCAATTATTTCGATCACTTACCGATTTAATTTCCTCAACGCGATTTTTAACAAACACTCCCCATGGCTCTTCTTGATTAATCCATGCCAGAGTAGTCATCGAGTCGGTCCAGTAAATCGATTTCTCAACCTTCAAATCTTTCAAAATACTATTAGCAAGTCTAGCTCCAATAGTAGCGGCCAAAAGCTCCAGTCGGGGAATAGTTAGGGTTTTTATAGGTGCCACTCTTGCCTTGGCTCCTAATAAATAAACAAATGCCTCACCATTACATTCTACCCATAAAAAACAGACAGCCGCATAAGCTACTTGACTGGCATCACAGAAGGTATGAAGAGTACAACTTGCACCGGTCTGGGTCAATCTTATCCATCGTGGAACTTCAGTTTCTCTTAAGGAATCAAGTTCATTCATCCAACATTTAAACCTTCTTACAATTACATCATGAACTTCACTATCCCAATCACCTTTAGAAGCCCAATTTTGTCGAATTAACAATTTCGGAATGAGGATCGTTGGGCTCATAATACCTATTGGGTCAAATAATCTTTTTGACGCCGAAAGCAACGTGCTAATGTCATGCTAATGCTAATGTCACACGCTTTTTGGTGCGTTTATTTATTTTGTCGGGTTTGCGAATATTGCGGCCCTGATAGCCTAGTCGGGCTGGATTACTCCGGGGGTCGATGGTGGCCGCTTTTCCCGCTTTACGAGGAATATATCACTTTCCTGGCTCAGGCGGGATGTTTTGCCTCTTGGCTATTTAATCTTGCCTCATCATCGCCAGGAAGTGAGAGAACCGATGAAAATAAGAGAGAGAATTTTGGTAAATTCGTTGTGGCGTAAGCGTGGGAGATTCCCGTTTTTCCCTAGATCCGTATGCCACGGATGGAGCGGACAGAGTTGGGCGTCGTGACGGTCAATTTAACCCCAAAGGTTATACGAATGGCCAAGTTTAAAGGTTCGACAAGAAGAAAAAATAGAGATAGCGGCGGAAGAAATTATTTGGATTTATGAAAGGGCGAATAGGACAAAGGAAGAATGTCACACAGGAAACACACACAGAGAAAATCAGAAGACTTAATACCAGATTTCCCGGAATAAATTTAAAACTAACTTAAAGCTATCTTAGTTCCGGTGTGCCCGAATCAACAGCGAAAGAAGGAGAGAAATTATTTTCTTTCGAACGGCTAGCAGCATAGGCTAACCGCCGACACCAAAGGAAAGAAGAATAAGAACTTAGGTTAACTTATTTCCGGATTTCCCGAAATAATAGCGAAATAAGAAAGAGGCAGTTTCCTGCGAAGGCTAGCAGTAGGTACTAATAGCCCACACCAACAGTAAAGCAACCAAGAACTTAGGCTAACTTAAAGTTAACTTATTTCCGATGTGCCCGAAATAATAGCGAAATAAGAAAGAAAGCAGTTTCTGAGAAGGCTAGCAGTAGGTATTAATAGCCCATACCAATAGTAAAGCAATCAAGAACTTAGGCTAACTTAAAGTTAACTTATTTCCGGTGTGCCCGAAATAATAGCGAAATAAGGAAGTTATTTTCCATATGACAGCTAGCAATAAAAGTTAGCCGTCTACCCCAATCATACCAACACCATGCACTCAGATTAGTTCACACTAAGGTAAAGATCAGAAACCAAATTAATAATTGTGAAAGGAAAAGGAAAATGGGGTGAAATTCCTATACCCAATGCCGTAACCGGTGAGAAACTTCCGGGTTGACAAAACGTTCATAGACCAAAGCCGACTCTACTATTTACAGAATAAAATTCCTCGGTTAATAGGTTTACACAATTTACTATCCAATAGTCCCCCATTAATTATTTGTTACACGCTTTATTCCGATCGTTCGGTGGGTTCTGGTGATTTATGACCAAGGTCCATACCCCACGGACTGAGCGCAATACGCTATTAGCAGTATTGGAAAAAACATAGGCTTTGGATATTCGAGTTACAAGGATTTGAAGCCCCATCGTTAGGTTCTATGTTAGTAAAGCAGCATTCATGTGTAGCATTAGTTCTACCACACCAAATAAGGATTAGCAGCCTCTTTGACAGCTCAATAACATACCCCTACAGTATTCCTGGTTAGTATATAACACACTACTACACTACTATTATTCTACACAAGGCTGAAATAACAAGGTTAATAAATCACTAACTAATACTGTTCAAACCATAAGAAATATATCTAATGTTCGGCTTCAAATAAAACAGTGTAGCAAATAGTATCTACTGTGTTCACCTTCAAATCAGTTTTAATTCAAATCAAAATCAAATCAAATCAGCTTTATTTCGGATAAAATGTATGTACATATTATACAAAAGTCATTTATAAAATAATAATCTTAAATAATAAACTTCAATATAACTAAAATGACTATAATAATATTGAAATAATTACCTCTCACATAGGCTTATTCCGCCCGTGCGTGAGAGTAGCCGTTATCTCTTAGTTTAATAATAATTTTTGAGCTGAATATTGAGAAAAAATAATTAAATTTAGAAAAAAAAATATATATATAATCAGGAAAGGAAATATGCTTATTTAGATTTACTTGAAAAATGCAGACAATATTTAATTTATTTTCAACAGTGCATTTAAAAAACAGTTTTCAATTACATAAATTGTTCAATTTGGTGTGCAACTTGATATGGACAGACGGACAGACAGACAGATAAGACATCCTCTGGGAAGAGTAGGAATGTCCCCCCCTCCCCCCAACACAGGACAGACGGACCACCTAACATCATGCAACTTTGCTCGCACGCACACACACACACACACACACACACACACAAACACACACAAACACACTCACTCACTCACTCACTCTTTCTCTCTCTCACTCACCCTCTCTATCTCTCTCTCTCTCTCTCTCTCTCTCTCTCTCTCTCTCTCTCTTTGCTCACATTCACGGCTCATCGGCCTACTACTGCCTATATATCGATGATATTAAGTCATCTGCATTTTTCCTTCCAATCGAATGCAGCCAATTGTTTATTCTTACTTTGTAGACTGAAAAAGATGTATCAAAATTTTTTAAGGAATCAGGAATATTTCTATATAAAACATGCGAAATATAAAAAGAGTTAGTGGTTGAAAAAGTCTTATTCAGTTTAGGGATTTGAATTCCTGAATTTACAATGTTTCTGGTTAGATAAGTATGAGTTGGAATTTGGAAAATACTTCTAGAATTTTTAAACAAATTGCAAATAACTGCTCTTATAAAAAGTTGTCTCACGTCTAAAACCTTAATTTCTTCAAATAACGCGTCCGACGGATACCGCCGACACCTTCTCATTGCTGCTTTGAGGATTGCTTTTTGAGTTGTTATCAGTGGTTGAATTGTTGATTTATTCGCCCCACCCCAAGCCAATATCCCTCCCTCTAAGATAGATTGAATATAGGCACAGTATATTATTTTAATTTCTTTTGGGTTTAAAACATGGCTAAGTTGGAAGAAAGCGTAAATTAATTTCCGAAGTTTGTTATTAATTAATTTGACATGTTCATTCCAAGACATTCTATTATCCATCAAGACACCTAAATATTTATACGAATTTACCCTTTCAATAGATTCGCATCCACAGTTTACTGACTCTAGGTCTCCACAAACATGTAGTTTGAGGCTAGTAATTCCCGTGTCGGATCGATCTCTCAAGGCGATTGGCATACATTTGGTTTTGGATATGTTAAGTGTTAATAAATTTTGGTCAAACCAAGACTTAATCTTAGATAAATCCCTCATTGCCGAATGAAAAACAGAATCCCAAGTGTCCCCTTCATGAAGAATAGCTGTATCGTCAGCAAAAAGATATAGTTTACCTGTGATTTCTACTTTGGCCAGATTGTTTATATAGATTAAAAACAGTAAAGGACCCAATGTACTGCCCTGAATAACTCCAAAATCAATGTTTCTAGTGCTACTATCGACCCCATTAATTGACGTTACTTGCTTCCTAGATTCCAAGTAACTCCTAAACCAACTGAATGCCAAACCCTTAATCCCTATCAAATTTAATTTTTCAAGCAGTTTCTGCCTATCTATTGTATCAAATGCCTTGGCTAAATCCAAAAATAATATTTGGCAACGCTTATTTTTGTCAAGAGAAGAATTTATATCTTTAGTTATTTTGAAAAGCGCGTCAGAGATATTTTTGGATTTCCTGAATCCAAACTGGTGTTCTGTTATGATTTCATTTATTTCCAGATAAACAGCCAATTGATCTTTAACGACTTTTTCTAAAACCTTTGAAAAAACACTAAGCAAACTTATTGGACGAAAATTGGATTTAATTGTAATGTCGTTGGATTTGTACAGTGGAATAACTTTAGCAACCTTGAGGGCGTCGGGGAACACGCCGGACGCGATGCTGTTATTGATAATATGAAGTAAAGGTCTACATAACGACTGGAAGTGCTGTTATAAAAAGTCGGCCGATATGCCGTCGCAGCCGGGAGCCGAGCCGCCGCGCAGGCCCGAGACGTAATGTAGTAATTGGTCGGCTGTAATGGTGTGAAGAGTAAAGTTAGCGTCTATTGTATAGTCTGCGTCGTTGACGACAGGCGGACCAGACGAGTTGATTCTTGAGGCCAAGTTGCTGCCAACTTGGGAAAAATATTCATTGAACTCGTCGGCCACCTGTCGTCTTAAGTCGGCCTCCTCCTTGTTTTTGTTAAAAGTAAATTGATCCAATGGAAAAATGTCTTTTTTTGTGGTTCTACCTGAGATTTCATTAATAGTATTCCAAAAAACTTTGGGATTATTAGGTGCACTATTCAATTTAGATCTGTAATAATTGTTTTTTGTGTTATTAATAAGAACGTTCAATCTATTTCTGTATGTTACATAAAAACGCCTAAGTTCAAGATTGAAGGGTTGTGCTCTTAATCTTTTACTTAACTTATCTCGAGTTCTGATTGATTTAACTAATCCCTCGGTGATCCACGGCTTTAATTTTTTCAAACGATTATTTTTTTTAGTATGACATTTGCGCGATTTTTCACTAAAATCGTTAAGAAGCGAGAAAAAGTTATTACAGCTTTCATTTACATCAAGAATATCTGTAACGTGTGTCCAATCACAATTGTCAACTAGTTCCCCCATTTGTATTTTGTCAATATATGTTAACGTAGTGCCTTCCGTCAGAGTGCGCATGCGCCTGTGAGGTATTTCAAGAGCAACACAGTAATGGTCTGTAACGTCGGTAGTGATAATAGCTGTCTTCAAATCATCAGTATTTATATGATTGACAAAAATATGATCAAGACATGTTTTACTGTCAGCAGTGACTCTAGTAGGTTCATTTATACCACACATAAAACCTTTTTCAAAAAGTAAATCTAAATAGCGCTCTGTTTTTTTATTAGTAACAAGTAAGTTGGCATTTATGTCACCTATTAATATGTACGTTTTGTCTCTAGTCATCCGGTCGTAGTATTGTCGCAGCGCCTCAGTAAAATTGTCAAGGTCACTGTCATGTGTCCTGTACACTATCAACAGGTCAGATCGCCTGCCGTGATAAGTGAAGTCAAGACTCAGGCCATACACGTCGCCCAGCCCCAGCTCTCTACATTCATTCACATTTACTCCCTCCCTAACATACACAACCACACCATCGTTTCGATTCACACATCTGTTTGTTTTATACATTTTGTACCCATCAAGTTGCACCCCACAATTATCACAGTTTAGCCAAGTTTCCCCCAACATAATTAAATCCCATTCCACTTCCCAACTTTCCAAATAAAGTAAAAAACTTTCAAAATTTTTACTGAAGCTTCTAATGTTGAGGTAAATGCATTTAAAGGAGTCTGTTACATGCGAAAAATAATTATTCACTTGAAAACTGTTTATTGTTTTATTACTTATTTTCCTAAAATTATCCAAAAAATCTGTGTTATCGTTCATGTAAAAAGTTTATAACTAAGCAAAAAAAGAAAAGAAATATAGTGAAGAAAAACAGAAAAATTGGAAACTCCAACAATGTCCTTCCCTGCTTTGTTCCCTGGGAACTGATCTTTACTAGATTGGCGATAAAGAAAGAAGTGATTTATTTTCATCAAACAACATCAGTCATGCACGGGTCCCTACTTAATCTTAAATATTTATAAAACTAACTCAAATCAGAATGAAATATTTACAAACTAACTCTGATCAGAAGTAAAAACCTAAATTCTGTTTATTATCCAAGCAATGCAAAAAAAAATATATATAGCTGGGGATATTAAAACGATCTGATTTATTTACTTAGTAATATTAGTTAAAATCATAGATAAAAAGTGAATTCTTGCAATGCAAGCAAAACTACAATAACTACTTATTTGCCTAGCAAAAACAACAATAAATTTTATTTTGAATTAAAAAAAATCTAATTTGTTTACTTTAGTAATATTAGTTTAGACCATGAATAAGAAGTAAGTTCTTGTAATGCAGGCACAACCTCTACTAACTACTTATTTGCATAGCAATAAATTACAACAAATTTAATTTGGAATAAATAAAACATTTATCTGGCCGAGTGCAAAAAAAGAAAAAAAAAGAAATTGTTTTATAGCCTATGAAACAACACTGAATTACCCATCTTGGTTAGGGAACTAAAATAAATTAATATGCATTCATCAGTTTTTAAAATTTTAAGGACTTTAGGTGAATGCCAAAGCATGCACCTAAACTATTAATTTTGTGTTTCGTAAAAAAAAAGAAAAAGGAAGAGGAAATCCGTTGACAAAAGTTGTGTTTTCAATACAAAAAAATATAATAATAAAATAAAACTACAGTACAATTATTTTTTTTATAGTTCGTTGTTTTGTAAACCACAACTACTATTTTAAAAAGTTTTATTTTACAATAACTAATCTACAGTTGAATGAAAAATAGCTGAACTGATAATAACAACCATGCAACAAAACATTCACCTCGTATTTATTACACTGGTTGCAACGAGCAATAATTTGTTCTTTAGGTTTTAAAACAAACTAAAACTTTTAAAGCTTCTGAACTAAATATTTTGCAGAGAACTGATAGAAAATGCTAAAAAAACTTATGTTCAGATAAAATAGGTAAAAAATAAGTAAGATAATGACCCGATCGACACATAGTGGTAATGTATTCACCGGAAGAAAAAAAATGTATTCATGCTAACCAGACTACAAATGTCCAGAAAAAAAAATAACTTTCTTGATTATAATCAAAATATAATAATTACCTAAATATAGTCTTTTGGTACAACATTAATGTAGTTTGATCCACCGGTGGTTTGATCCTGAGGAATGGAGAGAATGGTACTATCTCAGTGGGCTCCGGTCGTTGGTCGCACCAAGCTCTCCAGGTCGCCCATGTCGTTGACACGCCGCGGCCGAGCGTCCGCCGACACCCTCACCAGCACGCGCCCCTCCTTCACCCAGGCGAAGGCGAGTTGTTTGTCTCTGACCATCTTCTTGGCCATGCTGAGGACTGCCTTGGTGTGAGCTGTGAGATGTTCATTGACGAACACGGGCCCCGGTGTGAAGCCGGAGCTGAGGTGGACGGTGTTAAATTCCCTCTTCTGTCTCGCGGCGGCCAACCATGCTGCGCGGGTCGACCTGCTGATAAATCGGACGACAATATTTGGGTGACGGCCCTTCTGGCTGGGTAGACGATGGGCCAAGGAGATGTCGTTGCGCTGCCATGTCACATTAATACTTTCAGCGACTTTCTTTAGGATTACATAAACATCTTCATTTTTAGTAAGAGGCACACCCACAATCTCAAGATTGCTTAATCTACTATACTGCTCCCCCATGAAAATTTTCCTTCAGATCTGATGAAAAAAAACATCAGACCTGATCAGAAATACCATCAGAACTGATCATTCCTGGTCAGGAATTGGTGCATTTTCTGACCAGACCTGATCAGGAATGTTGTGATTCCTGATCAGGTCTGGTCAGAAAATGCACCATTTCCTGATCAGTTTTGATTTGTATTTCTGATCAGTTCTGATGTGTATTTCTGATCAGATCTGATCAGAAAATGCACCAATTCCTGATCAGTTCTGATGTACATTTCTGATCAGATCTGATCAGAAAATGCACCAATTCCTGATCAGTTCTGATGTATATTTCTGATCAGATCTGATCAGAAAATGCACCAATTCCTGATCATTTCTGATGTATATTTCTGATCAGAACTGATTACAAAATCCACCATTTCCTGATCAGTCCTGATGTGTATTTCTGATCAGATTTGATCAGAAAATGCACCAATTCCTGATTGTAATTCTGATCAGATCTGACAGCATTCCTAATCAGGACTGTTCAGAAAATGTATAATTTTTTAATGTATTAAATAGTTTACAGTTTTTTACAAAACTGCTGATTCTATTTGGATAGGTAATAAAAAATTAACACTTTTCAAAACTGAGAAAAATATTTTGTAATTATATTAGCAAAAGAACAGCAATGTTGAATTACATTTTACAATAAACGACAATATATATCAAATACATTCTGTTAATAGTGCATTATAATTTAAACTATACCATCATAAAGTAAATTATAATGTTTATTGTAAATTACTTTTAAACATAATGTTAAAAAAACTAAGTTGTAAAAGTATAACCTCAACTCAGTTGTAAGTAAAGTTATTAACAGTAGCTCAGTTAAGGTAATGTTTCTGGAACATCCATATAACAATGAATACACACAAAAATGATGAAAAGCAACAAAAAAACTTTAAAATGGGCAAAACTATTTTTTAAATTATATTGAAATATGATATGAACAACACCAAAGGACCTGAAAATGCACCACTTCTAAAAAACCATCAACCAAGCGATGTACATCGTTATTTGGTATTTATAACAAAATATATCAAAAACATTGTAATAAAAATTAAAACATTATATAATAAATTAAAATGTTTCTATAATACATTATTGTATTAAAATTCTCTTTAATTGTGTGCGGTCGATTGCAAGGGCACTTGGCACTGGCAAACTATTTTGATCGCGAGGAAGAGCAAGAGAGAGGAACATACACTGTATTAATGCCCTCTCTCTTCCTTGAAAACTTGCTAGCACTGTGTTAACATTAAAATTTGATATTAAATTAGTTATTATAAAATGTGTTACAGGAGTGCTGATGATGTGTGTGTATGGTTGTAGCTTGGAAGAACAGTAGTAATTCTGAAGATCACTTTTTGATTTGTTTTCAATAATAAAATACTACCATTCAATTATGTTAAAAAAGGCCTGGTTTGCACACATGACTAGTAAAGTTGTGAGTAGCCAGTAAAAACAAAGGATTCTTTGTAGTGAAGAACAGGATCCTTTGTTTGTACTGGCGACTGAAATCAGAACTTGTCACCGTATAAACCAGGTGATGATTCATCATTTCCTAAACCGTAGGTTAGGAAATGATTTGCATAAAACAGTGTCAGCTGACATGTAACTTTTAAACTTAATAGCAGAGAACGAAAGAGAGGGAACGGGTACAGTGTATGTCGTTCGCTCTCGCTGTTGCCCGCACTGTCTTGCGGTTGACCGCCTAAGTTAAAAACAATTGTAAGAATTTTTACATAAGACCTGCGCTTTTTAACCAAAATCCTTACTGTTTTTAACAATAAAAAACTCAAATAAGCTGTTTATTTTTGTTTGTGTATCTCGTAGAGCTTTCTTCCCAAGTTTTTTGTAATTTCTTGTTGATTAATGACCTGAAGGTTATGTTTAGTGGATAACATTTTTGCTGCATCTGAAAAAAGGATGTTGAAGATAATTTTAAAGGGATATTACATGACAAATCAACACAGTCATTTTACTTCACCATCTCAAAATGTTATTAGGATTGGTACCAAATCAGCCATTAGCCATGAAATTAGCTTATCAGCCAATTTCATGTAAAAGATTTCTCATTCAAAAACCAGTTTTACACATAAAATTATAATTCACACGCTTCAATACAATTACAAAACAATTGAGTATAGCCTATTAAATTATTGTTCCTTTGGTCCCCGGGTCATTCCAAGTCAAATCATCCAGAAAATAAAGGATTTGTAACCCACCATCTCAGAATTTGATGAAACTTGATGATTTTGTTCTTTTCACATGCCTATGGAAGAATACCAAATTTTAGCTTCATATCTCAAACGGTTTTTTTCTTGCAGACATTTGAAATTAGTAAAAATCTGTCGTTTCTGTTGTTCACCAGCTCCAAGATAAACTTGCATAGCTTAAGAAAAAAAATTTGTATCTTTGCCATTTTTAATCCAATTGTTATGAAAATTTGCAGTAATATTAAGTAAAGTGTGCTAAATCCAGAAAAAAATAAATCATAATTATCTTTCTATATATAGGTCATTGAAAAAAATATTAAATTTTTTTATATTTTTAGTCCGATTACAGTGTTTTACAAGAAAAATTAATATCTCCTAAAGGCACATTGACAATCAAGTAAACTTTTTTTTAAACTAATCTACATTAAACAGATGCAGCAACAAAACTCATGACTTTTAGCATGCTTTGTAAATTAAAAAACTTTTTAAAAATGTCCAAATAAAAACAAGTTTTTTGAATTTTTTAAATGGAAGAATTTTAAAAATCTAATTTTGGTTTGCACCATTAAATTCAGCTTGAAAAAACAAATATTTTTGTACTTTGAATGTTTGTTCTATGTCTACTGGTTGCTGAGATATTGATTGTTGTTAATACGTTACGTTGTTCAATGTTAACCTTATGGAAAATAAATAAAACTCAATATCTCACTTATTTTTCAACTTATAACAATAAAATTTGGTATATAGCATCATCTATTTGACTTTTCTTTGATGTTGGCTAAAAACATAAACATTTTCCATTCCTATGTCAGCAATCCTGCATACTCATAGAAACGGAGTGTTAGCTTATCGTAGCAAAAAATAAGCAATTTTGCTGCCTTGGGAAAGCAAAAAATAGTTGATTTTCAATGAACCCACACACCAAATTTTATTATGATAAGTTGGAAAACAAGTGAGATATTGAGTTTTATTTACTTTAGTAAAGAAATAATAGTATATTTCACTACTAGTCTCGAAAGTAGCCCGTTTTGGGGCTCGATAGTGTTTTACATGCGAGGCGTCAAGCCTCGCATGTAAAACACTATCGAGCCCCGAAATGGGACTTTTGTGATGAGTTTTGAACAATACATTTCATTATGATGCAAATAAGTAACCAAACTTGTAATAAAAAATCATCCAACATTTCATAATTTAGTCATTTCTCTATAAGCAAACACAATAGGGCTGAACTGTCTATTTTAGTTTAGAGTCAGATGGTTGAACTGTCAAAATTGGAACTTCGTTTGTTTGGGTACGGCAAAATTTTGTTTGGGTACGGAAATGCAAAGTTTGGGTAACGAAAAATCTGCTGATCATTATTTCTTTTGATGTAAGGAAATCGAGGGTTTTCGTAGATCTCAGCTGTACGGTAACGGGCAATTTTCGTATACAGAGTGATGAAAAATGCTTTCTGAGGTCATAAATACGTTAAATCAGTTTAAACTGTTTTTTGCAGTCAAATATACGATACGTAATGCTACAAGGAACTTAAAGTTTCACCTAAATTTATTTTGAATTGCTGTTTTAGTAAGTAGACTTCTTGGCAGGTTACCTGTGTTAGTTAACACTGGGTTTGCAAATTATCGTGGCCTATTTATGTACAATTCACATTTATAGTTTTTCACTCCAGGAAGAAAGCTTGTAGTTACAATACACGCTTGCTTACCTACATTAAATGCAAATTAGTTAAAAATTAGCAAAAATGCCTAAATACCAAGAATATTTGCTACCTAACATTATTTGTCAACCTTGGAACATCATATCGTCCAAGAGAAAAAAAAACTTTGTATCATTATAGCCTACCATAGTTTTTTAAAATTCCTTTCACACCACATGAGAATTTCCGCAGATTGATGAAACATCCAAATGAAAATAATCTTTAGTGTAACATCGATTAAAAAATTACGAGCCAATAAGGAATCTGAAGAATGTTATGGAGTTTTCCGTGCGCTGATCATATAACATCATAAGAAATATAAGACAAAAAGGAATCATAAGACACCCACAGAAAGCAATAGCCTACTAAAAACCTACCTGAATTTTTTCTCCTTAAGTTGTGTTTTGAAGCCAATCCATAGACTGAATCGATTCTCACAATTTCTCCACAAAGCCTAGAAACTTGTAATATTTTCTTGGTGTTAAAAATGTAACAGCAAGCTCCTTCCTAAAAGAAACACAAAAAACAAAAAATTTACAAAATAAACAAACATTAAATTGCAGATAAACAAATGTAAATTGCTTGAAGGCTACTTCAATATTTAAAAAGTTAAGTTGGCTAAGGTACTCATTACCAACGTTTCCAAATAGGCGGGTGCAGTTTTGTCAGCGGTCTAAATTTTATTGGAAATTGGCTATCAATCTGAAACTTTTGTACGTCTGTAACCGAAATTAAGATTATTCGATTTCATCGAGAACAAATCAAGACACTTCAAAACATCAATTATCTATTCTAAATAAACAAAACAATGTAATCAAAAGCATTAAGGTGGAGTCTGATAAGGTCTCACCTGATGGGCCTACCCAATCAGAGTATATTTAAGTTAGGCCTTTGATAAGTGCTAGTGACGGGCAAAAATAAACAGTAGAAGTAAAATAGGTAATTTGCATTAGCAGAACGAAATATAATCAGAGGTTATACAGTTGGTGCGTTTAGTCTTAAGCTTTGGCCTATTCCGTTGCCGAAGCTGTCAAACATTATTTATTTATTCTTAATGATCTGGGGCAATAAATAATGAAAAATTAATCTCAACAAATATTAAATGTGATTAAGTACAAATTACAGTAAATAGGTATAAGTTATAGACAGCTATTAAAAAATGTTAACATGTCAATTTAACTTGAGGTATCAGCTGTAGTGTTCTGAAGATATTCACTCCACTCCAACCGCTTCAGGTGTAGGCCTAAACGGTTCCCATAGCTCAAGATAAAACGCCCAAACTGTATCCAACAAGAAGTTCAAAATTTAGTAATAAGGCTGAGGCATACACGTAGTTAGGGGGTACGAGTTTCATAGCCTATCTGATCTTCTGCCGTTTGTTCCTATAGCAGACGATTCAACATCTGATTTTCTAAGAAACAATATCGAACGATCTACCAATAGTTGAAGTTCGATGTACCGTCTGTTGGACAGAACTCAACATCCGATTCCATTGTATTTTATATCGATTGATTTGTTACTTTACGAAAATATATTTATCGATAATATTTTAGTACAAGATGGCAGATGATGAGAAATAAGGTAGTAAGTTGTGTTTAGTTAGTGAATTATAGTAACGTTTTAATTTAGTTTTTATATTAGGCCTATGTTTAGTATAATTTTAGTTTTACTTTATTTACGTTTGGTATGGTTTGTTGTTTGTGAGAGAATCAAATGATATAGGTAGGCCTAGATATAATTGACAATGGTTTCGGTATTTGTTTGTTATCGAAGTTTCTTCACTAGCCTACTGACGGTTGTTTGTTAAAACAGTACATCAGTTGAGTTAAACACGATAGGTTGATAGTTAATATCGAATAACCAAAATCTGAACTGAGTACCGAAAACAAAACTGATCTTTGCCCATGTTAAATCCTATTGAGAATTTCAGTTATCAAACCTATAAGCATTAAAGGTAAACAATGACAATAAACATAAACCTGGAAGATCAGATATGAAACTCGTACTGAATTATCACATGGGAGTGTTTTGGAAAAGGCTAGGAGAGTTGTTATGATATGCATAATTACCAAACTTGTATCAACTAATCAGAACAACTATAATGGAATGCTGAAAGTTGAGGTTAGGTTATCTTGATTTCACAATACATGACTAAATAAATATCCAAAGTATAAACTTACCAAGAACGATGAAAGCCCGTAGTAGGGTTAACTCATTGTGTCGTAGTTACTTGAAGACCGCAATTAAGTCTAAACTTCCAATTTAAAACCTTAAAAGCCGTTATGACTTTAACTGAAACTGAGGCCAACGGCGTCTCACTCCACACTCAGGCTCGAGTTCAGTCCAGTCCACCGCACCGCACTGGTTAAACGTCGCGGCGTCGCACGTCGTCTGAAGAGAGGTTTTGTCTTGACACAATTCACGCATCATGCTAGTGTTGTTATTTATGGCCCATATTATTTTGTCAGGGTGATTGTATTAATTTGAAATAAATTGCTTATATTGTGTCAGGCATTTTTTTAAATAGTAAACTATTATAAAACATATTAAGTATACCGTAACAAATAACAATTTAACATAATGTAATAATTTTATATAAATAATTCATAACATAATTTATAAATCCGTTAAATTTTTAAAAATTATTTTTATATTTTTGAATTTAAGTTTGGACTAAATAAACGATTACTGTAGAATTTGTGTATTTTTTACACCGAGGATGATAGTTTTTTATAAGCGCACAAGACTTGATAATCAAAACGTATAAAGATCGAAATGAATAAACAACAAAATAAAAAAATATGAATAATAAAACGTTATATTTGTTATTTAATTTGATTTTATATATACTTTTGATTCATATTTTTCACGTGAAAATAACGTTTTTAATTTTACTACATTTTTCACTTTACATTTTTTCATCATTTTCACGTGAAAAATATGTTTCGCTTTTTACTTTTACGTTTTTTTACTTTTTTCAAGTGAAAATAACGTTATTTTTACATTGTGTGCTGACTGGGTTATAAATTAATTATTGAATAAAAATATTCTTAGAAAATTACCTCGTGTATGAAAACATGTATCTTTGAAGCTGTTTTCTTCTAAACCAAACCATTTTCAATTTAATATTTTATCGACATATATATAGGAATATTAAGACATAACTTCAAATATTTATTAGTTCGCATACCTTAATGTGTTGGGATTATGTCAGATCATATGATATCATATTCATGACCAAGCCTGATCCGTCCTGATCATGTTGAAATCAGCCCTAATCAGACTTCATTAGTTGGAATCAGACCTGATTGGGTTCAGGAAGAAATGCATCAGATCTGATTGGGTTCAGGATGAAATGCATCAGACCTGATTGGGTTTAGGATCAGACCTGATTAGGTCTGATTATATCAGATCAGACATGGTCAGATCTGATCGTGTTCAGGAATTAACACATCAGATCTGATTGGATTCAGGATCAAACTTGATCGGACCTGATGAGATCTGATTGTATCTGATCGGTCTTGATCAGATCTGATCAGATTCAGGAATTGACGTAGCAGACCTGATTAGATTCAGGATCAAACTTGATCAGACCTGATTGGATTCAGGATCATACTTAGTCAGACCTGATCAGGCCTGATTATGTCAAATCAGACCTGGTCAGACCTGACTGGTTTATGATCAGATCTGATATATTCCTGTACAGATCTGATCAGACCTGATTTAAAATTTTCATGGGGGCTGAATGTCACAGATTTGGGTTTTTAATTCATTTACAACTGTAGCAGTTGAATTAAGGTTTTCTTCCAGGGATTTACACCTCCCCCTTAACTCCTCATTTTCATTTTTGAGAGAATCAATCGAATCTTGAAAGCTAGTTTTAATCTCGTTAATTTCTCCGCGGATAGCGCTAAAACTAACCTCCATTTTATCAGTGATTTTCTTTTCCACGCTTTCAAGCTTGGACTCGATCATTTCTTGCAGGTCAGTTTTAAGTCCCGAAATTGCTTTTAATACCTGTAGGTTACCTCCCAACTCTTCCGAATCACTGTTGCTGGCAGATGGCGGCGGCCCGTTACACTTCACGCAACGAAAATTAGTTTTTCGTGTCGATTTCTTCGATGAATCAAAACCAGCACAATTTTGATGATAACTGTCATTGCACTTAGCACATTTCAAAACGTCACCCGCACCGGGATTAGTAGCCAAGTTGCACTGAGCGCACGTGGACATGTTGTAGAGCAAAAATAATCACGGAATAAAATTAAAAGTCAATCAATTCAGCTCAACCTACGAATTCAGAAAACAACAACTCAAATATTCTACTTCAATTTACCAAAGATTACTTCTTTACATTAATCCAAACATTTAAACTCCAATAACTGAAAAGAATCAAGTTTAAAATGAATATTCTATTCCATATCCTACACCCAAATATCGTGTTCAAAATATAAATAAATCAACAGTCTTAACTATGAATAAAACAGGGTGAATAAACTACTACCGTGCTTCCACGGGGAATAAAATCCAAACACAAAATCTTAAATATTTGCGATCCCCGCGGGAGCGTGATTTATAAAAAAAAACTACCGGGTATTATTTCTCCGAGATGGCCAGTAACAATAGAAACTCACTTCAAAACAACCGAACGTTATTAAACGTCACGCCACCTTCCGCGGCCTTACTCAAGACAATAATAATGACAAACAAAACAGTAATTCAATGCTGGAATAGATTTAAAAGTTAATAATTTCGCCACTCGCGCGGCTCCTGAGAATGATAAAACAAAATAAACTTCTCTTTAATTGACGTTAAAATAAGATAAATAACAAGTTAAAGAAATACGATCTTTCGAGAATAATAAATAAATTCACAGACTTTATTACAAGACCTAAGATTCTTAATTTTCGTTATTAATCCACTATAAATTCTTTAATACCGTCCCGTGGTTAAATGAATTCAGTATTGCGAATTAATGCGTGTACAAAAGCGACAAATAATAAGCGAAGCTTAGATGGGTGCGAGTGAATCGTACGTAGGCGTCCTACGAACAACAGTGATGTGCGATGACTACTTACTTGGGGCGGGGCGGGGCGGTGCGTTGCGGGAGCTCGATGTGTTGCGGTGCCAATCGCTCGGCCGAGACTGACCAGTCGTCTCCGGGCGGCGAGGTACTCCCAGACGGCGCGTTCTGCGCAAAGAACTATACTACTGGAACGCGCGCTGCCCTTAAGCCGCGTGTTGTAGTGTCCGGGCGCATGCAGCGGTGTGTTTCGATTGCATCCAGGGACGCGCGGGCTGAAGTGGGGCACGAAGTCGGCGCGTCAATCGTGGATATGCTGGTTTGACTTTCCGCCTTTTCGCCCAACTCGAAGTTTGTACCACTTAGCACTGAGATAAAAGGTTGAAATTTTGCATGTGAGGAGTCCTTTAGTTTTGAACGGTAATAGTGTCAATTATATTTCGAAAATAATTTTTTGTCTAATTTAAAAAATGAAAAAAGTCAAAAGTTTTTATTCAACTTTAAAACTTGACACGAAAAATGTAGTCGGCTGCTACTTTTTGTATTTTTTGGTCAGGTAAAATAAAAAACGGTGGATATTGTTGTGGATATTGTTGCTAAGGAATTGAATTTTTTAAATAATATTTTTTGAAAAAAATAGTAGCCGTAGTTTGGTTATTAACTTAGTTTTTGTGAGAGAATTTATCCGTGCTGCGCCAGGATAAAAACAAAGTCAAATCTAAACTGATGTTTACAAAAACAATGTAAACTAAAAAAACACAATTATAGTATCAAATTAAAGGTATGAATCTCACAATTAATATGGTACCAAATATAAATATGTTTTAGAGACAGTTTGCACATTGTAGGAACGTTACAAGTTCATTCCGTGGTTGCAGTAACTACGTAATGTTAGGACAAGCTTCTAGGTTATCGATTGTTACGATGTGTAAACTGCCTCTAAACCATTTATGATTAGTAATTGTAAGATTCAGACCTTTAATTTAATGCCTTCTTTGGAATTTTTTACGTTATTTGTACCCGGGCGGGCGCTAAAAAGGAGCAAGAAGATGGCGCGTCCGCGAATGTAGTTCATTACTCCATACAAGTGATGATGACCTTAGATCACACACGAGGTTTACAGATTTTAAATCAAAAGGCAAAGTAATTAGGGCACATTATGATGTTTTCAAAATCGTTAATATGCATATTTACTCAAGCTAACTGAAAAAAGGCTACCACCAACGATTTAACGTTGAGAATATGTAACAATTTCACAGGCGTTATTTTTAGAAATCACTTAAGCAATGACGAATTCCATGGAAGCCAAATCCGTA
Source organism: Flexamia atlantica (assembly GCA_035578135.1). NCBI lineage: Eukaryota > Metazoa > Arthropoda > Insecta > Hemiptera > Cicadellidae > Flexamia > Flexamia atlantica. The sequence continues at coordinate 88,051,875 of JAQJVK010000001.1, forward strand.
GCTAATTTTTTTTTAATTATATCGCATCACATTGCCAAACAGGAAACGTTTGAAATCACAAACAAATCTAAGTTAAGTTTAAGGCAAACGTTGACAATGTTAATTTTTTTTCCAACTTGTAGATCAAGCATCTGATGCTTGTGAAATAAGCTGTAAAACTTGTCTTAAAATAAAGTACATTTTATATTTAAAAATTGTTTTATCTTACCTAATACATATTTAGACATTTTAGTCCTAATTTTCAAGAAAATGTAAAATTTACCAGTAACAGAATATTTACCAGAAATTTACCAGTAGCAGAATATTATGACTTATAATAAGTCATAATATTCTGCATTAAAATAATCAATATGAAATATAATTGGTTAAAACAATTATCAAACGTTAACAACATATTCATTTTGAAATATGACAATACAGTATTTCAGAGTTTACAAGGCGTTTAAAGTGCTGCAATAGGCTGCAACAGCATTATCGTAATGCCTGAGCCTTGGCGCGGCCTGTGTACCTGCCCCGCCCTGGCGCCTGCAGGCCCCCGACGCAACCGCGGATTCCGGCTCGCTCTGTAGGCCCAGCGCGCGTTCCAGTTTGGTTCTGCGCATGCGCCACGGCCGCCGCCTTCCACGGCGCAGCCTGGCGGGGAGCGTCGGTACTGCTCGGAACAGCTGATCCGTCAATGACGGCTTCTGTCAACGGCTATGTTTACATTTGTGGGTTTGACTATGTGAGTTAGCGGGGACGGTAAGGGGTTCAACCGAAATATAGAACACTAATTTTAAGACTTCTTACATCTTGTTACAGTATCAACAGAAACAGAGTTAAATTGGTGATGATTAATTTTAATTGTGTCTCTTTGTTTATTCCAAAGCATACCAAGGACGGGGGTTTCTTGATTTTCAGAAATATTAGAGTCCGAATGCTCCCACCCTCTGAGTTCAAACTTAGCAGCTTGAAATATAGATGAAGCTTGTTCAATAAAGTTAGTTAGCTTATCCATATCTTCCACACTGGTTACACAATTATCTACATAAAAACTCCCTCGTAATTTATGGATTACTGACAATGAATATTTGTCATTCCCACTAAGAGATAACTGCTCACATGTGTCTAGATGATGCCTGAAAACTGCACCAAGAAGAAAAGGAATGCAAGACACACCGAAGACAACATGTCTGTGTCGAAAAATCCTCATGTTGCCCTCTCTATCCGTCCAAATAAATCTAAGAAAATCTCTGTCATCCTCATTGATTGAGATTTGTAAAAAAGCTTTTTTTACATCTGATATCACTCCTATGCGATCAAAACGAAATTTAAGTAGTACGCTAGGAATTAACTCCATAAGATTCACTCCTTTTTCAAGGCATTGATTGAGCGATACCTGTCCTTTAAAATGAGCTGAGGCATCAAACACTGGTCTAATACGGGTAGTACTGCCTTCCTTAATAACAGGACGATGTGGAAGGTAATGACCAACATCCCATTGTTCAGCTGACACTTCCTCAATAATGTTTTCACTTAACCAATCATTGAATACAGCCTCATAATCATTCTCTAAATTAGCAGATTTAAGTTTACTTACAGTTTTGTAGAGTCTCTTTCTAGCCAAGTGGTTGGTAAGGGCGGATGTTCTCTCACCCAAGGCAATTTTACTTCATACCTTCCGTCCTCCAAAATTGTTACGGTGTCCAGGAAGTGTTGTTCGGCGTCGAGAATCTGTTCACGATGAGATTTCTGCTGCACTGGATCTTCAATCCCCAATACATCCAGTCTCCAGAGGTCTGTAACTGAATGTTCAGTACACAACATATTTAGATTCGCCATAAAACTATTATCACCGTCTCTAACTCGACCCATGACCGTCCATCCTAATAAGGTTTCGACTGCTACGAGACCACAGTTTAACACCTCCCTTCTTCCTGTCAGCAGCTTCCCAGCAACGTCTGCACCCACAAGAATATCAATTGGACCTGATTCAGTGTCAGTCAATAAGATTCCCATTTTGTCTAATTCCTTAACCCACATACCTTTTCCAACGACAGGAATACTCTTACAGATTTTCTCTGTATCTAGGACATCAAAATTACAAGCGTATTTGTCATCATCACTAGCCAATCTAACCTTATAACTTAAGTGAGTTTCAAAATCGGTTTGAGTTCCACCAAACAAGACATGAGACAACTGTTGAGAAGATAAAGGTTTGTATTTCATTAAGTTTGCTAAACGCTTTGTTATATAGGATCTTTGAGATCCTGTATCAACTAACAAACGAGCAGTCCTTTGTTTACCTTCCCCATTTACTTTTACTTTTAAAGTTTGTAAAAGCACCTGGTTCGAAACAGAATTAGATAAGTTCTGTTCTACCGTTTCAGGTTCCAACTTCTTAAGAGAACTGTTTCTTTTTCGGTCAGGACACAGTAAAGTCGAATGACGTCTCTTACATAAATTACATCTTACATTTACCTTACATTTAGCAGCGATGTGACCCTTCCGCAAGCAAATAAAACAGCAGCCTCTATCTTGTAAGATCTTCATCAAGTCTGTAGACGCCAGATTACGTTCTTTGAAACACATATCATTAGAATGTTGGCCCTCACAGAATACGCATGTAGGTTGTTGTTGTCTGATGTTGATGAGATCCGCAGCTGTCGCCATCTGTTCTTTCTGAAAAGAGTCTGATTCCTTAAACTTAAAATTACTATTTTTGGGAAGGTGCACTTGTGACTTCTTACAATCCTTGTTTTGAAAAGAATCCTTTGCTAGTTTTAGTCTCTCCTCACACTCGACCTCCTTCCTTAAAAACTTTAAGAGGCTATCTAGCTGTGTTGTCTGCTTGTTGGTTTGGTCCGAGCTTTCTAAATCAGAAAGCCTCGACCGTTGTCGCTCCCACTCCTTCAAAGTTTCCTCAGGAAGTGCTGATTCAACTAGAGGGAACAACATACATGCATATTTGTCAGATGTAACACCTAGACTCTCTAATGACCTTAACTGAGTCTCTAGTTTGTCATATAAGCTACTCAGCATGACATCTGATTTCCTGTCTAAAACTAGTTTGAGCAATTCCCTAACATAGAGTTATATTAACAACTCGTCTCTACCAAACCTACTTCTTAATTGATTTATAGCTTTGCTGTAGTTAGCGGAGGAGGGAGGAAAACTATCCAACAACTCCCGAGCTGGTGAACATTTGAGAGTGGATTGCTAAAGATACTGGAATTTATCTTCCTCATCCAAACTCTCATCTTCGTGGAATTTTCGAAATTGAGCCCAAAATTTGATCCAGTTTTTAATATTACCATCAAATTTCTCTATTTCTAATTTAGGTAGTCGGTAAACTCTGTTATTAGAGTCAGGTGAGGAAGCCCTAATGCTATTTGCCACAGATCTATCATTATTTTTACGTTTAACAGTTAACAACTCATCTCTTTTATTACAAATAGATAACCACCTTTCTCTATAGCTTTCTGTGACATCATATTCTTTGGCCAACACTTCTTCATCCTCAACTGTAGAAAATAAAAGATCACTCACCTTCTGATCAATTTTAAAAAGCCTTTCAGCTTTATCCTCAGCTATAAGGTAGAATTCGTTCAGCTTACCAATGTCAAGTTCCTCTTGGCTAAACAAAGGTTCTATAGAATTTAATGTTTCAGATAACTTTCTCCTGAGTTGAGTCCTTTCCATTTTCAACCTATTCAAATCTTGATCTGCCATCTTAATTCTCTCTTTTCCGCTACAAGGGATGCCACAATTTTTTGGCTAAACCTAAATTTGAATAAAGTTAAAATTGGACAAAATAAAAAGATATTTTATTTAATACAAATTCTACCTAGAACATCAAAACAAGATAAAATCAAAAGGTAAACAAAAAACCAACTGATTATAAATCATTATTAAATAATTTAAATAATCAGATGTTCATATTACACATATTTCTAGACAATGAGTTTCTCCAAATTTTAGTGTTGTTTATTAAATAAACCATCCAGCTGTAGTTCAAAACTTTGAAGTAATTATAAACATAACCTTTTCTCTTTCCTAAACGATTGAAATTTAAATTTTCCTTTCCAGTTTTACTGTCTATTTATCTATTTTATTTTTGTATTTTTCTGTTATTCTCTCCAGTAATAGTTATTTTTTTCTGTATGGAGGAATTTAGAGACATTTTGGAGTTCGAAGATGAAGACTTTGAAGAGGAAGTTCCAATAACCAGAGGACCAGTGATTTTTCAGACAAGAATTGATCATTTTACAACTTTGAATGAAACCGAATTTTTTATAAGATATAGAATGAGGAAGAGAACGGCAAATTTGATTTTGGAGTCAATAAGAGATGAAATTAAGAGTACAACAAATTTGAATAGGGCAATTACGCCCGAAGTCAAATAATTGCTGTTAGCTCTAAAGTTTTATGTGACAGGCAGGTTTTTGGTAAATGTAGGGGACAATAACGGTATTCATCGGTCAACAGCAAGCAAAATCATCAAACAAGTTTCTGATGCAATTTCAAGAATGCGACCTAAAGTAATTGCCATGCCATCAACTGTAGACGAACAGAACAAGGTGAAAATTGGCCTATTCGAGAGAGCTCGGTTTCCAAATTGTGTGGGTGTCAAAGACTGTACTCCCGTAAAGATACAGTCTCCTGGAGGTGAAAACGCTGAGTATTTTAGAAATCGGAAAGGGTTTTTTCTATAAATGTTCAAGTTGTTTGTGACGGTTCCCTCATATTTGGAAATGTTGTAGCTAGGGGGCCTGGTTCAACCCACGACTCCCACATCTTCATATCATCTAGACTTTAGGAGGAGTTTGAGATTAAGGTTTATGGCAACGGTGTATTGGTAGGGGATAGCGGTTATGGTTGCACCAACTACTTGATAACACCTTTGGAGAATCCAGTTCTCTGAGAAGAGCAGTTGTTCCAAGAGTCGCAGATCCGGACCAGAAACCCTATAGAAAGATGTTTCGGTGTGTGGAAAAAAGATTTCCAGTGCTAGCCTTGGGGATTAGATTGAAATTTGATAGGGTTCAAAGTGTCATTGTTGCTACGGCAATTTTGCACAACATCTGCATACTAGAGGGAGAAGAAACGCCCCCTATTTCTCCGGAGATACTGGCTGCCATTGAGGCCCTACATGAGATGCCAGGAAATGACATCGCAAATCCAGTTAATGACGAGGCCAACTTCCAGACTCGCAACAAACTAATTTCTGAGTACTTCAGAAATTTATAACTGAAGTTATCTCCTATACTACCCAGTGTTTTTAACATAATTTGATCAATTTTTAATTAAATTTTATGTTAATTTAATCGTATATTTCTTATAACATATATACCTTGTGCTGACCATCGTCAAAGTGGAGTGGATGATGACTATAGAATAAAAGTTAGAATCTTGAGAATTATGTTACTGTTACTGTCTCTTTGAAAATATGGCAAACGTACTTTAGGTATTTACCCACACTCAAATTAATTCCAACTCGTTTTGGTTGTGTACACGTCGTGACAGAAAATCAGGGGAAACGGAATAGGAAGTTAGCAGATCGTTATCGTGGTTTTGATTGGCTGACTAAGTGAAGAAGAAGAAAACCATGTTTTTACAACGACATCTAACTAAAGTGCTTCAAACTAACCCGCTCCAATAAGCTTACCACTTGGCTCCATTTAAGTGTCAGACCGGTGATATAACTGGTACCAACTTGTGGCTTGTGGTTCCATAAACTGTACACTACTCTTTACTGAACTGTAACTACTGTACTTTTAAATCTTCCGACGTTTTAGTGTCAGATGGTTTAATCAAAGTTTTAAAATTACACTACAAGCTGCACTGGGCAAAGGTTGAGACCAGAGTGGTCTCATTCAGCCCAGCTTTCTAGACGATATTTTGATTTTATCTTATTTCATCAAGTTGTAGCGAGGTAAATATCGCTGATATCAACTCGTTGCTAATGGTTTCATAGACTGTATTTTATGGTTTATCGAATGGTGGTTTTAAATCTTTCGACGTTTCAATACAAAAGATTTTATTCAAGACTAGCAGTTACCCGTGGCTTTGCTCACGATAAAAACTGTAACTCCCGCTGCCTAAATGAAGATAGGGCCATATACTGAGTTTATGATTAAACAGATGAGTACAAAAACGAATGACGACTTTAAGTTAACTAACTAAACTAAATTTAACTTTTATATATTTAACATAGTACATATCACCTAAAAACTCAACAAAACAACTATAAAACCATTATGAAAGTAACCAAATCATAAATCAGCTGTAAAATCGTATCCATATGTGAAGCTGAACCACCTGCTTGTTAAATGAACATTGAAAACTAAACAAAAGATCATCCATTCCACTTGCGCAGGAAAATTTATAAACTTCAACCCCGCCAAAACCCTTAAAACTTTGAATTAAAAAAACCGTTCTTAGGGGATGCTTACGCCCTTAAGATCGTCCATGCAAAGGTCCAAGGTTCTAAGTCTTGTAGTTTGGGCTGAGCAATGATAGGTAAGTGGTATTGGACAAATATAAAGAAGATGGACTTTCATTAACCAGAAAGATGTTTTCAGGAATCCTCAAAGTCCGCAAGTCTGCTGCGACTGGAGTTATTCTATTGCTGCCCCCCGCAGGAGGTATTTCTATTTGGCCTTCCTGTACTATACATATGAGCAGATTCAGCGCCCCACCGATAAAGGCCTCAAGGGTGCAACTGCTCTGGGAAGGCTTATGCCCAATATCGTTTGAATCTGCTCGCATGCATGGTACACTGTATAGTGGCCCTTAAGCAGGAATATAAAATCTCCGTCGCAGCAGACCTTGCGTACTTAGAAAATCCTAAAGTAGTTTTCTGTTTCATGAAAGTTTATGTACGTATAAAACGTAGAAATTGCCTTGATTTAATGTCAAAAAAATTCTAAGGTTTTTAGAGTCTATCTTGAACATAAAAATACCCCCGTTACGTTACAGCAGACCTCCAGACTACGTGCATGACCTTATTTCATTTCTTCCATAAGAATAAAATGGGGAATGAGTATGCAGGTCTATTTCAACAGTCATTCAAATATTTGGTGGTTTTAAAACAATATCAGGTGAATCTGAACCAAAAAAGCCACATACCAAGTTTTATCAACATATGTTGAGTAATAACCGAGATATAGAATTTTTCTATAGGGACAATGTACTGTGTTTTCAGCTTTAAATATAGTTTGAATAGTGTTTTTTGCTTCTGGGAGCTCCAAAATGAAAAGTTATCATGGTCTCGCGCATAGGTCTTGCCATGAGACCTATGGTAATAATTTCATCAATGAAATTTTCTAAAAGACAAAGGCAAAGTATTTTTTTCTAATGATGTAGATAAAATAAATGGTTTAAATTAGCTCTTTCATTAACAGCTGTTACGGGGAAGAAAGGTCTTATAAGTATATCTAGTCAGTGATTTGTTTTATGTTTTATTCCTGACAGCTGGTTTGATATTCCACTAAATTTCTTGCATTTTACATCTGTTTAGATATAAACATTTCACCAATTTGTATTCTGCCATAAGGATAATATGGGATCTTTGGGATGGCGGAGTCCGAGGGTCAGATCAGGATGAAAACCATTTAGTTTTCCTATTTAATGCCTAAAGAAACAGTGAACCAAATTTCAGCCTTCTGGGTTATTGGGAAGTTGGAGAATTAGTGATGAGTGAGTGAGTGAATGAGTGAGTGAGTGAGGGCTTTGCCTTTTATAGATATAGATTATAAATACCTCTGCATCCGGTGTTGTTAATACCCGCTATATAATTCAGCCGTTTTTGTTAACTTCAACGACATGTAGAGATGTAAATATCGCTGGTACCAACTTGTGGCTTGTGGTTCTATAAACTGTACACTACTCTCTACTGAACGGTACTTTTAAATCTTCCGACTTGTATAATTCGAAATTTTCTTTAATTCGAATATTTTTCTTGGTCCCTAGCATTTTGTATCTAAACAATGCTAAAAAATCGTGGATAAATCGAATTTTATTTGAGTGCATACTCTAGCGTCTATTCCTCTTTTGGATAATTCGAATTTTTTAAGTGCCAAATTAAGGTATCGGTTCATTAATTTCATTCCACGACTGAGAATACAGAATACAAATTCATTGGAAAACACGTTATATTACGACTTTCAACAAAAAATTAACGCCAGACCTAAGGCGTGTCAGGTTACGGTCAAATGACTCATCCATTCCCCCTCCCGCCCTGCCCCAACATCGCTTGTAACTCGATAAACACAGAAAACTAAAACAGTACAGAACGGTGACTGAGTTCGGAAAAGGGTTGCGATCGCCGTGGCAGCGCCACTAGTCTTTTCGCGCTTGATTATGTGTAGAACGGCTCCTGGCAGACGAGCCATGCGCCAGACCTGATGCGCAGTTTTCTGCGTCGACACAAAGGCTACTCAACACTGCGACACTGCGACCCCCTTCCCTCCCCCACCTGCCAAACTAACTTCAGAATTCCTGTGCAGCATGCCGTTGTTATCGGTTGTCCTTCAAACAAAGTGTTTTTTTTCCATTTGTGCAGTGTCTTGTTTTCAAGTGTTTAAAAATTCGTACGTAACATTAAATAAGTGTAGTGATCATGTCGACAAAATCTCGGACCTATAAAATACTCACTTTAGCAGAAAGTCAATAGGCGTGCAATTGTCATTGTTGCACGAAGCCTGTATTGTTGGTAGCCTGTATCAAGTTCAGAAGCTGCAGAACGTACTGTAATTTAAAGGGTAGTGAAGAAATGTTTCTTTGTATTATCGTACGTCGTACGTTGTTTATACTGTAAGGTAGTTATTTCTGTATCATGATTACAGTTTTTGAACCCTTATAATTAGCGTTTGTTGAAGAATTTATTCTTTTAGAGTGCCAATGTAATAAAGAGGTTATTCACAATGTGAAGTTTTAATGTTTTGGCCCCATTCTTTAGAACTTTTTAAATTCGAATTAGTGGATAATTCGAAGTTTTTTACTGGTCCCTTGAGGTTCGAATTATCCAGGTTCCACAACGCTTGTACAAACTTGTTGCCCATAGTTTTATAAATTGTATTCTATGATCTACTGAATGGTGATTTCAAATCTTCCAACGTTTGATTACAGTTGGTTTATTAGTTTAAGGTTTAAAATTGCTCAACGAAAAATATTTTTCCCAAGTTTTTTTAGTTTGAAGAGACAATCTTTCAAATGAAAGTGACATATTATGATTAAATGTTTGAATTATCAACATAATTCTTGGAAAAACCGTTTTTTAAATTATTTATATAACATATGTGAGTTTACCAGAACTTTAAATATAACTAGAACATGTAAATATATTACGACATATATCCTATACTCTTATATGAGCAATGTTATCTTGTATGTATGTATGTATGCTTGCTTGCTTGCACAACGATCTCAAAAACGGCTCCGAGGATTTCCTTCAAAGTCTGGAAATAAGTAATTTATGACTCAAAAACGTCTTTTATGCAGATTACTTGGCCAGAGAAAATCTAATAACGTAATAAATCGAATTTTAAAGTTGTAAAATTTTAACATTGGCCTTATGGGTTGCCGTGATAGCAACGAAAATAAACAAGGAAAGTGTAAACAAATGAAGTAATCATAACAGCTGTTTGGAATCTACAGCCATTAAAGGAAAATACAGCAAGTGGGATGAAGAGACAATAGAGCAATAAAAAAGGTTTCTATTTATCAATTTTATGACATTGAAATATTTTATAGTAACTGGATGAACTGGTAAACATGAAATAACAACGAGCAAGGCTCGGTCCACCAGGTACTATATACCTTAGACTAGGGACAGAGAATTGTATTGTCCCTTGTCTAAGTATATACTACAACATAAATCTATATAACTGTGTCAACTGTACACTTCTCTGTTTCCAGTTTGTATATCACAACTTATAATTATAAGTTAAAAATACAATTTCGTTATGCGAAGGAGTTTAAACTTGTCTTATGTTAATTGATACTAACATCATATATTTAATTCCGTAAGACGATTCTTTGCGTCAAAATTGTGGGCGTCTGGCAAGGCGTAGAAAGATGGAAGAGGGCTAAAATTAGAGATCTCTATTCCGTGATGGCGGGAAAGATAATGAAATTGCTTGAAATTCACCAGAAAACGAGAACTAACGTAAAATATCTGCCATTTAAAAAGCATTGGGATCTAAAAAACGTCCTATTTGTTAACATAAAACATGTGATGGTGATACTTGATTGAAAACCATGATGAGGTAGGCTAGATATTAATATAAGGTAGATACAGTTTCTTATGACGGCATTTTGTACTACAATAAATAAAGATTGTTTGAATTTTCCCTCATTAGGGGCTTTTAGCCCCTTAAAGCCACTAGCAATAATTTAATTACAATTAAAAGTATTACGTAATACAAAATTGATGTTTAAAATTGTTTACTTAGACAACTATAGTTTATTAATTTCATTAAGGTTTAGGAGTGTTTTGTTCCGAGATGAATTTTGTTCAAAATGAACTCCACTTCATCAAGCCAACGTTATTATTTACTATCCATGGCTTCACCCCACTTGGGTTTCCGCCGTTACAGGAATTTCACCCTCGCTCATTGTACTTTAACTACCTGGACTGTTGTCTGTTATACGTAATGCACTGAAAATTCCAAAAGAACCCCTTTGTAAGTATGAGACACGTGGCGGCGATAGCTCGGTTATTGAACTAGAACTAGATAGGACCGACTGTTAGAACATCGCCAGTTTAAATAAAATAATTATGCGTTCTGTAAGTCAAGTTAATGTGGAAATGGTTTATCACTAAATTTAAAACTTAAGTACGAAAAAACCAAAAGTAGACTGAATGTAATTAGTAGTAACAATTAAACTTATTCATATCGAAAAGTGATTAACACTATAACACTTCAATCTAAAAGATTTGAGGACAATTTCAGACCAGTGTGGCCAAAAGATTCAACCCGCTTTTTGACTGTTTAAAATTAAATTATTAGCTTATATTTTCATAAACTGTGTATACCTTGGTCTGCAGAAGATGTTTTTTGCTAAACCCTCCGGCATATAAATAAGTTTAAATCCAATATTAAAGTTACTTTACAGTCAATATTGTACATACACCAGTTTTCTGTCGGCCTGGAATACCACTTTCAACGAGATTATGACATGTAAATATCGCTGGTACCAGCTTGTGAATTGTGGTTTCATGAACTATATACAATTCTCTACTGAACGGAGCTTTAAAATCTTCCGACGTTTGAATTACGAATGGTTTAATTGAATAATTTAATTTACTGTCCAAGCTGTGTTGTACAAATGTTGAGACCAGCGTGGTCTCAACAGCTCTTGAGATGATTTCATTTTATCTTATTTCAACAAGTTGTAGAGATTTAAATATCACTGGTATCAACTTGTTGCTTGTGGTTCCGTTAAATGTATACTTCTCTCTACTGAATGGTACTTTTAAATCTTCCGACGTTTAAATTACAGATGGTTTAATTAATTGAAGATTTAAATTCACACTACATGCTGTACTGGGCAAAGGTTGAGACCAGCGTGGCCTCATTAAGCCCAGCTTTCGAGATAACAGTTTGGTTTTTGCGGATTTCCCCTATAGGGAAGAAGCTATTACCGTAGGACTCATGGTATGACCATAGATAAAAAATACTCCTGGGGTATTTTTTATCTATGGTATGACCTAAGCCCGAGACCATGATAACTTTTCGTTTTAGGGCCACCAGAAGCAAAAAAAACACCATTCGTTCGAATTTTTATCTATCTATCTATCTATCTATATGTATGTGTATATATCTATATTACTAATTCTGTAAGCGATATTTTTAAATCAAAATTGTGAGAGTTTGACAGCTCGCAGGATGATGGGAGATGGCTCAAATAAAAGGTCTCGGTCCCAGGGGGTCGGGAAAAATATCAAATTATGTCCAAATATACCAGAAAATGAGAAATAACGAAAAATATTTTCCATTTAAAATGCATTGGGATTGAAAAACGTCTGCTTTGTTTACATTTAACATGTGGTGCTAATGCTTGATTCAAAGCCATATGGTAGATGTTGATATGTGGGATTCTTTTCAAAATGCAGCTAACTAGGCACGTTCAATGTACTATAACAAAAAATATTTTTAATTTAAGATTTTCTAATTTTTTAATAATTAAGGGTTTGAGTTTTTTCATAATTTAAAATCATACAAAGTTAAGTACGTTTGTTTAGTTTATGTTATAACGATGCAGATTTAATAAAAAAAAATCTACACATATATATATATATAATTACGTAAGGGAAATTTTTGCGCCGAAATTGAGGGCGTTTGGAAGGTCGCAGGATGATGTGAGGGGGGATACTCGGGGAAAATACAGAAATTGCTTTAAGCTTACTATAAAATGAGAAATAACGTAAAATAGCTGTCGTTTAAAACCATTGGGATGCAAAAAGGTCTGCTTTGTTTACTTAAAACCAAATGCTAGATATAATCATAATTTTGTGGATCCAAAAGCCTATTTTGTAAGAAGGTATTTTGTACTATAGTAAAGAAGAATTATGCTTAGGGGCTATTTTCCCCTACAAGCCTCTAGTATATATATATATATATATATATACATATCTTCTATATACAGTATTTGTCAAATACCACTCACCTATCATCGCACAGCCCAAACTACTATACGACCTAGTACCTTGAAATTTTGCGTGGACGTTCCTTTTGGAGCGTAGGCATCCGCTAAGAAAGGATTTTACAAGATTCGTAGTATAAAGGGGTTTTTGGCGAGGTTGAGGTTTTCAAATTTTCCCATATAAAAGTGTTATGGACGATCCTTTGCTTACATTTTCAACGTTCATTCAATCAAGCAGCTGGGAGTTAGCTTCACAAATGTACGAAATACGCTGTTACAGCTGATTATAATTTGCTTTCTTTCATCACGGTTTTATGATTTGGTTTGTTGATTTATTTTACGGGACATAATTATGTACTATATAAAAGTTACATTTAGTTCAATTTTAAAACCTAATCCGTTTAATCATAAATTCAGTATATGGCACCATCTTTATTTCGGCAGCGGGAGTTGTAATTATGCCTGATACGATGATTTGGCGTTTATACTAATTCGACCTCTATAGTTTAAAGCCGAAGAGCGTGCTGCCTTTTGTGATTGAGTCTTGAAACTAAATCCCGGGAAGACTGAAAGAGAGGGATACAGTGGTTTATTTAGTCACCGACAGACTGTGCTGTTATAATCTAATTATTTGATCTATATAGAAAAATTATAAAAACCTCCAAGTTTTAAGGGTCTGTTAGCGGACTCAAAGTTTTGAAACAATCCCAAATAAGTGTAATGGATGATCTTTTGTTTACTTTTCCAATTTCATTCAGTCAAGTAGAGGGTAATTAGCTTCTCATAAGGATACGTTGTTTCAGCCTATTTATAATTTGATTCCCATCATCATGTTTTTATGGTTGTTTGTCAATTTATTTAGGTCATACTCACTATACAAAAGTTACATTTAGTTAGTGTTTACATTTAATCCATCATCGTTTCTGTACCTTATCTGTTTAATCATAAAATGTGGCGCAATCTTTATTTAGGCAGCGGGGGTTATAGTTTTTCCCTTAGGGCGTCCTTAACCCAGATAGCAAAAGAAAATTGATCCAATCTTGAATTTAAGTTGTTGTGCAAGTCTTGAAAACTTGATTCAGAACTGCCAGGCAAGCCTTCGAACCTTATTCAAGCTTGAAGCAATTGTTGAAGTATCTGTTGCTCCTAAATTACATCGGGCTTGAAACGCAATTGTTATTCAATCCTTCTCAACGAGTTTATCAATTCTTCTTCAAACCTTTGACAATTTTCATTCAAGTCTTGCAAGCTTAAATCAATTTTTATTCAAGTGCACAGCTTCTCATGCAAGCCTTTCAAGCATTGATTCATGTACACAAAGCAAGTCTTGTGATATTTTAAAAACTGATTCAATATTGATTCAAGTAAAAACCAATTTTGAATAAATTGAACAAGCCTTACTAGGCTTGAATTTTAACTTGCCAAAACAAACCTGGTTGCATGAAAATTTATTCAATTTATTAAAATATCCAGTATGTAAAATGTTTATTGAAGTACCATGTTAAGTACAACAATTGTTTACATCATGTAGGATAAGTGTTCAGTATTCTCCTAAGAAGAATAGGACCGTTACCTGGACTAAAAATGCCATTTGCTTGTAAACACCACCTTCGATGATATTAATCAACTTAAAATAAGTAAAATAACAATAAACCGTTCATGGCGAGTGCACTAAAAAAAGAAGCAAACTCCCGTCCAGGGACATTAATTTTAAATATTCAATTACTTTAAACAAGGCCATCTCTAGTATCAAGGCCGCGGCGGTTTCAAACAAACAAAATATAGTGTCATAAATAAGTACTAGATAACACGTAGCTCGAAATCGAGCAAAAATCAAGTGGTAAAATAATGAAGAATAATAAGCCTACTTATATACTTTTAAAGTTTAATCAAAGGGCTAACTTAATTAACAAAATTATGGCTCAACTACTAAAACAATTAAATTTGATCTACCGCAGGAGTTTCTGGTAAACGTAAACGATTTTTTAGGGAACACCTTCATTTCCCCATGTCCTCTTTTTTCTGAAATGTATATTTTAACACCGGCAAAAGATCACGCTCTGCTTACAGCAACATGTAGCTGACCGAGGGCAAACACTGGCGCCATAAGCAATGACTTACTTTATTTAGGAATTGCCGCTGCATCTTATTGATAATTATCGCCAAAACAGATATTGTAGGGAACGGCTGTCTTTATAGGCAACATTTCCTTTGTGGCAAAAACGCGTAAATGATGCACTACTCTACCAGCCTTTTCATTCTTGAAATGCAACCCACCGAAATGAAAACATGTTTAATAGTTCATTGGTCTGGGGTTGGAAGGAGCATCAAATGTTACATCGAGAGGGCGATGCCAGCGGTTCTTTCCTACTCCTCCGACCGCTCAACGTTCGTCTTCTTATCGGTGGCATTATAAATGCACCAACTTAAACACACATTAAAACACTTAACTTAATGCACCACTTTAAAACACTAAACTACATTGTAAAAACGGTAACTGCAATGTTTAACAGCTTTAAAAACTTCATAACATAACCTAAATTACATAATAAATCTTTTAAAAAAGAAAACTGTTGAAAACAAAGCCAAGCCAGCTGTAAAAATAAAAACTGCTCTTTTCGAAAAATTAATTGTAATTCATTGCTGCTATCTGTGGTTTACCTGTAGAACTATTTCAGAGCTTGGCCATATGTTCAGTTTGTAAACAAAGTAAAGTGAGCTTGATCAAATGTCGATGAATAGCGCCACTGTTCCGAAACTTCAGCCCTTTACTGTACTTAAGTGACGCCCTTTTTTAAAATTCTGAGACTTGTTGACAGATCTACATAAAACTCCCTTTAATTTGATACCTCAAACGTTAATATCGGTCCAGCCGTTATTACGGTTGGACTGTGAAAAGAAAACCGCTTGCGTATTAATATATAGATGTTTAAACAAATCAGCTGAACTCTTAGGTGGGAAGTTGCCACCTACTAGCACCGCGACCTTGTTATTAGAGATGGCTACGCTTAAAGTCATTGTATGGCAAACTGTCTACCTAATGTCATGTATTAGACCATTCAGAGCATTAACTTTTAAGCGATTAACAAGGAGTATAGTAGGCAATGTAATATCATAAATAAAATAAATTAGGCTAAATCGATAGATTAGATAGATATACAGGGTGTTCAAAAAATGTGCTGGGGCAACAATTTACGTAGTGATTCCTTATTGGGTCAAAATAAGCAAAAAGGTTCATATAAACATAGACCCTAAAGTGCTTCGTTTTCCGTCTGTGTGTCTGTTTATGATTTTTACATATTTAATCATATCTCACAAACAACTTAACGTATAAACTCCAAACTTGGTTTATGGATAACCACTATTAAGAACAATTTTTGTAAGAAGTATCAAATTTCTACTTTGTACCATTTCCAAATGGCGCCTGTTTTTTGTTTTCAAAGCTAAATATCTTAAAACCCGTAAATTTATGTGTGTGTGTGTGTGTGTGTGTCTGTCAGTACGATAGCGGCCGTAAATATGGTCCGATCTGAATGAAATTTGGTACAGATATGCAAAGTGGTAATCAATTGGTCGAGTTCGTAAACCAGCCCGATCGGACCACCGGGAGGGGGGTAAGGGGAGGTAAACCCCTCAAAAAATGGGTTTTTTGATTTTTTATATAGAAAAATAAAAATAATAACATTTTGGTTTACACCATTGAATTCAGCTCGAAAAAAAACAAACAATTTGGTATCTTGAATCATTGCTCTATGTCCATTGGTTACCGAGATAGAAAGTGGTAAACACAGGACGTTGTCCCAATGTTAACCTTATGGGAAATCAGTAAAATTCTATATCTCAGTTATTTCTCAACAAATCTTAATAAAACTTGGTAAATGGCTTCTTCTAGTTCAGATCTACTAAATATTGAATTAAAACCACCCAGTTTTAATATATCTGTAGCAGCAAACCTGCATACTCCATTCCCCATGTTATTTTTATGGAGCTTACAAAAACATGTCAAATCTCGCTATTTTGGATTGAAATATTTATGTTGTTTTGCATTTGAAATTCGCTGAGTATGCAGGTCTGCTGCAACGGGTTTTTTTCTTTTTAGCGAATTTCCCCTATAGGGAAGAAGCTATTACCGTAGGTCTCATGGTGAGACCCTACCATGATGGCCCGGGACCATCATAACTTTTTGTTTTGGGCCCCCAGATACCAAAAACACCATTCGTTCAAATTTCTATATATAGAAACGACCATACCATTCGTTCAAATTTCTAAATATGTTCCTGAAAGCACGATAGCGCTCGCAAAAATGGTCCAATCGGAATGAAATTCGGCATAGGCGTGTAAAGTAGTAATTATTCGGATGAGTTCGAAAACCAGCCCGATCGGAACATCAGAGGAGGAAACTTATTTCTCAACATATTTAAATAAAACTTGGTTTAGGGCTTCATCTAGGTGAGATTTGATGTACTGTAGTCTAAAACCCCCGAAGTTTCCATTTTTGTGGTAGCAAACCTGCATACTCATTCCCCATGTTATCCTTATGGGAAGTAAAATAAATGCTATATCTTCCTTATTTTTTGACATATCTTGGTAAAACTTGGTATATGACTTCTTCTAGTTCAGGTCTACTAAATATTGAATTAAAACCACCCAGTTTTAAAATACCTGTTGCAGCAAACCTGCATGGAGATTACAATACCCCCGTTGCAGCAGACCTGCATACACAGCGAATTTCAAATGCAAAATAACATATTTTAATCCAACATAGCGAGATTTGACAATGTTTGGTAAGCTCCATAAGAATAACATGGGGAATGAGTATGCAGGTTTGCTGCTACAGGTATGTTTAAACTGGTTGGTTTTAATTCAGTATTTAGTAGATCTGAACTAGAAGAAGCCATTTACCAAGTTTTATCAAGATATGTTGAGAAATAAACGAGATATAGAATTTTACTTATTTCCCATAAGGTTAACATTGAGACAACGTACTGTGTTTACCACTTTCAATATCTCGGTAACCAATAGACATAGAGCAGTGATTCAAAATACTAAATTGTTTGTTTATTTGAGCTGAATTCAATGGTGCCAACAAAAATTTGAAAATTTGTTTCCTATGTGAAAAACTCAAAAGACCTATTTTTGGGGGGTTTATTCCCCCTTACACCCCTTTCCGGTGGTCCGTTCGGGCTGGTTCACGAACTCGTCCAAGTGATTACCACTTTACACGTCTGTACCAAATTTCATTAAGATCGGACCATATTTACGGCCGCTATCGTGTTAACAGACACACACATATATATATACATATATAAATTTTAAGGAATGGTGTTTTTTGCTTCTGGGGACCCCAAAATGAAAAGTTAACATGGTCTCGGGCTTAGGTCTTACCATGAGTACTACCGTAATAGCTTATTCCTTTAAGGAAATTCGCTAAAAACATATCAAATCTTACTATATTGGATTGAAATATGTTCTTTTCCATTTGAAATTCGCTGAGTATGCAGGTTTGCTGCAACGGGGGTATTATCTACCCTCAACGAGTTTTAGCGAGTTAAATTTCGATTGTAGGCCTATCAACTCGTTGCTAATGGTTTCATAGACTGTATTTTAGGGTCAATCGAATTTTAGTTTAAAATCTTCCGACGTTTCATTGCGGGAGATTTCATTCAAGATTATAAATAGCTCTGCAACCGGTGTTGTTAATACCCGCTATATAATTCGGCCGTTTTTGTTAACTTCGTCGAGATGTAGAGATGTAAATATCGCCGGTACCAACTTGTGGCTTGTGGTTCCATAAACTGTGCACTACTCTCTACTGAACTGTACTTTTAAATTTTCCGACGTTTTAGTTTCATATGGTTTAATCAAAGTTTTAAAATTACTCTACATGCTGCGCTGGGCAAAGGTTGAGACCAGCGTGGCCTCATTCAGCCCAGCTTTCGAGATGGTATTTTGATTTTATCTTATTTCAGCAAGTTGTAGCGAGTTAAATATCGCTGGTATCAACTCGTTGCTAATGTTTTCATAGACTGTATTTTATGGTGTTTATATAAAAATATTTCATTCAAGATTATAAATAGCCCTGCATCCGGTGTTGTTAATACCCGCTATTATGATTTAGCCGTTTTTGTTAACTTCGACGAGATGTAGAGAAGTAAATATCGCTGGTACGAACTTGTGGCTTGTGGTTCCATAAGCTGTACACTACTCTCTACTGAACTGTACTTTTAAATTTTCCAACATTTTAGTTTCAGATGGTATAATTAAAGATTTAAAGTTGCACTACAAGCTGTACTAGACAAAGGTTGAGACCAGCATGGCCTCATTCAGCCAGCTTTCTAGACGACATTTTGATTTTAACCTATTAAAACAAGTTGTAGCGATTCAAATATCACTGGTATCAACTTGTTGCTAAATACTTTCTTAAACTGTATTCTATGATCTACTGAATTATGGTTTCAAATCTTTCGACATTTGATTACAGAAGCTTTAGTTTAAGATTTGGAATTACTCTAAAAAATATTTCCCCAAGTTTTTTAGTGTAAAGAGATATTATTCTTTCGAATAAAAGTGACATATAATAAATAAATGCTTAAAATAACATCGCGAATTTTCTATTAAGAAATTAAAATATGTGAGTTCTTTAGAAGTTTAAGCATCATTAAACCCATAATTACACTGTTTGAATTGTGTTATTTTGTCTTTTGTAGTGTATAAAATAAAACTCTGACTATATTATTAAGACGCCGACGTTATAACAATACAATACAGCATAATACGAGACATATTTAGGCCAATTTATTTACCTTAGTATGCCTGAAGGTCTTGTGAAGTTGTTTTAAACTCGATGAACATTTGGATGTACATTTAAACTCCCATGTACGCTTTGGAAGTCGCCGCCAGCCCTTCAGTTCATTCACACTGTATCGCTCCCGCCATCGCCGACTATCAATGAAAGTGTCAGTGATAGGCCTAAACCAAACAATCCCGCCCCCCCCCCGCCGTTCGCGCCGTCGCCGTCACACCGCGACCGCGTTCGCGCTGGAAATATATAAATCGTAAATCAGTGTGTGTGTTACCGAAAACTGTAAATAGTGTATATAATATTTAGTGATGTAATTAAGAAAGTGATAAAGACTCCATGAAGATGCCGCACTTGCGGCGAAATGTACATCGAGTTTAAAACAACATCACAAGACCTTCAGGCAAACTAAGGTAAATAAATTGTTATAAATACAAGTCTTGTCACTGGGTTGATACATATTTAGGCTTTTTTAAAACATAGCATGTTAGGAAGCTTGAAATTTCGAGCTTAAGAACTTTCCTAGGAGCTGGCCTTTCCCAACGTAATCATAAATCTTTATCTATATACTAGCAGAACCCGTGGCTTCGCTCACGATAAAAATTATCGTCTAACCTTGATATGAAGAATCTAGAGGACTGAATAGAAAATAATTATATCAAGGAATATGTCATGTAGAGATATGTTTGTTTTATGGCGGAATGTAGGATAAAATGTAGATACCACAGTAGGATGTAGGATACCACAGTAGATAGTGAAGGTTTTCTTTTCACCGTTATAACTCGAAAACGGCCGGACCGATTTTAACACCAAATGTGTCGATTTTATGGTACTTCCTTGTAGATTTACCATTACGTCCCTGGATTGCCTAGTAGGGCATCAATTAAGTACAGTAAGGGGCTGAATGTTCGAAACAGTTATGGTGCTATCCGTGGGCAGTATTTCAAACTCGATTCACTTAGTTTTTAACTTGAAATATAGACGGGTAGGAATAATTTAAGATCAACCACTGATTGCAGCGTTTATTTTTCCGTGAAAAGCCGGGACACCGTCGAATTAGATGAAAAAGGAATTTGCCAAATTATTGTAACTGGCATGATTGTAATTAAAACATGAAGGACGGCCTAAGGAAATAACTATAGCTCCCGCTGCCTAAAAAGATGGTACCACATAATGAGCTTATGATTGAACGTATAAGGTACGAACCTAAACCAAATGTAACTTTTATATAGTACGAATAACCTAACAAAATCATCAAAACAACCATAAAACCATGATAAAAGGAATCAAATTATAAATCAGCTGTAACAACGTATCCGTTTGTGAAGCTAATATGCTTGATTGAAAAAAATTGGAAATTTAAACAAAAAATCATCCATAACATTAACATGGGGCATTTTCAAAGCTTCAGCTCCACGAAAAACCTCTAAAAACCTCGAATTTAAAAAATCCGTTCTTGGTGGATGCCAACACTCTGTAAGGAACGTCCATGCAAATTTTCAAGGTTCTAGGTTAAGTAGTTTTGGCTGTACATAGGATTGGTCAGGGGTATTTGACAAAAATACAGTAGAAAAGATAGTACAAATATAACTTACAATCAGGGATTTGTATAATTTATAAATGTTTACATAAGTAGATCAAAGAATCATATCATTTCAGCACATTCTATTTGTGACGGAAAAACCACTGTTCTTTTCTCTTTCCATCTTACCGGGATTTAGTCTCAGCCACAAAAGGCAGTATGCTCTTCACGTTTAAAACTGCGTAACTCCCGCTACCGAAATATAGATGGTGCCACTTAACTAATTAATGGTGGATTTTATCTAAACCAAATGTAACTTTTATATAGTACATAATTATGTCCTTGAAACAAATCAACAAAAATCAATGAAGCCATGATCAACGAAATCAATTTATTATCATCTGTATCAACGTATTTATACATTTCCGAAGCTAACTACCAGCTGATTGTTTTATGAACATTAAAAATGTAAACAAAAATCGTCCAACATACTTTTAAATGGGAAATTTGAAAACTTCGGCCTCGCCAAAAACCCCTTTATACTGCGAATTTTGTAAAATCCGTTCTTAGCGGATGTCTACGCCCTAAGAGGAACATCCATGCAAAGTTTCAAGGTTCTAGGTCAAGTAGTCTGGGCTGTACGATGTTTCCACTGAGTGGTATTTGACAAATATATAGTAGAAGATTTAATACGCTAGGCATATTTTTGTGATAATTGTTTTGGAGCGGTGGTGCTACCGATCACCATGTCCAAGGTGTCGTTAGAAAGGTCTAGCATGTAGTTTTGCCATCAATTAAAAAAATTTTGAAAAGTCACCGTGGTCATGGGAAAAAATGGGGTCAAAGTCGCGGTTTTCCCCATAAGAATAACATGGGCTTGATTAATGTTTACTTTCTCAGATGATTTGAATTAATCAGAAAACCCTTATGTTAGTATATCAAACCGAACGAAATTAAACCAAGAACACAAAATGACATATGTACTATATAAAATACAAAAGTTTAAAATGATGTGGCCGAGTGGAAGGATGCTTAAGGAAGCCGAGGGATCAGTTGCTAAGGGTGGGCGAAAGGGCTAAGGCTGGAGGTGGGCGATCAGGTGGGCGATGGAACAGTTGTTGGGGGTATGCTGGAGGTGGCAGTCATAGAGGTGACCGAGGGGGTAAGTGCTGGATGTGCACAAGTGAACAGTTGCTGAAGAGAGCCGAAGAGACAGTTTTTAAAGTTGACCAGAGAAAGGGGGGGATGGTAGGTGCTGAATGTAGTTGAGGGGTCGTGGCCCAGGGGGTGGTTGCTAAAGGTGGCTGAGGGGGCAGTTTATAAATTTGACCGGGGAAGAGGGGTGGGGGTGTGCTGATGGTATATGAGGAGGCCGTGACCGAGTGGGTGGTTGCTGGAGGTGTACGATGTGGCGAATGATGGAGGCGGACGAGACATAATTGTTTTGGAGCGGTGGTGCTACCGATCACCATGTCCAAGGTGTCGTTAGAAAGGTCTTAGCATGTAGTTTTGCCATCAATTAAAAAAATTTGAAAAGTCACCGTGGACATGGGAAAATATGGGGTCAAAGTCGCGATTTTCCCCATAGACATAATATGCAGTTACAAACCAACGATCGAGAAATCAGCTGTTTATTTAAGGAAGTGGTTAAACAAATAAAATCTGACTCTGAAAAATGGTTATTGATCGTACAGCTGGCAACAAAACACCAGTTTTTATTTGTACAAAATCAAAACATAACCAAGGGTTGCTTGAAATACAACACCACGTACGTACGTACGTACGTACGTACGTACGTACGTTTTCCAAATGAGTATTATATGGGTCATATTCATATAAATAAAGATTGTTGTTCGCTAAATTCAACAATTTTGGAGAAAATACCAGGCCAATATAAAACTTATTATAGTTTTGACAAGGTACTCACAGAAGACGGAGGCGACGATATCAACTACCCGACGGAATTCTTGAATAGTTTATCAATTAGCGGACTTCCGGCTAATGAACTCAAGTTGAAGGAGAACGCCGTGGTTATGTATATTCGTAATCTTGATACAGCAAAATGTCTAATTAACGGAACAAGGATGAGAGTCAAGAGATTGCATCGTAATTCAATTGACTGTGAAGTATTGACTGGAGCTCAAACAAATAAAAGAATTCTTATACCACGAATACATATGCGCTCATCCGATACCCTGTTACCGTTTAGTCTCCAGCGCACACAGTTCCCGATTATTGTAGCATTTGCTATGACCATAAACAAATCACAGGGCCAATCTTTGGGTAAGGTTGGAGTAGTTCTCCCAGAACCGGTGTTTGGTCACGGCCAATTGTATGTCGCAGTAAGTAGAGCCCGATCATTTGATGGACTTAAAGTCTACATAAAAGATGGAGAACACCAAGGCCGACTTCGTCGAGACAACCGTGTTTACACTCGCAATATTGTTTATAGAGAAATGTTATAAGGTTTATTAATAAAATAATTTTTTATCATTAGTAAATTAAGTTGATTTTTTAAAATAGCAACACTTAAGATTAACTACCTACACGCATTGGTGGACAGATTTTCTCCTTGACAGCGCACGATTTCGTGCGCCAGGTACACTAGTATTACTAATTCTGTAAGCGATATTTTTAAATCAAAATTGTGAGAGTTTGACAGCTCGCAGGATGATGGCTCAAATAAAAGGACTCGGTCCCAGGGGGTCGGGAAAAATATCAAATTATGTCCAAATATACCAGAAAATGAGAAATAACGAAAAATATCTTCCATTTAAAATGCATTGGGATTGAAAAACGTCTGCTTTGTTTACATTTAACATGTGGTGCTAATGCTTGATTCAAAGCCATATGGTAGATATTGATATGTGGGATTCTTTTCAAAATGCAGCTCAATCACGCACGCAATGACGCATGATGTAGCACGCGTCACGCGCATCATGTAGCACGTTCAATGTACTATAACAAAAAATATTTTTAATTTAAGATTTTCTAATTTTTTAATAATTAAGGGTTTGAGTTTTTTCATCATTTAAAATCATACAAAGTTAAGTACGTTTGTTTAGTTTATGTTATAATGATGCAGATTTAATAAAAAAAATATCTACACACACACACACACACACACACACACACACACACACATATATATATATATAAATATATATATATATATATATATATATATATATATATATAATTACGTAAGGGAAATTTTTGCGCCGAAATTGAGGGCGTTTGGAAGGTCGCAGGATGATGTGAGGGGAAATATGTGAGGGGGGATACTCGGGGAAAATACAGAAATTGCTTTAAGCTTACTATAAAATGAGAAATAACGTAAAATAGCTGTCATTTAAAAACCATTGGGATGCAAAAAGGTCTGCTTTGTTTACTTAAAACCAAATGCTAGATATAATCATAATTTTGTGGATCCAAAAGCCTATTTTGTAAGAAGGTATTTTGTACTATAGTAAAGAAGAATTATGCTTAGGGGCTATTAGCCCCTACAAGCCTCTAGTATTTTATAGTCTTGTAAGATGCATATCAGATAACAAAAGATCGACAACTAAACATATTTGAACGATAAGTGGTAAATAAAATAGTGCTACACCAATGTAAAAAGATTAATTTATTGTAAACTAAGAACGTAATGTGAAATAACAACATATGCGTGAAAAATCATGCTGAATGCTATATAGGAATACGGTAACTATAATAGTGTCTTCCGTAGGGATTGTTATCTCCGTGACCGCAGTTGGGGTTTCCGCCCTTCGGGTAATTTTCCATCGATCATTGTCCTTTCCTACTTGTTCTGTGTTGACCCTCGCGCAGAGGAGCATTCCAAAAGCGGGCCATATAAACACATAAATCTAACACTCCTGGGAGTCACAGCTCGGATATAACGTCCTAGAGATTAGTTTTTTAAAAATTATTTTTGAACTACTGCAATAATCTTAAAAATTATGCATTTAGTAATTACGGCTATTGTCTTTAAGCTAAAATGTGAAAGGAAACCTAAATCAAAACTCCTTATTCCCTCATAAAACATACATTTCAAAGACAGTAAACTATTCTTATTCTGCGTTCACCCTTTTTATTTAAGAATATACGAGATTTTATTTTGCTCAAACATAATATGTCATTACATTAACATTCATTAAAATAATCATTACTTCTTCAGTTTTGTACAAAAACAAATATTTGATAATTCTTCATAATTTAACCAGTCCGGCACAGACTGTTCGGATTTTCTCCGGATTCCTACCCAGATAGCAGAAAAAGTTTTCAAAACATTCAACAAAAAGTATCAGGGCAAACCAAAATGCTTGCAACAAATATTCATTGAAAACGTTTTCGTTTGAAAAAGGTTTGCTAGAAGTATAAAAGTGAACACATCTCGCACTTCCTGATAAGTTAGACTGGATATTTGAATCAAATTAGCAAAGAATGTTTGTTGAAGATAGCAGGGAATCTTTTCAGATGATTTGCAAAGATAACCTTTTGCAAATGTGCACTTTCTGCAAAGTTTCAGTGGGAAATTATATTTATAAATATGTAAAAAATCCAAAAATTGTAATAACACAAATCTAATTGAGGGAATGCATATCTATATGGTTTTTACACACTTTACCACAGTACAAATTTTATTGACCTTTATTGGGATTTGAACCCGGGACCCTTACCTTCGTTAGCTTAGCCTCTATCCACTACACCACCAGACCTGTCAGTGACACAGGGCAAAATGTCATCTTAACCTTTGAGGACTGAGAATGGGTTATAAAGTGCCTCTTGTCACTTTTTTCCCATCATTCACACTATAATAAAATTTTTTCAGGAAACAACTATTTAAAAAAGTGTAATGACAAAACTTTTTACCTAAAATTTACCAAGTCTAATTGTTTAAATTTCCAGGAGCTGAGGGGTTTGAGCATGCATGAAAGGGTGACGCAATTAATTGTATTGCTGATTATTGTATTATACAATGGTTATACGTTATTACGTTTGTGATACTTGTAAAAAGAAAACTTAATTAGTCCGATGTGAATATAAAACATAACTTATTTTAAGTTTTCACTTTTCTCAATAAATATTTACACATTCAAATACTTATTTTTCAGTACAGTGATATTTACTTAAGTAAAATCTGGGGTAAACTTAACACACGCAGTAATTCTGATAAGAGTTTTAGGTGCCTAGGGAGGAACAATTGCATACTGGTGATTCGACAAGTATTCATAAGTATTTACTTATATGCACTTAGACAGCACGCTTTGACTGAAATTAATATAATTAAACCTAATAAGGAAGGAAAGTAAATAAATTATTGTTATTCACCTACAAACAAGTTATTTGTGTAACAAGTATTGACTTTACTTAGGCCTAATAAATCTTTACTTATAAATTTATTCACACTGTTTTAAGCATTTTTTAAAATGATTTTTACTTTAAAACCAAAATATTGTTCAAACTATAAGTTTCCGAAATTCTAATACTGCGCAAGGCAGTCAAGCGGCGGTAATGACGGTCGGCCTCTCAATAACAAAAGGCGGCCGATTCCAAGAAAGGTCCGCCGGGTCCTATGCGTTTGGTGTGTTTTTCGTTCGATGTAGAAAATATGCATTTGGAAATTCGGAGAAAATTTTATTTTTGTTTAGCGTGAAAGTCTTTAGAAGCTTATTTACTGCACGCTCGAAGAAACTTTGCCTATAATCGCCTAGCGCTAGGAACAAATGCGGAGCCAACGTGAACTAGTTGTATGTAGTTCACGTTTGCCCCGGACTGAATCTTAGCGCTAGGTGGTTACAAGTATGTTTTCCTCGTACGTGCAGTAAATAAGCTTCTGAAGACTTTCGCGGTAAACAAAAATCAAATTTTTCCCAAATTTACAAAGCAGACTTTCAATATCAAACGAAAAATAAACCAAACGCATATATGCAGAAACCTTCCATGCTGTCTGGGTATAGATAACAAACTATAATCTACATTGAATTCCAACCTTAGGCCCCTAACTTTCTCTTATGCTAACAATCAGTTTCAATCTTCTTACTGTTTTAAACAAAAATCTTTTCCTCTAAAATAATATTCTTTATTCACTAGACTTTTATTCTCATACACCTCTTATTAATCTCATTTTATTTGGAATAAAACTACTATACTTCAACCTTTTCATTTTCTCTTCTTTCTTACCTAAATAAGTTATTTTATAACATCGACATATCTGTGATTTTTTTACATAACAGTCAGTAATTATATTACCGTATTTCACTGTATTCAATTAATACACTTGTACGAGCTTTTAAAGATTTATACTGTGTTTTTGACAAAAACAATGTTGCTATCTAATTAGCAAGATCGTTGTATTTCACCTTTTATGATTGCAATATATCATCGATGCAACATCGACATATCGACAATATATGCATCAATAAGTAATACTTTTAGCGAATTTCCCCCTATAGGGAAGTAGCTATTACCGTAGGCGGCATGGTAAGACTTAAGCACGGGACCACCGTAACTTTTCATTTTGATGCCCCTAGACCTCAAAAACACCGTTCGTTCATTTTCATATGTATATATATAAGTATATATATATACCTGTCCGTAGGCACGATAACTTTCGTAAAAAAGGTCCAATCGCGATGAAATTTGGTACATACGTCTAGAGTGACATTTACTACTTCGAGTTCGAAAACGAGCGCTTTAAGTTAACTCTAAGGACAGTTTTTTGACAAAATAAAATTTATTTTTAGGATTTGATATCTTTATATTAATTTTTTATAAATTTCATTGTCAAAATTGGATTCAGCTTAAAAAAAACAAACAATTTAGCATTTTGAATTATTATTCTATGTCAATCAGTTGCTGAGATATTGAAAGTGCTAAACACATCAAAAATCTGTCAAAGAAGGGGTAGCTTACTCACTATTTGACAGAGCAAAGAGCATTTGCTCAAATCAAGATGGATTAAATCAGGAAATCAAAAAAGTAGAGCAAGATTTGGCTAAGAATGGATACCCTCAATCCGTAATAAGAAAGTGCAAGCCCCTTAGGGCTAAACAGAATGAGTCAGAAAACACTGAAAAATTCGTTCCTATGTCAATCCCTTATGTGCCGGGATTATCGGAAAAAATTAGAAGAGTTGCTAGGAAGTTCAAAGTTAGAACCGCGTTTAGGACACAAAACACTCTTAGGCAATGTCTCGTAAAAACCAAACCAAAAAATGGCACTCAGGGATCAAAAAACTGTGTTTACAGAATAAACTGCAATAGTTGCTCTAGGCCGTATTATGGCGAGACAAAAAGACCTTTAAATGTTAGAATCAAAGAACACAAAGATAACAGGAGGAAGGGCTTAGTGGATAAATCAAAAATTGCTCAACACTGCTGGTCTGAAAATCACCAGATGAATTTTGACGAAGCAAAAATAGTACACCGCGAACCTCATTTTTTGAAAAGAAAACTAATTGAAGTTTCATACATAAAACTAGCAGACCAACCAATCAGTCAATCTTCACTTGAAATAAGGCCAGTATGGCTACCAATATTAAACAAAGAATTGAAAGACAGGGAAAATAAAGTGTCAGCAAATAGGGTAATTACTAACAATTCTGTTCAAAATTCTCATAACATGTTAACCCGTAGCAAGGCCAAGGGGCAAAATCAGGTTAAAAATTAACTAAAAAAACACAAACAGACACACGGAATTTGCATATCACATGTCTCTGTTTCAGGTGTTCGCCACCGGTAGCGCGCCGTGATTTGGTTGGCTGTGGGCGCCGCCATTTCCGTTGCCGCCGCCATTTGCTTTCCTCCCACCAGTCTCAGCTCAGCTCTGATTGGGTGTGGACGTGCTCTCTCCTGCCTGGTGATTCTTGATACTTGTGATTCCTGTGTTATTTTGTGTATTGTTTTTCTTTTCAGCTTATTGTTTTCGTGACTGCTTTTACAGTTATCTGTTTTAGCTGTGTTTTTCTCCAGGTTTTCCTGGCTATGTGTTACTAATCTTGTTATGTTCTAGGTTTTCTTCCACCTGAAGACGGGATCAGATTCCAGATCCCGAAACGTCGTGTAACTTGTTTTTTACTAATCAGTGATGGCAAATGTCCGCAAAAATCCTAATCAAAATATAAAATCACCATCACCAACAATGAATTTCAAACAAAGAAGCACAGTATGTTGTCCTGTATTAGTTTTGGTTTTACCCTTAAAAAAGTATAATTACCCTGTTTTCATTGAAAATTCCCCAAAGGTTGCATTATAATTACCCTAAATCCCTTTATTTACCCTAATGTAGGGTAATTTTAAAATTAAAGTCTGAACATATGATTACGTTTAAATTTTCAGGTGAATATTTTATTTGTCTTTATTTTGAATGGTTAGAGTTCATTGATCATGATTTTGCATAAAATATATACTATATTAAAAATGTAAATTATTTTTAAGTTTTATGAAGAAACTATGTGCAAGGGGGAGGGGTGTCTTGGTCTAGACCTCCTGAAAATGTAGCATAATTATGGTATGTTTAAAAGTCTGAGGAATGATATATTTTTTTAATTGGCTGGAGATGCAGGTCTGCTGCAACTAATAGGGATGTTTTATTTATAATATTAACCATATGATTGAATTTAGTTTGTTCATGTGATTATATTATTTTTTTCCAGTATTTTGAATTTATTGATTATATGTTTCCTGACATTTATATACTATAACAAGACTACATTTATTGAAAATCAAAAGGCTAAGAACTTATAAAATACAAAAAGTGTATATATTACTAATAAAAACCAATGTGATCCCCTAGTAAATTGTCCTCATGTTTGAAGCTTATGAATGATTAAATATAAGTTTTAAATATATAATTTACAAAACATATTCAAACGATATTTTCCTTTACATAAGTTGAATGCTCACATATAAAAAGTAAAGCCTATGGAAATTCGCTGAGTACGCAGGTCTGCTGCGACGGGTGTATTTTCTTTAATTCCTTAAAACTAACATTAAAGGAAAATACTTAACCTAATGCGCGCATTTATTTACAATATGTCAAGATTAGCCTACATCTCTGGAGGGGGAAGCTATATTGTAGTTTCTAAATAATACATTTTACTATTTAAAATAGACTATAAAAATTAACATAGTGCTTCGACCTATTTACAATTTAATCCGCACTTTACTTAATTTTTATCTTGCTGCGTACTTAGTTTCAGTTGTGAAATATTAGCTCTTCTCACATTGTCCAAGTTACTACATTCTTGTAATAATACTGTTACAGGATTGAGAAAATACCTAATTACAAAAGGTCCTACATACTTAAAATCCATTTTTTGTTGGTAATTCTTAATTTTAGATCTCAACTTGTGGTTTTCTAGGTAAACAATGGATCCTAATTTAAAAGGGTGTTTTACTCTATCCTCTTTATACCTGTCCCTATTGCGATTACGTTCAACAGCCCATTTACAATTTCTTATAGCTCGCTTAAATGTATTATTTATTTCTTGCTTAGATATTTTTGAATTGATTAAATCTGTTATTTTCCACAAATTGCTTAACATACGATTAGGAGGATGCTTAAACATAAGCTGAAAACTAGTACACTTGGTGCTTTCATGTACAGCTAAATTTAGGCTTTGTTGTATGTATTTTAAAGAACTATCCCATCTGTTCTGTGAATTATGATGATAAGCTCTAATTTGATTTTTTACATCTCGTAAAAATCTTTCACTCTTGTTACTCTTTGGGTTATAACTTACAATACAATGATGACTAATTGCATATTCAAACAAAAACTTGTTGAACTCAACACTTCTGAATGCGGCTGCATTATCCGTAACTAAACGTTTACAAGAAAGAAAATTATTAAAAATAATTTCTTCGACCTTTTTGATGATTGTCTTAGCTGTAACATCCCTAACAGGTATTAACCAAACATATTTTGTGAAATCATCGACAACGATAATCAAATGTTTGAAACCATTGACACTTTGTACAAATGGTCCAGCTGTGTCGAGATAAAGAACTTCCAGAGCTTCCTTTGCTTGTCCTGATATCAGAGGACCCTCATAACGCCTTTGCACAGGTTGTAACGATAAGGTTGTAACGACCATCGATGTAAATAAGTACACTGGATTGGTAATTCAGGCCCCGCATCGCGAGCCGCCGGCAGTGGTTGCGTTTAAGATTTTGCAGGGGCGATGGGGGAACGCATCTTTTGCCGACCAAATTATACTGACCGTCTAGTTAAATATTAATTGTAATTACTTAATAGTTATAGCAATACATCTACTATAGCAAGCT
Organism: Flexamia atlantica; assembly: GCA_035578135.1. Classification (NCBI taxonomy): domain Eukaryota; kingdom Metazoa; phylum Arthropoda; class Insecta; order Hemiptera; family Cicadellidae; genus Flexamia; species Flexamia atlantica. Next base: position 88,083,118 of record JAQJVK010000001.1, read on the forward strand.
TTGCCCATGAAACTGCTCCCAAATCCGTGCGGTTTCAATACGGTTAACAATACAGTTTCGCGCATTTCCCCAAAGCCCCTTCAATTCGGCCCGGCTGTAACCCCAACGCACAGCTGTGTTGGCTCGGAAATCACGACACGAGCCTTACGGGGAGCGAGCAATCCAGTTGTATTTATTTACATCGATGGTAACGACAGGTTTGTATTTGATCTTCGGTTTCAAATACAAAGTAAAAAACGGGGTTTCTTATAGTACAGAACTTGCTTATAATCCGCCTCTACCACTGTTTAAATGTCACGGTTTGAACCATTTGTAGTGTAAAATTTGTCCTCACTTACCTTCTCTAATGACATTTATTAAATTTGGGCGGTAAAAATGCTCAATTATTCTTGCTACAGTGCGTGTTTGACCTAAATGACCTCCAATATTTGAACTGTGATAATACATCAATAACATATCTACAATACTTTTTGGTACATAAATTTTTGCTTTAATTTTAGGAGTACTTTTGTACATTAACACATTATTTCTGAGAAAATAGTTTGACTTATTAGTTCTATTTTTAATAGACTGTATTATCTGATTACATTCAGGATCTTTACGTTGATGTTCAGCTAATTGTGTGTAAGCTAAAGGTACATCCATAATTACATTACATTGTTGGACACTCTTATTACTAACACTACGAAATTTTTTCCTTTCTTTACATTTCTTTACTAACATTGCTCTCGGATCTTGATCTACTTCTACATCCTCGATTTTGTCACTTTCGATACCTAGCCTAGATAAACAATCTGCGATTGGATTTTGGAAGCTACGTACATGAATAACTTTGAATGGTAATGCTAACAACTGTTGTACTCATTTACCTTACTTACCTAGCTTATTAAAATGACTTAAAATCCAGCTCAGGGTCTGATTGTAGGTAAAAAGGTAGATCTTCTGCAGCTGTAAATAGTTGTAAAAACGTTTGACACTCTGTACAACAGACAATGCTTCCTTTTCATATATGGATAAATTCCTCTCTGAATCTGTAAACTTCCGTGAGTAATATGCAATTGGAACCTTATCATCATTATCATCTAACTGTAACGTAACAATGTTGAACCTAGACCAAGATTTGATGCGTCTGTAAATAAATAAAATGGTTTCTTAAAATAAGGCATAGCTAATACAGGTAAGTGCATAACAGCGTGTTTTAATTTTTCAAAACAATCGTTACATTCTTGAGACCAAACGAATTTGGTTCGCTTCCTGCGTAGCTCATTGAGAGGCGCAGCTAGTGTTGCATAGTTTTTATAAATTTTGAAAAATAACTGGCCATACCAATAAATGTCCCTACTTCTTTGCTATTCTTAGGAACCCTAAATTTTCTTATTGCTTCCGTCCTGGAAGGATCAATTTTTACCTGATTCTTTGATACTAGATTTCCTAAATAACCGACTTCTTTCTGGAACAGTTTGACCTTTTTAGGGTTCACAGTTAACTTATATTGACTTAATTTACTTACAACTTCCTTAGTAGTGCAATAGTGGGGCTTCTGGGCCAAAACCCATTAATCAAAAGTGACAGCTACATCCGGTCACGTGACCGGAAGTGACGTCACAGGCTGTGACGTAGCTGTGACGTGTTGGGGATGGTATTTAAAGTTTAAATGTCCAGCTGTGCTGGAATTTAAATTTTAAATGTCCGGAAAAGGGTCAAGGTCGGCCGGGGATGTTTTTAAAAAAATATCTTGCATTTTCGGAAAATCCGGAAATGCAAGATAAGTTTTGTTTCTTTTTACAAACTGTTTCTTAATTGTTGTTTTGTTGATTTTTGTTTCTATCAAAATATTATATTAAAAATGGAATTGACAAGTTAACAAGAAAATATCCTGCTACAAAGTATCCAAATAAAGATGCAATTACATAAACATAAACTTTAAAAAATAGTGAATGTTCTTTCTTTTTATCTGTTAGTATTTCCTGAACAAGGTAACCAAAATTGTAACCAAATAAAATGAAAATAGGAAAATAACAAATTTCGACGGGTTCACAAAAACCAAGTTGCAAAGTAGCGAATTTCTTTCTTCTTCTATTGTTGAATTTTTAGTCGAAACCAATTAATGATAGCATTATTGCTTGCGCATCAGAACTAACAGTTGATGAAATTTCGTTTACTTGTACACTTGTTGTAGTTTTATTTTCAGTAGGTAATTGTTCGGAAGTTTGTGTAGATGTAGAAGAAGAAACAGTATTATCTTGAAGCTCAGAGTCCATGTGTGCTCGGGTGAAGAGCTGGAGCGTTAATGACGTGTGGTAGCCACTGTCCTACTCCGTGTCGGCAGTTGGTGGTGGGGGGTCGTTTGGTTCATGCACAGAAATGTAGATAGAATCATAATTTTCTGGAGGATGTACTAAAATTTGTTGTACAGGATCTGCATCAATAGTGAAACTTTGCGTTTCAATGCAAAGTCCATCTTTAATAAAAGAAACATATAAAACAGAACTCATATTTATTTAGATGTTTACTCTGCGAGTCCTACCAGCAAACTGATGTGATGGTGGTAGCGCTGTGACCTCCCTCGAAAGACATGTGCAGGACGGAACATCTGCCGCGCACCTGCCTTCCCCCACCACCATGAGAGACTCCTCGCAATATTTGGATATGTAGTGTTAGTCGTACTGTTGCTCTTGTTGAGTGAACATGTCAGTATTAAACAATCGTTCTTAACTTGTGGTTTTAAAATATTTGCAATAAAATATAGTTTTAACACTTATTTAACTTTGTACAAGTTACAATATTTTAAAGATGCCACTTTATTATATCACCTTGATACTTCTAAAAATATTTAGTCGCAGAAATGCAAAATAAACTACAGTTTCGATTAAATATAAACTTGGTTAAAGATCTAAATTTGGTTTCTTTGTTATAACTTTTACATTGTTGGTTAAATAACAAATGTTACCGAAGTTTTTTGTTTGTCTCATTATTCTGCGTTATTGAAGTACCACATGATAGGGTTTGGAAACATATAAAGTAAAATATAAAATGTAGAAAACTATTTTTTTATGTTTTTGCGTTATAACTTTTATACCGTTGGTTTTATAAGAAAAGTTTACTAAACCTTTTTTGTTTGTCTTTTTAATTCTACGTATTTTGAGCACCTACATGATATGGTTTGAAAAGATATAAAGTAAAATATAATGTAAAGAAAGATAATTTTTAGTTTTTGTGTTATAACTTCTATACCGTTGGTTTGATAAAAAAAGTTACTGGACCTTTTTTGTTCGTCTTTTAATTCTGCGTATTTTGAGTACCTACATGATAGGGTTTGGAAACATATAAAATGAAATATGATGTAAAGAAAGATAATTTTTAGTTTTTGCGTTATAACTTCTATACCGTTGGCTTTATCAAAAAAAGTTACTGGACCTTTTTTGTTTGTCTTTTGATTCTGCGTAATTTGAGTACCCACACGATAGGGTTTTAAGCAATTTTCCAAACCCCCCCATCAATGTTGTCGGGGCGAAACCTCCCCTCCCCCCCCATCAATGTTGTTGGGGGGGGGGTCGCCAACTTGATCTCGTCGGCGTTCAACTTTAGAACTGCGTCGCCGTACACGGTGGCAGTGGATATAACAAAAATGCTCCAAATCTATCGTGCGGGTACTCAAATTAAGCGGAATTAAAAGACAAACCGAAAAGGTCCAGTAACATTTTTTGATAAAACCAACGGTGTAAAAGTTATAGCGCAAAAACTTAAAAAATCTACGGTGGCAGTGGATATAACAAAAATGGTTTAAATGTATCATGTGGGTAGTCAAATTGAGCGGAATTAAAAGACAAACAAGAAAGGTTCAGTAACATTTTTTATAAAACCAATGGTATAGAAGTTATAACGCAAAAACTAAAAAAAAGTATTTTCCAACATTTTATATTTTTACTTTATAAGTTTCCAACCCCTATTTGTAGTTTAGTAACATTAATAAACTAGATTTATATTTATGATACAATGAAAATATGTATAAGGCGGAGAATGAGTTGTTGAGTGTAGAGTGTGTGAAGCAATCAAGGACTTGGCCACCTGGTGTGTCAGCAGACGCAACAAGGTCGACGGCTTGTATTGCCAACTGTTTCCAAGCGGAGGCGTGCGAGGTCACTAGAAGTAGAAAGCTGGCTCAGTAATGATGTAAAATAAAGTTGTCAGTTTTTGCGTAATAACATGTGCACTGTTGGTTTTATTAAAAATGTTATTGGACTTTTTGTTTGTCTTTTTATTCCGTGTATTTTGAGTACTCTCATGTCAGGGTTTAGAAACATATAAAGTAAAATATGATGTAATAAAAGATCATTTTTTTAGTTTTTGTGACTGTTTCCAAGCGTTTGATATATCAAAAATGTTATTGGACCTTTTTGTTTGTCTTTTAATTCCACGTAATTTGAGTAACCGCACGATAGGTTTTGTAAAAGTTTGAAAATGACATGAAACTTTTTGCGTTATAACTCCTATACCGGTGGTTTTATCGAAAAAATGTTACTGGACCTTTTTTGTTTGTCTTTTAATTCTCTGCAATTTGAGTACCCGCACAATAGGTTTTGAGTAATTTTGCACTTTACTTTATAAGTTTCCAACCCCTATTTGTAGTTTAGTAACATTAATAAACTAGATTTATATTTATGATACAATGAAAATATGTATAATGTTTATTTTATTATGTATTACAATTGACTTAAAACATGGTTACTCATTAATAATATATGAATTTAGTTTCAAACTAATATTAAAATTGTTCTAAAACAAGTTTCAACCTACATTAATACTGAACAGATGTTAAGTTTACTAAGATCATTTAAATTTTAAAACAAGTTAAAAAAATGTTTTTATATCGTACTGATATTGTTTTATATGGTTTTAATACCAAATTAAACTTGTTTCAAAGTAATATTAAAATTTTTTTATCATTTTTTTTGAGTGTTGATAGTATGTTTTTAAAAGTTTTGAAAGTTTCAAAGTTTCAAAGTTTTAATTTCAAGTATTGTATAATGTTTATTTTATTATGTATTACAACCGACTTCAAACATAATAGTTCTTAAGTAAAACATCAGTATTCATTTTAGTGCAAAAATAAACTTACAAGAATCGAGGTGTGTCCTCCACCAATTCTGTGCAATAGCGGTCAAGGTTGTGAAAGCAGTAGGCTTTATTTTACTTTATCGTGCTGGATAAAGTAAAATAAAGAATGAAATGTTGCCTGTTGGAACAGTGGGAAAAGAATGATGGGTTTGAAAGATTTTCTAAGTCCTAAAATATTAATTATTAGGAAGTTTTAACACTTAAAATTTTTACAAGTTCAATGTAAAGTAAAATAAAGAAAGAAGTGTTGTCTGTTGGAACAGTGGCGAAAGAATGATGGAAACTAAACCCGCAGCAAGGCTCCTGTGGTGACCTCGAGCCGAGTTGGGGTCCAGGGTCTGCGCTTGAGGCCAGGTGGTCAACCAGCTGCCTGCCACACCTGCCCGGCCCGGCTGCCAGCTGCCGTGACCTCGAGCCGAGTTGGGGTCCGGGGTTTGCGCTTGTGCTTCGGCATCAGTTGCTCGCTAGACAGTGAGGTGGTAACATGTTCAGAAGGCGCCCTGAACATTTTATCATTTTTGCTGTTTGGTGAAAATATCTTGGTGTTATTTGTACAATAACTTCTTGATGTAGGACTGATTAATTTTAAGGCATGGTAGTTTAAGCATGGTAGTTGTTTGTGCTTGTAAATACCCTAGGGTTTGTAGTTTGTTTTTAGTTTGCTGGTTTGGTACTTAGTATTAATTTAAAATCTTTCTTTTACTTACAATATATTTTGCCTGGAGTGTTTCAGTTTAAAGTAATATCTTTTAAGAATGTTATATGATATGTTTTTAATACCTTTCTATTCCAACTTCCTTTTTCCAACAAGCTTGTTGAGGGCATTCCCTCTCTTGTCTTGTATTCCTTTTTAGTTAGGGACACCTTTCAATTCCAATTTCCTTTCCTTTTTTCCTTCCATCTTTTGCACGGTAAAACCAATTAATTTATCGTAAAACCGGCTACCGCTTTTGTAGTGATTACGCTCACCAAAGCGGGTCACTTACAACCTCTATACGTGCTGGATGGGTAGTTCGCCTACCTCCGGAGTTTCGCTGGACCCCAGTTGATTTGCGCCTTATGGTGAGTCGCTGGCTCCTTTAGTGTTAGGGAATAAAAAAACATATTTGTATAACATTCATTTTTAGCTTAGCGTTGTGCGGTTATGGTGAGGTGTAAGGGATGGCTTATGTCTAGCTTACACTGTAATCATTCTGTGCAGCGTTGGGCTGACTAGATATTTTTTACTTTTTTAGCTCAGCGTTGTGCGCTTATGGTGAAGTGTGAGGGATGGCTTATGTCTAGCTCACATGAGGTGTAAGGGATGGCTTATGTCTAGCTTACACTGTAATCATTCTGTGCAGCGTTGGGCTGACTAGATATTTTTTACTTTTTTAGCTCAGCGTTGTGCGCTTATGGTGAAGTGTAAGGGATGGCCTATGTCTAGCTTACACCGTAATCATGATGTGCAGCGCTGGGCTTTTTAGCTATTTCTTTGTAACTTAATTTTATTTTTATTAATTGTTAAACTCTAGGCAGATTGTATTGTAAATTAGCTTTTCTTCTTTTAGGTTTCCGGGGGTGTACGGTTCTGTCAAACCGTACACCCCCATTTTCTTTTTAATTATTGAATGACCTTGACCTAATTATTTTCAAGGTCAACAAAAGAGTTAGCAAAAATTTCTAAGTCTCAAGGTCATTTTTGTAAAAGTTTAAATGACTTTGAAACTTTAGTTTTTGCGTTATAACTTTTATGTCATTGGATTTATCGAAAAATGTACTGGACCTTTTTTGTTTGTCTTTTCATTCCCCGTCATTTGAGTACCCGCACAATAGGTTTTGAGTAATTTTGAACCCCCCCCCCATCAATGTTGTCGGGCGACCCCCCCCCCCATCAATGTTGTCGGGGGCGGCCCCCCCCATCAATGTTGTCGGGGGCGACCCCCCCCCCATCAATGTTGTCGGGGGCGACCCCCCCCCATCAATGTTGTCGGGGGGGAATTGATCTCGTCGCCGTTCAACTTTGGAGCTGCGTCGACGTACACGGTGGCAGTGGATATTCAAAAAATCCTCCAAACCTATCATGGAGATACTCAAATTATTCGGAATAAAAAGACGAACAAAACAGGTCCAGTAACATTTTTTGATAAAACCAACGGTATAGAAGTTATAACGCAAAAACTAAAAAAGTATTTTCCAACATTTTATATTTTTTACTTTATAAGTTTCCAACCTCTATTTTGTGAGTACTTAAATTATCCAAAATTATGAGACAAACAACAAGCTTTGATAACATTTGTTATGAAATCAACAATATTTTGTCAAAGTTTTAAATTACCTTGGAGAAATTTTGTAACCTGGACGTTTTTGTAACCTGGACGTTTTGTAACCTGGACGGTTTTAAAACTTAAGTTTTCGCGTTATAACTTCTTTACCGTTAATTTTATCGAATAATGTTAAAGGACCTTTTTTGTTTGTCTTTTTATTCTGCTTAATTTGAGTAATCACATGATAGATTTTGTAAAAGTGTTTAATGACCTTGAAACTTTAGTTTTTTAAAAATAGTTTCAAACCCTTCATGTGGGTATTCAAATTATGCGGAATGAAAAAACAAACAAAAAGGTCCAGTAACGTCTTTGATAAAATCAACGTTATAAAAGTTATAACGCAAAAAACGCAAAAAATGCCTATATTTTATATTTTACTCTGTAAGTTTCCAAACCCTATCTTGTGGGTACTTAAATTATACAGAATGATGAGTCAAACAAAAGGTTTCGGTAGCATTTGTTATTTAACCAACAATGTAAAAGTTATAACACAAAACCTGATTTACATCTTTTAAATTTTCAACCATGTTTATATTTAATTGCAAGTGTAGTTTATTTTGCATTTCTTCAAAAAGATATTTTTAAAATAATTTGAGTACTCACATGATAGAGTTCGGAACAATTTACATAACAATAACCTTGAGACTTAGACATTTTCGCTAAGTCTTTTGGTTGACCTTGAAAATAAGTAGGTCAAGGTCTTTTGATAATTAAAAGAAAATGGGGGTGTACGGTTTGACAGAACCGTACACCCCCGGAAACCTAACAGAAGAAAAGCTAATTTACAATACAATTCGCCTAGAGTTTAACAATTAATAAAAAAAGTAAAAATAAAATTAAGTTAAAGAGAAATAGCTAAACAGCCCAGCGCTGCACATCATGATTACGGTGTAAGCTAGACATAGGCCATCCCTTACACTTCACCATAAGCGCACAACGCTGAACTAAAAGAAAAAATATTATTTTGAAATAGCAAGTTGTTTAATTAAATTTAGAAAAATGTTATACAAATATGTTTTTATTTCCTAACACTAAAGGAGCACAGTTGACTCGCCATAAGACGCAGATCAACTGAGGTCTAGCGAAACTCCGGAGGTAGGCGAACTACCCATCCAGCACGTATAGAGGTTGTAAGTGACCCGCTTTGGTGGGCGTAATCACTACAAAAGCGGTAGCCGGTTTTACCATAAATTAATTGGTTTTACCGTGCAAAAGATGGAAGGGAAAAAAGGAAAGGAAATTGGAATTGAAAGGTGTCCCTAACTAAAAAGGAATACAAGACAAGAGAGGGAATGCCCTCAACAAGCTTGTTGGAAAAGGAAGTTGGATTAGAAAGGTATTAAAAACATATCATATAACATTCTTAAAAACAAAATATTACTTTAAACTTAAACACTCCAGGCAAAATATATTGTAAGTAAAAGAAAGATTTTAAATTAATACTAAGTACCAAACCAGCAAACTAAAAACAAACTACAAACCCTAGGGTATCTACAAGCACAAACAACTACCATGCCTTAAAATTAATCAGTTCTACATCAAGATGTTATTGTACAAATAACACCAAGATATTTTCACCAAACAGCAAAAAATGATAAAATGTTCAGGGCGCCTTCTGAACATGTTACCACCTCATTGTCTAGCGAGCAACTGATGCCGAACCACACGCGCAGATCCCGGACCCCAACTCGGCTCGAGGTCATCCCCCCCCTCACTTACCCCCTCCTAAACCACAGGACCCTTGCTGCGGGTTTGGTTTCTATCATTCTTTCGCCACTGTTCCAAAAGGCAACAACATTTCTTTCTTTATTTTACTTTACGTTGGACTTGTAAAAATTTTAAGTGTTAAAACTTTACAATAATTAATACTTTAGGACTTAGAAAATTTTTGAAACATTTGCTTTAACATTTATTTTACAATATCAAGTTTCTTTTTGCTGCGAGTTTACTTTCCATCATTCTTTCACCACTGTTCCAACAGGCAACAATACTTCTTTCTTTATTTTACTTTACATTTGACTTGTAAAAATTTTAAGTGTTAAAACTTCTCTATAATTCATTTTTTAGGGCTTAGAAAATTGTTTAAATTCATCATTCTTTTGTTACTGTTCCAACAGGCAGCAACACTTCTTTTTATTTTACTTTACATTGGACTTGTAAAAGTTTTAAGAGTTAAAACTTCCCAATAATTAATACTTTAGGACTTAGAAAATTTTTCAAACATTTGCTTCAACATTTATTTTACAATATCAAGTTTCTTTTTTGCTGCGAGTTTGAATTCCATTATTCTTTCGCCACTGTTCCAACAGACAACAACACTTCTTTTTCTTTATTTTATCTTACATTGGACTTGTAAAAATTTTAAGTCTTAAAACTTCCCAATAATTAATATTTTAGGACTTAGAAAATTTTTCAAACCCATCATTCTTTTGTTACTGTTCCAACAAGCAACAACATTTCTTTATTTTACTTTACATTGGACTTGTAAAAATTTTAAGTGTTAAAACTTCCCCTTAATTAATATTTTAGGACTTAGAACGTTTTTCAAACATTTGCTTCAAATTTACTTTAAACAAGATTTTTTTTAACTTGCATTATTTGACCTTGACACTTAGATTTCTTTTCAAACTTACATTGGATGATCTTAATACTTAGGGGTTTTGAAATATAAAAAATTTAGCAGTTATTTACACTTTTCGTGTTTAATACAGAAAAAAAGATTTTTTTTAAACTTGCATTATTTGACCTTGACACTTAGATTTCTTTTCAAATTTACATTGGATGATCTTAATACTTAGGGGTTTTGAAATATAAAACGTTCAGCAGTTATTTACACTTTTTGTTAATACAGAAATAAAAGATTCTTTTAAACTTGTATAATTTGACCTTGACACTTGGATTTCTTTTTAAACTTACATCGGATAATCTTAATACTTTGGGGTTTTGAAATATAAGAAATTTAACTGTTATTTACACTTTTTATGTTTAATACAGAAAAAAGTGGTGGGGGTAATGCTATAAATAGGGGGAGTTTTAGAGTGGTTTTCATTACTACGGCAACTTTTGTGGAGAGCACACCTACGTCATGTATTACTGCATTAGTTGCAAAGAATCTTTTGAAGATGAAATTTTACTACAAATACACAAAGAAGTTTACCATAACAATGAAACAAACCAAGAAAGAAACCAAGAAACAAACCAAGAAAGAAACCAAGAAACAAACCAAGAAACAAACCAAGAAACAAATAACAATGCAGAAGAAGAATATTTGGAAGATTTAGATCAAATACTGGCTACCGTACAACAACAACTAAATTCAAGATCAAGTGTTATTCAATACGCACCCGGACCATCTTTGGATGTGGAATTATACGCCCGAGCCTTACCAGGTAGTGTAGTAACTCATTTTAAGATTGACAATGCTCAATTGCAACTTGCACGGTTTATTTCAAAAGCAAAAACATTAGTAACAGAAACATTAAACAATGAACTAAGAAGATTAAATTTTATAAAGTTTGGAATATTATTAGATACAGTATTTACAAATGTTCAGAATGAAACATCACCAAGAGGATTTTTAACTAGAAACAAAACCATCATGTTTGCATCAGATATAAGCTCAATTGTGGATGATTGTTTTGAAGAACTTTTAACAAAATTACAAGAACATGAAGGAAGAGGTTCTGGATGGAGTTTGTTAAGTATAACAAGCTTAGATGTAAGAGTTCATAAACATGGATATGGAATGAGAGGTAGTAGTCATATTGAATTGCCAAAGAAAATTCAAGACACCAATTCCTGTATTAATGTTCAAAATAAAGATGCTGAATGTTTCAAGTATGCAATGCTTGCAAAATATATAAGAAATCATGCGGAACGACCGAGTAGAGCATACAATGAGGTTTACCATAAGTATAATTTTCAAGGCATGAGTTATCCTGTTTCAATTCAAGACATATCAAAATTTGAAAAGAAAAAGCCTTTTGCATCTGTAAACATCTTTGGCTTGGATTCATCCAACAATGTTTACCCCTTACGTATAACACCTACCGAACGCAGAGATCATACTGATTTATTATTAATAACAAAAAGTGATATTTCACATTATGTATATATTAAAGATTTTGAAGCTCTAGTTTGCAAACAGTTATCAAAACGTAAAGAAGGAAAAACCACTTGTAAAAGATGTTTCTGTTTTGTAAACAAACCTTTGAGAAGAGGAGGTTCAGAATGGCTGACGGAACATCAAAGACTATGCAGTGGAAACTATGAAGTAAGAATTAAATTACCACACCCTAGAAGATCTCAAGTAAAATTTGACAAAGTTATCCAACAATACAGAATTCCCGTTGTAGTGTATGCAGATTTTGAATCTTCATTGCTTCCAATTGAACAAGAAGAAGGAGAGGAAAATACCAGCAGAACAAAGTATCAACTTCACAAACCAAACAGCTACTGTTTAATAGTAAAATCCACTCTGTCTGAAGAACATCTTCAAGAATATGGTTTGACATCTACACCGAAGATCTATCGTGGAGAAGAAGCAGCTCGATACTTTGTTGATGATTTATACAACATCGCCGGGAAAGTGGAAGCAATGTATAGCAATGTGGTTCCTATGTCACCTATGACGCCGGAAGAACTTCATCTTTATGATTCAGCAACAACATGCTATTTGTGTAACAATCAATTTACAGAAACTAAAGTTAAAGTTCGCGACCATGACCGTCTGACAGGAGCCTACAGAGGTGCAGCTTGCAACGGATGTAACATCAACTACAAACTACCATCTTTTATTCCTGTGGTTTTTCACAATCTTAGTGGATACGATGGACATTTTATCATTCCCGAATTAGCAAGAGACAACGGTGAAATAGATGTTTTGGCACAAACTATGGAAAACTTTATAAGCTTTTCAAAAAAGGTGGGCAAAATTAAACTTAGATTTGTTGATTCTTTTAGATTTATGCCTTCCAGTCTTATAAAACTTTCTGAAAATGTAAGAAGACAAAATTTAATAGAAACAAACAAAATTTATTAGAAACAAGCAAAATTGTACCTGCAGAAAAAATGGATTTGGTTCTTCGGAAAGGAGTTTTCCCGTATGATTACATCGATGGACTACATAAATTTCAAGAAACATCACTTCCTCCATCAGAAGCATTCAAAAGTAAACTTACCGATTTGGACATTTCCCTGAAGACTATCAACACGCATGCAGAGTTTGGGACGAATTGGAAATGAACACTCTGGGAGATTATTCTGACTTTTATGTAAAACTTGATGTGACCCTTCTCTGCGATGTGATGGAAGAATTTAGAAACACCTGCTTTGAAGCTTAGGATTAGACCCTCTTCATTCTTATACTTCTCCAGGACTAGCTTGGCAAGCTATGCTAAAAGAAACAAAGTGCAACCTTCAATTATTAACAGATATTGACATGGTGTTGATGATCGAATCGGGCGTTAGAGGTGGATTGACCCAAAGTGTTACTAGACATGTTAAAGCTAACAACAAATATCTTCCAAACTACGATAAAGAAAAACCATCAGTGTTCTTAGGATATTTCGATGCCAACAATTTATACGGATGGGCCATGTCTAATCCACTTCCTTTTGGAAACTTTGAATGGGTTAATCCAGACTCTATTGGTGATATTTCGAAAATTTCAAAAGACGGAGACACCGGATACATATTGGACTGTGACTTTGAATATCCAGAACACTTGCATGATCTTCATTACGATCTTCCGCTCCTTGCAAAAACAGAAGTTTCACCAATTGGCAAACATCCAAAATTAATGATGACTCTTGAAAATAAACAAAGATACGTAGCTCACTTTTGGGTTGTTGAACAAGCACTCCAATTGGGTTTACGTATAACCAAAATTCATAGAGTTTTAAAATTTTCCCAATCTTGCTGGTTAAAACCGTACATTGATTCAAACACCAGAAGAAGAGCAGCTGCATCATCAACATTTCAAAAGGACTTTTTTAAATTAATGAATAATGCGATATTTGGAAAAACATTGGAAAACAAAAGAAAACACAAAAATGTTAAATTAATTACAGATCCTATAAAACTAGAAAAACTTGTACAAAAACCAAACTTTGAAACATCCGTTATCATCAATGAAAACTTTGTGGCAGTATCTATGAAGAAGACAAGCGTGAAAATGGATCGTCCGTTGTACGTTGGAATGTCAATCTTGGATATTTCCAAAACCCACATGTATGATTTCCACTACAACAAAATGGTCGCCTTCTACGGTAGAGATAACATCGGAATCGCCTACATGGACACGGACGCTTTCATCTACTGGATTCTTACTGAAGATATGTATTTGGATCTTCGAACATTTGTTCACAAAAATGAATTTGATTTTAGTGACTATCCAAAAGATCATTTAAATTATGACAATGATCGGAACAAAAAGAAACTTGGAAAATTTAAAGACGAAGCAAATGGAATTTTACTGAAAGAACTTATTGCACTAATGTCAAAATTGTATTCACTACAATTGCATAAAGAAGAAAACAATGTTATTAAAAAAGCTAAGGGTGTAAAAAGTTTGTATCTTAAGAAGAATGTAAATTTTGAACACTACAAGCAATGCTTATTTGAAGAAACGACTATAACTGCAAAATTCAACACCATCAGAAGTTTCAACCATCAACTGTACAGCGTAACAGAAGTGAAAAAAGCACTCTGCTCAAATGATGACAAACGACACATTCTTCCAGACAAAATTCACACTCTACCATTCGGCCACTACTCTCTCAATCCTATCAATGAGTAAAAAGAAAAAGAAAAAAAGAAAAGAATAAAAAAAGAAAAAAAGAAAAAAAAGAAAAAAAGGGAAATCACAGCATGCTCGCTGTGATTTCCCCTTTTTTAAAATATGTTGAAATGACCTTGAACTATAAAAGCGGATGCAGAAAAAGAAACACTCAATACTAACTTGACTTTGTTAGTAAAATCATCATGACAGACTTAAAGGAAAAGATTGTTAATGAACTTCATAAACCTGCAAGAATAAAGTTTCCACGAAGAAATACTGTTGTAAAAGGAATAAATGATTTATATCAAGCAGATTTAATTGAAATGCAACCGCATAGTAAAATAAATAAAGGATTTAAATACATACTTACGATTATTAATTGTTTTACTAAAGTTGCAGATGCTTTGCCATTTAAAGACAAAACTGGTAACAGCATAACAAAAGCTATGGAAGTAGCTATAAAAAGAGATAAAAATAAAATTAAACATTTACAAACTGATGATGGGAAAGAATTTTTTAATAAACCTTTTGCCTTGTTAATGAAAAAATATAACATAAATCATTATTCCACAAATTCTGAAAAAAAGGCAGCTATAATTGAAAGATTTAATAGAACCTTAAAAGGTGCAATGTATAAAATGTTTTCGAAAAGAGGTTCTTACGTATGGGTTGATATCTTACCAAAATTAATAAGCGATTACAACAAGTTTCATAGAACTATCGGTATGGCACCTAACAAAGTGAATAAGAAAAACGCTAAACTAGTTTTACAACGAATTAAAAAGAATACACAGCCAAAAGCGGAACAAAGAAAACCAAGAAAATTTAATGTAAATGATAAAGTTCGAATTAGTAAATACAAAGGAGTGTTTACTAAAAAATACCTGCCCAATTGGATAAACGAAGTTTTTACAGTGTATAAAGTACAACCTACTGTACCGGAAACTTATATTTTAAAAGATAACAAAGGAAATTTGTTACAAGGCGGTTTTTACGGACATGAATTGTTAAAGTCAACAGTAGGCGATGTTTATCTTGTTGAAAAGGTGTTGCAAAGGAAAAAAGACCAAGTTAAAGTACGTTGGTTGGGGTTTGATAAAACTGAAGATTCGTGGATACCTATAAAAGATTTGATTTAGTTTTAAATCAACTTATTTACTCTTCTGCCTTTGAATAAGATGGAGATTGTTCACCATAAAGATAAATTTAATATTAATAACATTGATGATTTAACCGTAGATAACGTTAAAATCAACAATGGTAAACACGGCAGTTTATTTCCAAACACTGTACGATGTATAGTCAGCGGTCCTTCAAACTGTGGCAAAACTAACGTTGTGTTTAACTTAATTACAAACACAAAAGGATTGCGATTTAATAACCTATATATTTTGTCAAAGTCCTTACATCAACCAAAGTATCAATTGTTGGAAAAGATCCTGACTGATGTGCCTGATGTTAACTATTACAAATTTAATGCTAGTGACAGTGTTATGCAACCAGACCAGGCTAAGCCGTATTCTGTATTTGTATTTGATGATGTATCTAGTGAAAATCATGATACTATTAGAAACTATTTTGCCATGGGAAGACATAATAATATTGATAGCATATATATCGGACAAACATATAGCAAAATTCCAAAACAACTAATTATAGACAATGCAAATATTTTAGTTTTATTCAAACAAGACGATACAAACCTAAAACATATATACAACGATCATGTAAATGCTGATATGTCATTTGAAAAATTCAAAGAGCTTTGTGGAAAAGCTTGGGCGGAAAAATACGGATTTTTGGTAATTATGAAAGATAAAGCTATAACAGATGGTCGTTACCGCATAGGTTTTGATAAATTTGTTTTAATACATTAATTAACAACATTATCGTACAAGTCTTCATGGTGTAAACATGGTTGATCAATAAAAGCTATTAAAAGAAATAAAATCACTTAGTGATTCGATTAGACATAAAAACAGAGCGTTAAGATTAGGAATAAGTGAAAGAGAGAAATTTCTGGAATCAACATTTAAACCTATTACTGAGCCATTAAAACAATTGGGGCAAAATGTTAAACCTTCAACATTTGATTTTTCCGGAGATGCTATTTTACCTATTTCAAAATTTGAGCAAAAAGAAGAATATGAAGGTGATACAAGTTTTACGCAACAAGGAGAAACAACTGAAGAAGAAAGCGAACTAGGTGAAGAAACGGATGTTTTAACAGAAAAAGAAGGTTTTTCTACAAGCGAAGAACAACAAGAAGAAGAAGAGTCTATTAATCCGTCCAACTTGAACAAATTGGGCTCGGATATTGCGTATAAAGGGCCGCTTGCAAGACAATTTGTATTAAAAATGTTACATTCTGCACAACCAACTCGAAAGTATCATACTTTTGGTGCTAGAATAGAAGAAAATGGCCTAATGATTGGAGATAGCAAGCTTGATGTAGACGAACATGACAATATTATTATAAATAATAAACAATACAAAGGTACAAAAGGATTGTTTGAACTTATTTTTAAACCGAAACCTAATAAATATACTAAAAAGGATTTAAACATTTTTAAACAAATATTGGAGGATACAAATGCGCATAAGAAAAATTATTCTAAAAATTTCAATGTTTATAGAAATAAATCAGAAAAATATAAAACTATTATTGCTAAACTTTTCCCACCAAAAAGAAGGGCACCCATAAAAAGAAAATCATTATCTTCTGCTGAAATAAATATTTTACATAAAAGGAGAAAAACAAATCAATCAAGTTTATCAGGAAAAGGATTATTGAAAAACTTGTATGATACTAATATAATATACTACAACGATATAAACAAATTGGTTGATAGAATGAAGTTGATATATGAAGCAAAACAAGCCGGACATAGCGGTTTAGAAAACAAATGGGTAGCTTTTGTCGGCGAATTGCGAAATCGAGGAGTAATTGCATAAAAAATATGAGTATATAGAATACAAGCATAACCGATTAAACATTCAGTATAACCATGAGTGTGGATAAGTTTGGACGGTATTCCGAAACTGGAAGCAAATCAGGATCTTATGGAAAAAGAGGTGGTTTACCACTAACATCCGATGGAGATTATGATATAAGTAACAAACGTTTAAAGTTTGTAAATGATCCAAAAGATGATAATGATGCAATAAATTTCAAAACTTTAAAAAGTGAAACATTACCTAGCTTAAAGCTTCAAAATGAAGTGTATAACGCTAATTTTTATAGAATTGCAAATCTTCCAAAACCAATAGATAAGAATGATTCGGTAAATAAAGAATATTTAATGTGGTACATAAACCAAACCTTAAGATATGATCCTAAAAGTAATAATAAAGCATATGATGCAAAAGATCTTAGAATAGCTAATATAGCAGATCCTGTTAATGATCAAGATTCAGTTACCAAAAAGTATTTACATTCAGTCATACCTGAAAAAACAGATAAATTTTCCTTTTACAACTTTGTAATACACGATATTGGAGACCCTAAAGATATGAAAGATGCGGTAAACCTTCAATATGTTACAGATCATTGTATTACACATGATATTAAGTCAATTGATTGCAAAAATAAAGTGTTAACTAACGTTAAGGAGGGAACTGCAAAATCAGATGCAGCTACAATAAGTCAAATAATGAAATTAAACAATAACAAATGGGATGCGGATGCAAAAATAATTACTAATGTTAAAGAAGGGTTGAATGATATTGATGTAGCAACAATTGGACAAGTTCCTGCATTAAAAGAAATTTCATCAAGAATTGGTCAACAAGGCTTTGATTGTAAAGAAAGACCACTATTTAATGTTGGAATGGGAGTACATGACAGTGATGCAGTTAGAGTAAAAGAATGGCGTGAAAGATGCTTAAGAACAGAAAAACACAAAAAGTTTTTTTATTGTCAAAACTTGCGATTGACTAGCTTAGATGACCCTATTGATATTGTTGATGCTGTTAATGTAAATTACATTATAAGACTCTTAAGTGTAGTGTTATATGATGTTTATAACACGATAAAGCCCATAAAAGCTGATCAAAAACTACATTGGGTTAAGAAAAATGTTATGGAAAAATATTTTTTAAATATGAAAACTGGAAATTTAAGATTTGCTCTAGTTGATGTTGATAAAAAGGATACAATCCTACCAAAAGACTGGGTAAAAGTTTATTACCCATAAACAAAATATATGTTTATTATAAATAAACAATGTCAAAGGATAAGTGCATCATTCATTATAAAGAATTTATAAAATAAACAAGTATTGACATTTCCTTTCACTATAAAAAACCATGTTGAAAGTTCAACGCATCAGTCATAATCGACACGTTATAAAGAGAGGAAGAGGAATAGCATCAACAGCACTTTCTCTTATTACTAAGCCGGTTGGAGCTATAGTTAACAAAGCTATCGATTTATTACCTGTAGAACTACATTTACCAGGAGGTTATCAATATTGTGGTCCTGGAACAAAATTGAAAAAAAGACTTGCTAGAGGAGATCTTGGAATAAATAAACTTGATCAAGCCTGCAAACAACACGATATAGCATATTCAAAGTTTGCAGATACTAAAAATAGATCAATAGCGGATAGAGCACTTGCTGAAAAAGCTTGGCAAAGAGTAACATCCAGTGACGCTAGTATCGGTGAAAAAGCAGCAGCTTTAGCGGTATCAGCAGCAATGAAGGGTAAAACGATGTTTGGAGGTGGAAAGAAGAAAGGAGGTGGAAAAGGAGGAGAAAACCTGCAAAGAAACGTGGAGGAAATATAAGAAGAAAACGACGATCCACCGCAGGTAAAAATAAAAAGAAACAAACAATATGGTCAATGATAAAAAAAGGAGGAGGATTATACCTAAGACCGTATCGTGTGTATTAAACAGAAAAAAACAATTATTAATTCCAAATAAAGAATTAACAGATAAAGAATTAATTACTTAAGTTTCTTGTTTAAAAATTCCATTTTTTAGAGGAGTATTTATGAAAGATGCATTACCTGTTAAAATTTGGAAAAATGAAACCGGAATAGTAAATTTAGATAATAGTAAAGGATCAGGCACTCATTGGGTATGTTATAAGAAACTAGGATCAACTATTTACTACTTTGATAGTTTTGGTAATCTCCCACCACCAAAAGAACTACAATATTACTTTAAAACAGCTAAAAATGTACTATACAATTATAAAAGAGAGCAACCTGATGATACGGTAATCTGTGGACATTTATGTTTAGATTTTTTAACAAAAAGCGTTAGTCAACTTTAAGATGTCTTCCTATACAGTATCATTAACTGGAACTTCATCTACTTTACGAAGTGTTCTTTTCCCTGCGTTACGTTTGGAAAAAGATAAATTATGGGAAGCCGCATTATTAGATATAACAACTTATAATTCTATTCCCAACGTTACTGAAAATGTTAATGACAAAATACATTATTACAAAACAAAAGATAAAAATACAAACAAATATTCAGATATACAAGTATTTAGTTTACCCACTGGAGCATATGAAATTGATGATATAAATGAAGCCATACAAAATCATATGGGAAAAGATAATATAACAATAAAAGGAAATAACAATACTATGAAAGCTGAAATTAAATGTAAATATTATATAGATTTTAGCAAAGAACATTCAATTGGTAGTTTATTAGGATTTCCTAAAACAACAAAAATTTTAGAACCTAATATTAACCATTCAGGTACTATAACTGTGACAATAATGAAAATTTAACAGTATAGATGTTACATGTAATATTATACATGGTTCTTATAGAGATGGTGAAAATACTCATATATTGCACACATTCTATCCAACAGTCGCTCCGGGTTTTAAAATTGTGGAAAAGCCACAAAACTTGGTGTACCTACCATTAAACACCAGTTTTATTTCAGACATTATGGTGAACATACTAGATTAAGACGGAAATCATAATGATTTTAGAGACGAACCTATAACTATACGAATACATATAAAATCAACCGTATAACAATGGGGTTATCATTTAAAAAGAAAGAGCTGACTGGTAAACAAGTCAGTAGCACGTCAGCTATAGATGGATTAACAAGTGATAACATTCGTTTTCTAGAAGAAATTGGATTAAAACTTATTAATAATGGAAATATTGGATATAGCGCAGGGTCCGACATTTGACGAAACCTTATGGGAAAAGGAATATCATACGCACAACCCTTACGCTTCGTCAAAATTAAACAATAATGATGAAATTAGAATTCCCATACAACAACAAGATATTTATACACTTCCATGTGAAAGTTATTTGTATATCGAAGGAAGAGTAACAAAAAGGGATGGAACCACTGCAAGTACTGTTCCGTTCATAAATAACCCCATGGCATATTTGTTTGATGAAATAAGATATGAAATTTCCGGAGTTACAGTAGATTCAACAAAAAAGGTGGGAATTACAAGTACATTAAAAGGATTAGCATCTTTAACACCGAGTGAAAAAAATATGCTGGCCGCCGCAGGATGGGTAGCACCCGATTCCAGTACAATCACTCTAAACACTTCAGGCAATTTTGACTTTTACATTCCTTTAAGATTACTTTTAGGCTTTGCCGAAGATTACCGAAAAATAATAATAAACGTAAAACAAGAATTAGTTTTGTTAAGATCATCAAACGACAAAGATATTATTCAAGCAACTGATGGAACAACGGAAGCTACTTTAGAATGGAAAATGCAATTAGACAAGATTGTTTGGAGAGTACCGCATGTACGGTTAAACGATCAGAATAGAATTTCATTATTGAGAACTTTAAAATCAGATCGTGATATCGTAATACCATTTAGAAGTTGGGAGTTTCATGAATATCCGGTTTTACCGGAAACACAACGTCATACATGGACTGTAAAAACTTCTACTCATTTGGAAAAGGCAAGATATGTAATATTTGGATTACAAACAAAAAGAAGAAATGAAATAACTAAACATGCTGGTGAATTTGATCATTGCAAACTTACAAATTTTAAGGTGTTTCTAAACTCGCAATTCTTTCCATACGACAACTTCAACATAAACTTTACAAAAGACAGGTTTAGTGTTTTGTACGATATGTATGCAAGATTCCAAAATTCATATTATGGAAAAACAAACACACCTTTATTAACGCCAAACCAATTTAAATCTAACCATCCGATTGTTGTAGTTGATTGTTCCAAACAAAATGAATCTGTAAAATCTTCCAGTGTAGATATAAAAATAGAAATGGAATTTGAACAAAATGTACCCAAAGATACATCTGCTTATTGTTTAATTTTACATGATAAAATTGTTACATATACACCTTTAACCGGTATTGTAAAAGCAGTGTTGTAAAATGAAAAGAAAAAAAAATACCCCCCACCACTCGGCTATAAAAGCAGGAGCGGGAACGCAAATTGTTTAGTTGACTGTCTACAGTTGTATGGGTAACATCGTCTACAGCATTATAAACAAAATGAGTTCTTTATCAGTTGTACAAGGCGTTTCCGAAACAACACCTTTATTGGAAAATGATGATGATAAACATTTTGAAGAAAATGTTGTAAAAGAAATTGATGAGTTTTTAAAGTTTGGAAAACAAAATAAAAAGTTGGAAAATAATAAAACAAACGTAAGAAAGAAAAGAAAACTTGAAGAAAATATTCCACCAAACATTTTAACTGAAGTTTTCCTTCGCATCTTTTATCCTATTTCATCTTGCATGAGTCAAAGTGTGTCGATAGGATTGGTAAAATCATTAGACTACTCTCCCGCAGTAATACTAAGCCATGGTACAAAGATGGTTTTATTTTCAGGAAATGCTTGGGATTCCTTTTTAAAACATCTGCATCTTATTGAATGTTATTTAGCCAACAGTTTCTTTGGAAGAAAAACTAACATTCGACTTTTGGATTGTGACAATGAAATTGACATTATTAAACATCGTGGCCAACAACAAGTAAGAATTAGAGACTCGACACAATTTGAAAATAAAATTCTACTAACACGTGAAGAATTCTACATTTTAAACTATGCAACATCACCTATTACCAGGTATATGAAACAATTAGTATTTTCAAGCTCTGTTATTAAGGAATATCTGGTAGATGCATGCGAAAAACAACCAGACACTTTACAATACGGACCAATAAATACATCCATCTTTAATAGAATACCTCACGAAGTGGAAATGTGGAGGCAGTTAAGAAACTTTGAACCTTTTACTGAAGTTGCAACGGAAGCTACAGAAGAAGAAACCAATAACAACAATACAGAAGAAGAAACCAACAACAACAATAATACAGAAGAAGAAACTTTGCTAGGTTAAAACTAAAATGTAATTTAACAAAAGAATAAGCCGTGGGGTAGGCCTACTGGGGACCTTGCCCACGTTAAACATACACCAACGCGCCTACAACTGTACGGCCTGGTTCATATATCTAACCTACCGTGGTGTGGAAAACAGTTGATCAGCAGACACCGTGATGAGCAGACAGGATAAAGAAATGGCAGCAAAACCTTGTGTTATTGAATTTCAAGCATTTCGTGGAAACGATGATAGATTTATCATAAAAGAATTGGTAATTTTAGATTTGCTCACACAAGTGGCGCACCCATTCTTATTTGAAGCACCATGTTCTATCCATGCACTAAAGTCAAAAGCTAAAATAACAAACAGATGGTTAACAAATAATTTTCATCATATCCATTGGTTTGAAGGTTTTCTACCGTACAATAATGTACACAAGATTATGTTTCATTTTTGCAAACAATTTACGCATATATACACCAGAGGATTGGAAAAAAAGAATTGGATACGACAGTACACGAACAAAGAAGTTTTAAACATAAAAGTGGACAAAACTTTTCACTTTGATGTTAGAAATATTTGCGTTTTTACAATAGATCCGAAACACAACCAATCTCAATGCGCATTACAAAACGCATATCATTTGGCTGCTTACTTACAAGAAAAAGAAGAATGTGGTGGGGGTTACGAAGGTTATAAATACGAGGAAGCAACACACCCCGAGTATCACTCTAACTCCATACTCCGAACAGACAACATCTCCAGTGAAGAAGATGACATCACAACAGTTTCTCCAATGTTTAGTTGAACAATTCAACTTACATTCAAAATCAAATACTCTAATTATCAAGAAATGTTCAGAATTAAAAGAACAGAAACATTATATTGTTCATGAAATGAAGAAAGTTGATACAACGCATGGAGACGCAGTCGTCGCATCTTTATCCGATGCACCATTTACACCAGGTGATGAACCAAAGTTTCAAGTATATCTTCCAAAACGATTCGTCCAGTTGCTGCAAAATGAAGATCTGCGGGAAATTCAGCCAGGATCATTATATTTGGTGTCACACGGAATGAGCGGGAACAACGCTACGGAACTTACTCTGCACATCGCACAAAAATAACTTTGTAAATATTGTAAAAACATGTTTTAATAAAAAGATAACAAAACAAAATATCAGTATATGTTATTTATATACTGATATGTTGTATTTTTTAAAAACTCAAACGGATGACCTTGAACTTTTAATCGATAGTATTATTCGATTATTTTAATCGATAGTTTTTTTCGATAGTTTTATTCGATAGTTTTATTCGAATACTTTATATAAATACGAAACCTTAACGTTGAGAGGCTCAGTTCTGTTTAAGACAAGCTACAACCAACATGTCATCCAAAAGAAATAATGTACCACTTTTATCTTATTGTTGCAAAGAGAAATGTTTTAAAATACCTGAAGATCAAGTTGACGGAA
This sequence comes from Flexamia atlantica, assembly GCA_035578135.1. Taxonomy (NCBI): domain Eukaryota; kingdom Metazoa; phylum Arthropoda; class Insecta; order Hemiptera; family Cicadellidae; genus Flexamia; species Flexamia atlantica. The sequence goes on from JAQJVK010000001.1 coordinate 88,107,118, forward strand.
AAGCTTGTACAAAATGTAATTCTTTCTGTTACTGTAAATGTGGTTGCAAAACATATCAAAAAACCGGTTGGATAAACTAGAAGAATTGCAACATCGACTCGGTCTATTGTGGCAACGATTAAATGCAAAGTGATTAAACAAGCGTCTACAATTTTTATCCCCACCACTACCCCCACCACTACCCCCACTACTATCGGAGGTACCCGCAGCACCGGCTTTGCAATAGTCATTCCTGCTACACCTCTCGTCGAGTAAACAACTCTAGTCATGTCTCTCAACATTCGCGGGATTCACTACAACACTATCAATCTTACAACCTACAAGGATTTGGAAATTTTTAGTGAAGAACTAAAACAACTTATAACCACTGGGTTCGGTTTATCTTTGGAACTTTATGCAACAAACAATCAAAACGAAAAGAATGTATTTTTGCCAACTTACAACAACAACAAAAAGAATGAAAATAAGCAAGAAATTTCACCACCGACAACAACTTACTTTTCAAATTTTGGAGCAAACTTTTCAACCTTAATGTAAAATAAAAAAAATATCTTGCATTTTCGGATATTCCGAAAATGCAAGATCTTTTTAAAAACATCCTCACCTGACCTTGACCCATTTCCGGCCATTTAAAGTTTAAATACCCAGCACAGCCGGGCATTTAAACTTTAAATGCCCACCCTACACGTCACAGCTACGTCACAGCCTCTGACGTCACCAGACCGGATGTAGCTGTCACTTTTGATTAATGCGTTTTGGCCCAGAAGCCCCACTATTGCACTACTAAGTGATTCATATGATCCTCTTTAGTTTTAGAGTAGATCAATATATCATCAACATAATTAATCATATATTTGAACTTAATGTCTCTGAAAATATTGTCTAAGTATGCGCTCAATATGCCACTTCCGCAGTGCAAACCGTATGGCAATCTACACCATTCCATGAGACTCACACCACTTGAAAAGGCAGTTAAATACCTACTTCGTTCACTAATACCTATCTGTAAAAATGAGTTTGACAAATCAATGACGGAGTAATACTCAACTCCCTGTAAATATGATAATCATCCTCTAAATTACCTAATGGATGATTGACTCTTATTAACTTTTTATCAGTTTAGAATTGTTTACAACTAATCTACTTGTACCATTACTTTTAGGAACCAAAAAACTGGGCGAAGAGAAACTGCTTAATGGGGGCCTAGTTATACCCTGCTTTAACAAATAATCTAGTATCTTTTGTAACTCTGGCATTTTAGCTGGAGCAATGTGATAAGGTTTTTTATTAACGATTTCACTATCTTTAACTTGTAAATCTATTTCAAAATCAAGTGCGTGACCAATATCTGAAGTTAAGATCCAATAACCAACATTCGGATAAGACTTAACTAATTTACACACAGATTCTCTCATGTCTTCACATCCAACATTTAGTTTGTTTTCGTTAATTTGTGATAAACTTACATTTCCTGACCAGTCTCGACCTATCATTATTTTGGGGATTGAAGCTAAAATAACAAACTTGTCTAGTAACATTCCGGTTTCTCTGATAAAACAATTCCCTAAGATGGCCTCACACGCTAAGTTTTTCAGAATGGAAAATTTGACATACCAACTGAACTAATTTATTTTAATTTTTACAATACAATTCCCTATTACTTTTATTTGACTTTGATTTGTTCCGATACAAGTACTATTATCCCTTACATACTTCCTGATTAAATTCTGCTTATTTAATTTCTTATATAAATCTTCACTAATTGCGTTCAAAGACGCTCCGGTGTCTAGCAATGCATTAACATCTACGTGAGGCCCGTTGACGGTGCGTTGAATCCTCAGTTGAATGGTGGGTTGCTCCCGCGCTGACGTTTCAGTAGATAAGCCTAGCTTATTCATAACTCGTTTCTGTGTACGTTTTGTTTTGATAATTTCTTTTTTACTATATTTAATTTGTCTCCGGGAAACACTTTTACTCTGATTATTTACATAATTTCTATTTACAACATGAGGAAAGGTTTCCCTATTTACAAGTTTTTTTGTTGGCGATAGCACTGTCTAGCTAAATGCCCTACTCGACCACAATTATAGCAAGATTTTCCTTGGCTAGCAAAGTTTACAAATTCTTTGTTACTAGTTGATTTGACATTACTATGACTTCTACGATTTCTTTCCTCTTTTTCACGCTCAAAATTAGCGTAATCAACACTTTGACTGTGAATACAAGCTCTTTCAAACTGAGCTAAAGTACTGAGATTTAATGTGCTTACATTTACTCTAGAATGTGGATTTAGGCCAATATTTAACAAATTTACTAGGTCACTCTCGGAGTATGAACTATTCAAAAGACTGGAAAATTCCTTTACTCTATTCACGTACAAATACAATGGCTCATTCATACCCTGTGGCTTACAAACATGTTGTCTGATCAGATTGTCTCTTAAATGATTTGGTACAAAACTATTAAAGACTTCCTGCTTGAAACCGTCTAATGTGCATTCACTACATGCTAACATCAATTCATTAAGTGGTCCACTAGTTTTCCTCAAAAATACAGCTATCAAATCACGATCAGTCACTTTGGTTTCTGGCTTAACTTTATACATAGTTCTTAAAAATTCAATTAAATCATTTACTGCTTGACCACATATTTTGACACTTGATATGTAATTTAACATCGGATTAGGTAATTTCTGGTGCAACATGGAATTGAAGGAAACAGAACACGCAGCATGCAAGTCTGTTACGGGAAGTGAAGGTGGCAAACTACTCTGTCCGCCTGACACCTTCGGATCTGGAGGGGAGATTTGGGTGGGTTTCTTATCTGAATCTAAAAATACCTCGGTAAAATTATCATCTTCTATGTTACTTTCGCTTAATTTACGTAAAGATTGTGCAACAATTTCAGAATCAAATTCAAGTTTGTTAAACTATCAGTTCCTTAACTTTGCTAACCTGTTGTAATACAATATCTTTCTCACTTTGTTCCATGTTAAAGTGGACTATCAGGTTACTTAAACGATCTCTACAATGGATTAGTTTATACTTTTGTCTCCCTATGTCTATAGGCCGACTGTCTTTTGTAAGCTCAGTCCCCCGTTCCTCACACTGTATGATTTTACATGATAATAAATTGATTTCCTCATTAACATTTATTTTATCTCCTAAGTTAGCCTTATCAGGTTGAACATTTGAATCAATGTTAAACCTGAATTTAAAATTTAAAAGGGAAAAAGTAGCTTAAATTAACACTTAAATTTAAAAGGGAAAAAGTGGCTGGCTAATAAAATTGTGGAAAGTGTTAGGCATATGTCAGAAGATTGTTCCAACCCTAGTGAAACTATTCATTCTGAAAACTCCAGACACTCAGTACAGAGCCCTCTAAAATAACTTCAATAAGTTTCATACACCAGAATGTTCAGTATTTATCAAATAAAATTCAGCTGCTTGAACAAGTTGTAATGAGTATTATGTGCATAACGGAACACTGGATGTCGGAAGACGAGTTAAATGAGAACTTTGTTATTAATGACAGGCAACTAGTGTCTAATTTTTGTAGAACAAAAATTGGCCATGGAGGGACCACTATTTACTGTAGATACTCTTCTCACCAAATTAAGGTAAATGAAGCAATTAATAGTTGGTCAGTTGAATTAGACTGTGATATGTGCAGTGTGGAACTTGTTGACCTTGACCTAGTGCTGGTTACAGTTTACAGGAGTATGAATGGAGATTTCATTTCATTTCTTAATACAATGGAAAAAGTACTATCGTATATCAATAGACTTGACAAAGATTCTATAATTTGTGGTGATTTTAATCTTAAATTTTTAACAAGTGATAAAGATGCAGACCAATTTGTGAACCTGTGCCTTACTTATGGACTACAACTGAACATTCATGAGCCTACTCGAGGTAAAAACTGCATTGATAATTTCTTTACTTCTTTGACCTTACAAAATTGTACAGCTAAAGGTATTAACCGTCACGTGAGTGATCATTTGGGTCAGCTATTCATTGTCAATACATTTTTTCAAGAGACTAGCCCTTATCCTGGAAAAAATGAACTGTCATACAAGGGTCCTAGTTTTAAAAATGTATCTATTCTAAGTGATTCTAATATCAATGTATTTAGATTTTACCTTGCCAAAGAAAAATGGGATGATATTTTTATTGCGAAAAATAATGTAAATGAAATGTTTGATGCTTTTATGATAACGGTTCAATATTACTTTAATTTAAGCTTTAATAAACTGCTTAAGATTAGAAATAACAATACAGTAAATATTGGTTCTAAAGCTAATGTAGAGTGGTACACTGATGAACTATTTGCTAAAAGAGATAGGCTTAGCTTACTTTATGAACTTTTAAAATCATCAAAAGGGCAGGAGTTTGAAATGTACAGGGTGAGTTTCTACTGACGCCCATAACTTCGCCAGTGGATTCTACTGATCAAAAGGAACAAAAAAGTAGCAATAAACCCTAGTCCAATTCCGAACCGTTTGGTCGTAATAGAGAATTTTGTGTTTTCAAAAAATATTGGGCTTTCTGTCAGTATTTACTTTATAAAAATAAAACCGATTAATCTAGCGATTTATATTAAAAATAATTCGAAAGGGCATTAAATTTGCTATAAAACCAAGGTTACATGAAAAAATATTTCATTACATACATCGGTTCCTAGCCGAATAAAATAAAATATCGTATAATAGTTATTTTGTTTTTAAGTTTAAGAACCCCTTTTTCTTACTTTATTCCGGTGCCACACAATGTTCAACTAGATAAAAAACTTCCTCATTTAATAAGCTTTAAATTGATATGCAGTTTTAAATTGTTGTTGGTAGAATTGACAGAAAAACTACATCAAACTAAAGTAAAACACGGTTTACCGATTTGGTTTTAGCAAGGTAACAAACCTACTAATAATAATCTCACTGATTAACACATGTTTTGGTTCAAATCGTACTGGTTCAAATCAGCTGATTCAATTGTTATGATTTGTAAACAAATTACAGAAAAACTACTATGAAACTAAATAAAAACCAGGTTTACGAGTAAGGGTATTCTTATTGTAATAATACAAGGCAAATGAACACAACATTTTCATACAGTAACTCAATGGTTACTTTGTATTACCAAATTAATTACAAGCATTCAGAATAGACAATGTTGATTGCTACTTAAGCAAGTTTTCGAAATGACCACCATTTTGTCTGATGCAGATGCGGATACGTTTTCTCAGCTCTCTTACAGTCGCATTCAAGTTTACCGTATTGCGTAGTCGTGCAGTAGCTGTGACAATTCGGTTTCTCACTTCTTCAGCTGATTCCACTGGCGTCCGATAAACCTCTTGTTTTAGATACCCCCAAAAGTAATAATCCAATGGATTGAGGTCTGGTGACCGAGGAGGCCAGGCAACGGTTCCACCTCTTCCTATCCACAAGCGGAAATTGTTTCTTAAATAGTCACGTACATTGAGATCGTAGTGCGGAGGTGCGCCGTCAGCTTGGTACACAATGCGATCACGCAAATTCAATGGAATGTCCTCCAGGAGTTCTGGTAGGATTTCAGTTAGGAACTGTAAGTAGTCAACTCCATTCAGTGTTGGAGGAAGGTCAACATATGGTCCAATAATTCGATTTCCTATCAGTCCAGCCCACACATTTACCTTGAATCGTGACTGACTCCTAGATTCACGAACGAGGTGCGGATTATCGTCAGCATAGTGATGCTCATTATGGAAATTAAAGACTCCATCTCTCGTAAACGAACATTCATCAGTCCATAAAATTGTTTTCAGGAAATCCCTTCTGTCATGTTGCCGGATCCACTGACAAAACTGAAGCCTCTGAGGTGGATCTCTCGGCTCGAGTTTCTGGACACGCTTGAAATGAAATGGGTGCAACCCCTCTTTTCGTAATAGTTTTGACACAAATGTTTGGGATACCCCAAACTCACGGGCTAATGTCCTCGTACTTATCCTAGGATCTTCACTTGCCCGTTCCAAGACAACCTCTTCCAATCCGACATCTTGCATAAAGTTGCCAACTAAGCGGCCGTTGGTGGGAAACCTTCCATTTTCACGCAAACACTGGTGGACGCGAATAAATGTTTTTCGATCAGGAATCCGCCTGTCTGGAAAGCGTCGAATGTACTCGCGAACACTTTCAGACGCATTTCCGGAACAAAAACCATAAACATAATGCATATCAGCATATTCTGAACTTGTGAAAGGATCCATAACGTGAAAAATAACAAACAAGCGTTTTAATCTGACTTGGAAACCAAATAACGTTATTTACTTTAGCTGATTTAGACTTGTTTACAAATCATAACAATTGAATCAGCTGATTTGAACCAGTACGATTTGAACCAAAACATGTGTAAATCAGTGAGATTATTATTAGCGAATTTCCCCTATAGGGAAGAAGCTGTTACCGTAGGTCTCATGGTAAGACCTAAGCCTAAAACCATTATAACTTTTCTTTTTGAGTTCCTCAGATGCCAAAAACACCATTCGTTCACTTTCATAAATATATATATATATCTATATATCTATATATCTATATATATATCTATATATATATGTGTCTTTAAGCACGATAACTTGCGCAAAAATGGTCCAATCGGAATGAAATTTGGCATAGACATGTAAAGTAGTAATTATTCGGACGAGTTCGTAAACCAGCCCGATCGGACCACCGGAAGGGGGGGGTAAAGGGGGGTAAACCCCCCCAAAAATGGGTTTTTTGAGATTTTTACATAGAAAAATAAAATTTTTCAAATTTTTATTGGCACCATTGAATTCAGCCCAAAAAAACAAACAATTTAGTATTTTGAATCATGTCTCTATGTCCATTGGTTGCCGAGATATTGAAAGTGGTAAACACAGTACGTTGTCCCAATGTTAACCTTATGGGAAATAAGTAAAATTCTATATCTCGCTTATTTCTCAACATATCTTGATAAAACTTGGTAAATGGCTTCTTCTAGTTCAGATCTACTAAATATTGAATTAAAACCACCCAGTTTTAATATACCTGTAGCAGCAAACCTCCATACTCATTCCCCATGTTATTCTTATGGAGCTTACAAAAACATGTCAAATCTCGCTATGTTGGATCGAAATATGTTGTTTTGCACTTGAAATTCGCTGAGTATGCAGGTCTGCTGCAACGGGGGTATTAGTAGGTTTGTTACCTTGCTAAAACCAAATCGGTAAACCGTGTTTTACTTTAGTTTGATGGTAGTTTTTCTGTCAATTCTACCAACAACAATTTAAAACTGCATATCAATTTAAAGCTTATTAAATGAGGAAGTTTTTTATCTAGTTGAACATTGTGTGGCACCGGAATAAAGTAAGAAAAAGGGGTTCTTAAACTTAAAAACAAAATAACTATTATACGATATTTTATTTTATTCGGCTAGGAACCGATGTATGTAATGAAATATTTTTTCATGTAACCTTGGTTTTATAGCAAATTTAATGCCCTTTCGAATTATTTTTAATATAAATCGCTAGATTAATCGGTTTTATTTTTATAAAGTAAATACTGACAGAAAGCCCAATATTTTTTGAAAACACAAAATTCTCTATTACGACCAAACGGTTCGGAATTGGACTAGGGTTTATTGCTACTTTTTTGTTCCTTTTGATCAGTAGAATCCACTGGCGAAGTTATGGGCGTCAGTAGAAACTCACCCTGTATAATGAATTGTATAAAACTGAAAAAAAGATTACCGCAAACAGATTAAGCACATAAAAAAAGTATAATTCTAAATTAGTAAAGGATTCAGGAAATCAGAGTAAAACCCTTTGGCAGATTATAAATAAGAACAAGAGGAGTGAAACTAAAATAATAAACGGTATCAGGAAACTGACACATACTTTCTCCCTTCAAGTAATTTAAAACCAGAAAACATATTTAGTGAAATAAAACAAATTAACAATTAATTATCACACAAATATATGCCAAATGTTATCAAAAACGGTTAGTAAATAACGGAGATATCGATTTTTAAATATTTGCCATGAGAATAACATTGGACAACGTACTGCGTTTACCGCCGAACTAAAATATCAATTATCTCCGCAACCAGTTGACATAAACTCATGATTCAAAATACTAGATTATTTAGTTTTTCAAGTCAAATTTAATGGTTGCAAGTATATTTTCTTTAGAGGTCACAGATTTTGTGAAATTTCAAAAATATGAATTTTTTAACACTTAAACCCCCATAGCTTCTGAACCTGAATTTTTACAGACATGCGGGTGGTGTCATTTTGTTTGTCATCTTAAGCACTAAAAACCATGAAATTTTTATCAAAATCGTTAGAGCCGTTTTTGAGAAATTTGGATTTTTGTCATTTTTTATGGGTTTTTATGGTGTAAATACCCTTAAAAATCAAAAATTCAAAAAAATGAAAAATACGCCTGGAGATACCACCGCTTTATACCTACATGCCAAATTTCATGAAAATCGGTCCACTGGTGTCGTCTCTAGCTTTGTTTACATCCACACACACACACACACACACACACACATACATCCACACACACAGACAGACAGACACCACGCCAAAAACCATTTTTTTGGATTCAGGGAGCACTAAAACGAATATATCCACTACCAACTCAAATTCGAAAATTTTGACGAAAACAATACTTTCTCCATTGTTTTCGGGGGAGAAAGTAAAAAGACCTAATCCTTTTTCATCAGATGAATACATCCATGGATGAATATAACCGGTTTTTTATTAATATTGCCAGTAATGTAAAGCTGACATCTAACAGTGTAGTCTCTAATGGGATTAACGCAATGCAGTATGTAAATAATTGCAAAGTACCTGAGCATACGGTGGAGTTAAGTTTTAGCTATGTAACTGAAAAAATTGTCATGGATGCAGTTAGGCATTTAACAGGTAAAAAGACCACTATGGCTTGAGCAATGTTTTACTGAAAAAAATAATAGATTGTATCTTAACTCCTTTGACTAGGTTAATTAATTTATGTCTGGCCCAAGGAATTTTCCCAGATTGTTTAAAAATAAGTAAGGTCATTCCTATATTTAAAAAAGGTAATAGAGATGACTTGAATAATTATCGGCCTATAACGGTGGTTCCTGTCTTTTCTAAGGTCTTGGAGGTAATCATAGGTAAACAATTAATGTTTTATTTTGAAGCAAATGGACTAATATGTACTAATCAGTTCGGCTATAGAAATGGTTTATCTACCACACACGCACTTATAAAGCTAGTTGAGGGTATACATGATTGTTTTGAGGGCAAAGACCTTGCTGCGGTCACGTTCTGTGACCTCAGCAAGGCCTTTGACTGTGTTTCACACAATCTTTTCGTTTCTAAGTTGGAGTATTTTGGGGTAAGAGGTGTGACTTTACAAGTCTTTCAATCCTACCTTGAGAACAGAGTACAATATGTACAAGACAGTAATAAAATCTCATGTCTCTTGCCTGTCACCTGCGGTGTTCCGCAAGGATCTGTTTTAGGTCCTTTGCTTTTTATTATTATGGTTAACGACCACAGTAGTAATGTCCCTGCGGAGTTAATTCTTTATGCAGATGATACTACCGTTTTAAATAGGAATGGGTAATGAAAATTTGGCATTGGAAAATGCTAAAATCAATCAATCCCTCATTGAGAACTAGTTGGCTGCTAATGAACTAGTTTTAAATAAAGAAAAAACCAAAACTGTACTTTTTACTCTTAAAGAAACTAATATGTACATAGAAACCGAACCAGTGTTTTTAGGATTAACTTTAGACCCAACCCTTAATTGGCACCAACACATATCTGTCCTCAAAAGTAGGCTTAGTAAAAGCACTTACGCTTTAAAAAGATTATGTGGAGAGTTGGAGAGGGAAGGCCTAAGGCAGGCCTATTTTGGTTTATTTCATGCCCATATGTCTTATGGTTTAATAGTATGGAGTGGTGCTCCCAAGACAGAAGAAATATTTGTGGCACAAAAAAAAATCTGTAAAAGTAATAACTGGTTCTCATAGATTGGCCCATTGTAAAGAATTATTTATCGAATTAAGAATAGTGACTTTGTATTTGTTATACATTTTTCACTGCCTTATGTACTTAAGGTCAAATTTAGAACAAGTACATACCAGAAGTACCATACATTCCCATGATACCAGGTATGCAAAATTAATTAACTTACCACAAAATAGACTTACAAAAAGTGATAGAAATCCCATAGTTATATCAAGCCGATTGATGAATAAGTTGCCTGACACAGTAAATAATTTAGAAAAAGATAAATTTAAAGCCTGTCTTATGAATTTTTTTATTGAAAAATCCATTTTACAAAGTAGAAGAGTTTTTGTCAAATAATTGGTCAAATTTGGATTTTAACATAGCCTAACGCTTCCTGCTATAAAGGACTAATATGTTTAAATAATATAATATTTGTTTATTGTAATTTACATTTTTTTTGTTTAGGCCTAATGTAATTTTTTATAGGGCCTACTGAAGTTTTAGATTAGTCCTATATTAGTCTAAGTTGATATTATGTGAACTAATGTGTCTTGTGTTTTGATATAGGTATTTATTTTATTGTTATACGACTGGCCTATGTATTCTATGGAATATCTTGTGGCGAATAAAGTATTCTATTCAATAGTTCTACGCAACAATTTTCGCAAATCAAGTACGGTTGATTTATTATTCACAGATATACCTCTTAATTTTAGCTCATACACTGACTCATCTTTAGACAAAACATTTGGAGCCTTTAGACAAAACATTACTACCTTAGCCTTTTCCATTTTAAATTTCCTATAAAAGTACAACTTTACGCACGACTACAAATGAGCCTACATATGCAATAGGGATCCAAACCACTGCATAGTCAAACTGAGAAAAACAAGGTTAAATTTTCTACTTCATTATTAATTCCTGTCTAATTTTAACGTTATAAATTTGCATTGTATGTATAAAAGTGACTCTCCTCTATTTATAAATGATAGGTTTAATGTCATAGTCCATATATTCCCTTTGTTATTAATTGTTTTGTGGCTTGGATCCTTTTTGAATAAAGACGTTTAGGGCAATGTATACATTGTTTAGAGGGTCCAAGCCACATGTGTTGTGTTGAGACATTTTTCAGGTGATTTTGCAAACAAGATCCAGTCAACTGAAACCAAAAAATAAGAAACAAGCTACAAATACAAAAATAAGTTACAAACAAACTCAATAATCTTCTCATGTCATTCACTAGTTATTTATAATTTACTCTTGTGCTTGTAATTGTAAGTAATAACTAGGTAATCTCTCATAGAACAAGCCATTGGATCCTTATTGCTAAACCTGAAAGTATCTTTATCTACGACCATTGCAATAAGCACTAATTATGGTATTACAATAAACATTTTAATGATATACATTAAAACACCAAAAACCAAGCAGTACTCTAATGACGACTTTAGAGTACTGGAGTCACTTTAGAGTACTGGTTCTAGACCAATGAGAGCTCGGCATTTGACGGAAGTAGTGTCATAATAACAATTACGCAATTCGCACATCAGCTGATTGTTGCATTACGATTCATGTTTGAGTTTTTCTTATCCCATCAGCTGATTGTTCCACAACGATTCATGGTTCAGTCTGCTTATTTACCTAACCTCAAATTTTAGTTGACCTATTCCATCATTAGTAAAAGTCATGAGTTTTGTTTAACTTCGGGGGAAATTTTTTCGTATATTGTTGGTCATAGATAAAATAGTGTATGCAACGATTGTATTATGCCTTTAAGCCACTCGTGAGATATTTAGAACACTCGCTTCGCTCGTGTTCTAACTTACATCTCACTCGTGGCTTAAAGGCATTCATTATACAATCGTTGCATAAACTACTATTACAGACATGTGGGTTGGTTCCAAGCAAGATGTTACTGCTTAAATAAGCTAATTTTGGTCAGATCTTTTTTGCATAAAATAAATCAATGTTTCTTTTATTTGGAAGTTACCAAAACACAATATTTTAATATTTGTGGGTTGGATCCCTATTGCATATGTAGGCTCAAATGTTCATTTTAATTGTAATTTATCTAAGCAGAATGGCGCAATTCCTGTACCATAACTGTACTGTACTTAATAGGCAGAGTAACTTACTTCGGGACCCATACGATATTAATCACCTTTTTAATTTTACATTAATTTAGAGTCCCGCATAGTACAAGGAGGCGTTTGGGAAATTTAATTTATAATAATTGAAAAACGTGAATACAATATTTTAATAAATTACTGTAAACTATGAACAATATTCCTGTGTTATTCGTTATTCGTCTTTAATTAAACAATCAATTTTCTTTATAATAATTAGAGCTGGTGTACATTAAATTTTGATAATTCTCTCAACATGTATATGCCAGTTTACTAATAAATTAAATATTCACTAATTATTTATTTATGACCTTTCCCCTATAGTATTAATTAATCAGGGTAATTGGGTATAATTTTGGGAGTTTTTTGTGTAGGCTGCTTCTATTTCTAAACTTTTCCCCTGTATTAAATGAACCCAGAACTTCTGTACTTACATTTTTATCCTGTAAAACATACATAACAATCTTTATACATTTCAAATTTTCTTACTTTCATTAAAATTTAAATATCTTTTCTTTACTTGGAAAATTACAAACTTTGTTTAAGATTTATTATTTCTTTCTGAATAAAAGGCTGGAAATATTAACATTAAGGCTGGAATTATTAGCATTTTAAGATATTAATACATTTTACAGTACCTCCAGAGAAAAAGCATGTCGTGTATCTGCTTCCGGGCTGCCCCCCAGGTGCGGCGCGACGTCCCCGACGCTTCGTTGGCTAATAATCATTAATTTATTCCCCGAGATAACCGGTATCTACCCCCACTCCTGTTATATAACTTATTTTGCTGTAAATCATGATTTTACTGGTTTTATGTGACCGATTATACATGATATGTCTGAGTCATTGCACGTGCCTTATTTTCTTGTACCTACAGGCTATTCTCTTATAACTGATAGTATCGACAACTAGAATCTTTTTTCATATACAATTCAGTTGTTTAAATCCAATAATAATTTAAATGTTATACAGTATAAGTTACCTAAAACTGTTTGAAAAAAATTATACATGGTACAGACTTTTCTATGATATGACCAAGGCCTTTGACCTTCTGAATCATGGTTTCTTGCTTAGCAAGCACCTTTCTCTAGGAATGTCTGGTGTAGACCTTTATCCTGGATGTTTTCTTATCTAAGAGGCCGCTACTTGGTTGTTTCACTCAGGCATCTGGGAAATGACAATACCCTCTGTACTTACAGGTCAGAGCCATATCCTTCCATGAACGTCGGAGTCCTGCAGGGGTTGAACCTTGGGCCCCTTTTATACTTGCTCTATGTCAATGACTTGCTAAATTCTGTGACAACTGAAAATATACGGCTTTTTGCGGGTGAGGTTTACTACCTGATTTGTGACAATGATCGTAATGCTCTTATTGAAGATACCCATTCCAGTCTAAATAGAATGGTAAATCGGTGTAATGATAATTTCCTGATCTTATACTCCGAGAAAACTGAGGTTTTTTTTATTTTATAATAGGAAAAAACCCGACCTGGCTCCTCAACTGTCATTGGATGGGGTTTCGCTTGCTCCATGTAAGAAAGTAAAGTACCTTGGGTCGCACATTACTGAAAATCTTAAATGGGACAAAAAATGGGTGTGTGTGTGTGTGTGTGTGTGTGTGTGGATGTAAACAAAGCTAGAGACGACACCAGTGGTTCGATTTTCATGAAATTCGGCATGTAGGTATAAAACCGTGGTATCACCAGGTTTATTTTTCATTTTTTTCAATTTTTGATTTTTAAGGGTATTTACCCCATAAAAACCCATAAAAAATGACAAAAATCCAAATTTATCAAAAACAGCTCTAACGATTTTGATAAAAAAATTTCATGGTTTTTAGTGTTTAGGTTGACAAACAAAATGGCACCACCCGCATGTCTGTAAAATTCAGGTTCAGAAGTTATGGGGTTTTAAGTGGTAAAAAATTCATATTTTTCAAATTTCACAAAAACTGTAATTTTTAAAGAAAATATACTTGCAACCATTAAATTTGGCTTGAAAAACTAAATAATTTAGTATTTTGAATCATTAGTCTACGTCAACTGGTTGCAAAGATAATTGATATTTTAGTTTGGCGGTAAATGCAGTACGTTGTCCAATGTTATTCTTATGGCAAATATTCAAAAACCGATATCTCCGTTATTTACTAACCGATTTTGATAAAACTTGGTATATATTTGTGTGATAGTTAATTGTTAATTTGTTTTATTTCACTAAATATGTTTTCTGGTTTTAAATGACTTGAAGGGAGAAAGTATGTGTCAGTTTCCTGATACCGTTTATTTTCATTTTAACTCAGTTATATTTACATTTATAGTTTTGATTTGAACCTTAGTTAATGGTTCAGATATGTTAGCAGCTCAGATAGATGATTTAATTTTGTAGAATCGTGTTTTGGTTAAATTTGTCAGGCGTATATATGTGTCACCTTTAAAATCAATATTTCGTTGTGGCACCATTGCAACAGAGTACTGTAATTAGTAAGCTGAATAATAAGTTAACTGATTTGATCTAAGTTTATATTACTTATAAATGTTATTTTTCAATAGATTCTAAGCAAGATGAGTAGAAAAAAATAGGTGGTCCCGTAACTTATGTTTGTTCTTATGACGTATTCGCGTCTGCTTCCAGCTGTGAATTCTGAACTAAAATACAATTGAAGGAAAATACATTTGATGACGTATTTACGTCTACATCAGCTGGTCAGTGATGACGGTTTAAAATGGAACCACCTGGTTTTATTCTATTCATCTTGGATTATAAGGTCTTTGAGAAAGTGGTTTGGACACACATATTTTCATGAAATAATAAATGGGTTGGTAGAAGAAACAAAATACATTGAAAACATTGAAATAGGGAAGTATTAGTCCAGGCAATGAATGCTCAAAATTAGGAGTAGAGGGAATTGCATGGATCACAATTTTTGACTTTGTAACTTTGTTTGGACTAGTTAGGAGTAAAACATATCAAAAGTCCCCGCCCTTAGCCCTTGAGCCGGCTGGGCTGGAAGGGCCTAAAGGTACAATTTTTTGGTTTTTCCTAAATATCTTGAGAACTATCAACTTTTAGTATTCCCTATTAAATTTGAAAATTAAAGAAAATTAAATTTCCTTTAAGAAAAATATATAATATGTCTACTTTGGTCCAACCGTTTACAAAGTAAGCACTAATTTTGTTAATATTAAACAAAATATCCCTTCCATAAGAAATACATGTAAATTTGTGGGTAACTTAGATGCCCGATTGGGCAAAGTTTTTTCCACCTAAAGGAAAATGAACATCATTCAGGAAACATTGACAAAATTTCCAGTAATTTGACACCTCAATTATAAAAATTGGTTTAAAATTAAGGCGTTGGCGAGCACACAAAATACGTTATTTTTCAGGGAATTATAACAAATTGTAATAATTCCTTGAAAAATAACGTTTTTTGTGAGTTCGCCAACGCCTTAATTTTAGACCAATTTTTATGATTGAGGTGTCAAATTACTGGAAATTTTGTCAATATTTCCTGAATGCTGTTCATTTTCCTGTAGGTGAAAAAAGCGTTGCCCAATTGGGCTTCTAAGTTACCCACAAATTTACATGTATTTCTTATGGAAGGGATATTTTTTGAAATATTAATAAAATTAGTGCTTACCTTGTAAACGGTTGGACCAAAGTAGACATATTATGTATTTTTCTTAAAGGAAATTTAATTTTCTTTAATTTTCAAGTTTAATAGGGAATACTAAAAGTTGATAGTTTTCAAGATATTTATGAAAAACCAAAAATTGTACCTTTAGGCCCTTCCAGCCCAGCCGGCTCAAGGGCTAAGGGCGGGGACTTTTGATATGTTTTACTCCTAACTAGTCCAAACAAAGTTAAAAAGTCAAATATTGTGATCCATGCAATTCCCTCTACAACCTTTCGTTGCCTGGACTATATTGAATAAAAAGGAAATGTGGAGAGTGAAAGAATGGATTAGGTAGCATCAAAGTCACTGAAATCCCATCCGGATCGTCAGGATAAAAATGTAGGATTTAGACTTTAGTTTTGACTATTATCATAAAGATGAAGGATCAGTACTAATAATACGAAAAATAAAATACGTTTTATTATTCACAAAAGCAGACCATTCGTTCATAAAACACAATAATAACACTCACCATATTTTTTCTTTACAGTTCATAATTGTTCCATTCCATTATATATTAGTTTATTTTTCGTTCACTTTGGCATCAGTTGATTTATTCGTGCACTTCATATTTGAAAATATTCATTATAGTTAAATGTATAAAAGATAATGTCCAAGATTAAATATGGGGTAGAAGAGCATTTTTATAAAAAATTAATTTAGATATAAGAATATACTTGATTCCACATTCACCTTTCAGTACAGGTCATGTGTGAGATAGCTGTTGTACTAACTTTGCTGGGTACATTTGTTTACAATCATTCATAACAACATATTATAACATCATCAGCTGATTATAACATAATTTGGCTAGTACAACTTAAAATGCCATATAAAATACACAGCTTATGGAAGTTCCATACTGAAAGGTGAACGTGGAACTGAGTATATTAAGGGAATAAACAACATGAACAAACAAAAGTAACAATCAAGGTAAGCAAAAATAAACGGTATCAGGAAACTGACACATACTTTCTCCATTCAAGTCATTTAAAACCAGAAAACACAGTGAAATAAAAAAATGAACAATTAATTATCACACAAATATATACAAAATTTTATCAAAATTGGTTAGTAAATAACGGAGATATCGGGTTTTAAATATTTGCCTTAAGAATAACATTGGACAACGTACTGCGTTTACCGCCGAACTAAAATATCACTTATCTCCGCAACCTGTTGACGTAAACTGATGATTCAAAATACCAGATTATTTAGTTTTTTAAGTCAAATTTAATGGTTGCAAGTATATTTTCTTTAGAGGTTACAGATTATGTGAAACTTGAAAATATGAATTTTTTATCACTTAAACCCCCATAATTTCTGAACCTGAATTTTTACAGACATGCGGGTGGTGTCATTTTGTTTGTCATTTTAAGCACTAAAACCATGAAATTTTTATCAAAATCGTTAGAGCCGTTTTTGAGAAATTCGGATTTTTGTCATTTTTTATTGGTTTTTATGGGGAAACTACCCTTAAAAATCAAAAATAAGCCTGGAGATACCATGGCTTTATACTTACATGCCAAATTTCATGAAAATCGGACCACTGATGTCGTCTTTAGCTTTGTTTACATCCACACACACACACACACACACACACACACACACACACACACACACACACACACACACACACACACACACACACACACACACACACACACACACACACACACACACACACACACACACACACACACACACACACAGAGACAGACACCACGCCGAAAACCACTCTTTTTTGGATTCAGGGAGCAATAAAACAAATACCTATATCCATTAACAACTCAAATTCGAAAATTTTGACGAAAACAATACTTTCTCCATATACTATGTACGGGGGGGAGAAAGTAATAAAAATAAATAATTCAGATGATAGAATTATAGTTCTGGACTGCCTTACTGGCGGGTGGCGAAAATTGTAATCTCCCAAAATGACTGCTAAATAAACATGTGTTTTGGTAGAACTGTCAAAACTTTGTTTACATTTCACCTCATTTACACTACAAAAGAATGCCCTGTAATATTTCACCGAGAGAATTTTGGTGCAATTACAATTTCTGGAAAATATTTGCGCAGTGCATCAGCTGGTCTTTTTGTTTTGGCAACCTTTTATCATTAATGATTTGTTTACATTTAAGAATGTGTTTCCACACTTTTGTCGTCGTACTTCATGAATTGTGTTGAGCTTGCAAGCATTTAACAGTAGTTGCTCTTGTGGTTGCAGCAAAATATTTTCTTGTGTAAAGTACCTTTACATAAACAAATGACCATGTGATTAATTACCAAAACATTGCAGATATTAAACACTATAGCTCTGGACAGCCTTATTGGTGGGTGAGTGAGTGCGCTGTTATCGTAATTAGTGTATGTTATCTGCAATGTTTTGGTAATACACCACATGGTCATTAGTTTATGTAGAGGTACTTTGCACAAGAAAAGATTTTTTGCTGTAACCGCAAGTGCAACTAATGTTAAATGCTTGCAAGCTCAACACAATTCATGAAGTACGATGACAAAAGTGTGGAAACACATTCTTAAATGTAAACAAGTCATTTAAGGTTGCCAAACTAAAAGACCAACTGATGCATTGCGCAAATATTTCCCAGACATTTTAATAGCGTAAGAAGTCTCTCGGTGAAGTATTACAGGGCATTCTTTTGTATTGTAAATGAGGTGAAACGTAAACAAAGTTTTGACAGTTCTACCAAATCGTGTTTATTTAGCAGACATTTTGGGAGATTGCAATTTTCGCCACCCGCCAGTAAGGCTGTCCAGATCTATAATTACGACAACAGCGCACTCACTCACCCGCCAGTAAGGCTGTCCAGAGCTATAATATAAAATTTTGGGTGTGTCAGAAGTAAATATATAGAAATATATGTATATAATAAACGGAGTGATTTACCACCTCTTTTTAGAAGCTCTCTTATTAAAACTGAAACCCTGTTTCCACTCTAAATTTTTTGGCAAAGTACAGCTACTTCTCCCTTATTGCTGTGTCTCTGCAATGAAAACTATGCAAGCTACAAGCAAATTTTTATGCAGCTGCTGGCATGCGACCCGCTGTTTTTGCTCTTTCTTTGATGGGGCATACACCGATGGATTCAGCTCTAAAAAATGAGACGTGCGATCGGTCCTGAAGTGGCCGATCATAGTCAAAAACAAAAAACCTCCGCCGGGAGCTAAAAGCCCCTAATCATAATAGGATAAAAAAACAACCAAAACAGTCCTTCTTTATTTTAGTAGAAAATACTCATAACTTCATAGTAAACTTGCTTTTAGATCCACCACATGTTAATATCTAGCCTGCAATGGTATCAATAAAGTATCAGAATAACATTTTTTATGAAAACAAATAAGACATTTCTATATTCCAATGCTTTCTAAATGCAGATATTTTACGTTATTTCTCGTTTTGTGTTAAATTTCGATAAACTTCAGCATTTTTTCCGGAATGGAGACCCTTATTTTGACCCCTCTCCTGTCTTACTACGACTTGCCAGACACCAACAATTTCAGCCTAAAAAGTCGCCTTATGTAAATAAATATTGTACAGGGTGTTTCACGATAACCTTGAAAAACTTGAGGATATGGTTCCTTGGGTCAAAATGAGAAAAGAATGTCTGGTAAACATAGACTCAATCGTTTTCTATCTATTAAGGAAAATAGGGTTTTTTAGGTTTTCAAAGTACCTATTGAACATTTTGACGTCTTCATTGAAAAGTTGACAAAATATTTTGATTAAACCTTCATAGCTAGATAGAATATTAAATTTGGAAGAGATTTCTTAACTATTTTATGCAAAAATATTGAGGGCGAATGAGTTGTCTAAAGGGGTGTGAGTGTGAAAAGTTGTCTAAAAATATAATTTTTCATTAAAATCCAAGAATCAAAAAATATATTTTGTTTTTGACAGCCCTTCCTATTGTAAACGTTCAAGTGTTTGGCTTGCAACTTTACCAAAAGTTTTAGAATTTAATGGAAAACAAAGAAATATCAATTGAAGTATACTTTATATGGGGATAATTTTTGTCAAAACCCAAAATTTTGTAAGGTATGAAAAAAATACTTAAATTTGGAGAAACAAATAAAAATGTTTGCTTTAATTATTTTTTAACATATTTGAATCAAACTTGGTATGTGGCTTTGACTAGCTGAGAGGTAATGGTTAACAGCCTGAAACCCCCTCCTCTCTTACTCTTATGGCAGCAAACCTGCGTATTCATTTTTAACGTTATCCTTATGGGGAAATAATTTAATACGATAATTCAGTTATTTCTCAATATCTATTATATATTTGTCAAATACGACTCACCTATCATCGCACAGCCCAAACTATACGACCTAGTACCTTGAAATTTTGCGTGGACGTTCCTTTTAGGGCGTAGGCATCCGCTAAGAAAGGATTTTACATAATTCGTAGTATAAAGGGGGTTTAGGCGAGGTCTAAGTTTTCAAATTTTCCCATATAAAATTGTTATGGACGATCTTTTGTTTACATTTTCAATGTTCATTCAATCAAGCAGCTGGAAGTTAGCTTCACAAATGTATAAAATACGCTGCTACAGCTGATTATAATTTGCTTTCTTTCATCACGGTTTTATGATTTGGTTTGTTGATTTATTTTACGGGACATAATTATGTACTATATAAAAGTTACATTTAGTTTAATTTTAAACCTAATTGTAACCTATTTAAACCTAATCTGTTTAATCATAAATTCAGTATATGGCACCATCTTTTTTTCGGCAGCGGGAGTTGTAATTATGCCTGATACGATGATTTGGCGTTTATACTAATTCAACCTCTATAGTTTAAAGCCTGAACAGCGTGCTGCCTTTGGTGGTTGAGTCTTGAAACTAAGAGAGACGAGAGACTGAAAGAGAGGGATACGGTAGTTTATTTAGTCACCGACAGACTGTGCTGTAATAATCCAATTATTTGATCTATTTATATAGAAATATTATAAAAATCTCCAAGTTTTAAGGGTCTTTTAGCGGACTCAACATTTTTAAATACTCCCATATAAGTGTAATAAGTGTGTATAAGTGTAATGGATGATCTTTTGTTTACTTTTCCAATTTCATTCAGTCAAGCAGAGGGTAATTAGCTTCACATTGGGATACGTTGTTTAAGCTTATTTATAATTTGATTCTCTTCATCATGTTTTTATGGTTGTTTATCAATTTATTTAAGTCATACTCACTATACAAAAGTTACATTTAGTTATGGTTTACGTTTAATCCATCATCGTGCCTGTACCTTATCTGTTTAATCATAAAATGTGGCGCAATCTTTATTTAGGCAGCGGGGGTTATAGATTTTCCCTTAGGACGTCCTTAATGTATTCATCACCCAAAATAGTTTGGCGAATTACTTTTTCATCTAATTCGTGGGTATCCTGGTTTTGCCCAGGAAAAACAAGTGCTGAAATCTGTAGTTGACCTTTCAAAATATATTAAAAATCGCCCATATATGCAATGTATACATAACCCTCTAAGTAGGGAAACCTTTCGGAAAAATGAGTATTTCCCGTGCCGAAAACGAGATGGCGCCACTTTCATTTTTCAGTCCGATTGGAATATTTGTTGGAGTTTACGGATCAAGCTGACTTTCTAAAGTCAAGCAGCTGGTTGTAATATTTTTACAGTTGCATGTTAGTGTTTTATATTGCTGTAATCTTTGACCATGTTCAATCAGTGTTTTTTTATTTTACAAACATTTTCACTTTTAGTGTTTATTTTTGTTTCACATCTATCACATGTTCCGAACATTCAGCTCTTTATTGTACTTTATTGATACCCTATTTAACAATTTTAAGCTATATTGGCAAATAAGCATAGACATACCTTAAAATTGACACATTTAAGGTTAAAATCGGTCTTGCCGTTTTTGAGTTATGACTGTAAAAAAAAACCTACACCATCGACTGTAATATGACTTTAGCTGTTTTTTTAAACCTATACAACGCCACAACACGTGAACAGACCTCTAAATTACAAATTCCTTGATATAACCTTTTTTTCATTTAGTCCCTTCAGATTCGTCAAATCAAGGTTAGACTTTAGTGTTTGTCGTGAGCGAAGCCACGGGAACTGCTAGTATTTAAATAAAACTCAGCACATGGCTTCATCTTGTTGAGATTTACCTAATTATGGCCTAAACCTCCCAGATTTACATTGTTATGGCAGCAAACCTGTATACTCACTTTCCATGTTATTCTAATAGGGAAAATTTTAACATGCTTATTTATGGATGTACGTTTATTTGAGGTTCTTAAGAATACATTAAGTGTCATTACAGATTCAAGGAGACTTGAAACTTTAGTGCACTTTTAATCAAGGTTCTTGTGTTATCCGAGTGTCTTCTTATCGAGGTTCTACTGTACTTTGAAGTTTTTAGCATCGTGCATCGTGTGGCATAATGCTAACATAGTGCACAATATGTAGTTGTGATGGAATTCTACACACTCATTCAATTAGAGCTACCAATTGATACACTGTACTGGTGGGACAGCTTTTGTGTCTGGCTCAAGTGGTAATCAAGGACATTTCAAGAGAGCTTTCTCAGTCACTTCATGACACCTTATTTAGTCACATCGGCTGATAACGCTGTCATCTGATTTTCATTGTGCTACATTTTTAACCAGTAAGTAATATTATAATATAATACTCAACCATAAATTCTATTTCCAATACAGTACTCTTAAATCTATGTTTGCTTGCTTGTCTGCACAATCATCTCAAAAAAGGCTCCAAGGATTTTCTTCAGTGTGGAAGTAATTAATATTTTATTTAAAAAACAAGCTATGCAGGTTGGCCAGAAAAAATCCAATAATGTAAAACATTAATTCTGAAGTGAAAAAAATATAAATGGCACCTTCATCGATTTTTTTAAAAGCTGGCAACGGTAGAAACAACAAAATTTTAAATAAATGAAGTACTGGTAACCATAACAGCTGTATAAACTACAGCTATGCTAAGAGAAAAACAGCTTTTGGGATGAAGATTGCTTGAAGTAATATAAAAAGTGTATTTATAAATACTGGAGATTGCCAGTGGTCAAAAATTCTACTAATTTTCAAATTTAGAAATAGGAATAGCTAATTTTGAAAATGATCTTTGCAGACACCAATGCGTAGTCTAAATAAATACTTTTCTTATAGGATACATTTTCCATGTAAACATATAATACAACCAAACGGGAACCGAATGCAAAAGAGAAAGAGTCATTCTTGGACTCATTTTTTATCTCACCTCTGGCTTATATTTATGGCATAGTTTATATTCTGGATTAGTAATTAGTATTTTAATAAGATTCCACGTTTATTTTTTAAGACTGAACCGAGTATTGTTCAGATAAAAGTAAAAATTCAGTCATCCAATCAGTTTATCCTGTACCCCTCCACAGTTCTCTCCCTTTCTTCCGCCTTTCATTCCTTAATTCCCTTATTCTCTGCTTCCCTTCCTTTCTACCTTTTTCCCTCTTCCCTCTTTTTCGCTTTCATTCTTTTCTTACCACCTCCCCTCCCTTCTTTCCTACCTTTCTTTTTTCCCTCCACCCCTCTCTTCATATCACCATCTCAAAATTTGATATTCTACCTATTCTCCACCAATAAAAATCACAATTTGAATTTAATGTCCAGTCGTACTCCAGTTGCACGTCAGTTAGTACTTTGGACAGGAGACACTCAACTTAATGTACTTTTTTCTTGCCTTTTTATCAGCAAATTTTAATCCCTTCACCTTATTTAAGCGAGAAATTTTTATTTGAATCTGAAATCTTCGACCTTCTCCAAATAATACTGATTTCAATCAAACACTGTACCATTGAAGACATTAATAAACAAAATCCATAAAATAATAAGTTGATCATGACGTGCATACTTAAATGGTAATGGTAAGAATTTACCTTTCCTTTGTTATAGTTTTGGTTTTATATTTCATCAGATGACAGAAAAACAACGTATATTTTTCACCCAATTTTTTACACTGACATTTGTGTTTCTACATCTAATCTTTACTCTACGAAAAGTAGGATATGATAACAGCTATATGTGATGCTAGGGTCCATTCAAAATTAATCGAATTAAATAATTAATTAACCCAATTAATTAATTGGGCGGTCGGATTAACGACTACCCCAACAGGTCGATATGTTACCCCTACTTTCCTCTTTTCCTTTCTTGTCAACACGTAGCTGTCATTTTCGTCTGCAAGTTGTCAGGCAGCAGAATAACGTAAATAAATAGTCAGATTTTTCAGAGGTTTTGATTTATATGAGACAAATGTGTTATTAACATTATTTCCAAAGCTATTTAATGTTTACGATAATTATTATGAACCTAATTCAAATGAAACTGTCATAATAAAAAATGTTGGGAATGTGTTTGATTGCTTTCCCGTCTGCCAAATTAAATGCAATAACTGGATTTTTAGGCCAACATCTTATGTCTAGTTTCTGTCACGCTAAAAAGTAATGCATTGATATATACGTTGTTTAGGCAAATAATGGAAATTCCAACAACCTAAACCTGCATTAAAATATGCCATGATTTACTAGGTTTGGATTGGACTAAGGGAATTGTTGATTATCAAAGCAAGTTCTAGGTACATATCAGCCTAATTGTAAACATTTTATTAGGAGTGACAAAAGGCATTTTTTAGGTGTTGAATATAAAACACAATAAGTATTAAATGCCTCATGTCGATCAACTTTCTAATTTGTGGCTGCCAAGTAATAGAACAAGTAAATGAAATTAAGTATTTGGGCATCTATCTCGATAGTAAAATTACTTGGAAGACTCATATAAACAACCTTCATGCCGAAGTGAGAAAATCTGTAAGAACCTTTTACTTTTTACGAAATATTTGTAATGAACAGTTTTTGCGATCCTTGTATTTTGCACTAATTGATTCTCGTGTTCAGTATGGAATCCAGTTCTGGGGCGGCTCTTACGAATATCTACTTAATAAACTTTATATATCACCCAAAAATACTTTGTCAGAATTATTCTTATCACAAGGAAACCTCAGGTCCTCTTTTCAAACATTTGAATATTGCCAATAAAAAATTTATTCATTTTTAAGGTTTTAAAGATGTTTTACCAAATAAGCGGAAATTTAGCGGTAGGTGGAAATTTAAATTACACAACAAGAAGTAAAACCCGGCAGAATTTTATTAAACCGAAAGTCAATAAATCTTCTTTCTCCAAATCTTTTGTCTACCTTGGGCCAGGCTGGAGTCCATTTGTGGTGACGTCACATTATCAGACGGAATCGCTGACGATTTTATAATGTGCTCATATGGCGATTCACTGTCGCACTCTTAAAACTATCGTGCTCTTAATGATTCGTTTAAGTTTTCGTTTAGAAACCATTATTTTTTCGAATCTGCATTAATAAATTAATAACCAAATGCGTTCGGAATTAATTTTAAAGAAAACAAGTCTTAATTTCATAAACTTAAAAATCGGTAAACATTACGCATCGGTAAAGTTTACTTTTCATAAGATGATTTATTGGAAATTTGACAGTTTTGTTTCTAATTGTCTTCATTTCAATGTTATAATGTCATAATCTTTTGGTAAATGTTTACGATTTTCATATGATTTTAGTTGTTATTTCCAACACAGCGTTAGGAGTTCGGCCGGTGTTGTGACGTGGCATCAGGGAGGAGGGGGGGAGACTCCGGCCTGTAGTGTAGTGTGCTTGGCCACACTTACACTTGGTGCTTGGTGTTTTAACTTACTAACTGAAATCATTAAAACAGAAAACAATATAAAAACATTTTCCAAGAAACTTAAGAAATGGTTCATGAATTGAAGAAATTAGCTTTTTTACCACTATTACCGCTTAAAATTGTAACATAACATCTTTCAGTAGTTATATATTTAAAAATTCATTAGTAAAAGCCTTAGTTAGTAATTAGACAGTGAACCTTTGTTAGCGATAAAAATGTTATTATTGTACTATAATTTAGCATACGCTCAAGTAGACCGCAGCTATTGATAAGTTATGTAATGTTATCAAGGAAAGACTGAATGGACTGATAACAAATTGCAATTTGGGTGAATCCAAATAACCACCAAAAACTGGTTGTAGTGGTTATTCCATTTCCAAATAATTTAAATGCTATTATAATAATGTTCAATGTGGAAATAGTAGTTTATGCAACGATTGTATAATGAATGCCTTTAAGCCACGAGTGAGATGTAAGTTAGAACACGAGCGAAGCGAGTAATCTAAATATCTCACGAGTGGCTTAAAGGCATAATACAATCGTTGCATACACTATTTTATCTACGACCAACAATATACGACAAAATTTCCCTCGAAGTTAAACAAAACTCATGACTTTTACTAATGATGGAATAGGTCAACTAAAATTTGAGGTTAGGCAAATAAGCAGACTGAACTATGAATCGTTGTGGAACAATCAGCTGATGGGATAAGTAAACTCAAACATCAATCGTAATGCAACAATCAGCTGATGTGCGAATTGCGTCACTACTTCCGTCAAATGCCGAGCTCTCATTGGTCTAGAACCTGTACTCTAAAGTGACTCCAGTACTTTAAAGTTGTCATTAGAGTACTGCTTGGTTTTTGGTGTTTTAATGTATATCATTATAATGTTTATTGTAATACCATAATTGGTGCTTATTGCAATGGTCGTAGATAAAATAAATATTCTTATTAATTCTTATTCTTTTATTACGCTATGACCTCTACTATTTTTTTAATCATCAGTGAAAATAATCAGACCCTTTTGATTATTTTATGATGTTTTGAAACTTTTCTAGAGGCCGTACGTAATTAATATATATATTTGCAAATATGCATTCATTCATTTAGATGTGTAAACCACATTGTTTTATTTTTACAAAATATCTTCATATCCTTGGATATAAAACTTATACATAGACAACATTATGTTACAAAGAAATCATATAATATTAAAAATTCAAATTATATTTTGCAAAGCATCAACAACAGGACTAAATATTTGTGTCAAAGGTCTGAACTTTCAAAAGGATAAATAAGGCAACTAAACATGAGTAACTTTGTGTCAAAAATGTATTTACAAAACTATCTTGGCTAAATTATTATAAAAAACAGTATAGCATAAATAGTTTCAGAATCTTTTACACTTGGATCAACTAGAATTTTACATGAGGACAGGTCGAAAAAATACAATCTGTTTAGATGGGCATATAAACATCTAAATGAGGTTGTTGAAATAATCAAAAGGGAAAAGGAAAGTTTTGTGTAGGTTTTGGTTAACCCATGTCTCGTCTAAAGTAGATTATTGGGCGCAAGTTTTCTTCTTAACCCAAGTCGTGCATTTATCTTAAGAACTTAACACGGGGAACAACGATATCGCTACGTTCCTTGAGGAATTTACGGGCATCGTCAAACATATTTTGTAGTGGAATGCGAATTGTTCCAGTGGGAACATATGCATCCGATAAAGCCAATATTTTCTACTTATTTTAATTTTTTACAAGTCCAAAATGCCCCGCCCCAATAAAACTCCAAAATGGCCCGCAGCACTACGTCCTTGTCAAACTGGTCAAGATGAATGATCCATTTCTTGTGACATTTTTTCTTTGGAGCGAAGAGAACTATACAAATTAGTCTGGAATAACAAGAGAGCCATTATCACCTATTTCAGCATCGATATCTTGAGTCTTCTTTCCTTCTCCCGTCACTCTTGTACAGTTCGGAAACACGACAAGCCTCAGCAGTCACTTTTTGCGTTTGGTGGAACACTCCCCACACTTTCTACGTCGACACATTTGTATCAATGGTTTTAAAGTACTTGTAAACATTGAAAATCGTACTTTGTCTGACTTATAACATTAAGTTTTTTTGTCGTAATTTTATATTATCTGGTTACAATAAAAAATAATATCTGGGGACCGAGCTTCGCTCGGGGGAAAGCAGTGACATTTCCAAATATACATGTTCATATTGCTCCCCACAGTGACAATTAGCTTTGTAATTTGATTTACTAAAGGTTTAAGTTGTTCATTGAATTTATCCGGTCTTTGTTTTCTAATCTATGCTCTCATTGCTCGTTTCAGTGGACAAGCGCTGTGACGAATGTTGTATATCCCAACGGTGCCTTCATAAATTGCTCGACATTGCCATTCGTTAACAGATTACAATATCACAGAAAATGCAAATTATATGATCTTACGTCACAAATAATCTATCTTCTATCTATCTATCTATCTTCTATATTAATTTTTTAAGCAATTTTTAAAAATCAAAGTTGTGAGAGTTTGCCAGCTCGCAGGATGACACGAGATGGCTCAAAATCAAGGTCTCGGCCCCAGGGGATCGGGAAACATAGCAAATTATGTCCAAATATACCGGAAAATGAGAAGTAACGAAAAATATTTTCCAATTAAAATGCATTGGGACTGAAAAGATTGAAAAACGTCTGCTTTGTTTACATTAAACATGTGGTGCTAATGCTTGATTCAAAGCCATATGGTAGATTTTGACATGTGGGATTTGTTTTAAAATGCAGCTAACTATGCAAGTTCAATGTACTATAACAAAAAATATTTTAAATTTAAGATTTTCTGATTTTATAATAATTAAGGGTTTGAGTTTTTCATAATTTAAAATTATAAAAGGTTATGTACGTTTGTTTAGTATATGTTATAACGATGCAGATTTAATACCAAATGATCTATACATATATATATATATATATATATATATATATATATAATTACGTAAGCGAAATTTTTGCGAAGAAATTGTGGGCGTTTGGAAGGTCGCAGGATGATGGGGGGGGGGGGCTGAAACTGAAGGTCTCCATCTCAGGGACTCGGGGAAAATACTGAAATTGCTTTAAGCTTACTATAAAATGTGAAATAACGTAAAATAGCTGTTATTTAAAAACCATTAGGATATAAAAAGGTCTGCTTTGTTTAATTAAAACCAAATGCTAGAAATAATCATAATTTTGTGGATCCAAAAGCCTCTTTTCTAAGAATGTATTTTGTACTATAGGAAAGAAGGATTATGCTTAGGGGCTATTAGCCCCTTCAAGCCTCTAGTAATGATAAATTTCATAAATGATGATAAATTTTCTGAGCATCTAAATTTTGAAGTACAAACTGAAGTTTGAGGTGGATTGAGTTGAAAATATCACGTTTTTTCTGATATGAACCTTGTCTTAATGAAATAAACTTGTTCTTTGTAGATCTTTGAGAATTTGCTTATCTCTATTTCCTAAATTGTATTTGCGAACTTTAAGAAACATTAAACTGATGATTTAAATTTAGTAAATCTTAATCATAAAATCACCTTTATGTAAACAAATACAAGTTATTGCTTTGATATTAATTATTTCTAATTAACCTAAAACACAGCTGTTTACCTGTTTGGGATTTTTAGATGGGGATAATAATCCATAAGCAATCTGTACTCAATTGTATTATCTCTGTTCTATTCTACTGTACTGGCAACGTGCTATAAAAGTTTTAAGTGGCTTTGTCATGAACAGCTGGATGATTCTTTTGATTACTTGTTGTTATTGGCAACTCATAACCCCATGTTAATAAATTATCAATTTTAAATTTAATTTTTCTAATTAAATTTAAATTAAATTAAATTAAGCAGAGAAAAATTTGATTCCATGTCATCAGTTCGGATTTCGGCGGGGACATTCTATTGTTGAACAGGTGCATCGAGTTGTGAATGTAATTAAAGAAGACCTTGAAACAAAGAATTATTGTTCAGCTAGCTGTATTTATCGATGTAAGTCAAGCTTTCGACAAAGTGTGGTACCTTGGCCTGCTTTATAAAATCAGATTCAATCTTTCTCATACGTTTTATATGATAATCAAATCTTACTTGGCGGACAGGTATTTTAGGGTTAAATTTGGAGATAGTGTCACGCAATTACATTGAATCCAAGCAGGTGTTCCCCAGGGCAGTGTGCTGGGTCCAATGTTATATACCTTGTTTAAAGCCGACCTACCTGAAAATCCCAATACCTGTGTGGCTACCTTTGCTGACGACACTGCTATTATGGCATCATATATTTAATTTCGTAAGGCGATTCTTTGCGTCAAAATTGTGGGCGCCTGGCAAGTCGTAGAAAGGTGGGAGCGGGTCCAAATTAAAGGTCTCTATTCCGTGATGGCGGGAAAAATACTGAATTTGCTTGAGGCTTGCTAGAAAATGAGAAATAACGTAAAATATCTGCCATTTAAAAAGCATTGAGAGCTGCTTTGTTTTCATAAAACATGTGTTATTGTTAATTTATTTTAAACCATGTTCTAGATATTATCATATGGTAAATCTAAAAGCCAGTTTATAAAGGTAGATCTTACTATATGAAATAAGAATTGTTTTAATTTAAATTTTCCCTTATTAGGGGCTTATTCCCCTAAAAGCCACTAGTCTCATGTAAATCCCGTGGTAGCTTCGGAAATGATGCAAACTGGCTTAGATAACCTATCCGATTGGCTACAAAAATGGAGAATTAAAGTAAATGAAAATAAATCCGTCCATACAACCTTCACAACGAGATTAGACAATTGTCCTCCCGTGACCCTAAACAATGTGCAAATCACAAAAAGTAACGAAGTAAAATACTTGGGCATGATCCTTGACAGAAAACTTAATGGGAAAAGCCATGTTTGGAATAAGAGGCTCTCCCTAAATTTAATACCCCCGTTGCAGCAGTCCTGCATACTCAGCGAATTTCAAGTGCATGAATAAATAATTTAAATGAAGTCTCGCATCAAGTAAAATCAATACACATTCAAAAGAAAGCGTGCAAAAATACTCTCCCAGTGGCTTTTAGGAGCAAAAGGCTATAAAAAATAATAGCCTATACTTGGCACGAAAATGCAATGTTCAAAACTTCAAAACAGCTGGCTTTTCCAATTTAATCATATGGAGAAATGACCAGCTGTTTAAGTTTGAGTAAAAAATTTCATAAACATCATCATTAAAAATCTGTATTCGCTATAGTACATTTATTTGACATATTTAGTTATCTGGCCTTAAAATAAGCCATATGTCTGTATCCACCATATGGCTTTGAATCAAACATCAGCTCACATGTTTTAATGTAAACAAAGCAGACGTTTTAGATCCCAATGCTACTTAAATGGCAGTTATTTTATGTTATTTTTTGTTTTCTAGCAAACTTTAAGAAATTACTGTACTTTTCCTGAGTCCCTGACATTTAAACATTTAATTTGAGCCCTTTTCCCTCATCCTGTGACTTGCCTAATGCCCACAATTGCTATTCAAAAATAAATTACTCTCCATAAGATTAGAATGGAAAAATGCAGGTTTGCTGCCAAAGAGATTTGAAAATGAGGTATCATACATAGGCTACAATCCAATATATCTAAACTATATGAAGCCACATAACATGTTTGATCAAGATATGTTGAGGAATAAGAAAGCTATCCAATTTTATTTACCTCTCATGAGGTTAACATTTGGAAAGATGGTACACAGGTTTGCTGCCTCAGGAATTTGATGATTTGGGTATTTTAAGCCATAATCAAGTAGATATTAACTGTATGAAACCCCATGCCAGTTCTTATCAGGATATTTTGAGAAATGAGCAAACTACACAACTTTTTTTATTACCCATAAGGTTAACATAGAGAATGAGTATGCAGGTTTGCTGCCATGAAAATGTAAAAATAGAGTATTTCAGGCCATAATCCAGTATATTTCAACTAGATTAAGCCACATATAAAGTTTTATCGAGATACGTAAAGAAATAAGGAAGATATAGAATTTTTTATTTCCCATAAGGATAACATGGGAAATGAGTATGCAGGTTTGCTGCCATAAAAAAGGAAGTATCGGGGATTTTAGACTAAAATGCATTAGATCTCATGTAAATGAAGCCACAAACCAAGTTTTATTAAGATATGTTGTGAAATAAGCGAGATATAGAATTTTACTTATTTCCGATAAGGGTAACATAGGGACAACGTACTGTGTTTACCACTTTCAATATCTCGGTAACCAATGGACATAGAGCAATGATTCAAAATACTAAATTGTTTGTTTTTTCGAGCTGAATTCAATGGTACCAAACAAAATTGGATTATTTTTATTTTTCTATGTGAAAACCCCAAAAAACCCATTTTGGGGGGGGGTTTACCCCCCTTCCAGCGGTCCGATCGGGCTGGTTTTCGAACTCATCCGAATAATTACTACTTTACACACCTGTGCCAAATTTCATTCCGATCGGACCATTTTTGCGAGCGCTATCGTGCTTACAGACACATAGATATATATATATATAATTTTTAACATTTCAGAACACAGTACCCTGTTTACAATTATTTAATTTTAAATAATTTTAAAACAGGGTACTGTGTTCTGAAATGTTAAAAATAATAATATTAGTAGCCCTCATACATTTAACTTTATTGATAATATATATATATATATATATATAGAAATTCAAACGAATGGTGTTTTTTGCTCTATGAGTTGCCATGTTGGTTACGCAATAACAACAAAATGTCAACAAATGTAGTCTCACACGTTTCTGGAACAATAAGTAAAAACTATAAATCCACTTTTTTCTGGTTTAATTTCGACCAGTAGGCGATCTCTAGTTTGTTTGAATGAAATCTACAAACAGTTAATCCATAGTAAAATACCCCCGTTGCAGCAGACCTGCATACTCAGCGAATTTCGAATGAAAAACAACATATTTCAATCCAACATAGCGAGATTCAACATGTTTTTGTAAGCTCCATAAGAATAACATGGGGAATGAGTATGCAGGTTTGCTGCAACGGGTATATCACAACTGGGTGGTTTTAATTCAATATTTAGTTTATCTGAACTAGAAGAAGCCATATACCAAGTTTTATCAAGATATGTTGAGAAATAAGCGAGATATAGAATTTTCTTTATTTCCTATAAGGTTAACATTGGGACAACGTACTGTATTTACCACTTTCAATATCTTGGAAACCAATAGACATAGAGCAGTGATTCAAAATACTAAATTGTTTGTTTTTTTGTGCCGAATTCAATAATGCTAGCAAAAATTGGATAATTTTAATTTTCTATGTAAAAAACTAAAAAAAACCCATTTTTGGGGGGGTTTACCCACCTTTACCCCCCCCCTTCCGGTGGTCCGATTGGACTGCTTCACGAACTCGTCCGAGTGATTACCACTTTACACGTCTGTACCAAATTTCATTAAGATCGGACCATATTTACGGCCGCTATCGTGTTAACAGACATATATATATATCAATTCGAACGAATAGTGTTTTTTGCTTCTGGGGGCCCCAAAACGAAAAGTTATCATGGTCTCAGGCTTAGGTCTTACCATGAGACCTACGGTAATAGCTTCTTCCCTATAGGGGAAATTCGCTAAAATTAAGAAATCTATCTTGGCTATTAAGTAAAAATTCTAAATTATCAACAGAAAATAAATTACTGTTATACAAAGTCATTTTAAAACCAGTATGGACTTACGGTATTCAACTATGGGGAACATCCAGCGAACCAAATATTAACATAATCCAAAGGTTTCAATCTAAAGCTCTACGATACATCCTCCATGCCCCGTGGTTTGTCACTAACGAAGTACTACATAGAGGCGCTCGTACCCCTACTGTGAAGGAATAAATCCAAAGGTTTAGCGCAAAGTATTTGACAAAATTAGAAAACCATCCGAACCATCTTATACTAACGACAATAGTAACTGTCGTTATTGGACAATAGTAACTGTGTTTATAGATTGAAAAGGTGCCATGTTTTAGACTTGAGTCATCGTTTTAGCGAATTTCCCCTATAGGGAAGAGGCTATTACCGTAGGTCTCATGGTAAGACCTAAGCCCGAGACCATGATAACTTTTCGTTTTGGGGCCCCCAGAAGCAAAAAACACCATTCGTTCAAATTTCTAGATATATATATATATATATATATATATATATATCTATATATATATCTATATATATATGTGTCTGTAAGCACGATAGCGCTCGCAAAAATGGTCCAATCGGAATGAAATTTGGCACAGGCGTGTAAAGTAGTAATTATTCGGATGAGTTCGTGAACCAGCCCGATCGGACCATCGGAAGGGGGGGTAAAGGGGGATAAACCCCCTCAAAAATAGGTTTTTTTGAGTTTTTTACATAGAAAAATAAAAGTTATCAAATTTTCGTTGGCACCATTGAATTCAGCTCGAAAAAACAAACAATTTAGTATATTGAATCACTGCTCTATGTCCATTGGTTACCGAGATATTGAAAGTGGTAAACACAGTACGTTGTCCCTATGTTAACCTTATGGGAAATAAGTAAAAGTCTATATCTTGGTTATTTCTCAACATATCTTGATAAAACTTGGTAAATAGCTTCTTCTAGTTCAGATCTACTAATTATTGAATCAAAACCATCCAGTTTTAATATACCTGTAGCAGCAGACCTGCATACTCATTCCCCATGTTATTCTTATGGAGCTAACCAAAACATGTCAAATCTCGCTATGTTGGATTGAAATACGTTGTTTTGCATTTGAAATTCGCTGAGTATGCAGGTCTGCTGCAACGGGGGTATTTAGTTTTACATGGAGTTCTCACTTTGTTGTAAAAAATGCAAGGTTTGTTTGTTGGCTTTATCGCAGGGTGAAGACTGACTACTGATTGTAAAAATGTATCATATTTGCTTATTGTTCTATTTGTAATTGAACAGATTGTAAATTAAATAAAGTGTCACACAAAAAAAATTTTAAAAAATTTGCGTTTCTACAGCAAATTCAACGACGTAGGTGAACTTAAAAATAAAAACTACACCTACATGCAAAATTTTATCAAAATCGTTAGAGCCGTTTTCGAGATAGGATTTATAAGTATTCATCGCTCATTTAAAGTAATAGGATATAAAGTAAAAACAGTGATGTGGCGTGTTACCATTTTAGCAAAAAAAAAAAAGTTAAACACAACAAAAACAATAATAATTGACAACGCTTTGATGTAAACAGAACAATGTCATCTGATACAGAATTTAAATCAATCAGGTGATTAACGGTGAGAGGTGGTAGTGGAGGGGGAAATAAATAAAACCATTTATTTTCCCTTTTCGACCGCCTAATAATTTTGAATGGACTCTAACTTTGTTTACATTTGGTCGTTATTAAATCACCAAAACAGAAACTCATAAGGTCAATGTTAATTTTTTTGAAATTTTTAAGTTCAATTTTTCTACATGTCTAAAAGAGTAATACAAACTAGTGGCTTTTAGGGGCATAAGCCCCTAATAAGGGAAAATTTAAATTAAAACAATTCTTATTTCATATAGTAAGATCTACTTTTATAAACTGGCTTTTAGATTTACCATATGATAATATCTAGAACATGGTTTAAAATAAATTTACAATAACACATGTTTTATGAAAACAAAGCAGCTCTCAATGCTTTTTAAATGGCAGATATTTTACGTTATTTCTCATTTTCTAGCAAGCCTCAAGCAAATTCAGTATTTTTCCCGCCATCACGAAATAGAGACCTTTAATTTGAGCCCGCTCCCACCTTTCTACGACTTGCCAGGCGCCCACAATTTTGACGCAAAGAATCGTATTCATGTTGAAGCCTTCCGGAATTGGTAATCAATATAACAGGTTACGTACCTTGACGTCCACAATTCCTTAGTCTACTATTGTTGACTATAGTTTCGACTACTATACACGGAAACAGAACGTTAAGTTGACAAAATTTCAATGAATGAAATTTAACGTTCTGTTTTGAAAATGACTACTTAGTATTCGAAACTATAGTCAACAATAGTAGACTAAGGAATTGTGGACGTCAAGGTACGTAACCTGTTATATTGCAAAGAATCGCCTTACGAAATTAAATATATGATGATTTCAATGGGATTCTGCACATCTACGGGAAAATACAATTCTATCGGTGTGCTAAGATTTTCGCTACGATGCACACTTGAGAATGAAGGAGGATAAAAACATTATCATGGGCGGGATTTGGCGGGAGTCATTGGGGGGGGCAAACACTGGGGGGGTATGGAATATCCCCCAGGAGAAAGGGGGGTCCGGGGAAGATTTTGAGATTTTTACTATCTGATACTGAATTTTAGGGCTCTTTTTAGGCTAAATTAAAAAGTAAATTTTGTTGGGATTTTAACGAAAAAACCTCATTTCAACTCCCAATTGATGTAAAACTATAAAATTAATCCAAAATGGTCCAATAACAATGTTTTCAAATGTAAAAAAATAGTATTAACATATTTTAACAAATAAAGCATTTTTATTGTGCCATTTGATTAATTTTAAGTTTAAATACATCTCCAGTAAGAACAGCTCAAGATCACCCTATATATATATATATATATATATATATATATATATATATAATGTTGGCTTGAGCCCGTTTTTCGTAGATATTTTATATCAAACTTAGGCCAACCGCTCTCCACGTGAGTTTAATCACTCATATTTCCCAAACGTAAGTTTTGACGGTAAGCTGGGAGGTATAAAGTTAAGGGTTGAAATTTCTAACCCTTACAGCCCCCTCTCACTTCGAGAAGCAAAAAAAAGAAATGAGGAAAAGAAAAAAAACCGTCTGTTCTACTCTCAAAACAAAGCGATCTTCGCTTCCCCTATCTTTGGGGACAAAACTTATCCTACCTACGTATTCTTCATCTAGTCGAAGACAGTATCTCCTATATAAATACAAAAACAACAAACAGAATAGAGACCCTCAATCCTTGAGGAAACCCACATTTGTCTCGCTCTCCGAGACATAGAACCAAACAAACCTCTCTTGTGAGGTAAAAAAAAACAAAATCAAAGAAAATTCTCCTCTCGAACTTGAGGACCTTTCAAGTTCGACGCTTGAGCGGGGTGGGGGTGAGGCCGAGTCTCCTCACGTTAATCCGCTTCCACCTGTTGGTACCCGGAACTTGGATCTTCATGGTTCGGCGTTTAGATGACCGAAACTTCCTCGGTGCGCTCGGAAGCTCGGTCGATGATGCTGCCATAGCCGCGGTCAGAGGTGTGTTCTGGTGAGTTGGCGGGATGACGGCATGGGATGGACCCGGAGCCCCTTCGGTGTCCTCATCCACCAGCATCTCAAATCCTGATTCTGGGGATCCGCTCACCCAGTCTCGGAGTCTTCCGGGGGACAGGGAGAGTGCTGGAGATGGGTGGCTGGCGTGAACGGGGTCTCCTACAGCATGCTCAGAGTGGGGTGGTGTCCCTACCTCCTCCTCAACCATCCCGACCATCTCGAGGAGGGTGGGTCGGGTTGACCCGGTTGGAGGCGCAGTCTCCCGGTGAAGGATCTCAAATGACGATGCCGGGGACGCTTGCTCTTCGGGGGGTACTGGGGCCGCTGGTACCTCCGAGATGGTGACGTCTTCGCACTGGTCCCACTCCATGCCGCCATCGTCGTCCTCTGCTTGCGTGGAGACGGGGGGAGCCAGTCGTTCGAGGTCTGTCATAAGGTCCTCCAACGTCCAGTCCACTTCCCCGGAGAAGAGGTCCTCGTTGGCCGCCGGGTGGTCGTCGGGCAGGGCGGAGGTGCGCAGGGCCCGGGCTATTTTCTTCCGCCACTCCAGCGGGTCGACTTGAAAATTCATCAGTGGCCCTCCCAAAGCAACCTCCGATGCAGTCGCACAGACAAAAACTCCGCAGTCAATGGGATTTCCTTGAGCCGGGCATGGGCGATTCTCCCACAAAAACCAGTTTTTCGGGGGCTCGTCCGGTCGAGAATTGCGGGCCTCGTCTAGCAGGTATTCCCGGAATATTTGAAGGTCGGCCGACTGGCGCCGTCCAGGAATAGAGTCGTACGCGCTGATGGTGTCAGTCCACATGTCGGCCACCATCAGCGACCAGTGCCCGTCTCGCCCGACCTTTGGCTCGTGGACAGGGACTAAGACCATGTCGAAGTCTGCCAGGGCGAGGTTCTTATGGTGCCGTCGTGCTCGACGGAAGCCCTCCAATTTATGGACTGGCGACCACTTCAGGATGTTGAAAAAGTACGTGCTGACTGCCAGCACGTAGGGGAGGTTGGGGCGGTTGCAGCTGCGCCTTTCAACTAGCCGAAGGAAGGCGCTGATGGTGTCCCCATTGATCAGTTGGCCTGGGAACAGGCATTCCTGGTCGGAAGACAACAACTTCTCCGTCGGTCGCAGAGGTCGGGGTTTCTCAGTCGAGGTCATCGCGAGGTCGTGAGCTTAAAAATAATCAAACAAGCAAAGCAAGATGGTCGTGCAAAGACAATGCAGCAAGCAAGAATCAATGGCAATAAGCAAAAGCAGCACACACAAAGCAAGCAAATAAATAATTTCTAGAAGAGAGCGACAAACCATGCTACTACTATATTACGAATGCAAGGCTGGCAGTTAGCATGCAATCTGCAAAAAGAAAAACAAGCGAATTACTACAAAAAAAAACAAAATGCACACTATACTACCGTGCAACCTAGCATGCCTTAAGGTAGGGTACTCACTAGCCCGTTGTGCTTGGAACCCGCTGCATATTCTGCAGGTGTTCCAAGCAACCTGCATATGCTGCAGGCGGGTGGCCGTCGATGGCTGAGACCCACCTTTTCAGGTCCTTGACGTGTGCTCGAGTCGTCGAAGTTCCTTTCTCGTCTCGGATCTCGTAAATGTTCGCACCGACCCTCCCTTTCACAACAAAAGGTCCGTCATATTTTGCTGCCAGCTTAGCCGCGAAAGAGTCTTTCGCCGACGATAAATGATGTTGTCTTACCCAAACTCGATCTCCTTCCTTAAAACGAATTTCACGTCTCCGGAGATTGTAGTATTTCGCTTGCTGTTTGTTTGCCTTCTCCATGTTTGCTTTACATCGCTTCGAAATTTCAAAGAACTTTTCCAGTCGTGTGCGGTTCATCGCAGCATACTCGGGTTCAACTTCTTTCCCATCGTCAGGGATCTCCAATGGTCCATGGACTGCGTTGGGTGTCCTTAGCTCACGGCCGAAGTTGAGCATCGCTGGTGTAAATCCGGTTGTGTCGTGGACGGCGGTATTCACGGCATACCTAAATTCTCCTAAATAAGTGTCCCATAACCGATGATCATCCTTGATATACTGTGCAATCATGGTCTTCAGAACGCGATTCGATCGCTCCACAGGGTTCTCTTGTGGAGAGTAAGGGGCGGTCAACTGGTGCTCGATTCCCCATCGTTTTAGAAGATCTCGCCAAATCTTCGCTGTAAATTGGGAACCGTTGTCCGTTATCGCCACCTCGGGAGCCCCATATCTAAGAAGTATGACCTCCCGGAATGCATTTGCGACTGCTTGGGCCGTAGCTGCTCGAAGTGGTACCATCTCTACCCACTTGGTGAACACATCCTGTATGACCAAAAGGAACGTTGAACCCTTCTTTGATCTCGGGAGAGGCCCTATCAGGTCTGCGGTAATAGTGTACCATGGGCCTGTAGGCTTCCGGAACACCATTTTCCCTGCGGGTTTCTTTTGTTCGACTTTATGTGCCTGACAGACATTACACCTCCTGACATAAGCCTTAACATCTTTCAACATTCCCGGCCAGTAGTACCGTTGTTGCACCCTTTTTATCGTTTTGCGTACGCCTAAGTGTCCTGCAGTTTCCTCGTCGTGGTTCTGCCTTAAAACAGTCTCCCTGTCGTCTCCTGGTACGCAGAGTTTCCACTGCAGGGTTTCGTCTTCTAAATCGCTGCGTTTATATACCTTTCTTCGATACAACCGACCACCTTTGATCACCCAATCAGGGTATTTCCGTGGAGTCCGTTCGATCGATGCCAACATTCGCTCATACCACGCTTTATGAATTTTGGGTTGAGGAGCGGTTTGCACGTTCATTGTACACGCCTGAGATTCTACCAAGTCGCTGACAG
Source organism: Flexamia atlantica (assembly GCA_035578135.1). Lineage (NCBI taxonomy): Eukaryota > Metazoa > Arthropoda > Insecta > Hemiptera > Cicadellidae > Flexamia > Flexamia atlantica. The sequence goes on from JAQJVK010000001.1 coordinate 88,146,813, forward strand.
GGTAGCGAGAAAGAGCATCCGCAACCTTATTTAACGTTCCCTTCCTATACTGAATGGAGAAATCATGTTGCTGTAGCTCGAGCACCCATCTGGCCAATCTCCCTGAGGGCTGTTGCAGGTTCATCAGCCATTTTAACGCCTGGTGGTCAGTCACCGCGATAAACTTATATCCCTCCAGATATGGTCGAAACTTCTTCACTGCCCATACCAACGCTAAGCACTCCAGCTCAGTCACAGTGAATTTCTTTTCGCCGTCAGAGAGTAGGCGGCTCGCGTAGGCGATCACGTTCTCCTTCTCGTCTATTCTCTGGGTAAGTGCAGCCCCAAGCCCGTCACCTGATGCGTCCACTTGTAACACAAACGGATGTTTAAAGTCTGGGCACGCTAAGATGGGCGTGGACGACAGTTTGCGCTTCATAGTTTCAAATGCCGCCTGTTGCTCTTCGGTCCAGTTCCACCTTGCTGATTTTCGTAGGAGTTTTGTGAGAGGAGCTACCTCCTTTGCAAAGTTATCGACGAACCTTCTGTACCATGAGGCTAGACCCAAGAAGCTACGTAATGATCGAACTGATGTTGGGACAGGGAACTCCTGAATGGCCCTAACTTTTTCGGGGTCGGTTCTGATGCCTCTGTCGTCTATAAGGTGGCCTAAATACCGAAGTTGGCGCTTGCAGAAATGGCATTTCTCGGGGTTGATTTTCAAACCGGCTGACCTCAACCGATTAAACACTTCATGAAGAAGTTGTATATGTTCATCAAAGGTTTTGCTCACAATGATTAAGTCGTCCAAATACGCGAACACCTTTGGCTCGAGTTCGGGCCCGATTACCTTGTCCAATAACCGTTGGAAAGTTGCGCCAGCACTGTGGAGTCCGAAAGGCATTACGACAAACTGATACAATCCTTTCCCAGGGACGGTAAACGCAGTGATAGGCCGACTTTCCTTCGCTAGTGGGACCTGCCAATACCCTTGTTTCAAATCAAGAGTCGAAATAAACTTTGCTTCTCTCAACTTTTCCAAAATCGCATTTATCTGCGGAAGTGGATACGCATCTCGCTCAGTAACCTGGTTTATCTTTCGAAAATCGATGCAGAAACGGTATTTTCCTGTACTCTTTTTAACCAGTACCACTGGGCTCGAATAAGGGCTCGACGACGGCTCGATCACCCCTTCAGCTAACATTCGATCGACTTCTTCATCTATGATTTGTTGCATCGCAGGGTTCCTTGGGTAGTACCGTTGCTTAATTGGTTCTGGATTTTTAAGTTTAATGACGTGTTCAACTAAAGTCGTTCGGCCAGGCATGGCCTCAAACTTTGGTAACTCGTTCGCCAACACTTCCTGTAATGTCTTAGTCTGATCTGGACAGATCTCTCGCATCGTATCCTCATCCCTAGTACACTCGTTCGAGTCCGAAACGTTATTGATCCAACTCGTGTCAGCCCAAGCTTCGCTTTCACCCCTTTGAAAGGGTGGTATTGTCAATAAATCGAGCATGCTTATCAGGTCCATGCCTATTATCATACTCGTAGTCAAGTTCGGGAGGTGCCTCATCGTTATTTCGTAAGTAACGCCCCTTATTTCGGCTGGGAAGGTAAACATTTTGTTTAGCCTGACCTCCGAATTATCCGCCATCGAAACCTTACAGTCGCAACTTCTCGGGCGTATATTTATCATCAAATCTTTACAAACATTATCATCCACCAATGATATTACGGACCCGGTGTCGATCAAAGCTTGATACTTCTTGCCAAAGACTTTCATCTCCAAATACGGTCGAGGGTCCGCGCTGTGTTCTCTGTTCCAAAGGCTTTCATCACGTACAGTACCTAGCTGGAAACTGGAGGTCCCTGGGGTGATGCTGGGCTCGGACTCCGGCGACCTCCTTGCTCCGTCGTCCCCATGGCGTTTTCCGGCTTCAGGCATCCACATTCGGTCGTTCGAACACCAGCCTTCTTGCAGTTGAAACACTTCAGTACCCTCGGCTGTCGACATTGTCTGTATACATGGCCTACTCGATCACAATTCCAGCAAACCTTCGTTGGCGCTCTAGTTCCCGAAGCCGCATTGTTCGGTCGCTGCTGCCTGTGTTGCTCGTAGCCCGCAGATCCAGTTGTCTGCTGACCTTCCTTACGCTGGCCGATATTCCCCCCTCTTTGGTGCGAAGGCCCACCATCAGAGTTCCTGGCCTGGTGTCTACGCCGATAGTCTGAAATTTGCTGTTCCGTTTTGGTGATGCACCCTTCTTCTTCCTTGAATACCATGGATGTGTTGTAAGGGGCCTTGGCGACTGGTCGGTTACGACCGTGGAACGCTGTTTCCGGCACTAAGGCTTGTGCTGGTCCCGGCGGAGGTCGGTAATTCATCTTCTCCCTTAAATATGTTTCAGCAACCTTCAGCAACCTTCAGCAAACCGGCCAAGTTTACGAAGTCCCGTCTCCTGATGTACGCTTTGTAGTTCGGATGGGTGTTTTTGTATATTCTGTCCAATTTCTGAGTCTCTGAGAACCCTCCTCGTCGGCGAATCAAAGTCGAAATCGCTACAACATACTGTCGAAACACCTCTCCTTCAGCTTGGGTCCTCTTACGTATCTCATCGTCCAGATGCAGTAGATAGCCAGGCGGGAAATACTGGACCTGAAAATCTCGAGTAAAATCTGTGAAGGATGCCCAGAAATCTCGGGTGTTCCTGTACCACAGAAGAGCACTATCTTTCAACAATTCAGGTAGAGCTTTCATCATCAGTTCTGGGGATATCTCATACGATTCCATCAACTCGGACAGTCTTTCAATGAAAGATATGGCATCAGTCTCTTTCTTACCATCAAACCGCAGATTCCATTTCCTGACTGCAGTACAGAGCGAGGCGGTGTTAGAAAACCTGTCACCACGGTCGATTGCAGCAAACCGATCCTGATATGACTGTGGCTCTCGGTGTCCGCTCCCAGCGCTCTGTGCCAGTCGTTCGAAGTTGTGTCGTGGCAGTGCAGATTCCCTTTCCGAGACTCGATACTGCGGCAAAGGGTTGAATCCTGCACTTTGCAAATCGGGTGCTCTCAACTCCCCTGTGCCCAAGTTCATTGACCCATCCACGATTCCGAAACTGGCAGGGGAATTATACGGTGGGAGACCTCCACTCTGGGAATGTATTTCTACTGGCATCATAGTCGTGGGTGCTCTGCTCCATGTGCTGGTCAAGCAGCGTCTAACTTCTGAGAAGTCCGCTGTTGGCGGCAAACCTAGCATTTCCCTTATACTAGCCGATTCCAGCTCCATAGGTTGGGTTGTCTTCACCGGTGGCTCCATCGTTTCCGTGACCGCTGCTGCGCCGGCACCGCCCTGTCTAAGCAGTCGCACGAGATCTGCTCGGAGTTGGTTTGCGTTTCCTTCCGTGGGTGCGCCAAATTTCATTAATTCGTCTTGGAGTTGAGGTTTAGACAAATTATAGACCCAACTGACTCGAACTTCAGTTTCCGATCCGGTGGTGGTAGGAGTATAGCTAGGCGTCGAAGACGATGGTGTCGTCGGAACAACGGTGACAGTAGTTGTTGCCGCTATGCTAGTCGCTGTTGAAGTCGTGCTTGGGTTCGTCGAGGGGGTCGTAGTCGGGCTCTTGAAAGGTGGTTTGTGGCCTCCATCGTTTCTCTCAATGATATGGACGGGAAGAAGTAACCTAAAAGGTTTCAGAAATCGTTCCAAATGGTACAACATTGTTATGGTCAAAACCAAAGTTTTCCAACAAAAATTTATTTATTTTTCGTTCGCACACTACTTTACAGTAGTCCCTGTTCGGGCGCCATAAATATGTAAGGAATTTTCGAGTCACTAATCACTTTTGACCGATTGTCCAAAATAACTCAGCTTAGCTGGGTTTAAAAATTCCAGGGGTCGGTTGAAAGTCGTGTTTAAATTTATTGGTGGCCTTATTAGCTTTAAATCCCTTTATCTGTCCTAGACTTCTTAAACTAGAGAGGGTAACTCAGATTAAGGGTCTAGAAACAGTTTCATCAATGACCAATCATCATTGTTGCCCTCTACATATGAGAAAACTACGCCAATCCTATTACACCCTTTATTCAAATCGCTATCCCAAAAACCCCTCAAAACACGAAGTGAAGAGTAAGGTCAAGGAATAGATAGTATATAGCTACTAACAGGAGGCTGTTTATGCGTCAGCCATAGGATGGGTGAGGTAGGCAGTGAGGAATAAATTTATAACCTCAAAATTATCAAACACCCCGATCGCTATCCCAAAATCCCTATGAAACTAGCCGTTTGGAGTTAGGTCAGGGATAGATAGTCTATAGCGACTAGAAGGAGGCTGTTTATTCGTCAGCCACAGGATGGGTGAGAAAAGAGGTGAGGGATAAATTTATAACCCCACAAATATCAAACACCCCGATCGCTACCCCAAAAACCCTATGAAACTAGCCGTTCGGAGTTAGGTCAGGGATAGATAGTCTTTAGCGACTAGAAGGAGGCTGTTTATTCGTCAGCCATAGGATGGGTGAGAAAAGAGGTGAGGGATAAATTTATAACCCCACAAATATCAAACACCCCGATCGCTACCCCAAAAACCCTATGAAACTAGCCGTTCGGAGTTAGGTCAGGGATAGATAGTCTATAGCGACTAGAAGGAGGCTGTTTATTCGTCAGCCATAGGATGGGTGAGAAAAGAGGTGAGGGATAAATTTATAACCCCACAAATATCAAACACCCCGATCGCTACCCCAAAAACCCTATGAAACTAGCCGTTCGGAGTTAGGTCAGGGATAGATAGTCTATAGCGACTAGAAGGAGGCTGTTTATTCGTCAGCCATAGGACGGGTGCGGGATAAGCCTAAAAAATATCAAACACCCCGATCGCTATCCCAAAAACCCTATGAAACTAGCCGTTCGGAGTTAGGTCAGGGATAGATAGTCTATAGCGACTAGAAGGAGGCTGTTTATTCGTCAGCCATAGGACGGGTGCGGGATAAGCCTCAAGAATATCAAACACCCCGATCGCTATCCCAAAAACCCTATGAAACTAGCCGTTCGGAGTTAGGTCAGGGATAGATAGTCTGTAGCGACTAGAAGGAGGCTGTTTATTCGTCAGCCTTAGGACGGGTGCGGGATAAGCCTCAAGAATATCAAACACCCCGATCGCTATCCCAAAAACCCTATGAAACTAGCCGTTCGGACTTAGGTCAGGGATAGATAGTCTATAGCGACTAGAAGGAGGCTGTTTATTCGTCAGCCCTAGGACGGGTGCGGGATAAATTTACAACCTCAAAAATATCAAACACCCCGATCGCTATCCCAAAACCCCAATGAAACTAGCCGTTCGGAGTTAGGTCAGGGATAGATAGTCTATAGCGACTAGAAGGAGGCTGTTTATTCGTCAGCCATAGGATGGGTGAGATAGGTAGTGAGGAATAAATGTATAACTGACCCCAAAATAAAGATTCTATTATTCAAGATTCGATCAATCTGGGCTAGTTTTGTATTTATTATATTTCTATTATATTATAGATTCTGAGATTATTTTACTTGTAGCCAAGGCTTTTATAAGGTTTAATAAACCTTACTGTACGATAAAATCAAAGGCTTAGCATCGATTTATGCAATAATCACTTTGGTATCTAGCGGGTACATTGGGCTCGGGGTAGGTGCAACATAAGGATCAGGTTACAAAATAAAAATATATTCACAGCACATATGATCAAAAATAAGGTATAGGTATGTTTAGCCAAAGGCCTACCTGTCTCAGTTGCACCTAGAGAACAAAGGAAACATACATAGCACAATGTATAAATCAATGCAAACAGAAATAAAACAAACCACGGGTCATAATATGATATTGTGCAAAAACAAGCCTTTATGCAAATAGCCTAGATCAAATAATATCGTTAGTTAGGCATCACTCAATATAGATAAAGCCAATTCAAACTGTGAGACTCTAATTTGGCACTGTTATAACCAGTTAGGTTGCATAACCTCAAAATCTCAATTATAACTTCCAATACAGTTTGCCATAGAATAGAATCGTTAGAAAACGCAAATAAGCTCAAATGCTAGTATTTAATTTACCCAAAAAGCAATTTCAAAAATAATGAAATGTTATTTTATTAACAAGTTCGATCGAGAAATAAATATCTGAGGTTCCACTTACTAGGCGAGATGAGTTGTCGTAGTCGGGTCGGAGCGCAACTGACTGAGGCTCGGCCGTCCGGCTGGTTTTGTTACTGCCCCAGGCCGGTCATGCGCAGTAACGCATTTTGTCAGTCTGTCTGGGGCTCGGCCAAGGCCACACTACACTACAGGCCAGAGTCTCCCCCCCTCCTCCCTGATGCCACGTCACGACACCGGCCGAACTCCTAGCGCTGTGTTGGAAATAACAACTAAAATCATATGAAAATCGTAAACATTTACCAAAAAATTATGACATTAGAACATCGAAATGAAAACAATAAGAAACAAAACTGTCACATTTCCAATAAATCATCTGATGAAAAGTAAACAAATTACTTGCCTGTAATGTTTACCGGTTTTTAAGTTTATGAAATAAAGTCTTGTTTTCTTTAAAATTATTTTCGACCGCATTTGGTTATTCATTAATTAATGCAGATTCGAAAAAATAATGGTTTCTAAACGAAAACTTAAATGAATTACTTAGGGCACGATAGTTTTAAGAGTGCAACAGTGAATCGCCATAAGAGTACATTATAGAAGCGTCTGCGAATCCGTCTGATAATGTGACGTCACCACAAAAGGACTCCGGCCTGTAGTGTAGTGTGGCCTTGGCTCGGCGGCGTCAACATCGGCCTCGGTCGCTAACTGCTCAGCCCAGAAGGGGTCGAGTCCTAACCTCACAATTTACTATTTGACGATCGGGGATTGAAAACTATTGAACTATTGTTGAAGACTTGTTGGACTAGTGTTGTAAAATGTTTTAAATGGTCTTATGCGGCAAATAATATATGATAAGAAAATAATGAGTCGAAACTGAATAATGATGATAATGCATCAAAAAAAAAATAAGGGTTGAAATTTCTAACCCTTACAAAAGTACTAATCCTACTTTATCTCCTCTGTGTATGTTATGTTGACTCCCGCCCGTGTTTCGTAGATATTTCATATCAAACAGGCCGATCGCTATTCACACGTTGTATCTCGACTAATTTAACCGTCCATATTTCCCAAACGTAAGTTTGCCGTTAAGCTGCGTGAATTAATATTAAAGAACTAGTCCTATCCTATCACCCTATGAATATGTTATGTTGACTTGCGCCGGTTTTCGTAGATATTTAATATCAAACGTAGACCATTCGCTCTCTATGCTTCGTATCACCACTACTTTAAACGTCCATATTTCCCAAACATAAGTTTTGCCACTAAGCTGAGTGGAATAATAATAAAGTACGGGTTATATTACATTATCTCATGAATATATTATGTTGATTATCTAATACAATCACCACAATCACAAATAAACATTCACATAAGAAAATAAGTCTCTCCCCTCAGTCCCCTCCTTCTCAATACTCATCAAAACAGAAGGAATGAAGGAATCAGCGCACATGTTCGCCAACTAACCCTCCACAAATTTCCCCCCGCTTACGCGCACCCTACCTGATTAAATTCTTTATTGCACACGCAAAATTGATTGTGAAATATTCTTTAAGACGCCATAATGTCAACTTCTAATTATTTGCATAGGAGCTAGACTAAAATTATTTATTGGATACACTAACTTGGTTAAAGAAAACGGAGGAATAAAAATGTATACCAGTGGAATATTGGGGGGGCAAGTGCCCCTCCCCTTGCCCTCCCCCAGATCCCGCCAATGAACCTTATGGGGAAAATGCTTGTCTATTAATATAAAGATTATGGCACCAAAATGTTTTATGTTAATTGAATGAACTGGTAAACATGAAATATTTTTGAGCAAGGTCAGTCCACCAGGTACTATATTTTAATTTTGGAAAATGTTATAATGTGCAAACATACTCAAAACCTTTGCACAGTTAAAAATAACTAGCCAGTAGTTGACAGATGCACTTTATTGATGGGATTAAAACTTTGCTGTATTTTTTAAAACTGTGAAACGATCTAAGGGGTTTTTGTTTTTACACAGGGTGCGATTTAAAGAGTGGCCATCCTCTCATCTTTTCTTCTACATTTGTTAATATATCAATCCACAACCACCTCCAACATTCTTGGTTAGTAAATATTTAATTTTAGCTGATTTAAGGCTGCTATCTTAATCCGCGCTGTATGTATCCACTTAAAAAAATTGATCATTCTCAAAATGTTAAAAAATGTTACAAATTATTTTTTATTATAATTTAAAATATTGCACAGCATTAAAATAGGCATTGCCAATCCTATTATTTTTCAAACTGACAATGTACTTCCTTCAATCATTGTTGAGTCACTCCAGAATTTTGTGATTTTCAGAATATCGTCCGTCTTTTTGGATCCATGTTAGGAAGTATTATGGACCTGCCATTTTAAACTATTTGTTATGTTAAATCCAATGTAGCTAAGTGTAGAAAATTTAATTTTCTTGACATTGACTCTTGTTATTATATTTTAAATAATTTAAAATATAAATCTCTCAATATTTCGGGTTATTTGAAGGGGTTTTGAATATATTTGAGTTGGCAGCCCTGATTTTGTCTGTCAAAGTTGGCATGGTTTGCAGGACTCCATGGACTTTCTGGGGAATAACATTCTACTCGCCGAATAATGGACTCCCCGCCGGTTAGTTGCGTTGACACCCAGAGACAAAAAACACATAAATAAAAATAAAAGACGAAAAGTACGGTAAATATGGGAGAGTGGGATAAGACTAGGAAAAGAATATAGAAATGCTGGATTACCCTATATTTAAAAACTAAGAAGCCTAGGCCTGGAAAAAAGAGCCCCAAAAGAGGTGAGTAGAATAACTTTTTAAATGCGACATTGGATAACTTTTAGTAAAATGACGTATCATGTTTTTTAATAATTACGTTTTAGCGAATTTCCTTAAAGGAATAAGCTATTACGGTAGTACTCATGGTAAGACTTAAGTCCGAGACCATGTTAACTTTTCATTTTGTGGTCCCCAGAAGCAAAAACCACCATTCGTTTGAATTTATATATATATATATATATATATATATATATATATATATATATATGTCTGTTAACACGATAGCGGCTGTAAATATGGTCCGATCTTAATGAAATTTGGTACAGACGTGTAAAGTGGTAATCACTCGGACGAGTTCGTGAACCAGCCCGATCGGACCACCGGAAGGGGGGGTAAAGGGGGATAAATCCGCCAAAAAATGGGTTTTTTGAGTTTTTCACATAGAATGATAAAATTTATCAAATTTTTGTTGGCACCATTGAATTCAAATCAAAAAAACAAACAGTTTGGTATTTTGAATCTTTGCTCTGAGTCCATTAGTTACCGAGATATTGAAAGTGGTAAACACAGTACGTTGTCTCAATGTTAACCTTATGGGAAATAAGTAAAATTCTATATCTCGCTTATTTTTCAACATATCTTGATAAAACTTGGTAAATGGCTTCTTCTAGTTCAGATCTACTAAATATTGAATTAAAACCAACCAGTTTAATCATACCTGTAGCAGCAAACCTGCATACTCATTCCCCATGTTATTCCTATGGAGCTTACAAAAACATGTCAAATCTTGCTATGTTGGATTGAAATATTTTGTTTTGCACTTGAAATTCGCTGAGTATGCAGGTCTGCTGCAACGGGGGTATTTGTACTTCTATATCAATTAAATTGTTTTATATTCAGTTTTATTTTTGTTTATGTTGGCATTCCTACATTCCCTGATTTCTTCCAAAGCAGAAGAGCAGTCTGTTTCAAATGCCAGTCGTTTAGAACGTTAGTACATCGTGGACCGAGCCTTGCTCGGTGTTATTGCATGTTTACCAGTTCATCCAGTTACTATAAACTAATTCAATGTCATAAAATTGATAAATATATATCTTTTTTATTGCTCCATGAACTCTTCATCCCACTCATTGTATTTTTCCTTGATGGCTGTAGATTGCAAGCAGCTGTTATGATTACTTCATTTATTTACACTTTCCTTGTTTATTTTCGTTGCTATCATGGCAACTAATAAGGCCAATGTTAAAACTTTACAACTTTAAAATTCGTTTTATTACACTTTTTAGATTTTCTCAGGCCAAGTAGTCTGCATAAATCACGTTTTTGAGTCATAAATTACATATTTCCAGACTTTGAAGGAAATCCTCGGAGCCGTTTTTGAGATAATTGTGCAAGCAAGCAAGCAAACATACATACAAGCATACAAGAGTACCTGGTGGACCGAGCCTTGCTCGGTGTTATTTCATGTTTACCAGTTCATCCAGTTACTATAAAATATTTCAATATCATAAAATTGATAAATAGAAACCTTTTTTATTGTTCCATGGCTCTTCATTCCACTTGCTGTATTCTCCCTTGATGACAGTAGATTCCAAACAGCTATTATGATTACTTCATTTGTTTACACTTTCCTTGTTTATTTTCGTTGCTATCACGGCAACCCATAAGCCCATCATTGTTAAAATTTTACAACTTTAAAATTCGATTTATTACGTTATTAGATTTTCTCTGGTCAATTAATTTGCACAAAAGACGTTTTTGAGTCATAAATTACTTATTTACACACTTTGAAGGAAATCCTCGGAGCCGTTTTTGAGATAATTGTCCAAGCAAGCAAGCAAGAATACAAGAATGATAACATTACTCATATAAAAGTATAGGATAACACTGCTCATAAAAGAGTACAGGATAACCAGCGAGCACAGAATTCTTCTTTACTCGCTGGTTATAACGCCAAAAAAGATGTAAAATGTTTTAAATTTTTTAATGGCAAGTACAAATTTAATATGAGGCTATATTATGATGTTATGATTAGGGTATTAAAAATTATACACGATTATAAGTTCAAATCTTGAAAAAAAACCTAAATTTTAGAATTAAACGTTCAACGCTTGATTACTCATAATCTTACTCAAAACCAGGTTTTTGTCGCTTAGAATGTGTTACGGGGACCCCCTCCATTTAATGAAGACCGTTTTAAAATTGCAACACTTATCCCCAATTCTAAAAAATAAAATAAAATTTCTCTATTGGTGGCTTGTACAGAAATTTTAGAGAAAAATTAACCTAACAACAAACTTACATTAGCTTAGTCTAAATAAATTTGGCATTTTTATAAAAAAAATTGCTAAAAAAGGTGTTGAAATTTCTTATTATTTGTATTTTTCCAATGAGAGAAACATTAATCCAAATTGAAGGTGCAGCGAGATGCTAGTTGTCATTGTCCTCGGAGTGTTGTCGCTGCTCATGGTCTACCTCCGCTCCAACAGTCGCTACTGGACCAAGCGAGGGGTGGTGCAGGAGCCCCCCCTTCCCGTGGTGGGGAACCTCCTGGATGTTATCCTTATGAGGAGGAATGGGGGTCAAGTATATGATGAGATTTACCAGTAAGTGAGTGTGTACAGTTCATCCATTTTATCTTGAGCTGTGGCCTTCTCTGCTGCTAGAGCTGTCAAACATTGTTTACCCTCAGTTATCATGAACAATAAACAATGTAAACAATAATTTCAACAAACATCAAATGTGATTGTTTACAAATTACAATAAGATATAAATAGGCAGCTGATAGAAAATGTTGACATGACAGGGTAGTGACTTTATAGATTAGCTGTGATGTCCTGTTGCCTTTAATTCTTTCCGTTCCAACTGCTTCATGTGTAAACGATTCCCATAGCTCAAAACAAAACGGACGAACTGCACCAATATGTAAAAAGTAAGGGAAGAAGCTTTATTATAGTTGAGTGGTAAAACCGAATGCCCAATGCTATGACACTTATTTAGATTATTTTTCCCAAACAGTAATTTTGATTTGATATTGTGATTCCTTGAAGTTTTGAGATTCATAGACACCAAAAGTTCTAAGAGTCGGACATTTCTATAGTGAGATATGATCAGATTAAAAGGCTCCAATTTTTTCAGATATGAGCTAAATAAGAGATATGAATGTTCAAATAACAGTCGTTTTTCTGCTAAAGCATTCAATAATATTCACAGCAATGATTTGATACCATTTCAAAAACTTTAAGAGCCGGGGGACAAAGTTTTAGCAAATTTCACCTGTAGGGAAGAAGCTATTACCGTAGGTCTCATGGTAAGACCTAAGCCCGAGACCATCATAACTTTTTGTTTTGCGGCCCCCAGAAGCAAAAAACACTATTCGTTCAAATTTTTAGATATATATGAATAGATAGAAATATATATGTGTCTGTTAGCACGATAGCGGCTGTAAAAATGGTCCGATCTTAATGAAATGTAGTACAGACATGTAAAGTGGTAATCACTCGGAAGAGTTCGTAAATCAGCTCGATCGGACGACCGGAAGGGGGGTTAAAGAGGGGTAAACCCCCCAAAAATGGGTTTTTTCAGTTTTTTATATAGAAAAAAAAATAATCCAATTTTGGTTGCCACCATTGAATTCAGCTAAAAAAACATAGTATTTTGAATCACTGCTCTATGGCCATTGGTTACCGAGATATTGAAAGTGGTAAACATAGTACGTTGTCCCAATGTTATCCTTATGGGAAATAAGTAAAATTCTATACCTCGCTTATTTCTCAACATATCTTGATAAAACTTGGTAAATGGCTTCTTCTAGTTCAGATCTACTAAATATTGAATTTAAGTATTAATAATATTAATAAATTAATAAATATTAAAACCCACTCAGTTTTAATATACCTGTAGCAGCAAACCTGCATAATCATTCCCCATGTTATTTTTATCGAGCTTACAAAAACATGTCAAATCTCGCTATGTTGGATTGAAATATGTCGTTTTGCATTTTGAAATTCGCTGAAAATGCAGGTCTGCTGCAACGGGGATATTTCATTATTCACATTATAACCATAACTAAAAAATAAAACCCAGGCATTTTTTTCTTGAATATAATTATGTACTGATGCAACACCATCAAGTTACTTTTTTTCTAAATTTTAAATGTACATATTGAATGGTTTTGTTTATACTTTTATGACAATATCCATGGGAGCTATTTGTTTTATAGCTTTAACATTTTTAAAATGTTTGCAAATTACAAACTAACAAATTTGAGTTAAATTAAATTTAAACATCATCTCAAGTCAGGGTCAAGTTCATAAAGTGTATTTTTCTTTTATAAATATATTTTTCCAAATCTCTTATTGATTATCATTACAATGTTTTGATTATCTTCAAATTTACTTAACAAATCGCCAATCAAGTAATGTAGTGTCTTGAGGCACGATAAATTTTGTATTAGATATAAGTTACATCATTATTTATGTTTTATTTACTTTGGTGTTGTATAATATGTAAATGTTCTTCATTTCGTAAAAATAAGAGTGAATCAGTTAGGCCTCGGGTACGATATGAGCGACAAGCGACAAGCCACGAGCGACAAGCGACAAGCCACGAGCGACAAGCGACGAGCAAAAGTGATGTGAGCGACAACATTCAGTTTTCGGGTTACATTTGTCAGCAGTGGCTACGATGGCAGTGGCTACGATTTGTGGCAGTGGCTACGATTGTTCCAAGCGACGACTGGAAGTCAGTGGTGTCGCTCAGCGTCGTTTTTTGTTGCCGGTCAGGTTTGAAATTATTTTGACTGTTGCTTGTCACTCACACTCTTCGTTCTGGTGAAAATGTACGAAGAACCGTTGTCTATTTACAATCTCTGTTGCATAAAAAACGGAAAATAGAAAATAAATTAATCGACAGTCTAAGTGAGATCCTAATTGGGTTGCAAACCAATGAATTTTGAGAAAATCCAGTTTTATCTATTGAATTTAACATGTATAGAGTAAGGTAAAATGGCACATCAGTTGCAAGAGGATAAAAAAATTTATATTTACATTTGTCTTAGGGCGCAAATAAAAAAATGACCAACGCCATTTCCTTATGCCTCAAACTGAATCACAGAAATATTATACATAATGAGAAACATAATGAAGCTTGGGGTGTTTACTGTTTACGTAATAAAGTGATTAGAACCGGATTTTTTGGGGGGCTGAGGAAGGACAAATGCTATACATTTGTTATTTTGATGAAAATTCTTCGACCTATGTCATTAATTATTCTTAAAAACTGTAAGTTCCGATTGAATTGCTTTTGTTAGAAAACAGCAAAGGTTCACCATGTTCATCACAAAGATATAATGCTGATTTCTACTATTAAAACTATTTAGAACGTTCTTATAGTAAAACTCAATGATCTTTTTTTACCCACTGTTGTTTCCGTAACTGTTGTCAGGAGTTTTGTTATCGGGATTGGATCTCTGCGACATTATCAGGATAATGCGAGGGGTACTCTTAAGTTAACTCACTGAATTAGAATTTTAATATAGTTTATACATTACAGTTTTTATATTATTTTGTGAGATTAATCATTATCTTGAATGCACCCAATGAGTGGATATTAATCCTCCAGAAAATTCCCCAAAATCCCCAACAATTTTGGGGGATATATCCCCAAACCCCCCCCTTATTGGTACGTGCCTTGTGACTTTATTGAATTTTAACTTATTTTAATTTTGTTTTTCCTCTTTTCACCTGTGTAAGAGTCTTTATATTTTCTTATAAAATTTATACTAATAATTTACTATACCGTAGTTTAAATAATTTTACTTATTTTAGAATTTTTTTCCTAGGAAGAATTGTAAATCCCATGATGCTGTTGGAGTGTATGACTTTAGACACCAAACTTGCTTTTACTCAACCCAAGTCTGATCAAGCAGGTTCTGACTAGTAACTTCTCAAGTTTTCATGACAATTAGTGTTATGTTACCCAACAGTGACAATGGTGGCAATATCGTAAACGCTATTTACCCACTGTTGTTTTCGTAACTGTTGTCAGGAGTTTTGTTATCGGGATTGGATCTCTGCGACATTATCAGGATAATGCGAGGTGTACTCTTAGTTAACTCACTGAATTAGAATTTTAATGTAGTTCATACATTACAGTTTTTATATTATTTTGTGAGATTAATCATTATCTTGAATGCACCCAATGAGTAGAATATTAATCCTCCAGAAAATTCCTCAAAATCCCCAACAATTTTGGGGGATATATCCCCAAATCCCTCCTTATTGGTACGTGCCTGGTGACTTTATTGAATTTTAACTTATTTTAATTTTGTTTTTCCCCTTTTCACGTGTGTAAAAGTTATTATATTTTCCTATAAACCTTATATTATACTAATAATTTACTGTACAGTAGTTTAAATAATTTTACTTATTTTAGAATTTTTTTCCTAGGAAGTATTGTAAATCCCACGATGCTGTTGGAGTGTATGACTTTATGACACCAAACTTGCTTTTACTCAACCCAAGTCTGATCAAGCAGGTTCTGACTAGTAACTTCTCAAGTTTTCATGACAATGAGTTTTATGTTACCCAAGAGCTTGACCCATATTTGTACCAAGACCCATTTGTTCTTCGAGGTGAAGCGTAAGTATTTTAATTCGTATAAATCAATATATATATAATGAGAGTTGTGTGTTAGTATATTTAGTGCTACAGCCAAAACTACGCCTCGTTGACCCTTGATCTTGGTATCAAATTAAAGCTTGGAATCTCATGATGTGCACTTATGGTGGTTGGGTGTCGATATCTTATAGGTTGTAGGCACAGGATCGTCCGGAAGGGACCTATGTCAAGGATTTTGTGAGTACTTTAGGTTTTATTTCTTTATATCAAGACATATGGTTTAATTTAAAATGGTTCCGCGGTTACAGTGGTTGCCAACAGAATGCAGCACCTAAAATTTTTTTTTGTAGAACAGGTGAAGACAGTCTTATTTAGCAAATGTTTCAATTATTAAGTAAATTTTACTGTTAGGTTATGTTATTAAAAACATAAAGTGCACTAAAATGTAGAGTTACATTTTTGTTGTTTTAAATTCAAAGTTAGCAGTAAAAATAAGATGAGAAAATGTCAAAAAATAGGAGACAATGTTTGCAATTCCGTATCTTATCACATCGACGAAAGATTGCAAGAAAAAATGAAACAACGAAGAAAAAGAAGCACAACTAAGGGTATCACGGGGAAAGCTCACAGCGACATCAAGAAACACTATCTTAACAGATTGAAACAGAAAGGGAGACAGACGCACAAGGTGATGAAAGAAATGATCAGAACAGAGATAATGGAAAAACCTTCGAAAAAAACTAAAACAGAAGAAGCTGATTTAAATTAAACAATTTATAAGCTGTTTGCGAAAGGACAGGGAACTATGATTTGGACCGTAAAGGACACATTATTCCATTCAAATGTAGATTATATTGAACACCCGAATGTAGTAATTTGCAAGATGGAGAAAATCTGTAGTCATTGCTTGCAAAGAAAACAATTCAAAAATTAAACGCATATTATGTGCTGTTTGAAAGGGAAAATAATACTGCTACCACCAAATATATGCCACCCTCGGCTTTCTCAAATATATGTATGGAGAAAAATAAAAATACATTGAATTTTTACATTACATTTGACGTTATAATGCTTGCTTCCAAATTGCGCCTTTTGGAGCTAGGCCTACTATTCAGGCCTTTACAAGATTTTTCAACCCAGGGAAGCGTGTTATCAACAGCTAGTTTATTTTATAAAATTAATATTGAATTTTTAGTGGGAATTACACTATAACCATAAAGTATGATGAATTTTTCATTTTTAACTTTTTCGCAGAGGCTATAAATAAATAAATTACTCCTTATGGTCACCATGCCACTTAAACGTTTACAAGTTAAAGCAGAGGCTACAAAAACACAGGTGACATTTGCAAAATAATGCAGACATAAAATTCTTGAAAAACAAATCATAGTCTTAATCATTTTATAAATCTATATATGTAACTTCTCTACCAGAATGTGCTAATTTTCGTAATATATGATCTCTATTTTATATTTTCCTCAATGGTAACAGCTTGCTTTAATTTTACTTTTGAAAGACATGTTTTCAGTGAGGTATAATTTATTTAACTTTGTTGCTGTTGGGTTTCTCTCACCTATTTTTATCCCAGGAATCTCGTTCAGTGCAGTCAAAACACACGTAGATACACAAAACACAAACAAACAAACATGAACGGGACAATCCTGGGACATCGTTCGTGTTTGTGAGTTTGTGTTTTGTGTATCCACGTGTGTTTTGACTGTACTGAACGAGATTCCTGGGATAAAATTAGGTGAGAGAAACCCAACAACAACAAAGTTAAATTGCTTTAATTTGTTATATAGGTATTTATAGAAACTGTATATTTCGATCATCACTAAAGCAGAAAGTGATGCTTTTCATGAGAGTCTCAGTTGAAAAATTACCGAATTATAAAAAGGAACTTTATGTTTATGCTAGGAGCTATTAAGCTAACTATTTCACAAAACAGGAGCAGGGTTCACAAAAAACCAGTTGACCTTAATGGTTCCTGAAATGGATTTCATATTGTCAATATTGTCTTGCAAAGCAATCAGTTAACTGTTAGTGTCATTATAGAGTCAGGTTAGACCAATACAAAAAAATATCAGCTGATATCCTTTTTATAAATAGGACGAAACTATCTACACACATACATACATGCTGATGTGTCATCCCTTGGACCAACATTTGAAGGCATGGGACAAGTCAATATACTAAGTTCTTTACTTGCTATCTTCTCACTATTTTCTAGCTATTTTCTGCCAGCTCGGGTTATTCTCCACAGACGCTTCTTAAAGTTAAGTTGAGGGTGTGTAGGGTTGGGTTAGGTTACGCGGTACATTTGTCCCGCAACACACATATTAAAAACAGCCATTTTCACAGGTGCATGACAACAAATATTATTCTAGTCCAAGCACATAAGAAAAAAACATGATGTTTTCAGGAGAAAATTCCCGAAGTTTTTTTCTCAATGGTTTTTTATGTATTTTTGGGCGCTGAATCCGATTTTAAACTTTGCCACCTCGCCAGAGATGAGCTAACGTCAGAAATCGCAAAAAAATAAAAATTTAATGCACTTTTTTTACTTTTTTGCTTATAACTCATGAACGAAGTATTTTTTTGCAATAACTGAGATATACTAAATTAAAGTACACTAAATTTCCTACAATTTACATATATTAACTTTATTTCTACGGTGTTCCAAACTGACGCTAGGGTGCGCTCAAAAATCATTATATTTTTTATCTATTGGAAAACGTAGAAAACGCCATTATTAAATTTTTGATTAGACACCCAACGAACTCTATTTCATGAAATCTATTATTTTATAATCATACGGCACCACTGGGTCACATTTAGAGATTTAAAAAACGTAAGTGAAGTTCATAGTCGGTAACCATGGCATTAAAAAAATAACAGAAATCTTCTTTAAATTAACTACATTTAAAAATTATTGTTGTAAACTAATGTCGACCAAAAAGATAGTATGATAGGCTGGGCTCGCAGTATAGTATGCCCTCTTCCCCCATATTTGTATATTATATAGATAGTATTATTTTACATGTACACTATAAACACAGAAAATGGACACGAATGTTGACTAAAATGCTCAAGACGTACTTTTACTAAATTAACATGTATAAAAACATAACAACTATCAATTTTAACTTTTTCTGTTTCCAACTCACTTCTATATCGTTGTCCTTATTCTTTTGACCAACGGACCAGGCTGGGGGTCCTCGGTTGTGGGCTGCGCTTCGAGTGGATGTTCTGTAGAAGGACCTGGGATGTTGTCCTTATCCAAGGTAACGTCACCTACTTCATCATCTACGATGGTTGGTTCGGCGTTGGAGCAGTTCCCTTCACATTTCCCACAAAGTTTTGAACAAGAGAGGCCAACTCGTCGGCAACCACAGTTACCCGCACAGCCCTTCTTGCATGAGCATGCTACCAGTTTCAAAAGAGAATCTGGGGCTGGGCTCCGTAAGGTAGTAATCGGAACACATGAGTTTGCAGTCTTTCTCCATCCCCAGTCCTCGGGTGACAGTTTATTTCCAAGCCACTGTTGAACTTGGTAAAACACCCTCAGCGAGTGTTGTTCAGCTGCGGCTTCTGTTGGTGGAAGAGATGCTATGTTACCATTCATCTTATAAGCTGATGTAATATAGCTCTTTAATCGCAGCTTATTTAAATTGGTAGTGATATGATTACCACCATACAAGGCCACCAAGAATCTCCCCCCTGCCTCAGTAATTTCCTTTGGTGTTGAATTGGGATTGTAAAACCGGCGAATATAGGGATGAAGGTCGTTATGTCTTATGACTGTCTTTAGTGACTTTACTTTGCCTTGTTGTATTGAGATCACTTGGAGGACTGTTTATGAACGGTTGGCAGTCAATGTATGTTGTTTTGTATAGCATTTTCATGGTAACTTCTTCCAAGAATCCGTTCAATCCTTGAACATATCGGAGGTCTTTGTGCTTGCAGTACAGCCATAGTAAGTGCGGTGCAGAAGGGATGATAAAACTTGCGGTAGCAAACGATTCACTGAGTCCTTTGATCACTATACCAGCCAAGCCTAAATCATTTGTCCGTTCAAAAAGTTGTACTTGAACCGTGCCTTTACGACCAATACTTTCTGCAGTAGGTATATCCTTCAACCGATCAATATGTTGATCAGGAACTATAGCAGATTTGGGTGTAACACATAGTATGCCACCCATTGAATGAAAGGTGTTGAATCCATCAATGGTTCGAACATTGAAATCTGCGTTATCGTAAACCAGTTGGGAAAGTGCTGGCTCTTTAAGAGCCAGAGGTGGTTGCATGATGGAAGACATTTCAAATCGTGTAGCCTCCAAATATGTTGAGCAAAATCCTAATGAACTTAGCACGTCAATCAACCTGCGTGATCCAAACTTTCTATACAGGAATCCTGCAACTCCAACTTGGAGGGGAGATACATATGACACTGGTCTTATAGCTGCAAGTAAGCAGTCGGCTAGTGCAAGTGACTTCTTTTTCCATTTTTCAATATTCCCTTTCTTCTTTGCCATCACTACGGTATCTGTAAAGGTCCTAAGAGATTCTGGAATGAGATTCTCAAGACCATCTAAGAATTTATTGGGTGGAGGGTACCGTTTCGTGTCGTATACTTTAGACCGTGCATCCTCAAGAATAATTTCAGCTGCTGTTTGAACAATTCTTATTCTTTCCTCTGCATATGGCAACCTCTCCTCATACCAACAATCTGTAAGAAGCTTGTGCCCTGTAGCTTTAAAACAAACTATGTAAGGGACATTTGCCGTAATCAACACATCCTCGCCATATTTTTCAACGAGTCGTGTTTTTATCGTTTTTGGGTGGGGACAAATTTCACTTTTAATCTGATTCATCAGTTCATCAATTGTAAATTGACATTCCTCACTGTTTTCAAGGAACGTGTAAATCAAATTGCATTGCTCCTTCTACATCATCCCTGGGTCTCCCACAACTTGTTTGCTGACCTAGTTTAGGACCATAAAAAGATTGCATGCAAGTGAAATGGTACTGTGCACCTGCCGCTGGCAAATCAATCACTGTATCTATACGACTAATAATAGCATGTCCATAGGCATCATTTTTCTCTCTTGCTACCTTTAATATATTTTTTTTGGTTTCTAAGTTCTTAACATGGTACACAGGATTACGTTGACGGACTGGCTTTTTCAACTGCTTGGCCACGTAATCTGTAGGCACTTCCTTACCGCATAATAAACAGTGACTTTTAAAAGAGAATTGTTGAACTTTAGAACGTAATTCAGGCGCATTACATCCATCCTTACTCCTTTTAAAAGCAGCAATCAATTTTTCGTTAGTGTACCGTTTCCTACATTTCTCATGTACTTCAACTTCAGTACACCTTTTCAACACTACTAGCTTTCCATCCCCTCGCTTTTTACTTGCTTCAACAAATGAAGTCACGCCTTTTTTCTTAACTACGGTCACTGATGTTCCATCTAACAACGAACGATCACAAATAATACACACACGAGACATGGTGCACACAAAACTGTTAAAAATAATAACTAATAACAATCATAACCTTTAATTAATTGTTATTAAGCAATCCGTAATAACACACGTCAGATAATAATAAAGGTGAATGTATTTATCTGACCAGCTGATTTATTAGTCAGACATATGTATTACAAATTTTAAATATAGTTAATTTGAAAAAAAAATTCTGTTATTTTTTTAATGCCATGGTTACCGACTATGAACTTCACTTACGTTTTTTAAATCTCTAAATGTGACCCAGTGGTGCCGTATGATTATAAAATAATAGATTTCATGAAATAGAGTTCGTTGGGTGTCTAATCAAAAATTTAATAATGGCGTTTTCTACGTTTTCCAATAGATAAAAAAAATAATGATTTTTGAGCGCGCCCTAGCGTCAGTTTGGAACATCGTAGAAACAAAGTCAATATATGTAAATTGTAGGAAATTTAGTGTACTTTAATTTAGTATATCTCAGTTATTGCAAAAAAATACTTCGTTCATGAGTTATAAGCAAGTAAAAAAAGTGCAATAAATTTTAGGTTTTTTGCGATTTCTGACGTTAGCTCACCTCTGGCGAGGTGGCAAAGTTTAAAATCGGATTCAGCGCCCAAAAATACATAAAAAATCACTGAGAAAAAAACTTCGGGAATTTTTACCTGAAAAATTCCTTATATTATTGGACTATTCTAGGGGTTGATATGATGCAAAGAAAAATCTGGAATGTAAATTTTAATATGATTTAATCCCAGATAGCAGAAAAAGCTTTCAAAATATTCAACAAAAAGTATCAGGGCAAACCAAAATGCTTGCAACAAATATTCATTGAAAACGTTTTCGTTTGAAAAAGGTTTGCTAGAAGTATAAAAGTGAACACATCTCGCACTTCCTGATAAGTTAGACTGGATATTTGAATCAAATTAGCAAAGAATGTTTGTTGAAGATTAGCAGGGAATCTTTTCAGATGATTTGCAAAGATAACTTTCTGCAAATGTGCACTAATTTCCCACAAGTTTCAATGGGAAATTATATTTATAAATATGTAAAAAAATCCAAAAATTTTAATATCACAAATCTAATTGAGGGAATGCATTTCTATATGGTTTCTACACGCTTTACCACAGTACAAATTCTATTGACCTTTATTGGGATTTGAACACGGGACCCTTACCTTCGTTAGCTTAGTCTCTATCCACTACACCATCAGACCTGTCAGTGACATAGGGCAAAATGTCATCTTAACCTTTGAGGACTGAGAATGGGTTATAAAGTGCCTATTGTCAGTTTTTTCCCATTCACACTATAATAATATTTTTTCAGGAAACAACTATTTTAAAAAGTGTAATGACAAAACGTTTTACCTAAAATTTACCAAGTCTAATTGTTTAAATATCCAGTAGCTGAGGGGTTTGAGCATGCATGAAAGGGTGACGCAATTAATTGCATTGCTGATTGTTGTATTATACTATGGTTATACGTTATTATGTTTGTGATACTTGTAAAAAAAAACTTAGTCCGATGTGAATATAAAACATCACTTATTTTAAGTTTTCACTTTTCTCAATAAACATTTACACATTCAAATACTTATTTTTCAGTACAGTGGTATTTACTTAAGTAAAATCTGGCGTAAACTTAACACACTCAGTAATTCTGATAAGAGTTTTATAGGTGCCAAGGGAGGAACAATTGCATACTGGTGATTCGACAAGTATTCATAAGTATTTACTTATTTGCACTTAGACAGCACGCTTTGACTGAAATTAATATAATTAAACCTAAATGGAAGGAAAGTAAATAAATTATTGTTATTCACCTACAAACAAGTTATTTGTGTAACAAGTATTGACTTTACTTAGGCCTGATAAGTCTTTACTTATAAATTTATTCACACTGTTTTAAGCATTTTTTTAAATAATTTTAACTTTAAAACCAAAACATTTTTCAAACTATAAGTTTCCGAAATTCTAATACTGCGCAAGGCAGTCGAGCGGCGGTAATGACGGTCGGCCTCTCAATAACAAAAGGCGGCCGATTCCAAGAAAGGTCCGCCGGGTCCTATGCGTTTGGTGTGTTTTTCGTTCGATGTAGAAAATCTGCATTTGGAAATTCGGAGAATATTTGATTTTTGTTTAGCGTGAAAGTCTTTAGAAGCTTATTTACTGCACGCTCAAAGAAACTTTATTAATTTTTGATGTAGCACTGATTGCATATAACTAATTATTTTTTTATTTACTTACGTCGTTGCAATCTCTTGATATTTTTTACTTTTTACTGGTGAACATGTTTCGGCACTCGGCCATCTTCAGCACCTTGAATAAAATCCTTTACATAAGGTTAACCATCTTGTTAATTTCGGCTGTGGGCCACGTCAGTTTGTACTTTAAAAAACACTACTGTACATTTACACATTTACATTTATACATAAAAAACACTATTATACAAAATTGTCCACGTGGTTTAACTGGATACCAGTGTCAACAGGCACGGCCGCCGGCAGACTGTCTTGATGAGAGCTGGGAGGAAAGAAGTGACATTGACCTTTGCCCATCCTGGCTTGTTATCTATTCTATTCGACTATTGTTTCTCTTTTCTTTTATTTTAATAATTTCTTCATATATTGGGTTTGCAACTGAATTAATTTTTTCATTGAGAATGTTTTCACTGTCTTTTTTAAAGCTTTCATATATAAATAATTCCTCCATTCTATTGAGTCTATGTCCTTTGTCTGCCTTGTATAAAATTTCCATATTGTTTTTAATGTCAGTATAGGTGTGATTTGAATTGATGATATGTTCTGAAAATTTGGATTTCGCTTTCGTGTCGCCATTTTTATTCAAGGTGCTGAAGGTGGCCGAGTGCCGAAACATGTTCACCAGTAAAAAGTAAAAAATATCAAGAGATTGCAACGACGTCAGTAAATAAAACAAAGAAACTTTGCCTATTCAAGGGATTTTATTCAAGGTGCTGAAGATGGCCGAGTGCCGAAACATGTTCACCAGTAAAAAGTAAAAAATATCAAGAGATTGCAACGACGTAAGTAAATAAAACAAAGAAACTTTGCCTATAATCGCCTAGCGCTAGGAACAAATGCGGAGCCAACGTGAACTAGTTGTATGTAGTTCACGTTTGCCCCGGACTGAATCGTAGCGCTAGGTGATTACAAGTATGTTTTCCTCGTACGTGCAGTAAATAAGCTTCTGAAGACTTTCGCCGTAAACAAAAATCAAATTTTTCCCAAATTTACAAAGCAGACTTTCAATATCAAACGAAAAATAAACCAAACGCATATTTTCAGAAACCTTCCATGCTATCTGGGATGATCCATCATTTTAAGCACTTTAAATTATTTGAAATTGTCTGAGTATATATGCAGTCTGCTGCAATGGGAGTGTCAATGTTTAAAAAGGTTTTATGAATAAAATGTGCTAAACTTTCATTAACAATGGAGTTACAACTTGATAATTTATTAAAAAGCAAAGACGTAATTCTGGAGCTAATTAATTCTGGGCTTTGCTCATTAATTTATTCTCAGTTTTAGCAAATTTCCTTAGAGGAATAAACTATTACCGTTGGTCTCATCATAAGACCTAAGCTCGGGACCATGATAACTTTTTGTTTTGGAGCCCCCAGAAGCAAAAAACACCATTCATTCTAATATAAATATGTCTTTCTGTTAACAAGATAGCGGCCATAAAAATGGTCCGATCTTAATGAAATTTGGTACAAACATGTAAAGTGGTATACTTCATTCAGTGAGAATGTAAAGTGAAGCCACACGCCTCCTGCATCAGCTGTAATGTTGGCAGGCTGTGTCACATGAGTCCCTGATGTTATTGCTGCAGAACTTCAAAGAGCTTTAATAAAATCTGGATCTGGAATTGAATGCCTGTTGATAAAGAAAATTATGATTATGTTTGTTTGCAGTGAACGTAAAATGCGCGTGAGCTTTACAGTAAGCAAATAAATAGTTCATAAGACAAATTAATGCATCTACACATGCTTTATTCATTCTTCATATCATGCAGTATATTTTCATTTGAAGTAACTAATAGTAGGGTAAAAATCAGGTCATAAGTTATCATTATGTAGGCTACGTTTTGCGACAGGTGGCAACCGTGTTTTTTTGGTTCCTTATGACCTACTGAATGCAAAAATCGTGTATGCCACCTTCAAAAATTTTGGAGGTACCAGAAATCCAAGATGGCGGACAATATAGCTTAATAATATTAAAAGCTTAGTATTTTTTGCCTAATCCTCACTACATTTGATGAAAATTCGTCAATTTTAGCATATATATAGTTGTAAGATGGGTAACACTTAATATTGGTTGAATACACACATCCGGTCGCCATATTGGATCCGCCATATTGGATATAAGTTTTTTTTTTAAATGTAAATATAGGGTTGTGACATATCATTTCAAACTGCTTTTTGACGACAAACACATTGCTGCAAACCATTTTTCAAAATCTCATTCCTTTCGTAAGATATTAGTAAATTGTTTAGTATTAATCTTAATTTTAGCGAATTTCTCTTACAGGGAATAAGCGATTACCACAGGTCTCAAGGTAAGCCGGAACCATCATAACGTTTTGTTTTGGGACCCCCAGAAGCAAAAAACACAGTTTGACTAAATTTAAAGATGCATTCAGCCTGATCGCATCACCGGGAGGGGGGGTAAAGGGGAGGAGCCCCCCAAAAATGAGTTTATTTTAGATTTTTCATAAAAAATAAAAAATAATCCAATTTTTTTGCTAACACCATCGAATTTAGCTCGAAAAAACAAACAATTTAGTATTTTAATCATCGCTTTATGTCTATTAGTTACCGAGATACTGTAAGTGGTAAAAACAGTACGTTGTCCCAATGTATAAGTAAAATTCTATATTTCGCTTATTTTTCAACATATTTTAATAAAACTTGGTTTTTGGCTTCATTATTATTCTAAAATTCCCAATAATTACATTTTTGTGGCAGCAAACCTGCATACTCATTCCCCATGTTATCCTTATGGGAAATAAAAAATTCTATAACTTCTAGTTTCATAACATATCTTGGTAAAACTTGGTGTATCGCTTCTTTTAGTTCAGATCTACTAAAAATTCAATTAAAACCACCCAGTTTTAACATACCTGGTGCAGCAAACCTGCCTACTCATTCCCCATGTTATTCTTATGGAGATTACAAAAACATGTCATATCTTCCCTATGTTGGATTGAAATGTGTTTTTTCATTTGAAATTCGCTGAGTATGCAGGTTTGCTGCCACAAAAATGTAATTATTGGGAATATACAATTTAGAATAATATACATTAGATCTCATCATAATGAAGCCAAAAACCAAGTTTTATTAAAATATGTTTAAAAATAAATGAAATATAGAATTTTACCTATTTCCCTTAAGGTTTACATTGGGACAACGTACTGTTTTTACCACTTACAGTATCTCGGTAACCAATAGACATAAAGCGATGTTTAAAATACAAAATTGTTTGTTTATTCGAGCTAAATTCAATGGTGTTAACAAAAAAATTGGATTATTTTTTATTTTTTATGAAAAATCTAAAATAAACTCATTTTTTGGGGGGCTCTTCCCCTTTACCCTCCCTCCCGGTGATCCGATCAGGCTGGATGCATCTTTAAATTTAGCCAAACTGTGTTTTTTGCTTTTGGGGGTCCCAAAACAAAACGTTATGATGGTTCCGGCTTACCTTGAGACCTCCGGTAATAGATTATTCCCTGTAAGAGAAATTCGCTAAAATTAAGATTAATTTATTAAACAATTTACTTATATATTACGAACGGAATGAGATTTTGAAAAATGGTTTGCAGCAATGTGTTTGTCGTCAAAAAGCAGTTTGAAATGATGTGTCACAACCCTATATTTACATTTCAAAAAAAATAACTTATATCCAATATGGCGGATCCAATATGGCGACCGGATGTGTGTATTTAACCAATATTAAGTGTTACCCATCTTACAACTATATATATGTTAAAATTGACGAATTTTCATCAAATGTAGTGAGGAATAGGCAAAAATACTAAGCTTTTAATATTATTAAGCTATATTGTCCATTCGACGAGCTGTTTTTTACAACCTGCATAACCTTTCCCATCCAGGTATAAAGGCTTCTACAAAACTAGTTTCTGAACGTTTTGTTTGGCCTTCCATGAAGTCTGATTGTCGCTCTTGGGCTCGCTCCTGCATTTCCTGCCAGAAATCCAAGATCACACGCCACAATTGGACTCCTATTGCTACGTTTGCTCCTCCATCTTCTAGGTTTGAACACATCCACATTGACTTGGTCGGTCCGCTTCCTGTTTCTGAAGGGTACAGATACTGTTTGACCTGTGTTGACCGTTTTACAAGGTGGCCAGAAGCAGTTCCACTTGAAAACATAGAGGCCGAAACTGTAGCACGTGCATTATTTACTACCTGAATTTCAAGGTTTGGAACACCGCTGCGGATCACCACAGATCAAGGTAGGCAATTTGAGTCCAGTCTTTTTCAGCAACTGGGGAAATTGTTGGGAACAACTCGTCTGAGGACAACTGCCTATCATCCAGCAGCGAATGGTCTGGTGGAACGTTTCCATCGACAACTTAAAGCGGCCATCAGATGTCATGCTACCGGTCGCTGGACGGAAGTGCTCCCAGTAATCCTACTGGGCGTAAGAGCTGCTTGGCGAGAGGATCTGCAAGCGTCTTCTGCTGAACTGGTTTATGGTCAATCACTTAGACTGCCGGGGGAATTCCTCGCACCTGGCCGAATCGATCACAAGCTAGATCTTCCAAATTTTGCTAAGGACCTTCGGCGACATTTTAATGATCTTCGCCCTGTCGGTAGAACAAGACATGGTAGTAAGACACCTTTCGTGTTCAAGGACCTAGCGACTTGTTCTCACGTCTTCGTGCGTACGGATGTCTCCAAAGGATCACTTGATCCACCATACACAGGCCCTTATCCTGTCATCAGTAGATCCGACAAGACCGCAGTGGTGCAGATGCATGGTTCTGACCTAACAGTGTCGATGGACCGTCTTAAACCAGCCTACCTTTTGGCATCTCACGACTTGACGGAAACAAACAATCCTACGCTTGGACCTTCTCCTGTCTTGAAGATACATGACAAGTCGACGTCGAGTAATTCATCTAAACTGAAACCTGCCTTGAAAACTACAAGTTCTGGACGGAAAGTTCATTTCCCTGTTCGTTTCCAAGATTTTGTATCGTGATTCACGTAAATCACTGGTAGGGGGGTCCTGTAGTGACTAACTAAATGTTTAATATTTTCTTATTTTCTTTCTTTTAAGTTAGTCAGCTGATAGTTGATCTGAAGAGAATTTTGTAAATAATTATTTTTTACTTTATTTGTTTTGGTTGTCCATAGCAACGGTGTGTATTTGTTCTGATCATGAAAATATTGCTAAAATTAAATTGGTTCAATTAAAATATATATCTATTGATTTGTACTATACATCATAAAATAATTGACAAGAAGTATTTATTACTCCCAAATCCGCCATCTTGGATTTCTGGTTCCTCCAAAATTTTTGAAGGTGGCAAACACGATTTTTGCATTCAGTAGGTCATAAGGAACCAAAAAAACACGGTTGCCACCTGTCGCAAATCATAGCCTACATAATCACTAAGAAGACATCTTATAACCTGCTTTTTACCCTACTATAAGGGGAATGGCTGTGAACCATCCCTGGGAACATATGGACAGCCTCTTCTCTGATTGGTTCTTTTCTATACAAATGTCATTTAAAGGGAGGAGCTTCACTTTACACACTCACTGAATAAAGTATAATCACTTGGATGAGTTCATAAACCAGCCCAACTGGACCTCCAGAAGGGGGGGAGGGGTTAAAGGGAAATAAACCCCTAAAAATGGGTTTTGGAGACAGAGGCGGATTTGGAAATTTGCCGCCCCTGTCCGGCTCGGCAAAAGTGGCGACCTTTTTTTTTAACTCGCGCGTGTGCTTTTTTACCCCGTTGTGGTCCTTTTGGACCGTTTTTACCTCTGTTCCAGACCCTAAGCAAGGCTATTCCTACTTGCTTCTAGGGGGAGTTGTGGCTTCTCTCTCTCATTTGCCGCCCCCCCAAATTCTGCCGCCCTGGGCTATAGCCCTTTAAGCCCAAATGTAAATCCACCCCTGTTGGAGATGTTTACAATTCAATTCAATTCAATTCAATTCAATATTTCTTTATTCATATAATACATATACATATATACATGAATGGTGTCAATGTTAATTAGTACCACAGCTTCATATGCACCACGCAAGTGTCTTACAACTAACTTATCAACTAAACAACTAATCAACTCATAGGAGCATTCAAAGTTCCCGCAGAGAATAAAGGGCCTTTTGAATGAGGAAAGCTTTTAATTTCTTCCTAAATAGTGATTGACCACCTGCAACTGCAGACTGCACATCTTTTGGAAGTTTATTGTAAAATTTTGAGCCTATATATGATGGTTTCTTTTCAAATAAATCCAATCTATGAAAATCCAAAGAAATTTCTCCACGACTTCTTGTGTTATAATTATGGCAATCCCCTACCAATTTTAAATTGTTTGATTTAAATTGCAATGACTGAATTGTCTCGAAGACATACATTCCGTATACAGTCATTACATTTAAGGATGCAAAGTGTTCTTTTACTGAAGTTTGCGGTTTTAGATTTAAAATCACTCTAATGGCTTTTTTTTGCAATTTTAAAATGGTATCTAAATTGCTAACGGTTGTGGCCCCATAGAGTGAGATTCCAAATGAAATTATTGAATGGATATATGAGAAATAGACTGTTTTTAATGTATCAGTATCTAAAAACTTTTTTAATCGCGTTAAGGCAAAAATTCCAGACGATATTTTTGAAATAACTTTTTCAGCATGCAAATTCCACGATAGGTTTTTATCTATTTCTAACCCTAAAAATTTAATACAAAGAAAAATTAAGCTAAGTGACAGAAATTGAGACAAGGCTTGTTTCGGATTCTGTGACCTTCAAAACGCAAAAATTACCAATAATTTCATAATGCTAAGCAATGTACAGACAAAATTGTAATTTTATTTATATAGATTATTATATAAGCATGGATAATAATAAAGAATGTTCCGCGCAGGTTGTCGCAGCGGTGTACCTAGACAATTTTGGTTTACACTATTGAATTCAGCTTCTAAAAACAAACAATTTAGTGGTTTGAATCATTGCTCTATGTCTATTTGTTACCGAGATATTGAAAGTGGTTGAGACCTAATAATATATATTTGCCTAAAAGCC
The DNA here is from genome assembly GCA_035578135.1 of Flexamia atlantica. Lineage (NCBI taxonomy): Eukaryota > Metazoa > Arthropoda > Insecta > Hemiptera > Cicadellidae > Flexamia > Flexamia atlantica. The sequence continues at coordinate 88,177,143 of JAQJVK010000001.1, forward strand.
CTGATATTTCCATTTTTGTGGCAGCAAACCTGCATATTCAGTCCCAATGTTATCCTTATGGGAAATTAAAAAATCTACATCTCCCTTATATTTCTTAACCTATCTTGATAAGAATTGGTATATGGCTTCTTCTAGTTCTGATCTACTGCCGTAGATATTGAATGAAAACCATCCAGATCTAACATATCTGTATGTAGCAAACCTACATACTAATTTCAAGTGTTTTATTTGAGCTTTCAAAAACTTGTCATATCTCGCTATGTATAGGATTAAAATATGTTCTCTGACATTTGAAATTCGCTGAATATGCAGGTCTGCTGCAATGGGGGTGTTTGGAGCTACGTCCTGTGATAATTTGCATTCTAACACAAGATTGATTTTTTTGGAGTTTCAGCCACACTTTAGACCGATGAGCGATACCTATAATAAATGCTGTAGCCTAAAATTTAAAAAAAGTAAAATTTGGAGTTATAACCTTTGTATGAGTATTTTGATTAGGATTTTTGCGGACATTTGCCATCACTGATTAGTAAAAAAAAAAAAAAATCCTAATCAAAATATAAAATCACCATCACCAACAATGAATTTCAAACTTTGTATGAGGCTAGCTCAATATAAAATTGGTTGTAGAATGCTATAAAGATATTTTAATTTGGTTTAATGAACACTAAGAAAAGATATTTTTCAGATGGAAACCTATGCGCACCTCATTTTCTTCCCTGATGACTTCAAGCAAAGTCAAAGATATGTTTCCTTACATGAAACAACTGCTGCCTCAATTGGACGACTATCTTGACCAACATAAATCAAAGGATTTAGAGGTGGAAATGAAACAACTAATTATAAACGGTGTATTTATATATGATCTTACACAATCCATTCAAAATATAGAAATTAAAGTCACCCTAACAATATAATATACAACATAACTATGTCTTTCCTTTTTTATATATCTGATTTAAGGATATACAGTAGTAGTGCGTCATTCATTGATAGGACCAACAAATTGCTAAATGGAAAAAATATTGTGGACCAAATTAAATGAGGTTTGGAAAATATCAGCTGAAATTTATGAATGTATACTTTATTCAGTGAGTGTGTAAAGTGAAGCTCCTCCCTTTAAATGACATTTGTATAGAAAAGAACCAATCAGAGAAGAGGCTGTCCATATGTTCCCAGGGATGGTTCACAACCATTTCCCTTAGTTCTTCAAATGAAAATATACTACATGATATGAAGAATGAATAAAGCATGTGTAGATGCATTAATTTGTCTTATGAACTATTTACTATTTGCTTATTGTAAAGCTCACGCTCATTTTACGTTCACTGCAAACAAACATAATCATAATTTTCTTTATCAACAGGCATTCAATTCCAGATCCAGATTTTATTAAAGCTCTTTGAAGTTCTGCAGCAATAACATCAGGGACTCATGTGACACAGCCTGCCAACATTACAGCTGATGCAGGAGGCGTGGCTTCACTTTACATTCTCACTGAATGAAGTATAATTGACCACAAACCATTCTCTAGCTCCTTAGATAGAAGGCAAGGCATAATACAAATTTGTTAAAAATTGAATAAATTTTCAGTTCCATAATGAAACCTTGACCTATATGAATATTTATGACTAACAGGAAAAAATATTTATTTTATTATAATGGTAGATTTTACTCAAACTAATGTGAATCTTAATTTTCAGGCTAAAGATCTCGCAACCTTATTTATGATGAATATTGTATCTAACAGTGTGTTCGGAGTCCAGTGCAACTGTTTCATTGATCCAGATGCAGATTTCCGAAAAATGGGAGAGTTATTTGTGAAAGAATCTCTCCAAAGTTATTGGCAAACTTTAATTTTTTTTAATTTCCCAAGATTAAGAGATTTTTTAGGATACAGGTAATAGTAACAAGTTTTTTTTTCCTTTCAGGCAAGTACAGTACCTCAGTCAAATATTTGGTAAAACTTTAGGGCCTGTTTGCACGACGCCCAGTACAGTGGACAGTAACACCTTTAAACAAAAGAGAACAAAAGAAGTTTTTTCTACTGTCCTACTGTCTGGTCGTCGTGCAAACAGGCCCTTAGATTTAGGGAAGTCAGTTGTTAAGAGTGTGAAAAGGACAGGTCCCAGTGCAGAGCCCTGTGGAACTCCCCTCATATATTGTACTTTGTACTTCCTACATTGACTTTTGTACTTTCATTGTGTGGACCCTCTTCACAGAATATGGGACATCCTCAACACTTGCATAGGGTTGAATAAAGTGTTTTCTAATGTAATTTATTGGTTTATCTGTCGGTTAAATAGCTCTTGAATCAATGTATAATAGATTTATTTGGAAATATACCTTTGAAATCGTTTAAATCCTTAAGAATTCCGCTTTAACTCTAAACAAAATGTCAGTTTCAGCATTGACTTCAATGGTTTCAGTAAATGCATTTTATTGATTCACCCAACTTCACACCAGCGGAAGTCAGAAGAGAAAAGAAAAATATTTTGCAAGACTATATCTAAATATGTTCCAGTGATAAGCTTTATTAAAGTTTAGATTACAAATTTAATATGTTGTATAAATGTAGGTATATACAGTGCCGGCCTTAGGGTAGGGCGACAGGGTCTAAAAATTAAAAAATTATTGAGTGGTGGTGAGGGGAGGGTTATTTGGGATGGAAAGGCCTCGCAAACGTTATCTTGCTCCGGGCCTTGCACCCGCCAAGGCCGGTACTGGGTAATAAAGTAATTGTTAGGTAAAATAGCTATATGGAAACTTTCAGTGGGGTGAAGGACATTGAACTGTGGGTGACAAAAAATATTCCATTAATTAATTATATAGAAAATTAACTTTAATTTGACACCCCAATCATCATAATTAATATGGAAAAAGGTTTTGCTCCATTAGGGAACAAAACTATTTTCCTGGATTAACTAAGTGAATGTTGTTTTAGAGTAATCCCAAAAAAAGTGAGTGATTATTTGGAGAACATGATGTATCAAGTTGTTGAGTACAGAAAGAAAAACAATATAAAAAGAAATGACGCTATAGATAGTATCATGAAGAAATCAGGTATGATATTCAAAGATGGCTTAGTTACATAGTTGGAAGTGAAAACGTTTTCACTAAACCCTAATATAGCTCTTTTGATAAATATGTATAACTTTTAATGCCTATTACGAAGTATCTTCCCTCTGGACTAGCTGTTTCCAGAGGGAAGATTAGTTAGTAACTTCCGGCAATGTATACAGAACCCTCTAAGTACACCTTATGGGACACCTTATGGAAAAATGTAGTTCCCGCCGCCGAAAAAGAGATGGTGCCTTTCAGTCCGATTGGAATTGTTGTAGGAGTTTACGGATCAAGCTGACTTTCCAAAGTCAAGCAGCTGGTTGTTACATTTTGACAGTTGTATGTTATTGTTTTGAATTGTTGTACCTTTTACCATAATGTTTACCTGTTTTTGTTTACAAACATTATCATTTTGACATTTTGGATAGTGAATAGAAGTGCTGACTATACGGGGCCAGCTTGAACTATTCCAAGCATCAGCGCTAATTTCTCCTCTGCTTTTCGGCGGCGGAACTAAACAAATTAACACTTGGGTTCTGTATATATTGCTTCCGGTTAGTTTAAAAGTGATTTTCCCTATTTCTAGCAATCTTTTAGTCCACCAAGAGTTGAAGAATAATTAATTAGAATAATTTAGGAATAAAAATTTGCCAGAAAAATCCATATAAATTTATTAAAAAGTCTCTTAAATGGAAATACCGATCAGCCGGTCCAGAGGTCAGGTATTTTGGCATAGTCAGTAAAACCATTGACAAGTCAAAGGTAAAATTTGGTTTAATTTTTTCTAAGGCAACTAACAAAAAAGAGAGCAAATGTTTAAATTTGAACATGTTTTCAAGGTGCAGCGAATCGAAACCATCACTGTTTAGAAAATTATTATTTGGGAGGAGAAGATAGGAAGTACAGCTAACTCACCTTGCAAATAAGCTGCAGAGACACACATAGTTACAGATCTGTTCAGCCCAGAAGTCCTATGGGATGCGCATGCGCAGTGAAGATTTCCCCTACCGCGAGTCTCAGTAAAGTCAAATTTCGAAATAACTCATCTGTCAAAACATATGATTCTTTGTTTGCAACAATATTTGTAATGTTGTCATAGGCCATGTGGGATTTTAAGTTGACTATACACAACCGATGAAGGAAAAACAGAGGTGGGGGTATTCTCCATCTCTCTCGCACTTCCACCCCTACAAGATTTCCTGGCTGAATAGATCTGTATTACACATTATATTAGTGATATTTCGGCTGTGAAGCCTTTGTCAAACAAAAGAGAACTGGACAAAGAGATCTGGCAGTTAAGATTAAACTTACCCACAGCAGGGGTGCCACCATGATAAAGTTATAAGTCCCAAACACTATTTACACATTCTTATACTTATATAACCACTACATTAAACACACACTAGCACGACACAGTTATTACAAAAAGTTTATAAAATGTAATACAATTTGAGTTAGCTGTTGGGGTTAGGTTGGGGATTTGGTTACCTAAGGTTGAGGTTTGGGGGGTATCTTGAATCTGTTATGTATTGGTAGGCTAATTCCCACCTTCTCAGTTCTGAACTATTGCAATTCACTTTCGGAAATGACCTAAGAGCTTTGGTTTTGAATCACTCATCAAATTCCTTATTGTGCATTTCAGCATGTTGTGCCACAGGTTTTAATTTGTGGGTTTTGACATCATGCCTGTACCCATTCATTCTCTTTCTAAGCGTTTCCGTTGTAAGTCCTACATACTGGGTCTGGCAGAGGTTACACTGAAGCTGGTATATAAGATTCTCGGAGTTACAGGTTTGGTGGCCTATGATTTTATATTCTTTTCCTGTAGAGGTGCTGGTGAAGGTTTCAGAGGGAGGGTTGATGCTGCAAATTTTACATTTCTTCTCTTGACAGGGGAAGGAGCCTGGAGGAGGTTTGTCACTGTTAATTTTGGAAGGGTCTGGAAGTTTTGGGCGAACAAGTAGGTTTCGAAGATTAGGAGGCTGGCAGTAAACTACGGTGGGAGGTTTCTCAAGAAGAGCTTTGGTTTGGCTGGAGTTTGATAATATTTTGTATCCGGTTTTCAAGAGGTTGTTCAGTTTTTGTAGGCCAGGATGGAAGGTGGTGATGAGATTTACATGATGGTTTGAGTCATTTTTAGGTTTAGGGGGGTTCGGCGGGGACTGGGCGGCTGATATCTGTTGTCGGATAAGTTTTTCGGGATATCCTCGGTTCTTGAAGGCTTCTTGGATCTGGTTGGTGTATTTTGTTCTGTCTTCTGGATTGGATATTAATCTGTAGCCCCGGAGAGCTAAGCCATAGGGCAGGGAGCGTTTGGTATTGTTTGGGTGACAACTAGAAAAGTGTAGGTACTGGTGGTGATTGGTGGGTTTGGTGAATATGGTGGTGGAGATGAGGCCATCTTGTAGGTTGACATTGAGGTCCAGGAAGGTTATGGCTGATGTTGAGGTGTTCCATGTAAACTGTAAGGGGCTGAATGTGTTAAGCTGTTGCAGAAATGTTGATAGGCTTTCTTCTCCGTGTGTCCAGATCAGGAAGATGTCGTCGATAAATCTGAGCCAGCAAATTGGTTTGCAGGATTGTGTTTGCAGAAAGTTCCCTTCTAATCTGCCCATATATAGGTTGGCGTAAGAAGGTGCCATTCTAGTTCCCATGGCTGTTCCTTTAATCTGTAGATAATTTTTGTTTTGAAACTAAAAATTGTTTTTTTCTAAAATTAAAAAAAAAATTTTTATTAATGTTTAGAAAATTAATAACTTGAAAAAATTAAGTGTTAACCATGGGTGATATTACATTACATTACATTGATTGAAATGGCGACCTACCCAGGTAGGTATTTTAAGCCAAGTATGAATGACAGATGAGTGAAAGATGATTGTGGCACTTATAACAAATGTAGTTATGTTTTCATTAGTAACAGATTTCCAAAATGAAACTGAAACATATTGGCAAAATTCATCAATTCGCAAATAAAAGTGATGAGCTTTTGATTGATAATCTGTTAAAACTAATAATCCTATACTCTTATATGAGCAATGTTATCGTCGGGCCTTGCGTGCTTGCACAATTATCTCAAAAACGGATCCGAGGATTTCCTTTAAAGTCTGGAAATAAGTAAATTATGACTCAAAAACGTCTTTTATGCAGATTACTTGGCCAGAGAAAATCTAATAACGTAATAAATCAAATTTTAAAGTTGTAAAATTTTAACATTGGCCTTATGGGTTGCCATGATAGCAACAAAAATAAACAAGGAAAGTGTAAACAAATGAAGTAATCATAACAGCTGTTTGGAATCTACAGCCATCAAGGGAAAATACAGCAAGTGGGATGAAGAGTCCATGGAGCAATAAAAAAGGTTTCTATTTATCAATTTTATGACATTGAAATATTTTATAGTAACTGGATGAACTGGTAAACATGAAATAACACCGAGCAAGGCTCGGTCCACCAGGTACTGTGAATAAGCTAAGCTATGAATATGGCATAAATTAATTGTTACTGATTCTGCCAAACAATTATATGAAACCATTAGCTTTAGGAGTAAAACTTTAAATAAATAAATAAAATTTATTAAATAAAATAAATAATTAAATAATTAAAGTGCATTAATTTTTACAGGAGGGGATGTGTTTGAAATGGTATCTTTAGGAGTTGCAATATTTGTGGATGGTTTTGAAACATCTTCCACTGTGGCTGCCTTTATTCTGTATGAGTTGGCAATGAATCCCAATGTTCAAGAACGTCTTCATGAAGAATTAAAAGCTGTAACCTCCGTCTCCTCTGATGTTAGTTTTGATAATTTGATCAATGTGCAGTATTTGGACAAAGTTTTCAAAGGTATTATGCTAAAATTGAAATAAGGTATGACAGTTAAAAAAAAAAATGAAAGCAGTTAATATTTAAGAGTTACTACCATGACAGAGAATTGCCTTTTTTTCAACAGGATAGTAAACAAAGGTTGAAAGTAAATAGGCAAGATGATAGCTTTTCTACTGGCCAATTCATTGATTTTAATTTGCCAGGATCGTGAATTAAAGCCCATTAAATTAAGTTGAAATTTGAGTTGTAAGAATGTTTCCTTCTAAGCTAAAAAGATATAATTTTTTCTACAAACTTATTGGTAAAAAATATCATCATATTTTTATTATATCAGGTTTTTAAATTCATATTGTTGGAATTTTTAAACTGTGTACACTAACTGACATGTTTGTTCCAGAAACAATGCGGAAATATGCTCTTGTTTACATTCTAAAAAAGATTTGTACTAAACGCTGTTCTCTTAATATTGATGGAAGAAGTGTTGAGATTGAACCAAACACTCCAGTATGTTGGATTGAATATTATTTTTTTAACGTTTTAACACACCAAATAATTTATTTCTTTTGATTTAAGTAGGATTATTTACTTTGGACTAGCTTACACATTTGTTTCTTAGTGCCTAACTAATTTTTAAAGAATTTTAAATGCCTCCTTTTTTGCCATACCCTGAAATGTGCTGACTGGGGCACCCCCCTCTTCTGGGAGAATCTTTTAATTGTGATTTGAAAATATAACAAACCACATTTATTTGAGGAGTCTGTTAAAAAGTGTAAAGGCTCCCTAAAGTTTTATGTTTTGTAAATATTCTTACAAATAAAATGCTGAAAAAAATATTTGTTCAACTGGCTTTGGCTTCACTTGGCGGTGTGTTCACAGCACGTGGCTAAGTTTTACAATGTTAGTCCAAAGCAAATTAAAATCAGTACAAAATGATGTAAAACACATAATATGAAAGAAATTTAGTCTACTTTTAGCGAATTTCCCCACATAGGGAAGAGGCTGTTACTGAAGGTTGAATGGTAAAGACTTAAGCTTGAGAACATCATAATTTTTTATTTTGAGGTTCCCCGTTTCCAAAAATACCAACCATTCATTTTCATGTAATATATATTATATGTCTTTTTAACCCGTACCAATTTTTTTTAATTCTCAAGTTTTAATTGTAATATGTTTATTTTCTCTGTATTTTTCTAATATTTCGGTTATGTCCTTTTTGATTGTCCATATGTATTGACAACATGCTGAATTGATTAATAAAAAATAAAAGAGTGTCCTCCTCCTCTATATAAGAGGGTAAAAAGAAGCAAAACAGGTGTCCACTGCAATCCCTATTAAACGTACAAATGCCGTCAACTTCTACCCAAGCCGGTCACTGTTTATTTTAGGTGGGCCCTCCCACCAACTTTACCACACATTTGCAAGCCTAATAGGAATTGCACATGGTCGAGAATCAAACTCACGCACCTCTGAACAACTTCAACACTATTCTCGTCAGTATAGTGCATTAGCCAAAACAGCCGCAGTGCCACCGTCGGTGAGGAGACCAATCGGCGCTTAAAGCCTACAGTCAACCTTAGCAGCAAACCAGTGAACTACTAGGTCAATCCCTCATTAACAGCACTTGCGCCACCGGCGAAACCACTTCCCCGGGTGCTCGATAGTAGCGGTGAGATGGAGATGTTGAAGTAGACAAATGGGTTAAGCATGATAACTTGTGTAAACATGATCTGATCTGAATTAAATCTGGCACAGACATCTAAAGTATAACTTGGAAAATGGCTTCTTCCAGGTCATATCTACTAAATGTTTAATTAATTAATATTTAATTTTATTGAACCCACTAAGCCATCCAATTTTATCATACCTGTTTCAGCAAACCTGCATACTCATTCCCCAAGTAGACCCCATGTTCCTTTTATGGAGATTACAAAAACATGTTGTATCTTGCTATGTTGGATTGACCTGCTGAGTATGCAGGTCTGCTGCAACATTGTATCTTTATAAAAAAAATTGTTTCCTATAATTTTTAGATAATAATTCCATTTTACCGAGTGCACAACGATTCACGTTACTATCCGGATCCTGAGGTGTTTGATCCAGAAAGATTTTCTGATGACAATGCAGAACATGCTGACACATATTATCCATTTGGGGACGGTCCCAGAATATGTCCAGGTTTGATAGTTAAGATAAAAATTACAAGTAATAAATTTGTTTACTTACCTTACTTTAAGTTTGATATGCACCAATTAGCAAGAATTCCATGTTCCAATGGAAATGTTTTTCCTAAATCGTTGGCACATTAACAGAATTAATTATAAAACACTACACTATTCTATCGACACCTTTTATGTATTGATACCATACACAGTCTGTAGTTCTGAAGATGAAACAGAAATTTCTTATTTTTGTAGTACAGTAGAGCGCCGATTATCCGAACGTCGGTCATCCGAACCGTCGGTTATCCGAACGCTGTAATAATTCATATTTTGAACATGATTCTCAAGCAATTCAAATTTGCGTGCCGAATCCATGTATCAGGGCTGAAGCAAAAACAAATTTTGCACTTTTTATCTAAATAAGAAGTATACAGTGTACTGTATCTATGTATGATATTTTGTTCTTTAAAAATTGATACGCATGTATTCTGATCGATTTCACAATAAAATTATGTGAGTAATCTTTGTTTAATCATATTTTAGCTTTTTTACTAGTGAGAATTACATTAAATATATAATTTTTAAATTTTGTCTTTTCATGTTCGATTATCCGAATATTCAGTTATCTGAACACCCCTTTTCCCCAATTAGTTTGGATAATCGGCGCTCTACTGTTGTAAAAAAAGCTGTAGTTAGTTAATCATCTAATTAACTTCATTGCAAAAGTGGAAAAATCTCATAAAGTTTTTAACTCAACTGTAAATCTTTTTTCAAAGTGAAATTCCCTTTTATTGCTTGCTTTATTTGAGACCCAAAAATCTCAAAAGAATATTCTCTCTCAGAGTTATTAATTGATTGGACGAAGTAGAGCGAACGACGACAAGCAGAGTGCACGAAATAGGGCCGGCGGCGCAAACTGTAAACTCATCAAACTGTCTGCTAAACCTCAGCTGAAATGACTGAATTAATTTTTTTTGTTGACCTGTTTAAACTTTGTTTACGTTTTTCAGGGCCTTTTACGTGTAACTTAATTTGTGTTTACTGTAATATATAATCATATAAGTTGATTAACCACGCAAACAAATAATAAACAATAATTTTGCCAGCAGCACACTTACTAACCTGCCCTATTTGGTACCCGCTATTATACCTATCCAATTTATTGAAACACCCAATATTCTATTCTTTATTTTAATGGCCTGGCACCTAAGCGATTAGGAGACTACACTGCTGAGACGAAAGGTCCACTTATCCGTCAGGTGCTATGACTGTTGAAATAGAGTAGGTATACATAACATTTCCTATAATTTGTATGTTTACCATATATGTTTCTTGAATGTTTGTGTACTATAAAGAAAGAGGAATTGCGTACATACATACATAGTACCTGGGGACCGAGCTCTGCTCGGTGGAAAACAGCTTGTTTATGAACAGCTGGAAGATTATTTTGTATACATTTTCGTTGTTATTCCGTAACCAACATGGTAAATCATATAACCCTATGATAAACCTTTTTTAATTTTAAATTTAATATTTTAAGAATTTTTCGTTCCTACAGCTAATAAAACCAACATGGTTTTCTTAAAACCAACATGGTGTCCTTAAAATAAAAACCACACCTACATGCAAAATTTTACTAAAATCGATATCGGGATAGGTTTTATAAATACAAGTAAATATATACAAGAATTGCTCATTTAAAGTAATAGGATTGTCTGTCTTAAAAATAGCTCTAACAATTGAATAAAATGTGTCATAGATGTTGTGCCTTTTCAGTACACCAATATGGTTTAACTTTTTATAAAAAAGCTACTTTTTAGCCTAAATTTGTGAATTAGAAAGTTGAAATTCTTGATAAAACATGTTTTTACTCAGAAACTATAAAACATATGATATTTTTGCTAATAACCTTTTTTATTAAGCATACGTTTCTGAATGTATTGGTTTAAATTTCACCTTTTTATCTTTTACCGTTATTGAATTATGAGTATTTAAGTAAACATACAGCCTTACTAAGAGGGGGGAATATTCCCCCCTCCCCCCCCATGTTGTCGACCACCTAAAAAGGTGACAACATGCGTTCAGCTTCTGTACTAATGAAAGAAATTTTAAAATTTTTACAAAGGGCTCCATGGGCTGCCATATTGGTTACTAAGTAATAACAAAAATCTAAACAAGTAATATCAACAGCTGTTAAATAACTTATTATACAGAAATAGGTAATAAAGATAAGCCTCCATTAAGAGGAGGCTAACGGCAACTTGGTGTCGCCCTTGCGTGAGATATGCGTACTAACATTACTCCACGATGATAATGGAAAAAAGTAGCGTGACGTAGTAAATAGTCAGTTTTTTTTTTTTAAATATGGTCTTAACTATAGTTCTGGACAGCCTTACTGGCGGGAGCCAGAATGTGGAAACTCTACAAATCATGTGCTAAAACTCACGATTGTGTCGATCTGTCAAAACACTGTTTATATTTTTAAGGCACATCAATACTATGAAATTTGTCTTGCGATACTTTACCGAAAGTTGTCTTGCTCAATACGAGACGTAATATTAAGTATTGCCACTACTAATGAGAATAAAACCTCTTCTTAGACTTGCGGCAAGCTCTGCGAGAACTTTTACCGAAATTTTACATGTAAGTTTGAAATAGATTTCAATGAGACCTTGTTTAGATTTAGTATTTATTTTGCATATGAACTTGCAGCATAAACTTTCATATTGTAAGTGCGTGTTTACTTAAACATGTGATCAGATGATTGATTGACAAAACACAGATGTTTCACGCCAATTCCGAATACAGCACACTCACTCACCCGCCAGTAAGGCTGTCCAGAACTATAGTATATAAAGTACTCTTTTCCACTTTTAATGTGTACATTTAAGTTCAGAGGCTGATATTATGTTGTTACACATTTATACAAGTGTCCAAACAGTGATTAATGCAGTAAATATTCCTCTGCAGGGTTGGCGAACAGTGTTTGTAAACATTCACACGGGTGCTAACTACGACAATACATTTTAATTTAAAAAAAATAAATTTATTGCAGCTTGAAGAAAGAAATTGAACACTAGGTTCGTGAATTACATATTTTATTTTATTTTTACACTCGAGTTATTTTAGATCAAAATATTAACTAGCAAAAACCCAACATTAAAACTCAGACGCCAGTTATTCTTATTTTTCTTATAATATTGGAAAAATTAAAAATTTTTAATATGAAAAATTCACTTCTTTTCATTTTGTTACGTGGCTTAATGTCGTACGTTGAAAATAATGTAAGGATATGGTTCGGTGTAAGGATATGGTTCGGCGGGATGTTGTGACCTGTGAAACCATCACAACACCCTTGTGTGCGGGAATCCAATCCAACTATAATTTTCAATCGAAAATCAAAATGCTTAACATCAAATAAAAGAGAAGAAAAAAATCCTACAAAATATAACAAATTGCTTCCACGATTCTAAGAAAGAAAGTGATTCTAAGAGAAAAAAAGAGTTTTCACACCTAAAGTTCAGCCGATCATATTGAATGAGAGGTAAAGAGAGCTAAGAGACTAAATGCTCTTGCATTTTTTTGTATAATTGTGGAAGGAAATGGTAATATTCTGAGGGTTTTTCCTCTTCTTTAATTTTATATAGGCATTTTGATTTTTGATTTAAATTAGCCGGATTGCGTTCCCACACACAAGGGGGTTGTCATGATTTTCACAGGTTACAACATCGCACAAACCATATTTTACGTTATTTTTCAACGCACGGCAATACGCTATGTATTAAAATGAAAAGAAATGAATTCTTCACAATACACAATTTTTATTTTTCCGATATCATGAAAAATATTAGAGTAATTGGCGTCAGTGTTAAAATGTTGGGTTTTTGCTAGTTGATATTTTGAGCTAAATTAACTCGGAATGTAAAAATAAAATAAAAATGTAATTCACAAACCTAGTTCTAAATTTAATTTTTTTTCAAGATGCAATAAAATTATTTTAACCAATTTCTCTCATAGGGAAGAAGCTAATTCCGTAGGTCTCATGGTAAGACCTAATTAGCCTCGGTGGCTAATTCCGAGACCATTATAACTTTTTGTTTTGGAGCCCCCAGAAGCAAAAAACACCGCCGTAAAAATGGTTGAATCTTGATGAAATTTGGTACAGACATGTAAAATGGTAATCACTCAGACGAGTTCATAAACCAGCCCAATTGGCTCACTGTAAGGGGGGGTAAAGGGGGATAAACCCCCCAAAAATGGGGGTTTTGAATTCAAAAAATAAAGTAATCTAATTTTAGTTTACACCAATAAATTCAGTTTGAAAAAACAAACAATTTAGTATTATGAAAAAATAACAATCTTTGCCCATTGGTTACCGAGATACTGAAAGTGATAAACACAGTACGTTGTCCCAATGTTAACCTTTTGGGAAATAAGTAAAATTCTAAATCTCGCTTATTTTTCATATCTTGATAAAACTTGGTTTGTGGCTTCATCTAGATGAGATTTAATGTTTATTAGTCTAAAACTTCCGATATTTCCGTTTTTGTGGCAGCAAACCTGCACATTCATTCCCAATATTATCCTTATGAGAAATAGATTGGGAAATATATTTAAAACTCTATATCTTCCATATTTCTGAACATATCTGGATAAAACTTGGTATAATGCCACATCTAGCTCAGATCTACTAAATATTGGGTTTTTGGGGTTTTTCACATAAAAAAATAAAAATAAACAAATTTTGTTTAGAACCATTGAATTCAGCTTGAAAAAACAAACAATTTAGTATTTTGAATTATTGCTCTATACTCGGTTCCACGTTCACCTTTCAGTATGGAATTTCCATAAGCCATGTATTTCGAATGGCAATACAAGTTGTACTAGCCGAATGTTGTAATAATCAACTGATAATTTTATAATATTATGTTATGAATATTAGTAAATAAATATACCCAACATGGATAATAGAATTGCATTGTCCCATATGGCCTGTACTGAAAGGTGAATGTGGAATTGAGTATAATATAATATGTCCATTGGTTACTGAGATATTGAAAGTGGTAAACATAGTACACGTTGTCCCAATGTTAACCTCATGGAAAATAAGTAAAATTCTATATCTCGCTTATTTCTCAGCATATCATAATTAAACCTGGTTTATGGCTTCATCTAGTTGAGTCTAATGTATTTTAGTCTAAAATACCTGAAATTTCTATTTGTGTGGCAGTAAACCTGCATACTCATTCACTTACTATGTTATCGTTATAGGAAATTTAAAAAATCTCTATATTCCTTAAAATAATATAATATATCAATAAAACTTAGTATATGGCTTCTTCTAGTTCAGATCTACTAAATAATGAATTAAAACCACCCAGTTTTAATATACCTAATGCAGCAAACCTGCATACTCATTCCTCATGTTATTCTTATGGCACTTACAAATCATGTCATATCTCACTATATTGGATTGAAATATGTTTTTTGCTTTTGAAATTTGCCGAGTATACAGGGCTGCTGCAACAGGGGTATTTTCCATTATCATCGTGGAGTTATATTATACACATCTCTCTTGCAAGGGCGACACCGAATTGCCTTAAGTCTTCTCCTAAGTAAAAACTGCACAAGAGTATTTTCTGAACCTAGCAAAGGTCCTCCGATACTATTTTTAATGTGATACATTTTTTTCAGGAAAGCAATTTGGCCAAGCACAAGTGAAGTTATTAATCTGGAATCTTGTTCTAAAGTTTAGAATCCTTCCCACGAAAGCCACTCCTAAAAAGATAACATTCTCAAAAAATGCATTGATGCTAGTGTCAGAGGAGCCACTTATTTTGCATTTTGAGCGAAGGGAGGTTTCAAAACCTTGATGAGGATAGCACATATGAGAGAGCAATGCATAGGTTTGTGAGTTTGATTCACAAGTGTCAGTTTTTGGTCCCTGATAATTGAGATCACGTACTTGACAACCTACATCCGACATATTCATTACAACAAAAAGCAATTGTAACTTGGTTGCTCTTGAGCATTGTCTACACAAATATACTTTTTTCACATCTGTTATATTATTTACCATGAATTTGTTGGTCATATTTAATCTGAAACAGGTACTACGCTTGGCGTATTATATCTTGACCCTTCGCAACCATTTACACTTGAAGAATTTGGAGTGGAATGAAAGGGTCCCTCATCTGATGTGCTAGCCTGACATGGTACCATTTTACAATTTACATCTTAATTATCAATTGTAAAGAAAATACAGTTGATATTAGAAGAACAAAATATTGTTTGTTGTCCCAAATCATTGACAATAAACAATGTCTGACAACTCCAGCAATGGAGGAGGCCACGGTATGCGCTGAGTATACTCTTTTAGATTTAGATTAATATAATTAGCTAGATTTGAATGAACAACTAACTGGATCTAGTCTTGATACTTGATATTATACGGAGTGCCCCAAAAAAGAAGTATCTTAAAATATAAAAAAGTCTGCTAAGCTATTTTTTTTGTATTTTTTTGTGTTTTACCTGAAAGTATGTATGGGAAATTATTTTAGGAACCACATTATGATCCTCAGGTAAGTCTTTCCAACTCCAGTACCCCACCAAACACAACCTTGCATCAGCAATGACTCAATGGTAGAAGTCTGCAGCATGGCATTTATGCCTTTTTACGAATAAGCTGTCATGGCTGTGGAAGTTAATTACAAGTTTATAAATTCAATCTAAGAGATTTTTCTCATTATAAATCTAGTAGTCATCTGGTATTGTTTGGCATTATGGCATTTTCTGAAATGGGAATTATTATATTTTTTGAAGTGGTCATGAAAATACTCCCACAATCTACTAACAGCAGTACAGTACAACAAACAGAAATATCAAGTTTATTTTAATTCCTCTACAACAATTTTTAGGCTCAATTAAGGCATCTACAAGAGAAAGGAAGCAATCTTATTATATATTTGCTGTAGGTCCATCTCTGAAACAAGGATTTGTTTGTTGGGATGCAGGAGCTGGAATACGGATCTTCTTGTGATGATAATATCATCATCAAATCAACTCCCCAAAGTTTATTTTAGTGAGTTTCTCCTTCAGGGAATAATAAGCCATAGGTCTCATGGTAAAACCTAAGCCTAAAACAATTATAATTAGATTTGTTCAAAATTGTATGAATTTATTTTACATACATCTATTTACATTTATTTATAATCTGAAGAATGTTATGGAGTTCTCCGTGCACCGATCATACTAACTTCAACACTGTTGAAATTCGTCGACAGCGTCACTGTCTCACTTAAACGTGGACCTAGGTTTCAGCGGTTTGCCATCCTCACCACTACTATTGTAAGTCGTTGGAATCCTTGCTTGTTCTTGATTTACAATATTTGTGCTGAAGATGGCAAACTGCCGAAACCTATAGGTCCACGTTCAAGTGAGACAGTGACGCCATCAATGGATTCTAACAGTGTTTAAACATTTATTTGTGTAATGTGTGTGTTAGAAAAACAACTCTCGTAACAACAGTCGGATAAGAGAGGTAAGAGGGGATAATCCACCCCAAAAACTATATTTTACATGCAAAATAGTTATTTGTGCATCTAGGGACTCAAGTGCATTTTAGACCCATGATGCACACAACATTTTTCCTCCACCTACACCAATAACAATAATTGTGACAATATAACGTTACCTTCATTTCATATTTTTCTCCTTTAAACTAGACTAGATTAGAACCGCATATAAATATATAACATAGGCAATTAAAAGTAATTATAATTAAGCAATTTAAACAACAATTTATTCAAACTTTCATACTATTTTTCTAAAGTATTAATTTTTAAAAATACCTCCCAAAATCTGTAGGTAAGAAACGATCATGTTTATAAAACGTTCGGCCGTTCGGCATATTGGTAACAACTAGCTCTAAATCAGGTGTTTTTATAATCAATGTTGCCAACTTAATTCATACAAAAAATTATTACATGGATATTAAAATGTATACAGTTTTGTTTTCTTCAGTTGAAACACTGAAGTTCTTGAATTAAATTTAGAGTAAGCAATAAAAATCGAACATTGTTGCCACATTTTCTCACTGTCCATCGGGCGTTGCCGGATTTTTCCCCATGTATTTCTTATGAGATTACTTTAAGTCCCATGGGAGAAAAAGTAGATTACTTTTAGTCCGTGGGAGAAAAAGTAAGTAAGTAAATCTCATGGAGTATGAACTAGTACTTCAGTATTCTATTCCAGGGATTAAAAGACGACTTTAGATAGTATGTGGAGGAAAATTAAAATAATCTACTTTTGGTTTACACTGTATAGTTCAGCTTGAAAAACCAACAATTAGAGCTATGAATCACTGCTTGAATCTATTGGTTACCAAGATATCTATCATTAGTGATACACACATACATTATCCTTATGTCAGCATTATATGTCCCAGTTTAAAAAAGAGGTCACTTACAACCATGAAGACAAAAACCCCATTTGACAGCCCCCCCCCCTCCAAATTAATAACAAAATTAGTTAATTAGAGGAAATTATTTAATTAATTATTCAGAATTTGTCAAGTTAATATGTTTTGATAACAATACAGTATGACATTTTGAGCCATTTTATAACACAATTTAAATTTTCCAAATTGAATAAATCCCTTTTTACAATGAACATAGGTTTATTCATTACAAGCAAAATATCTTGAGAATTCATTAACTAAATAGTATTTTGGCTAAATAGTACAGGAGCTGAAGGGGGTTGAGCATGCACTTACTGGTGCAGTCAGTTTTATGTTTCATTCTCATTCTAGGCACATGGCATAAAAACGCATGTTGTCACCTTCCTAGGTGGTTGAAAACGTGGGGGGGGGGAGGGGGGAAACCTCCCCCCTCTTGGTAAGGCTGTATGTTCACTTAAATACTTATAATCGAATAACGGTAAAAGATAAAAAGATAAAATTTAAACCAATACATTCAGAAACGTGTGCTTAATAAAAAAGGCTATTAGCAAAAATATCATCTGAGTAAAAACATGTTTTATCAAGAATTCCCATAATTTTTTTTGCTTAAAAATCGTACGTAAACACCATATTAAGCCACCTTAATAAAATAACAGTGTCAAGGACTGTTTGATTCTTATTCTGGGCACTTGGATGAACATAAAAAGGCATGTTGTCACCTTCCTAGGTGGTCGACAAGGGGGTGAGGGAGGAATCCTCCCGCCCCTTGGTAAGGCTCTATGTTTACTTAAATACTCGTAGCTCAATAACGGTAGCGGATAAAAGAATAAAATTTAAACCAAAACTTTTAGAAACGTATACTTAATAAAAAAGGTTATCAGCAAAAAATCATATGTTTTATAGTTTTTGAATAAAAACGTGTTTTATCAAGAATTTCCCTAATTTTTCATATTTTTTGTTTAAAAATCGTACGTAAACACTATATTAAGCCACCTTCATCAAAAAGAGTGAAAATTTTATTTAATATTCCTAAAATATGTAAAAACAAATACTCATTTTGTCAGTTTTTGCATAACTGTAGTAGCCATTTCAACTAAAACATGGTGGGAGAGGGGACATTTCCCACCCTCCTTAGGTATTCTTGTTTGTTTATATAACTACTTATAAGTCAATGACGGTTAAACCATTGATTATATATATTCTAATAATATATTCTACAAGTGTATTGTCAATTTTTAAACTTATAAAAGTAGAAAATTAAACCATTATAGTTATGAAAAAATATTTATTGAAAATAGGTCTTACCGAAACGACAGTTTTTCTTACATTTTTATTTGTTACAAAACCATGTTTTGTGGCAAATTTCCCTTCATTTTTACGTACAAAGTATACCTTTAACTATCGCTTTTTACCTGAATCCTTGAACAGGGACAAACTAATGTTACACTTCAATGAAAATTAAAATAAATAATTGAAGACTTTTTTATATCAACAGCATGTACTTTTAATAAAATATAAGGCATAAAGGTCGATATTCATATATGCAAATAGGAACATTAACGATGAATTTTTTTGTTATGATTCTGGTAGCTGATTAGGATTAAATACACAGTTCTTCTGCAATGATTTTTATGTTTGATTTTTGTTTTGGTTGCTTGGATTATTGTAAAATCATATTTTGTATCCATCCCAAGTGGTCACAACATGGGGGGGGGGGTTTACTTCCTCCTTCCCAATGTAATAGTTGTCTGTTTGTTGCACTAGACTATTCATAACCATATGACAAGTTAATTAGAAAAGTGAAGATTAGATTAGAGGAAATATATTAAGTAATAACGCGTATTGCAAAAAAATATATCGTATGTTTTAAATTTGTCGAGAAAAACCAGGCATTAATGGGGATTTTCTTTATTTCTTTATTTTTTCCAAGAAAACCAAGTATGTAATTTTTTTCCCGGTTGTATTCTGAAAGAGAGGTGATCGAGAATTATATTTCTAATATATAATTTATTTATTTTATCAAATGTCTTTTAGCAAGAGTAGATGTATGGGTTAGTAAAACATAAGGAATAAGAGTAAGTGGACATTACACTAAACTCTTAATTTTTTTGATTATAAGAGAGAGACATTTTTATAGTTTTCGAATTCCCCTGTAGTGCAAATCTACTTGTTCAGATCATTATAAGCTATGGTTTAGTGTTCTTTTAAAGTGTCGGACAAAACCTGTACTTGGGATATGGCGTAATATTCTAATGAACCAAGAAATTAATTTAAAGCTTGGAAAGCAGACTTTCTGTAGTGAAGTAATATCTAACCCTAATTTTAAACATAATATTCTTACTTTGCTTTATAGTTTACTCTATCTTCATAGCTTGCACAATGGAGTACCTAAAATATAAAAACAAATATATAAAAACAAATTTACCTACTAAATATTTTTTTTAATGACTTAATAACCAAAAAAGCATTTTGGTGAAATCTCGTTTAATACTTTAATTAATTCATACATTTTAAATCGTAGGGATGTCACCCTCTACAGTTTAAACAGTACGTACCTCTTTAAGTTGATCATGATTGGATTCATAGTAATCTATTTCTTTTTAATACCTCTTCAATTTACAGTAAACATATAATTTACACGGACATTTGTATAGTATAATAGTATTAAACGCGTTGTCACTAAAATGATACTGTGGTTAATAAGTGTTTTTTTTACAATATGTTTAGTAGTTAATTTTTTTATTTAGGTATCTATGATAAACTGTAAAGTTAAAGTAAACTATAAAGCAAAGTAAGAATATTATATTAAAAATTAGGGTTAGATTTTACTTCACTTCAAGAAATCTCTTTTTCCAAGCTTTAAATTCATTTCTTGGCTCATTAGAATATTACGCCGTATCCCAATCACATGTTTTGTCCATCACTTTTAAAGAATACCATGGCTTTACAATGTTCTGAATACGTAGGTTTTCATTACAGGGGAATTTGCAAGCTATAAAAATGTCTCGCACCGATAAAAAAAAATTTAAGAGTTTTTTTGTAATATGCATTGACTTTTCTTCCCTATGTTTTCTAACCCATATATGCATTCTTGCTAAAATATATTTGACCAAATAAATAAATATATTGTATATAATAAATATAATCCTAGATCATCTCTATTTCAGAATACAACTAGAAAAAAGGTTGAGTACTTGGTTTGTTTTTGGAAAAAAGAAATGAAGAAAATCCCCATTAATACCTAGTTTTACTCGACAAATTTAAAATATAAGTTGTTTTTCGTAATGCACGTTATTATTTAATATATTTCCTTTAATCTAATCGTTTAACCTTTTCTATTCTAACTCACTTTTCATATAGTTGTGAGTAGTGCAACAAACACAAAACCATTACATTCGGAAGAAGGAAGTGCTCTCCCCCCCCCCCTAGCCACAATGTTGTTGACCACTTGGGATGGATACAAAATATGATTTTAAGATATTTTAAGCAACCAAAGCAAAAATCAAACATAAAAATCATTGCAGAGAAACTGCGTATTTAATCCTACTCAGCAACCAGAATCATAACAAAAAAATCAGCGTTAATGTTCCTATTTGCATATATGAATATCGACCTTTATGCCTTATATCTTACTAAAAGTACATGCTGTTGATATAAAATAGTTTTCAATTATTTCTTTTTATTTTCATTGAAGTGTAACATTAGTTTGTCCCTGTTCAAGGATTCAGGTAAAAAGCGATAGTTTAAGGTATACTTTGTACGTAAAAATGAAGGGAAATTTGCCACAAAACATGGTTTTGTAACAAATAAAAATGTAAGAAAAACTGTCGTTTCGGTAAGACCTCTTTTCAATAAATATATTTTCATAACTTTAATGGTTTAATTTTCAATTTTTGTAAGTTTAACCGTCATTGACTTATAAGTAGTTATGCAAACGGACAAGAATACCCAAAGATGGTGGAAAATGAGGGAGGGTGGGAACCATGTTTTAGTTGAAATGGCTACTACTATTATCCAAAAACTGACAAAATGAGTAGGGTGGGTGCACCAGTGAATGACCACCCCCCAGTGAATGACCGTTTTGCCTAAAAAGCCCGGTATTAAGCATATTCTTTGGGCTAGCTAATTAAAAACAATTGTAAAACCAGCCTTGGAATATTATCCAACAATTAACTTTCATTGGTTAAAATTGTTGGAGTAAAAAATACTTTTTAATCAAATTTAATATTTGATGTCCCACTATCTTCGATTTTGATGTTTCCTGCTATAGCAACTACCCCTGCAAGGCTTACCAGGATTTAAATTAATTCTTTATTTGATGATTATTTCAAAAATGTGTTGCAATTAAATAATATTTAACATGCTATCCTATAATTTAAGATCAATTTTATTCCTCAACATGATATAATTAATTATTGCTGAGGACGGTCATAAATTGGGACGTAACTAGGGCAAAAACCAGTAAATGACCGGGGAAAAACTTAGCGGTCATTTACTGGAACAAGATCGGTCATTTACTAGCAAGGATCTATATTATCAGCTGAATTATTCTTATTCATTGTTGTCAGCTGATTTTTCAATTTTTTTGACAGTTATTCAGCCAAAAGAGACCGGTCATTCACTGGTGCAAGATCAGTCATTCAATGGTGCAGGCCCGGTCATTTATTGGAGCATTGGCATAGTTGTCTTTTAATTAATATTACAACTAATATTCTCATTAAGTAACGTATTTAACTAATATTGCTTAATCCTTAAAGAATATATGAACTTTCTATATTATAATGTATAACTGTGACTATGAAATAAGGGAGTAATGTCAAATTAACTTGAGACATCGCCTTTAACCGGTCATTCACTGGTGCACTCACCCTATTTGTTTTTACATATTTTAGGAATATTAAATTAAATTTTCACTCTTTTTGATGAAGGTGGCTTAATATGGTGTTTACGTACGATTTTTAAACGAAAAATATGAAAAATTATGTAAATTTTTGATAAAACATGTTTTTATTCAGAAACTATAAAACATATGTTATTTTTGCTAATAACCTTTTTTATTAAGCATACATTTATAAACGTTTTAGTCTAAATTTTATTCTTTTATCGGTTACCGTTATTGAGCTAGGAGTATTTAAGTAAACATAGAACCTTATCAAGGGGTAGGAGGATTCCCCCCTCCCACCTTATTTGTCGACCACCTAGGAAGGTGACAACATGCGTTTTTATGTTCATCCAAGTGCCTAGAATAAGAATCAACCAGTCCTTAACACTGTTTTCTGTTGAAGGTGGCTAAATATGGTGTTTACGTACGATTTTTAAGCACAAAAATATTAAAAATAATGGAAATTTTTGATAAAACATGTTTTTACTCAGAAACTATAAAACATATAATATTTTTGCTAATAGCCTTTTTTATTAAGCATGCGTTTCTGAATGTATTGGTTTAAATTTAATCTTTTTATTTTTTACCGTTATTCAATTATGAGTATTTAAGTGAACATACAGCCTTACCAAGGGGGGGGGGAGGTCTCCCCCTCCCCCCCATGTTGTCGACCACCTAGCAAGGTGACAACATGCGTTTTTGTTTTCATGTTCACCCAAGTGCCCAGAATAAGAATCAAACATAAAACTGACTGCTCCAGAAAGTGCATGCTCAACCCCCTTCAGCTCCTGTACTAAAATCCTCACTCACTAACAGACTCACTGCCAACACCCATCAGAGCCTGTACCATCGTAGGTGTGACGATGGGTGGTGAACCTGTTAAGGCCTATGCCACTTATTATACTCAAAATTAAATGAGCATGCTGTTTGGTAATACAAATAATGCACTTTTAAAACTCTAGTTAGGAAAGAATGGCTTTACTGGAAGTTTTATTCTCATGTCAATCCAAATACCCCTGTTTCAGCAGACTTTATACTCAGCAAATTTCAGATTATTTAAACACATTTCAACCCATCATAAGCATCTATATATTATTAAAAGAATTTCTGGGATTTTGTACAGAGCAAATCGACCTCTAGAAATTAATTTTTATACACATATTTGGTATCAAATTAAAGCTATTACACTCTCTAGATGTGCCTTTTGCGGGTCTGGAAAATATTCCATGAAAAGCCTTCACACAGGAGGCTTTTGAAATTCCAGCGAAAGTGTTACTATCTATGTTAGAACCTGTGAACTTTTTCCAATTCACATTTGTTTGTAAAAAAACAGATGATCAAGATATGACATACCGTAGTTCCAGAGACTTACCACAGAATGCAGGGCTAGCAAAAGTCAGTTTACATTCATTCACATTATGATTTTGATTTCTTAAAATATAGAGTTTTTTTAGACAACTGAAAATAAGGAAGTGTATTTGCCCTGTTGAAACTAAGACCAACAGTCTGTATTCATCTTAATTTACTGTATTTCTTTTCTTAAAAAGGAACTGGTACGTTGGTTTTATACGGAGACCACCTGTATACAGCATGTTGCGGCGGTTATGTTAGGTTAGGTTATCATAAATATGTTAGTTGGACTTTCCTCGTTTCGTTACGAATCGAACGATACCAGATGAGTCATATACCTTCGCCTGCCAAATCCCCTCCAAGTAGGCCTAGGTCAGGTTTCTCACCGGAGTGTGTGCATCACTTGCCTACAGGATTTGGCGGGCGAAAGTATGACTCATCCGGTATCGTTTGATTTGTAATGAAACTAGGAAAGTCCTACTACCATATTTATGATAACCTAACCTAACATAACCGCCGCAGCACGCTGTAAGGGTGGCGATCAGGTGTTGCCGTTGGCGGCAGTGACGCTTTGCCTGCCGACATCGCTGCCTTCTGGGAGGCAGAACACAAAGAGCGCTCATCGTAATAATGTCAAATTTGGACAGTAACTCAATCAAAGTATGTCCTCTCCAATTATGTAGTTATTTTTGGTATACAGTTAAAAAACCCTCTCTAAAAATAGTGGCCTCCGTATAATACCAAAATACCAAGGAACTTAAGTAATTTAGGAGGTGCTCTGAAGACAGGATTTTCTAACAAACTATTGTCAGTGAAAACACACTGATGCATGTTTCAACGTTTATGAATTTATTTACATTAAAAGTTCCCTAAGTAACATTTTTTATTATGCTTAGAGTTTTAAAACAGCAATATTAGTTGAATATCAATCTAAAAATTCGAAATTTAAAACCCATTATAAATATAAAACTTGTATTTTGTAAATGTACTTGTGATGCGGAGGATATTGCAGTGTTAATGGTTAGGCTGCCCATTTTACTAGATTTTGAAATGTCCCAATAACAATGTGCCTATTTAATGAGGGTATTTCATAGAAAGTTATGTTATTTCCGTGGGTAAAAATTTGCCATACATTATTTAAGATGCGAAACAAAAAAAGTGGGTCAATTTGAAAATTTAATTTCTTGGCCGTAACAAGCATTAAATAATTTGTCTTACGGCGAATGACTATTTTATTAATGCCATTTAGATATTAGTTAATCGGATCATTGGTTTGTCCATCTTCTTACAGTTTGTTGTTAAGACCTAACACAGATGAATGCAAGAAACTGACACGTATATGTTGTATAGAAAAACATAAAGCCTCAATACTTTTGAAAAGAAATCTCTAAAACTGAGACATGGAAATGCGCCAAGCAGTGGGGGTAAACTAATCCCCATTTTATGCAAAATGAATATTGTTGCATTGTCAAATTTTTAAAGTGTAGAACGTATACATAGACACTTTTAAAGCAGGTGAAATAAATGAACTTCTCAAATTCTGTAAGGAATTTCTTACCCACATTGAAGTTTCAAGACTAAAGTAATAAGTTATTTTTTGCCCCGATGAGAAGTTCAGTTATTGGTAATTTTATTCCAGTGCTATGACACAAAAATAAGTCTAGAAAAAAATCACAAAAATTCACACATTTCTTCATTGAAAATATTTTACATTGCAAAACTCCTTATTTAATCAACATGAAACTAAAGCCTACTTCACCACGTTCTTTTTAAGTCACGAAGTGACGCGGGCTGCTAGTCATAAATTTAAAAAATGAGCATGCGGGATGCAGGAAATTTCTTAGCAAAAGGCAGACTCAAAAGATAAATTAATGATTAAATAATAGTTTATTTTATTTGTTTTTTTTAACTTTTTTATAACATAACATTTCATACATACTTATTTGTAAATTCTTAGTTACATCAATTTTTTTAAATCATTGAAAAAGCAAGTATAGGTGGCTACTGTAAGGGCAGATGGATGATTGGTGTTAGAAACTCTGGATTTTAACAATTTAAACAATAACATTCAAAATCCATCGATTATAATATTTTATTCTTACAAAATATTCGCAAGAACTATATATATATATATATATATATATATATATATATATATATATATATATTAATTGACGAAATGTATTAAATTCACAAGGATGTTAAGCAGCTCAGCTATGTTATGATCTTACTTTTGAAGAACTTTACTGTTTTAACGTGATGTGATACATAATACAGTAGACCCCCTCTTAACCGACCCTTATGGGACCGGACCTAGGTCGGATGAGTTAAAGGTCGGTTAAAACGGGTAATCCTTTAAACACATAAAAATAAAAGCTCTGTTGATTTAGGATTCTATTAATATCATTATAAAGCAGTTCTTGGATTATTCAGAAAATAAACTATAAATATCAACCTATTTTCCAAAATTATTCCTGTAGAAATGTCACAAATAACCCCAAAGCACGGTCAAAACAAAACACGTCAATAAACTAAATATTGAATGTAACGTTCCCATCGCCGGGTATGGGAACGGAAATGCCACAATTCCTAGAAAAGGGCGGTTAAACCGAACTTTTCTCAAAACAGGGCGGGTTAAAACGATCTTTAATATTTGACAAGCAAGGGCGGATAATCCGATCGTCGGTTGAAACGAGGTCGGTTAAGAGGGGGTCTACTGTATAGAACTTCAATACAGTGGATCCCCTCATAATATGTGGCCACTGCGGGACTTCGCCTCAGTCAGATAACGTTGTCGTCAATGTGAAATAAATCAGGCTATGACAAAAGTGGTAATTTTGACCTAATTAATAATGTATAGCTAATAAATAAAGTCAAAAGTAGTGTTTACATATTTTTTTTGTGAATTTAAAATATACCCAAACAAAAAGAAACAATTAAACAGAGCAGTTGAACTCTTGACGAAACAAAAATAGTTATTTGTGTGTTGAGTGAGTAAGAACAGCACTGTCACGAGGGAGACAATGTGCTATACACTCAAAATACATACAACATTTTTCCCTCACCTGCAATAATAAATATCCTGGCCATAGACATTTATTTTATTAACTTAGTAAGTAATAAAAATATTCATGTTTCATAGCGGCTGTATCTAGGTAGCTTCAAACGTACATGCACCAGCGATCAGCTGATTGTTGCATTGTTCTTACATGCTTAATTCTTAGACATTCTTACAGCTGTTTTTTGTCAATGTTAATCTTATTTAAATTTGATTATTCCTGCCACTAAATCAGACGTTCGCGCCTGCATTAGTGCAGCAACATATCTGCATGTGTGCATGGAAATGTGAAGGCGATCTAATTTTTGAATTATTGTTTTCAATGTTATTCTTATGGGTTTACTTTGTCTCCCGGCAGGAGACGAAGTAATCACAACTTAGTAAGTATAATAAAAATATCCATGTTTCATAGTGGCTGCATCTAGGTAGCTTCAAACGTACATGCACTAGCGATCCGGCAGGAGACAAAGTAATCACTTTACTCCCGCTGGGAGACAAATTAATATTTTGCTCACCCATTACAAGGAGTAAAAAGCGCCTAACATAGCAGGAGGAAGAAAAACAAATAACTTTTCTGGATTAACATTAACCAACAACTGTTAATCCAGGCTCAACTGTTAATTAGGCTCAACTGAGTCTCAAATTCACAGATGGAGTGATACCGCAAGAGAGTATCATCACAGAGATTGCACCTGTAAGCCGAGGGAAGTGCAGGCGACTATGAACCGAGGGTTAGTAAAACTGAGGTTGAATATGAGGGGCTGTAATAAAGAACTAAAAAACTACATAGTAGCATATAATAACAATTTTACTTTTATCAAGTAATTATGACTATCAAAATCTTAGAGTTAATATCTAATTCCAAGGAATTTGAGTTATCAAATGGATTGAGACTACATAATATGAAAACTCTACTTTTTTCTTTATTTCTAAAATTTATAGCTTAATACTGTAATATAAAGCTGGTTAAACAACTTTATTAAATTTGTTTTCATATTCATTAAACACCATGTCTCAAAAAACAACTTCAACATAAATATAACCCGTTTGAACAAAAAATTAGCCGATTTTGAGAGTGGCCATACCATAACTGGACTCATAAAGTTTATTTGAATGTTATTTGTAAATAGGCTATATCAATTGATTCACGATCATTACTCAGGGCTTTAACCAAATTATTTAACATTCAATGAAGAATCGGGCATAGCAGCTTGATACGCTGGCATTAACTTATTGGTTCCATACCTTAGACCATGAGATTTTTTAAACTTTTCAATTTTAAATTTACACTCATGTTCTTAAGTTTTGTTGGATATCAAGTTTGTTAATGAACTTCAATAGTCCTCAAAATTGGCAAGAAATAGTCAATATTGCTATCTAGCTCTGACCAAACTCTATAGGGCAAACGCTATGTTAGTGAAGGCTGTGTTTATTCTTCCTTAATTCTTGAACATCAAAACTTTTTGACTTGTATATTACACTTTAGTCCTTAACAAACCCATGGACAAAAAACACAGTAACAGGTCCTGGGAAAGTTCCAGCAAGTTTGTTGGGCCTTAACATCTCTAATTCTTTAAAACTTTGAGCAACGACATTGAATCAGTGGATATTTACTTTATGAATTAAGATGGTCATCAGCGAAATTGGCTCTTTGTTTAACAGGTTATAAAGTGTGTTTTTTTTAACACAACCCATTTTTAAGATTGAATAATGCACATATAAATATGAAATGAGTATTTTTTGTTAATCTTTACATTTTATACAACCTATTATTTAAGTTTGATCACATTTAGTTTACATTATATGTTCAAACAATCCGCCATTGGAATTTTTACAAAGTTGTGCTCTCTCCATCAAATTCCTGAACACGTGTTGCAAGACATGTCTTTGAATTTCTTGCATTAAATTTGTTATGTTTTTTTGAGGTGCTCAATATCCTGTGAATTGTTTTCGCAAGCCTTACTTTTTATGTATCCCCAAAGAAAATTATGTAGTGGGGTCAAATCCGCGGATCTTGGGAGGGAATAATCCTTCAATGATAATATAAAGATTTGGGTTGTGTTAAAAAAACACCCTGTATTATGTTTTGTTTTTTTTGGGGAGGGGGGACATGTATTTTTCAATTTGCCTTTACCGAGCTTATAATAGTTTTCTATTTATATCAATCCAAAATATATACACTAAACGAATTAGACAAACTTAGCTATATGCAATAAGAAAAAAAAATGCACTCCAAGATAAAAACACTTATCTAACAAGTATTCTCTAATACTACGTTATGAGTTTCATTTAATATCACAGTCAGATTTGCTCCAAGAAGTTATAACCAGGAGCAATAAATATCTTGTTGCTGGGCATTTTAGGAAAACTTTTATGTGATAATCAGAGTTGGGCTTTTGTTTAAACAATTTGTGATTTATCCCTAAACTTTCTACATTTGAGACATACACTGCCTGAATATAATTTCAAATTTTTATTTCAATATAAGCCTCTAAATAAGTATCTCAATGATCATCATTGAATAACAGGATAATAGGAATAATTAACACTATTATTGTGCCCTTAGACTGAGTGGGGACTGTACAGGACACACTCAAACCAATGTCTAGTCTCACAAAACATTGTTGATTATTGGAGGTTTAACTTCTCTTAACTGTGATTTGTTAGAGGGCCTGTTAAAAATTGTAGCCATATTGCTCACAAAAGGGGATAACCTCTTCTCCTCTCTCTTTGGCTTGTTATCACCTTTCTCTTTTTGGTAGTTGACAAGAAGTGGTTTTACACCTATGGGAGGTTTCTTGGTCTCACTGTGATGGGGTGCTCTGACCTTGCTGTCAGGGGAGGGAGTGGGCATCAGTAGTTGTTCTGTAATTACATTGTAAATACATTCTTGCTCTTTTTCCTTCTCAGGATAGGATGGCACCAAGTTGTAATAGTTGTCCTCTTCCTCATTCCAACAGTTGTCCTCTGTGTTTTTGTAAACAGCCTCCTACAACATTTAAATTTTATTAGAAAATTAATGCAACGACTTAAATATATTTTAGATCACTAATAATGATAGTTTGTAACAATATATTTCACAAATAGGGCCAAAAATGAGGTTTTGAGGGCTCGAGATTGTGTTTCAAATTTGAGACAAAGTGGAGAATTTGAAACGACCGAAAGCAGTAAAACCCTTTTGGCCTAGGTGCGAACGCTATTTTCACCACTCTACACAATGAAGCAAACCTTGTATAACCGCCGGATTCACCACTAGGCCCACAAAGCCTGGGCTTAAATCTGAGTGATGATAGTGGGTCGCAAACAGTCGAAAATAATGTGTTTGGAAAGAATTTTAGGGGATAATTAGGTTCCAAAAAGTAATAGAGCTAAAAAAAGGTCAAGAGGTCACCATTTTTGACGAGGCTGCTGGGGGCCTTGGGGGGGCCTCACAGGAATCTGGGCTTTGGGCCATGACACCCGTAAATCCGGCACTGAAATACCCAATATTTTTGGGAAAATTATGGCCAATAGCTTCCTCTTATTTTTAAATTATTTTTCCAACAGTCCCTTCAGTAGTTGACTTAACAAACTACTGTACTTTTATAAATTCATGATAGAGAAAGAATTTGTTGTTCTGTTGAATTATTTGGAATTTTCCATTCACTTGCAGTATTTAAATAAAGAAATAAATTAGTTTTAGAAAATACTTTTGGATGAAAACTAGAAAGTGTAGTTTTAAACACTAGAAGCCTATGGAAAAGTCCAAATAATTCAACAGAATAAACAAACGTGTTATTCAAAACTCTTTTTTCATTAATTGGTTTCAAAAGGTTTTTTTGAAAGGTTCATTAATTGGTTTTTGGTTCATGAAAATACAAAAAAGTTTTCCAAATTAAATATTTACCTGAAAAACCGGCTTAGTTTGGCTATCAATGACTGAGTAAAATTCTTCCTGGACGACTACTTCCTCTTGGGCAACAGGTCTTATTTTAGGCTCTGGTTGGTCGTACGTTTCTTCTTCTTGCGGCAGTGAAGGAAGGCGGCGCAGGGGTTTCTTTGGTTTCTGTAAAATAACACTGAGCCTCAAAAGTCCAATCAAGTCAAGTCAAATCTTTATTCATAAAATGCACAAAGATATCCAACAAATAGCATCATAAATCGAACTTAAAATAAGTACAATTTATAATTCTAAATATAAAGGTCTTCTAATGAATAAACAGCTTTATCAAGCAAGAATTAATTTAGCAGTGATTTAAATTTAACTAGGTTTTCCACCTCTCTTTAATATGTTTTGGAATTAATCTTAAGAATTTCAAACCAGCATAAGATGTGGGTGCAACAGTCCAAATTGTGCTGAGGTAATCTTTTTTCTTTTTTGTTTCTGGTGTTGTATTGATGTTTTCCCTCATTTTCAGTAAATTTATGCTCATTTACCTTAACTTAAATGTTGTAAGAGCACTCTCTGTATGATCATATGTTCAATTTGAATTACCTATAACCAGATGCTAAATGTTTGTAAACAATGTTAATAAGAAAATAAACAGTTCTTGGTTTTGTGTTATGTATAAAAGTTGTCTTTTTTATCATCTCTCATATTAAATATAGAATACCAATACATGGTGGCAGCGTACTCTAATCAATATGCCTCTTAATAAAAAATCTAGAAGAAAACAAGTAGACTATGATGAGGATCAAGATGAGGACTTAAGTAATATGAACAAACAAAAGCAAAAATACGCTCTTGAAAATGCTACTATAATCTGTAAAAATCAAGCTACGATGGAATCACCAAGAAATTTCTCTTTATTCTGGCGGAGTGGCCAAGGTGGAATATAAGATTTGAGAGATATCGTTTAGCAAGTGGTTTATGTGAGGAATCAGACAGTAAACAAATCAACACTTTGATATACACACTTGAAGAAAAAGCTGATGATATTTATGCTTCTTTTGGCATAAGTGATGAGTCAAAGACTGCTAATGAAGATATTGTTTGTTTGTTTGAGAAACATTTTTTTCCCCGGCGAAACTATTTTTGAAAGATCAAAATTTTTAAGAGGAAAACAAAAGGCCGATGAACCAATTGAAGATTTTATAATCAACCTTCATTCGTTAGCAAAAACTTGTGATTGGGGTTCTCTTAATGATGACATGGTATTGATGGTTTTGTTACTTGGTTTAAATGACAACAAGCTCAGTGATCGCTTACTGATGGACATGGATATGAATTTGCATAAAGCTATAACAGTAATCCGTCATACAGAGGGTGTGAAGAGAGAGAAGGAAGACTTAAATGAATCAAAGGATTATGCAGTTAAAACTACAGTATCACCTGTCAGTCAAATAGGTTCTCAAAATAAGACGTCTGTTCAACAACATGGTCGGCTATTTCGTCAAAGAAAACATGAATACACAACACAATGTTCCTGGTGTGGCAGTAGACCATCCCATCCTAGGAGTTTGTGTCCAGCAAACAAGGCTAAGTGCAACATTTGTAAGAAGTTGGGTCACTTTATTAAAGTCTTTCGATCCAGAGGAACTAGTCAGGTAAACGCTAATCAAAGTAATGATGTAAGTGATCTAACACATACAAATAATAAAGTACTTATAGGTTCCTTATTAGGATCAACTGGGGGTGAAAAAAACTGCAAACCATGGAATGTAGAGTTATTGTTTGAGGGAAAACCTTTAACATTTAAAGTAGATTCAGGAGCTGATAACTGTTATTCCTCCTGGTATAATTCCTGAAAACAGGGTTCAGCCAACATTAATCGAATTGTATGGGGCTGGTAGAGTTAAACTGGAAACTTTGGGGTGTATACTTGAGCCAGTTTTAGCGAATTTCCCCTATAGGGAAGAAGCTATTACCGTAGGTCTCATGATAAGACCTAAGCCCAAGACCATGATAACTTTTCGTTTTGGGGCCCCCAGAAGCAAAAAACACCATTCGTTCAAATTTCTAGATATATATATCTATATATATATATATATATATATATATATATGTGTCTGTAAGCACGATAGCGCTCGCAAAAATGGTCCGATCGGAATGAAATTTGGCACAGGTGTGTAAAGTAGGAATTATTCGGATGAGTTTGAAAACCAGCCCGATCGGACCACTCTGGAAAAGGGGGTAAAAGGGGGTAAACCCCCCCAAAAATGGGTTTTTTGGGTTTTTCACATAGAAAAATAAAAATAATCCAATTTTGTTTGGCACCATTGAATTCAGCTCGAAAAAACAAACAATTTAAGTATCTTGAATCATTGCTCTATGTCCATTGGTTACCGAGATATTGAAAGTGGTAAACACAGTAGGGTAGACCGGGGCACATTTACGCGGATTTTTTTTTAATATTTTGTTTCAATTTGTGGTCGTTCTTTTGAAGTTTTAAACATGACAGTTTTATTCAGTGGTTAATAAGGTTTAATTTTATATGGTATAGAATGTTAACATTTTTATTTTTATTACAGCACAACAAATTATTATTCATGTTAATGTCGGGTGCGTAAACCAACTCCGCGTCCGGGGCAGGTTTACGCATCAAGCGGGGCAGGTTTACGCATCAAGCGGGGCACATTTTATGTATACTACAAAATGTTAAAAATGGGAAATAACATACAGGTAGTTAATAATCTAAAATTGATTTATTGGTCTTTTAGCTTCTATCTTATTTTTCTTCTTTTTCTGGTTTTCGGAACGTAATTTATCACCATCTTTAGAAAATCAGAACATAATTTAAAATAAGAAATATTTAACTTTACTATTTAAAGTATAAATTAGTTCTAGTTGGCTAAATACAAGTATATTAGGCTTAAATGATGACACGCATGATTAAACAGCATACAAAAAGGGAAGATGGAAATTAAAATTGTTTTTAGGGGCACGTTTAGGCAGTCAAAGTATGCGCAAATGTGCCCCGATTCAACTGCGTAAACGTGCCCCTGCGCCATGTTTGATTTTAAATTAAATGTGCAACGTAATCCGTTAAATTTTCTTTGCTTGCAAATACATCACTTAATTAAGAAGAAACTGCTGTTTATTACTGTATAATTGTTTATGATAAATTCTGCACTCTTTGCTAACAATAAGCATCAAAAGATATATAGCAAGATTTACTCGCCTTGTAAGAAAACATATTTCATCCACCATCTGCAACACCACAGCTCCACTGACACTCAAATTGTTGTGGAAGCGCCCGTTAGGTAGCAGCATCGACCTGACATGACTGGTGGCGCGCCCGCTATAACCAGTTTTGAAATAATGTCACGGCGTAAACGTGCCCCATGCGTAAATGTGCCCCGGTCTACCCTACGTTGTCCCTATGTTAACCTTATATGGGAAATAAGTAAAATTCTATATCTCGCTTATTTCACAACATATCTTAATAAAACTTGGTTTGTGGCTTCATTTAGATGAGATCTAATGCATTTTAGTGTAAAATCTCCGATATTTCCATTTTTATGGCAGCAAACCTGCATACTCATTTCCCATGTTATCCTTATGGGAAATAAAAAAATCCTATATCTTCCTTATTTCTTAAGGCATCTTGATAAAACTTTGTATGTGGCTTCATCTAGTTGAAATATACTGGATTATGGCCTAAAATACCCTATTTTTACATTTTCATGGCAGCAAACCTGCATACTCATTCTCCATGTTAACCTTATGGGTAATTAAAAAAGTTGTGTAGTTTGCTCATTTCTCATAATATCCTGATAAGAACTGGAATGGGGCTTCATACAGTTAATATCTACTTGATTATGGCTTAAAATACCCAAATCATCAAATTCCTGAGGCAGCAAACCTGTGTACTCTCTTTCCCAATCCTATACTCTTATATGAGCAATGTTATCTTGTATGTATGCTTGCTTGCTTGCTTGCTTGCTTGCTTGCTTTCTTGCACATTTATCTCAAAAACGGCTCCGAGGATTTCCTTCAAAGTCTATAAATAAGTAATTTATCACTCAAAAACGTCTTTTATGCAGATTACATGGCCAGAGAAAATCTAATAACGTAATAAACCAAATTTTAAAGTTGTAAAATTTTAACATTAGCCTTATGGGTTGCCGTGATAGCAACGAAAATAAACAAGGAAAGTGTAAACAAATGAAGTAATCATAACAGCTGTTTGGAATCTACGGCCATCAAGGGAAAATACAGCGAATGGGATGAAGAGTCCATGGAGCAATAAAAAAGGTTTTTATTTATCAATTTTATGACATTGAAATATTTTATAGTAACTGGATGAACTGGTAAACATGAAATAACACCGAGCAAGGCTCGGTCCACCAGGTACTGTTAACCTTATGAGAGGTAAATAAAATTGGATAGCTTTCTTATTCCTCAACATATCTTGATAAAACATGTTATATGGCTTCATATATAGTTTAGATATATTGGGTTGTAGCCTATGATACCTCATTTTCAAATTTCTGGGGCAGCAAACCTGCATTTTTCCTTACTAATCTTATGGAGAATAATTTATTTTTGAATAGCAATTATTGGCATTTGGCAAGTCAAAGGATGAGGGAAAAGGGCCCAAATTAAATGTTTTAATGTCAGGGACTCAGGAAAAGTACTATAATTTCTTAAAGTTTGCTAGAAAACAAAAAATAACATAAAATAACTGCCATTTAAGTAGCATTGGGATCTAAAACGTCTGCTTTGTTTACATTAAAATATGTGAGCTGATGTTTGATTCAAAGCCATATGGTGGATACAGACATATGGCTTATTTAAAGGCCAAATAACTAAATATGTCAAATAAATGTACTATAGCGAATACAGATTTTTACTGATGATTTTTATGAAATTTTTTCACTCAAACTTAAACAGCTGGTCATTTCCCCATACGATTAAATTGGAAAAGCCAGCTGTTTTGAAGTTTTGAACATTGCATTTTCGTGCCAAGTATAGGCTGTTATTTTTTTATAGCCTTTTGCTCCTAAAAGCCACTAGGAGAGTATTTTTGCACGCTTTCTTTTGAATGTATATTGATTTTACTTGATGCGAGACTTCATTTAAATTATTTATTTATGCACTTGAAATTCGCTGAGCATGCAGGACTGCTGCTACGGGGGTATTTCGTATAAAGGTATAAATATTAACCACCCCGTAAAACACATATATGTATGCACATATATGTATGTATGTACACACGTATGTAATGCTTTATTTTAGCATTAAATACGTGGTTAACGGTATAGTGACTCCCTTATTGGGCCGTCCAGCTATACAGGACTTAAAGGTATTAACATTTGTTGATTCAATATCTAAAGATCAAAGTGACTTTTACACTGAATATCATGAAATGTTCAATGGTCTGGGTGTCATACCACACCCTTATACAATTGCTTTGAAAGATGATGCAAAACCATATGCAATCACAACCTCAAGATCAGTACCTTTACCTTTAATGGATAAAGTCAAAGCGGAACTAGAATGTACAAAACAAAGTAATTTCTCCCGTTGAACATGCTATTCAATGGTGTTCACCAATGGTAGTAGTCTCTAAAGCCAATGGCAATATTCGCATTTGTGTTGATTTTACCAAAATGAATGAATGTGTACAGTGACCATACCATCCTATTCCAAAAATTGAAACCTCTCTTAGCACTATATCTGAGGCAAAATTGTTTTCAAAACTTGACGCAAACAGTGGGTTTTGGCAAATTCCTTTAAGTCCTGACTCTCAAGATTTCACGACTTTTCTTACCCCATTTGGGCGGTTTAAATTTCTCAAACTTCCTTTTTGGTATAACATCTGCAGCTGAACATTTTCAAAGATGCATGAATAAAATTTTAGGTAATCAAGAATGTAGCAGTTCACATGGATGACATTCTCATCTGGGGTAAGTCTAGAGAAGAACATGATAAAATGGTTCGTCAAGTCCTTGATAAGCTTAAAAGTGTTGGTATGACACTTAACAGAGAGAAAACTGAGTTTGGTAAAACAAATATCAAATTTCTTGGTCACTACCTGTCTCCTGAAGGAGTATCTGTTGATCCTGAAAAAGTTTCGTCCATACTTGAAATGGAATGCCCTAAGAATGTAAAAGACCTACAGAGATTCAATGGCATGGTAAACTTTCTTGGAAAGTTTGTACCTGATAAAGCGAAGCTTATGGCACCTATTAATTTGTTGTTACAAGCTAATGTTAAATGGAGCTGGGGTGTTGAACAACAAAAGGCGTTTGACGAAATAAAATCAGTTCTAACTAAATCCCCGTGCTTGGCTATATATGATGCGTGAAACACTAATATCTTGTGATGTGTCAACCAAGGGTTTAGGTTCAACACTGTCCCAAGTACAGGATGATGGAACAATTCGTCCCATTTCATTTGCACATAAAAGTTTACTTCCAGCTGAGAAGAACTATGCAAACATCGAACGTGAGGCTACTGCTGTTGCTTGGGCATGCGATAAATTTAAAGAATTTATTATTGGTAAAAGAATAATAATACAAACTGATCACAAACATCTACTGCAGGTCTTGAAATCCAAACATCTCGATGAACTGTCCCCACGAATTCAAAGAATCCGCCTTCGTTTGATGAGATACGATTTTGTTATGGCCTATGTTCCCGGAAAACAACTCCATGATGCTGACACACTTTCCAGTGCACCTCTTCATTTTTCGGATCAAAATGACCGCGAATTGGAAGAAGAAACACAAGCTTTTATCCAGATGGTTCTGTCGAGCATTGATGTAAATGACTGCTTAGTCGCCAAAGTTCTAGAAGAACAGAATAAAGATCCCACTTTGAACAAGTTGAAACGATTGATTACAGAAGGATGGCCATCACAAAAATCCATAAAAACAAACTTGAAGCCATATTACTCCGTTAAAGATGAACTTAGTGTGGATAATGGTATTATTCTCCGTGGTGTTCGTATGGTCATTCCACCCAAACTATAGCCTTGGGCACTTCAAAGGATTCATGAGGGTCATTTTGGGATCATTAAATGTCGACTACGCGCTAAAGAGTCAGTCTAGTGGCCAGCGATTGAGAACATGGTTAGGTCTTGCCCTACATGTATAAGACACTCAACAAATAAGCATGAACCGTTGATTCCTACACAATTTCCAGACAGACCGTGGAAAACCTTAGCAATGGATTAGTTCAAACTTGGGGGGGTCTGGTTTTGACCGTAACAGACTACTACTCAAGATATTTTGAGATTGCGGAACTGCAATCACTGACATCCCAAGAGGTTATCATGAAGTGTAAAGCCTTCTTTTGTCATCATGGTATACCTGAGGAAGTAAGATCAGATTCTGGATCACAGTTTCAAATCCTTGAAAACTCAGAGTTTAAGAAATTTTCTAAATTGTATGGTTTTAAACACACAACAACGAGTCAGAAGTTTTCCCAAAGTAATGGTGAGGCAGAGGCAGCGGTGAAAATTGCTAAAGTAATATTAAAGAAAAACGTGGAAGATCCTTACTTAGCACTCTTGGCCTACCGTACAACTCCCCTTCAGAATGGTTACAGTCCTTCTCAATTGCTGATGAACAGGAGGTTCAGAAGTACTCTGCCTCAACAGCAGACCAACCAGCCTCAACAGCTCTGCCTGTACAGCAGATCTACTCAAAGAATCTCCCAATCTGGAGTACCTTGCTGAGAGAGAGGAAGGGTACCGCAAGAAGTATAAACACAATTATGACCAAAGACACAGAGTGAAACACCTTGAGCCTCTTAAGGTAGGAGATCCAGTCTGGATTATTGACTTAAGAAGACATGGTAAAGTTGTGAAGATTTTAAATAACCCTCGGTCATATGTTATAGAAACTGATCTAAGGACGATAAGAAGGAACCGATTCCATTTGAAACCTGCTCTATGTATGGAAAAAGAAATCAGTCCGGATCAGACTTCAAGAACTTGTGGTAAGCTAGCTGTAGAATGGTTGCCAGGACCATCTCAAGCCCGACCTAAAAGAACCATTACAAAACCTTGCTGGCTAAAAAATTATCAATCTTAAGGGGAGGATGTTGTAAGAGCACTCTCTCTCTGTATGATCATATGTTCAATTTTAATTACCTATTACCAGATGCTAAATGTTTGTAAACAATGTTAATAAGAAAATACACAGTTCTTGGTTTTGTGTTATGAATAAATGTTGTCTTTTTTTAATATGATAAAACTATTGTCATATTAAATATAGTATAACAATATAGTAAATAACACATTCAAGTGTTCAAGTGTACATACTATAAACCGTCACGATTCTAAGATTAACAAAGTGGTTTTTGACAGATTAGTCATTTTTTATGTTTGACTCAGTTCTTAAAGCTTTTTTTGGAGTATCAAAATTTTTTTTTAATTTTTGTCCAAAGCACCTCCATACACTCCTATACCATAAGTAATGTGAGATTAAATATGCGCATGAAAAATCATTTTTAATACTGACAAACTGCATAGATATGATAGTCGCTTTAAGGCAAAGATTCCAGTTTACAAGAAGGAGTCTCCAGTGGAACGAAAGACAATGTAAAAGTGAATTTACTCACAAGCTGTTAAAAATGCAAAGACAAAAGTCAAAAGACAAAAGTCAAAGCAGTCAGCATAGTGTAGTAAGTAACACTATGCTGACTTATTTCACTATGCTGACTGCTTTGACTCTGTTACTCAAATGGTATTGGAAGAGCAGAGCCTTGTTTCCAAAATCGTTTTGGCAGACTGTTAAACCTCCAGCTAATCCATTATATTTTTATTCATTCAAAACACATGACTTTTGTTTTTAATGAATAAAAGCCACACTTTTGGTTTATTTGGTTTTTATGTTATAACACTGACACAAAGTTATTCTTTGAGCTTACGCTTTAGAAGATCATTTGTTATCTTTGGCTTGTGTTTCTGTTTTGGCTTCAATTCGCCTCTTCAGCTAGAGAAGTTCGCAAACGCAACAGATTTCAGTTGCAGCCTGTCACTCCAGGACAGAGTGTAGATACAATAATTAGTTTTGTACCAACCAATAGCTAAAGAATAAAAAAACAAACATTACACCAATTAGTAAAATTCAAAACTGATTGACTAATTTTGACTGATTTTTATAAAATTGCATCGCTTCTGCACAAACAAAATTTTGTTATTTATCATCATTGTAATAACACTCTTAATGTAACTATAAATAAAGGGACTGAAGCAAAAGATTAAAATCTTTATTGTTCAAAAATGTCGAGTGTAAAAAACCAAAATTATTCAAACATAGTCACTATTAAATCCTTTCTCTAAGTCTTTTTTTCTAATCTTACCTCGGGGGCATATTGATGGCGCAGTGAAAGCTACAATTTTTACTGTTTTTTTGTTTGTTTAAGATATAAAATGATATTTGCCATTATCTGATATTTGTTAGCCCCTCTATTTCTCCCATCCAAAAAGGGAGGGGATCAATTTTGTCTTTCACTCCTTTCCTTCCCTCCAACCCTCTTTCCCTACCTCCCTCCTTCCATTTCCACCTTCGCTTTCCTTTTTTTCCTCCTCCACTCTTTTTATCTTAAAACTTTCTGTAAGCAGCTAAAATTATTTCAATTAGGTTATGAAGTTATAACCAACATCACAACCCATAAGGCCAATATTAAATTTTTTTAATTCAAATTCATTTTTCATTAGTTTAATTAATAAAACTAATGCAAATTGCGATAATAATGTGCACATCTATA
This sequence comes from Flexamia atlantica, assembly GCA_035578135.1. Classification (NCBI taxonomy): domain Eukaryota; kingdom Metazoa; phylum Arthropoda; class Insecta; order Hemiptera; family Cicadellidae; genus Flexamia; species Flexamia atlantica. The sequence goes on from JAQJVK010000001.1 coordinate 88,217,580, forward strand.
GTGATGAAAAATATACCTTTATTTTGTATTTTTAGTTTTAATCAGTATAATAATCAAATAACATTCGAATTTGAAATATTGCCGCCCGGTCCAGCTGACAGGTATGACACTAGATCCTATTGCAGGACAAGAGCGCAGGACCAAATTTTTCCTCCCTCTGAAAAAGCATTACCTTTTGAAGCCCTCCCCAACCCCCTTTTGAAGTGCCCTGTCCCTCAGCTGTTCCTCGTATGGCCACCTTTTGTATCCCTCGTGGTTTTTTCCAAAATTTCTGTACTTTAGCCTTTTGGCTTTTCTTTCTCTCTTCGTTAAGAAGTTTTTAATTTTGTAACTTTATTTAACCATAATTAACAAGTCAGTAACCCCCTTTTGCAAGTTTTTTACATTGCTTCTTGATTGGGCTACTGCGGTAGCGTCTCAAAGAAGATTTATGAATTATGATGCAATTGCAAACTGCCTCAAGATTTCTGTGTGCGTGGATGTCACCTGTCAACTACACCCCAGGAAGATTTCTGCAGCGGTCCCTACTCTGTGGCAGCCTCACCAGGGTATCCTCACCCACCCCAACGCCAGTGACATCGATGAGGCAGCCAATGCTCCTTTCCTCTACAAACTAATTCTTGGACCTCGGGGTGAGTTTCCCCTTCTTTCTATTGTGTGAACCATAGAATGAACTATTAAATGGTAAATTACGTTACTAGGCTGGAAAGTACTGTTTTGCTGGACGAGCATGATAGTTCCCGCGTTAGCCGGAGGTGAGTGTGGGAATTTCATGCGAGTGTGGTAAAACTTACTGGCCACGTAACTTACAAAACTTTTCATCATGGTACTCAGAAAATATCCCCGTTGCAGCAGACCTGCTTACTCAGCAAATTTCAAGTGCAAAACAACATATTTCAATCCTGCATAACGAAATTTGACATGTTTTGGTAGGCTCCATAAGAATAACTTGGGGAAGGAGTATGCAGGTTTGCTGCTACAGGTATATTAATACCCCCGTTGCAGCAGACCTGCATACTCAGCGAATTTCAAATGCAAAACAACATTTTTCAATCCAACATAGCGAGATTCAACATGTTTTTGTAAGCTCCAAAAGAATAACATAGGGAATGAGTATGCAGGTTTGCTGCTACGGGTATATCAAAACTGGTTGGTTTAAATGCAATATTTAGTTGAACTGAACTAGAAGAAGCCATTTACCAAAAAACCAACCCATTTTTTGGGGGTTTATCCCCTCCACCCCCCTTTCCGATGGTCCGATCCGGCTGGTTTTCGAACTCGTCCGAATAATAACTATTTTACACACCTGTGCCAAATTTCATTCCAATTTCATTCATTTTTGCGAGCGCTATCATGCTTACAGACACTATATATCTAGAAATTTGAACGAATAGTGTTTTTGACTTCTGGGGGCAGCAAAACGAAAAGTTATAGTGGTCCCGTGCTTAGGTCTTACCATGAGACCTAAGATAATAGCAGGGCCTGATTAAGAGGTGTGGCGCGCCTAGGCTTGAGCTTATTTGGCGCCCCCCCCCTTCTCTTCACCCCCCTTCCGCCCCTATATATCGCCAGATGAATCGTATATACGATGAATTTACGAATTAAATTCTTCCAGAACTAATGGCTTAAAAACTACGTATAACCTATAAAATAACTGAACTATGATCAGTGCAGACAAAAACGATCACAAATACAATAAAAAGGTCTATTCTAACCAGTTTTATGTCCAAGGACAGGTCACAGTTGCCTGTGATACTTATTCAATTGACAATCTCGCAACTTACACTCCTACACTGCTCTTCTTTTCTACTTTTGACTTCTGCCACATTTGACTCAGATATCGATTCATCGTAACTGTCTTCATTATACTTTTAAGAGTACCTGGTGGACCGAGATCTTTTTTTTGCGCTGCATTAAGAGTGCAACTAAGAGTTGCTAGTTTTCAGTGTCATAAAATTCATTTTTTATTACTCCAAGGATCTTTTATATCACACACTGTATTTTTCCTGGATGGCTGTAGTTTGAAAACAGCTGTCATTTTATCACGTTATTTCTTTATATTTTCGTTATTTCGTTGTTTTCGTTCATGGCAACTCATGAGTCCCTCATACTCATAATGCAATTTTTTGTCCACTTAAAAAAATTATTTAATCAAGTTATTAGTTTTTTCTGGCCAAGTAACCTGCATAGGACACATTTTTCAGTCAGAAATTAGTTATTTCCAGACTTTGAAGGAAATCGTCAGAGCCGTAATCGAGGTAATTGTACAATCAAGCACAACGCACGGACGTTGATTAAGCAAGCAATCAAGCAAAAATTACTCTTGCTACAGTAAGACTATAGGATATACCTTTAGGTTTAGGTTTGATAAAAAAACATGCTAAGCAGGCCGCAGTTACGCAAAAGGGGGCACGGGAATTTGTTCTATATTTTTTAATTAATTTAAAAAATTAAAAACAATATTTATTCTCCACACTGTGGCGCCCCTGGATGGCTGGCGCCCTAGGCTGTAGCCTAGTCAGCCTAGTGGTTAATCAGGCCCTGGGTAATAGCTTCTTCCCTACAGGGGAAATTCGCTGAAATTGTTTAATCATAACATAACGCATTCCTTGCACTAACCATTACATTTCTCAATTCTTCAAACCTAACCTATAATAAACAAACAAACAAACATTTGCTACCGCTGCCACTTCATTCCTATAAAAACCAACCTGTAAACTTGCATTAAACGTCACTTTGCTGCTAATCAGCTGATTGTTTACTTTTGTTTCCTGTGATAGTAGTCCAGAAATCTTTTCAGCCTAGGCTGGAAAGGTTTTCTAGACTGGTATCGGCAATGGGTAACTTTCGAGCTAACAAAAAGGGACGAAAAACAAATTTTTTGTGTCAGTTTGATGAAAAGGAAACAAACAATAGCCCTGTCTTAATATTTAACTTTATCAAGTGCGGATAATTAACTGATTCGATATATAAACATACTTTTGACAGACTATAAAATTTAAATATTTCTCCCCAACTAACTATTTATTATTACAAACCCACACTAAACACATAAATAGACTAACTATTCAAACTTAATAAAATAAAAATAATCAAATAACCAACCGTAGGCTCTTCGTGGTTGTCGATGCAGTGGTAGATCTCCTCCTGGAGACACTCGTAATCCTCGAGCAGGGGTCTGGCCCCGGGTCCCGGAGAGTCGTAGGTCTGCTGTGGCGGGGGTGGCAGCTGGCGGGGCTCCGAGCCATCCCCCCCGTCCTGCCACACGACGTTTTACATATTACATGCCAAGATATTTTATGGGCTTGTGAGCTTAATTGAATGATAGCCTTTATTTAGAAGTATTAATTTACAGACTATATTAAATAATCACCAGATATTCACAGTTGAATAGATGAAGAGGTTGAATGTGTTTGCATATCAATAAGAGAGGCACCGACTAGGTATTACAGCCAGGAATGGGGGTTTTTACTCCTCATTGTGGAGGATTTGGAAGTTTTCCCAATTTTTGAGAAAATAAAATACCATAGATATTTAATAAAACCAATTGGACTCAGCTGTCATTAACCATTGGGCTTTTAGTTAATGATCCTGAAAAGTTAATCTGTCATGGATTATATGAAAACTTTGCAAGAAACAAAGCTTTCATATAATCCATTCTAAACTCATCTTTCATTCGTATTTGCCTTAATTATCCCTGACTGCTGGTCGGCCTCTTATCCTATTACACCTATCCTATAATGATAACTTTAACCTACTATTTTTAGAGTAAAATTACTATACACATACATGATTCTTAAAAAAGTTTTTTAAGAAAATTAATTTAAATTTAAGATAATTTACATAATTAAAGGAAATTATAATACCCCCGTTGCAGCAGACCTGCATACTCAGCGAATTTCAAAGGCAAAAGAACATATTTCAATCCAAGATAGTGAGATTTAACATGTTTTTGTAAGCTCCATAAGAATAACATGGAGAATGAGTGTGCAGGTTTGCTGCAACAGGTCCGTTAATACTGGGTGGTTTTAATTCAATATTTCGTAGATCTGAACTAGGAGAAACCATATAGCAAATTTAATCAAGATTTGTCAAAAAATAAGGAAGATATACAGGGTGTCTGTAAAGTCCACCACCAAACTCCATAAATCGGTTTATTGGGTCAAAATAAGCAAAAAAGTTCCTGTGAAGGTATGTCCTAAAATGCATATTTACCCAGATATCCGCCATTTTGTATTTTTCACAAAATATTTTTTATCTCCAAAGTTTTTGAATCGATTTTTTTGAAACTTAGTATGTACCTATAACTAGTCAAGGTCAGTTTATGAAAAAATAATCAGCATGATCGAATTGTAAATTTCAAAATGGCGGCCGTTTGAAACATTTAATTTAAAATATCGGAAAAACGTTACGTAGTACAAAAAAATATGAAGAATTAAAATGTTTAGAGAATTTAATTTCCAGTCTAATGACACCAGAATTATGAAAATCGGTCAATAAATAACTGAGTTATGGTAGAATTTATCCAACGAGGCAGCATAAATTGGAAGGAGAATGGCTCATTGTTGCATTGAGTCATGCGCTGACATAGGTCAATTACGCTGCCTCAGTAGATAAATTTGACCGTAACTCAGTTATTTATTAACCGATTTTCATAATTCTGGTGTCAATAGACTGGAAATTAAATTTTCTAAAAATTTTAATTCTTTATATTTCTTTGTATTACGTAACGTTTTTCTGATATTTTAAATTAAAAGTTTCAAACGGCCGCCATTTTGAAATTTACAATTCGATCATGCTGATTATTTTTTTGTGAACTAACCTTGACTAGTTATAGGTACATACCAAGTTTCAAAAAAATCAATTCACAAACTTCGGATATAAAAAATATTTTGTGAAAAATACAAAATGGCGGATATCTGGGTAAATATGCATTTTAGGACATACCTCCACAGGGACTTTTTTGCTTATTTTGACCCAATAAACAAAGTTATGGCGTTTGGGGATGGACTTTACAGACACCCTGTAGAATTTTTTATTTCCCATAAGGATAACATGGGGAATGAGTATGCAGGTTTGCTGCCAGAAAAATGGAAATTTCGAGGGTTTTAGACTAAAATACATTAGATCTTATCTAGATGAAGCCACAAACCAAGTTTTATTAAGATATTTTGAGAAATAAGCGAGATGTAGAATTTTACTTATTTCCCATAAGGTTAACATTGAGACAACGTACTGTGTTTACCACTTACAATATCTCGGTAACCAATGGACATAGAGAAATGATTCAAAATACTAAATTGTTCGTTTTTTCGAGCTAAATTCAATGGTGCTAATTAAAATTGGATTATTTTGATTTTTATAAGTGAAAACCCCAAAAAACCCATTTTTGGGGGGGTTTATCCCCCTTTACCCCCCCTTCCAGTGGTCTGATCGGGCTGGTTTTCTAACTCATCCGAATAATTGCTACTTTACACGCCTATGCCAAATTTAATTCTGATCGGACCATTTTAGCGAGCTTACAGACACACACATATATATATATATATATATATTATATCAGAAAGTAGAACAAATACCCTTTTTTTCATGGTTTATTTTTGCAACATGTTTCGACTATAATGTCATTTTCAAGCAAATCTAACCTGTAACATAAAGTGTTTATATAAGTATAAAAATAAATAAATATATAGTAAAAGTCATATGATACAGATAATTTAGAAATAGGTTTTTTGGTAAATGGTAATTTAGGAAATATAACCCGTTTGTCATGTATTTCTCAGTTTTCTTATAACTTCGAATATTGGGTTATTTGAAGGTAATTGACCATTTAATATGTCGGAAGGGGAGTCTTTATAGCCTGAAAATATATAATATTCTTCTTTGGCATCCATTTCTTTTCCCTTCTTTAAACATTCTATTATTTTAATGTTTTCTTCAATATTTTTTTAATTATGGTTGTGGTGAAGTAAGTGTTCTGCAAAGCTTGATTTCATATATGTACTATTGTTACTTTTTAAGGCCTGTATATGTTCTTTGAATCGGGATCTGAAAGATCTCCCCGTTTGACCTATGTAAAAATGCTTGCAGTCTGAACATTCTAATCTATATATACCAGCTTGATTGTATTTATTATCCTTTATTAGTCTTTGGTTAGATTTTTTATAAATTAGATTGAATGCATTGTTTTCAGTCTTGTAGCTTACTTCATAGTTTGTCCTGGAAAATGTGTTTCGGACAGCTCTGTTAAGGGTCGTATTAAATGGCATGCTTATGTATTTCTTTTCTCTCGTCGATTGATTTTTGTTCTGATTTGTTTGTTGTTTCTTTTTATTTACATTAAAAATTATTTTGTCAACAATTTTACTATCATATCCATTTTTGGAGGTCAGGTATTTTATTGTATTCTTTTCTTCTTCAAAGTCTTTTTGGTCCATGGGTATATTAATCAATCTGTTGATCATTGATCTAATTGCAGCCATTTTATATCTCCATGGATGATGAGATTTTCTTGGTATTATGAGATCAGTTTGCGTCGGTTTTCTAAATATTTTAAAATTGTGTTTATTTCTCTTCTTTCTTATAGTTAGGTCTAAGTAGTTTATTTCATCACTTTTGCTTTCTTTAGTAAATTGGATTTTATCAGACAGGGAGTTTAAATATTTTAAAAATTCATTTCCTTCTTCAGAACTTCCTTCAAAAAGACATAGTATATCATCTACATAACGTGTCCAGTATTTTATTTTTGACTGAAAAGGATTTTTATCATTGTTAATTTTATTTATTTCTAAGTCATGAATAAATATATCGGCAAGAAGACCTGAAAGGGGTGAGCCCATTGGGAGTCCATCTACTTGTTGGTAGAATTCTGAATTATATTCAAAGTAACTTTGTTTGATACATGTGTTTGTGAGTCTAATTATGTCATTGATTTCTGATTTTTGCAAAGTTCCACATTTTTCTAGGTCTTTTCTTAGAATATTGATTGTTTCTGAGGTTGGAATATTGGAGTACATATTTTGTATATCAAACGATATAAAAATACAGTTCTCAGGAATTTCATAATCTTTAATCTTGTTTACTAATTCTAGATTATTTGTTATGCTGTAATTTTAGTCCCAGTTTATGTTGTTTTTTATTTTATTATTTAAAAATTTGCATAGATTGTAGGTCGGTGCATTTTGGAAATTTACTACTGGTCGAATTGGAATATTCTCTTTATGGGTTTTGGGTAGTCCTTTTAAGGTCGGGGCTGATGGATGTATAACTTATAGTTGCGCTTGTAATTGTTTTGAAATTGACTTACTGTGTGTAATAATGTTACTTGTGGATTTGGAAAATTCTAGAGTTGGATCCATGTGAAGTTTTTGAAAATTGTTATTGGAAATGAAGTCGATAACTTTTTCGTTGTAATCTTTCTTATTGATAATTACAGTTGTGTTTCCTTTATCTGCTTTTATGATCATGGATTCATTTTCCTTTAACTTTGTAGATATTGAATTTATTAATAATATGTCTTTATTTGTGGATTTTTTGTTTGCATTTCTCTCTAGTTTTTTATTATCCTTATTAAGTTCATGAATGAAATTATGTTTTATTTGGTCTTGTTTGTCTTTATCAACATTTCTTATTTGAGCGTCGATATTGATAAGATCATTGGTAATTTTATTAGTCTGGTAGTCTAGATTTACATTGTATTTGAGGGAATTTTCGAGAAAACTCGATTCTTCTTGTGAAAATTCTATTTCTGTTAAATTCTTGATTTTAGGATAAAACTTTGGAATTTCTAGTTCAGAATTAAATTCTGTAATATTTTGTTTTTCCATCAATTTATTTAACTTTTTCTTATGAGTGTCCTTTTTCTTTTGTAAAATTGGTTCAACCCATTTCTGAATGTATATTAATATTTCTTCTATGGATTCAGGATAGAGTTGAGTTGAAAGGTGGCTAAATAGTTCTTCTTTGTGTTTCTTTATGGCATTTAGTTTAGTATATAAAGCATTTACCTCTTCTTTTATCCAGATTTGTTTTGCTATTCCTATAGCTTTCAAGGCTGCCTTAGATTTACTTTTTGAATGAATCTGTATATAATTTGGGATTAGGCTTCTTTCCAAACATGCTTTGTTGAATTGTATGTCTTCATAAATGGTTCTTGTTTTTAGACATAGATATTTGTATTTGTGAATCTGTTTTTGGTTGTTAGCCATAGAATTGTGTAGTGATTCACTGGTAAGGGATATTATTATAATTATATCAGAAAGTAGAACAAATAAAATACTGGACACGTTATGTAGATGACATACTATGTCTTTTTAAAGGAAGTTCTGAAGAAGGAAATGAATTTTTAAAATATTTAAACTCCCTGTCTGATAAAATCCAATTTACTAAAGAAAGCAAAAGTGATGAAATAAACTACTTAGACCTAACTATAAGAAAGAAGAGAAATAAACACAATTTTAAAATATTTAGAAAACCGACGCAAACTGATCTCATAATACCAAGAAAATCTCATCATCCATGGAGATATAAAATGGCTGCAATTAGATCAATGATCAACAGATTGATTAATATACCCATGGACCAAAAAGACTTTGAAGAAGAAAAGAATGCAATAAAATACCTGACCTCCAAAAATGGATATGATAGTAAAATTGTTGACAAAATAATTTTTAATGTAAATAAAAAGAAACAACAAACAAATCAGAACAAAAATCAATCGACGAGAGAAAAGAAATACATAAGCATGCCATTTAATACGACCCTTAACAGAGCTGTCCGAAACACATTTTCCAGGACAAACTATGAAGTAAGCTACAAGACTGAAAACAATGCATTCAATCTAATTTATAAAAAATCTAACCAAAGACTAATTAAGGATAATAAATACAATCAAGCTGGTATATATAGATTAGAATGTTCAGACTGCAAGCATTTTTACATAGGTCAAACGGGGAGATCTTTCAGATCCCGATTCAAAGAACATATACAGGCCTTAAAAAGTAACAATAGTACATCTATGAAATCAAGCTTTGCAGAACACTTACTTCACCACAACCATAATTACAAAGATATTGAAGAAAACATGAAAATAATAGAATGTTTAAAGAAGGGAAAAGAAATGGATGCCAAAGAAGAATATTATATATTTTCAGGCTATAAAGACTCCCCTTCCGACATATTAAATGGTCAATTACCTTCAAATAACCCAATATTCGAAGTTATAAGAAAACTGAGAAATACATGACAAACGGGTTATATTTCCTAAATTACCATTTACCAAAAAACCTATTTCTAAATTATCTGTATCATATGACTTTTACTATATATTTATTTATTTTTATACTTATATAAACACTTTATGTTACAGGTTAGATTTGCTTGAAAATGACATTATAGTCGAAACATGTTGCAAAAATAAACCATGAAAAAAAGGGTATTTGTTCTACTTTCTGATATAATTATAATAATATCCCTTACCAGTGAATCACTACACAATATATATATATATATATATATATAAATTTGAACGAATGGTGTTTTTGGTATCTGGGGGCACCAAAACGAAAAGTTATGATGGTCCCGTGCTTAGGTCTTACCATGAGACCTACGGTAATAGCTTCTTCCCTAAAGGGGAAATTCGCTAAAAGGGGAAACTGAACAAAACTTGTTGAATATTATTGGTAACAGTATTTTAAATGGACTCCTTTGTTGGACTGATTTGAAATAATTGGATTAGTAGGGGTGTTGGCTTTGGTCTGGTTTAGCATGAAATCATCAAGATTGAATAAACTTAGATTTTTTGGACCTTTTTTGCTCATCCTGAGTTTGATCGGAATAACTATCCAATAACATCTCTCCGATCACTTAATTTTTAATAATCTATTTGTTATAATAAAAACTGGCTCTTAGTTATTAATTTAACTCTTTTCAATTGTTAAATTCATCAAAAAAACGTGCAGCCAAAACAAATTATAAGGGTTAAAAAATCAAAGAAAAAACCTACCACCGTATATTATAACATTTGTATGTCATCATTAACAACTCACTTTGAAAGAATTTTAGCCTCAACAATGTGAGGTGCTACCGTACATCACTTATTCTAACTATTTATTAAACTAAAACTTAAAAACCACAAAAAATTCACCGCACGGTCAATCTTTATTTTGCCTGTGTGAAAACTAACCGTGCTCAATTTTTTGTGCTTGCTTTCTGTGTAGCTACGTAGGAGCGCATCAGGCAGTTCGTATTCAGCTTCCTGAATGACGGGCCTGACAATGCTGTCTGGCTGGTCGTACGTCTCTTGTGCGGCTGAGGTCGGAGGAGGTGGGAGCTGACGCGATGTCTCCTCGAGCTTGGCTGCTGCGTTGATCGCCCCAATCCACTTGTCCATATCTGACTGTTTCTCTGCTACAAACTGAAAAAAAACCTTAATGAGAGGATAGAAACACGTTCTTTCAAATCTTGAAATTTTTATCACGGAAGAATAATTTTGAAAATAAATCTGTTTGGATATTAAAAAATGTAATAATATATTTTTTTAAATCAGTTTTTGGCCTTATACGGTATTGCTATATATAACAAAGAGATTCATAAATTTAGATTTAAGAATCAAAGACCAAAATCCATTCATAAAGATGGATTACAAAAAAGTTCTTTCCTGTGTCTATGTGAATCGGTACGAGTGAGCCACCTTTTAAATAAAGCTGCATTGACAAGCTGGCCGAAGGTTCTTGCTCGGCTCAGGATTGCATGGCACATAACTCCTTGCTGTTTGAAGAATGTCTTTGGAAATTTTTATTTAAATTTGTACTTATAAAGCATCTAAAATTAGATGTACTATTGTTTGCCTGTGAGCCTTCCTAGATTCTGGCATGGGTCAGCTTAAATTTTAAAACAATTCAACATATCTATATATATATGTGTGTCTTTAAGCATGATAGCGGCCGTAAAAATGGTCCAATCTGAATTAAATTTGGCACAGCCATGTAAAGTAGTAATTATTCGGACGAGTTCGAAAACCAGCCCGATCGGACTACCGGAAGGGGGGGTTAAGGGGGGTAAACCCCCCTAAAATGTTTTTTTTTGAGTTTTTTGTATAGAAAAATAAAAATAATCCAATTTTTGTTGCCACCATTGAATTCAGCTTAAAAAAACAAACAATTTAGTACTTGAATCACTGCTCTATGTCCATTGGTTACCGAGATATTGAAAGTGGTAAACACAGTACGCTGTCCCAATGTTAACCTTATGGGGAATAAGTAAAATTCTATATCTCGCTTATTTATCAACGTATCTTGATGAAACTTGGTAAATGGCTTCTTCTAGTTCAGATTTACTAAATATTGAATTAAAACCACCTAGTTTTAATATATCCGTAGCAGCAAACCTGCATACTCATTTCCCATGTTATTCTTATGGAGCTTTCAAAAACATGTCAAATCTCGCTATGTTGGATTGAAATATGTTGTTTTGCATTTGAAATTCGCTGAGTATGCAGGTCTGCTGCAACGGGGGTATTATCAAGATATGTTGAGAAATAAGCGAGATATAGAATTTTTCTTATTCCCCATAAGGTTAACATTGGGACAACATACTGTGTTTACCACTTTCAATATCTCGGTAACCAATGGACATAGAGCAGTGATTCAGAATACTAAATTGTTTATTTTTTTGAGCTGAATTCAATGGAGCCAACAAAAATTGGATTATTTTTATTTTTCTATGTAAAGAACTCAAAAAACCCACTTTTGGAGGGGTTTACGCCCCCTTACCCCCCCTTCCGGTAGTCCGATCGGGCTGGTTTTCGAACTCGTCTGAATAATTACCACTTTACATGGCTGTGCCAAATTTCATTCAGATTGGAGCATTTTTACGGCCGCTATCGTGCTTAAAGACATATATATATGTATGAAAATGAACGAATAGGTTTTTTTGCTTTTGGGGGCCCCAAAACAAAAACTCATGGTCTCAGGCTAAGGTGTTACCATGAGTACTATGGTAACAGCTTCTTCCCTATAGGGGAAATTCCCTAAAACAAAAAACGAAAAACAATGGGGGCAGCATTTGAGCTTAAACTTACCTTCATAAGTCTTAAAATGACTAGTGTTTGGAAGCAGATGAAGGAATTTTCAAAGGGCTTTGTACTTTTGAAAAAAATAGGGGCTTTCACTTTACAGCCTTATTCATTCACTTGTAGTGAAGATTACTGTGGCGAGATATTAACCCTCGAGCGGGCGCACGCGGAGTTTTCCTCCGAACGTGTTTTTTATGTTAAAATTAACAGACATAATGGCTGTCGGTGGTCGTGTCCTGCTCCGTACTTTATGCCCCTCATTCCAGGAACTTCCTAAAGCAATTTACACCCCCCACCCCCACCCTTGGTAACTCATTATATGCAATTCAGTGATGCCGTCTCAGTTTGTGGCGCGCCCTCTCCCGTTACACAGACACAGAAACCTATTTTTAAATTTCATAATAGCAATGGATTTGTAGTTATTATTAATTTTTTGGACTTTTCCTTTTGCTTTCGAAAAAAAGAAGCGAAAGGAAAAGTCCAAAAATGTAAATAATAATTAATACATATTTTATACTATAAAATTACTTACTATGTTTAGTTAAAATATTTCACCTATTAAGTTGAACAATTAATTGAATCGACGATGAAATGTGATTTCTAATGAAGTTTGTAAACATTTAAATACAATATTTCGTTATAAAACAAGTAAAATGGGTTAAATTTGCACAATCTAGTGTTGCGGAGTAAAACTCCGCATGCGCCCGCTCGCAATTTGCCGGTGAAGCGCCCGCTCAAGGGTTAAATTCAGCTAAAGCTTATAATTTTATATTCTGAATAATTTTGCACACACCAAAATTAGTGCAATTTTGTTTATACCATAATCTACTAACCTGGTAAGTTTTATTCCCGGGTTTAACCAGCTCAAACTTGAAGTCAGTCTTGTTGTTGATCACGGCCACCGGGCGAGCCTGGTAGCCGCCGATGTCGATGACAGCACTCGGTTTGTTGTCCTTGTCTGTGGAGTACATGAACAGCGACTGCTGCACCACGGCCACCCAGTACTCCTTGGTGTGGTCCACAAACAGGAACCTCTCTCTGCGGCCCAGCACTCCGCACTTGGAGGCCGCGTAGCGCAGAGCCGACGCAGACAGCGCCACCACCTCCGCGGACTCGTCACCTCGCGTCGAGCTCGACGTGAAACTGGAGGTGTCGCTCGTCCGGTCCGTGTCCTTCTTCAAACTTATGATAGAATTTCGTTCGGAATTTGAATTTGATGGAGTTTTAAGTGGTAACGTCGGTTTCGGGATGACTGGTGTGTTAGCTAGCGGTGAAGACGGATTTATATACATGTCATCCATATTTTGACTTTGGTGTTTGAGATTGATGTAGGTGCCTATATCGTTCTCGTTATTAGCGTATGTGTTTTCATTACTGACAGTTGACAGGTTGTTGTAAAGGTTATTAACGTAGCCTTCTGCGATTTGAGATTTGCTTTTGTAACCATCTAAACAATTGTCAAATTCTTCATAGCAGTCACTGATCTGGTGCTCAATTTTTGGGCAGTTGGTAGTTCCTAAACAAAAATAAATTTTGTTCTTCATACAACCATAATCTGCTCTAGTTCTTGCACAAAAAAATAACTTAATTATGGTAGTTAAACCTACCATATACACTACAAACAAAGAGGTTGAAGAATTTACTAAGAATTATTTTGCAGCTTTAATGAATTTTATCAATGCCAAGATTAAATGCTAATTAATGTCAGGGGCGGTCTGGCCAGGTCGGCTGGTCGGCAATCGTTGAGGGCATCAGGGGCCTCTCTACAAAGGGGGACCCCAGCAGGAGAAAAAATTAAATACGAACAAAATAAATGTTGCTCAAATAACATACAACTGTTTTCATAAAACTTACTTTGGATTTGCTTACACACAACCATAACAACTGCATTTTATGAACATTTACGTAATCCAACGAATCTTTTAGTACATTTTTCTAGTTTTAATGATGTTTGTAAAAAAAGAACCGGAAATGGAATTTGATTTTGTTGAAAAAAGAATATTGTGGCAGTTATTATAATTAGTGAGTTAACAATCCTGTGAGGGAATTAAAACAAATCAAACTAATTATTAGAGTCACAGGCACCAAATAGGGCAGGCGGCAAAAACTGCAAACACACAAAATTGTCTGCTGAACCTCAGCTGATATGATGAAATTAAACGTTTTTGATGAACTGTCAAAACTTTGTTTACGTTTTTCAAACCTTTTATATGTACATTTATGTATACTTTAACATATGATCATATAGTTGATTAACTACCCAAACAAACAATAAACAATAATTTCGCTAGTAGCGCATTCACTCACTGGCCCTGTTTGGTGCCGCGACTTTAAGTGCCAGTATTGAAATCTCATAGATACGAGGGGGTTCAGAGAGATTTGTCTCCCCTTTACCTGTAATTTGTAAAATTAAAATTTTTAGAATGAAAAACTCTTGAGTGATCTAACTTTTTTGAAATCCAACGGGCAGCCTCAATTAGTTTGGATGTATGGAATTCCACATTTTGTTTTCCTTTCTCTAAATTGCTTTTAAATGTGAGTTTACAGTTCTATTTTTTGTGATTCCACCACGGTTGAGTGCCCCCTGACCCCTTTTACTGGGGGATATTCCTGAAGTCTCAGTTCCTCTGGCATCCCCTCCCGTTTGCTAAAGGTCAAGGTCTATGTACGCCAGTGAATCCATCCCAATGGTCTTCTGATTTGAAATCATCCACTGAATTACCTTTCATCAACTTATAAGTAATAGGTTTTGAACGATTTTGTATATACATTTAGATGAGGAACAAATTTTGTTAAGGTGGAGGTGGGAGTTCTTTATTTAACAGACTTCAGCCGAGGGCCCCCAGAGCCACCAGTCTGCCCCTGTTTAATGAGATGAATTTATGTCACGATGTTTCACCTAAGTCTGACATGAACATTTCATAGGAGCCCAATGAAGCTAAAACTATAGTATTCCATATGTTTAAAAGTAGGCCTAATCCAATTATAAACTATGGCTTGTACTCTCAAGAATAAGGGAACCCATTTTTCCAGAATTACACTATGCTCCAAATTTACAGTTTTGGTTTTAGTTGTTTTATCTGTTCTCACATCCTATGAAAATAGTAGTATTTGTTAAAACCGTAATGTCATTACTCCTATGCTGATATAGTTACCATTCATGTCAATGTACGCTTGAGGAGGGGAGCCCTCTCGAGTTATCAGCCGTTTGATAAGCTGTTGGCGACACAGCTCCGCATGATCAGACAACTTCTCTCCCGCCAATGTGACTCGCAGGAATATGCTCACCTCTGCAAAAAACATCAATTTTTGTACAGTTTCATTAGATTAATGTTTAGTAGTAACATTATGGATTTTTATGGTTTATTTCTTCAATGGTTATAGTTTTTATCAACCTTTATAAAAATAAAAAATTATCTTGAAAAAAGGTGAGTGGTTTTATTTTTTATGCAATTTTTTAATTGCTCTGGTCAGCTGTATTGGCCGGTAGCAAAATGGGTAAATTCCCAAAGTTAGACTATTAAACTCATGATGATAAATTTTTATGGTGTTTGGCTGGAGTATTGATGCCTTCCTTTCAAAACTGTGGTATGTTAAAATATTTGCCACTTTATCAGATGCAATACTGGAGATGTGGTAATACTGATCAAAATAAACAATCTAAATAAATTAATCTAATCTAAATAAATAATACTAGAGGAGGGGCTAATAGCCCCTAAGCATAATCATTCTTTACTATAGTACAAAATACCTTCATAGAAAATAGGCTTATGGATCCACAAAATTATGATTATATCTAGCATTTGGTTTTAAGAAAACAAATCAGACCTTTTTACATCCCAATGGTTTTTAAATGACAGCTATTTTACTTATTTCTCATTTTATAATAAGCTTAAAGCAATTTCAGTATTTTCGCCGAGTCCCTGGGATGGAGACCTTAAATTTCAGCCCCTCCCATCATCCTGCGACCTTCCAAACGCCCACAATTTCGGTACAAAAAATTCCCTTACGTATTAATATATATACAGATCATTTGGTATTAAATATGCATCGTTATAACATTAACTAAACAAACGTACTTAACTTTTTATAATTTTAAATTATGAAAAAACTCAAACCCTTAATTATTATAAAATCAGAAAATCTTAAATTTTAAATATTTTTGTTATAGTACATTGAACGTGCATAGTTAGCTGCATTTTGAAAAGAATCCCACATGTCAACATCTATATGGCTTTGAATCAAGCATTAGCACCACATGTTTCATGTAAACAAAGCAGACGTTTTTCAATCTCAATGCATTTTAAATGGAAGATATTTTTCGTTATTTCTCATTTTTTGGTAGATTTGGACATAATCTGATATTTTTCCCAACCACCTGGGACCAAGACCTTTAATTTGAGCCCTCTCCCATCATCCTGCGAGCTATCAAACTCTCACAATTTTGATTGAAAAAAATCGCTTACAGAATTAATAATATAGATTATCTTTTGGATTATAATAAATTTAAAATTTTGGTTAAATGGCACTCTATTTACTTGAAGGATTATAATATTATAATAAGCAGGCAAAAACAAAAACAAATATTTTTGAACCGTTGAATTTTGTGGGAAAAATTTCATTTCTAAACTTGATTCTTTTAGTCACAGTCAACATTTAAGTACGACATAGTTATTATGTTTCAATAAAGTTTAATTTTCTTTCTTTCTATAAAACTGTTGATATTTCCATTTATTCAATCTAGAGGCCAAAAAATTCCTCTAATATTGAATACACTGAAAATTATTTAAAAAACATTTCTGTAATTCCACGATGAACGAATACGGAAGGGAGCTCCTGTGATATTTTGTTTTTGTCTTGATGTGTGGAATTGCCTAGATGCCAAAAAACCCAGTATAATATTATGTTCGAAAGGTTTGATGCTGTGAACACTTCCTTCCCCGCAACGCCACAACCAGACCTGGTGTAAATAAGGTCATCGTCATTTCCATTTGCTCAATTACTGCCCGTTCAACCTTCATTACTGCCCTGCTTTGATCCCCCAAGAACAAGGTTGATTCTAACAAGGTTATAATTTTCTTCTTTAAGGGAGGTGACAATTAACTAACATTGATTCTTCCCTTTTATGACCAGTATATTGAGGAACTCAACTGATCCAACTTACTGATCCAAATCAGTTTTAATTGAAATTTCACTAACTGAAACTCATGGGCGGATTTCTGGGGGTGCTAGGGGGTGCCCGGCACCCCCTAATTTTTGGTAAGGTTTTGGCAGAAAAGAGAAAATGTTTTCTAGCGTAACTTATTAATTTTGCTCCAAGAAATTTAGATCAATTTTATTTGGTTTTTAGTTTGATTTATTTGGTTTTCATCCTAGTCCTTTGATTCAACTTGTTTACTTATTAAAAATTGAACTAAAATTATACTTGTTAAGTCTACTTAAAATCCCTCAGTTCTTTTCTAACCAACAAATCAAAACGCCTTGTAAGTTTAAATAGGATTTCAAACAATCTGCTTTGAAACCAAAAAATTCATGTTATAGATTTTCAAAATTTTCAATAGTAGAAGGCCTGTCGTATTCGTTTTTATTATAACATAATTTTTTTATACTGTAAATTAAATGGTACTTTCCATTAATCGAATGAGTTTTATAAGAAAAAAAGGTACAAAGTGGTTTTTAGCGAATTTCCCCTATAGGGAAGAAGCTATTACCGTAGGTCTCATGGTAAGACCTAAGCCCGAGACCATGATAACTTTTCATTTTAGGGCCATCAGAAGCAAAAAACACCATTCGTTTGAATTTTTATATATCTATCTATCTATCTATCTATTCTATCTATATATATATATATATATATATATATATATATATATATATATATGTGTGTGTGTCTGTCAGCACGATAGCGGCCGTAAATATGGTCCGATCTTAATGAAATATGGAACAGACATGTAAAGTGGTAATCGATTGGAAGAGTTCGTGAACCAGCCCAATCGGACCACCGGAAGGGGGGGTAAAGGGGGATAAACCCCCCAAAAATGGGTTTCTTGAGTTTTTCACATAGAAAAATAAAATTTAGCGAATCTTTGTTGGCACCATTGAATTCAGCTTAAAAAAACAAACAATTCAGTGTTTTGAATCATTGCTCTATGTCTATTAGTTACCGAGATATTGAAAGTGGTAAACACAGTACGTTGTCCCAATGTTAACCTTATGGGGAATAAGTAAAATTATGTATCTCGCTTATTTCTCAAAGTATCTGGATAAAACTTGGTTTGTGGCTTCATCTAGATGAGATCTAATGTATTTTAGTCTAAAATCCCCGAAATTTCAATTTTTGTGGCAGCAAACTTGCATAATCATTCCCCATGTTATCCTTATGGGAAATAAAAAAATCCTATATCTTACTTATTTTTTTACATTTCTTGACAAAACTTGGTATATGGCTTCTTCAAGTTAAGATCTACTAATTAATGAATCAAAACCAACCAGTTTTAACATACCTGTTGCAGCAAACCTGCATACTCATTCCCCATGTTATTCTTATGGAGGTTACCAAACATGTCAAATCTCGCTAAGTTGGATTGAAATATGTTGTTTTGCATTTGAAATTCGCTGAGTATGTAGGTCTGCTGCAACGGGGGTATTGTTGTTAAATGAAAGAAATAGCTTCTTAAAATAAGCTTTAAAACGGGCAATTTTTAAATAGGGGTAAGTTTTATTAGTTAGGTCAGCTGGCACCCTCAAAGATTATGGCCCAAATCCGCCCAAGCAATAGCATCACTTCATAATAAGAAATATATTTTCAGCCTAGGTCTTTCAAGGAATTTCCCCTTCAGGGAGAAGCTATTACATAGGTCTCATGGTAAGAACTAAGCCTTAGACAATAATAACTTTTTTTGGGACCCCCAGATGCCAAAAACATAATTCATTAGAATTTTCATGTATATATATCGATGAATCTATCTCTCTACCTATAATGTGTCCATCAGTGTGATAAATCTCGTAAAAATGGTCCAATATCCTAATGAAATTGGGTACATGCATGCATGCATGTAAAGTAGTACTAATTATTGGGACGACATAGAAAAGTAGCCCGATCGATCAGACCATCGGAAGGGGTGCAAGGGGAGTGTTAGATCCCCTGAAAATGTTTTTTTTTCAATATTTTTTATATAGAGAAATCAAATTAATCAATTTTTGGTTTGTACCATTAAATTCAGCTAGGAAAACAAATAATTTAGTATTTTGAATCATTGCTCTTTGTTTATAGGTTCCAGTACATTGTCAGTGCTAAACACATTGCCCCAATACGGAAAATAAATAAAGTTTTATATATATATAACTTAAAGTTATATATATATATCTCCCGTATTTCTTAACGTACCTAATAAAACTTGGTATGTACCCTCTTAATAAGGTACATGCATGCATACCTATCATATATTAGCCCCAAAATCCTCATTTTTACATTTCCTTGGCAGCAAACCTGCACTCTCATCATCTCATTCCACATGTGAACCTCATGGGATATGAAAAAGCAATAATTTCCTCGTTTCTTAACATATCTTGATGAATCTTTATATATATGGCTACTTCTAGTTCAGATCTTCAAGATACTGAATTAAAATCACCCTTTTTTAGCAAATTTGCCCTATAGGGAAGAAGCTGTTTCCATAGGTCTCATAGTAAGGCCTAAGTCCGAGACCATCATAACTTTTTGTTTTGAGGTCCCCAGATGCCAAAAATACCATTCGTTCATTTGTCACAAATTTGACAAATGAAAATTGTACAAATTTCATTTGTACAATTTTCGCTCAAGTAATTGTGACAACGTTAGAATTTTAAAAATAAAAACACTTTAATCTATTTGAGTCCAGTCCTTTGAGGAATTAAACAAAATAAACATGCCGCTCTTTGTGGTTCCAAAGAGCACATCGTGCTTTATATGTGACTTTAAGCACGATAATGCGCGTAAAAATGGTCCGACCGGAATGAAATTTGAATTTGGGTCAGAGGTGTAAAGTAATAATTATTTGGACGAGTGCGAAAACCAGCCAGATCAGACCATCGGAGGGGAAGTAATGGGGGATAACCCCTCCAAATATGGGCTCTTGGGATTTTTGATATATAAAAAAGAGAATTATCAAATTCTGGCCTAGACCATTGAACTCAGATTGAAAAACAAATAATTTAGTATTTTGAATTATTGCTCTATGTCCAATGGTTACCGAGATATCACTGGTAAACACAGTACATTGTCTCAATGTTAACCTTATGGGAAATAACTAAATTTCCATACCTCGCCTTTTCCTCAACACATATGAATAAATCTTGGTATATGGCTTCATCTAGATGAGATCTACTGGATTATTACAAAAAAAACTCTCAATTTCATATTTCAGAGCAGCAAACCATACATACTCATTTTCCATATGTTATTCTTATGGAGAAAATTGTTGTACGCTCATTTCATGATTTAAGTTGATTTTACTTAATTTGAAGTTCCTTCTAAATGATTTATCTAATCATTTGAAATTCGCTGAGTATACAGGTCTGCTGCAACAGGGGTATTTAAATACATATTGCAGCAAATCTTCATAGGTACTCATTCCTCATGTTATCCTAAACGTATCTCACTTTATGTTGGACTGAAAAATGAAAAAAAATATTCTTTTGCATTTGAAATTTGTTGAGAATGCAGGTCTGCTGTAACGGGCTATTTATATATCATTATGAATCAAAACATAATCTAAAATCTGAATTTATGATGTAAGTACCTGGTGGACCGAGCCTTGCTCGTTGTTATTTCATGTTTACCAGTTCATCCAGTTACTATAAAATATTTCAATGTCATAAAATTGATAAATAGAAACCTTTTTTATTGCTCCATGGACTCTTCATCCCACTTGCTGTATTTTCCCTTAGTGGCTGTAGATTCCAAACAGCTGTTATGATTACTTCATTTGTTTACACTTTCCTTGTTTATTTTCGTTGCTATCACGGCAACCCATAAGGCCAATGTTAAAATTTTACAACTTTAAAATTCGATTTATTACGCGATTAGATTTTCTCTGGCCAAGTAATCTGCATAAAAGACGTTTTTGAGTCATAAATTACTTATTTCCAGACTTTGAAGAAAATCCTCGGAGCCGTTTTTGAGATCGTTGTGCAAGCAAGCAAGCAAGCATACATACATACAAGATAACACTGCTCGTATAAGAGTATAGGATAATCATAATTTAAAATTAAGTTTAAATATAGCAGAAGCCCGAGTGCTCTTCGAGTTCAAGGGCATTCAGGACCTACGGGTTCAAGTTACACTCACAATGACAGGGGTGCCCAGAAAGGGGGGGCATGGCGCAATTTGCGCCATCAAAATTTTTGGGGGGGGCATGATTTTTCGGGCGGGATTTTGGTTTTTTGTAGGAATTTTAAACCAACGAATAAAGGAAAATTACAAAAAAATAAATGATCATAACCATACGACATCGGGCCCAGAAGACATAGTGTCAGACAGGGTCTGTGGCCCCGATCTGACACAGCCGTTAGCAATGTTACCAACAACCAGATATTTACTCGGTTTTCAGGTATTTTGAAGGCCGTTCAGAGATAACCAGGGGATGGGTGATTAAGAAAAAACCGGGTGTAACCGGGTATTTAAGACTTAGATTGAGGAAATTTACTCACCAACCTGGATATTAAAAAAATGGGCGAAATCGGGGATTTTTGACGAGGTACAAGGATTTTTTGGAACTCAAGAAATTTTATTTTTTGAACGGAAGTTGGTATTATGTATTTGGTATGGTTGTTTTATTTCGTTGCAGTGTTACCAGAAACTGGGTAATAGCCATGGTAATAGCCCGGCCGGTTTGCGGGTATTTTATGATGGCCGTTCGGGGACTTAATTAACATGATTAAGAAAAATAGAGTAAAATCAGGGATTTTAGACTTGAGCTGCGGGGATTTACCCAGCATCCTAAATACATAAAAAAACTGGTAAAGCCGGGGATTTTTGAATTTTGATTTGCTTTGCAAATATCCAATGTCCATGTAAAGTGAGAAAAATAATAAGTTTTTTATGGTTTTTAAGTACAATTCTTGAAGTAAATAGACATATTGAAATATATAGCACCCCCTTACCCAGCAAGTTTAGGAAACTATCCGGTTTTGGGTGTTTTTTAAGTCATTAGCTGGTTTTTCGGCTAACTTCCCGGATTTTGGTACTTGGGGGGATATTGTAGGGATTAGTGCTGAAAAACCGGGTAAAAGTGAGGATTATTAATGGAATTGGCGGGTAAATTGCCAAATCCTGAGTAATGCAACACTGGCCGTTAGAGATAAGAGTATAGCAATTTAACATTCGATCGCCAGTCGTATGAAGCACAGTTGGTGTGCCTGCTTGGACTGCGGTGAAATGAATGAAATGAAATGAAATGAAATGAAATGAAAAAAGTCTTTATTTAAGAGGCGAAGTTAGGACTTGCAAGTCCTCTCTACCACTTAACCTCTAATAGAAAATAATAAATAATATAAATAATTGAATTAATTACAAGTGGAGAAAATAAACAAAATAACTAATGCAATATAAATTATTATTTATGATATTATTAATGACAATTAATTATATCATAATTAATAATTTATAATGATACTGTATAATTAATAATTTTTTTTATTGGGTGAGGCAGTTTTACAAATAGTACAATTATTGAGTGAAGTGAATGGTGATTACAAGTTCAAATATTGTTGTGACATCCTGGTTGGATATTAACTTTAGCTAGTTAGATATACAGAAACTGTATTGCCTTCTGTATTTTCTTTTGTCTGTGGCAAAATATGGAGTGATTTTATGTGTGTTTTGTTGAATGAACATTAGGCCTCCTAGCCTTGTCTAGAAATCTAGTCTTTGAGGATTGAAATTAAAATCGACAACGGACCTTGGAAAAAGTACGTTCCAGACCCAAGTCAATCAACAAGCAAACATGACGTTGACGATCCTCGTACCTCCACCAGCACCCAAGACCAAGATGTTTTTTAACCAACAAACAATATGTTTTTGAACCAACCTGTTTGGTTCAGGTTTTTGAACCTAACTTCCCAATATGTTTTTGAACTTACCTGCGAGAATGATGCCATTTCAATACCACTATTTCAATGTTCATGTTCAATATAAAATCCCAACATTATGTTATATTTACAGCCATGTTTATTCATTTCGTAATTTATTAAATGTAAAAAAATTAATTTCTGGTTATTGTAAAAACAATAACGCCCCCCACACCATTATGGAAACCATATTGAATTAAAGCATCACTAAACTGTAGGCTGTAAAAGATTTTTCGCCACACTACGACGTAATCACCTGTTTTACTAACGTCATTTATTTGGTAGCCGAAACCAGCTTTTTCCCACCAGAGGCAAGGCGACACTAAAAAAACAGGCCGTAATGCTCAAATTCACATATGATCGTAAGCGATGGCTATGACGTAATTACTTTCTAAGTAAACGTTTATTTGTTGTTTGTTTTGATAATCTGCTGAAAATCATAGTCTAACCTTCTTAGAAATTTTGAAACATTCATGTCAGAGCTAATTCGCAATTGATGTAGGAAATGTATGCCTCTTTTGCATACATTCATTCTCTTGTATGCCTGATTGCTTCAGCAACACCATAACTATTAGTGTTTCAGTTTTCAGTGTTCCTAAAAACGAGACACGAAAACAGCAGTGGTTAAATTCGATACCACGCTCCAGCTTCACACCGACATAACGATCAGTGGTAAGATGGCTATGGTGGTAGGCATTTATTGTTTTGAAGAGCGTTATATTGATCGAGAAAATGTAATCAGTCGTTCTGAAGGATCTACTTGTACCATCAAACGCAATCGTCTAAAGATAACTAATGATACGGTTCCCTCTCGCTTTAAAAATGAACCATCGCCATCGTCATCAGAGTTGTCTGCAAGTTGTGACACAGAGATTGAAAGTGGAGCTGGGATGGAAAAAAACGACAACGAAATAGATGATGAAATCGTGAGCTTCGGTGAACTTGAAGCGAATTGGATCCCGAAAATTACCACGGAAATCAGTGCATTAAGAAGATATTACGTATTTTCAAGTTTCAACAGCACCAGAATGTATCTTCTCCATGATAAGTTCGGCGTAAAATGATTCGCCGAAAACTGATGCGAGTGTGGTGCTTGAAAACGATTTAGAATTAAGATTGTACCTAAAAAACGAAAGCTATTTAATGTATGTTTATTCATAAACAATCATCGACAGAATATCAGTGCTAAATTGTCTAAGAGCGAGAAAAGATTAATATTTTAGGTCCTAAATACGTCTCTTTATACGTTCTGGTCTTAAAACATTCAAGTGATCTGTAGCTTTCATTTGAGCCATATTTAATTAAATATGACTGTGGATAAAGTTATTGTTCAGTACATCAAATAGTTAGTACTAGAATGAATCATAACATTTGAGTCGGACCCTGCTTGAGGGTCGCATGGCTCGCCGACCAGACTATTAGAATAGATTTTAATCCACCCTTGTATAAAAAAGTAAAAATTTGTTTAAAGCAAAATAGGTTGTTTTCTTTTAATAGGATTTAAAATATTTTTAAATAGTTGAGTACATAAATATGTTTTCTTTTTATACTTTCTCCCCTCTATACATAGTATTTAGAGAAAGTATTGTTTTCGTAAAAATTGTCGAATTTGTATTGTTAGTGGGTATACGGAAGAGTACAAAATTACGTTAGCAGTAACAGGGAGCTTGTACAAAAACTTTAAAGCAAACAATTGTAAAGTTTTTTAGACTTGTTTTTATTCTGACTTATTAATTAAATGTATATGCACCGAGGAGCAAACTATTAAAGTTTACAAAATTATTAGCCTATTTGAAGACACCTTGGTTTGAGTAATAGTGCAAAAATTTGTCTATTTTGAATTTAGAAACACTTGTGTTGAGTATAAAATATGCACGTGAATCCGTTTTTGTGTTTACACAACAGCTACGATGACACTTCATGGTTCAGACTGACGTTGATCAAGGAGCAAGCATGTGATCACGAACGATTCATTACGTCATAGCCATCGCTTACAGTCATATGTGAATTTGAGCATTACGGCCTGTTTTTTTAGTGTCGCCTTGCCAGAGGGCCGAAAACTTTCTCGAGTCAGCTGATGAGCTGATCGTTTATTTGCTTGATTCGACGTGAGAACATCACATAATTATACAGCATATAGTAGGCTCCAAAGACAGGATAGTTGTGATCATATGATTGTCATAGCTGTGTTTATTTAAACAAACCATGACAAAGTTGTATTGTCGCTTAACCTCAAAGTTTTGTTTTCAAGTTTGTCAAATAAATAATAAGATTTTAATGCTATATCGGCTAAATTTCAATTTGTAGTGTGGTGAAGAATAGCGTCCGCACCTCGGCCGAAAGAGTTTTCCAGCTCTCGATCGTTTCATATTCTCGACTTCGTCTCGAATTTGAAACACGATCTCGAGCCTGCAAAACCTTATTTTCGGCCCTTTTGCGATAATATAACAACACTCATTTTTACAACACTTGAAATCGGTGTTGTTGTCTATTACAACACTGTTTATTTAGATTGTATCACTAGTATCATATGCTGTAAAAAGTACTTCATTATTTTCATTAACTAACATCATATTAGTGACTTTTTTATTCACGCTATTGGGCCTAGACTTACTTATAAATAAATGCTGTATACATTGAAGAGACATCACTTTATTATCTAATGCTGGTATTCTTTATTATTGTATTATTATTATTGTATTATTATTGTTCTTTATCACTTTATTACTTGATACTTAGTAGTCGATTGTGTTTTTAAGAGTTTGGTAAGTAAAATGAAGTACAGTAATACCCTTTGGTAGGGCACGATATAAGGTGTGTGTTGTTATTGACATACTAACTAATGAAATTAATGAAACTAATGAAATTAAAGGGTGGGGGTGGTTGTCATGATTTGGGGGGGCATTAGGCTTGGTTTGGGGGAGCATGCGCCATTGCCCTTGGGGGGGGCTGGGCACCCCTGCACAATGAAGACTTTTCTTAAATAAACAACACGACAACACAATTAAAAAGGGGTAGTTGAATGACCAGTTGAGTTTGAGTCAACCCTCTAAGTACCTTTGGAACATTGCCTAGAAATTGCTATGCTATTTCTTGGTCTTTCCTGAATCCTGTAGACTTTCTATCATTGTCGGAGGGCCACTCGACTCGACCACCTCCATGCAAAGGTTGAAACTAGAACTGTAATCATTAATTATTTGAACATTTTAAGTAAAGTTTGTTAAATAGGCCTATAGGCCTACAAGTAACTTCCTAATGTTAAGGAAGTAAAACCCGTTCCTAAAGTTAAGTTGAGGAAGTAAAAAATAAGAAAGACATGGTTGAAGAAATACGAAATAAAAGATATTGCATTTTGATAGCAAAGAGAAAACAGATAATAGCAGAGGAGCAGACGACATGCGCCAGAAAGGCAAGGCGGGAACGACAATAACAGCTGCGACAGGACAGATGATTGCTTTCATGCATCAGCTGAGCGATATTGCACTTTCACTGTCCTCTGGTTGGAATATACACCACATGGAAGGATTTGTACTGAGTTACAGTTTAAACATTATTACACAATGACGAAACGATTTACTGAACGAAATTAGTGTTTTATAATACCCCCGTTGCAGCAGACCTGCATACTCAGCGAATTTCAAAAGCAAACCAACATTTTTCAATCCAACATAGCGAGATTTTACATGTTTTTGAAAGGTCCATAAGAATAACATGGGGAATGAGTATGCAGGTTTGCTGCTACAGGTATATTAAAACTGGGTGGTTTTAATTCAATATTTAGTAGATCTGAACTAGGAGAAGCCACTTACCAATTTTTATTAAGATATGTTGAGAAATGAGCGAGATATAGAATTTTACTTATTCCCCATAAGGTTAACATTGGGACAACGTACTGTGTTTACCACTTTCAATATCTCGGTAACCGATGGACATAGAGCAGTGATTCAAAATACTAAATTGTTTGTTTTTTTGAGCTGAATTCAATGGTTCTAACAAAAATTGGGTTATTTTTATTTTTCCATGTAAAAAACTCAAAAAACCCATTTTTGGGGGGGTTTACCCCCCTTTACCCCCCCCTTCCGGTAGTCCGATCGTACTGGTTTTCGAACTCATCCGAATAATTACTACTTTACATGGCTGTACCAAATTTCATTCAGATTGGGCCATTTTTACGGCCGCTATCGTGCTTAAAGACACACACATATATATATATATATATATATATATATATATATATATATATATATATATGTGTATGAAAATTAACGAACAGTGTTTTTTGCTTCTGGGGGCCCCAAAACGAAAAGTTATCATGGTCTCGGGCTTAGGTCTTACCATGAGTACTACGGTAACAGCTTCTTCCCTATAGGGGAAATTCGCTAAAAAAAAGAAAACTGTACTCCGTAGCTATTTTGTTTTTGACCTACAAAATACTATACTATTGCAGTTGGAGACGACTCGTAAGTAAAGAAAACTCAGTTAAGATAGTCTACCTAATCTAGTATATCTATTTATAGCAAGCATGATTTCTGTGATCTTTTTTCTCAGCCTGTGCGCAGCGGAGGAAAACTCTAAGCACACCGATCGTTTGAAAAATACTTTCATGTAGATGCGCACAATCCCATTATAATTAATTATAGCTTTTGAGGATTGTAGGAACATGAATTTGAAATTACAAATAAATAACAAGGGCTCTATGAGTTGCCATGTTGGTTACGCAATAACAACAAAATGTCAACAAATGTAGTCTCACACGTTTCTGGAACAATATGTAAAAACTATAAATCCACTTTTTTCTGGTTTAATTTCGACCAGTAGGCGATCTCTAGTTTGTTTGAATGAAATCTACAAACAGTTAATCCATAGTAAAATACCCCCGTTGCAGCAGACCTGCATACTCAGCGAATTTCGAATGCAAAACAACATATTTCAATCCAACATAGCGAGATTCAACATGTTTTTGTAAGCTCTATAAGAATAACATGGGGAATGAGTATGCAGGTTTGCTGCTACGGGTATATCACAACTGGGTGGTTTTAATTCAATATTTAGTTTATCTGAACTAGAAGAAGCCATATACCAAGTTTTATCAAGATATGTTGAGAAATAAGCGAGATATAGAATTTTCTTTATTTCCCATAAGGTTAACATTGGGACAACGTACTGTATTTACCACTTTCAATATCTTGGAAACCAATGGACATAGAGCAGTGATTCAAAATACTAAATTTTTTTTGTGCTGAATTCAATAATGCTAGCAAAAATTGGATAATTTTAATTTTCTATGTAAAAAACTCAAAAAACCCATTTTTAGGGGGGTTTACCCCCCTTTACCCCCCCCCTTCCGGTGGTCCGATCGGGCTGCTTCACGAACTCGTCCGAGTGATTACCACTTTACACGTCTGTACCAAATTTCATTAAGATCGGACCATATTTACGGCCGCTATTGTGTTAACAGACATATATATAAATTCGAACGAATAGTGTTTTTTGCATCTGGGGGCCCCGAAATGAAAAGTTAACATGGTCTCGGGCTTAGGTCTTACCATGAGACCTACGGTAACAGCTTATTCCTTTAAGGAAATTCGCTAAAACTATATACAAAGGATTGCGAAAGGTAATTTTTCGCTACCCAGCTATGAAATTGCCTACCTGTTTTCGTTATATGTAAATAGCCTAATCTGCAAAAATTCATTATTACATGGTTTACTACTGAAAAAACGACGTTTTACCACAGAAAACTAAATAAGTACTTATTTAGTTTTCTGTGGTTTTACTGAGGAACAGTAATGTTTACTATATTTTTTTATTTTTTCCGATACAAACAAACAAACATTTAATTGTTTCATCAACTATGTAGCGAAAAGTATCGTTAAATAGTTGATACTTATCGGGTTAATGCTTATCAAAATCCGAGTCAAAGTGGTTTGCATATTATGAGGTGCACCATATGAAGTGCTCGACAATTCACACACTTTAATCATTGTCTCGAACCCACTTTCCACTCTTGTTATGAAATGCTGTATAATATTTAATATATACGTAGAATGACTGAGAAACTGTATTCTTCACCCTCTAAATAGAAAAGATAAAATATTTCAGAATTTTATAATAAAAATTACCATACCCTTTCCAAGGCCGAAGTCTTTTAGATTTTTGCAACGCTTATAACTCCAACTAGGCTATTTCTGGTTCACTTTACTTGGGAATAAAATAAAAATTTGAGACACGCAAAATTGTAAAGTTTCAGTGAAAGCGTGAGCGCAATTATTGAGAGTGACAGCGGGACAGGTTTAGTGGATGGCTCGGGGCCAGCAACTCTGGGAATCCTCAGCTGGTGGCGACTAAAAATATGCCATTCACCGACAAATATTGGGACGCCTTGGGCTAGACTCTCTAATGACTGTATAAACGCTCTTTAACGCAATGTTTGCAAGTACACACACACATTTTCTCTTCAAGTAATATATAATATTTTGGGAATACGGTTTATCGGAACTACTCTGTGTCTGGAAAATAATAAAATGCAACGTTCAAGTGGATTTGAGTAACATTTTTTTCTAAAAGCTATCCGTATAACGAATTTGTTTATTTAGTCATCAATGCTAGAGGGTCACGAATCAGATCCATGCAGATTTATCGTAGTTTAAAAAGTGTCTGCAGATAAAATCCCCCCCCCGGGCAGCGGGTTGAAAACAAGTGATCGGGTTTTTATTGAGCATTCTATGGAATAAAACTCTATATCGTATTTTTATAGTAGAGTACGGAAATGTATTTTTCTTGCTAACACGATAACCTGAGAAATATTTTCACTTGATATCAGAATTTTTTTCGGAACAAACTATTTAATTTACTCGAACTGAAAACCAGTTTTTTCTTAGAACTGTTGGTGAGGAGTGTTGGCTCGCGGCCGCGGAGCGCGGAGGCGGCGCTAACTGGCGGCAGTTACCCTCATTGACCCGCCCGACCACGCGGGAGACGCTCTACTCAAGTGCAGTTATCAAATAGCTACTTTACTTTTCAACTAAGTAAGAGAGTAATGGATGACTATATAATGTCAACTCAACAATATCATGCAGTTCAAAGGAGCCTCAGTTATGTAAAATAATATATCAGAATCAGAATCTTTATTTCCATAACTTCTTACAACAATAAGTCCCAACAAATCTTACGATTTGTCGTTGGGTGCTCTTTATTACAATATTTTACATTAATACTTAACAAACTAAATATACATTGATAGATGCAGCGCTCTAGGTGACGGTACTCTAGTCAATTTCACTTATTATAAACTACCCATAAATTTAGCTTAACATCTAATATAAAAATAACGAACTTTAATACATGGATACACATAAAACAGCAGCAGTAGTATAAAAACTCTTACCTTCGTATCATTTTAGTTAACTGAATCAAAGTTTAAATTCTGATTCAGCCAACCCTGAATGAAATCAAAGTGTCCCAACTGACTTATAGTAAGTTGTAAAATATAATTGAAACTACTCAATACATCAACAAAACAGCCATTTAATACGTGACAGTAAATACTATAATATCGAACATACCTACTTGAAAACTGATAGTAGTAAGACTATGAAGGAAAAAATAAATAAATCACAGACACTCACATGCACATCCACACATAGTTTTCTCTCGGCTAGTGAAAATTGGAGTATAAATTCAAATTATTGTTTATTAACAAATATATTAATTCTACTTTTATAACATTAAAGTTTTTTGCGTTTTCTAAATTTGACGGCAGCTAATTGAATAGTCTCGGAACAACATGGCTGAGAGAGTTTTTACCATACGTATTAACATAATCTAGGTAATTTATATTTTTCTAACTTTCTAAATGTGTAATTTTCTTTCAAATTTGGAATTTTGAAATTGTGTTTACCGTATATAGTTTCCACAAACGGTTAACTTGCAGAATCCCTGCAGTTTCTTCCCTTACTAACTTCGAAAATTTCGCAGCTAACTATTCCAAACCATTGATTGTTTCGTTGTGACTTTAATTTGAAAGAGCTACAAATTATCTTGCCCTGGCGAGTTCAGTGAGCATGCTGTAATTTTGATATCACAATTACCAATATCAACCAATTAAAAGTTCAATTTCAATTTGTTCCAAATGGTTAAACAATATCACGAAAATAACCAAAATCTATATATACTTAATACAATAAGGTTTTAGCGAATTTCCCCTATAGGGAAGTATTAGCGAATTTCCCCTATAGGGAAGTAGCTATTACCGTAGGCGGCACGGTGAGACTTAAGCCCGGGACCATGTTATTTTTTCATTTTGAGGTCCCTAGACCCCAAAAACACCGTTCGTTCATTTTCATATATATGTATATATATATATATATATATATATATATATTTGTAAAGTTATGGAAGATGTTGGTCTTGTGTAATGTTTTATATTATGCAGGTCCATGGGACCTACCCTTTTTGAAGAGCTCTAATTATGTCACACAGAGTATATAATGTTTTTTTGGAAATATTAATGATTCTGATCTTTTATATTCACTGAAAAGTGCTTATATTCCATTATTAAAAAAAACACAGAGTTTGATGGTCCTTTTTTATAATTCAGAAGATGTTGGTCCTATATAACATGCCATGTATAATCGTTCTCATCTTGCTGGTCCACCACGTGACGAGAATGTGGAGGGGATGAGGGGAAATGTCAACGGACAAATTGTAAAAATTGTCTCATCATGCTGGTCCACATGAGCAAAATATGGCGGTTTATGCTTGTATAATTAATCACATTAAGCTGGTCCGACCAGCATCTTCTAGTGCAGCCTTTGCACTATCAGACATTGGCCACCCGAGAGCTAAAAATAAAATGGAGAAATGAATGAAGTTAAATTAAATAATTTTTATTTGATCATACATCATATAGTACATTATATTTTAGACACGTATATGCTTTGAGCACGCGTGGGCCTAAGGAAAATTCACTTTGATTTGTGTTTACACATAATTTTAACAGTCTCCTAACTTTATCTTATCTCTGTGCAGTACTTATATGGTCACTCATTCACATTTTTACTGAAATGGTGCGTGTGATCTAGGATATACAAAAATTGTATGATTGCTGATTTTGCTGAACCAACCCTGTAATATTAATTTAAATATGTGGATTAAAAAGTTCCTATTCCTGCTTATTAAATGGTCTAGTACAAATGGACGGTTGGTGGCAGGAGTCTAGCAGCGCCAGCGGTGCCGCACGGAGTAGCAGACAGCTGCCGGGGACTGCTACACCGTGCGGTACCGCCGCGGCAGTTTTGTCGCCGGGTGGCCTAGCAGTACATGTATACATATATGGGAGCATTCCCACGTGCCGTCGGTTGTCGCTGCAGCTCGACTACGGCGACTATCCTGGTCTGTATTAAATCACCTCGTCACCTCGTTTGTATACAGTTCGTCCACTGATGTGTGTCCGACGAATAAAATTGGATATAGCGGATCCAAGATGGTGTCCGATGATTGTAACACGACGGAAAATGTTTAATTAACCGATAGTTTTGAGTGGAAATCGGTTTTTGATATCTGGAGCAATTAAAAATAAACAAATCAATAAAAACTAATATTACAATTTGTTATTGTTAATATCTTGAAAACTAAAAAAGATTTAGGAAATCGGATTGCAGCATTGAATTTATAATAAAAAACAGTGTTAAAAAGGGGTCACACCCCTACCTTCATATTAAAATTATTTTTTGCATCAAATATGGCGGATCCGAGATGGCGTCTAAAAATTTTAACTTTCTAAAAAGTTAAGCACCAACAATTTAACAATGCTATTTGGTATTAGGTTGTTGATATCTGAGGTAGAATTGTAAAAATATAGTTCTGTATAACAGAAAATCAAGTTTGAAAACTTGTTCACAAAAAGTTTAATAACTTGTAAACGAAAAGAGATATCAAAAAACACATTGTGGCATTGAATTTAAAATTATAAACAGTTAAAAAAAGGGGTCGCAACCCTATCTTTAAATTTGAAAAAATTAGTTGTATCCAATATGGCGGATCCAAGATGGCGGCCGAAAATTAGTACCCCCTCAAAACGAGGTACTTGCTACCCAATAATGTTTGGGTGGGGTCTAGGACAGTTATTTTTAGAGATGTAAAAAAGTATGGGGGGGACAATTAAAACTCACACTGTAGAACTAGTTAAGAAGCGTCCATGCATTTGGAATACTACATTGAAAGATTATCACGATAGGATTAAGAAGAGGAATGCGTGGGAAGAAGTTAGCATTCAGATGGACTCCGATTTCAACACAAATGTGACAAAGACAAAATGTGTTTTTGGAAAATTTCCACGCAGAGCCAGCTAGATGCCGCTGCGTAGCGCGCCGCAAGTTTCCGTCCGTGCGTACGGGGTGGTCGCGCACTGAGATAACTGCCGCCGAGGTGCCGCTGCGTATGCCGTCGCAGCAAAAACCTGTGTACCTCCGCTTATTGCAGGGAACAGGGGTCAGGCCGGGTCCATAATGATATCGGCCTCACTTTCCTCCGGGCATATAAAGATACAAGTAACCCCACAACTTGTTTCTTAAAGTTGGAAAAGGATGCAACATTAAAAATGCGGGTTATATTAAACTTTTGACTAAAACTTTGATAAAAAAAGTGTGATATACTAAAGTAGTTTCCTTAGAAAAGATTTTTTTTTATTTGATTGCAGGATTACGATGCCTACAATCCTAGAAAAGCGGGTATTATAGTAATGCCAAATTCTTTCAAAAATTGTATCAGAATGGTTATATACATGTGGAGAAAAGAAATTATAAATATGCCAATTCCAGAAAAAAGTTAGTCCGTAGGGTACCTTTTTCATTTTTTAAGGGAACTTTCATGATTTATTTGTTAATGACAGAGTGGTTGTAAAATAGTTTTAAGGAACAAGACAGCCTTAGTCAGTAACAAGACAACAAGACTGCAAGATCGCGCCACAATCATCCTTCACTCATCTGTCATTCATACTTAGCTTAAAATACCTGCCTGGGTAGGTCGCCATTTCAAATAATGTATCTAATGTATGTATGCATATCCAAACGCAATAATTCCAGATGATAATACAGATTTTACATAAGCGTAATAAACTGTTTTAATGTCACTATCGTTCAGAATTTCGCTAAGCTGTCTAAAGGCATAACCGTATGCACGTGTTTTTTACTAAAAAATTCAGCATGATCATACCATTTTTATGCCCGAGTCAAAACAATTCCCAAATATTTGTATGATCTAGCCTTTCAATTCTTTCACACGAACAAAAATTATTAGAGTGATTACCACAGACCACAGACATAAAAGACTTAAGCAGTGATATAGGTATGAATTAGGTTTTTAAAATGTTTAGAGAAAATATTATGACCTAGTCATTTTTAGTAAAGTTAAATCGTGTTCAGCTTTGTTTGTCACCTCCATCGAGTTATTTCCAGTAACAAATATGAGTGTGCCATATGCTAATAAAGATATTTTACCAAATGTTTGAAACTGTTACAGTATACGTTATTTACATAATTAAAAAAAAATAGACCCCAAAGTTCAACCTTCACGTATTCCACTGGCTTTACAGTACTGAGGCCATACCACACCGCACATCCATTCATCCATCACTGAAAGGATATGGACGCCGCATTTCAGAAATTACTTTCCATGTCATCAAATGAGTTGGTTCATACTACACTGTGGCTCGTGGCTGCCACACGCCACGAGTCACGTGGTCGCCATTCGCCCAGTAAGCGAATTTTCCAGAATGTGGCGTCCAAATTTTGAGACTGCGCATGCGTAGCATGGGTACTGGCAGTAAACGTGGCCGGCGGCCGCGACATTACCTGGAGGTGTGCCAAACAGTTCCGGAACAAGAACCGTTCTGACCGTTCCGTTCTGTCCTCGGAACGTGTTATTTTAAAGGTGCTGCTATACATACACGTCACGTCACGTTACGTCCATTTTCGATGTGAATGAAACCTGTGTAATCAAATGGAACCGGCTATACATGCACGTCACGTCACGTCACGTCTCACGTCACGTCGCGGCCCGACTCGAATGGTCTGAAGAGCATACACGGCCGAATCGGCCGAATTGGGACGCGACGCGACGTGACGTGACGTGCATGTATAGCCACAAACGTTCGCATCGATTCGCATCTGCTAGAGTCTAACAGCCAAATGGCCGAGTGGACTTCGGCCATAATATAATTAATAATTATTATTATTCCATGATGATGATGATTACAGCGACCACATAGTACAAATCAGACGGATTATGCCAATCTTACTAGCATTACAGCAAATTAAGTAATCTATTGTCTAGGTATAGAACCATAAAACGGCGTTAAACCGCGTAGTCTGACAGTGTTCACGTTTCAAAGAACTCGTACTATTTGATACCATTTACCATTGAGGCTTAAGGTTTAAATTTTGTATGTGAAGAGTCCTTTAGTTTAAAATGGTAATAGTATCAATCATGTGCCAAAAATAATTTATTTTTGTACTTTAAAACATGACAAAAGTAATAAGTTTTTATTAGACTTTAAAACTTGATATGAAAAAATTAGTCGGCTGCTACTTTTTTTATTTGTTGGTCAGGTAAAATAACAATTGGTGTAAATTGTTGCTAAAGAGATAAATTTCTGTAACAATATTTTTTGAAAATATTTTCTGCCGTAGTTTTTAGTTTTAACTAGTATAACTTAGTTTTTGTGAGAGAGTATATCCGTGCGGCGACTGCATGAAAACAAAGTCAATATTAAAATGCTCTTTAAAAAATTATAGTCTACTTAAAAAATACGACTGTGGTATCAAATTAAAGGTCTGAATCTCACAATCACTATAGTACCAGTTATAAATGGTTTAGAGACAGTTTACCCATCATACGAACGTTACTAGAGCATTGCGTGGTAGCAGCTTCTCTAAAAAAATGTTAGGAAAAGCTTCTACGTTATCAGTGTTTACGATGTGTAGATTGCTGTAAACCATTTATATTCGGTACTGTAGTAATTCTGAGATTAATACCTTTGATACCATATTTGTAATTTTTACGTAGTTTGTTTTTTTTGTTTAGGGACTACGCATAGTATGTTTTAAAAACGTACTAATAAAAATTAAGGAAAGAAATCGGTGATTCGTTCTCATGTATTTTTTTAATGGGGAAATTTTAATTATCACTAAGCTCTTTGAATTTAAAAGATAGTATTGGTGGGAACTCTGAGCGCGCGCTTTTTCCCGCGTCTTTGGATGTCGCATCCTGTGCGGATGCGAATCGATGCGAATGGATGCGAATCGATGCGAATATGTATAGCCACCCCCTTACAGATCGCCGAATTGGCCGTAAGTGGACGTGACGTGACGTGACGTGTATGTATAGCAGCACCTTAACAGTTCCCGTTCCGAATGTCGTTCCGGCATTTCAAGCATGGCTAAGTGTTTCTGAATTGTCGTTATTTGCGATAGATAACGATCGCAAATCAGATCACGGTCGGATCTGATCGCGATCGTTGATTTTTGTTCAGTAATGATTAACTACTATATTTTGTATTATGTCAATAGTACAGTACGGTATAAAGTAGTTTTTGGAGGAATTTATAGTGATACCGTACACATTTAATTAGAGTAGTCTCTTAGATACGATTGAGTGGAGATGAAAAAAACGAAAGAATAAAAACTAGATTTAGATTTAGTTCCTTAAATCTTGACGCGGGGTTATGAAGAATCACAAATGGAATAAGCCCATCTTGATAACATCATAGAATTCTTTATGCCAAAATGATTGTCAATTATACAAAAATCAGATGTCATTATTGTTAAAGAACTCGGACCAATAAAATCAGTCGACCAATAAACTCAAAAAACCATTAGGCTTTTAAGCCTACAGCCTTTTAAGTCAACAGGAAAGTGGTTTTTATAAAACTATTTTCTGAAAACAAACGAAAAAATATTCGCTCTATTTCCTGTATGTTTTATAAAATCAGAGTTAATCGTCTAACAACACATAACTGTACAAAACCAATCTCACAAGAACATAAAAACAATACTGACAGAGTCTTAGGCCTATCGTGTTGTTTGACGTTTGAAGGGGGAGGGTGAGAGGGAGAGGTGAGTCGCTGCTCTCGCTGTGTGGCGCGAGGCCTGGAGATAGATAGCGAGCGAAGCCCCAGACTGGCACCATGGTTCTTGGAAATTTCTCATAGCTGCGACACCACCCCATCGATGTAGTGTATATCGATGCACCACCCTCAGTGTTTACAATTGATTACAATGAGGCTTATCATTCTCTGCATAAGCACGTTGATAAAAAGAGTAGCTGTAAAGCAATCAAACTTAATCTATTTTAATTTTTACAAATAACGTTAATTCCAAGCACTGTTGGGATATTTCTAATTACATTTTATTTTCCTCGGCCCGGGCCCCCTGCGAGCCCGGGCCCCTATGCATTTGCCCCCCCCCTGCCCACCTGTCGCCGGCCTTGACTGAATCTGACAATCTTAAGCCCTGGATATTAAATAAAAATTATAATTGCGCTCTCTGTAATTTAAATGAAAACGAAGACTTGTATCATTTTATTGCAATACATCCGATTTTAGCTCACCTAAGAAAACGATTCTTTTTTAAGAGGGAGCTAACTCGCCCAAAATTCATTGATTATTCAAACGGGAGGGATTGGCGTGGTTTGGCTAATTGTTTATCAGAGGCTTGAAAGTATAGATGGGAGCTTATACCAGAGTTTAATTTTTAATTTCTACTAGGTAAATTCTAATTGTAACCATATCTTTGTTAACATGCTAT
Source organism: Flexamia atlantica (assembly GCA_035578135.1). Classification (NCBI taxonomy): domain Eukaryota; kingdom Metazoa; phylum Arthropoda; class Insecta; order Hemiptera; family Cicadellidae; genus Flexamia; species Flexamia atlantica. Next base: position 88,255,566 of record JAQJVK010000001.1, read on the forward strand.
TTGTTTGAAATAGCAAATTACAAGCTGGTCATCCCAGCAGATGGTCTTATGTGACCATAGCTGATGTAAGTGCAAAAACTAAACAAACAAAAAAAACATGGAATTGTAGATTTAGTAGAATATTGCTTTAAATATTTATTTTGTACAGCAGTTTTAGTTTGTGTACAAGGGTATGCAATGTTTATGTTGTTAAAATGATCAATAAAGCACTTTTTCATTCATTAGTTAAAATTTACCATGATGAAAACGTGTGATGTGATAGCTCCGCCCCATACAACTAGTAAACACATATTTTTAGTTTTTATTCCTGTGGTTAGCCCATGGTTTTTAAAGAGTCTAGTTCGTTCTCAATGCAAATCTAAACGATCGGAAACTAACCAAATAAGATAAAAAATTGTTGTTTATAATGTACTACTGTACAAAAATTAATGGACTAGAGCAATCTGTAACATTCTGTGATATGCAATGATAAATAACGTACTGCCAGTGGTTGGCGCACAGCGGGACGAGCGATGACATGAACTTAGTAAAGTCTGATTTAAATGCAGTGGCCAAGTCCGCCCATAGTACAAATTTTAATTTTAGCATTATCATGGGGCTTACAGACATAATTTGTAGAGTTATCATATTATATGTCCTAGGTTGAAAAAGAGGACACTTTACACCCACAAGGCCTAAACCATTCCTAAACCCCTCGAGCAGAAGCCCTTCCCTCCCCCCCCCCAGTTACGAAAGTAGTTAGTTGCCAAAAGGATCGGAAGAAATTATTACCGTACGTTAATTATTCACAATGCAACATGATGATTTTTGAATATGTTGACAAAATATGACGTTTTTAACTACATCATGAGGAACATGTTGAAGCTTGGATGTTTACAAACAATAGCGCTTTGAACTGGTTATTTTGGCTTGAAAGAACAATAAAATGTCATAATTAAATTACATTTTCAATAATTTAAATTAAATGTCTTTGTTTCATCCCCTAACCAAAAAATCCGGTTCAAAACTGCTTTTGTTTGTAAGTACTGTACTCAAGCTTCAACATGTTCCTTCGTCCAAGGTAAGAAGTGAGCCGATACAGTACAAGAATGAACAGCAATGGCAGCGGCTGTAGAAGACAGTATCACTACCACGCCTCCGAAGTCCGGGGCGCTACCGACTGTTCCACCGACTCACTGTCATATTCATCAATATCATACCGTATCATTCATAATACAATCATATTAACAAACTATAATGTTTATTTTTGTAGGAGATATACATTTATCTGTTTAAAAGAAAGACAATGTATTACTCTTTACTTCGCGTAGGCCTTACTCTATGTGTTGACAAACTGACTAAAATAGGGTCTAACTCAAAACAGCTCGAGCAGCATTGACCTTCTCTTGCGAGTTCGCGGCCAGGGGCGGTCCGGCGGCCCTCGGCTTAAGTCAGTTCGGGAAAAATCAAAGATTGCATTCCTAGATACTTATGATTCCGCTGGTGGAAATGCGGGTACGATATTCATTCTTACTAAAACAGGGCATTGAGTTTTATTTCAGTTTTATTTTACAATATTTCATTTCCAGTCTACTACAAATCAAACAACTACACAACATTGTCTCACTGTTGAGAAAAGGACGGAACATTTCATATCAAACTATCAAATAAAATCTCTATAAAGTAAATGTTTTTATTCTGCCATTTCAAGTTCCGTGCGGGACATTTTGACCATGATCACTAGTTTATTGACTGTAAAAAATATTTAATCTGTTCTTACAGGATTCTATCCTGTACAGGAGACTAATTCTTCATTACTAGATTTTATAAAAGTTAAATTAAGATTTTTGTGAAATCAAGTTTTTTGTTTTTACTATTTAATATAATTTTCTGTAGTATATATTTTGCTTATGTAATAGGAAATGTAATTTTAAAACGAGTAACCTGAGCCTAATGCTTCATTATTGATTTTCACAAAAGGTTCAATTACTTTTTTTAGTTTGATAAAACCTATTACTGCTTATATAATAAAAATGTAATCGCTTGACCTCCGATTTTCTCAATTTTCCATTTGTTCACTAATATTTGTTCACAAATATACATAAATAAATACAACAAATTATAGGTCATGGATGGCTTTGACATAGTTATTCATGAGGAAAGTAAATCAGGTAAAAAACTACTAAGTAAGTTAAGGAACAGTTAAGTAACTTTGGGTTTGAAATATTGCTTGCAGTTTTAACGTGTAGCCAATATGTGGTTTTGTTTAGTATTGAAGGAAAGTGAATTGTCAAGGTAAGTTGGTTGATTGCCTGCATATAGGGGCCCGGACTTCTTAATTGCACAGGGGCCCGAGAATCCTGTCGCCGGGCCTGGATTCAGTGCGTGCTTTGTAGACCCAACGGATTATTTTACCCGGCATATTATCATTAAGATAAGCTCTATCGCCAAGGTCGCTCTAGCCGCCTGAACACATGCCTCCCTACTCTCCCCCCGCATCACCCCAACTACCAATGGCAATTAATTGCCTTCTAATCTCATCTAACGGTCAATTGCCTAAATTAACTTCATTTCCGTATTTTCTTCCTAATAACTTCCAATCTTTACTCCAATATATATTTTTCTTTATTATTTCTGTAGCAATTAACTTTGGCAGACTGTTTGGCGGTAACGCAAGAACGTGCAAAACATACCCTAAATGCATATTTAAAGTGTAAATATATCCCTTTTCTAAACCTGTCTCTAGCAATAATGCGTAATTTGGGGTGCAATTTGGCAAGCCAAAGACTCGACGTATAAAGTAAAAAAGAACACCATTGACCAAGTCGTTTTCCCACAAACCCTAAACCTGACAACCATAACACAAGATTACTCGAACTATAATAGCAGCATAACACATGAAGTTTTTGCTTATCGGTACTACATTATTTTTTTTAAACCATGCCAAACACTATTTACTGCAAATTTCGCGGAAGTAACTTTTTCTTTTAGGTGGGTTTGCCATGTTAAACTAGGTGTTATATTTAAACTCCGAATTATTTATACCGATTAACAACTTCAACTTTCTCCTCTTTGTAATACCAATTATCACTTTTAATAATTCTACCACCTTTTCTAAAAACCATGATTTTCGACTTATCTAGATTGACTTTCAGATTCCAAAGGTTACAGTAGTCTTCAAGGTCGCGATCATTATTTGCAAGCTTGGAGCAGTCGGCGCCATCAAAACAATATCGTCGGCGTAGAGCAGTGTTTTAATTTTTACTCCCTCAAAGTTACAACCACCTCTTAATGAATCTACTAAGTCATTTACAAACAGGTAAAAAACAAAAACGAGAGAATACAGCCCTGTTTTAATACTAATTTTGCTTAAAAATATTCAGTGGTACCCTCTTTACACCATACTGCCGCACTGGTCCCAAAATATAAATCCCCTATCACGCGCAACATATGAGAGGATAATCCGAGAGAAGACAGTTTATAGAACAAAGAATTGCGGTCAATAGTATCAAATGCTGCAGAGAAATCTACAAAAAAAGGATACATTTTACCTTTTTTCTTATTTGTCATTAATTTTACAGCATTGGAAAGAATGAAAATGTTATCTACGGTAGAATAGCCTTTTCTGATTCTCGCCTGAAATTCACAAAGCATATTCTGTTCAATAGCTCACCTATTCAGCATATTGTTCAGCAAACTAGTATATATTTTAACAATACTAGAGGCTTGAAGGGGCTAATAGCCCCTAAGCATAATCCTTATTTACTATAGTACAAAATACCTTCTTATAAAATAGGCTTTTGGATCCACAAAATTATAATTGTTTCTAGCATTTGGTTTTAAATAACCAAAGCAGACCTTTTTATATCTTAATGGTTTTTAAATGACAGCTATTTTACGTTATTTCTCATTTTATAGTAAGCTTAATATAATTTCAGTATTTTCCCCAAGTCCCTGAGATGGAGACCTTCAGTTTCAGTCCCCCCCCCCCCCCCCATCATCCTACGACCTTCCAGACGCCCTCAATTTCTTCGCAAAAATTTCATACAAGAATGTTTAGTTAAAATTTATTTTTATCTAATATTTTAGCTGATATTGCCGAAAAATGTTTAATTTGAACATTTCATGGTCCAATGTATTTTTTATTTGATTTTATCAGTATACTTTAATTTATTTTGTAGATGATACATAGTGAAAAAATTTCAAAAACGAAACGTACAAATTACTTTCTTAATTTTTTAACAACTCTCAGTAATGTGAAATACAAGTCTTGAGCAATATGACATAATGCATTCATCACAAATAGTTGTTGAGTTTGGATTATATGAATTTAATCTAAAAATATTCAAATAACCTAGTATCGATGATGATTGGATTTTACTACAGTACATATTATAAAAATGGCCATTCAACTTTTGGAAGAACAGCCTGCACAGTTTGTCTAGTTTATTTAGACTGGAGGGGGTATTAAAGATCGTGTTATACACTTCCCCTCCATTTTGAATGAAGTTTTCATCAGAGACCAACATCTTCTGGTTTTACAGCATATATAGTATACGCTGATACATCATTTGTGGGTCCACTGTCATGGCGGCTGGTGTAAAAACGTCCACATTATGCTGGTCCACTAGAGTAACCAAGATGGCGGGTTTATATACTTGTTCACATCAAGCTGGTCCGACCAGCATCTTCTAAGCGTGGACCACCATGTTCTATCGGACCTGCTTTGTTCTGCAGAGAAATAGACGTCGGACCAACAAGTTCGGGGGTTTAAAAAGTATATATATATATATATATACATATATATACCTGTCCGTAGGCGCGATAACTTTTGTAAAAAAGGTCCGATCTTGATGAAATTTGGAACAAACGTGTAAAGCGTCATTCATGACTTCGAGTTCGCAAACCAGCAAGATTGATTTACTCTAAGAAGGTTTTTTCACAAAATAAAATTTATTTTCAAGATTTAACACCTTTTTACTAATTATTTTTAAACTTAATTGTCAAAAATGAATTCAACTTAAAAAACAAACAATTTAGCATTTTGAATTATTATTCTACGTCAATCCGTTTCTTAGATATTGGATAGTATAGGATGTGCTAAACACAGTACGTTGTCCAATATTGTTTTTAATTTTTCCCTCCAAAAAGTATAGTCACCCTGATTTGAGATGTTTTTTAAAAAATACAATTCTGAACATATGATTAAATTTACAGGTGTTGAATATTTTATTTGTGTTTATTTTGAATAGTTAGAGTTCATTGATCAAGATTTTGCAGAAAATATATACTATATCAAAAAATACAAATTATTTTTAAATTTAATAAAGAAAGTAAGAGCATTTGGAGGGGGGGGATGTCTCGGTCTAAACTGCCTGAAAATGTAGCATAATATATGATATGTTTAATTATGAGGATTTATAATATGTTTTATTGAAATTGGCTGGAGATGTAGGTCTGTTGCAACAGGGATTTTTTAATTACTAGAAAACTGACCATATGATTGAATTTAATTTTTTCATGAGATTGAATTATTTGTTTGTTTTGAGTGTTTTGAGTTCATTGGTTATATGTTTGTTGACATTTATATTCTATAACAAGATTACAGTTATTAAAAATTAAAAGACTAAGAATTATATAAAATACAAAAGTGTATGTATTACTAATGAAAACCAATATGGTCTCTTTGTTAATTTTCCTCATGTTTAAAGCTCATGAATGATTAAATATGCGTTTTTAGTATATTATTTTCTTAACATATTCAAATGATACTTTCCTTCAAACAAGTTGAATGCTCACATATACAAAGTAAATCCTATGGAAATTCGCTGAGTACGCAGGTCTGCTGCGACGGGGGTATTTTTCTGTTAGATCCCTTTTTCAGGCGTTCTACTGAACCGATTTTTACGATTGAGGTGTCATTTTTAGCGAATTTCCTTAAAGGAATAAGCTATTACAGTAGTACTCATGGTAAGACTAAGTCCGAGACCATGTTAACTTTTCATTTTGGGGTCCCCAGAAGCAAAAAACACCATTCGTTCGAATTTATATATATATATATATATATATGAATAATAATAAATAAATAACTGAGTATCCTTTCATTTAGCATCGATTTATATACTGAAAAGTCCCGGAACGGCTAAATATTTTTTGAACCGAATTGGTTTGAGAAATCAAACTTTGCACATTCACTCCTATGTAAAAAAACTACATTCTGAGGTGTTTATTGACTCTTGGCCCCCAGAGGGGGATGGCCCATAAGGAGTTAGTACTGAGCCGTGTGAGTATTTTTGCTCACGGCTCAGACGACAGTTGGCCGCCTGTATAGTTGCACTGTACTACTGTCTCGTTTGTGGAACCGTCCAGAACTTTCCGGCGGGTATATAAACGGCCACCCGCCGAAGCCTCACTCTCCTTTCGCTGTGCTTGGTTCGTGTTGTCGTCCAAGAAGAAATGTTGTTGCGAGTTTATGAAATTTTGAAGAGAGAAGACAACACCAGCGTCATGGAGCATTAAATTATTAAGACACCAAATGCCAGGTAAATTTTTTAATGTAGGGAAAAATACAATAATTTTGTTTCGCTGTAGGAGCTCTCTCGTTGCACAGCCTGCTTGGTGTCTTCCAGCAGGCCAGATTTAGATCGATAACTCAATATTTGTTGTGTCCTCTGTTATTAAAATATAGATTAAATGTAAATTTGTAAGTTGTCAAGATTGTTCCGTGTTAATTTTGTATCTAGATCTTTACTAAAATCGTTGTATGCAAGTGTGAATTCATGCAAATATTTTGTCGCGACATGAAACCTCCAATTCTTGTTGCCAACAGGAACACATGTGCCCTAAGTATTTTAGGTTAAGTTTTAAAGAGTTATTTACTGAGTATTTATTCACTGTTTAGTAGTTTGTTGTCCTTTTAAATGATTTTATGGTAGTATTGAGTAATTTCAGAAATCCACGGACTAGGCCTAGCCTGACTTTTGAGTATGGCACTTGTGTGAATCTGTCACTAAATCCACCAACAAGATGATGAAACAAGTAATGCCAACTGCAGAGAAATAATTTCCCCAAAAGAAAAATATGAAGTATGCATTAATTAAATTTGGCAAAAGAGTTATGGACATAAATAGTGATAAGGGATAAATAGTAGTATATGGACACTCCTAAACATATACAAACCATACCAAATGTTCGGAAAACTCCAATGAAAACTGCAGTCAAGCTCTGCCGTGAGTGCAACGTGGGTCATAAATGTTAACATAGCTTTTGTAATATGTCGCGAGTGGGAATAAGGCTATATAAGACTTATTCTCCACACTCTTATGAACACATACATACCAAATTTATGATGTTTCTATACGTATTCCTCGAAAAAAACTCCAATGAAAACGGCAGTCGAGCTGTGCCGTGAGAGCAACGTGGGTCATAAATGTTAACATAGCTTTTGTCATATGTCGCGAGTGGGAATAAGGCTATATAAGACTTATTCTTCACACTCTTATGAACACATACATACCAAATTTATGATGTTTCTATACGTATTCCTCGAAAAAAACTCCAATGAAAACGGCAGTCGAGCTGTGCCGTGAGCGCAACGTGGGTCATAAATGTTAACATAGCTTTTGTCATATGTCGCGAGTGGGAATAAGCCTATATAAGACTTATTCCCCACACTCTTATGAACACATACATACCAAATTTATGATGTTTCTATACGTATTCCTCGAAAAAAACTCCAATGAAAACGGCAGTCGAGCTCTGCCGTGAGTGCAACGTGGGTCATTAATGTTAACATAGCTTTTGTCATATGTCGCGAGTGGGAATAAGGCTATATAGGACTTATTCTCCACACTCTTATGAACACATACATACCAAATTTATGATGTTACTATACGTATTCCTCGAAAAAAACTCCAATGAAAACGGCAGTCGAGCTGTGCCGTGAGCGCAACGTGGGTCATAAATGTTAACATAGCTTTTGTCATATGTCGCGAGTGGGAATAAGGCTATATAAGACTTATTCTCCACACTCTTATGAACACATACATACCAAATTTATGATGTTTCTATACGTATTCCTCGAAAAAAACTCCAATGAAAACGGCAGTCGAGCTGTGCCGTGAGCGCAACGTGGGTCATAAATGTTAACATAGCTTTTGTCATATGTCGCGAGTGGGAATAAGCCTATATAAGACTTATTCCCCACACTCTTATGAACACATACATACCAAATTTATGATGTTTCTATACGTATTCCTCGAAAAAAACTCCAATGAAAACGGCAGTCGAGCTCTGCCGTGAGTGCAACGTGGGTCATAAATGTTAACATAGCTTTTGTCATATGTCGCGAGTGGGAATAAGGCTATATAGGACTTATTCTCCACACTCTTATGAACACATACATACCAAATTTATGATGTTACTATACGTATTCCTCGAAAAAAACTCCAATGAAAACGGCAGTCGAGCTGTGCCGTGAGCGCAACGTGGGTCATAAATGTTAACATAGCTTTTGTCATATGTCGCGAGTGGGAATAAGGCTATATAAGACTTATTCTCCACACTCTTATGAACACATACATACCAAATTTATGATGTTTCTATACGTATTCCTCGAAAAAAACTCCAATGAAAACGGCAGTCGAGCTGTGCCGTGAGCGCAACGTGGGTCATAAATGTTAACATAGCTTTTGTCATATGTCGCGAGTGGGAATAAGGCTATATAGGACTTATTCCCCACACTCTTATGAACACAAACATACCAAAGTTATGATGTTTCTATACGTATTCCTCGAAAAAAACTCCAATGAAAACGGCAGTCGAGCTCTGCCGTGAGTGCAACGTGGGTCATAAATGTTAACATAGCTTTTGTAATATGTCGCGAGTGGGAATAAGGCTATATAAGACTTATTCTCCACACTCTTATGAACACATACATACCAAATTTATGATGTTTCTATACGTATTCCTCGAAAAAAACTCCAATGAAAACGGCAGTCGAGCTGTGCCGTGAGAGCAACGTGGGTCATAAATGTTAACATAGCTTTTGTCATATGTCGCGAGTGGGAATAAGGCTATATAAGACTTATTCTTCACACTCTTATGAACACATACATACCAAATTTATGATGTTTCTATACGTATTCCTCGAAAAAAACTCCAATGAAAACGGCAGTCGAGCTGTGCCGTGAGCGCAACGTGGGTCATAAATGTTAACATAGCTTTTGTCATATGTCGCGAGTGGGAATAAGCCTATATAAGACTTATTCCCCACACTCTTATGAACACATACATACCAAATTTATGATGTTTCTATACGTATTCCTCGAAAAAAACTCCAATGAAAACGGCAGTCGAGCTCTGCCGTGAGTGCAACGTGGGTCATTAATGTTAACATAGCTTTTGTCATATGTCGCGAGTGGGAATAAGGCTATATAGGACTTATTCTCCACACTCTTATGAACACATACATACCAAATTTATGATGTTACTATACGTATTCCTCGAAAAAAACTCCAATGAAAACGGCAGTCGAGCTGTGCCGTGAGCGCAACGTGGGTCATAAATGTTAACATAGCTTTTGTCATATGTCGCGAGTGGGAATAAGGCTATATAAGACTTATTCTCCACACTCTTATGAACACATACATACCAAATTTATGATGTTTCTATACGTATTCCTCGAAAAAAACTCCAATGAAAACGGCAGTCGAGCTGTGCCGTGAGCGCAACGTGGGTCATAAATGTTAACATAGCTTTTGTCATATGTCGCGAGTGGGAATAAGCCTATATAAGACTTATTCCCCACACTCTTATGAACACATACATACCAAATTTATGATGTTTCTATACGTATTCCTCGAAAAAAACTCCAATGAAAACGGCAGTCGAGCTCTGCCGTGAGTGCAACGTGGGTCATAAATGTTAACATAGCTTTTGTCATATGTCGCGAGTGGGAATAAGGCTATATAGGACTTATTCTCCACACTCTTATGAACACATACATACCAAATTTATGATGTTACTATACGTATTCCTCGAAAAAAACTCCAATGAAAACGGCAGTCGAGCTGTGCCGTGAGCGCAACGTGGGTCATAAATGTTAACATAGCTTTTGTCATATGTCGCGAGTGGGAATAAGGCTATATAAGACTTATTCTCCACACTCTTATGAACACATACATACCAAATTTATGATGTTTCTATACGTATTCCTCGAAAAAAACTCCAATGAAAACGGCAGTCGAGCTGTGCCGTGAGCGCAACGTGGGTCATAAATGTTAACATAGCTTTTGTCATATGTCGCGAGTGGGAATAAGGCTATATAGGACTTATTCCCCACACTCTTATGAACACAAACATACCAAAGTTATGATGTTTCTATACGTATTCCTCGAAAAAAACTCCAATGAAAACGGCAGTCGAGCTCTGCCGTGAGTGCAACGTGGGTCATAAATGTTAACATAGCTTTTGTCATATGTCGCGAGTGGGAATAAGGCTATATAGGACTTATTCTCCACACTCTTATGAACACATACATACCAAATTTATGATGTTTCTATACGTATTCCTCGAAAAAAACTCCAATGAAAACGGCAGTCGAGCTCTGCCGTGAGTGCAACGTGGGTCATAAATGTTAACATAGCTTTTGTCATATGTCGCGAGTGGGAATAAGGCTATATAGGACTTATTCTCCACACTCTTATGAACACATACATACCAAATTTATGATGTTCCTATACGTATTCCTCGAAAAAAACTCCAATGAAAACGGCAGTCGAGCTGTGCCGTGAGTGCAACGTGGGTCATAAATGTTAACATAGCTTTTGTCATATGTCGCGAGTGGGAATAAGGCTATATAGGACTTATTCTCCACACTCTTATGAACACATACATACCAAATTTATGATGTTCCTATACGTATTCCTCGAAAAAAACTCCAATGAAAACGGCAGTCGAGCTCTGCCGTGAGTGCAACGTGGGTCATAAATGTTAACATAGCTTTTGTCATATGTCGCGAGTGGGAATAAGGCTATATAGGACTTATTCTCCACACTCTTATGAACACATACATACCAAATTTATGATGTTTCTATACGTATTCCTCGAAAAAAACTCCAATGAAAACGGCAGTCGAGCTGTGCCGTGAGCGCAACGTGGGTCATAAATGTTAACATAGCTTTTGTCATATGTCGCGAGTGGGAATAAGGCTATATAAGACTTATTCTCCACACTCTTATGAACACATACATACCAAATTTATGATGTTTCTATACGTATTCCTCGAAAAAAACTCCAATGAAAACGGCAGTCGAGCTCTGCCGTGAGTGCAACGTGGGTCATAAATGTTAACATAGCTTTTGTCATATGTCGCGAGTGGGAATAAGGCTATATAAGACTTATTCTCCACACTCTTATGAACACATACATACCAAATTTATGATGTTTCTATACGTATTCCTCGAAAAAAACTCCAATGAAAACGGCAGTCGAGCTCTGCCGTGAGTGCAACGTGGGTCATAAATGTTAACATAGCTTTTGTCATATGTCGCGAGTGGGAATAAGGCTATATAGGACTTATTCTCCACACTCTTATGAACACATACATCCCAAATTTATGATGTTTCTATACGTATTACTCGAAAAAAAACTCCAATGAAAAAGGCAGTAATCAATTACTGGATTACGTATAGAATCCAATGATTTTATACGTAATCAAATACCACTAACATATCATTACACAGACCAACCTTAATTAATTTTGAAACTATAGTATTGTTTAATTAATAACTCGGTACTATCTTCAATTACGCAGCGAAAGTCCTAATGTTTATGCTGAACAAAGCCACGGGCAACTCCTGCTTAAATATAAAGATTCGCTAATACCACAAAAATACAAAACTGTTACAAAAAAAGTATTACAAAAGACAATTCAAATTATTGAAACGTAATAATTGTTATAGTTAGTTTCAAATATTGTTTCAAATATAGTTTAAAAAATATAGTTTCAAATATAACTTTCAACGGGGAGTAGCGGGAACGAAAACGGCCCTTGAGATGAAGTAAAACAAATATCGACCGTATGAACGCTTTTAATATTAAATATTCACATATCAAGACGACAGTAATTCGTCCACCGATAATTTAAGAAGTCGGTCCTAAAAATCGAATCAAATCGTCACCGTGCAAGGCGAGATTCCCGCGGAAAACCGCGCCGGGCCAGAGTTGTAGTGGAAAGCGGCGAGATCAGAGAAAGATCCCTTGTGCCGCCGCGCTCCCACCACCTTCTAACGGCGCCGCCGCCGCTGCCTCAAAAGCGCCGCTAAGGACGCCGCCGCCGCAGTTCCTCTCCTCCTATTGGTTGCTCTGTCTCCCCTCCACCACGCCATGACGGCTTTCGGATTTTTCCCACAGTCCTCAGTAGTTAGTGGCGTTTGTGGAGTGCAACACTAGTATTACACTCTGGAGTGCAGGTATGTTTAGGCTTTGTATTTTTATTAGTACTTTCTAATGTATTATTTTTTATTGCCTTTATATGAATATGAACTATTTAATTTTTGTGTTTAAATTTAATTTAACATACATACTAATATAATACTTCAAGGTCACCAATAAAATTAAGTTTAGTAGAACATATTTTATGTTTAATATTGATGATGATAAATAAAATTTATTTTTTTGAATACATTTCAAACTCTGATTGATTTGAACTCCCAAGGGACGCTTTCTCCTTACTTGGTTAGCATAAAAACCCAAGGTTAAACATCTTTTTTAGGTTAACCGAGTTTGGAGACAGCGGCCCTATGTCAAAGTTAGCTTTATTTTTTAAAACTACTGCTTTAGGTCAAGGAAACAAAAGCAATTGAATAGAGATGTGTTTTCAGATGATTTTGTTTTCCATAATAATTTGTTATTTCATTTCAAATTCAATTAATTTGTTCTCCATTAAATTCTAAAACTTTAGGTCAAGTTGCAAGGCAAACACTAGAATGGTTACAGTATGAAGGGCTGTAAAACAAAAATTTCTTTTAATTCTTGAATTTTAAGGAAAAATTTGATTCTTAGACAACTTTTTCTCTGTTACCCTCAATATTTTATCGCATAAAATATTTATTCACCATAGTTAGTTACTCACCATTAGTAAGTCACCATAATTTTTTTCCTCATTAGGTATTTGAGTGATTACAATGTAATGTAACCTTAATTCTCTTGAAGACTAGATTTTAATCATAGGCCTAAGATACAAATCCAAGAAGCCTTAATAATTTCTAGTACATTCAGTGATATGGTTCAACTTCAAAGTCACTTTAGATTTTAATGAGATTATTTACCAAATTTATTATAGGCTAATTAAATCTGACACATCACAGTTGAACAAAATTGAAATTGACTCCTATTTTGATGAAAACCTTTAAATATGTTTTAAATCATTAACTAGATCAAACGCCTCAATGAGGCTGTAACATTTTCATTTGTAGATTATTAGCCTGCTCTAAAACAGCACATTAACTATGACCATTAACTCCAAGCTGAGTTATTTGACCTTTCTTTTCAAATGTTATATGTTATAGACAAATAAATAACTTTGAGAGACTACATTTTTTGTAGTCTCTGTTTTGACAACAGATATTTCATGGAAAATTGATTTCAAAGTAGAAATTTGATATAACATGTTGATTTGTTCTAATAGGACTAATTTAAGGAATTAAAAAAATAAAACCATGAAATATAAATTGAACAGAACAAATATATTATTGAAAAAAAAGGATTACATTATTATTTATGGTGGTGATGGATTCCTGAATGCCGGTGATGGGCTCCTGCTGTCAGGACTGTCCATCACCTCCTCCCCATTCCTCCACTCCTCCTGTCGCACCACTGGATGTTCCCACCTATCTCTTTCTCCACCCCCTCTTTCTCCACCCCCTCTTCCTCCACCCCCTCTTCCTCCACCCCCTCTTCCTCCACCCCCTCTTCCTCCACCCCCTCTTACTCCACCCCCTCTTCCTTCTCTTCTCCACGCATCCCTTCCACCCCTCCCTCCCCTTCTTCTATTTCTCCCAAATTCGAGGAGAATTCTTATCACACCATCTACGTCGTTGTCGAAGGCAGCTGCAATAAAACACATTTTATCAATAAAAAATTGATAGATCAATTTATATAGGCCTAATTATTTGACTTTCTCAATATGAAAATGTTATCTTGACATATTAGTCAAGGAAACAAACAGGTAGGGGAAACGCTTGTACCTGGGCCACCTCAGGTAGCCTACTTCTCTCTCCATGCAGTGAAATATATCGGTTTAGAATGCAGCAGTGTGGTGGCTTGTGGCATAGCTGAGTTAGTATTTTTTTATTTGTTAAAAATTTGTATAGGTTTTAAGGCATCATTTTAAGAGTACACTTTAAAAATTTACTTGAGTGGGACCTTTATTCGATCAGGAGATACGTAACAAAAAAACATCAATGGGTCGATACATTTTCAGCACTAATGGGTAACAAGCTTTAAGTGTGGATACCCTACCTTAACTTTTAAATGTAATACAGTAGGAAAACTAATCTTGGCTCAATTTTATACAAAATAAAACTATACTTTTTTGCTGCAGAAACAACTTTGCCTCAGCCCCCAAAATGGGGCCCTTTAGGGGCAGCTTCAAATTTCAAAACAAACCACTATCGAGTGAACCCTAATTTTTAAGGGTTTGTCAAAATGAAATCAATGGCGCATACCAGAGGTTGATATAAACCCCCTAACCAAAATGGCAGCCATTTCAAAATTTGGAATGGGTAACAACCTAAAGTGTGGCTACCCCACCTCATTTTAAAGGGTTTGTCAATAGAAATAAAATGGTACAAACTGGGGGTCAATATACACCCCTATCCAGAATGGCATACATTTCAAAATTTATAAGTTTACAAGACTACTATTATCAGGTCTTATCCTTCCTTCCTAATTTTGAAATGGCAACCATTTCGATCAGGGGTGTGATATTGATCTCTGGTTTGACCATTTTGTTTCTTTTGAAGAACCCTTTAATGAGGGGTCACTTGTTTGGGGTCTACATTTAGAAATTTGGGGCTGCCCCCAAAGGGCCCCAATTTGGGTCCAAGGCAAAATCGTTTTAGTGTTTAAAAAATTCGGTTTTGTGACGTATAAAGTGGTGAACTGAGTTTCGTTTACCTACTTCAACATGTTTAATAGTTAAGGGGGGTATCCACACAATCGAATTTGACACATGATTAAAGAAAAGGAACACTTTAACTGAAAAAATCAATTTTGTATAGTATTAAAAAATGTGATTTTTATGAAATATAATAAATTAAAATATCAAATTTAAAAAATTGATATTTTTGGGTTGTTTTTTAAATTTAGAATAGCTACCTTATAAAAGCGTTAATATGTTAGTGGATTAAAAATATGGAAAATAGCGAGGGATATATGATTAATGGTTGGAATAAGAAAGTAAAACACCTTATTAAAGAGTTATGCATAACAAACACTGATGAAGAACTATACAGATTGGCAACATAATGCGATTTTTCATGCCAGTTTGTTCTACCTGCATAAGTTTGTTAGGCTTTCCTACTAAATTGCACTGTTACAATATATATTATTAGCTATATCTGTTCTTTGGGACCTAAACATTTTATATTTTGAGGCTGAGTTTAACTATGGGCCTCCCAGTTACAAAGAGAAAAAATAGAGTTTTATGTACAAGCAAATCCTAAATGCCAAGTGTTGAAGAAGTTTATGGACTACATACAGGATATGGCGGGATTACCTGTAGATGACCTATAACGCCTCATGTTGCAGAGGCCATAATTGCAGATGATGAAGTCATAATCTAAAGGAATCCTTAGTAATCAAAACTTAGAAAAAACTTTTGAACAAGGTAGTGTAAACAAATTTTTATTAGAACATCTTGGCAAATTCTTAGAAATCGGCTGAAAAAATATAAATTGAAAGAGAAACCCGAACTAAAATGGTACCGTATTAACGCTAGTGTAACATCAACTTACACTGTTTAAACTAATAATGATATCAATTTTTTAACAAGCCATATAATAAATACCTGCTCAAAGTTGATAGCATATTATCTCATCAATCAAATAGTTAATTTTATTAACTGGAAAATACTAGTTATGATTGATTCTCGAATTACAAGTGCAGTGTACATACATTTTCTCCAAGTTCATGATTTTTTCATAGAATTTTTTGAAAATTTTTCATTATGTGACTTTTTTGAAATTAAAATTCAAATTTTTTGACGAAATTTTGCAAAAAAGTTTTCCCTCAAGACCCCGTAAGGGTTTCACATCAAATTAAAGGCAATTGAAATTGGAAAAGAATTACAGCACCCCCCCCCCCCCAAATCCCTAGCTCAATTAGGAGAACAGAAATTATTCTGTATTTGGACCAATAAAAACCGACAATCATGATTACAAATATTTTTATTAATATTATTATTGATACATTAACTGTTATTAAGTAAAACAATTATTATTCATTATAAAGGATTTCTGAAGATCAGGGACTCTGATTATCAGTTGCTCTCCGAGTGTAGAAGCTGAATAGGCCTACCCTGAAACAAAAGAAAGTAATATAATGTATTACATATATTTATTTGTTTGTTAGTTGATTTTTACAAAATTATGGTCCAATTACAAAACAATAACGTTTAGAAAACCCCCAGCAGCAGCAGACTTGCAGACTCAGCAAAATTCATACTCTGATACGGGTATATTAAAACTGGGTGGTTTTATCGCAATATTTAGTAGGTCTCATCTAGATGAAGCCACAAACCAATTTTTATCAAGATATATGTTGACAAATAAGATGTATATAGAATTTGACTTATTTCCCATAAGGTTAACATTGGGACAACGTACTGTGTTGACCACTTTCAATATCTCGGTAACCAATGGACATAGAGCAGTGATTCAAACTACTAAATTGTTTGGTTGTTTTAGCTGAATTAAATGGTGCCATCAAAAATTTGTTAAATAATAATTTTCTATGTAAATAACTCAAAAACCCATTTTGGGGGGTTTATCCCCCTTTCCCCCCTTTTTCCGGTGGTCTGATCGCGCTGGCTCACAAACTCATCCGAGTGATTACCACTTTACACATCTGTACCAAATTTCATTAAGATCGGACCATTTTACGGCTGCTATCGTGCTAACAGACATATATATAAATAGAAATTCAAACGAACGGTGGTTTTTGCTGCTGGGGGCCCCAAAACAAAAACTTATCATTGTCTGGGTCTTAGGTTTTACCATGAGTACTACGGTAACAGCTTTTATTGAAACAGTTTTACTGAAATATTCCGTTCTCTTTAGTCTCTGCGGGGAGCGAGCTAAAATCTCTTTATCCAAAATGACGGAAACCTTAATTCAGGAGTTTTTTAAATATCAAGAATGAGATAACAATTTATGAAGAAGTTATAAAAAGTTTGAAAGTAGTCATCGTAAAATATTAAGCAGTGTAACAAAAATATAGTTGATTGTACGTTAATTAAGTTGCTTTTTGTAACTTGGTCGTTATTTTCCGAACTCAACTTAAGAGCGTCGGTTGAGAAACGTTTAAAAAGTGTCACGTTGGTAATGAATTGTACTATTTGTTGCCTGAACATAACCTTTGACATTTGCACTTTTTCATTAAGTATAGGAACCTATAAATTAATGTATAAATTATGGGGGTCTTACCTTATTCAGAGTTGTTGAGCCTTTGGTAATACATCCACAACTTCAATACTTTGCAGCAATTCGACTTCAGAAGCTTTGTTCCAAAAAGAACTGAAACATTACCCATCATTGAACTGTGTGATTAAATTGTGCGTAATTTGCACAAATTTGTTTAATATTCCTAAATGTCAATTTCACCAAGTATTCATAAATGCCATTGAGAAAGAATTTAATTTCAACAGCTAGGTAAATTGAAATTACAAATTAAATATCTCCCATGTATTGTTTTTTTTTTTACTTATGGGAGCAGCAAAAAATAATGTACTATCTGTAATAAGGTTTGTTATTGCAGCCACTATGGGCGCAGCACAAATTGATGAGCAATTTGTAATATGGTCATAGCCGCTATGGGCGCAGCACAAATTGATGAATAATTTTTAAATTGGTCATAGCCGCTATGGGCGCAGCACATATTGATGAGCAATTTGTATTATGGTTGCAGCCGCTATGGGCGCAGCACAAATTGATGAACAATTTGTATTATGGTTGCAGCCGCTATGGGCGCAGCACAAATTGATGAACAATTTGTAATATGGTTGCAGCCGCTATGGGCGCAGCACAAATTGATGAACAATTTGTATTATGGTTGCAGCCGCTATGGGCGCAGCACAAATTGATGAACAATTTGTAATACGGTTGCAGCCGCTATGGGCGCAGCACAAATTGATGAACAATTTGTAATACGGTTGCAGCCACTATGGGCGCAGCACAAATTGATGAATAATTTTTGATTATGGTCCTTGTCCATTTGATACTTGTGTCTTGAGATTGCCTCGAGTTAGTCAGAGAGTTTAATATCTAATGGAAATGAACTCATTGTTGCAAGTGGTTTGTGTAGTATTTGCGACAAAGGCAGCAAAAAAATAGAAAGTCGTCTTTTTCCAAAATTTTTCTGTCCCGTGTAACATCAGGTGGAAGGCAGGTTTCCATGTGATACCATCTGAGGCAGGAACTACACTGTACACTTTCATTCTCAGCTGTAGATGGTAAATTAATTTCAAAGTTGCGGCTACAAATTAGGCACTTATTGGTCATACTCTTGGACGTTTGAAGAAGCCGCTTAAAGCATTGTTGCCTATACTCCTTAGGGTCAAAAAACCCATCAATACAGTCTTTCTGCATCAACTGTTCAATAAAATACATTACAAAAACACCACAGTTGTTGTTATCCCTTTGTATCGGATGTGAATAGTGTTTTGTCATCCAATTCCCTTCAAGCTGATCGACATTTTTGTTGGCTAAATTTGAGTACAACTTCAAAAAGTTGCTTAGTGCTCTTTCTAACACAGAGTTCTCAACTTCACTTTTCATTGGGTCTAAATATGAGAATTCACAAGTCTTCAGATTTGCATATGCTAATACCCAGTGGATGTTGTTTAAATTGACGGGGAAAAACAATTTTTCTGAATCACTCTTTATTTCACTATCCCTCAATAGAAAACTTGTTGAGTCAATTGGTAACCCTTGGGCAATAGCAGCGGTCCCAATATTGTCATTGAAAATTACACAATGTTTATTTTCGATTGTTTTGAGGAACATATAACCAATGGCTGATAAGGTGTCAGTGTTCAACCAGTTTTTTCCAGACAACATGTTTATGTCCTGTACGTTGAGGCCAAAGTCTTGTGATGAAGGGGTTTCCAACGTGCATACTACATAATTGACACAGTTCTTCAACATTACATAGTAATTTGGATCAGAAATCAAATTATTTTCCATTACCATGTTGTTCATAGAGGACACAGCTTCAGGAGGCATAGTAAAAGGTTTTAAGGTATTTTCCTGTAAGTATGTTGAGGTGAAGTAGGTATGCCTCTTTTTATTTGGTTTTTTCCATGTCTCTTGTGCATTTTCAATTTCACTATCAGAGCTTATGACAGTTACTTCATTGTTTCTTGATTTTTTAGTTGCAGGCCCAGTGTTTGTTGAAGGACTTCTTCTTCGTTTTAAAGACAATTTCTTTCTCTTCTTTAATTCCACAGATTCCTCTGTCACAGTTTGTGGTTGTGATTCACTACCTTTTTCAGGTTCATTTGATACATTTTGTGCACTCACAACTTTTTTACATTTGTTTATTTGATTCCTTTTGCCTCTAGCACAGCCTTCTGTTGGTATGTTTAACTTTACTTCCTTACATCTCGAGAGAACAAAATCTTTCATTTTTCTCAGAAACCGGTTTGCTCTTAGGTTACACTCCTTCTCAGAAAGAACCATGTTTTTTACTTGGTGAAACCAATTTTCAACTGGTCCATTACTCAATCGATGACAAATTTGATCAGAGTTGTTATTTCCACTCAAAAGTAAACCAGACCATAATGGTAAATATGCTCCTAACTTGTTAACAAGAATTGTTACAAAGTTTGGGCAGTAGTACTTGTTAGTTACTTCTTCTTTGCAGTTTGGCTGTCCTGCTGACAACTGAGAAACTTTTTCCTTTTGCCTTTTAAGAATCTTCTTTTTCACAGTTCTTTCTATTTTATTAATGTCTTGATAAAAAGGACTCTGAATATACATGGGTTCCTTGTCTTTGAGGAAGTCAGACGATTCATCATTATCTTGGTTATCATCTTCGGTCGTCACATCAGGTAACTCTGGTATAGTAGCGTTTCCCTCACATAATTTGCATAAATTATGCAGTGCATGCAATACTTCTCCATTGCAGGTCTTATGAAGCATCACTGTCATTGCATTTTCCATCATCGATTTTATTTTGCTGTAGCTGTTGCTGTTGATAGCTGAGCAGACAATTTGTAAAATCAACTCTTTTTGAGCCGTTCTTTCCTCCTTTGATGAAGCAGTACATGTTTTTTTAACAGTATTTACAACTATCTTCACAAAGTGGCAAACACAGATATGTAACGTAACACTGGGTTTGACTGTACTTTCTTTACCCGTCACCTTTTCATAACAATACTGCAAGTAAGGCACTACCTCCATTTTGTTCCACTGGAGACACACAGCATTTATCAGTGCCCAACTGAAATCTGACACAACTCGTTGGCATGGAGGCCAACATCCATTGTCCATTAGAAATCTCCTAACTTTTATGAGCCATGCTCCAATGGATTCAGCTGTGTGGTTGTCAGTGAGGTATTCAGCAGCAGGTATGACAAATCCATGGTATCTGAACACAAGAGCATAGTAAAGTACACGCTTGTTACCTCTTTCAGGTAAGTTACGAACAACAGAACCAGTAGCATCAATATGCAACGAAAACTCCTTTTTTGATCCTTTTTTGGCTGCAGTCAATAAGTCCAGCATTTCAGGGGTAAACATCATTACCTGCATTGGATCTGAGACATGTTGGAGATATTTGCTATTAGATTTTTCTTCCTGTTCACGCATGAAGAAAAGATCCAACATTGGATTTTTATGTAAGTCCTGAATGGCTAAGGCCTCTGCTTTTGCTTTGCGAAATACACTGTAGGACTTTACTTCTTGTGTGTTGTTTTGTTTAACACCTTCACCATCACATTGTTTGATTTTCTTTAATCTAACCATTGTAGCACTGCCATTAATCAATTCATGCATAACAGTATCTCTTGCAATTCCACTCAGCTCTCTTGTTTTCTTTGATGGATGATGACATTGGTTTGAATTAGAATACACGTTGAAGTGGAAATTATTACTTTCCCCTTGCTTTGTACATACTAATTTGAAAGTGGTGTCTTTATTATGTCCACAATAAGCATAAATCGTAAGGATTTTTCTGTTCTCTTCTACAGGTTGCCGACTTTTTTTAGGTGCAAAATAGTTAACATGATGCATTTGCACTACACAACCTTTGCTTATTGTATAAAAGTTGTCAGCAATCACTGTTGGGTACACTGATGTCAACAACTTCCCTTCTTCATTTATCATAGATTTCCACGTATGATCTTCTATGAGAAACTCACCTATATTCTCAGTGCATCTGAAATTTCTTTTAGCTCTTTTCAAACCTTTTGGTTCTCTATCTGATGGTGTACTTGAAAATGTAACAATTACGCTTCCATCCATTTGTTGCATAATTCCGTTTCCGACTTCTTTTGTTTCATGTACAAGTTCATTTATTTCTGATGGGTCATCAGGACTTTCTTCTTCAATAACATTCATTTCATTAAAGGTGTGATGATCTTGCATATTTACAGTGGTAATTGGTAAACACTTATCTGCAATTTGTATTGGATCGTGAAACTTATGTTCTTTTTCCTCCATATTAATGTAGTGTTCATTAACATTTTCAACAACATTTGACTCAAGGCTGCTACATTCGTCATTGCTAAATGTGGAGTAACTGCATCCCATTCCATTATGGGCAACATCATCTTCCGGTGTTGATATTTCATTATTTTTCAAAGGCAATCCCTCAAGATTCTTTCCATCAATCTTGTTTATACTAAATTCATCTTGTGGTTTGTTCAGCAAACTAGCAGCATTAATTATCGACAGTATACTACGGTTTAGGCAACATGAAACCATATTAGCATTCTTGTAGTTATCAAATAAGCTACATTTCTTCATGAAAGCCTTAACAAATGGTGAATTTGAGGTCAGTTTTGTGTCTTCATGCAATGATAGGTCATTTTCATGTAAAACTTGAGCAGCTAAATTAATTTTATCGATTAACTTCATACTCTTCCACTCCAAATGGGCTTTTTTACAATCAACCAAATGTGAGGTTTTAGTTACTTTCTTCATTTTTTAGCTATATGAAAAGTAATGCTATGTTTCTATATATATATATATATATATATATATGTGTGTATCGCGTATATTTAAGTGTATATAAATATTAATACCCGTTTAAGAGTAAAATGAAATTATGTTTTCAGAAAAGTGCCATCTGAAAAATTACACAAATAAGTTAACGTGTGCATTCATGACCATGTGAGAACTAGGTCATTTAGACGATAACCAGTTGTAAACATATTAGGCTAGTAGAAATTAATTGTTTGAGTTTCAACATTGTTTGGTTGTGCTTATGAATTATCTTTTTTTATGACTAGGCCTATAGGATAAAATTAAACACAATAGGCCCGACCTAATTAAAACACCCCATTGCAGCAGACATGCGTACGTTGCGAATTTCAAATTTAAAAACAATTGAACCTAACATAGCAAGATAGGACTTGCGACTATAATCGTAAGTTCGATAATAATTACATGGGGGATAAGTACGCAGGTTTGCTGAACAGGTATGTTGAAACTTGATGGTGTTAATTGAATATTTAGTAGATGTTAACAAGAAGGAACCATACACAAATTACATCAAGATATGTCAGGGAAAAAAGATTATTTAAACAAAGAAAAACATGGAGAGTGAATACCTATGCAGTCATGTCTATTTTTTAACAATAAACTACAAGCTAATAATTTCAGCTTCAAGGTCATAAGTTGAGAATTTTACATAGCCTCGTAACCCTACGGTTTGGTGATTGTGTTGTGCGATGCCAACACTACTACTGTGAAACATTTTGTAATTTACTGGCAATAACCTTTCTGCTTCGAATGGATGAAACTTTAGGAACACTAATTGACTGCTACTTCCCCTCAGTAGCCTACCTACTGGTGTAGAAATTTGTTCTTTTTGACATAGGAAACCGAACGCTGATTCAGTAGCCTAAATGATAGTTTATCCCGGTGATCATGGCCGGTAAACCCAAGAAATTCGGAAAAATAAAAACAATTATTAATTCCACAACTGGTCATGTGGTTACTTAAATTGACCGGGAGAGCAAGCAGAAAGAAATATATAAGAATGTTTAAGATCCATTGATTACCAAAGTCATACCCAAAAAAACGTTGGCCAGCAAAACGTTCGGAAAGTGTCGGAAAAGTCAAATAAAAAAACATGTGAGCACAGTAGATAAACAGAAGTAGCAAGGTGAATATGAATAAGTATGTAAGGATGTTTAGAATCTAGCATACAGTGGCAGAGATAAAGCAAAATATCCCGTTGATAGTACCTATCAGAAAACAACAAAACATAACCTAAGTAGTTGCATACATGCATTAAAAAAACCTGAAATACCTCAAGTAGCCTCAACAAAACAAAACCTAACATAACCTATCATTACATTTCTACCCAATATAATACAACACTATATTAACTATCTCAGCCTTAATTTAACAACTAAAACATGGCCCAAAATACCAAACGAAATATATCCCTTAAGACACCATTATTGAGGATTTTCCATAATTTCAGACGCATATCTAATTTAGTCATAACTCATTTAATATCAATCACATTTTGGAAATTCACGCTAAATTTTATTCAGCTCCCTCTCCTGGTAAATTTGAGTACCTACATGACTAACTTACTAGACTGAAATGTTTTTGGAGTTTTCCCGGTTTACCGGACGTGAGCACCTAAAAAACCTTTTCATTTCCAGAATAAGCGTTAATTTAATTTTGAAAAAAATTTCATTTCCGAGATGTGGAAAATGCACATTTACCATAAAGGTGAATATCGATTGATTGGTACTATCAATGAGTACGATGTATTCGGGTCCCTACCCTTAGGTTCAATTTACTCTTAGGATAGGCCTATTTAAAAGGCTAACAAGTTCAGTGTACAGAAATCTGTGTTAATTACTACAAGATCGCAGAACAGTCATCCTACACTCGTCTCTAATTAAAGTTAGAAAAAGAATATCGATGTAGGTAGGGAATCCAATCCCGGGATTACGGGATTGAAAATGTAATCCCGGGACTGATCCCGGGATTGACCCAACATGGTATTTGCCAATACAAAAAAAAGGTTTTAGTATAATTTCATAGATATACATGGTATCGCAACTGTAGTGCACTAATTAAAGCAGTTTCCGCTTAATTTTGAGCTGAAAACGTATTTTTTCATCAAAAATTAGATCTTAAAAAAATTATCAAATGGTCAGCTTTATCATGAAACACTCAATATACAGTTTATAAATTAAAGTGTAAACAAAACTCATCATCAGATAGGCCCTATATAACCGTAAAATGTGTAAGAGAACGATAGAAATATTTATCAAAATATAGTTAAAGAACGTCTTATACAAAATATGAATATTTTTGGTTACTTGACCAAACAATATTAGAACTATAAGGTAGAAATAAAACCACGCTTAAAATAAGTAAGTAAAAAAACTAGAACTAAGATAATTATTAAGATTAAATTATTATTTATAATTAAAAATTATTAAAAATGATGATAAGCTTCGTAGTGACTCTTGATAACAATTATACAATATCAAAAAAAGGCCTCTTTAAAATATTTTTAAACGCTTTAAAATATTAACTGACACAAACAGAAGTGTAATATGGCAAATAACTCATCAAACCATGATTACTTAGACAACAACGTCATACGACTGGTTTTTCTTAGTTATTAATTTGTTAAAACTGATAGGAATAATAGAAAACATCGATTTTGCACGTAATTTGATGATCCCAAAAATCCCGGGATTGAGCCTGAGAATCCCGGGATTGAATATGCTCTAAAATCACGCGGGATCCCGGGATGCGGGATCCCGGGATTGGATTCCCTAGATATAGGCCTATCCAAAGTATCTATATTATAGTTCCAAAGTGGCGTATATATCGCAACAACCATATCGATTTTTTTGTTCCGTTATCAGTATATCTATCTTAGGTATTCTACAATAGCATCTATCTCAGGTATTATACAATAGCCTGCTTATCAACTGAAAAAAGTGTTTTATTGACAAATTTGAATGAGGTTAGTATTATTGAGCTGTTGTCATGGCCTAATTTCAAGACAATATTAATAAAATAATTTACAGGGTGTTTCTTTATAAGCAAGGCAAATTTTTAGTTTATCTGTGGAGGATTATTTCCCCCCCCAAGATCCCCGGATTCGACCCCACTACAATACACTACCTAGGCCTATTTTCTTTGGGAATACATAAAAAGTATGGCATACAAAAACAATTTACAGCATATTCAGTAGGCCTACCTCTAAACAGATGTAATACAAGAAATTCCAAGAGGTAGCTAGCAACACGTGTTCGGGAATTTGGTGGAGAGAGCATAACTTCATACAAATGCCACGAGCGGATTTTTTGAGCACATAAATTAAAGTAAATGTGATCAACTAACAACTATAAATCTTAAACCCAGGCAATCACTAATATTTTTGAGTCAGCCTAGGCTAGGCATAAACATTTTAGTGTCTTGTTAATAGTAATCCTTGGCTAAAAACCCTCTTTTGTAAACCTGTTTTTGTGACTAAGAAAATTGGTAATAGATTACATTGTTTGAATTGGCTTGAAATAAGTTAACTACGGAAGGCATTTTAAGCCGAGTAAATGAGATGAGTGAAGTATGATTGGGGCGCAAAATTGTAGTCTTGTTACTAATGCCGACATGTTCTGTATTATATGTGTTGTGTTATATGAATATTAATGGTTCCCATAATATCAATACTCTATATTAATTAATTGCCATCCCTATGTCTCATTCATATTTGGCTTAAAATAACTACCGAGATAGACTGTCATTTAAAGTAAAAACAATTGACAAATCAAGTACTGCAAATGGGTATAATTAATTAATTGAAAAGCTAGGCCTAAGTCAATTTTGAAGGTCACAACGTATTATTGCATCAATATCATTTGATTACCCTAGTTATATATTTTCACTTGGGACAACAAAGGAATAAGAATAAAGGAAATAACAAATACATTTGATTTTTGGTACATACCTTAAAGAAGATCTGAAACATTATTTATTTCTTCAATCTCTTCTTTAAAACAGACTATTCCAACATAACACAACCTCCATTTTGTACAAGGTACAACTGGTACAAGGAGGTATAAATTTTATTGGGTTTTGAGTTGCTATAAATCCACTGCTGCCAAGATAAAAATAATTAATTGTTAGCATACTGTCTATCATACAATATAGAGACCCGCCTGACCCTCCCCAACCCCTAGCCATTGATAAAATGACGTCATAATGTACAAACTCCTAATATAATGTCAGTATTTAGGAATGCCCAATCAAAGGTTTCTTTTAATGGGTTGTTAAAACCATCAAATTAAGTATTAAACCCATTTTGGGCATTTTTCTTGCTAATTAACAGTGCAAACCAGAACTTTTTAGTACATCATTGCAGTTATGGACGTTGACGCTGTGTGAACAAAATTTGGTCATTTAAATCTGTATACTTAAAAGTATTCTTTTATATATACTAATGTACTTTATTGTACATTAGTACTCAATGTACTTTAATGTAGAATTTCAAAATCGAGTGCACTATTTCTAATGAATTCTCTAAGCTATTTAAGTTTAGGCCAAATTTAATGAATTTACATCGAATTTTTACAATTTCCCTACCTAAACTAGTTTTAAAACGAATTTGAAAGAAAGACGTCATCTAGGCGTCCATCAACAAAAATAGTTCTTTCCAGCATATTAAAACTATATTATGTCAATATTAAGGAGTAATTATTACTCCTTTCTGCAAAAATGTTGCACCAAACACTTCACAATTTTTCGTTCGAAAATTATAATTAATTTCTTCTTTCTTGCCATTAAGATTTCGTAAAATTTTATATACATATATATTAAATTCGCATTGGACAAAGGTTTAGTTTATGTTGTAATTAATTGTTATTTTTCATCTATTCCGAAACTTACAACAATTTATATATTTTTTTATGTTGGCAACACTTAAAAACAACAGTTATTTTCAAGGGAATTATAGTGTTGTTATGTTGGCGCTAGAGGTAATTATTCTGTTGCTCGTTTGAGTTTAACGGTACTTTCTCGTTTGTCACGTTGGTAGAAGTGTACATTCTAGTGATGACTTTAGTGGCAGTTTCACAGATATTTTTATCCTGGTTAGGCTACGTTTTAAAAACATTTAATTAATCAGAAACAGGACTAGGCCTAGTATAACCTAAGTTAACATCCTCACCTGAACATCAGGTAAATGTTTACTCATCATAAAAAAGTTGGCCTAGGCGTGGTAGAAAATTGAAGAGGAGGACAGTGTGCTTTAGTTTTAGGGCAACCTACTAATCAGGGGCCAAAATCAGTTTTCACGACTACATAAGGCCTAAGCGCTTAGGTTTAAACTGTAATTTGCAGTCAAATGTCCCTTAAAACAATTTTGATTGGAAAGATAATCAGCTTAAGTTTAACTTATCTTGATGCTTAGTCCTATTTTTTCAAAATGTAGGAAATATAGGGTGGAGGCCTATTATGTAAACTGTAGTTTTTTTTATCAGCCAGGCTTTCTTTTAATAGCCAGTTAACACCAGAAAATTTAACTTAAAAAGATCTTTTGTAGTATATTTGTGGGTGCCCAAATTAATCATAAGAACTGAACACAAATATTCAAGAGCCAATGAATAGAGAATTATTAAGTTTAGAGCCGGAAAAGCTTTAATAAGTGTAAAGTCAGAGAAATAATTATTATTATTACCTAGGCCTGTTATACTATTTTGTATAACTGACAGTGTCATCTGTTTATGAATTCTTAGCTTTGCTATAGCCTACATTGTGACAACAATGGATTAACCTATGGTACTTATTTAAGTTATTTATTGGCAAACTTTGTCCAAAATATATATATTTTAGGTCAAATTGTAATGGAAATCGCAAGCTGAATCAGAATGTTAAGAAAGTAGGGCCTACATTTTTATGATCTAAAAAACAGCAGGCCCCAGCTGAGATGACTTAAATCATGAGCTCGTGGTGGCTCAGGAGGCCACTATTGAAAGTCAGTCAATTGTAAAACTACTACTACAAGTAAAAACAGCTACTTTTACTTGGACTAGTTTATGCTACCATATATTTAGATAGAATTGATTAGCTTAGGTGAGATTGAGAATCAGTTAAGTTAAGGTTAGTAATAGTACGTTACGTTAGGATTGGTTCGTAAGCTTTAATGTCGTTGAGGTTCATGGGAACTTGAATCTTAGAACCTAACCAAACATTACCCAACTCATTTCAAACCTGAAATGTGACCCGCCAAGGGAAAAGTGACAGTAACTTCCATTTTTCAAAATTGAGTTACTGTATGGTACCTGAGGTAATAATTTATTAGTAGCCTATTAAAAATTATCTCTAACTTCTATATTATGTAAACTGCTTGTGTTAAGTTATTGCCTATGTTTTACTCATAATTTTGCTGGAAACTTAAAGGTTAATATTAACCTACCATTGAATTTGTGTCAGTTTTTTGCATTTTTTGTCAAACTTTGGTAGATGGGGTGCCATGGGTAGGGTTTAACGGGGGATTTATCAGAAAAATTCAAGAGGAGTGCTGGAAAGTGAATAATTACCTTAAGAAATGTTAAAAAACCTAGGCCTATTCAAAGAAGTTATTCAATTAGGCCTGTTTAATCAACCAACCATTCTATGTGTATGTGTGTATGAATGAGCAACAAGTGTTGGTGTGTCCAAGTGTGAGAGTGATTGCCAAAATATTTCTTGTAACTTTTTGTTATTTACAAATTTGACATATCGTAGCCTATACAATATGAAATTATTGTCAAAACAATAAAGATAATATTATTAGGCTTAACGTATGGTAGAACTTATGTTTTTTTTAATGCTCTCACTATTGTTCAGTACTTCCTGCATCAACGATTAAAAGGGGTCGTTAGGGACTGGTATATACAGGGTGTCTACCAGTCGGGAATTCGGGAAAATTAGGGAAAATGTCGGGGATTTTGTAAGGTCGGGAAAAAGTAATGAATTTCAACTTTTGGTCGGGAAATTTGAATTTGGCTATAAAACAAAACGAAATAGCCGTTTTCTTCGTTATTGTCATCTGTCATCGTCTCGGCCGGCAAATCTCTCGAACGAATTGCGGCAGACAAATTTTTAGCTATAGCATGACCAGAAAAGCTGTCGCTTACTCCGCTGCCGCAAGTTTCTCGGTCCTAATACAGCTGTAAAAACGCTCGCTCGTTTCGCGGCCGACAAGTCTCGCTCTTTACGCGGTCGACAAGTATCTCGCTCTTTACGCGGCCGACAAGTCTCTCCCTCTTTACGCGGCCGACAAGTCTCTCGCTCTTTACGCGGCCGACAAGTCTCTCGCTCTTTACGCGGCCGACAAGTCTCTCGTTCTTTACGCGGCCGACAAGCCTCTCGCTCTTTACGCGGCCGACAAGTCTCTCTCTCTTTACGCGGCCGACAAGTCTCGCTCTTTACGCGGCCGACAAGTCTCTTTCCCTATACGCGGCCGACAAGTCTCGCTCTTTACGCGGCCGACAAATCTCTCGTTAGTAATGCTACCTTAAAATCGTGTGCTCTTTTCGTGGCTATCACATCTATTGGCCACATGAAGGCCAGAATATCTATAACCCGGCCGGCAAATTCCTCGGTCGTGTCGGGGTCAGCAAACCTCTTGGTCACATTGGGGCCGTCAGATATCTCGCTCTCTTTGCGGTCGTCAAATCTGACGCTCTTTTCGCGGCCATCACATCTTTCGCTTTTATTGCCGCCGGAAATCGCGGTCGCATTTCGGACGATGACTTCATCCCTTTTTTCGCGAGCGTTAGACCCCTCTGTTGTATTGCGGCCAGAAAATCGCTCACTCATGTTGGGACCAAAACATTTTTCGGTCGACTCGTGGTAGACAAATTGTTTGCTCTTTTCGTGGCCATCACGTCTCTCGGTCGTATTGCGATAAGAAAATTGCTCGATCTTTTCGCGGACGGAATATCTATCATTTATACCGTAGCCGGCAAAATTTTCGGTCTCGTTGCGATCGGAAATCTTTCGCTTGTTTTGCGTAAGGTAAATCTCTTGGTCGCATCGCGGCCGATGACCTTACTCATTTCGCGGCCATTAGACCTCGGTCATAATGCGGCTGGAAAGTCGCTCACTCGTTTTAGGAATGAAACATTTTTCGGTCGATTCGCGGCAGACGAGTTCCTTGCTCTTTTAGTGGCCGTTATATCTCTCGGTCCTATTGAGACAAGAAAATGTTTTTCGGTTGGCGGGTGGCCGATTGGTTCTTGATTGTATTGTGTCGCTTACTCTTTTCATAGCCGTTATATGATTCGGTCGTATTGCGGCCGGCAAATCTCTCTGTCACATCGTGGCTGTCAAATCTCGGTCGTTTATACCACGGCCGGAAAATCTCTTGGTCACAATGCGGCCAGAAAATCGATCGTTCTTTCCGCAGCCGGAAATCTCGGACGTATTACGGCTGGCAAATATATTGGGCTTATTGCAGTCATCTTGCTCATCTTTTGGCGATCTTTCGCTTGCATTGTAACCGTCTAAATGTATTTATTTACAAATATCGTTCTCAATATTTGTTATATGAGGCAATGGTCATGTTTCCTATGGTTGGGAATTTTTTTAATTTGTCAGGAAAAGTCGGGAAAAAGTCGGGAATTTCATATATGAAATTTGGTAGACACCCTGATATAGTGTAAACTTACTGTATGTCTTTCAAGATTTTTTATAGACCTAGCTGTACTTAGTTATTATACGGAGGCCACTATTTTCTGAGAAATTTTGTTTCCTGGATACCAAAAATAACCATATAATTTGGAAGAACATATATACTTTGATTGACATAATCATGATGAGCGGTCTTTATGTTCTGCCTCTCAGAAGACAGCGATGTTCGGGAGGAATGAGCTGAACGCGTCGCCTTTGCTAACGGCTAAAACACGTCGCCACATGTACGGCAAGCCTTATACAGCATGTTACAGCGGTTATGTTAGGTTGGGTTATCGTAAATATGTTTGTAGGACTTTCCTTGTTTCGTTACGAATCAAACCAGATGAGTCATACCTTTGGCGGTGACAGGAGATGCGCGCGCTCCACTCAATGACCTGACCTTTGGCCTAGGATTTGCTGGGTAAAAGTATGACTCATCTGGTATCGTTAGATTCGTGACAAAACAAGTAAATTCCTATATTTATGATAACCCAATCTAACATAACCGCTGCAGCACGCTGTATAAGGGTGGCCTCCGTATAATACCAAAGTACCGACCTAACTATTACAATTGCTACACTAACTAAAACAGGCAGAGACAATCAGGAGACTGACACATTCTTTCTCCCATAAAGCCAGGTAAATCAAGGAAATCTACAATAAAATAAAACAAATTTACAATTAACATTATTAAGTAACAATATTATTTTTAATAATATTATTACTAAAAATAATATTATATTTTAAAATAATATAGTAATTAACAATATTATTTTTAAGTTTTATTAAAATTGGTTAGTAAATGAGAGAGGTGACAGTTTTTAAATATATTCAACTAGCAGTTGCCCGTGGCTTCGCTCATGACACATAGCATGAAACAGCTGATCTTGCCACTGCTCTTAGAACTGTCAAATTAGTACCCACAGTTGTTTACATTTCTGTGTTTAAATGTTTACACCCTGATAAAATGTAAACATTGAAACTTAGAACGATCATGGGGCATAGCCCGAGGGGATTTTAAGGAAGTGAATAGGCCTATGTGTTTCCCAGGTTCAAGATCTACCTCTGTATGAAATTTCAACCCAGTCGGTTCAGTATTTTTTTGCGTTCACTTGTTGCCACATCTAAACATACATACAGAAACCACCTCTTCGTTATAATATTCTAGATAAGAATAACGTATAGCAATGTATGTTACAGTAGAACCCCTCATATCCGGCCTCCACGGGACCGAGCCCAGGCTGGATAACGATTTGGCCGGATAATCCAACCTATTACGAAAACAACGATATACCCAAGTAATAACACGTAGGTAGTAAGTCCAAAGTAGAGCTTTAAGTCGCCTTTTTGGATGATTTTAAAAAATATATTTGTTCTAACGTGTATTTACTATAGTAAAACCAATCCTACACATATTACACTTGGAACACTAAGGGCCGGTTTCGGAGTTCGGGGATATCTTAACCCCGGAGTTAGTTAACCCGTGGACTAAGATAGTCTTAGCATGAAAAATCGGATTTCGGAGCTCGGGGATAAGTTTCTTAACTCTCGGGTTATCTCATTCTGAGGATAATTTTATCTTTGGACTTATGCAAGGAGTTACCAAGGTATTTTGGAGAATTTTTGTATTTGGGTAGTGGTGGGTACTGTGTGCAGACTCATTTTACTTGTTCTTTCTTCTCTTCTCGATTTAATTCGGCTCTTGCTGTGTTCGGGTTATGCCACCCGAATTAACTCTCGGGTTAAAGATATTCTTGGAGTTAGTTATCCTTGAGCTCCGAAACCCGATTTCTACAGTTCGAGGATAAAAACCGGTTCAAACTGGTATTTAGTCTGAGGATAAAGATAACCCCGAGCTCCGAAACCGGCCCTAATTGATCTGGTTTCACACATTGTTTTAAACTAATTAAATAATTTCCCTATTCAGTAGTATTTGCTATCCCCATAGCTATCGTCTGTTTGCCTGCCATAGGTCTTCAATGAGACTTGACAAAACAAAACAATTAATAACTGCACTGGATACATATTAAACAACAGTTTAAAAGTTACTAGCTCAACTGAGTAGTGTACACATAGCAGTAAAAATGATTGGCCAAGTTCACTATTACCGAATTAAGGAGGATCCTACTTGCCAAAAAACTTGGCGAGCGATTCGCCGCTTGTGGTCTTATGAGAGTTGTGTAAAACGAGTCTTGCTGAACGTACCAGTACACGTTCGCTTTATCCAAGATTATTCTGATTGTTGGTAATAAACTGATGCCGTGAATAGATAGATAAAATGATAAAATGTAAACAAACAGAGCGATATTCAAGAATATAAGAGAGAATATGTGTCTGTAAGCATGAAAAATATGTTTTGATGTAGGCATATGAGAAGCGAAGGGGCCGGATAAACCGAGGACCGGTAAAACCGAGGCCGGCGGTTATGATGGGTTCTTCTGTACTGTGTTTACCACAAAACCTAAGTATCAATTTTCTCTGTAACCAGTTAACGTAAACTAATAATTCAAAATACAGGAACATTTGTTTTTTCTAGCCAAATTTAATGGTTCAATTATATTTTCTTAAAAAGTTAATTTTTTATAAAATTTGAAAAAAATAATTTTTTTACTCTTTAAGTTTCAGCTAAATACCGTCGGTCTCATATTAAGACCTAAGCGCGGGACCATCATAACTTTTCGTTTGAGGCCCAAAGACACCAAAAATTTGTTCAAATTTCTAACTATATAGGCCTATATCTACATGTGTCTGTAAGTACAATAGAACTCGTAAAAATGGTCCGATCGGAATGAAATTTGACAAAGACATGTAGGTAAAGGAGCAATGTTTCAGAAAAAAACCTGCCAAAATGGGTTTTTTCTTCTTACAGAGAAAAATTATAGCAATCTAATTTTGGTTTTAACCATTAAATTCAGTTTGAAAAAACAAATAATTTGTTATGTTTAGGTCAGCGGGGATCAGGACAGCTGCAGAAAGACACAAGTAACTTAAGATGCCATCACGGGCTACAGCAGTGCCGGGGGCCAGGTCTTATTCTACCAGGCTTAAGGCGGAAGACGAGATGCAGCATGCTCAAATACCTGGTAAGTTGTGCATACCTATTACTTGAGGAATTTATTTGGTGTAGGCCTATCAACATAGTGTAATCAAACTCGGACCATTGGCAGCTCATGAATTTATATACTGAGTGTTCACAGTTAAAAAATATTTACAATATATAAATGTCTTACGTTATAGAGGGTGTCCACAGAGCGGGAATTTCGCGAGAACCAGGAATTCTACGGGAATTATTTTTCATCGGGAAATATGCGTGAAATATTCATGAATTTTGTCAAGAATACAGGAACTCTGGTTTTGACACAAATGCGTAAAGCAATGGAGGGACGATTTTTATGTTAGAGATTTTTATGTCTCTGAAAGAAAAAAACAGCAAAATTATTTGCTTATAAAATAAAATACCCCCGTTGCAGCAGACCTGCATACTCAGCGAATTTCAAATGCAAAACAACATATCTCAATCCAACATAGCGAGATTTGACATGTTTTTGTAAGCTCCATAAGAATAACATGGGGAATGAGTATGCAGGTTTGCTGCTACGGGTATATTAAAACTGGGTGGTTTTAATTCAATATTTAGTTGATCTGAACCAGAAGAAGCCATTTACCAAGTTTTATCAAGATATGTTGAGAAATAAGCGAGATATAGAATTTTCTTTATTTCCCGTAAGGTTAACATTGGGACAACGTACTGTGTTTACCACTTTCAATATCTCGGTAACCAATGGACATAGAGCAGTGTTTCAAAATACCAAATTGTTTGTTTTTTTGAGCTGAATTCAATGGTGCCGACAAAAATTCGATAAATTTTATTTTTCTATGTAAAAAATTCAAAAAACCCATTTTTGGGGGGTTTATTCCCCTTTCCCCCCCCTTCCGGTGGTCCGATCGGGCTGGTTCACGAACTCGTCCAATTGATTACCACTTTACACGTCCGTACCAAATTTCATAAAGATCGGACCATTTTTGCAGCCGCTATCGTGCTAACAGACACATAGATAACCACTATATATATATATAGATATATATATATATAAATTCAAACAAATAGTGTTTTTTGCTTCTGGGGGCCCCAAAACGAAAAATTATAGTGGTCCCGAGCTTAAGTCTTACCATGAGACCTGCGGTAATAGCTTCTTCCCTATAGGGGAAATTCGCTAAAAGACTTTTTTCAGTTTCTATTAATTCTACCACCAACCTATTCCACAAAATCATTATTGCGCCAGACAGCTTGGGACAGAAGATTAGAAAGCAACAAAAAGTGGTTACATGTGCATGCGTATTTGGCCAAGCCTATAAAAACCGGAAACGATGAGACCGTCGTGTAGTTGTCTTAAGACTTACTCGTCCCTGTTCCTTAAAACAAATATCAATAAAAGCGTGGGACTGAGCTAAACCGAAGAACGTAATTGTGAAATGATTTATTTATTGATAACACAGAATGATTATTATTGTATAACTGATAACAATAATATTCTACTTTGTACAGACACTTTTTAATTGTGTTTGAAATTAATTGGTGTAATCATATACCGTGCCTTAAAATCCTTACTGTTTGTTTTTCTGTAATAAATGGGTGAGATATATATTTTCCCATTAACCCTCTTTTTGTAGAGATAAACATTTTGTGAAAGTTAAAAATTTGTAAAAGATTGTAATTTGTTAGAACAATATTTTCTTTATCTTTGATAAAGCAATTAAGTTTTTTAAGCAAATAATCAAAGGTAGATCACAGTTTTCACAATCGTTTGAAATAGCGGATAAGGAAAAAATAATTTGTAGTGAAGGGCGAGTATTCGACTTTCTAGTAATAACTCGACTTTTTACAATCATGAGACGAGTAGTTAAACTATTTGGAAAAATAAGTCAAGTGAGTATTTTCATGAAATTTTGTCGGTAAGATAAATTGCGTCAAAAGTGGTGTCAAAAGTCGACAAACAATACCCCCCCCCCCCACCGACTGGTCTGGGACCTATGCCCCAAAGTAGACTTAAAAATATGCTGATTTTTTGGTTTTTTATAAAATCATATTAAGATTATCCAGAATGAAGTATAAACCGATTCGATAAGAGAAATTGATGCAAGAATATAATTTATTTTATTTCAAAAACAAAAACTACATGGCAATTTTATTGTCACTATGCACAGCTACACTAGAACCTTGATAACAAGACTCTCAAGGGTATTCTGGAAAGAGTCTCGTTATCAAGGGAGTCGTGTTAACAAGACATCAAGAGTCATTACAGGGATCAAGGAGACTTGAAAAGTGTACTTTTTATTAAGGATTTTGTGTTATCGAGTGTCTTCTTATCGAGGTTCTACTGTACCATTGATTATCCACATCAATAATCAGTGCAGTAACCATTAACCATAAATCAATAATCAATAACCATTGCAAATGTGGATAATCAATGCAACTACTCGACTCTACTTGACACACGTGTAGTTGGTCCACCCCTTTTAAGAAGTATTAATTTTAAAACTAATCTAAAGGCTTCCAATTTGTACGGTAATTTTTTATTTCTTTCGACCTTTTATAACTTTGATTCAATATTTTAACCGATAAGAGGCCTGTTCTATGATAAATGAGGTATAACAATCGACAGAGACCGGAATTTTGATATTTTTGACCCTTATCAGTTATATCGGCCGCAGTGAAAATTTTTCTTCCCCGACAAGAGGTCCCTTTTCGCTTTCCACAGGGCTTGTAACAGGTTATTTTTTTATTTTTTTCAACCTCAAGAACTGCTACAAGCCCTGTTTACAGTATTCATCAGTCAGACGATCTTGTAGCAGCATCGCGGCAGACGAATCTTATCATCCTAAAATCGTGAAAACTAAGTCTCGTTGTGTGAAAACCAAGTCTCGCCGTCAAATCTAGGCAGATTTGTGATTAGTCTGTCGAGATTTTCTTTTTTACCAAGGTTAAGAATGTATTATCCCCAATATAACGCCGGTTTTCTAATTTTTAGCGGCATTTTTTGTGTACAAAAGGTTTTTTTGGTTATTTTTTCTTATTTGAGTTATTTTTTATTTTTTCAACCTCAAGAACTGTTACAAGCCCTGTCTCACATATTATCAATGAAAACCAATGTGATCCCCTTGTTGATTTTCCTCATGTTTTAAGCTCGTGAATGATTAAATATATATTTAAATGTATTTTTTACAAAACTTATTCATACAATATACTATTCCCTACACATGTTGATTGCTCACATATAGAAAATAAATCCTATGGAAATTCACTGAGTACACATGTCTGCTGCGACGGGGGTATTTTTATAGACAAATGTCAATTGGAAAAAGTTCACAGGTTTCACAACAGATTGTTGCACTTTAGCTGGAATTTCAAAAGCCTCCTGTGCATAGGCTTTTCATGGGGTAATTTCCTAACCCTCAAAAGGCTCATCTAGAGAGTAACAGCCATAATTTGTTACTAAATATGTATATCAGGGTGGCCACTGCATCGGGAATTCGGGAAAACCGGGAATTAGCCGGGAATTTTTCGAACCGTGAAAAAACCGGGAAATAACCGTGAATCTCGAGCGAAATCCGGGAAAACGCCATTTTTTAAAGAACAATAATAAACATCGTTAACAAATGAATATTAAAATAGTTGACGAAAAATGCAAGAATATTTCGTCATCTTTATGCTAAGCAACTTCCAAATACAACTACTAATGCGCAACTGCTTGAAAGACGGCAAAGAGTGTCAAGTGTCTAGCGCCACCCTCAGCGTATCTGTGGTGAAGATTGTTGGTCGACAGGATAGAGAATGACGTTGTCTCTGCCCAGTCCACCTGCAGGGGAGCAGACAGACAACAGTGATGGTGCAATAGTGCAATCGAGGGGAGGGAGGGGTAGGCAGATAATGGAACAACAAATTTCTACGCAGAAGAATTTCAACGTATACTCAAGGATCATTAGTGATGAGTACCTACTCTTAAAAAAGTCGCTCTTATACCGCCAAGGGTTAATTATTCGTATAACGTACTTCTCCATAAAAAGACGATTTCATTTGTTTTTATTAGGTATCGATTCTTGGTTAGTTGTGCTTTGAATAACCGCAAACTCGGTTGCAAAACTGACGAAGATAAAAATAAGCTTATAATTTATTATTCTGTTTTGCAAGCAAGAAAAACAGCCACTATTTCAACGAAAAGTAGGCCTATAATATGCCTCTATTTAGTTGTGGCGATTTTCTAGTCAAAACATACAAATGAACTTGAGTTTGGTATGGTCCAGTAGTTCGATACTGTAAACTGCGGATCAATTTTACCGGCAAAAATTTCCTTCTTTCTGAAAGGAATAACCGTGAGATCATTGACGTACGAAATATACAAGTATTGTATTTTTCAGTTTGTAATTATTATAACTACAGCCTGTTTCAGGAAATTGGTTTTTTTGTGTCGGCCAGATTCGGCTTAGAGAAAATCGAAGATAAGAAAGCGACAAAAAGTGGTCAGGTGTTCATGCGTATTGACTAGCGGCTCGACGAATGTCGATAAAAGCGTGGGTTATATTAAACTGAAGAACGTAATTTTGAAGTAATTTATTGATAACGCTGAACCATTATCTTTGTGCCGGAGATTTTAAATTGTGTTTGAAATTATTTTGCAGTAGTACCTCCCCTTACGTTTTCCTTACTGTTTGTTTTTCTGCATGATTAGTTAATTAAACTTATTCTCGGGTAGTTGGCTTACTACTCGATTCGAAATGAAAACCCACTATTCGCCCGCCCCTAAAAGATTTGTTAAACGCATAATTTAAAGGCGTCCGATTCGTAAAATAATTTTTGAACCGGCATAGCATTGGTTAGGCTTTGATTGTGATTTTTGCCTTAATTTGCCATCACTTATTATTAGTAAAAACAGTATTTGCAAATAAATGTTCGCAAAAATCAAAATCAAAACAAACTCACAGTCACCTTCAATGAATTTCAAACAAAAAATTGGCTTGCCTTTTGACTTTTATCTGTACGTGACCTTGTCACCTGCCGACTCGCAAAAATGAGTACATTTAGTGTATCAAAATTATATAATTGATAGACCAGCCAATGTTATGTTCAGAAGTTATTCATTGTCACGAATTGGGTTTTATCCTTTCAATATCAACTTTAAATGGTACAACTTTGGTTAGAATTGGGAAATCAGTACAAAATCGGGTGCGAGAGTCAACGTCTAATATGAATTTTGTTTTGTCGTCTTTCTGGTTACCGAAGTTTTTTGTCTTACTTCCTTTCATCCTTTCTCCTTCCTCTCTCCTTCCCCCACCCCCACCACACGGATGGCGCATAATATAGTGCGCATAGCAGGTTGTCATGGTAACCACATGTCATTGCGTCGGGTCATTTAGCGACTGCCACTGCCACTGCGTTGTGAAACGTGAATTCGGGCGGACAGCAATGTGAAGCAAGACAGGCCGATAGTCGGCGCATGCATACCCTTACTTTGTCAAGTTTTCGAACGATATCCATATTTTTGCGTCTTCCTCCACTTATCTAATTTATATGGTTCATAGTTCTACTACCTTTAAGTATCGAATACGATAAGGAAGTAATTTAATAATTATCCGTTTGGTGTCATACAACGTACGGTACGTTACGAAATGCATTTGGATTACATTTTACAATGAAAAGTTGGTTTTGCCAAAAACTTTTGAGGACTATTTGTGTTCAAGTATTTTTTTAACCGTTCTACGGCGAACAGTCTGCTGCCGCGTGAGTAGAGGATCAATGCTGATTTGCCGTCTGTTGCACGTTTTGTTGCCTTGTATTTGCGTGTTCTGACTCATTTTGATTTAGGCCTATTTCTAGTTGAAATGTTGAATACCGCCTGCTTTAAAATATTGCCGGCCGTTGTTGTTGCTACGGCCTTATTGGTTCCGTGATTGGGTTAACCGTGACTCCTCAGCGAGTCACTGAAATTTAAAAATGCAAATTACAAAAATGTGGTTTATTTCGTGTATACTCAAGCATTATCTATTACCCAGCGTAAAATATGTGATTTTGGCGTGTAATGTACGGGAATTATAGCCTGATTTCGTTAACACCCTGATTGTACAAGTGGCCGGTGGAAACTCATCTTGCCTCTTGCGTTTAAACCTTTTTAAACTCTATTAATTAACAGGCTATTCTGTTTTTTCCACATGGTTGATGGATTTTAATAATAATATAGAATGACTGCAAGACATTGTTTACTCTGTTGTCACCAATTATTTGGGACGACTATTATGGAGTTAATATGCCACCGGGCAGGGGCAAACCCAGGATTCAATTTCGGGGGGGAGGTATCCTGTAAGAAGGGGGAAGGGGGGATTTAGGTACTAACAAACACCTGTACTAATGTGATGATAGACAAATAAGGTCGTCGTGGTAGACGAATATCGTCGTCGCGGTAGACGAATCTAGTCGTCGCGGTAGACGAATATTGTCGTTGTGGTAAACGCCACGGTCGCCGAGTATCGCGTCGCGGTAGACACATATATCGTTGTCACGTCGCAGTAGACGAAATTCGTCTTTGAGTCGCGGTAGACAAAAATCGTCTTCGCGCCGCGGTAAACGAAATTCTTCGCGTGGCGGGAAACGAAAATCGTCGCTGCGTTACGGCATACGAAAAGCGTCTTCGCGTCGTGGTGGATAAAAATCTTAGTCGCGTCGTGATAGCCGAAAATGGTTGTCTTTTTGTCCAAAATTTCTGTTCTCCAAAATTTCGGGGGGATATATCCCCTTTATCCCCCCCTGGGTTTGCCCCTGCCACCGGGAATACGGCCGAAAATGCCCGTGAAAACCGGGAAAAAACCGGGAATGGAAAAATTCGTTTGGAGTGGCCACCCTGGTATATTTTTAAAAAATTCTGGAGTTCTGGATATGCTCTGTACAAAATCACCAAAAAATCCTTTAATAATACAGATCAGTCAAATATGCATAAAAGTTTTTACAAAAAAAATTGTTATACATTGTACTGTACTTTCTTTGGGTTTAATCATATACCTATACTATAGAGAAGTCTTTTTGTTTCAGGAACACGGCTATGTTGTCTCTGCAAATGAAGATGAACTTCAACTATTGTGCAATTTCACCTAATTTGTTCTGAAGATAATTTTATATTGCTAATGTTATCTGCAACAATATGAAAACCATTAATTTATTCAGTTTCTGAAGGAACAGTTATTGTATAAAAAAAGTTATCTTGAATAAACAGTTTATAAATTTCATTTATTATACTTCTTTACCCCCATTTCAAACCATGAGAGTTCCGAGTTTGTGAATCCCTCTGGGTTATCAAACATAAGGACCAAAAGTAAAATGTTCATACTTTTTTGAAAATTTAAATTTATCTATTAATTTAAACTAGATTGCTCAGTTGCAGCTTTGCTTGTAAACACTGCAATCTGTGGTTTACTTTTAGAACTATTTCAAAGCATGACCATACAAAGTTCAGTTGTAAAAACAAAATCAACTGAGCTTCTTCAAATGCCGATGGATTGCGCCACTGTTCTTAAACCACAGTCCTTAACTGTACTTTAGTGATGCTCTTTTAAAAATTCTGAGACGTATTGACAAATTTACATAA
This sequence comes from Flexamia atlantica, assembly GCA_035578135.1. Classification (NCBI taxonomy): domain Eukaryota; kingdom Metazoa; phylum Arthropoda; class Insecta; order Hemiptera; family Cicadellidae; genus Flexamia; species Flexamia atlantica. The sequence continues at coordinate 88,297,321 of JAQJVK010000001.1, forward strand.
AATTTGACACCTCAAATGTCAAAATCTGTTAAGCCATTATTGAGGTTTGACTGTAAAAGAAAACCACTTGTGTATTAACATATAGATTACTTAATGTATTAACATAAAGATTACTTAATGTATTAACATATAGATTACTTAATGGAAATCTGCTGTTAAATCATACCTCATAACTCCAACTTCCACAAATTCATGATGGAAATTTTAAGATATAAAAAATTGATAATAGAGAGCCATAGATGGCACCATGATTACTAATCAGACTAATGCAATAAGTCTATAACATAGTGCATTAACGCTCGTAAAAATATGTTAAGGTATCAAGAACATTAAAGTATACTGGGCCAAAAATTTTTCTCATATATGTTGTGTCCTTCAGTCTGTTCCATTTAATATGACAGTTCTTATTATAATCAGATGTTATATTTGTTTTCATTGGGTGCGTTCAGCCGCAGTAACCGGTGGGTAATCTACATACCTGTAATAAGTGAACGGTAGTGGTGGATTTACAACCCACTGATCATTGTTGAGCATCCATTGATGTTGTGTTTACAGTGGATTCGGTAAGTAACCGGACATTGTTGATTGTCAAGGTGCGGTGGATTTGCCTATAATGGACTACAGTAACCGGTTAATCACGGGTGACTGCAGCTGAACGCACCCATTGCATGTTTACTTTCAATTCCTTTACAAAATATCAATGTACCAGTAAAATTAATTTAAATCTTCCCATTATTTTTACATTATTCCTTGTTAAATAATATTAGAAATTCAAATTCAAGGACATTTTAATATAGGAAAGCTCTTATCCCCTTAAAAGAAGACAGTATAACAACATAATTGGCAGAACACGAATTATCAGTATCAAGCATGATTTATTTGTTGCAAGTGGGAATAACACTTCATTAGACCAGTTCTCTTAAAAATACAAGTACTAGTACTCCAGTTTTTACAGATACATTATGAAATTGCAAAATTCAATTGATAATCGAGAGCTCTATGGCACCATGATAACCTAGATGTACGCAGTAAGATAAATGCAAAGATAATTATTTGGAATATTGAAAGTTTTTTTCATTGTCATGTTACTTGCCGACGATCAAAGCTCAAAAATTGAAAAAACACGTTTAAGAAATTGGAGAAGCAATTAAAATATACATATGCATAAAAATATTATGCATTAAAATATTTATATATTTATTTGATTACTAATGTAAAACATACACGTATAATATATGTATGTGCACCACAAAATTACAAGTCATCATAGTTTTGATAAAATATTTTAATCTATTTGTAAAAGAAGTTTTTAAAATATACAGCGCAATGAAAGACTTATGTCTTAACCACTTAACACTAATTTTTAATGTTTATCAATGGTTACTTCAGAATATATTTTTAAGTTTTCTAGTTCTGTATGGGACATATAATTAAAGGTTCTGTACGGGACTCGTATGAATGGAGGTTCAAAATCAAGTGATTTTTATATTATGACTTTCGGGTGTTGTTATTTCATTACTAAATAGTACCGAATTAAGAACTTGTTTGTGAGTACGGTATTTTGTGTTTAAGTTGATGCAGTATGCTCACGTTATATACAAAAATGTCATTCTTAAAAATTACGTGATTTAGGCTAAAAAAACTGTGGACTTATCAAAGAAAACAAACAAAATGAATGTCAAATATGTAACATCTTCACTGAAATCTTCTGACTGCACGCACTGACTTAGGACCATGTAGAAATTTGTGCAGGCAGAAGATTTCAGTGAAGATGTCATTTTAAACAGTGCCGCACACCACCAAGTTTTAATGTTTAATGATTGGTTTTAAGTTGGAGGACTAGAAAATAATTAAAAGTGAAATGTTAACAGTTTTTTAAGTGGGATTGAGATAGGGTTACTATTTTCGAAGGAGATTTCACTAAAAATAAACAGGAAAAAATTATTTTGATCTGCCTGCTCTGGAGGCTCATCTATTCTGGAATGACCGAGCAACGAAAGTATTAGCGACATACTTTTATTTTTACCATAATATTTCACTTTTTGCACTGAATTCCAGATAACCCGTCATTTACTTCACACCCCATCAAGTCGGATGTTCCACAACACGATTCGACCATAGGGAATTTTGGTGTTGTTTCTGTTGTTGCATCACTGTATTGCAAGAACAGTCTTACCACCTTCAGGGAAAACACAGAAAAACAGGGGCGAGTGATCGCCCCTACGAAAGTCCAAAATGGATAAAATCACATATAATCCTTTGATTTCAATAATATTAATATTTTTTGTATAGATAACATTCTGGGCAGACTTATTGTGGTCGTAGGTTGAACTTTCTATTGTTATTCTTATGGAGGAAAAGAACAATTTTATATCTCACTTATTTATGAAAGTACACTGATGAAACTTGGCATAAGGCTTCATCTGGTTGTGGTCTATCGATATTTGCCATAACCCCTATAAATAATCAATTATTTTAAGAAATATTTAATTAGTACATTTTATTTTAGCATGGATATTTTGAAACAGCTATACTTAAATTGTAAGGGAGATAATGGTAGTTTTTTAATAACCTCCATAAATATAGAATTATACAATGGTCACGTTTACGGCCGAACGAAAATTAAATGTTTCCTCCGCCGCGATCAACGTCTAGCTATGACTTGTTTATTATTTTTTGGGGCTAAAAGTAAATTTTCATTTAAATTTGTGATTGTTAGAATACTAGAATTGTTATGTTAAACACCCATCTTCCGCTTAACTACTAATAACAAGAATTACTATAATTTTTAATAAAATTGTTTCTGCAGTTTTTGAGAAATTGGAATTGTTAGTTTTTAGAATTTATTTAGGTAATTACTACTCTTAAAAATTTAAAAAGTCAGTATTTGGTATTATAAATCCTAGGGATAGAGGTTTAGTACCTATATGCCGAATTCAGTCAAAATGAGACAATGTATTTGGCGTCTGTTTGCAGCCACGCACACTGACATAGGCCTACAAGCACACTTTCACATTTTTCGGACGGAAGACAAGTTCCAAAAACAAATTCTCAATTATTCAATTCAGGCAACACACGGAAACCAATATTTTGACTTATTATTACTCAAATTCGACATTTTTGACAAAAACATGCTCTAATTTAAAGGGAGTATGGTGAGTAACATGAATAAGGTACCTTTTTTACACAAGACAATATAAAATATGTGTTTAAAAGAATTATTTTATACTAGTATTCAACCAGCTATTTTTTCTCAGAGGCAAACGTATTTGATCTTTCGTAGTTTGTGTTTTTTTTCAAACATAGTTTTCTGATCGGAATCTATGAGAGATTTTGCATAAAATTAGTATTTGTTATTATGGAGTTGGAGTTATGGAGTGAACACAACATAGCAACCGATTCCAACCTCCTCTTAAGGTAGCTTACTGAAATTAATAATGTGTCTTTATTGTTTCGACAATAATTTTATATATTGCATGAAAAATATTTTGTGTACATTACCCTAAAATGTAACAAACTAAATACCTGGACGTAACAGATGAATTTTGACGCTATGCACCCCCTATTTATCATCCCATATGGAAAAATTTATATTTAAAATATATTTTTTTAAATATATAATAATATATTTTAGAATAAAACGTCATATATTTTAAATATATATTGAAATATATTTAAATATACAAATTATGGGACCCAGAAAGATATAATTATATATTTACTAAATATATAATTATATATATAATTTATTTCTAAAATATATTTAAATTATATTATTGTTTGTTGTTAATAATATATTATTTTATATTTGTAATATATTTAGGTAAATATATTGTTGTTTGGAATAAAAATATATTATAAATATATTTAATTTATATTTCAAAATATTTTTCAAAATATGATTTTTTTCAATTTAAATGTCAAAACTCTACAAAAAAATTAATAAATTGATATATAAATATATAATATTAGCCTTACATTTGATTTTCATGAACAAAAAAAGGGTGACCCCCCTGGGATTTGAACCCCGGACCTTCGCTCTACCTACCCTAACCTAGCCTACATCCTATCCTAACCTAACCTACGCCTTAACCCACTCGGCCAATTCGACTCGTGGGTGAGACGGCATAACTTAGGATCTAAAGCTGATTGGGAACGCTGTTTCCTTTTGGAGTTGGAGTTTCAATGCTTTTGCGTTGTAGCACTAGTCTATTTTTAATGGACAGCATTCAGTAATTAAATAGTTGGTGTTGTATCTAACACACGTTGCGTACTTTAAGTTTATCATAGGAGTTGGTGAAGACTGTAAATGTTCTTTGTATCTTATTTGAAAATTTATTCTAAAGTTTGTCCAAAATAGATGTTACCGTATCGCAGTTCCAACATTTAAGTTTATATACTCCCCTGCTTTCGTCAAGTCATCTTTTTTCTTTTCTGCCGTTGCTTGTGATCGCTTATAAATCAAATGAATTATTATTATTTTTTAGTTCCATAGGCTATTTTTACTTCCGCATTTTTAAAGGTCTCATACAGTACATGCTTTGTTAATCGTACATAATCTGATTTAGCATTGGGCATTACATTATGTGTTGAATGACAGTATATTGAGATGTATTTCAATAGTGTTTCCTTAAATATAAAACTTCCTATATAGTATATAGGATTGTATAAAAATTGACTAAGAAATATCAATTATTTTACATGTAATTTTTCTTTTTCATTTTTATATGAGTACATTCTGGTCAGTACTTTTTAAGTTTTCATCTATTTTGGTGTAATTATGTTTACTTCATATTATGTAATTATGTTTACTTCATGTATTATGTGTTTGGTATAATTATGTTAGGGTATCTATAAAATAACTTCAGGGTTTTGAGGCAAAATATTGTTATGAAGCAATAAGCTTATGTAACTGTTTTATACATGATTAAAAGGTTGCATTTTGAATTTTTCTTTAGCAATTTCATAAAGTTCAAAATGGGCTCCCTTGGCGGCACAGAACACATTGTAACGATATTCCACCTCCTTATATGTCCTGGATCGCCTGGCTGACATTTCTGGGGGGGGGGGCGGTTGCCACAGAATTAATTATTCGTTGCCTGAGGTGGTCAACATCACGAATTTTCGAAGGATTCTGTGTACCGTAACGACAGATTTAGTTTATACTAGCCAAATAACGCATTGAGCCTTTTGTGGCAGCGCTGCCTTTAGCGCAGGAATTCAGACAGCACTTGACAGCCGCACTAAGTTGTTTCAAGGCCAATGTTCCGCAGCGCTGCCACCTCTTGACAAAAACATTCCCAACTGTTATGAGTTAAACCTTATGAGCTACTCGTTTCAAAGAAATTAAATGCATTTCGCTACCTTCTACAGTTATTAAGATATTAATTTTTAAAATCCCGGAGTTCTTTTACAGATACCCTGCATAAGATGTTCCGCATATTTTGATTTTATGCTTGTCAATTTGTTTAATATATTATAAATATATTTGTTTTTATATTTGCAATATATTGTTAATAATATATTTCAAATATAAAATTAAAGTTATATTTGAAATATATTCATAATTATATGTTATAAAATATATATGATGTTAATATATTTAAAATATATATCACTAACAGTATTTCGTAATATATCTGTCTTACTTTAGTTTTAATATATTTGTAATGTATTGCAGAATATATCTCAAAAATATATTTCATTAAATATATTTTAAATATATACAAGAATATATTTAAAATATATATCACTAACAGTATTTCATAATATATACGTCTTACTTCAGTTTCAATATATTTGTAATGTATTGCAAAATATATTTCAAAAATATATTATATTAAATATATTTGAAATACATACAAGAATACATTTCAAATATATTTCACTAACAGTATTTCGTAATATATTTGTCTTACTTCAGTTTAAATATATTTGTAATGTATTGCAAAATATATTTCAACAATATATTTAATTAAATATATTTGAAATATATACAAGAATATATTTCAAATATATTTCACTAACAGTACTTCATAATATATACTCTTACTTGAATTGAAATATATATATTATATATTTCAAAATATATTCCTAAAATATATTTCATTAAATATATTTTAAATATATCATGGTATATACTTCAAATATATTTTCAATATAAACTAAAATAATATATATATGATAATATATTCTATATATATTTTGGTCTTTTTAAATATATTTTAAATATATTTAAATATATAATTTTTCCATATGGGATTATTTTAATAATTTTCAATAAAGGCTCTTAAACCAACATGGTGTTATGTAGCGGCTATTTATTTTTAACAGACATTTTTCTTAATTTTAAAATAACAAATCTGAATGTTATGAAACATATACATAAACATGTATTACAGCTACAGCGCTATTAATTGATATCAAATAAATATAGACGTTCTTCGTTCTACAAGACATGGAAGTTTGAAAACGTCCCGAATCTTAAAAATAAGCCCCACGTGTCAAAATGAAAAGAATGCATCAGAATTATTTTTAAATAAAACCTAAGTTATCAAAATATTGCCAATTGAAGCATGAAAGAGGTAATTTTTAATAATTTTATTTGTTATTTAATCAAGCTGAACGATAATATTTTTAAACAGTATTTTCACTAATACTTTACACAACATTTTATTAGAATATTACATGTTACAGATCAATAAACATTTATTGGGTTATATCAACCCAAAGAACTATACTACTGGAACGCGCGCTGCCCATAAGCCGCGTGTTGTAGATTCCGGGCGCATGCAGCGGTGTGTTTCGATTGCATCCAGGGACGCGCGGGCTGAAGAAGGGCACGAAGCTGGCGCGTCCATCATAGATATGCTGGTTTGACTTCCCACCTTCTCGCCTTAACTCGAAGTTTATACCACTTAGCACTGAGATAAAAGGTTGAAATTTTGCATGTGAGGAGTCCTTTAGTTTTGAAAGGTAATAGTATCAATTATATTTCAAAAATAATTTTTTGTCTAATTTAAAACATGAGAAAACGTCAGAAGTTTTTATTCAACTTTAAAACTTGACACGAAAAAAGTAGTCGGCTGCTACTTTTTGTGTTTTTTGGTCAGGTAAAATAAAAAACGGTGGATATTGTTGCTAAGAAATTGAATTTCTTAAATAATATTTTTTGAAAAAAAATGGTAGCCGTAGTTTGGTTATTAACTTAGTTTTTGTGAAAGAATTTATCCGTGCTGCGCCAGGATAAAAACAAAGTCAAATCTAAACTGATGTTTACAAAAACAATGTAAACTAAAAAAACACAATTATAGTATCAAATTAAAGGTATGAATCTCACAATTAAAATGGTACCAAATATAAATATGTTTTAGAGACAGTTTGCACATTGTAGGAACGATACAAGTTTATTCCATGGTTGCAGTAACTAAGGAATGTTAGGACAAGCTTCTAGGTTATCGATTGTTACGATGTGAAAACTGCCTCTAAACCATTTATGATTGGTACCATAGTAATTGTGAGATTCAGACCTTTAATTTAATGCCTTATTTGGAATTTTTTACCTTATTTGTACCCGGGCGGGCGCTAAAACGGAGCAAGAAGATGGCGCGTCCGCGAATGTAGTTCATTACTCCATACAAGTGATGATGACCTTATATCACACACGAGGTTAAATTTAAAATCAAAAGAGGAGATTTTAAATCAAAAGGCAAAGTAATTACGGCACATTATGGTGTTTTCAAAATCGTTAATATGCAAACGACTAACGACGTTTTATCGATTTACTCAAGCTAACTGAAAAAAGGCTACTACCAACGATTTAACCTTGAGAATATGTAACAATTTCACAGGCGTTATTTTTAAAAATCACTTAAGCAATGACGAATTCCATGGAAGCCACAAATTATTGTTGATCAAATCCGTAGCTAATTTTTTTTTAAAATATATCACATCACATTGCCAAACGGGAAACTTTTGAAATCACAAACCAATCTAAGTTGAGTTTAAGGCAAAGGTTGACAGTGTTAATTTTTTTCTAACTTGTAGATTAAGCAACTGATGCTTGTGAAATACGCTGTAAAACTTGTCTTAAAATAAAGTACATTTTATATTTAAAAATTGTTTTATCTTACCTAATACATATTTAGACATTTTAGTCCTAATTTTCAAGAAAATGTAAAATTTACCAGTAACATCTTATAATAAGTCATAATATTCTGCATTAAAATAATCAATATGAAATATAATTGGTTAAAACAATTATCAAACGTTAGCAACACATTCATTTTGAAATATGACAATACAGTATTTCAGAGTTTACAAGGCGTTTAAAGTGCTGCAATAGGCTGCAACAGCATTATCGTAATGCCTGAGCCTTGGCGCGGCCTGTGTACCTGCCCCGCCCTGGCGCCTGCAGGCCCCCGACGCAACCGCGGATTCCGGCTCGCTCTGTAGGCCCAGCGCGCGTTCCAGTAGTATAGTTCTTTGTATCAACCAATATCAGTTACTCTATGGCAAAACTAAGTCGATTGGGAACAAGTTCGAGTTAGGGATCGACTCTCATGGTTGATCTATTAAAATGAGTCGTTCTTTTCGGAACAGTGCCTTTCGGAGGTATGATCTTCGGAGATATGCCCTTTCGGAATTATGCCTTATAACAAGGCCACACTTGTGGCCTTGCTTATAAACACATATTTTGTTTCGGAGATATGCTTTATCGGAGTTATGACTTTCGGAACAATGCATGGCACTTAAAAATTTACGAGGGATAAGAATAAGAACAAAAGTGTAAAAATGGGTCACAGACTTTTAAAAACTGAATACAATTGACCAAGGAGGTGATGCTCCATAACTGGAGGTAGCGCGATATAATAGTTTATTGCATTTTATTATGATTACAGTATAATAATTATTGTATTTTGGAGCCCTTTGATTTTGTAGGTTGACATCATGAGGGGGATTAATTTCGTTCTTTACTAATGCATTACCAACCCAAAACCAATGAACTCAGTAAAAGGAACGTAAACCAATTAATTGATTGATGTGACAAGCCAATTAGGTGCCGTGGCACCGGTCTGACTCTTAAATGGAGCCAAGTGGTAAGCTTATTGGAGCGGGTTAGTTCGATGCACTTTATTCAGATGGCGTTGTAAAAACATGACTTTCTTCTTTTTTACTGATTCAGCCAATCAGAACCACGATAACGATCTGCTAACTTCCCGTTCCGTTTCCCCTGATTTTCTGTCACGACGCGACGTGTACACAACCATAACGAGTTGGAATTAATTTGAGTGTGGGAAAATACCTAAAGTACGTGTTTGCAGAAAGTTGTTCCAGTGTAAGTTGTTTCGCGAAATACTGTACTGCGTGATTCATGTTGTGCTTAAAGCTATTGATGGAAAATAAATACGTAGATGTTTACATAAAAGCACTTCATAAAAATTAACTAAGTTAATTTTATTAAGTGCTTTTATGTAAAGATCTACGTATTTATTTTCTATCAATCGCTTTAAGCACAATAAGAATCACTCAGTACAGTATTTCGCGAAACAACTTGCACTAGAGGCAAACGCACTTAATCTAAACAAACCGGTAAAGTCATTAAAATTGAAAGTCTAGTAAAAAAACAAGAAAACGAAAATATAAACAAAGCAGATGACGACGATCGATATGTCGCATCGACGACGATCGATATGTCGCATCGACGACCATCGATATACCGCATCGATCTTTTTAGTTTGTAGCACTTTATCATAGATAAAGGGATACTTTATTCAGATAGTGCTGCTGTTCCCTTACCACCGAGTTAACATGGGAGTGCCATCTCTTTACGAAGTTCATTACCACTCTATGGCCGTGGTGAGCGCTACATGCGTCTGGCGGAGCGTTTCAAAACCGTGTCAAGACGGACAAGGCGTGTCAGACATTCCCCGCGCCCCTACCGGTGGGTAATTTGGCGTCTCTTAGGAACAATGAACGTCCCCTTTATCCCTCACTTAGTACCACGGACACATGGCCGGCGCGGTGGAGCCATCTTTCACTCAATAACTTTTCCTTACTTCATGATGACTATAAAGCATCATGTTTAATGCTGCTGTTGTGATTCATTTGTTGATTAGTTTATAATTTACAAAATTAAACTGTACATAAACCGAACGTTTAACTCGGAAACATGTTTACCGACATTCAAAAATATTATTTATGAAAAGAGTAAAAAAACAAATATGTGTTTTAGCGAATTTCCTCTATAGGGAAGAAGCTATTACCGTAGGTCTCATGGTAAGACCTAAGCCTGTGACCATGATAACTTTTCGTTTTGGGGCCACCAGAAGCAAATAACACCATTCGTTCGAATTTATATAATATATACATAGGTACGAGTTGAACACGTCATTCCGTCTATTATATCGTAGAAAAATTAAAAACGGAATTGTTGAAAAAGGCAACGCTTAATGTTGTTGATAAAATGCAAGGTTCGTGATTTGCCTGCAATTGAGTAAACGTATGGATGTTACTTGACCAAATAATGGATTTTTTGTACAATTTACCTATTTATTACATCCACGTTGGTTACACTGCCAAATCCATCACTTCTATCACGTTTCATTCCTTGAATTATCGTAATACCACATGAAAATTAATTAGTTAGGTTTGTCAGTTTTCCTAATTGTAATCTACTCTAAAAATAATTCAGTTTAGTCCAGTCTTTAGACAACTAAATCTCCAGTTCTACCGGGCCGATCTTATTAATTAATGGGTCGTTGGAAAGCTCTCTCTCTGATAATTTGCAAATAATTATGAAAGTTTTTTGATATATTTGGTGAACAAGTAAAAAACACATGTTTTCCACAAGAAACACATTGAAAACGGGGATTTTATCATTTTTTATTTTGAGGCAAATTTTGGCTGCCTTTATTGAGTATAATCAAGAAATGCTTAACTGTTATTTGTAGGAACTTTTATTCTCTCTCAGAATATCACCATCCAAATTAACCGATTTCCTCACCATTCAAAAGTTATTTGCAAAAAAAGGTAAGTAACCTCCAAATTTATAGTGGTGTGAAAATTAGAGTTATTTTTGTTAAACTTGTACAACTAAATCTAAATCTACTTCTATCTGACACATTTTAATAATTAACGGGTCGTTGGAAAGATTCATCCGTTTAGATTTGCAAATAATTATCAAACCTAGATTTTTATAAAGATTTATAGTGAACATGTAAAAACACATATTTTCTGTACGAAATACATTTAAAAAATAGTTTTTGAAAAGTTTATTTTTGTAGCCAAGTTTTGGCTGCTCGTTATCAGTATTTTAAAGATATGTATGACTCTTAACTTATTGGAAATTGTATATTCTCTTTCAGAATGTCACCTTCCACTTAAACCGATTTCCTCACCATTTATATGTTCTTTGCAAAAAATCTAAGCAACCTCCGAATTTATAGTGGTGAGAAAATACTGAATTAGAGATATTTTTGTTAAACAACTAAATCTAGAGTTCTATCAGACTGATTTCAATAATTAACGGGTCGTTGGAAATCTTCATCCGTGTAGATTTGCAAATTTCTTAAGAAAAAGTAAAAACACATATTTTCTATAAAACATACATTAAAAAACACAGCTCGCTTTTTAAAGTTTCTGTTTGTAGCCAAGTTTTGGCTGCCAGTTTTTAGTATTTACACGAAATATTCAGAAGAAATTTTGTTCTCTCTCAGAATATCATCTTCCAGGTCAACGGATTATCCCACCATTTAAAAGATACTAGTAACCCCGTTGCTCGAAATCGAGCAATTGTTATGTATTGATTTCAAAATAAAAATAATTATGGTACAGTGTTCTAGAACTATTTATTTTATTATTCATATGGTTGAACTTCCTGTTATACTTTAACTTTTTACAAAAGCTTTTTTAAACGAAATTTCTTGTGAATACTCAATCATCTTTAATTAGACGTCCATGTTTCATTAGTGTTTTCTACGAATATTATGAGGCCCTCAAAGGAGTTGGCTTGACCTGCCGCCACATATACAGTACTCCATGAGAAAGTACTGGGGAGGGAAGGTAAATTCCAATTTTTGCCATGGACTGACCCTGAGCTATACCCAGGGCTTAATTTCTAACGAAAAAGTACCGGATCTATGGCTCACCGGGTGGCCGGGCGGATATGAAAAACCTCATGCAGTTTTATCTAGGTCCCTCCCCCGGAAAATTTTATGAATTGCAATTGAATTTGGTCCCTTTTTAACTTTTTTATGACAACTGTGTAACATTTAGGCCGGGTTTATTTTCGCGCAAGCTAGGTTTTGCCCTGTCGCAGCCAGAGTGTACTTGTGCAATGGTGATCCTGAAGTTGTGCTCTCCAGTGTTACATGCGTTAGCGCCACACTCGACTCATGGCAACTCATGCCCTAAGCCCATGCTCTCATGCTCTCATTTATGCAATTCATGCCCTAAGTAGCATATGACCCGTCTTAGTCTCAAACCGAACTAAAATGGTTCAATAAATATACTCATAATGAATGTTAAGTCTACTTAGTTTTCTTTTATTTCTATTTATATTTATAGAATTTAGACATAAAATTAATCTTTCTTTCAGTATTTTTCTTTGGAATATAAACATATGTGAATATTAAGATCTTCACACATGTGATTCAAAATAAATGTTTTTACAACTGAATTCTGACCCTAAGTATGTATTAGGATAATAGTTTATTTATTTACCTCTTCCATCAACTGAAGTGCCTCCTGCTCTACATGCAATGGTTTCAATTCCATTAACAACATATATGGCTTTGCTGAAAAACTTTGTTTGTTCCAATCAGCTGCTTCATTTGAAATTTCTCTTCCCATGTTAAATCTTATGGACTAATATGAAACGTCTAGGGCTCTTCCCTTTAATCAAACCTTTTTAAATTTTATTTCCTGCAAAACTTCACGCCAAGCTCTTTCCAATGACACCTAAATTATCAAAATCGGCCCAGAACTTTAGGAGGAGTAATGATCACAAAAAAACCCCTAGCGAATTAAATAAGTATAGATTTTGTTTTTTAAAACTAAGCAACCTCCGAATTTATAGTGGTGAAAAAATACTGAATTAGAGATTTTTTTAACTTTGTATAGCAAAATGTACAGTTCTACAGGATCAATTTTATTAATTAATTAGTAAGTCTTGGGAAGCTTAGACTTGCAAATAATAAAAAATTTTGATTTTTTTCAAGATCTATGGGGAAAGATTTAAATACCCACATGTTTTCTATAAAAAAACACCTAAAACAGGTTTTTAAAATTTCTTTCTAGTCAAGTTTTGGCTGCCAGTTATCACTATTTTCAAGAAATGGATTACGGCGTTTTTAGGAAATTTTATTCTCTTTCGCAATAACACCTTCCTCTTTGATCGATTCCTTCAGCATTTTAAAGTTATACCCACAAAAATGGGAATATCTGAGATTTTAGAATAGTATACATTATCTCTCATCTAGATTAAGCCACAAACCAAGTTTTATTAAGATATGTTGAGTGAAAATTAAGCGATATATAGAATGTAACTTATTTCTCATAAGGTTAACATTGGGACAACGTACTGTGTTTACCATGCACTAGCAATGTCTCGGTAAGCAATAGACATAGAGCAACGACTCAAGGTACTAATTTGATTGTTTTTCAGCTGAATTCAATGGTGCTAACGATAGCTGTATTATTTTAATTTGTCTATGTGAAATCCCTAAAAACCAACCAATTTTTGTATTGTGACCAATTTTTGGGATTTTTGTATTCGTCCGACTTTTTTTGATACTGGCTAAACTATAAACATTTGAAAATGCTAAACCTACGGCATACAACTAGAAATATTTGAAAACATACAATTTGACCTATTAATTGTTCAGATATGACTTTACATTCGCCAATAATGCGGAATAAGTCTCCATTAGGTAGGTACAGAGCCCTTATTAAGTTGAACACTTTCGCTGCACAAGGCGGTGCAAGAGTAAACGTGGTGTTGTTTAGTCACAGGATTCTTTAAAAAAAAAAACAGTGCCAAAGAGTTAGATTATTTGCAGTGCGGAGTGTTTTAGGATGGATTTTTTGAGCGGGAAGCCTTCATTCTACGGAGAAAGCAACCATTGTTTCGTAGGCAAACAGCCTTCTAGGAAATAGCCCTTGCCTCGTAGTTAGTCACTGACATCGTTTCGCACCCTGCAGTTGAGTCAGTTGCCACAAAAACTTGAGCCTTCCTTCTCACTCCCTTCCCCATTCTTTCGGTCCCTGTCACAAAGCCATTGACCCTTCACACCCAGTCACTGATCACCTGATTTTAACTGGCCCCTAGAAAATTAAAAGAATTATCTAGAGGCACGGTCGTGTCTCGTCGCCAAGTCCACCAGCAGACGACGAATGAACGACGTGAGTGCCTATATTAACAACGCAGATTAGGAACCGATTTTTCACTATTCAAAAAAGAAAATTAGAGCCTTAATTTGAGATAGATTTGCTTCAACATGATAAACTGGCCCAAAAAACGTAAAAAAACACGACAGTTTCTTTTAAAGACTTCTAATAAGTTAGGAATAAATGTTTAAAGTGACCAAAAAAGTTACCGGTTTTGCACTTTTGAGCGAATCTTCCACCTCGTTTTGTTCAGACAGCCTAGCGACTTTACTTCTCATCAGAATTGAATGAAACTTCACTCTCACTCCTATTTTCTCTCGTAGTAGTGCCTTTTGATAGTCTGATCAAAGTTTGAAAGCACTATATATTAAAACTAGTAACTTTTAAAATTTTCATTTCAAATCTTCGATGACATTTAAAACGTAAACAAGCTTAGTCCACGAAGAATCTATTTCGACAGTAAAAATTTGATCAGCTGGTAAGTTTAAAAGTTATGGAGAGGATGGTAGGACAGCAGATACGCTTGATTTGTTTAATTTATTATTTCTTTATATTGTTAACTAGCAGAACCCGTGGCTTCGCTCACGATAAAAATTATCGTCTAACCTTGATATGAAGAATCTACAGGTCTGAATAGAAAATATTTATATCAAGAAATATGTCATGGAGAGATATGTTTGTTTAATGGCGGAATGTAGGATAAAATGTAGATACCACAGTAGGATGTAGGATACCACAGTAGACAGTGAAGGTTTTCTTTTCACCGTTATAGCTCGAAAACGGCCGTACCGATTTTAACACCAAATTTGTCGATTTTAAGGTACTTCTTTGTATATTTACCAATACGTCCCTGGATTGCCTAGTAGGGCATCAATTAAGTACAGTAAAGGGCTGAATGTTCGAAACAGTTATGGTGCTATCCGTGGGCAGTATTTCAAACTCGATTCACTTAGTTTTTAACTTAAAATATAGGCGGGAAATAATAATTTAAGATCAACCACTGATTGCAGCATTTATTTTCCCGTGAAAAGCCGGGACACCGTCGAATTAGACGAAAAAGGTATTTGCCAAATTATTGTAACTGACATGATTGTAATTAAAAACATAAAGGCCGGCCTAAGGAAATAACTATAGCTCCCGCTGCCTAAAAAGATGGTACCATATAATGAGCTTATGATTAAACGTATAAGGTACGAAACTTAACCAAATGTAACTTTTATATAGTACGAATAACCTAACAAAATCATCAAAACAACCATAAAACCATGATAAAAGGAATCAAATTATAAATCAGCTGTAACAACGTATCCGTTTGTGAAGCTAATATGCTTGATTTAATAAAATTTGAAATTTAAACAAAAGATCATCCATTACGTTAACATGGGGCATTTTCAAAGCTTCAGCTCCACCAAAAACCTCTAAAAACCTCGAATTAAAAAAATCCGTTCTTGGTGAATGCCAACACTCTGTAAGGAACGTCCATGCAAATTTTCAAGGTTCTAGGTTAAGTCGTTTTGGCTGTACAATGATAGGTCGATAGTTCAGTGGTATTTGACAAAAATATAGTAGAAAAGATAGTATAAATATAACTTACAATCAGGGATTTGTATAATAATTTATAAATTTTTACATAAATAGATCAAACAATCATATCATTTCAGCACATTCTGTTTGTGACTGAAAAATCAGTGTTCTTTTCTTCTTACCGGGATTTAGTCTCAAGATTCAGCCACAAAAGGCAGTATGCTCTTCACGTTTAAATCTGCGTACGTCGAATTATACGAAACACCAAATCATCGGACAGGCATAGATGTAATAAAAAAATATTAGGAACGCCTCCAGGAAAAACGATAACTCCCGCTACCGAAATATAGATGGTGCCACTTAACTCTTTTATATAGTACATAATTATGTCCTTGAAACAAATCAACAAAAATCAATGAAGCCATGATCAAAGAAATCAATTTATTACCATCTGTATCAACGTATACATTTCCGAAGCTAACTACCAGCTGATAGTTTTAAGAAATTAAAAATGTAAACAAAAATCGTCCAACATACTTTTAAATGGGAAAATTTGAAAACTTTGGCCTCGCCGAAAACCCCTTTATACTACGAATTTTGTAAAATCCGTTCTTAGCGGATGCCTACGCCCTAAGAGGAACATCCATGCAAAGTTTCAAGGTTCTAGGTCAAGTAGTTTGGGCTCTACGATGTTTCCACTGAGTGGTATTTGACAAATATATAGTAGATAGGCTTATTTATACTCTTATTTCAGGGTTCTCTTGCATTGAAACTTATTGATATAATTATACAAATATATAAATTAATTATAATGAATGTGTGTCTTATATAGTCTTTTTCTTTTTACCTGACCTAAACGTCTGTTCAAGATTCGAACCGTTTTAAATTATGTTCAAAGAATGGTATTTCATTACTAAATTACTAATTACTCCACCTCTTATTGCTGGCCTTCCAAAACGAAAGGGCCTTTTTCATTAACAAATTCATCGTCACAGTACCTCCAGTAAATACACTAATCTCCTTGTTTTAACAGAATCAATATCAGCTGTTTGCGGGAAATTATTCAGGTAAAAAAGTACAGGCAGTACAGGTTCATAATTAATTCTTCTACATACTTGGCCAGCAGCTTAATAGACGCTAAATTAGTTAATATGTGTGTATTTTATAAAAGTTAACTACTTAGAAGGTTTTTAATATTAATATATAAATTTATAAGCTGCTGGCCAAGTATGTAAAAGAAATTATAATCAATATTCAGAACAATAGTATTCAAAGAAATGTAATTATAGATTGTTAATAAATCTTGTTGAACTAAAGGATATAAAAATTACTTGATATGCACTTTGATATCACATATTTTTAGGGCTTGGCGACCCTTCAACACTTTGTGTTTTTGGGTATGATTAAAGTATAACTGGTGCCAAATCTTAAGGTCCAGTCCGTCTGTGAGACTAATGTTAATTTTAGCATTGGGCCAGGGCCGGCTCTAGAGTTTTATGCGCCCTAGGCGAAAGTACTGCTTGGCGCCCCTTTTAATTAGTTGTTATCTTCTTATATAAATAAAATTAGAGTTTTGTCTGTACATTGCTTAGAATTATGAAATTTTTGGTTATTTTTGCGTTTTGAAGGTCAGAGAATCCGAATCAAGCCTTATCTCAATTTATGTCACGATGTGTGTTGGTAACGCTCAACATCACACTTTAGACCGCTTTTCACGCAAAAACTAGATTACCATTTTGGCTGAAACTTTTCTCCTGTGTTGTATGCACATATGAGAAGGTTTTAGACAACTTAAAACGAGCGTACGTCTTTTTGAAATCAAATAGCAAGCTTCTAAAAACCTAGTTTTATTTGATTTCGACCATGTTTGTTTTGAATTTCCCCATAATTCAAGGGGATGACGTTTTGATTACGTTTTCAGTGTTCCAAGCAGATAATATTACCTTCACTGATGGATTCGTCGTTACAGATGTTTTATGATTTCATTCAGTTTTATGTTTTGGTTTATAATATTTCTTTTTCAATTGACATGTAATACATAAAGTTAATATTTTCCCATTCATTATACATTTATCAGGATTTTCATCCTGATCGGACTCCACCACAGACCAAGGCCGCGCATAGACCCTCTCAAAGATCACATATTAATATCCAATGCCAGAATTATAAGTGATGAAATGTTAATATTCAAACAGATGTTAAAAGCAAGACATTTCATAGAATGTAAAACCTGCTGTCTGTAAAAAATAAAATAAAGTCTTTCCTTCCTTAGTAAACCATTTTTTTAAAATTGCGGGACGGCTATGTTATTTTGTTGTTGTTCAAAATAGACCCTAAAACATTTAGGGCTATGTTATTTTGTTGTTGTTTCAAAATAGACCCTACTTTGGTGGCATTTAATCAAGGCATTTTCCACTTTATGTACATTAACTTTCATGAAACAGGAAACTGCTTTAAGATTCACTAAGTACGCACGGTCTGCGAAGAGGGTATTTCCTGCCTCAGGGTCACTCTGTACTATTGCACAGATTCAACGATAGGCCTACTGAGTATAAGCCTTCCCAGGCAGCGACACCCTTAGGGGTTTGTCGGCGGGGGCGCTGGAATGTGCTGGCAAGTGTAGTATAGAGAGGCCAACTAAAAATCGTGGGGTCCCATAGCGCCGAATCCCGTAACGCCGAAACGAGAATTTTCCCACAACGCCGAAAGAATTATTCCGTCTCGTAGTACCGAAAGGTTTCGGCGTTACGGGACGATTCAAGTATTCTTTCGGTGCTATGGGAAAACGTTTGTAAGTTTTCGGACTTATGTTAATTCTCCTGAGAACAATTGCACGACGCCAAAAAGTAGAGATCGTCCCACAGCACCGAATGAATGGATCGTCCCACAGCGCCGGATGAATGAACGCCGACGTCACTTTCTCGCCGTACGCACAGGTGTAGCATGCACAAAGTGTCGTGTGGGCGAAGGCGTCGGGTCTCAGTTGTGCATGCAACCCCTCCATGTACGAATGGGCGCCTACCTGCTTTCTGGTTTTGGTCTCAATTGCACATGCTACCCCTGTATGCACAAACAGACACCTACCTGAGTCCGGGCAGCCGCGTTCTTCACGCACTTCAATGGTTTCTATTGAAACTTCTGTCATTGTTTATACTTGTGGGGCTAACGCGTGCGTTCCAATAATTGTAATCTTATGTAATAATAATATTTATTCCGTGACAGTGTTTAACAATGTATTGGAATTCACAACAAAATGTTAAATATATGGGCAAATCTTTTATCCAGCTAAGGTAGGCCTGAATGCTATATTTTTCTTCTTAAAGTAAGATTGCAACTATATTGATAAAACAAAGTTTAATCTATGCTAGTTTTTTCTTTAAGTTCTACACATTATTGTTCGAATCATGGGCATATTTGATATTAAGATAACCAACACCCTGAAAAAACCTGTCACACTCCTGCACTACCATCAATGACGTTTCAAACTTGGAGTATAGTCATAACTATATTTATCTTTTCTTAGGTTTATACTATTGAAAACAGCTACATATAATGCAGCTCGAGAAACCGCCTCGGACGGATGGACGCTCGGAGCTACAGACAAATGCGAATTATAGTGTTGATAATACTCTGGCATTCATATATACATTTTAAACGAAAACTTTAAATATATTTTTAACGTGTTATTTTGCTACTTTTTATTACATACTGTAGTTAATAATGCACAACCAATTGCTTTCGAAAACATCCGATTTTTAACCGGTTAAATTGAAAAAGTATAGTTTTATCTATTAATGCAGGGGTATTTTTAATACCTCTACATACGTACCTTGGTAGGAGTATTTTTTTATATATTTTTGTTGGACTAATACAGACTTTACGAACAAAATTAATTTGAAAACTATAAATACCTGGTATTATAGTTGTTATAATATTTACTGATAACATTATAAACTTAATAGAATAGTACCTGGTGGACCGAGCCTTGCTCGGTGTTATTTCATGTTTACCAGTTCATCCAGTTACTATATAATATCTCAATGTCATAAAATGTATCAATATAAACCTTTTTTATTGCTCCATGGACTCTTCATCCCACCTGCTGTATTTTCCCTTGATAGCTGTAGATTCCAAACAGCTGTTATTATTACTTCATTTGTTTACACTTTCCTTGTTTATTTTCGTTGCTATCACAGCAACCCATAAGGCCAATGTTAAAATTTTACAACTTTAAAATTCGATTTATTACGTTATTAGATTTTCTCTGGCCAAGTAATCTGCGTAAAAGACGTTTTTGAGTCATAAATTACTTATTTCCAGACTTTGAAAGAAATCCTCGGAGCCGTTTTTGAGATAAATGTGCAAGTATACAAGCAAGCATACAAGCAAGCATACAAGCAAGCATACAAGCAAGCACGCACGGCCGGACGATAACATTGCTCATATAAGAGTATAGGATTAACATTAAAAATAAACACGTTATATTTTTTTAACCAGTGAGGCGTGTTTAATTCTTTGCGCCCTTGTTGAGCCCCTCCGGAGGTCCACAGTCTCGACTTCATTGATGTCCGTTCCGAGCATAGAGGGTCTCATGCACAGACGGGACGCGCGCCAGTCCCTACATAGTTCCAGCCCGCCGGGGTAGCGTCCGTTTTGAGCATGGAGGGTCGCATGCACAAAAGGGACGCGCGCCACTTCTAGCATGGTCCCATCCGTGCATGCTACACCGGCGTGTGATTGGCCGTAGTAAAGCTATTTAACGGAAAGGCGGTCAGACGGGAAGGCGCCAGGCACTCAGGGCTACAGAATAAAGGGCTGTAGCGGGTGGGTCAAAGAGTGATGCCACAGGCAGAGAATGTGTCGTCACGGCTCGCGTCGGAGCAGAGTCACCAGACAGAGTGTGTCTGACGCGTTTAAACACTGCTCTATCTTCGTAAAAATATATATCTTAGTCGAATCTTGTATATTTATAATCTACATAAAATTACGAATCTAACAATGTAAATATGTTTTATATAAGACTTATTAATAATATTTTACAAAGAAAAACTTAATGCATTATCATCATTGTGACTCGTAAAAGTTAGTCGGCTACTATTTTCTTAATTTCTTGGTCAGTTAAGATTCGTCTACTTCAAAGTTGTAGCTAATGAAATTAACGTTATACATTGTATTTCTTTTTACTTTGGCCTTTAGTTTTCCCAGGAACCTATCTTGAACAGTGGAAACATCAGCCGCAACGCGACGGCCGCCACACCCGACCCGCCATTGGGTCTAGCATAATTAATTAATTACATCTATATCGCAATTCTCTACGATTTTTCATTACGTTTTCCAAATAACTACCATTAAAAAAGTTCAAACCTCTGATGTACAAAAGCAATCAAGAGTTAATTATATTTATATCGCAATTACAATAAATAAGTACGCATATGAATCTTTTATACAACCTAACTACAATAGTAGTTTAAGCAACGATTGTATAATGAATGTCTTTAAGCCACGAGTGAGATGTAAGTTAGAACACGAGCGAAGCGAGTGTTCTAAATATCTCACGAGTGGCTTAAAGGCATAATACAATCGTTGCATACACTATTTTATCTGCGACCAACAATATACGACAACACTTCCCCCGAAGTTAAACAAAACTCATGACTTTTAATAATGATGGAATAGGTCAACTAAAATTTGAGGTTAGGCAAATAAGCAGACTGAACCATGAATCGTTGTGGAACAATCAGCTGATGGGATAAGTAAACTCAAACATGAATCGTAATGCAACAATCAGCTGATGTGCGAATTGCGTAATTGTTATTATGACACTACTTCCGTCAAATGCCGAGCTCTCATTGGTCTAGAACCAGTACTCTAAAGTGACTCTAGTACTCTAAAGTCGTCATTAGAGTACTGCTTGGTTTTTGGTGTTTTAATGTATATCATTATAATGTTTATTGTAATACCATAATAGGTGCTTATTGCAATGGTCGTAGATAAACAATATTTTACAACAGTAAGAAATCAGGGTAGGACAGGGGAATCAGCAGGCTTACCTGGTGGTTAAGGCAGCTGAAGAGCACACAAAAAACACAAAACACATAAACAAAATTAATTTTCAGAGCCACTGGCTCCTTCTTCAGATTGTAGAGAGTACATTGGTCACTAGGAAGGAAGAAGAAGAACAGTTTCCTCCTTCTAGAATCCAAAGAGCACTAAATGTCTGTGATTGTCTATATTGCACTATTATCACTATATACATACAGTCCTACAGAGCCTGCTGATAGGATGGGAGGGAAAAGTTATCTGAGGTTGAGGTTTGGGGGTTCTCTGGATTTTGTCACCCACTGATGGGCCAGCTCCCATTTTCTGAGTTCAGAGGAATTACAGGTTGGGGGGAGGGCTTTAAGAATTTTGGTGGTGTAGCAGCTGTTGAAGTCTTTGTTGTTGTGGCTGGCAGCATGTTGTACTACAGGTTTGTCTTTAAACTGATTTTTAACATCTTGTCTATGCCCATTCATCCTTGTTCTTAGGCTGTTAGAAGTTAGGCCTACATACTGAGCGGGGCACATTTGACACTGGAGTTGATATATGACATTGGATGTGTTGCAGGTGTGGTGGCCAGAAATTTTGTAGGTTTGGTGGGTTTTCGAACTATTGAAGGTGGTAGAAGGGACGTGTATTTCACAGGTTTTACATTTGCTGTTGTCACAAGGATAAGAGCCACTGGGTTTGGAGATTTGTTCAGTAGTAAGCGGGTTCGGAATTTTAGGTTTCACCAGAATGTTTTTCAGGTTGTTAGGTTGCCTAAAGACAGTGGTTGGGGGGGATTTAAGAAGATCTTTGGTGTGAGGTGAAGCCTGAAGAATTTTGTAGCCGTCTAATAAAATTTTGTTCAGAGATTGGAGGCCATGGTGGTAAGTAGTGATAAGCCTGACTTCTTGGACATCTTTAGTTTTTTGTTGTGGATGCTGTTCGGACTGTGCTCTTCTTATCTGACTGGTGACAAGAGGTCGGGGATAGCCACGACTAACAAAAGCTTAGGTTATTTTATTGTTAAATTTTTTGAGTTCTTCTTCAGTGGAGCAAAGGTGTCCCATGTTCGTGACACAAGTCATTTTCTAGAGCGCCTTTCTACAATCAAAACCCCTCTTCCTTCTGGCACGATTATTGCAACCATAGATGTGACTTCACTATATACAAATATTCCACATTGCCATGGCCTGTCAGCTGTTGAATTCTTCCTAAATCAGAGACCTAACCAAACTTCACCATCTACTGCTTTTCTAGTCTCCATCGCTAGGTTTATCCTCGAGAAAAACAATTTTCAATTTGAGGGGCAAAACTACCTCCAAATAAAAGGTACTGCTATGGGCACCCGCATGGCTCCCTCCTATGCCAACTTATATATGGGTAGGCTGGAACAACAGTTCCTAGCAAGGCAAAAAAACCAACCGGACTGCTGGTTTCGATATATTGACGACATCTTCCTAGTTTGGACTGCAGGACAAGAAAGCCTTGATAATTTCATCTGTGAACTCAACTCTTTTGGCCCGCTGAACTTTACCTGCACCACTTCCACTTCCGAGCTCAACTTTCTGGACGTTAATATCAAACTTGAAAACGGATCCCTTCAAACTGGTATACATATAAAACCCACCAATGATCTCCAGTACCTGCACTATGACAGCTCCCACCCCACCAACACCAAACGCTCTATACCTTATAGTCAGGCCATCAGAGGCAAAAGAATTTGCTCCACTGAAGAAGAACTCAAAAAATTTAACAATAAAATAACCGAAGCTTTTGTTAGTCGTGGCTATCCCCGACCTCTTGTCACCAGTCAGATAAGAAGAGCACAGTCCGAACAGCATCCACAACAAAAAACTAAAGATGTCCAAGAAGTCAGGCTTATCACTACTTACCACCATGGCCTCCAATCTCTGAACAAAATTTTAATAGACGGCTACAAAATTCTTCAGGCTTCACCTCACACCAAAGATCTTCTTAAATCCCCCCAACCACTGTCTTTAGGCAACCTAACAACCTGAAAAACATTCTGGTGAAACCTAAAATTCCGAACCCGCTTACTACTGAACAAATCTCCAAACCCAGTGGCTCTTATCCTTGTGACAACAGCAAATGTAAAACCTGTGAAATACACGTCCCTTCTACCACCTTCAATAGTTCGAAAACCCACCAAACCTACAAAATTTCTGGCCACCACACCTGCAACACATCCAATGTCATATATCAACTCCAGTGTCAAATGTGCCCCGCTCAGTATGTAGGCCTAACTTCTAACAGCCTAAGAACAAGGATGAATGGGCATAGACAAGATGTTAAAAATCAGTTTAAAGACAAACCTGTAGTACAACATGCTGCCAGCCACAACAACAAAGACTTCAACAGCTGCTACACCACCAAAATTCTTAAAGCCCTCCCCCCAACCTGTAATTCCTCTGAACTCAGAAAATGGGAGCTGGCCCATCAGTGGGTGACAAAATCCAGAGAACCCCCAAACCTCAACCTCAGATAACTTTTCCCTCCCATCCTATCAGCAGGCTCTGTAGGACTGTATGTATATAGTGATAATAGTGCAATATAGACAATCACAGACATTTAGTGCTCTTTGGATTCTAGAAGGAGGAAACTGTTCTTCTTCTTCCTTCCTAGTGACCAATGTACTCTCTACAATCTGAAGAAGGAGCCAGTGGCTCTGAAAATTAATTTTGTTTATGTGTTTTGTGTTTTTTGTGTGCTCTTCAGCTGCCTTAACCACCAGGTAAGCCTGCTGATTCCCCTGTCCTACCCTGATTTCTTACAACTCAGGCCTAGAGCCCTACTTCACAAAATTATATTTTACAACAGTTTATGGAATTAGTTCTGGTTTTTAAAAATCTATTTCATTTCTTAGTTTTAACCTCCCGTTTTAGCGAATTTCCCCTATAGGGAAGAAGCTATTACCGTAGGTCTCATGGTAAGACCTAAACGTGGGACCATCATAACTTTTCGTTTTGGTGCCCCCAGATACCAAAAACACCATTCGTTCAAATTTGTGTATATATATATTACTAATTCTGTAAGCAATTTTTTTAAATAAAAATTGTGAGAGTTTGACAGCTTGCTGGATGATCGGAGGGGGCTCAAATTAAAGGTCTCTGTCCTAGGGGTCGGGAAAAAAGCGTGTGTCTCTTTTGCTCCACGGTTAAGGGTCATTTTGTAAACATCGCTTTTGCTCCACGGGTCAGCAGGTAGATTTCAGAGCTGCCCAAAACATCGCTTTTGCTCCACGAGAGAGGGGCCTACGCTTCCTCTTCCCCAAATTCTCTCTTTCGCTCACCACTAAGCTCCAAGTTCTTTCTTCAATACTGCCAGCTAAACGTAATATGCAATTTTGCGTTTTTGCCTAAACGAAAATATTTATAATGGAAAAAATGTTAAACTACTTCAATTACATCAGCACTATTTTACTATTATAATTGAAAACTAGTGGCTTGAAGGGGCTAAAAGCCCCTAATGAGGGAAAATTCAAACAATCCTTATTTACTATATTACAAAATACCTTCATAGCAAACTGATTCTACCTTATATTGATAATCACATGGTTTTCAATCAAGTATCAGCATCACATGTTTTATGTAAACAGAGCAGACGTTTTTAGATCCCAATGCTTTTTAAATGGCAGATATTTTTCGTTACTTCTCGTTTTCTGTTGAATTTCAAGCAATTTCACTACTTTTCCCGCCATCACGGAGTAGAGACCTTTAATCTTTCTACGACTTGCCAGTCGCCCACAATTTTGACGCAAAGAATCGCCTTGCGAAATTAAATATATTATAGTATACTACTGTCAAATAAAATAACCCATCTTTAATTTATTTTATACAATAAATCTCGATTAGAAACAGGGAAGCATTACAACACAAAATCAAGCTTTTAGGCATGAGCATGAGATTCAAGGTCACTAGATTTATTCAAACGAATAGTTTTTAGAGATTGCCTCTTTTTCAAATAAACCATGTAGCTTTAAAATAATGTTACCTTCAATTGATTTCAACTTTACTTTTCATAGATCCAATAAATAGGTCCAAAACAGCTTTATCAATATAAAACAGAGTATCAGCAGATCGAGAAGGAAGACAGCTATACTAAGCTTTAATGTAGTGTAATCAGGTTATTAAATAGTGTTTAATGCTCGTCGAAAATACACTCTTACGGCTCAAACGTGGTTTTCTGCTCCATGCTCATGCCTAAAATCTTTATCTCGTGTCAAAAGGCTTCTCTGTATCTAATAGTGAATTATTGTAAAAAAAATAAATGAAATATGGAAAAGTATTACACAGTAACACATTCTATTCTGTAAGTTATTTCTTTTTCACAATATCGTTTACTTGCGCTTACTCTTACAGTTAAAGTAGTTTAATATTCTTTCAAAAATAAACATTTTCGATTAGGCAAAAAAGTAAAGTTGTAGTATTACGTTAAAAATTACATTTTTCAAGAAAGAACCTGGAAGTGAGCGAAAGAGAGAATGTGAGGGAGAGGGAGCGCATGCCCCTCTCTCGTGGAGCAAAAGCGATGTTTTGGGCGGTTCTGAAATCTACCTGATGACCCGTGGAGCAAAAGCGATGTTTCCAAAATGACCCTCAACCATGGAACAAAAGCGATGCAGCCGGAAAAATAGCAGATTATGTCAAAATCTATCAGAAAATAAAAAATAACGAAAAATATCTTCCATTTAAAATACATTGGGATTGAAAAACGTCTGCTTTGTTTATGTGGTGCTAATGCTTGATTCAAAGCCATATGCTAGATGTGACAAGTGGGTTTTTTCAAAATGCAGCTATATAACTATGCACGTCCGATGTACTATAACATAAAATATTTTAAATTTAAGATTTTCCGATTTTGTATTAACTAAGGGTTTGAGTTTTTTCATAATTTAAAATTATAAAAAGTTAAGTACGTTTGTTTAGTTTATGTTATAACGATGAAGATTTTATACCAGATGATCTATACATCATTACGTAAGGGAAATGTTTGCGCCGAAATTGTGAACGTTTGGAAGGTCGCAGGATGATGGGAGGGGGCTGAAATTGAAGGTGTCCATCCCGGGGAAAATACTCAAATTGCTTTAAGCTTGCTATAAAATGAGAAATAACGTAAAATAGCTGTCATTTAAAAACGTTGGGATGTAAAAAGGTCTGCTTTGTTTACTTAAAACCAAATGCTAGATATAATAATGATTTTGTGGATCCGAAAGCCTATTTTCTAAAATGGTATTTTGTACTATGATAAAGAAGGAGTTTGCTTAGGGGCTATTAGCCCCTTCAAACCTCTAGTATATATATATATATATATATATGTATATATATATATATGTGTGTGTGTGTGTGTGTGTGTGTGTGTGTGTGTGTGTGTGTGTGTGTGTGTGTGTGTGTGTGTGTGTGTGTGTGTGTGTGTGTGTGTGTGTGTGTGTGTGTGTAAGCACGATAGCGCTCGCAAAAATGGTCCGATCGGAATGAAATTTGGCATAGGCGTGTAAAGTAGCAATTATTCGGATGAGTTCGAAAACCAGCCCGATCGGACCATTGGAAGGGGGGGTAAAGGGGGATAAACCCCCCCAAAAATGGGTTTTTTGGGGTTTTCACATATAAAAATCAAAATAATCCAATTTTAATTAGCACCATTGAATTCAGCTCGAAAATACAAACAATTTAGTACTTTGAATCATTTATCTATGTCGATTGGTTACCGAGATATTGTAAGTGGTAAACACAGTACGTTGTCCCAATGTTAACCTTATGGGAAATAAGTAAAATTCTATATCTCGCTTATTTCTCAAAATATCTTAATAAAACTTGGTCTGTGGCTTCATCTAGATAAGATCAATTGTATTTTAGTCTAAAACCCCCGAAATTTCCATTTTTGTGGCAGCAAACCTGCATACTCATTCCCCATGTTATCCTTATGAGAAATAAAAAATTCTATATCTTCCTTATTTTTTGACAAATCTTGTTAAAAGTTGCTATATGGTTTCTCCTAGTTCAGATCTACGAAATATTGAATTAAAACCACCCAGTTTTAACGGACCTGTTGCAGCAAACCTGCACACTCATTCTCCATGTTATTCTTATAGAGCTTACAAAAACACGTTAAATCTCACTATCTTGGATTGAAATATGTTCTTTTGCCTTTGAAATTCGCTGAGTATGCAGGTCTGCTGCAACGGGGGTATTTTTAGTTTTCGGAGGGTTTTATCGGTGGCAGTTAATACTAAGACAAGAGATTTGATTAGTGATGAATCTTTATTACAATTTGGTTTCAAGTACTGTAATGATTTTAGGATTAGTTTGATCTAAAATTGTTTTAATTTAGTTCATTCGAACTTGCGAGTAAGACTTTAGTTGAATAAAAGCTTGCCCAAAACCATGAGTGATATTAAATAATAGAATCTCAAAAAATCCTGAACACTCAACATATTCTCAGATTTTGTCGTATTTTTCATATTTGAGGAAATATTAAGTTAGTTTTAGTTTCTTAAATTAATATTTGGTAAAACTTACGGTGGTATATCTATTCTTAACATAAATTCAATAACGAAAAACATTTTCTATTCCATTTGCTATGAACCCTGTTTTTCTCTTTTGATAGTGTTGGCTGGTTTTGGAATAGTTTTTCATATAATGGGAAAGGGTTTTCTAGGGCAATATGGTGTTATATATGACTAAGCTAGTCTAACTTTTTGTTCTCAAAGACCTCCGAATACCAAATGAGATCACATGTAGCACACTTATGAGCAAATTGAGCACATGGAGGAGCAAATTTAAGTTTCAAGGCTCAAGGGGACCGTTAGGCAAACCGAAACTGGCGCGTCGAAATGTTTGTATCTGTGGCAAAGCAGATTGCAGATTTGCCGACACTATGCGCCGGCACCTCGGACTGCATAAAAGACCGGGTGAAAGTATGGGCTCGCCCTCCCTCAGTTGCCCTCCGCCGCTGCCTATTGTTTTATCTAGGGTTGAATGAACAGCGAGTCATTCTTTTCGCACCCCCTAGACCGGTCACACTTCGCCTCGCCGCGCCGGGAGGAAAAACTGAGACCAGGGCCACCATGAGATTGTCGCTGCCCTATCGAGCCATTCGTTCATCGCCGGCGCCGCCGAGCCTCCGCACGACGCACAGTGGGCATTTACCCTTATTTGGAAGAGAAAAACTATGTATTTTTTAAATTAAATACTTTTAACATAATAATATTTTTAGATTGAGAGAATAACAATAACCACATTTGAATCGTCTTTTCTTTTCAAACTCATAGTCACGTAAATACCCACCGTACACGTTTAATCATGCATAACGGGTATGTTGACTGGCTTTATTCCAGTTTGAGCAGGGCGCGGACAGTGCGGCTCGATAGTTTGTACGCGGAAGATAGTTCAAACATATCTCAGAAACTTTATAAGTAAAAACAAATGTTTTCCTGAAAATTGAGTTTATGCTGACGATCTCTATTTAACTCGTCTCAACATCGACCGATTTAAACATCAACTGCATGATCAAATGAAAGGTATTGACTTAGTAATTGATTCAAGATAAACGTGATCGGTTTATCTTATTTAGATCCTGAGACATAAATCTACAACTGAAAATGTAACTTCGGAAGCAATGAATGTTTTGTTAATTGGAGCCTTATAACTCCCCTCAGACTGAGTCGAATTCAGAAATCATTAGCTCAAATCGAAGCTTACACATTTTTGAGGAAGTGAAAACCATAACGAAGTTTGTATCTTATTTCAAATCCAAATTATAAACCATTAATAAAAAAATATAATTTCTGAAAAATTACTTTTTTTCAATAAAATATTATAACTCGCTTCAATCTCATCCGATTTACACGATTTATAGGCAAAATTAGAGCCAACCATTTACAGACCAATTCAAGACCAAAGCAATTGTGTTATCTTTCTTAAAACCTGTCATATTCATTTTTAACAAATAAAAACAAAAATCGTTAAAAAGTAGACAACATTGATAAGAGCATTTCAACTAGCCTTAAGCCTACCCAAATTAAGCTCTTAGTGTTTAATCTGAAAGCCAAAAATGTTTCCATTAAAATAAGTCTAAAACTGTTTTATTATATTGTCAACAGGACAGGTTTTTTGGGGGGAATGCGCCATGTAAGCCTTGCGGAGAAGAGCACCCATGAATTGCACAGGCCTGATGTTCCGTGAAACCTAAAGACTGAGTTTTCCATTTGAACCGGGTTTCCCTTTAAAATGAAACTGTTCGGATGAAGGGACACTGATTCACGTGAATGCTTTCATTATTAAAAATCTTGATATGTTTCATAAAACAATTAGAAATCCGCTGCCACCATGTGGCGTTATCGTGAAGCTATACAATTTGTTTTCAAGAAAAATACTTCATTTAAAGTAAAGTCCAATAGAACCGACGGGCCAAGGTCAAGCTTTTAAACAGACCAGCAGATTTTTAAGCATTTAAAAAAATAGCCCAGGATCAGCTGGCCTGCTTTAAAAATTTGCCTTGCGGCTGGACTTGACCAGCCAGTTCTATTGGACCCGACTCTAGCGAACTTGAACAAACTGTTTATCAACAGACAAAAAGAAATCAATATAAATATCACATGTTCTTACACACATATGATTAAGACCAACACCTACACCCCCCCCCCCCAATTGACAAACGTATATTTACTCCACTGTTTCAAATTTCAGCCCTTTATTATTTTAAGTTTAACGCCTCAGGGAATTGAAAAATTTAGGTTGGTACTGCATGTCATTGGATTTGGATGGGGGCAAGACGCCGGAGTAGGGACGAAATGTGTCCCGCTCGCCCCTCTACACCTCTCACTGTAATTTATTTACTCACCCAGGGCCGCAGACGGGGGGATTGATGGCGCAAGTTGTGCCATTGACAAAGATTTTAGGGGGGGGAGTCATCATTTTGGGGGTGGAGTAAATATTATGGGGAATAAATAAAAATATTTACGTTTTGGGCCATAAAATATCTATGAAAAATCGGTGGTCTGGATCTATTTTATTCTTTGCAACCGTGTGTCTTCACTGCGGCGGAACGCACCCGCTCGGTCAGAGCTGACAATATAGCTATACAGTACGAAAAATCATGATAAATCCAAGTAAACTTAGGAAGATGTGGTAGTTGTCAGAACAATAGCTACAGCTAGGTTCGTCCAAGCACTGCTCCAAAGCAATTTTTCCGTTTTTAAACTGAACTATAGACTGAATCTAAAACGTACTGCAAAAAGGTATTTATCATGCGTTTATTATTTCAATTATTAGTTACCTAATCAATTAATATCCAACAACCTTTACCTTTCTGTTGAAGCTTGGATTACTAACCAACAATCCCTTTGCTAAGTTAGCAATCTGTGTCAAAACTCAGTATAAAAAGCGGCTAATAATTTAAAGTTTTCTAATATTTTCAGCAGCGGACCTGGGGTTTCCAAACAGACGTCGCGTCGCGTCGGAGGAATAGACTATATATACTCTGTATACATCTGGTCGAGCCGTCGACCCCGAGCTACCTATCGCCGCACAAAGCTTCAGTAATCAAACTATAGCGCTGTGTTGGAAATAACAACTAAAATCATACGAAAAACGTAAACATTTACCAAAAAATTATTGAAATGTAAACAATAAGAAACAAAACTGTCAAATTTCCAATAAATCATCTGATGAAAAGTAAACAAATTACTTGCGTGTAATGTTTACCGGTTTTTAAGATTATGAAATAAAGTCATGTTTTCTTTAAAAATGTTTTCGACCGCATTTGGTTATTCATTAATTAATGCAGATTCGAAAAAATAATGGTTTCTAAACGAAAACTGAAACGAATTACTTAGGGCACGATAGTTTTAAGAGTGCGACAGTGAATCGCCATAAGAGTACATTATAAAAGCGTCTGCAATTCCGTCTGATAATGTGACGTCACCAAAAAAGGACTCCGGCCTGTAGTGTAGTGTGGCCTTGTCTACGTCAACTGGTTGCGGAGATAACTGATATTTTCGTTTGGCGGTAAACAAAGTACGTTGTCTATTGTTATTCTTGTAGCAAATATTTAAAACCCGATATCTCTGATAATTACCAACCGATTTTGATAAAATGTATATATTTGTGGGATAATTGAGAATAGTTATATATTGTAGGTTTTCTTGATTTAAGGGAGAAAGTATGTGTCATTTTGCTGATACCATTTATTAAGTAAAAAAAGTTAAAGTCAGCCATTGTTTTAAGACCCTCACCTGTTTTATTAATCTGCTAAAAAAATTGATTGAAATCGGGAAAAAGATTGACAAATCCTTCCTATCCTATATCCTATACTCTTATATGAGTAATGTTATCGTGCTTGCTTGCTTGCTTGTATGCTTGCTTGCACATTGATCTCAAAAACGGCTCCGAGGATTTCCTTCAAAGTCTGGAAATAAGTAATTTATGACTCAAAAACGTCTTTTACGCAGATTACTTGGCCAGAGAAAATCTAATAACGTAATAAATAGAATTTTAAAGTTGTAAAAATTTAACATTGGCCTTATGGGTTGCCGTGATAGCAACTAAAATAAACAGGGAAAGTGTAAACAAATGAAGTAATCATAACAGCTGTTTGGAATCTACAGCCATCAAGGAAAAAAACAGCAAATGGGATGAATAGTCCATGGAGCAATAAAAAAGGTTTCTATTTATCAATTTTATGACATTGAAATATTTTATAGTAACTCGATGAACTGGTAATCATGAAATAGCACCGAGCAAGGCTCGGTCCACCAGGTACTATACTCTTATATGAGCAATGTTATCGTGCGTGCTTGCTTGCTTGTTTGCATGTTTGAACAACGATCTCAAAAACGGCTCCGAGGATTTCTTTCAAAGTCTGGAAATAAGTAATGTATGACTCAAAAACGCCTTATATGCAGATTACTTGGCCAGAGAAAATCTAATAACGTAATAAATCAAATTTTAAAATTGTAAAATTTTAACATTGGCCTTATGAGTTGCCATCATAGCAACGAAAATAAACAAGGAAAGTGTAAATAAATGATGTAATCAAAACAGCTACTTGCAATTTACAGTCGTCAAGGAAAAATATAGTGAGTGGGATGAAGAGTTCATGGAGCAATAAAAAAGGTTTCTACTTATAAATTTTATCACATTGAAATATTTTATAGTAACTGGATGAACTGGTAAACATGAAATAACACCGAACAAGGCTCGGTCCACCAGGTACTTATTATAATCTTATATGAGTAATGTTATCGTGCTTGCTTGCACAATTATTTCAAAAACGGCTCCGAGG
The DNA here is from genome assembly GCA_035578135.1 of Flexamia atlantica. Classification (NCBI taxonomy): domain Eukaryota; kingdom Metazoa; phylum Arthropoda; class Insecta; order Hemiptera; family Cicadellidae; genus Flexamia; species Flexamia atlantica. The sequence goes on from JAQJVK010000001.1 coordinate 88,330,561, forward strand.
ATTTTCTTTGAAATCTGTAAATACGTAATTTATGACTCAAAAACGTCTTTTATGTAGATTACTTGGCCAGATAAAATCGAATAACGTAATAAATCGAATTTTAAAGTTGTAACATTTTAACATTGCCTTATGGGTTGCCGTGATAGCAACGAAAATAAACAAGGAAAGTGTAAACAAATGAAGTAATCATATAACAGCTGTTTGGAATCTACAGCCATCAAGGGAAAATACAGCAACTCAAGTGTGATGAAGAGTCCATGGAGCAATAAAAAAGGTTTCTATTTATAAATTTTATGACATTGAAATATTTTACAGTAACTGGATGAACTGGTAAACATGAAATAACACCGAGCAAGGCTCGGTCCACCAGGTACTGTGAATAAACTACACAACACGAATAAACGTGAAATGAAATCTTGAGGTTTATATGTTGTTTGTATTTTGCAACTCGATCAAGTGTTTTACCTCAAACTCGAGAGTAAAATAATTTAGCCCAACCTAAAGAGAGAAGGGCCTATGATTCACGAGTAATCAGAGCGACACAGTATATTAAATCATAGAAAATCACATTTAACAGTAGGCCTTATATCCTAGGAGCGCGAGGAGACAAAACTCGAAAATTCCCCAATCGACTAGGTAACGCAGGAAATTCCCCGCGCGGCGGGTAAAAGTTGTTTAGAAAAGGGAGGCGTCTGCTAAATACCCCGCCCAAACCGGTTTGTGTAGCTCCGGCCATCGAGGTAGACTTCTGGAGTGATCGCGCCCGTGTTGAAGCGAACCGTTTTTCGGTCCGGCCGCGAGTAGCTGTGAGCAGCCCGTGGTAGGCAAGAACGCCAGCGCTAAGATGGGCGGGATAGGGAAAATCGCGACGCGCGCCTACTTTTATTTTGTTTCCAGACGACATGATTTTTTTAGGACAAATGAACGATTGAATTGTATTCTCTAATAGATTGTGGTTCTTTCGGAATTAATTTCATTCTTACTTTCACATCAGGTATATTTTTAAAACACGATTAACTTCAACTTTTAGTGTAATTTTCTTGTCAGTGACATGTTTTATTTTATTTTATTAAAAACAAATTGGAATATTTCCCTAACACATTTGTATAATATTTTTAAACATTTTTTGGCTTTTGAAATAAATTTGGATAGAGGGTCATAACAGTCCAATTACTGTAATAATTAGAGATTGGTCTCATGTTTATAAATGGTCGTCCCCTTTGCTTGCCTATTTGTACAATTAATAACTGCACAGGATGTTACCATCTTGGAACATTGGGAACATTTTAAAACTGAAAGTCCAGTGCATTACAATATCAACAAACGATGGCAGAGATGATAAGACGCCCAACTCAAGTGTGCGCTGCTCGTAAACAAACAAAAAATCCTATCTCGTTCCTATCAATGCCTGGCAGTGTAGGCCTACCACTGCATTCACGAAAAATCCCAGATTTCGGGTTGTCATTCATGAAATTTACCCGTTAAAATCTCCAAATATTCTTCTTGTTTTTAAAGTATGGCAAATAATCAATTTGATTTGAATGAACATTGGTCGTTTGTATAGCTGAAAACAAATTTATAAATTTAATCTTAAACTTGATTATTAATTTAAATCCTAAAGTACATGTGGAAAGGAAAGTATGTATTTTCGATAAGATCCTATACAAATACTTATTAATAAACGTTCTAGATTGTTTTCTGAAAATGCATATCGACAAAGCTACACAACCGGGACCGGGTACTCCGGGAGTGGCCGCGCGGTGGCGGCGCGGTACCGTCCCACGCTCGTTTCCAAACGATTTAATAATGACGCAATCATTTTATCACAAATTGGTTGATTTGAAAGTTAAGATCAACTCATTGGGCGCGTTCAGCCGCATTCCACCGGTGGGTAATGTACTAACCTATAATAAGTGAACGGTAGTGGTGGACGTACCATCTACCGATCATTGTTGTGCATCCACCGATGTTGTGTTTACGGTGGATTCGGTAAGTTACCGGACATTGTTGATTGTCAAGATGCGGTGGATTTGCCTATTAGTGACTATGATAATCGGTTACACACCGGTGGAATGCGGCTGAACGCGCCCATTGGCTACAACTTTCCCGCTAGAAGTTTGTTTGTAACCCAAAAATAAAAATTTTCCTCCCTTAGTGACTTTTCCATGTCAGTCTCTGGTAAGTCTTCAATATTTTCAATTATTAAAATTCGAAATAATTATTACAATAAAAGATATTTATACTGTCAGAATCCGATGTTTATGTAGATTAAGAATATATAAGTTTTATTTGACTGGAGCTTTTCCGTTGAGCTACAACAGCGAGTAAACTGCAGCGCGCACGATACTGAAATACGCCCGAATTCGTTCTTGCCTACCACCGCTTTCCAGCACGGACCGTTTTTGCCCCATTTAGCGATCACTCCAGAAGTCTACCTCGATGGCTCCGGCACACGTGTCGTTGGTGGCACTAATGGCTGTGCCACGGAGCCAAAAATTAAAGGTATTAAATTGGTATAGTCGTATTCTCGTGCTTTAATTGAAGAAAGTAGGTACTCAAAACATTATCGAGACCAAGCTATCTATTTATGACTTATTTTTTAGACTTTGAAGTTCGAATGAACTTTTAATGGCCTACTCGGACATTCTTCTAAGATTCGAATTGTTTTAAATTGCTGTTTAAAGAACGCTAGCTCGTTAGGGGAGACCAGTGTACATACGTAGGGCCGAATTTTCCCAAACCTATTATGAAATAGGAATGGCCCTACGTGCACTGCAGGTCTCCACTAGTATTAAATTACTAGGCTACATTACTCGATATTACTCACCCTCATTGTCAATCTGAAAAATCAAAGAGACGCTATTTCCATAGATAAAGACATCCTACATTGCTACATTATTTGGATAACACTAAACACTGGAAAGTGGTAAACAAGAAAAGGAAATGCCGACTATGTCACAATGAAAGAACGCAATTTACATAATAACCGGAAAATATTTACAACTAACGAAAGCAGTAAACTTCCATTAAAAAATTATCACCACAGCATTAGGATAACACTAAACACTAATTAATGTAACCAATAAACTAATAAATGATTAATGTAGGCTAACTGTTATGGGGCAAGACAGGCAGTGAGACAGTATAAGCTCTGGACTCTGTATACTCAAAAAATACTCCGAGAATTAAGAATTGGAGAGGTAGGAATAAACAATCGTCAATCAAATAAAGAGTTGGTGAGTGGATGGGGTATTATATTGGGATGTCATATTCGCCACGTGCCCATGGAGTTTCCACGAATACGTGGCATTGGGAGTGGTCAAGGTCACAAAACGCCCCCGAGTGCTTCTCTCTGTCTCTGTAGAACTCCTACTGAGGAAGCGCAGCAGGAGACTAGGTCAAAAAACCAAAAACGTTATGATTTATTTATTTTTAAAATACATTTTCAATTTTTTTAAGGCAACGATATTTTAGATGTCAATTTTAGTTATGTTTTTTAAGGATTGTTATGATTGTGTTAGTTAAAAAATTGTTTTACATAGTAAGATCTTTAAAATATTTTTTGGCGATTCAAACTTGTTTGGATTAGTATTAAACCATTCCCTTACGGAACTTGGGATGACTTAAAAACCCTTTTCAGCATACCTTCTTCCAGTGACGGAACTACACATTCTGTCGCCCGGGGCAAAATCGGCGTTTGTAACCCCCCCCCCTTCTCAGCACAGCACCAAACATAAAAATATATTATATTTTTAATATGTTATTGATGTGATGGATAAGCAATTATCTCGTATATTATAATGTGATTTTACGTTATGGCCTCAATACAACCGATGTCCGCAGGCCACAACATAGCCTAACCAAAAGCTGATTAACCGATAAATTTGACAGTCGCTGTAAAACAAATGCAAGGTGTCTACCAGATTTCACATATGGAACTCCCGACTTTTTTCTGACCTTTCCTGACTATTTCAAAACGTGAAATCGGCCATATTGCCTACTAAAACGAATACTTGAGCCCAATCCCAATCTATGCGATATATACAGAACCCTTTAAGTAGGGACACCTTAAGGAAAAATGTAGTTCCCGCCGCCGGAAAAGAGAAGGCGCCACTTTCATTGTTTCATTTTTCAGTCCAATTGGAATTGTTGTAGGAGTTTACGGATCGAGCAGACTTTCCAAAGTCAAGCAGCTGGTTGTAATATTTTGACAGTTGTATGTTATTGTTTTGTAATGGTATCAATGTTTACCTGGTTTTGTTTACAAACATTCTAATTTTAACATTTTGGATAATGAGTAGAAGCGCGGACTACACGAAGCCAGCTTGAACTATTTCATGCATCAGCGCTAATTTCTCCTCTGCTTTTCGGCGGCGGAACTAAACAAATAAACATTGGATGTCCCTACTTAGAGCATTCTGTATACATTGATCTATTTAAAGTAAAATGCAATATTATTTGACGGCCGGAATGTGACCGGGAATTTTAACGGCCGCGATATGTCAACAATGTTTAACAGCTGCAACGAGACCAAGAGATTTGTTGGCCACAAAGACACTGAGCGATTTTCTGGCCACAACATGATCGAGGCCGTGGTATAAACATCCGCGATATGACAGCCGCGATGCGATCGAAAGGTCATGAAAAGGGCCAGCGCCGTCGCTTTGTCCGCAAAACATAGAGCGATTTTCTGGCCCATAAACACCGAGAATTTGACAGCCATGAGGCTTAGCGGTCGCGATGCGAAAGAAATTTTACGGCAGTGACGCTACTGAGAGGTGTGCCGACCGAGAAACAAAAAATTTGACTTCAAATTAAAATTTTTACTTTTTCCTTAACCGGGGCCAGCCAGGCGCCCCCTACTGGCAGGCGCCCGGGGCAGGTGCCCCCGCTGCCCCCCCTTAGATCCGTCACTGCTTCATACTCAGCGAATTTCAAATGCATTAAACATATTTCAATCCAACAAGACACGTTTTTGTAAGCTCCATAAGAATAACATGGGGAATGAGTATGCAGGATTGCTGCAACTGATTTTAGCGAATTTCCTTAGAAATAAGCTATTACCGTCGTTTTAACAGAACAGAATGGACAAAAATATCCGTTCAGTGTAACCTCAGCAATCATATCAATATTTATATTAATTGACACTATTGACAGATTTTTATGTGTACTTTTTGGATATGAAGTGAGTTTATTGTTAAAACTCATTTTACCTGCAAAAATCACGATTTGTTTCAAAATTTAACATGGGCTTATATGGGCAGGGCCGCCGAGAGCCAAGCCGGGCCCCAAGTTTGCTCACCACACGGGCCTTCTGGGCGGTCTGGGAGGTATGGAGTACCCCCAGTGAAACGGGCGGAAAATTTTCCAAAATTAGATCTCTAAACTCGCGTTTTTCGGCAGTATAAAGGTGGACCAACATACATATAGGAACCCAAAAATTCTAACCAATTGAGGCTGAATGTTCGGTTGGATTTAGAAGGTAGTCTACACTGAATGAAAGTTACCGCTATCATCAGTGATGCTGCACTATTGGATTTTCGAGACCAAAAAATCTTTCCATCCATAGCTTCTGCGTTCGTTCCTCTCACGAAGTTACTTTTCCTACCACTGCATGGAAATAATCGCATTGCCACTCCTGTAAACAGTATGCAAAACGGTTCATTTCCGCTTTCATTTCATTCCCGCTCGCAAAAGCAAAAGCAAGCGGGAATGAACATTCTCATTGTTGATGTTCTGCACATCAGGGCACATCAGTCAGGATCTTTTCCAACAATTGATACTTTGGTTGATGTAAGGACTTTGAAAAAATATATAGGTTATTAAATCGCAATCCTTTTGTGTTTGTAATTAAGTTAAACACAACGTTAGTTTTGCCACAGTTTGAAGGACCGCTGACTATACATCGTACAGTGTTTGGAAATAAACTGCCGTGTTTACCATTGTTGATTTTAACGTTATCTACGGTTAAATCATCAATGTTATTAATATTAAATTTATCTTTATGGTGAACAATCTCCATCTTATTCAAAGGCAAAAGAGTAAATAAGTTGATTTAAAACTAAATCAAATCTTTTATAGGTATCCACGAATCTTCAGTTTTATCAAACCCCAACCAACGTACTTTAACTTGGTCTTTTTTCCTTTGCAACACCTTTTCAATAAGATAAACATCGCCTACTGTTGACTTTAACAATTCATGTCCATAAAAACCGCCTTGTAACAAATTTCCTTTGTTATCTTTTAAAATATAAGTTTCCGGTACAGTAGGTTGTACTTTATACACTGTAAAAACTTCGTTTGTCCAATTGGGCAGGTATTTTTTAGTAAACACTCCTTTGTATTTACTAATTCGAACTTTATCATTTACATTAAATTTTCTTGGTTTTCTTTGTTCCGCTTTTGGCTGTGTATTTTTTTTAATTCGTTGTAAAACTAGTTTAGCGTTTTTCTTATTCACTTTGTTAGGTGCCATACCGATAGTTCTATGAAACTTGTTGTTGTAATCGCTTATTAATTTTGGTAAGATATCAACCCATACGTAAGAACCTCTTTTCGAAAACATTTTATACATTGCACCTTTTAAGGTTCTATTAAATCTTTCAATTATAGCTGCCTTTTTCTCAGAATTTGTGGAATAATGATTTATGTTATATTTTTTCATTAACAAGGCAAAATGTTTATTAAAAAATTCTTTCCCATCATCAGTTTGTAAATGTTTAATTTTATTTTTATCTCTTTTTATAGCTACTTCCATAGCTTTTGTTATGCTGTTACCAGTTTTGTCTTTTAATGGCAAAGCATCAGCAACTTTAGTAAAACAATTAATAATCGTAAGTATGTATTTAAATCCTTTATTTATTTTACTATGCGGTTGCATTTCAATTAAATCTGCTTGATATAAATCATTTATTCCTTTTACAACAGTATTTCGTCGTGGAAACTTTATTCTTGCAGGTTTATGAAGTTCATTAACAATCTTTTCCTTTAAGTCTGTCATGATGATTTTACTAACAAAGTCAAGTTAGTATTGAGTGTTTCTTTTTCTGCATCCGCTTTTATAGTTCAAGGTCATTTCACCATATTTTAGAAAAAGGGGAAATCACAGCGAGCATGCTGTGATTTCCCCTTTTTTTCTTTTTTTCTTTTTTCTTTTTTATTTTTTTTATTTTTTTCTTTTTTTCTTTTTACTCATTGATAGGATTGAGAGAGTAGTGGCCGAATGGTAGAGTGTGAATTTTGTCTGGAAGAATGTGTCGTTTGTCATCATTGGAGCAGAGTGCTTTTTTCACTTCTGTTACGCTGTACAGTTGATGGTTGAAACTTCTGATGGTGTTGAATTTTGCAGTTATAGTCGTTTCTTCAAATAAGCATTGCTTGTAGTGTTCAAAATTTACATTCTTCTTAAGATACAAACTTTTTACTCCCTTAGCTTTTTTAATAATATTGTTTTCTTCTTTATGCAATTGTAGTGAATACAATTTTGACATTAGTGCAATAAGTTCTTTCAGTAAAATTCCATTTGCTTCGTCTTTAAATTTTCCAAGTTTCTTTTTGTTCCGATCATTGTCATAATTTAAATGATCTTTTGGATAGTCACTAAAATCAAATTCATTTTTGTGAACAAATGTTCGAAGATCCAAATACATATCTTCAGTAAGAATCCAGTAGATGAAAGCGTCCGTGTCCATGTAGGCGATTCCGATGTTATCTCTACCGTAGAAGGCGACCATTTTGTTGTAGTGGAAATCGTACATGTGGGTTTTGGAAATATCCAAGATTGACATTCCAACGTACAACGGACGATCCATTTTCACGCTTGTCTTCTTCATAGATACTGCCACAAGGTTTTCATTGATGATAACGGATGTTTCAAAGTTTGGTTTTTGTACAAGTTTTTCTAGTTTTATAGGATCTGTAATTAATTTAACATTTTTGTGTTTTCTTTTGTTTTCCAATGTTTTTCCAAATATCGCATTATTCATTAATTTAAAAAAGTCCTTTTGAAATGTTGATGTTGCAGCTGCTCTTCTTCTGGTGTTTGAATCAATGTACGGTTTTAACCAGCAAGATTGGGAAAATTTTAAAACTCTATGAATTTTGGTTATACGTAAACCCAATTGGAGTGCTTGTTGAACAACCCAAAAGTGAGCTACGTATCTTTGTTTATTTTCAAGAGTCATCATTAATTTTGGATGTTTGCCAATTGGTGAAACTTCTGTTTTTGCAAGGAGCGGAAGATCGTAATGAAAATCATGCAAGTGTTCTGGATATTCAAAGTCACAGTCCAATATGTATCCGGTGTCTCCGTCTTTTGAAATTTGCGAAATATCACCAATAGAGTCTGGATTAACCCATTCAAAGTTTCCAAAAGGAAGTGGATTAGACATGGCCCATCCGTATAAATTGTTGGCATCGAAATATCCTAAGAACACTGATGGTTTTTCTTTATCGTAGTTTGGAAGATATTTGTTGTTAGCTTTAACATGTCTAGTAACACTTTGGGTCAATCCACCTCTAACGCCCGATTCGATCATCAACACCATGTCAATATCTGTTAATAATTGAAGGTTGCACTTTGTTTCTTTTAGCATAGCTTGCCAAGCTAGTCCTGGAGAAGTATAAGAATGAAGAGGGTCTAATCCGTAAGCTTCAAAGCAGGTGTTTCTAAATTCTTCCATCACATCGCAGAGAAGGGTCACATCAAGTTTTACATAAAAGTCAGAATAATCTCCCAGAGTGTTCATTTCCAATTCGTCCCAAACTCTGCATGCGTGTTGATAGTCTTCAGGTGAAATGTCCAAATCGGTAAGTTTACTTTTGAAAGCTTCTGGTGGAGGAAGTGACGTTTCTTGAAATTTATGTAGTCCATCGATGTAATCATACGGGAAAACTCCTTTCCGAAGAACCAAATCCATTTTTTCTGCAGGTACAATTTTGCTTGTTTCTATTAAATTTTGTCTTCTTAAATTTTCAGAAAGTTTCATAAGACTGGAAGGCATAAATCGAAAAGAATCAACAAATCTAAGTTTAATTTTGCCCACCTTTTTTGAAAAGCTTATAAATTTTTCCATAGTTTGTGCTATAACGTCTATTTCACCGTTGTCTCTTGCTAATTCGGGAATGATAAAATGTCCATCGTATCCGCTAAGATTGTGAAAAACCACGGGAATAAAAGATGGTAGTTTGTAGTTGATGTTACATCCGTTGCAAGCTGCACCTCTGTAGGCTCCTGTCAGATGGTCATGGTCGCGAACTTTAACTTTAGTTTCTGTAAATTGATTGTTACACAAATAGCATGTTGTTGTCGAATCATAAAGATAAATTTCTTCCGGTGTCATAGGTGACATAGGAACCACATTGCTATACATTGCTTCCACTTTCCCAGCGATGTCGTATAAGTCATCAACAAAGTATCGAGCTGCTTCTTCTCCACGATAAATCTTTGGTGTAGATGTCAAACCATATTCTTGAAGATGTTCTTCAGGCAGAGTGGATTTTACTATTAAACAGTAGCTGTTTGGTTTGTGAAGTTGATACTTTGTTCTGCTTGTAATTTCCTCTCCTTCTTCTTGTTCAAGTGGAAGCAATGAAGATTCAAAATCTGCATACACTACAACGGGAATTCTGTATTGTTGGATAACTTTATCAAATTTTACTTGTGATCTGCTAGGGTGTGGTAATTTAATTCTTACTTCATAGTTTCCATTGCATAATTTTTGATGTTCCATCAACCATTCTGAACCACCTCTTCTTAATGGTTTGTTTACAAAACAAAAACATCTTTTACAAGTGGTTTTTTCTACTTTATGTTTTGATAACTGTTTGCAAACTAGAGCTTCGAAATCTTTAATATATACATAATGTGAAATATCACCTTTTGTTATTAATAATAAATCGGTATGATCTCTGCGTTCGGTGGGTGTTATACGTAAGGGATAGACATTGTTGGATGAATCTAAGCCAAAGATGTTTACAGATGCAAAAGGATTTTTCTTTTCAAATTTTGATATGTCTTGAATTGAAACAGGATAAGTCATGCCTTGAAAGTTATACATATAGGAAACCTCATCGTATGCTCTACTCGGTCGTTCCACATGATCTTCTACATATTTTGCAAGCATTGCATACTTGAAACATTCAGCATTTTCATTTTGTACATTAACACAAGATTTGGTTACTCGAATCTTCCTTGGCAAAGCAATATAACTACTACCTCTCATTCCATATCCATGTTTATGAACTCTCACATCTAAGCTTGTTATACTTAACAAACTCCATCCAGAACCTCTTCCTTCATGTTCTTGTAATTTTGTTAAAAGTTCTTCAAAACAATCATCCACAATTGAGCTTATATCCGATGCAAACATGATGGTTTTGTTTTTAGTTAAAAATCCTCTTGGTGATGTTTCATTCTGAACATTTGTAAATACAGTATCTAATAATATTCCAAACTTTATAAAATTTAATCTTCTTAGTTCATTCTTCAATGTTTCTGTTACTAATGTTTTTGCTTTCAATATAAATTGTGCTAGTTGCAATTGAGCATTGTCAATCTTAAAATGAGTTACTACACTGCCTGGTAAAGCTCGGGCGTATAATTCCACATCCAAAGATGGTCCGGGTGCGTATTGAATAACACTTGGTCTTGAATTTAGTTGTTGTTGATGGGTAGCCAGCATTTGATCTAATTCTTCTAAATCTTCTTCTTCTGCATTGTTTCTTGTTTCGTTGTTATGGTACACTTCTTTGTGTATTTGTAGTAAGTTTTCATTTTCAAAAGATTCTTCACAACTGATGCAGTAATACATGACGTAGGTGTGCTCTCCACAAAAGTTGCAGTAATAATAAGAACCACTCTTAAACTACCCCTATTTATAGACTACCCCCACCACTTTTTCTGTATTAAACACAAAAAGTGTTAATAACAGTTAAATTTCTTATATTTCAAAACTCCTAAGTGTCAAGGTCAAATAATGCAAGTTTAAAAAAACATCTAAGTGTCAAATAATGCAAATATTAAAAAAATCTAAGTGTCAAGGTCAAATAATGAAAGTTTTAGAAAAAATCTAAGTCTCAAGGTCAAATAATGGAAGTTTTAAAAAAATTCTAAGTCTCAAGGTCAAATAATGGAAGTTTTAAAAAAATCTAAGTGCCAACGTCAAATAATTTAAGTTCAAAATAATACATATATTATGCGTCGTAAGTGTGATCATCATTGCTGTTGTTTAAATATGTTATTTCCAAATCGTTATCGCTTTCATCTTCCTCCATGTCCGATGCCGGAAACAAACGTCGCCGAACAAGAGCATGTATATATTGTACTGGATCATAGTTAATTGTTACAACATGTGTTAACGGTGTTTCTTCGCCTATTGCTACTGGTACTTCCAAAATATTTTCTTCATCACTTGTAGCATCAGACGTAGCATCGGATGTAGCATCGGATGTAGCATCGGATGTAGCATCAGATGTATCTTCTACAGGAATCAAACTATTTTCAAAAATACTTTCGTCATCCGTTAAGTCTTCTGGTTCAACTATTTTATATATTTTTTCACAAATTGTACATCCAAAAGGAAAATTGTTGTCTGTTGGAGGCATTATAAAAGAAACTTGATATTGTAAAATAAATGTTGAAGCAAATGTTTGAAAATTTTTCTAAGTCCGAAAGTATTAATTATTAGGAAGTTTTACAAGTCCAATGTAAAGTAAAAATAAAGAAAGAAGTGTTGTTGCCTGTTTAAACAGTTGCAAAAGAATGATAGGTTTGAAAATTTTTCAAAGTCCTAAAATATTAAATATTGAGAAGTTTTAACACTTAAAATATTTACAAATCCAATGTAAAGTAAAGAAAGAAATGTTGTTGCCTGTTGGAACAATGGCAAAAGAATGATGGAAACCAAACCCGCAGTAAGGGTCCTGTGGTTTGGGAGGGGGTAAGCGAGGAGGGGGGATGACCTCAAGCCGAGTTGGGGTCCGGGATCTGCGCGTGTGGTTCGGCATCAGTTGCTCGCTAGACAGTGAGGTGGTAACATGTTCAGAAGGCGCCCTGAACATTTTATCATTTTTGCTGTTTGGTGAAAATATCTTGGTGTTATTTGTATAATAACATCTTGACGTAGGACTGATTAATTTTAAGGCATGGTAGTTGTTTGTGCTTGTAGATACCCTAGGGTTTGTAGTTTGTTTTTAATTTGCTGGTTTGGTAGTTAGTATTATTTTAAAATCTTTCTTTTACTTACAATATATTTCTGCCTGGAATGTTTAAATTTAAAGTAAAATTTTTTGTTTTTAGGAATGTTATATGATATGTTTTTAATACCTTTCTATTCCAATTTCCTTTTTCCAACAAGCTTGTTGAGGGCATTCCCTCTCTTGTCTTGTACTCCTTTTTAGTTAGGGACACCTTTCAATTCCAATTTCCTTTCCTTTTTTCCTTCCATCTTTTGCATGGTAAAACCAATAATGGTAAAACCGGCAACCGCTTTTGTAGTGATTACGCTCACCAAAGCGGGTCACTTACAACCTCTATACGTGCTGGATGGGTAGTTCGCCTACCTCCGGAGTTTCGCTAGACCTCAGTTGTTCTGCACTGATGTTAACTATTACAAATTTAATGCTAGTGACAGTGTTATGCAACCAGACCAGGCTAAGCCGTATTCTGTATTTGTATTTGATGATGTATCTAGTGAAAATCATGATACTATTAGAAACTATTTTGCCATGGGAAGACATAATAATATTGATAGCATATATATCGGACAAACATATAGCAAAATTCCAAAACAACTAATTAGAGACAATGCAAATATTTTAGTTTTATTCAAACAAGACGATACAAACCTAAAACATATATACAACGATCATGTAAATGCTGATATGTCATTTGATAAATTCAAAGAGCTTTGTGGAAAAGCTTGGGCGGAAAAATATGGATTTTTGGTAATTATGAAAGATAAAGCTATAACAGATGGTCGTTACCGCATAGGTTTTGATAAATTTGTTTTAATACATTAATTAACAACATTATCGTACAAGTCTTCATGGTGTAAACATGGTTAATCAGGAAAAGCTATTAAAAGAAATAAAATCACTTAGTGATTCTATTAGACATAAAAACAGAGCGTTAAGATTAGGAATAAGTGAAAGAGAGAAATTTCTGGAATCAACATTTAAACCTATTACTGAGCCATTAAAACAATTAGGACAAAATGTTAAACATTCAACATTTAATTTTTCCGGAGATGCTATTTTACCCATTTCAAAATTTGAACAAAAAGAAGAATATGAAAGTGATACAAGTTTTACACAACAAGGAGAAACAACTGAAGAAGAAAGCGAACTAGGTGAAGAAACGGATGTTTTAACAGAAAAAGAAGGTCTTTCTACAAGCGAAGAACAACAAGAAGAAGAAGAGCCTATTAATCCATCCAACTTGAGCAAATTGGGCTCGGATATCGCGTATAAAGGGCCGCTTGCAAGACAATTTGTATTAAAAATGTTACATTCTGCACAACCAACTCGAAAATATCATACTTTTGGTGCTAGAATAGAAGAAAATGGGCTAATGATTGGAGATAGCAAACTTGATGTAGACGAACATGACAATATTATTATAAATAATAAACAATACAAGGGTACAAAAGGATTGTTTGAACTTATTTTTAAGCCGAAACCTAATAAATATACTAAAAAGGATTTAAACATTTTTAAACAAATATTGGAGGATACAAATGCGCATAAGAAAAATTATTCTAAAAATTTTAATGTTCATAGAAATGCATCAGAAAAATATAAAACTATTATTGCTAAACTTTTCCCACCAAAAAGAAGGGAACCCATAAAAAGAAAATCATTATCTTCTGCTGAAATAAATATTTTACATAAAAGAAGAAAAACAAATCAATCAAGTTTATCAGGAAAAGGATTATTAAAAAACTTGTATGATACTAATATAATATACTACAACGATATAAACAAATTGGTTGACAGAATGAAGTTGATATATGAAGCTAAACAAGCCGGACATAGTGGTTTAGAAAATGAATGGGTAGCTTTGGTCGGCGAATTGCGAAATCGAGGAGTAATTGCATAAAAATATGAGTATATAGAATACAAGCATAACCGATTAAACATTCAGTATAACCATGAGTGTGGATAAGTTTGGACGGTATTCCGAAACTGGAAGCAAATCAGGATCTTATGGAAAAAGAGGTGGTTTACCACTAACATCCGATGGAGATTATGATATAAGTAACAAACGTTTAAAGTTTGTAAATGATCCAAAAGATGATAATGATGCAGTAAATTTCAAAACTTTAAAAAGTGAAACATTACCTAGCTTAAAGCTTCAAAATGAAGTGTATAACGCTAATTTTTATAGAATTGCAAATCTTCCAAAACCAATAGATAAGAATGATTCGGTAAATAAAGAATATTTAATGTGGTACATAAACCAAACCTTAAGATATGATCCTAAAAGTAATAATAAAGCATATGATGCAAAAGATCTTAGAATAGCCAATATAGCAGATCCTGTTAATGATCAAGATTCAGTTACCAAAAAGTATTTACATTCAGTCATACCTGAAAAAACAGATAAATTTTCCTTTTACAACTTTGTAATACACGATATTGGAGACCCTAAAGATATGAAAGATGCGGTAAACCTTCAATATGTTACAGATCATTGTATTACACATGATATTAAGTCAATTGATTGCAAAAATAAAGTGTTAACTAACGTTAAGGAGGGAACTGCAAAATCAGATGCAGCTACAATAAGTCAAATAATGAAATTAAACAATAACAAATGGGATGCGGATGCAAAAATAATTACTAATGTTAAAGAAGGGTTGAATGATGTTGATGTAGCAACAATTGGACAAGTTCCTGCATTAAAAGAAATTTCATCAAGACTTGGTCAACAAGGCTTTGATTGTAAAGAAAGACCACTATTTAATGTTGGAATGGGAGTAAATGACAGTGATGCAGTTAGAGTAAAAGAATGGCGTGAAAGATGCTTAAGAACAGAAAAACACAAAAAGTTTTTTCATTGTCAAAACTTGCGATTGACTAGCTTAGATGACCCTATTGATATTGTTGATGCTGTTAATGTAAATTACATTATAAGACTCTTAAGTGTAGTGTTATATGATGTTTATAATACGATAAAGCCCATAAAAGCTGATCAAAAACTACATTGGGTTAAGAAAAATGTTATAGAAAAATATTTTTTAAATATGAAAACTGGAAATTTAAGATTTGCTCAAGTTGATGTTGATAAAAAGGATACAATCCTACCAAAAGACTGGGTAAAAGTTTATTACCCATAAACAAAATACATGTTTATTATAAATAAACAATGTCAAAGGATAAGTGCATCATTCATTATAAAGAATTTATAAAATAAACAAGTATTGGCATTTCCTTTCACTATAAAAAACCATGTTGAAAGTTCAACGCATCAGTCATAATCGACACGTTATAAAGAGAGGAAGAGGAATAGCATCAACAGCACTTTCTCTTATTACTAAGCCGGTTGGAGCTATAGTTAACAAAGCTATCGATTTATTACCTGTAGAACTACATTTACCAGGAGGTTATCAATATTGTGGTCCAGGAACAAAATTGAAAAAAAGACTTGCTAGAGGAGATCTTGGAATAAATAAACTTGATCAAGCCTGCAAACAACACGATATAGCATATTCAAAGTTTGCAGATACTAAAAATAGATCAATAGCGGATAGAGCACTTGCTGAAAAAGCTTGGCAAAGAGTAACATCCAGTGACGCTAGTATCGGTGAAAAAGCAGCAGCTTTAGCGGTATCAGCAGCAATGAAGGGTAAAACGATGTTTGGAGGTGGAAAGAAGAAAGGAGGTGGAAAAAGGAGAAGAAAACCTGCAAAGAAACGTGGAGGAAATATAAGAAGAAAACGACGATCCACCGCAGGTAAAAATAAAAAGAAACAAACAATATGGTCAATGATAAAAAAAGGAGGAGGATTATACCTAAGACCGTATCGTGTGTATTAAACAGAAAAAAACAATTACTAATTCCAAATAAAGAATTAACAGATAAAGAATTAATTACTTATGTTTCTTGTTTAAAAATTCCATTTTTTAGAGGAGTGTTTATGAAAGATGCATTACCTGTTAAAATATGGAAAAATGAAACCGGAATAGTAAATTTAGATAATAGTAAAGGATCAGGCACTCATTGGGTATGTTATAAGAAACTAGGATCAACTATTTACTACTTTGATAGTTTTGGTAATCTTCCACCACCAAAAGAACTACAATATTACTTTAAAACAGCTAAAAATGTACTATACAATTATAAAAGAGAGCAACCTGATGATACGGTAATCTGTGGACATTTATGTTTAGATTTTTTAACAAAAAGTGTTAGTCAACTTTAAGATGTCTTCCTATACAGTATCATTAACTGGAACTTCATCTACTTTGCGAAGTGTTCTTTTCCCTGCGTTACGTTTGGAAAAAGATAAATTATGGGAAGCCGCATTATTAGATATAACAACTTATAATTCTATTCCCAACGTTACTGAAAATGTTAATGACAAAATACATTATTACAAAACAAAAGATAAAAATACAAACAAATATTCAGATATACAAGTATTTAGTTTACCCACTGGAGCATATGAAATTGATGATATAAATGAAGCGATACAAAATCATATGGGAAAAGATAATATAACAATAAAAGGAAATAACAATACTATGAAAGCTGAAATTAAATCTAAATATTATATAGATTTTAGCAAAGAACATTCAATTGGTAGTTTATTAGGATTTCCTAAAACAACAAAAATTTTAGAACCTAATATTAACCATTCAGGTGCTAGAACTGTAACAATAATAAAAGTTAACAGTATAGATATTACATGTAATATTATACATGGTTCTTATAGAGATGGTGAAAATACTCATATATTGCACACATTCTATCCAACGGTCGCTCCGGGTTTTAAAATTGTGGAAAAGCCACAAAACTTGGTGTACCTACCGTTAAACACCAGTTTTATTTCAGACATTGTGGTGAACATACTAGATCAAGACGGAAATCATATTGATTTTAGAGACGAACCTATAACTATACGAATACATATAAAATCAACCGTATAACAATAGGGTTATCATTTAAAAAGAAAGAGCTGACTGGTAAACAAGTCAGTAGCACTTCAGCTATAGAAGGATTAACAAGTGATAACATTCGTTTTCTAGAAGAAATTGGATTAAAACTTATTAATAATGGAAATATTGGATATAGCGCAGGGTCCGACATTCGACGAAACCTTATGGGAAAAGGAATATCATACGCACAACCCTTACGCTTCATCAAAATTAAATAATAATGATGAAATTAGAATTCCCATACAACAACAGGATATTTATACACTTCCATGTGAAAGTTATTTGTATATCGAAGGAAGAGTAACAAAAAGAGATGGAAGCACTG
Source organism: Flexamia atlantica (assembly GCA_035578135.1). Lineage (NCBI taxonomy): Eukaryota > Metazoa > Arthropoda > Insecta > Hemiptera > Cicadellidae > Flexamia > Flexamia atlantica. The sequence goes on from JAQJVK010000001.1 coordinate 88,348,046, forward strand.
CAAGTACTGTTCCGTTCATAAATAACCCCATGGCATATTTGTTTGATGAAATAAGATATGAAATTTCCGGAGTTACAGTAGATTCAACAAAAAAGGTGGGAATTACAAGTACATTAAAAGGATTAGCATCTTTAACACCGAGTGAAAAAAATATGCTGGCCGCCGCAGGATGGGTAGCACCCGATTCCAGTACAATCACTCCAAACACTTCAGGCAATTTTGACTTTTACATTCCTTTAAGATTACTTTTAGGCTTTACCGAAGATTACCGAAAGATAATAATAAACGTAAAACAAGAATTAGTTTTGTTAAGATCATCAAACGACAAAGATATTATTATGGCGCCTGATGGAACAACGGAAGCTACTTTAGAATGGAAAATGCAATTAGACAAGATTGTTTGGAGAGTACCGCATGTACGGTTAAACGATCAGAATAGAATTTCATTATTAAGAACTTTAAAATCAGATCGTGATATCGTAATACCATTTAGAAGTTGGGAGTTTCATGAATATCCGGTTTTACCGGAAACACAACGTCATACATGGACTGTAAAAACTTCTACCCATTTGGAAAAGGCAAGATATGTAATATTTGGATTACAAACAAAAAGAAGAAATGAAATAACTAAACATGCTGGTGAATTTGATCATTGCAAACTTACAAATTTTAAGGTGTTTCTAAACTCTCAATTCTTTCCATACGACAACTTTAACATAAACTTTACAAAAGACAGGTTTAGCGTTTTGTACGATATGTACGCAAGATTCCAAAATTCATATTATGGAAAAACAAACACACCTTTATTAACGCCAAACCAATTTAAATCTAACTATCCGATTGTTGTAGTTGATTGTTCAAAACAAAACGAATCTGTAAAATCTTCCAGTGTAGATATAAAAATAGAAATGGAATTTGAACAAAATGTACCCAAAGATACATCTGCTTATTGTTTAATTTTACATGACAAAATTGTTACATATACACCTTTAACAGGAATTGTAAAAGCAGTTTTGTAACATGAAAAGGAAAAAAAAATACCCCCACCACTCGGTTATAAAAGCAGGAGCGGGAACGAAAATTGTTTAGTTTACTGTCTACAGTTGTATGGGTAACATCGTCTACAGCATTATAAACAAAATGAGTTCTTTATCAGTTGTACAAGACGTTTCCGAAACAGCACCTTTATTGGAAAATGATGATAAACATTTTGAAGAAAATATTGTAAAGGAAATTGATGACTTTTTAAAGTTTGGAAAACAAAATAAAAAGTTGGAAAATAATAAAACAAACGTAAGAAAGAAAAGAAAACTTGAAGAAAATATTCCCCCAAACATTTTAACTGAAGTTTTCCTTCGCATCTTTTATCCTATTTCATCTTGCATGAGTAAAAGTGTGTCGATAGGATTGGTAAAATCATTAGACTACTCTCCCGCAGTAATCCTAAGCCATGGAACAAAGATGGTTTTATTTTCAGAAAATGCTTGGGATTCCTTTTTAAAACATCTACATCTTATTGAATGTTATTTAGCCAACAGTTTCTTTGGAAGAAAAACTAACATTCGACTTTTGGATTGTGACAATGAAATTGACATTATTAAACATCGTGGTCAACAACAAGTAAGAATTAGAGACTCGACACAATTTGAAAATAAAATTCTTCTAACACGTGAAGAATTTTACATTTTAAACTATGCAACATCACCTATTACCAGGTATATGAAACAATTAGTATTTTCAAGCTCTGTTATTAAGGAATATCTGGTAGATGCATGCGAAAAACAACCAGAAAGCACTTTACAATACGGACCAATAGATACATCCATCTTTAATAGAATACCTCACGAAGTGGAAATGTGGAGGCAGTTAAGAAACTTTGAACCTTTTACTGAAGTTGCAACGGAGGCTACAGAAGAAGAAACCAACAACAACAACAGTACAGAAGAAGAAACCAACAACAACAATAATACAGAAGAAGAAACTTTGCTAGGTTAAAACTACAATGTAATTTAACAAAAGAATAAACCGTGGGGTAGGCCTACTGGGGACATACTATGATTATCAGCTGTGACGTAGCTGTGACGTGTTTTTTGGTGGGTATTTAAAGTTTAAATGCCCTGCTGTGCTGGGTATTTAAATTTTAAATGGCCGGAAGTGTGTCAAGGTCTTTTGGGGGTGTTTTTAAAAAAGATCTTGCATTTTCGGATTTTCCGAAAATGCAAGATAATTTTTGTTTCTTTTTACAAACTGTTGTTTTGTTGATTTTCACGTCTGTTAAAATACCATGTAAAAAATGGAATTGACAAATTAACAAGAAAATATCCTGCTACAAAGTATCCAAATAAAGATGCAATTACATAAACATAAACTTTAAAATATAGCGAATGTTCTTCCTTTTTATCTGTTAGCATTTCCTGAACAAGGTAACCAAAATTGTAACCACATAAAAATGAAAGTAGGCAAATAATAAATTTCGACGGGTTCACAAAAACCAAGTTGTAAAGTAGCGAATTTCTTTCTTCTTCCATTGTTGAATTTTTAGTCGAAACCAATTAATGATAACATTATTGCTTGCGCATCAGAACTAACAGTTGATGAAATTTCATTTACTTGTAGACTTGTAGTAGTTTCATTTGTAGTAGGTAATTGTTCGGAAGTTGGTGTAGATGTAGAAGAAACAGTATTATATTGAAGCTCAGAGTCCATGTGTGCTCGGGTAAAGAGCTGAAGCTTTAATGACGTGTGGTAGCCGTGTCCTACTGTGCATCAGGAGTTGTTGGTGGTGGGGGGTCGTTTGTTTCTTGCACTGAAATGTAGATGGAATCATAACTTTCTGGAGGATGTACTAAAATTTGTTGTATAGGATCTGCATCAATAGGAAAACTTTGCGTTTCAATGCAAAGTCCATCTTTAATAAAAGAAACATATAAAACAGAACTCATGTTTATTTAGATGTTTACTCTGCCGGTTCTACTAGCAAACTGATGTGTCAGTATCGGCGTTGCAACCTCCCTTGACATGTGCAGCTCGGAACATCTGCCCTCCCCCCACCACCATGAGAGACTCCTCGCAATTTTTGGATTTGTAGTGTTAGTTCTAACGTAGGTGTTGTAGGGTGAACATCTCAGTACTAAACAATGGTTTTTAACATTTGGCTTAAAATACTTATTTAACTTTGTACAAGTTACAATATTTTTAAAGATGCTACTTTATTATATTACTTTAATACTTAGCTATAATATTTAGTTAAAGAAATCGAAACTGTAGTTGCGATTAAAATAGAAACATGGTTTCTTAACATTTGCCTTAAAAAGATTTGTAACAAAATATCGTAAGAAAATTTTTACAACATATTTGAATTAATATGTTTGCAAACCCTATCATGCGAGTTTTAAAAGATAAACGAGACCGAGTGGGCCGGGTTTGACCTCGCATGCTTTCGCTTGTTGCCGACCAGTTAGCAATACAACTGGTTGACCTTGCGTCGCACTTTCGCTTGCGGCCGGCCGGCGAATACAGGTCGTCGTCCTTGTTGCATCACCCGGCACACCTGTCCTTGATTGCTTAACACACTCTACACTCTACACTCGACAAGTTATTCTTTCCTTTGCCACCGTCGCTAATGGCGAGACACTGGCTCCTTTAGTGTTAGGAAATAAAAAACATATTTGTATAACATTTTTCCTAAATTTAATTAAGCAACTTGCTATTTCAAAATAACATTTTTGTTTTAGCTTAGCGTTGTGCGCTTATGGTGAGGTGTGTGAGTTCGCTTACGTGATGATCACACTGTAATCATGATTTGCAGCGCTGGGCTGTCTAGCTATTTTTTTTAAACTAAATTTTATTTCTTTATTTTTTTATTTTTATTAATTCTTAAACTCTAGGCAGATTGTATTGTAAATTAGCTTTTCTTCTTTTAGGTTTCCGGGGGTGTACGGTTCTGTAAAACCGTACACCCCCATTTTCTTTTTAGTTATCGAATGACCTTGACCTACTTATTTTCAAGGTCAACAAAAAGACTTAGCGAAAATTTCTAAGTCTCAAGGTCATTTATATATAGGTAGATTTAGCTTTTCTTCTGTTAGGTTTCTGAGGTGTACGGTTCTGTAAAACCGTACACCTCCATTTTCTTTTTAATTATTGAATGACCTTGACCTATTTATTTTCAAGGTCAATAGCAGTTAGCGAAAATTTATAAGTGTAAAAAGTAGGTCAAGGTCACCAAAAAATACCCTATGAACGGAGGAATAGACCGCTAAGTAATTCTTTTAGAATTACAAAGTGGTCTATTCCCCCGCTCCTATTTTTTTTATTTCATTTTTTACACTAACCTCTCAGTTTTAACAAAATGAGGTATTTGTTGTGCGCACTGCATAATGTTTGATTTACACAACACATCTTTTACCCTTTTTTAATAATATACGAACATTTTTCTTTTTAGGACTAGATTGTAAAAAGTAAAAAGTCATTTTGTTATCCCGCTTTTATAAGAAATTAACCCTCCATTGTAAGTTTTGAAAATAGGTCAAGGTCATTCAAAAATACCCTATGAGCGGGGGAATAGACCGCTAAGTAATTCTTTTGGAATTACAAAGTGGTCTATTCCCCCGCTCCATTTTTTTTTGTCTTGTGTTTAATTTGACCATTTAACTTTATCAGATGGAGATTTTCTTACTAAATAATAATGAACATTACTGATATTTGGAATTTGAAGATTTACTGGTAATTTGAGCAAGTAGAGTTCATCACAACATCTAAGAACAACATCCCTGTTACTGATCTTTTTTACAAAAACATATTTGTGGTTTAATTTCAATCTGTTGATTTTAATTCTTTTATAGTTTTCAATTTTTTCTGGCAATTCACTTTTGGAAGGTTCAATTTTGACTTTTTTAGAAGGTTGAATTTTGACTTTTTCGGAAGGTTCACGTTTGTTATGCAAATTACACAATTTTTCACCTACACTACACAACTTCACACACCTTTCACCTTTGTTCGCTCCTTTTTTTAAAATATGAGCGCATTGTTCTTTCTTAAAACAGGATTTTCTTAATTTTTGAAGTTTTTGAAGTTTTTCAGAAATTTTCTTAGGAGATTTTTTTGGTGAAGATTTTTTTGGAGAATGAGATTTTTTCGGTGAAGATTTTTTTGGAGAAGGAGATTTTTGTTTCACAATAGAAACAACAGATGATGATGATGATGTTCTTGATGACGAGGAAGAAGACCTGGACGAAGACGAAGTGCCTGCCATAGCGCTGGATCCTAAGAAAGTAAAGATTACTCTGTTTACCCTGCCTTTATAACAGCTCCCCACCCATTTACCCCCTCTACTTTTCGACGTCAAAAAAATATTCATCCAAGCTTTCTAACACTGGCAAGGAAACAGTTTCAAAAGGTTGATACAAAATTTCATAAATGTCTTGATTTAAATTTTGCGAAGTTTGAAGATATTCTTCTATTTCCTGTACAAATTTCTGTTCGAATTGTTGGAATTCTTCTATATCCTGTAAAAATGTCTGTTCGGATTGTTCAAATTCTTGTTGTTCTAAGTTAAATGTTGGTGATTTCAAGTCTTCTTCCAATTTTTTAATGTAATCTATTGCATTTTGAACTATAGATTGTCTGTTAATTTTTTTTTGTTTTTGACTTTCCGGTACAACTAATTTTAATTTTTCAAAAGCTTTTTTTAATCTGTGTTGTCTTCTTTGTTCCCTTCGGTTTCTACTTAATCTTTGATCATTCAGGTATTTTTGGAAAGATTCCATAACGTTTTGTTGATTCAAAATGTAGCAAACTATTAATTCTATCCGCTCAATATATAGTGGAAACCCGGGGGAGGGGGAATCACCTTCGCCATCAAGGTGATTGGTACGTATTTAAAGCTTTGAGGTTTGCATAGCCAGACCATAACTATGAGCTCCTTGTACGAGTTGTGTTTGCAGCGTATCTGCTCAGACAACCCTATGCTTCGGCAAATTAGGGAGGTGTCAGAGCCGCTGCCGCAAATCTTGCAAGGCGAGCTCATTTATGAGCACAAAAAACGGTGTGTTTCTAAAACTAAAATTTGGTGGGAAATGCCAAATGCTGGCAAAAAAATATGCGGCCTATGTCACATGGTACGTTTTCATTAACTGAATTGTTTTTTCTATTTACAATATATTATTTTATTAATTTTCTTTAAATTAATATTTTTTTTTTAGCGGCTTCCTGGTGCGAATCCGGATCAAGAACTGTACAGATACCTGAAACATGCATCTGAAAATGTAGGATACAAATTGAAGACGCCAATAACGCAAGAATATTGTCATCTTTGTGGTTGGTTTCCTCTGGAGCAATATGATATTAAATGTATGTGTTTATAAACACATATCAATAGAAGAAATTAAATAGGAGCGGGGAACAGAGCAGCTTGTGGTTTAACCACTTACTGCTCTGTTCCCCGTTCATAGGGTATGTTCAGATGACCTTGACCTAGTTATTTTGAAGGTTTATTGTAACTTAACAAAAATTTTCTAAGTCCATAACGAGGTCAAGGTCATTTAAATCTTAGCGGAAGAATGAAAAGAATAGCTACCAACATGCATTGTTGGTATCTATTCTTTTCTTACATTAGAAACTGTCATGGTTACAATCAACCCTTTAATAGATCCTAATTGGTTTTCAACAGTGGAATCATATATTGATACTATGGCTTTCGAACAAGGATATCATTATCTTTGGGTTGATGTTAGTTACATCAACTTTCAAAACGAAACAGGAGGGGGGGAGGGGGGGAGGGGGGGAGGGGGGAGGGGGGGAGGGGGGGGAGGGGGGGGTTTCGCGGGGGAGGGGGGGGGATATAACAAAAAATGCTCCAAATCTATCGTGCGGGTAGTCAAATTAAGCGGAATTAAAAGACAAACAAAAAAGGTCCAGTAACATTTTTTGATTAAACCAACGGTATAAAAGTTATGACGCAAAAACTCAAAAATATTAATAACCAACGCGAAAACTAAACTCACCATCAACAGAAATTAAAACATTTACAAAAACCCAAATGTTAAAAATAATAATTATTTAATAAAAGATACAACACAAAACTAAAATCTTAGGTTATTTAAAACTTTAACAAAATATTTAAGTCTCAAAAGTAGAGTTTTAAAATCAATCAATATATAAGTCAAACAAGTAAGTCTTTTGAAATTAAAATATCTAAGTCTAAAAAATAGGTCATTTAAAATAATTCTAAGTCCGAAAGTAGAACAATCAAAACTAGGTCAAGGTCATTTAAAAATTATAAAAAAAGGGGGGTGGGGAAGCGTGGGGTCCCTACCTTATTCTACTACTTTATTTCTATACTACTTTATTATAACTTATGCTACCCCTTAAATGCTATCATGCATGCGGTTACGGTGTGATCATCACGTAAGCGAACTCACACACCTCACCGCCCTATCATATCTTAACCCCTACCTAACGTTCCCCCTATTCTATCTTATACTATGTAATATTACAGTTACGGTGTGATCATCACGTAAGCGAACTCACACACCTCCCTATAATATTACACCTAACTTAATATTACAGTTACGGTGTGATCATCACGTAAGCGAACTCACACACCTCACCGTAATATTAACCCTGACAATTAAACCACGCAGGAAATGGAAAGGTAGGTGGATTGCCATTGCGACCGACTATTATAGGAGGGCGCCTCTCCCACAATAGCCGAACGCAGTGTGTGCTTGACATAAGCCATCCCACACACCATGGCGAACATTACGTTACAGCATAACCCTCCACGTAAGCGGACCAGTTACACCTTCACCGTAATGCCAAAGAGAAACGTTGCGCGCTTGCTTATATCAGCGAGCTCGAGACTCGACCTCGCTAGCGAGCCTTGACTAGTAGGTCAACGTGTCGCTCTGCCGGGGCCGGTAGCCTTGGCCGGGTCGCTAGCCACCGCTCTCACAACTTCGTCTGGCCTACTTGGACCTGGTCGCTAGCCTCAGCTTTCACTACCTTGACTACAAGGTTGTTGTGTCTGCTGCCTATAAGAACCCCATTCGCCCGCCTTGTGTTATTCTGCCACTCGCCACCATCGCTGTTACTATCCATTCCCACGTTTTTTAACCATTTTTCCTATTTCATTATATTATCCATTTTATTATTCTTTTTATATCAACATGAACTCCTCTGCATCTTCTTCATCTACCCCCATTCTCCTGAGTCTGCTGCAGAAACCTCTGCAGCAGAAACCAACTACAATTCCGGTATCTATTGACCTTTCTTCTATTTCGACTGATTTTCTTCAAAAAAAAACAAACTTCTCCCGTCCTCTCCTCCTCCATTAACGAAATAATAGCTGATGCTCTTAATGAAGATCAACCCCAATTATTTCAGAATCCCACACCAGTTACAGAAACATCAACGCCGCAAATTGAAGACATTCCGATCGCTCCAATTTGTGACGATATTTTAACTGAAGACTGGATGGAGTTGTGCGGACTGCACCCTTCTTCTACCCCCCAACAAATTCAACCCGCACCAATCAAAGAAACCCCCACCCCCCAAACAATTCATCCCGCACCAGTAAAGAACATCAGGCTAAAGGAATTAAAGAAAAACAAAAAATATAACCTGTACAGAATTGAAGAAAACAAAATTTATATCTACAACGAGGAGAGGACGAAAATTTATATCCTCACAACTCCAAAAACCAAACCACCACTTGTCCCAACAGATCCAAAATTTTTACTAGTAACAGCGGAGGGTGGAAAATTGAGAATAAATATATTAAATTAAACCTTATATTCCTTCCCCTCCTCAATCAAAGTCCACCCTGGTGGCAAAATCGGCCCTTCTAAGGGCCACCTAAGACTTTCAAATTTAGGCTTAAGTTAGGGCCTCAACCCTTGGTGACTACAAGCGGTTCATATACCTCTAAGTCCCAAAGGTTGAGTCAATAGCGGGGGGCTTTCGCTATTGACTCAACATAATCATAGTAGTGCAATAGTGGGGCTGCTGGCCCAATCAAACTTTGACAGGCAGTCAATTTTTTGACAGCTACTTCCGGTCACGTGACCGGAAGTGACGGTGCCCACGTTAAACATACACCAACGCGCCTACAACTGTACGGCCTGGTTTATATATATCTAACCTACCGTGGTGTGGAAAACAGTTGATCAGCAGACACCATGATGAGCAGACAGGATGAAGAAATGGCAGCAAAACCTTGTGTAATTGAATTTCAAGCATTTCGCGGAAACGATGATAGATTTATCATAAAAGAATTGGTAATTTTGGATTTGCTTACACAAGTAGCATACCCGTTTTTATTTGAAGCACCGTGTTCTGTCCATGAACTAAAGTCAAAAGCTAAAATAACAAACAGATGGCTAACAAATAATTTTCATCATATCCATTGGTATGAAGGTTTCCTACCGTACAACAATGTACACAAAATTATGTTTCATTTTTGCAAACAATTTACACACATATATACCAGAGGATTGGAAAAAAAGAATTGGATACGACAGTACACAAACAAAGAAGTTTTAAACTTAAAAGTGGACAAAACATTTCACTTTGATGCTAGAAATATTTGTGTTTCTACAATAAATCAGAAACACAACCAATCTCAATGCGCATTACAAAACGCGTATCACTTGGCTGCTTACTTACAACAACAAACGGAAGAATGTAGTGGGGGTTCCGAAGGTTATATAAACGAAGAGGCAACACACCCCGAGTATCAGTCTAACTCCATACTCCGAACAGACAACATCTCCTGTGAAGGATGGCATCACAACAGTTTCTCCAATGTTTAGTTGAACAATTCAACTTGCATTCAAAATCAAATACTCTAATTATCAAGAAATGTTCAGAATTAAAAGAACAGAAACATTATATTGTTCATGAAATGAAGAAAATTGATACAACGCATGGAGACGCAGTCGTCGCATCTTTATCCGATGCACCATATACACCGGGTGATGAACCAAAGTTTCAAGTATATCTTCCAAAACGATTCGTCCAGTTGCTGCAAAATGAAGATCTGCGGGAAATTCAACCAGGATCATTATATTTGGTGTCACACGGAATGAGCGGAAACAACTCTACGGAACTAACTCTGCACATCGCACAAAAATAACATTGTAAAAAAATGTTTTAAATAAAAAGATAAAAAAACAACATATCAGTATATGTTTTTATATACTGATATGTTGTATTTTTTTAAAACCTCAAACGGATGACCTTGAACTTTTAATCGATAGTATTATTCGATTATTTTATTCGATAGTATTATTCGATTATTTTATTCGATAGTTTTATTCGAATACTTTACATAAATACGAAACTTTAACGTTAAGAGGCTCAGTTCTGTTTAAGACAAGCTACAACCAACATGTCATCCAAAAGAAATAATCTAACACTTATAACTTATTGTTGCAAAGAAAAATGTTTTAGAATACCTGAAGATCAAGTTGACGGAAAAGCTTGTACAAAATGTAATTCTTTCAGCTATTGTAAATGTAGTTGCAAAACATATCAAAAGAACCGGTTGGATAAACTAGAAGAATTGCAACATCGACTCGGTCTATTGTGGCAACGATTAAATTCAAAGTGATGAAACAAACACCTGCCATTACCCCCACCACTACCCCCACTACCATCGGAGGTACCTGCAGCACCGGCTTTGCAATAGTCATTCCTGCTACACCTCTCGTCGAGTAAACAACTCTAGTCATGTCTCTCAACATTCGCGGGATTCACTACAACACTATCAATCTTACAACCTACAAGGATTTGGAAATTTTTAGTGAAGAACTAAAACAACTTATAACCACTGGGTTTGGTTTATCTTTAGAACTTTATGCAACAAACAATCAAAACGAAAAAAATGTGTTTTTGCCAACTTACAACAACAAGAAGAATGAAAATAAACAAGAAATTTCAGCACCGACAACAACTTACTTTTCAAATTTGGGAGCAAACTTTACTAACTTGTAAAATAATACTTTTGAAAAAAACAAATAAATAAAAAAAAAGAAAATATCTTGCATTTTCGGATTTTCCGAAAATGCAAGATCTTTTTTAAAAACACCCCCAAAAGACCTTGACACACTTCCGGCCATTTAAAATTTAAATACCCAGCACAGCAGGGCATTTAAACTTTAAATACCCACCAAAAACACGTCACAGCTACGTCACAGCTGATGACGTCACTTCCGGTCACGTGACCGGAAGTAGCTGTCAAAAAATTGACTGCCTATCAAAGTTTGATTGGGCCAGCAGCCCCACTATTGCACTACTCACGCTAAATCAGGGTTACTTATTAGGTTAATGTGGTACACATCAGAGATAACTATGACGTCAAACACCAAAGACCAGTTTCTATTGGTCAGAAATCCCATGCCACTCACCGTATTCTAAATTCTAGTTGCCTTGCTTTAAATCAGCTGATTTCACAGTCGGCGTTTCTATCTCAACTTCCGGTTCGTTCCAATAGAATAAGCAAACATAACCTCAATGGACTTTTGTGTACAGGTTACTTAATAAGTTAAACTGTTTAATTAATGGTGGTAGGAAAAATATTGTGTGTATTACGGGCACAAATAGTCATTGCCGCTCTCGAAATGTTTGTACAATTCTCTAGCGAGATTGACGTACTTTGCGCTCTTAATACACAAATAGCTATTTCCGTTTTTTTCACGATCAATGCGCACGATTTTTTTTACCGGCCATCTGCGTTAATTTCAAAATATGTTGTGTTCTTGTTGTTTACCATCGTGGATAATTTCATCATAACGTATTCAAGTTGCCAATATACATGAGGGAGGTATGAGTCAGTCACGCTCACTATTAGCTGACTGCCACCGCCGTAGTGTACAATCAGTCGCAAATACAATAGTACAGACAGACAAAACAGTCTTTTGTATTATCAAAGTAATTTTCGTGATAAAGCTGAACATTATATTTTTTAACATGAATGCCTATTTTTATTTCTAAGGATACCAATATTTCCTCAGTCTGAAAAATTCTGCTCATCCCGGGCCCCTTCGGAGCCCGGGCCCCAAGTTTCAGACTTGGCTGACATGGCCTCTCGGCGGCCCTGTATATGGGAGGCGCCGTGGTGAGCGCTACATGCGTCTGGCGGAGCGTCTCAAAACCGTGTCAAGACGGACAAGGCGTGTCAGACATTCCCCGCGCCCCTAATGGAATTTTCATTTTTAGCGAATTTCCCCTATAGGGAAGAAGCTATTACCATAGGTCTCATGGTAAGACCTAAGCCCGGGACCACTATAATTTTTCATTTTGGGGCCCCCAGGAGCCAAAAACACTATTCGTTCAAAATTATATATATATATATATATATATATATATATATATATGTGTGTGTGTCTGTGAGCACGATAGCGCTCGCAAAAATGGTCCGATTGGAATGAAATAATTTGGCACAGACGTGTAAAGTAGTAATTATTCGGACGAGTTCGTAAACCAGCCCGATCGGACCATTGGAAGGGGGGGTAAAGGGGGATAAACCCCCCCAAAAATGTGTTTGTTGAGTTTTTTACATAGAAAAATAAATTTTATCGAATTTTTGTTGGCACCATTGAATTCAGCTCAAAAAAACAAACAATTTAGTCATTTGAATCATTGCTCTATGTCCATTGGTTGCCAAGATATTGAAGGTGGTAAACACAGTACGTTGTCCCAATGTTAACCTTATGGGAAATAAGTAAAATTCTATATCTCGCTTATTTGTCAACATATCTTGATAAAACTTGGTAAATAGCTTCTTCTAGTTCAGATCTACTAAATATTGAATTGAAACCAGCCAGTTTTAATATACCTGTAGCAGCAAACCTGCATACTCATTCCCCATGTTATTCTTATGGAGCTTACCAAAACATGTCGAATCTTGCTATAGGCCTATTGGATTAAAATATGCTATTTTGCACTTGAAATTCGCTGAGTATGCAGGTCTGCTGCAACGGGGGTATTTGAGTGTCTTTAAGCACGATAACTCTCGGAAATACCCTCCGAGCTTATCAAAATTTGGTACAGACATGTAAAACTAGATTCTCTTGGACGAGTTCGTAAACCAGCCAGATCGACATATTCAAAGTGGGGTAAAGGCTCCATTTCACCCCCAAAAATGGGTTTTTTGAGTTTTTCAAATTGAAAAATTATATTTATCCAATTATTGCTTGCACCATTAGATTTAGCTCGAAAAAACAAACAATTTGGTATTTTAAATCATTTCTCTATGTCCATTGGTCTCCGAGATATTGCCATTTTTTCCCTGTGTTTTTAGTATCAGGGCAGCATAATGTTGGCTTAACCAATTTCCTATTTACTCTCTATTGAGATTTTCAACGAATCGCTTTGAGTAATTTCTCAGGTTATCAATGTATTTAATAGAATTTTGGTTTTAAACAATTTTAAGTTGATATAATTTCAAAAATAAACATTCTTGCCTACTTCATTATATGAAATCTTTGTGTTTTTTCATCTAACTCATTTACGAATATTTTTTTACAAATGCTTTGTAAAACAAGCTATAATATAATTTTAATATATAAATATGTCACTTGTTTATTTTTCTTTTTTTCGTAATAATGGATTTACTACTGGATTTGTAATTGGAAATTCGCTGAGTACGCAGGTTTGCTGCGACGGGGGTATTTATAAACTGGATGGTTTTAATTCGATAATTAGTAGATCTGAACTAGAGGAATAATATACCAAGATTTTTCACGATATGTAAAAAAATAAGGAACATACAATTTTTAACACCGAGAATGAGTATGCAGGTTTGCTGCCAGGAAATTGAAATTCTAACTAAAATTGGATAGGCCTACCTATTTTTTGGGTTGTTTATCCCCCTAAACCCCCCTCCAGTGGTCCGATCTTACCATGAGATATGAGAACTACGGTAATAGCTTCTTCCCTATAGGGGAAATTCGCTAATATGTAACTCGCAGACATCTGCGGCTCCGCACCGTGAAAGGAAAACGAATTTTTAATTAAATTATACTGTACAATTTGCAATGCGTAGATTTTCTGTGTAGGGAAAGGGAAAGAAGACGTTAGGTAGTGCACAGCATATTCATGCATCACATTGTATCAGGGCCGGCGACAGGGAGGGGCAGGGGGGGCAAATGCATAGGGGCCCGGACTCTCAGGGGGCCCGGAAACACAAGAGACCATTAAAAAAGGGGCCCAGAATGATACAACATTAGTAAAAAAAAGTCATCAGGGGCTCGGACTTCTCAATTGCACAGGGGCCCGAAAATTCTGTCACCGGGCCTGCATTGTATTTCCCAAATTAGTCTAAATTTCGATTTCAAACAGCTCAGCGAGACGGCCGGGCGGCGGCGTCACGGAGGAATGTAAGTCGCACTTCAACTGATGCATAGCGATAACTGGTTCTCACACATCTGTTACGATAAAACAACTAGTACAAAAATCACTGGAAAAGCCTCAAAAGCGCTGCGACGGGACAGGACGCAACGGACGCAACCAAGGCTACTGGGACTACTACTGGCAACTACGTCGGCCAGCGGCTTCACAGGAGAAGCAGACTAAGTACGTTTTTCGCTATCCCATGCTATTTCGTTGATTAAAGCATAGTCGCGGTACCTCAAATAGACTCTAACTTATTTATACTTGCAAGTGACTGACCATAGATAAAAACATCCAAATTGGGAGTTTAGGATATTTTTATCAATGGACTGACTCTGTAGACAAGGCCGCACTTGATAGGTGCATTTACGCTACTTGCAATCCTTCAGGCGAAAACTGTACTGTACCCATATTGTGCTATTCGCATATTGACAGGCATACTTGATTTTACTTATTACCATGAGGCTTTATCCTAATCATTGGGGGGGGGGGCTCTGGGGGTTAAAACCCACACCGGAAACTTTAGAAAAGTCCGATATAGCGATTTTAGTGATAGCCTAATTCACATTTAGAGGCTAAGCTAGAACTCGTAGATAAAAAGCATCAGTGATATTCAAGCACTTATCTTTATCGTTAAGTTAAAAAAACTGGAATTTCTACAATGAATAGAATGTTAATAGGCTTACTATAATAATATACAATATATGTATATATAATTAATTTGATATGGAAATCTTAAACGGATACATACGACCTCGTTCAGATCTAATCATGTTTAGATGGGTGAGGGAGGGGAAGGCGTCACTATTTAGGTAGCCCATGGGCAGCAAAATTTGAAATCCTCTGTTTAGGAGTCATAACTTTACTGGACCACGAGAAATTCGGCTGAGTGGATTTTAACGTTTCAGGCGTCAAATTAAAGATATTTTTATCAAGGTTTGTCAATAATTGGTATGAGGATATTTCAAAAAAGGGTTTCAATTGAGGCTTGAGTACAGTACGGGCAGGGCCGGCCCTAGCCGTTGCGGGGCCCTGGGCCAATTGAGTTGCGGGGCCTAAAGCCGTTGCGTAGGCGAGTGCGTTAAGTTAGTTGCAGGCCTACGGCGCTTAGCGCTTCAGACTGCATTCCAATGGATTCTGTTATTGCGTTAGTGATAATCTTTTATATTTTTAAATTATTAATCTAATAACTAGATAATAATATTAATTTGAAAGTATATAGAAAAAATGATCGGCATACATTGTTATCGGGCAATATGGGCTGCCTTGTTTAATTGTGACGAAAAACAACATACAAAAGTATGTAGGGACCTTATTTTCGCCCTTGTTGCGAAATATACTTACTATACATAGTCACGATAAAACAAGTCAACACGCACGCGTTGAAACTGATAGTCAAATCAAAACTAACAGACGACAGACGACAACATCGCGCGCAGGCGCAAACCACTTGCCACTCAGCGCTCAGCCACAGCACACGACTAAAGTTGTTTCCCGAGATTTCCACAGCCCGACTCCGTCGTCTACCGAAGAACCAACATAAGAAAGGACCCACCATTGCCAATCCAATTATAGACATACTCCTACTCGTATATCTGAATTTGCACTTGTAGTGTCATCAGCGTTTTCAATCACGGTTTGAAACAGATAAAATACCATCTATAATTTTAATTTGATCGTGAAGATTTTTCATGCGGGGTTCTTGAAAGTGCGGGCCCCCAAAAGCGCGGGGCCCTGGGCAGCTGCCCCGCCTGCCCCTGCCTGGGGCCGGCCCTGAGTACGGGGTTTTGTAATGTTTGCGCTATCCATCGACACCAGAACAAACTCAATCCACTTCATTCACAACCAATGAATCTCTGATGTAGAATTCATCGGCTTGATGGTTCGAGCAAGAGGAACAGTCCCAGAATTTTTCAAAAAATTCTGGAATCAGTTTCGCCTCCCAAGAGAATTTTTGAAAATCATCTCGACAACAGCTATCAGATTCTCAATAAACATTTTAAAGAACCATTTATATAGTAAATTCTAATAAGTAATTATTCAACCATTATTTATAATATTTCAAAATTCACCAACCTTTGTTATTCAGCAACTTGTAATTTAAAAGAAGGTGTTAATTTATTATTTACTTAATAAATTATCTTTATATAAATGAACATGGTTTGAAATAAGTTCTTAAGGTCAACCACAGATTGCTGTACAGTATTTACAAGCGAAGCTGCAACCCAGTAATTTAATTAATTATATTATTGGTCTTGTAATATTGATTATTTCACATCTCTTTTGTTTTCTAAGTTAATGATTATTTTATCTTATGAAGTTGAGTGGACATATGGTGTACCATGTGGTATACAGCCCATGTTAAATGCAAAGCATATGACAATATGAATGCTTTATGAAAACAATTATTTAACCTATAAATATTATTTTTAAGGATTCAAAACTGGTAGATTACACAATTGTAAAATGCACATAGCGATTTTAAATATACAGTTTATCGACATTGATTAACACAACAGAACATTGATATGACTCGATGTCTATGTGTAAGGCGAATTTTCACTTCATTGAGAAAATGCTTTTCGTGTTTGTGTTTTTATAAAACCACTAGTAGTACTAATGTACAAGTTATTGCTGAGAGAACTAATGGTGATCAAGGTAAAATATTACTCACATTATTGTTGTGTTAATTCAGAAAAATAAGGGTCCAGGATTCAAAGCAGGACTTTGATTAGTGCAACACCAACATCGAATGTGTTATAATAATAATATAAATTTTTGAGATTTTTGGGGCATTTCATTGGCGTCATCACCAAAAGTGGTTCCAGAGCCCACCCACAGATCATATGAAACTTTACAATTCAGCAATGGTGAATGTCTATTAAAATATCTTTATATAATGTGTAACATAAATTAAATATTCTCTGATATAAGAAAATAAATGTAACTTGGCCCTCGTTTTCAAAGGATCGCCTTTTATATAGACTAACAGTTTCCTCACTGCAAGTATTGCAAATGCATTTGCTGATATAGACAATTTTAATATGATGTTATTTATGATTGTAACATTCAGTTTCATATATTTACTGTAATCTAAACTACCCCAGATGCTAGATTCCCTTACCTATTAATATAAAAAGCCAAAATTGTTGGACTGACTGACTCACTGATCACATGCAGTTTCTCAAAACCAATAAGGCTTAGGGCCATAAAACGTAATTAGAACAAATATTCTTTAAATGCCTCTAGATGCATTTTAAAAAAGGATTTTAAAATATGATCATGATCTCTCTAGAGTCTTCAACAGGGTATCTTTATAATATTAAAAACAGCAGCCACTTTTGGTTTTCAAAGCTTATTCTCTCTATGAATAAAAAGCTTTAGGCAATGAAACATGGTACCTACAAATATTCTTTATAGGTTCTAGATAGGCCTATGTGTACTAAGAAAGGATTTAAAAATATTTTCTTTAAAGAGGCTAAAGTAAGATATGAAAATTATTCCAATTACTCGTCTGGGTTGGTGCTCTGAATCTGTTCGCTATATGTTCTGGCTGTCTTTATGACTTTATGATTTACAAAGTGGCAGCCTTTTCAGTTTTTAAGCTGACCATCAGGATTTAGGTAAAAGTGCAGAATGATAAAAGTTTTGAGTTCAAAACCCTGAAGAGGTAATTTTTTTCAAATTTATTAATAGAAAACAATTTTATAAGTTCGATAATGGATTAACTAGAAAATTTAAGCATTTAAGAAAAAATTGTAACTTAGAACAGGTTAGCAAATAGTGGCCAATCCATATCACTTACCAGTCTGGAGGGCGGAGGGAACCATAAAAATAAACACAGGAAATGTTTCACCTTCTCATATTTCCATCTGGGGTGGAATATGACTGATTGATTAATTTTATCAACCTCTGTTGATAATTAGTGAATCTATGTCAACTTTAAATTCTGGGTCACCCAAAACTAGCTACAGCTGGGCCATAAGAATGGGATGTCTATTAATTATTTATGGTCAAAGGTTTAACTAAATATTTGCTATATCTTCAGCAGGTGAAGTTTCGGCGAGTCCATTATAAAAATACATAAAATACCAGCAAGTAAAATAATGTGATACATGTGCATGTGTATGCATGTGCATGTGTATGCATGTGCATGTGTATGCATGTGCATGTGTATGCATCTGCATGTGTATGCAAGTGCAATATGGTGCACTTGGCTAGACACAAAATTTTACTTAAAAATAAGTTACTTAATCAGGTTACATAATGTTACTCAAACAGGACTAAGTCGATTCTTTAGTACCGTATTTTAAAACATTGCGTTTAGCTATAATGAAATTAAAATATCATTTAATCGTCAAAATAAAGAGCCAGTTTTCATCAATTTTTAATTTTGAAAAAAGCTGCGAATGTCGAATACAATAAAGTTTTATAAATATTTTTTTTAGATATTATCCGATTACCAGTGTCTGCGAATGTGCAAAGTCCCCTTGTCAGATCTGGGGGGATGACACTGGAGAGGTGGACCTCTGCCCCCACATTCGTAGTCCCTGCGGGGACCCCGCTGCAGCCCCGGGCGCCGCCGCCGCCGCTCGCTGACCGGCCGAGGAAGCGACGCTCCAGCCCGGGCAGGCTGGAGATCTCCATCATTGACCAGATCAAAGGAGAGCTTCAGCAAGATTCAGCAGGTGAAGAGGTTAGTGCACTACAGTAATAATTTATTTTTCTTGAGCCTTGAAGCTACTGTCTAACAAGGTACATTCAAAAATAAATTTATGATGTTAAGTTTTAAGAAATATTTAAAATTAAAAATAATATAGAAACATAAACTGGAAAGTGTCTATACGTGACAGTTCTGAATCTGCTATGAAATTTGAATAAACTCTTCTCTGTGATATGAAACTCACAGTCGTTCATTAGTAAGACTCTCAATAGTTCGACACTTAGTGGACTTAGGAGATGTCAAAGTATTGAAATGTCAAACAATAGGTAGTGTATGGAATTTTACATTGACAGAGATATTAAAAATACAGGTTGTACAAGTGCATCTCCTAAATTCATTAAATGAACCTAAACCTCTGCACAGCTATTTTATTACATTTTATCGTAATATAGGTAAACTTAGGATAAATTTACAGGACAAAAAATTTGGTAGTCTTTGTACATTTGTTGAGTGTCAATCCATGTCTAACTGTACAGACTGTCGAAGTATCGAGTGTCGAACTATTGAGAGTCAATTGTAATTCATAATCCACGCCTTCAAATAGTTCAAATAGTCTTATAGTTTAGCAACGATTCCACAAAAAATTTATTTAATCTCATAATACCCCCTAAAACAGAGCCATTTATAAAAACCATACAATAACGGATAAAATTATGAGGTAATTTTGTTTTGTAACTGTGATAGTAATATGAGTATAATGATGCCTAATATTACCAATCTATACAGTCTGATTTTTACCACAAATTAAGAGTTTAGTGATCATTTGTTGGATAGGGGTTTAAATTATTAGTCTCAAAAAGGGAATTTAAGTGTATTTTTCTTGTTTTACAGGAAAAGTACAAGATTGAAGTTGAAAAGTGATGAAGACTGAGACACTTTTAGAATAGTAACCTTTTAGAAAACATGAAAAAGTGTCTAAAGTAGTTAAAAAAATAAATAAAGCTCGCCATTGATTTATTTATACATTAATTTATTGGTACATGGAAAAAATTATATATTTTTATTATAAAAAAATCCAAGCACTAAATATACAGGGTGAGTTTTAATTGTCCCCCCCTTTTTTTTCTATAAATAACTATCCCAGACCCCGCCCAAACATTATTGGGTAGCAAGTACCTCGTTTTGAGGGGGTACTCATTTTCGGCCGCCATCTTGGATCCGCCATATTAGATCCAAAATAATTGTTTCGAATGTAAAAGTGGTGTTGTGACCCATCATTTCAAGCTAGACTTTTTCACTGATTACAATGCCGCAATTCGTTTCTTAATATCTCCAATTCTTCTCAAGATATGAGTACTTTTAATTTATTTATTTTCAATCAATTTAAACATTACAAATTGATAAAATACCCCCATTGCAGCAGACCTGCATACTCAGCGAATTTCAAATGCAAAACAACGTATTTCAATCCAGCATAGCGAGATTTGACATGTTTTGGTAAGCTCCATAAGAATAACATGGGGAATGAGTATGCAGGTCTGCTGCTACAGGTATATTAAAACTGGATGGTTTTAATTCAATATTTATTAGATCTGAACTAAAAGAAGCTATTTACCAAGTTTTATCAAGATATGTTGAGAAATAACCGAGATATAGAATTTTACTTATTTCCCATAATAAGGTTAACATTGGGACAACGTACTGTGTTTAACACTTTCAATATCTCGGTAACCAATGGACATAGAGCAGTGATTCAAGATACCAAATTATTTGTTTTTTTGAGCTGAATTCAATGGTGCCAACAAAAATTGGATAAATTTTATTTTTCTATGTAAAAAAACTCAAAAAACCCATTTTTGGGGGGTTTATCCCCCTTTACCCCCCTTCCGGTGGTCCAATCGGGCTGGTTCACGAACTTGTCCGAATAATTACTACTTTACACGCCTGTGCCAAATTTCATTCCGATCGGACCATTTTTGCGAGCGCTATCGTGCTTACGGACACATATATATAGATATATATATATATATATATATATATATATATATATATATATATACAGGGTGAGTTTAAATTGTCCCCCCCCCTTACTTTTTTTTACATTTCTAAAAATAACTATCCCAGACCCCGCCCAAACATTATTGGGTAGTAAGTACCTCGTTTTGAGGGGGTACTCATTTTCGGCCGCCATCTTGGATCCGCCATATTGGATCCAAAATATTTTTTTCAAATATAAAAGTGGTGTTGTGACCCATCATTTCAAGCTAGATTTTTTCACTGATTACAATGCCGCAATCCGTTTTTTAATATCTCGATTCGTTCTCAAGATATGAGTACTTTTAATTTATTTATTTTCAACCAATTTTAACATTACAAATTGATAAAATAGGCCCATAGCCACAAAATAATGCTAGATAGTGACGAATAACCACCATCAGTCATTGTTGAGCGATTTACACTTAACTTTCACCAATGTAAATTCTTTAGCCGCCATCTTGGATCCGCCATTTTGAAATGAGGTAAGTTATTTCAAATATGAAGTTGGGGTTGTGACCCATCATTTCAAACTAGTTTTTTGCGTCGAATTCAATGCCGCAACCCGTTTTTAATTATCATGTTTAGTTTTCAAGATATTGACAAATTTCTAATAAAAACCTCAAAAAGTATTAATTTTTCAAAAACTAATTTTTATTGCTAAAAACGGGTTGCGGCATTGAATTCGGCGCAAAAAACTAGTTTGAAATGATGGGTCACAACCCCAACTTCATATTTGAAATAACTTACCTCATTTCAAAATGGCGGATCCAAGATGGCGGCCAAAAGATTTACATTGGTGAAAGTTAAGTGTAAATCGCTCAACAATGACTGATGGTGGTTATTCGACACTATCTAGCATTATTTTGTGGTTATGGGCCTATTTTATCAATTTGTAATGTTAAAATTGGTTGAAAATAAATAAATTAAAAGTACTCATATCTTGAGAACGAATCGAGATATTAAAAAACGGATTGCGGTATTGTAATCAGTGAAAAAATCTAGCTTGAAATGATGGGTCACAACACCACTTTTACATTTGAAAAAATTATTTTGGATCCAATATGGCGGATCCAAGATGGCGGCCGAAAATGAGTACCCCCTCAAAACGAGGTACTTACTACCCAATAATGTTTGGGTGGGGTCTGGGATAGTTATTTTTAGAAATGTAAAAAAAGTAAGGGGGGGGGACAATTAAAACTCACCCTGTATATATATATATATATATATATATATATATATATATATATAGATACAAGGCCAGCCGTCAAGTAGCCACCCCATCAACTCGCTACCTTCTCTACTCCGAGATGACGATTTGACGCCACCGCACACGACAGATCGTCACCTTTCACGACCGCGTCAAGTAACCACCCCATCTAGATATCTAGATATACAGGGTGTTTTTTTTAAAACGCAACCCATTTTTAAGATTGAATAATGCACTTATGAATGAGTAATGAGTATTGCTTTATTGATCTTTACATTTTATACAACCTATTTTTTAAGATTGATAAAATTTAGTTTACATTATATGCTCAAACAGGCCGCCATTGACATTTGTATCCATCAAATTCCCGAGTACGTGTTGCGACATACCTCTTTAAATTTCTTGCATCAAATTTGTTATGATGTTTGAGGTGCTGAATATCTTGTGAATTGTTTTCGGAGGATAATTACTACTTTACATGTCTGTGGCAAATTTATTTCAGATCGGACCACTTTTACGCGAGTTATCGTGCTTAGAGACACACACATTAAAAACGCAACCAAAACTTTATTTTAACGGTGAAGGATTATTTCCCCCCAATATCCCCGGATTTGACCCCACTATATCATTTTATTTGGGGATACATAAAAAGTAAGGCCTTCGAAAACAATTCACAGGATATTCCAGCACCTCAAAACAAACATAACAAATTTAACGCAAGAAATTCAATGAGGCACCTTGCAACACGTGTTCGGGAATTTGATGGAGAGAGCATAACTTTATACAAATGCCAATGGCGGACTGTTTGAGCACATAATTTAAACTAAATGTGATCAAACTTAAATAATAGGATGTATAAAATGTAAAGATAAATAAAACAATACTCATTTCATATTTATATGTGCGTTATTCAATCTTAAAAATGGGTTGCGTTTAAAAAAAACACCCTGTATATCTAGATAGATATATATAGATATATATAGATCTATTAAATATTGAATTAAAACCACCCAGTTTGAATATACCCATAGCAGCAAACCTGCATACTCATTCCCCATGTTATTCTTATGGAGCTTACAAAAACCAATAGATATATATATAGATCTATTAAATATTGAATTAAAACCACCCAGTTTGAATATACCCATAGCAGCAAACCTGCATACTCATTCCCCATGTTATTCTTATGGAGCTTACAAAAACATGTCAAATCTCGCTATCTAAATATATCTAGAAATTTGAACGAATGGTGTTTTTTGCTTCTGGGGGCCCCAAAACGAAAAGTTATCATGGTCTCGGGCTTAGGTCTTACCATGAGACCTACGGTAATAGCTTCTTCCCTATAGGGGAAATTCGCTAATAGGCCCATAACCACAAAATAGTAATGAATAACCAACATCAGTCATTATTGAGTTATTCCACTTAATTTTCACCAACGTAAATTTTTTGGCCGCCATCTTGGATCCGCAATTTTGAAATGAGGTAAGTTATTTCAAATATGGAGATGGTATTGCGACACATAATTTAAAACTAACTTTTTACGCCGAATTCAATTCCGCAACCCGTTTTTAGCTGTAAAATTTAGTTTTTAAAAAATTAATATTTTTTGAGATTTTTATTAGAAATTTGTCAATATCTTGAAAACTAAAAACGACAATTAAAAACGGGTTGCGGCGTTGAATTCAGCGTAAAAAGCTAGTTTGAAATGATGGGTCACAATACAATCTTGTTTTAGCGAATTTCCCCTATAGGGAAGAAGCTGTTACCGTAGGTCTCATGGTAAGAACTAAGCCCGAGACCATCATAACTTTTCTTTTTGAGGTCCCCAGATGCCAAAAACACCATTCGTTCATTTTCATAAATATATATATACATATCTACATATATATATATATATATGTGTGTGTCTTTAAGCACGATAACTCGCGTAAAAATGGTCCGATCTTAATGAAATTTGGCATGGACATGTAAAGTAGTAATTATTTGGACGAGTTCGTAAACCAGCCCGATCGGACTACCGGAAGAGGGGTAAAGGGGGGTAAACCCCCCAAAAATGGGTTTTTTTGAGTTTTTTACATAGAAAAATAAAAATAATCAAATTTTTGTTTGCACCATTGAATTCAGCTCAAATAAACAAGCAATTTAGTATTGCGTACCACTGCTCTATGTCCATTGGTTACCGAGATATTGGAAGTGGTAAACACAGTACGTTGTCCCAATTTAACCTTATGGAAAATAAGTAAAATTCTACATCTTGCTCATTTCTCAACATATCTTGGTAAAACTTGGTAAATAGGTTCTTATAGATCAGATCTACTAAATATTGAATTAAAACCACCCAGTTTGAATATACCCATAGCAGCAAACCTGCATACTCATTCCCCATGTTACTCCTATGGAGCTTACAAAAACATGTCAAATCTCGCTATGTTGGATCGAAATATATTGTTTTGCAATTGAAATTCGCTGAGTATGCAGGTCTGCTGCAACGGGGGTATTTTGAAATAACTTATCTCATTTCAAAATGGCGTCTCGCTATGTTGGATCAAAATATATTGTTTTGCATTTGAAATTCGCTGAGTATGCAGGTCTGCTGCAACGGGGGTATTTTGAAATAACTTATCTCATTTCAAAATGGCGGATCCAAGATGACGGCCAAAAATTTACATTGGTGAAAGTTAAGTGGAAATAACTCAACAATGACTGATGGTGGTTATTCATCACTTTCTACCATTATTTTGTGGAACAGTATATGATATACTGTGGCTCCCCAGAGCCATAAGAGATATGAAAATGAAGATTCATACCGGGCTAAAAGCCTTTTTCAGAATCATGCTGAGATTGCCTAGTAAAACTATAGAATGTACATAGATATTCCATAAGCTTGGAATATCTATGTATATCTATGAAATATCTATGGAAGAAATCATCTGGTTTTAGTAGGTTATCAGGGTTCAAATCAGAGGTTGCTGGCATATAAGCCGCTCTTGGCTTTATGCATTGCGTGGTCAACCTCGTGTAGGCCACATACAACTGTGAACCAACCAAGCAAGGCCCCACATTTGTAGTGTGGCCTTGAACCAAGGCGTTATTGGCGATTCGGGGTATATGTATGATGTTATTGCCCATTTAGACCAGGCTGGCAACCAGTACTTACATTCAGCTGATCATGAACGGCTGGCAAAAGAGCTGTGGAAGCACGTCATGTATGCCAGCGGCCAAGGCCGTGCCAAGACAAGGTGAATAGGACTCATCTTGGTGCCAAGAGGTTTTACTGGGAACGTGTCTAGGTGTCACCCCGACAAGTAGTCACCCCGTCAGATCGCCACCGTTTTAAACCGGTTTTTTTGAGGTGGTGGGTAGACGCGTGCGTCCACGCCATATCGTCACCGTTTGAGAGGTGGGGGATTAGATGGGGTGGTTACTTGACGCGGTCGTGAAAGGTGACGATCTGTCGTGTGCGGTGGCGTCAAATCGTCATCTCGGAGTAGAGAGGGTGGCGAGTTGACGGGGTGGCTACTTGACGCCGTCGTGCAAGGGGTCGATCTGTCGTGTGCAGTGGCGTCAAATCGTCACCTCGGTAGAGAGGGTGGCGAGTTGACGGGGTGGCTACTTGACGCCGTCGTGAAAGGTGACGATCTGTCGTGTGCGGTGGCGTTAAATCGTCACCTCGGTAGAGAGGGTGGCGAGTTGACGGGGTGGCTACTTGACGCCGTCGTGCAAGGGGTCGATCTGTCGTGTGCGGTGGCGTCCTATCGCCATACCTTGGAATAAAGAGGGTGGCCAAATCGTAATATTTACACAATAATATTATTCTTTGTTACATTGTAATCCACATTGTGTCTTCTTCGAAAGTATAGGATTATGGACAAACAATTACTATGAAATATCTATATTAGAAAAATGTAAAATTATTAAATTTATAATTCAGGATCATAATAAGAGTAAACTAACTAGAGATCGCCTGCTAGAAAATAGAGATTCAACCAGAAAATATGTGGGCTTAGTTAGATAATGTGACTGCATTTTATTTACTTTTGTTGTTATTCCCGCAACCAATATGGTAACACATAGCGCCCATGTTAATTTTTTTTATAATTTCATATTAATTTTTCTAAAATTCACTAAAACTATAGCATATTAGGCATATGATGGGATTGTACAAATCCACAGGAAAGTACTTTTCTCACGGTGTGCTTGGATTTTCTCTACGTTGCATACAGGCTGGGAAAATGGGATCACTAATATTCAAAACAAAAGTAAAATTCTTAGTTGCCGAAATATTTAAGTTACGGTTTGAGGTTTTCTTTACGTAAGTTTTATCTTTTTTCATTTCACATATAAAATTGGAATTATGCATTGTATTCTCCGAATTTGTATTTACTTAAATTTAAACTGATTTAAACTAATTAATTTAACTAATTTACGTTAATAAACTTATTTCCTTAAATAATCATGTATACCTATAAGGCAGAGAAAGGTTGTTAAAGCTTTTTCACCACACTACGACGAAATCACCTGTTTTACAAACGTCAAACGGTGACCGAAACACACTGTTTGCCGCCACAGGACCGAAAACGTTTGGGGCCCTAGGGCCGAAAGTCAGCTGATCGTTTATTTGCTTGAAACAACGTCAGAACATCACATAATTATACGGCATTCAAGACAGGATAGTTGCGATCATATGATTGTCATAGCTGTGTTTTGTTTTCAAGTGAGTCAAATAATAATCAGTTTTTTTATTATTATTTAGGGTATATTTCATTGTGTAGTGTGGTGAAAAATAGCGTTCGCACCTCGGCCGAAAGGGTTTTGCAGCTCTCGATCGTGTAAAATTCTCGACTTCGTCTCGAATTTGAAAAACGATATTGAGCCTGCAAAACCTCATTTTCGGCCCTTGTTGCGAAATATACTATTTTCTCGTTATGGACTCTGAAGAAAACAGAACTGGGTGGTGATCTGTCGGGGTGGCTACATAGAGTAATAATAAATTTCGTAGAGTTGTCACTTCCATGTTAACTCGGTGGTAAAGGAACAGTAGCGCTGTGTGATAAAAGTGCTACGAACTAAAAATATTGATGCGATATATCGATCGTCGTCGTCGTCTGCTTTGTTTATATTTTCAGTAGTGGGAATAGAAGAAAGAGACGTCACTTTTTAGCAACTTTCTTATGGGAAATAACATGGGTTCATTTTTTGGACCGACCCCTGAACCCGCCCTGATCCGCTATTATTTGGGTATGTTGTTTACCTAGGTGAGTAGAGTTGTAAATGGTATATGTTATTCTTAACCCTGCTCTATATTTTTAAATATAAAATTATAAAATTGTCCAAAAAAATTAACTTTGGTCTTTATTGTCCGATTTGTCTAATATTTGGATATGTTGTTAAGTTAAGCAAGTGAACTTGTAAATAGTATAAATGAATTCTATCTACCCTATAATTTTAAAATATAAAATTATAAAATTAGGTAAAAATGCTAACTTTTGTCTTTATTGTCCGATTTGTCTAATATTTGGATATGTTGTTAACTTAAGCAAGTGAACTTGTGAATAGTATAAATTAATTCTATCTACGCTATAAGTTTTAAAATATAAAATTACAAAATTAGGTAAAAATGCTAACTTTTGTCTTTATTAACAGATTTGTCTAATATTTGGGTATGTTATTAATTTAGACAAGTGCATGTATAAATGATATATATAATTTTTATCTAGCCTGTATATTTTTAAATTTAAAATTATAAAAGAGGCCAAAAATATCAACTTTACTATTTATTGTCTGATTTCTCTAATATTTAGGTATGTTGTTAACTTAAGCTAGTTTATTTGTAAATGATATATTTTAATCTTATTTACTCTGTATATTTTAAAATTTAAAATTACAAGAATATGTAGAAATATTAACTTTGGTCTTTATTGTCCGATTTGTCTAATATTTGGATATGTTGTTAAGTTAAGCAAGTGAACTTGTAAATAGTATAAATTAATTCTGTCTACCCTATAATTTTTAAAATATAAAGTTATAAAATTAGGTAAAAATGCTAACTTTTGTTTTTGTTAACAAATTTGTCTAATATTTGGGTATGTTGTTAATCTAGGCTAGTGCATGTATAAATGATATATATTATTTTTATTTACCCGTATGATTTTAAATGTAAAATTTTAAAATAGGTCAAAAATATCAACTTTGCTATTTGTTGTCTGATGTTGTTTGGGTATGATGTTAACTTAAGTTAGTATATTTGTAAATGATATATATTAATCCTATCTGCTCTGTATATTTTAAAATATAAAATTATAAAATGAGCTAAAAATATTAACTTTGATGTTTCTAGTTTGATTTGTCTAATATTTGGGTATGTTGTTAACCTAAGTAGGTGCATCTGTAAATAATGTTGTGTTTTATTTCTATATAACTTGTATATTTTAAAATATAAAATTATAAATCAGGCCAAAAATATTAACTTTGGTCTTTATTGTCTGATTTGTCTAATACTTGGATATGTTGTTCAGCTAAGTAAGTGAATTTGGAAATAGCATATATTAATCAAATCTACCCTGTATATTTTAAATGGTAAAATTATAAAATGAGTGAAATTATCAACTTTGCTATTTATTGCCTGATTTGTCTAATTATTGGGTATGTTGATAATTTATACTAGTATATTTGTAAATGATATATATTAATCTTATCTACTCTGAATATTTTAAAATATAAAATTATAAAATGGGACAAACAAAATTACTTTGGTGTTTATTGTTTGATTTGTCTAATACTTGGGTATGTTATTAACTTAAGCTAGTATTTTGTAAATGATATATATTAATCCCATTTACTCTGTATATTTTAAAATATAAAAATTTTAAATGGACAACAAATATTAACTTTGATGTTTATAGTTTGATTTGTCTAATACTTGGGTATGATGTTAGGCTAAGCAAGTGCATGTTAAATGGTGTATATTAACTATATTTGTTGTATATTCCAAATTATAAAATTTAAAATAGGCTAAAAAATACTAACTTTGAGCTTTATTGTCTGATATGTCTAATATTTGGATGTGTTGTTAACCTAAGCAGCTGAACTTGTAAATAGCATATGCTAATCAAATATTACCACTAACTTTTAAAATATAAAATTACAAAAATATATAAAAATGCTAATTCTGTATTTATTAACAGATCTGTCTAATATTTGGCTATGGTGTTAACTTAAGTAAGTGCATGTGTAAATGTTATATATTGATTATACCTACCCTGTATATTTCAAATTATAAAATTACGAAACAAGCAAAAATATTAACCTTTGTCTTTATTATTTGATTTCTCTGTGTTTTTGATATGCTGTTAACTTAAGTTAGTGCATGTGTAAATTGTATACAATATTTCCATTTACCTTGTATATTTTAAATCATAAAATTACAAAATAAGGAAAAATCTTAACCTGTTTATTTATTAACTGATTCATCTGTATTTTTGATATGTTCTTAGCTTAAGCTAATGTATGTTTATAATGTGTATATTATTCTTATTTACTCTGTATATGTTAAATTGTAAAATTATAAATATTGATTGAAAATTAATTTGGCTCTTTATTGTGTAATCTTTTTTAGTATTTGGATATGTAGTTGTTCTGTGTTAGCAATTTGTAAAACCTGCTTATTATTGATATATACCTTCTATATTTTGTATTATAAAATTACAAATGTAGGTTAAAAACTAATTTGCCTCTTTATTGTTTGATCTGTCTATTGTTTGGATATGTTGTTGTCCTAGACCAATATATGTGGAACTGCTAAATTTTATTCTCATATACCCTGTACAGTTTAAATTATAAAATTACAGGGTAAAACAACAGGTAAAAAAAATAATGATTTTAGTTTTTATCGGACAATTAATTAAAACTTTTGTTTTATGTCAGTTCTTACCCAGTACATGTGTAAATTGTATATAATAATCCTATCTGCCCTGTCTAATTTAAGTTGTAAAATTATATAAAAAGGTAAAATATTAACTTTTGTCTTTGTTGATTGATTTATTAAATAATTGGATATGTATTAGTCGTAAGCTAATGCTTAGTATAAAGTAAAAGGGTGAAATTACAAATACAGGTAAAAACAAATTAACTGATCCACCTCTAATGTTAGCATGTTGTTAACCTAAACAAGTACATGTGTAATACTAATCCAATGTACCCTATTATGTAATATTTGTGTAAAAAATGTACGTTGGACTTACACACTTAATTTGACAGACAATAATAAGAAATTACAAAGCCTGGATATTATAATTTGATACATTACAGAACTTGTAGTATTTATGTTAAACTGTCTGTCGGACCTACATGCTTAGTCTGACAAAATTTAAAAGAATTTACAGGACATGTAAAATAATTACAATTATTATCACTCTCCATACTTTCTGGATATGGTCTTTATAACCTAAGCATGGCTTGGAAAACTATTGCCTTTAATGTCTGATTTATCTGTGGCTTACCAGCCTTGCAAAATTTATTGTTGATTTATACTGTAATCTTGACATGTTTAGTTGTAAGTGGTGGCAACAAGAATATCAGTATTTGTATAGTCAGTCTGGTCTGTGTATATTGTATATTATTCCTTTATAAACTTACGAACTTGATTAGTTGTTGTTATCCAGCTAGTACATGTGTACATACCAGAATACAAATACGTATTGTTCAGTAATACCTGTTAAATAGTTAAAAATACTACATTATGTGTAAAATTCTGTAAAATATCTGTAAACTCTAATTTAATAATTTACAGAAAATATAATAATTATATATAACTAGCAGAACCCGTGGCTTCGCTCACGATAAAAATTATAATCGAACCTTGATATGAAGAATCTAAAGGATCTGAATAAAAAAGGTTATATCAAAGAATATGTCATGTAGAGGTATGTTTATGTTTTATGGTAGAGTGTAGGTTAAAAAAATATATACCACAGTGGATGGTGTAGGTTTTTTTTACCTTTAACTCGAAAATGGCCGAACAGATTTTTAACATAAAATGTGTCGATACTTATTTGTACTTATTTGTAGATTTACCATTATGTCTCTGAAATTGTCTAGAAAGGGCTGAATGTACGGAGCAGTTGTGGTGCTATCCGTTAGCAGTTTTTCAAACTCGATTCACTTAGTTTTTAACATAACATATGGGCGGTTAGTAATAGTTTTAAAGATCAACCACTGATTGCGACACATTTTTTCTTGAAAAGCCGGGACACCGTCGAATTAGATGAAAAGGGAATTTGCCGAATTATTGTAACGGGCATTATTTTAATTAAAAACATAAAGGCCGCCCGAAGGAAATAACTATAACACCCGCTGCCTAAATAAAGGTGGCACCACATGATGAGCTTACGATTATACATATAAGGTACGAAACTAAACCAAATGTAACTTTTATACATTACGAATGACCTAAAAAAATCATGAAAAATACCATAAAACCATGATGAAAGAAATCAAATTATAAATCAGCTGTAACAACAACGTATCAGTTTGTGAAGCTAATTACCATCTGCTTGATTGAATAAAATTAGAAATGTAGACAAAAGATCATCCATTAGGGAAATTTTCAAAACTTGAACCCCACCTAAAACCTCAACTTCGAATTTTGAAAAATCTGTTTTTGGTGAATGCAAACACTGAAAGGAACGTCAATGCAAATTTTCAAGGTTCTAGATCAAGTAGTTTGGGCTGTACGATGATAGGTCAGTATAAGACCTGTAGATATATATGTCTGTAAATATATATGTAGTAGAAGAGATCGTATGACTATGACTTACAATCAGGGATTAGTAAAATTTATAGAATTTTACATAAATGGATCAAAGAATCTTATAATTACAGCACATTCTGTTTGTGACCAAAAAAACACTGTACCTCTCTCTTTCAATCTTGCTGGGACTTAGTCTCAAGACTCAGCCACAAAAAGGAGTACGCTCTTCAGGCTTAAAACTATATACGTCGAATTATGTGAAACGCCAAATCAACGGATAGGAATAGATGAAATTAAAAAATATTAGCAACGCTTCCAGGAAAAAACGATAACTACCACTACCGAAATAAATATGGCGACACTTCACTAATTAATGGTGGATTTTATCTAAACTAAATGTAACTTTTATATAGTACCTAATTATGTCCTTAAAATAAATCAACAAAAAGCAATAAAGCCATGATGAAAGAAATCAAATTATAATCATCTGTAACAGCGTATACATCTGCGAAGCTAACTCCCAGCTGCTTGATTGAATGAACATTGAAAATGTAAACAAAAAATCGTCCATACTACTTTTATATGGGAAAATTTGAAAAATTCTACCTCACCAAAAACCCTTTTATACTACGAATCATGTAAAATCCTTTCTTAGTGGATGCCTACGCCCTAAAAGGAACGTCCACGCAAAATTTCAAGGTTCTAGGTCGTATAGTTTGGGCTGTGCGATGATAGGTGAGTCGAATTTGAAAAATATAGAGTAGATTCTGTAAATTATTGTAAATATCTGTTAAATAAAGTGTGCAAGTCCAACATAGATTTTTACACAAATGTTACAAGATCTATCAATTGTTTACAGACATTTATAAATATATTAAAGCAAAATAGCATTTCTCTAACCCATAATGTAGTAATTTTAACTATTTAACAGGTATTACTGGACAATACGTATTTGTATTCTGGTATGTACACATGTACTAGCTGGATAACAACAACTAATCAAGTTCGTAAGTTTATAAAGGAATAATATACAATATACACAGACCAGACTGACTATACAAATACTGATATTCTTGTTGCCACCATTTACAACTAAACATGTCAAGATTACAGTATAAATCAACAATAAATTTTGCAAGGCTGGTAAGCCACAGATAAATCAGACATTAAAGGCAATAGTTTTCCAAGCCATGCTTAGGTTATAAAGACCATATCCAGAAAGTATGGAAAGTGATAATAATTGTAATTATTTTACATGCCCTGTAAATTCTTTTAAATTTTGTCAGACTAAGCATGTAGGTCCGACAGACAGTTTAACATAAATACTACAAGTTCTGTAATGTATCAAATTATAATATCCAGGCTTTGTAATTTCTTATTATTGTCTGTCAAATTAAGTGTGTAAGTCCAACGTACATTTTTTACACAAATATTACATAATAGGGTACATTGGATTAGTATTACACATGTACTTGTTTAGGTTAACAACATGCTAACATTAGAGGTGGATCAGTTAATTTGTTTTTACCTGTATTTGTAATTTCACCCTTTTACTTTATACTAAGCATTAGCTTACGACTAATACATATCCAATTATTTAATAAATCAATCAACAAAGACAAAAGTTAATATTTTACCTGTTTATATAATTTTACAACTTAAATTATACAGGGCAGATAGGATTATTATATACAATTTACACATGTACTGGGTAAGAACTGACATAAAACAAAAGTTTTAATTAATTGTCCGATAAAAACTAAAATCATTATTTTTTTTACCTGTTGTTTTACCCTGTAATTTTATAATTTAAACTGTACAGGGTATATGAGAATAAAATTTAGCAGTTCCACATATATTGGTCTAGGACAACAACATATCCAAACAATAGACAGATCAAACAATAAAGAGGCAAATTAGTTTTTAACCTACATTTGTAATTTTATAATACAAAATATAGAAGGTATATATCAATAATAAGCAGGTTTTACAAATTGCTAACACAGAACAACTACATATCCAAATACTAAAAAAGATTACACAATAAAGAGCCAAATTAATTTTCAATCAATATTTATAATTTTACAATTTAACATATACAGAGTAAATAAGAATAATATACACATTATAAACATACATTAGCTTAAGCTAAGAACATATCAAAAATACAGATGAATCAGTTAATAAATAAACAGGTTAAGATTTTTCCTTATTTTGTAATTTTATGATTTAAAATATACAAGGTAAATGGAAATATTGTATACAATTTACACATGCACTAACTTAAGTTAACAGCATATCAAAAACACAGAGAAATCAAATAATAAAGACAAAGGTTAATATTTTTGCTTGTTTCGTAATTTTATAATTTGAAATATACAGGGTAGGTATAATCAATATATAACATTTACACATGCACTTACTTAAGTTAACACCATAGCCAAATATTAGACAGATCTGTTAATAAATACAGAATTAGCATTTTTATATATTTTTGTAATTTTATATTTTAAAAGTTAGTGGTAATATTTGATTAGCATATGCTATTTACAAGTTCAGCTGCTTAGGTTAACAACACATCCAAATATTAGACATATCAGACAATAAAGCTCAAAGTTAGTATTTTTTAGCCTATTTTAAATTTTATAATTTGGAATATACAACAAATATAGTTAATATACACCATTTAACATGCACTTGCTTAGCCTAACATCATACCCAAGTATTAGACAAATCAAACTATAATCATCAAAGTTAATATTGTTTGTCCATTTAAAATTTTTATATTTTAAAATATACAGAGTAAATGGGATTAATATATATCATTTACAAAATACTAGCTTAAGTTAACAACATACCCAAGTATTAGACAAATCAAACAATAAACACCAAAGTAATTTTTTTGTCCCATTTTATAATTTTATATTTTAAAATATTCAGAGTAGATAGGATTAATATATATAATTTACAAATATACTAGTATAAATTATCAACATACCCAATAATTAAACAAATCAGACAATAAATAGCAAAGTTGATAATTTCACTCATTTTATAATTTTACCATTTAAAATATACAGGGTAGATTTGATTACAGTAATATATGCTATTTCCAAATTCACTTACTTAGCTGAACAACATATCCAAGTATTAGACAAATCAGACAATAAAGACCAAAGTTAATATTGTTGGCCTGTTTAATAATTTTATATTTTAAAATATACTAGTTATATAGAAATAAAACACATCATTTACAGATGCACCTACTTAGGTTAACAACATACCCAAATATTTGACAAATCAAACTATAAACATCAAAGTTAATATTTTTAGCTCATTTTATAATTTTATATTTTAAAATATACAGAGCAGATAGGATTAATATATATCATTTACAAATATACTAACTTAAGTTAACATCATACCCAAATATTAGACAAATCAGACAACAAATAGCAAAGTTGATATTTTTGACCTATTTTAAAATTTTACATTTAAAATTATACGGGCTGAATAAAAATAATATATATCATTTATACATGCACTAGCCTAGATTAACAACATACCCAAATATTAGACAAATCTGTTAACAAAAACAAAAGTTAGCATTTTTACCTAATTTTATATTTTAAAAATTATAGGGTAGACAGAATTAATTTATACTATTTACAAGTTCACTTGCTTAACTTAACAACATATCCAAATATTAGACAAATCGGACAATAAAGACCAAAGTTAATATTTCTACATATTCTTGTAATTTTAAATTTTAAAATATACAGAGTAAATAAGATTAAAATATATCATTTACAAATAAACTAGCTTAAGTTAACAACATACCCAAATATTAGACAAATCAGACAATAAATAGTAAAGTTGATATTTTTGGCCTATTTTATAATTTTAAATTTAAAAATTTACAGGCTAGATAAAAATTATATATATCATTTATACATGCACTTGTCTAAATTAATAACATACCCAAATATTAGACAAATCTGTTAACAAAGACAAAAGTTAGCATTTTTACCTAATTTTATAATTTTATATTTTAAAACTTATAGGGTAGATAGAATTAATTTATACTATTCACAAGTTCACTTGCTTAAGTTAACAACATATCCAAATATTAGACAAATCGGACAATAAAGACAAAAGTTAGCATTTTTACCTAATTTTATAATTTTATATTTTAAAAATTATAGGGTAGATAGAATTAATTTATACTATTTACAAGTTCACTTGCTTAACTTAACAACATATCCAAATATTAGACAAATCGGACAATAAAGACCAAAGTTAATTTTTTTGGACAATTTTATAATTTTATATTTAAAAATGTAGAGCCGGGTTAAGAATAACATATACCATTTACAACTCTACTCACCTAGGTAAACAACATACCCAAGTAATAGCGGATCAAGGCGGCTTCAGGGGTCGGTCCAAAAAATGAACCCGTGTTATTTCCCATAAGAAAGTTGCTAAAAAGTGACGTCTCTTTCTTCTATTCCCACAACTATTTTCGTTTTCTTGTTTTGTTTGCTAGACTTTCAATTTTAATGGCTTTACCAATTTGTTTAGATTAAATTGATTATGTTTGCCACTAGTGCAAGTTGTTTCGCGCGTAATACTGTACTGAGTGATTCATATTGTGCTTAAAGCGATTGATAGAAAATAAATAGGAAGATGTTTACATAAAAGCACTTAATAAAAATTAATTTAGTTAATTTTTATTAAGTGCTTTTATGTAAACATCTACGTATTTATTTTCTATCAATCGCTTTAAGCACAATATGAATCACGCAGTACAGTATTTCACGAAACAACTTGCACTAGTGGCAAACGTACTTTAGGTATTTTCCCACACTCAAATTAAATCCTACGGAAGCGCTGAACGGCCAAGGAGTATAAATATTTTTCCAATCCCGCCGTGTTAGAAAAGCGGCGAGCCTTGTTGTTAAGACGGCGCGCCGTGTTTCTAAGGCGGCGAGCCGTGTTGTAAAGACGGCGCGCCGTGTTCCTAAGGCGGCGAGCCGTGTTATAAAGTCGGCGATGGCAGCATTTCTAAGACGGCGCGCCGTGTTTCTAAGGCGGCGAGCCGTGTTGTAAAGACGGCGCGCCGTGTTAAAAAGTCGGCGAGCAGTGTAAAGAAAGGCGGCGAGCTGCGACAAGAGTTAGGAAGTCAGTGACAAGAGTATCCTGGTTATTTCCCACTAAAGATTTTATACTCTATGTACTTGTTACTTTCGAATGATGTCGTTATTATCGACTGATCAATCGATGTTTAATGTTCTATCGATGTTTCTCAACCCATTAAATAACTGCTCACTTTACACAGGATCGATCTGACGACCTCCCGAAATACAAATGTTATTTATCATAAGAAATATTGGAATTTAAACGTCTGTGATAATTGAAAATGTTACTGAGATTTATTTCTTCAAATGACCACGAATGTATTTTAATCGAATTTCGTCCCATTCATATAGAATTTCGACTGGTCGATCGCTTCATTTCGAGTATCGTTACATTTTATTCACGGCGGGCCGACTTACAAACACTGCCCTCGCCGACTTTTAAACGCGGCTTAGAAACACGGCGCGCCGCCTTTACAACACAGCTCGCCGTCTTTGCAACACGGCTCGCCGCCTTTCTAACACGGCTGGGTTAAAGAAAGTCCTTTCTCTTTGGCCCTTCAGAGCTTCCGTAAATTCCAACTCGTTTCGGTTGTGTACACGTCGTGACAGAAAATCAGGGGAAACGAAATAGGAAGTTAGCAGATCGTTATCGTGGTTTTGATTGGCTGATTCAGTGAAGAGGAAGAAAACCATGTTTTTACAACGACATCTAACTAAAGTGTTTCGAACTAACCCGCTCCAACAAGCTTACCACTTGGCTCCATTTAAGTGTCAGACCGGTGGTGGCTACTTGACGCGCCCGTGTAAGGTGACGGTCTGTCATGTGCGACAACGCGACAATGCGAGATCCCACGTTGATGCCCAAGGCCGTGCCAAAAGGCTTATTATTTACTGAGTCATGGGAGATCCCTCATTGGCGCTCCAGACCGTGCCATGAGATTTTCTGTCCGGACGTACTGCACACACTTACACTTACACTCACACTCCCGCGTCGTCCCGGTTAACCATATTCATGGCATGAGACCAGTCAAAAACTTCTTATCCTTAATACTAGCAGCTATCCTTCTTGGATGTTGTCGATAGGCAGTTAGGTTAGGTTGGAATAGGTGGGTGCGGTGCCAGGTAGTTAGGTGAGGTAAGTCGGAAGTTGGTAAAAACATTGATCAATTAAATACTTTTTGAGCTCTTTTTTAAACCTATTTAAGTTGTCTATTTGAGAGAATTGAGAAGGGAGTTGAGAGAAGAGCTTGAGTCCAATGTACTCTGGCTTGCATTGAAAAAGCTTTAAGTTA
This sequence comes from Flexamia atlantica, assembly GCA_035578135.1. NCBI lineage: Eukaryota > Metazoa > Arthropoda > Insecta > Hemiptera > Cicadellidae > Flexamia > Flexamia atlantica. The sequence goes on from JAQJVK010000001.1 coordinate 88,386,525, forward strand.
TGTGATACTGATGGATTTAAATTTCTGTTTCTGGTGTTATAATCATGCTGATGTGCCTTTACAAGATTGTGTTCTTTGACATATGTAATAACCTCAAACATGTAAATGCTAGGTACAGTTAAAAATCCTAGATTTTTGAAATGGTCTAAACAAGAATCGGTTGGTTTCAGTTTTAACAAGCATCTAACTGCTCTTTTTTGCAATATAAAAATCCTATTTAAATTACTATGAGAGGACGAGCCCCACAATATAATTGAATACCTGATCAAGCTCTCAATCAATCCAAAATAAACAAGTTTTGATAAAGGCAAATTGTTCAAAGAAGCTATATTTTTCAAAACAAAAATATTGGAAGCAAGTTGTTTAGCCAATTTGTCTACATGTTCGCTCCACCTAAGACCACCATCCAACCTCACTCCCAGATAGTCCACAAATTGAGCCTCTTCGATGACAGTATCACCAAGTAAGACCAAGGGTAAAGCAGAGCCGGCCCTTTCTAAGCAATTCCTTTTTTGTTCCGTCATGAAATGAAGAAATTGAGTCTTCTTTGGATTGATATGAAGATTTATGTTGGAAAAATACTGAGAAAGTGAGTTCAGATTAAAAAAAGTTTCCTGTTCTAAGATTTGAAGATCTTTATGTGAGGTTAGTAAGGAAGTATCATCTGCAAAAATTGTAAGAAGGTGGCTAGGTAAGTGATTTGAGATATCGTTGATGTACAAAAGAAAAAGAATTGGTCCTAAAATTGAGCCTTGTGGTACTCCAAAGCTGGCTGCTTTGGGTTTTGAGTAAGAAGATTTCCTGATTCCATTCTGATCTACAAAGTCTATTTTTGTCTTGTGAAACCTATTTGAAAGATAAGATTCAATCCATTTCAGAGCTTTGCCTTTAATGCCTATTGCAGCGAGTTTATTGAGAAGAATGGGGTGAGCAACACAATCGAACGCCCTGGACAGGTCGATGAAACAGCCAATGGCCGTCTCACCGCCATCCAGGGAGTCGATGCATGATGAGATGAACTTGACGAGAGCGAGCTTTGTGGATTTTTGTTTCTGGTATCCGAATTGATTGGAAAAGAAAAGCTTGTGATTGCTAAGAAAATCGACTAATGAGTTGCAAACAACTTTTTCAAGGATCTTTGCAATGGTGGGCAGGAGCGAGATTGGACGGTAGTTCTCAGGCAAGCATGGGTTGTCTTTTTTATAAAGCGGCTTGATTAGAGCGAGCTTGGCAGCATCTGGAAATTCACCCGCCTCTACAGAACAATTCACTAAAACCAACAGAGGATCAATCAACTCCGGATAGCATTTCTTAACTAGATCTATGGAAATACCATCGTGGCCTGTTGATTTTTTGCTAGGCAAAGAAGTAATTATTTCTTCAAGTTCTTTTTTGCTAACTTTGGGAAACTTAACAAGTTCAAAACTGAGCTGGTCTTGATTACCCAAGCGTAAGTTGCTACTACTAGGCCTACTTGAAATGTTGTCACAGTGAGGAAGTTTTGAGAAAAAATCGTTAAAAGTATTACCAACAATATCGGGATTGCATTCTTTTATGCCATTAATAACTAAAGTGATGTTTTCAGAAACAGGATTAACCTTATTTCTAGAACTATTGATGAACTGCCATGCTGTTTTGTTTGGGTTATTCGAAGTTACTATTTTATCTTTAACAAACTCAGACTTTGCTTTTTTGATTGCTTTCCTATAACTAAGTTTCTGTTGATTGTATTGCTGCTTAACTATGCTATCCTTTGTTGAGATCCACTTGGAGTAAGTATTCAATAACTCATCTTTCATGACTTTAATTTCATTTGTGATCCAATCTACTTTTTTCTTTTTAGAGCACTTAAGTTTCCGTACAGGACAGGCTATTTCCAGATGAAAAATGAATGTTTCAATAAATTCGACATATTTACTATTAACAGATGTAGCATTATAAAAATCATTCCAACTTTCCCTACCTAACATAACTCTAAGTTCATTAATACTACTTTCAGAAAAATCTCTACCTATTCTGAATTTTTGAATTTCTTCAAAAAAATCCTCAACCGGCACCTCAAAGAGCAATGCAGCGTGATCTGATATAAATGGCTCAGTTACGTTAATGTTACCACTAATATTAGAAATAAAAAGATCCAGACAGCCATAGATAAAGGGATACAAAGTGTATCCCTTTATCTATGAGACAGCTTTCTGAATGTTCACTTAACCTCGTTGGAAAATCTACGAGAATATTGAGGCCATAACAAGTCAGAATATCACAGAAAGTTTTAAATTCATTTTCATGAGTGACCGGTTCAAGATTGAAATCGCCTGTAATGATCAGATTGCGAGACTGTTTGGCTACTGAAAACAAATATTTGTCCAAGGAGTCGAAAAAAGTGTCAAAACTATTACGATCATTTATGGGAGGCCTATAAATTACTGCACAAGGTGTAAAAACTCCATTTATGCTCAGCCTAACCTCAGAAATTTCAAAAATTGAGGGAACAGAAAATTTACTTGCACCTACATTGACTTGATCAACTTCGCATCTTTGGGCTAGGCTATTCCTTAAATAAATATATGGCGGTGCCGCCCCATAATTTATCCTCTCTGCAGAAGGCAGTGCAAAGATTGTAGTTTGCGATAGCAATGCTTTCCAGGGCGGAATAATTTAGCTGACCATGCTCCGATACAAGAAAAACATGGGGCTGCACTTCATCAAGAAAAAATTCAATTTGGTCTCTCTTAGTGAAAAGTCCTCTTTGAACATTCAGATGAGCTAGCTTAAGAAAACAATGAGAACCACCTTGCAATTTCATTTGAGGCTCCGGTGTACAGTGCATAGTTGTGAAGTTAATAGACCTACTTAATGTTACTGAACCTAACCTAAAAAACCAGTTTTGAGTTTCCTGACTGACACTGCTATTAAAGTACAAACAACTTCTTTACCTTTTTTATTCAAATGTAATCCTCGTCTGTTATAATGCATACGGAATAAAGCAAAATTTATCGGAACATAGAGCCAACCTAACCTACTACAAAGTTCCTTAAGTTTATTGTTTTGATACTTAATTGAATCGTTAAAATCAATATCATCATACCTGTAGGGAGTTTCTACAACTACTAAGCAGTCTTTTTTAATGTAATCACTATTACTAAATCTTGAGCCCATATCGTGGATCATACTGTCGACCACATTGCAAGAATTGTCGTTGACGCCCCCAATGATGACGTTAAGGCATCCCTTTTCATAGTCCCTAAGGTTCTTTGTCTCATTTAGGTTCTTCATGTAGCATGGCATTGCAGCATTCGGATAAAAATCAGTGGTTACCTTTATTATTCTCAGAAAGCTTAACTTCTAGAATTTCCCTCAATCCACGATCATGACTATCAGCAATCAAGTTAATGTTGGTAAAAACAGAGTTACAATTGTAATCTTTAAGAGAATTTTCAGGCACACAAGCATTTTGAGATGAGAGTACATTCTCATTACTAGAGGAGCGGTGTGAGGCTGTTTCCTGAGCATCACCCTGTGGAAGAGTGGGGGGTAAGTCATTGGTTGGTGAGTTTGAAACCCTGATGGCGTTAAGTTTGAGCTCATTCAACTGTTCCTCAAGTAATCTAATCCTATCCCTGAGTTCTTTATTTTCTTCAAAAAACAATCTATTTAGGTCCCTAACCTCTGATACTTCATTGTTCAGGAAAACAGTTTGATCTTGAGAATTTAACATTTTACACAAATCAAAATGCAGCGATTGCAAGCCCATGAGTCATTTTTTCCTATCAGTTTAAATATTGCTTTCTTTAGACCAGAACATTCCTTCCAAGAGTGATACCATCGGTCGCAGCCATCACACTGAATTGAATCGGCATCCGTATCAACAATTACCAAGTTACACTGACTGCAAGCTGCAACTGAATCATTCAATTTACTTGAAGTTATGGTCATTTTGATAGGCCGTTGAACCCTACAATCAGTTTGGATCGCCTAATTTGAATAGTTTTCTCCTAGCCTATCACTCTTAATCTTTGGGATTTATTTTTAGTTTTTATTTTAGTTTCTTTTTCTATTTTTTTTTGGTTTTTTGGTTTTTCTATTTTTTAGCACCTGGGTGTTTTGAAATGTACCCTTTTGGGATTTATAGTCGCACTTAAATACACATACACAGTACTCAATGAAAAAACTTATTTCTTTAGGGCTTTATTAGTCTTTGGGAAAACCAAAACTCAACACTCAACTCAAGATCAAGTTCCCTTTTACTGTGAATGTAATAAAGATGAATGTTCAAAAGTAACACAAAAATCGGTTAAATTCATCATTCATTAATTTATTTCTGTTTAAAGAAATCATTTCAAAACAACAGTTACATGATTTTCTTCTGATATCTACTGGCAACGGGATAAAGTTAAATTAATTTTGAAAGAATTTTAAATCTTACTTGACTTCTCTATTATTGTGATTCTATTTATTGACGTCAATGAAGGTAGGCGTGGTTTGTAGAGTGCGTGCGTGCAGGGTGCAGACGGATGTTTTGGATTCAGATGTCATTGGGTTTGTTCGTCAGATGGACTAAAGTAGTTGGTGTCGTCGTGCGTTCGCTGTGTGAACACTCCGGTCAATTTAATATATTCGACGTTTGATTTCACTTTGTTGTAGAGGAAATATCGATCTAATGGCTGAGAAAACTACACCAGCTCTTTTTATAACCGCAAATGTTGGATCCATCTTCGAAGAGGTGAGTTGATAATCTAGTATTTGAAAACAAAAACTGTAGTTTTGGCTGTCCTTATAATTAGCTAGATTTATTTGCCTGTAAACTAGATTTATTTAATTTACAAAGAATCTACTGTACTATTAAAAATTGATAAACAAAGAAATAAAGTTTACTAAGCTATTTTGGTCTTTTTTAGCCTAGGCCCTCAGATGCCTGATAGCATTGATTTTTGGTTTAAAATTAAGCCCATTTATTGGTAAACCTAACAAATCAAATTTCTTTGCTATGGCATATGGTTTTATTGAAATGTCTAGATTTAAGAGACGTCTATAGTTCTGCAGAAGGTGCACGCTTCGCCTCACTATTTAGGGGATTCTGTGGGAACCGAGGTTGATGGGTGGGGAACAATCGATTGTCAACGACTTGGCCTAGGCTGCAAATTTCCCACGTTAGGAATTTGGCTAGACTACAAATTTCCTATCTTGAAAAGCTTGGACGCTGCTTCAGCCACGAAGGTTTCAGCAGTCGGCCACTGGTGACGTCCACGGTGCCACGGCAATAAAGGCGCCACTCAGGGAGTCACTTAAACGGGTACCACCAAAGAAACGGGCATTAGTAAAAGTAGCCTAATTCACTTTTTTACATACCGTAGGCCATTTATTTGCTGCTTTGGGTGCGTTATTTATTTCCTTTGTTTTCATACAACGTTAAAACTTAGCAATTGGGAAATTACGGCGGAGAAAACAAAGCACTACGCTTTACAGAGCCAGCGCAGTGTCACCCAATAACTGTGAATCGATGTATTGGTATGTACTATCCAGAACTAGGGTAGGGCGGGGTAAAAAACAAACACTGCTCAAGTGGGGTAAAAAAAAGACATGTTTATGTTTAACTCAAAAGTGTTAAGTTTGAAAATAAAAAATATTGTAACAAAATACATACACATATCTTTAGTTGTCTAGGCCAAAAAATAATTTTTTGGGGAGTGTTTTATGGCATTAAAAAATTTTCTCGCAAACCCTTGTCAATTTCGAGCAGAAAACTTTTGTTCCGCGACAGCAAACTTTTTCAGTCTGGAAAAAATTTATGAGGATATGAGCCTATTATTGTTGTCTTGTCATTCTAAATAACTTTAGTGATATAAAATAAAAATTTTCATTTAAGTAGTCGTCCAACTTCTTGTATTTTTTTTAATATGTTAAAAACATGATACAAATGGGGTAAAAACAAGACAACATATGGTATTAACATTAAGAAAGATAAAAAATAAATTAAAAAGGAATTTTGTTTTTAAACTATAATAATGACATGTTTAGAAGGTATATTCAACGGATTAAAAAAATACTTGGAGTCTTCAATATAACAATTTATTTTATGAATTAGGCGGTTTCCATGGATACCGTAAAAATTTTTGCTTAGGCCTATTTTCATAATTCGTTTTTGCTCATAAAAATTGGTTTAAGTTTTTCAGTATAGCTCTTAAAGGGTTCATGGTTTTTTATTAGATAATAACTATAATATATACAACAATGCTTTACTGCTCAGTTTCAAAAGTTAGAACTCATTTATATATTTTTTCTATTCTTTTCACTCTCTGTAAAGTGGGGTAAAAAATACATTTTTTTAACAAAAAGTATAAGAAATGCAACGATCGATATGTTTTAAGTTTGTAAAATAAAAACCAATTTATCTTCTAGAGATCGCCAGTGGTCGAAAATTCGACCAATTTTCAAAGTGACAAACAGGGAGAGCTAATTTTGTAAATGATCCCCGCATACACCAATGCGTTTCAAAATACTTTTCATATAGTACATATTTTCCATGTAAACACGTAATATAACCAAATGGGGGCCAAAAACAAAAGAGAAAAACTCAATCCTTAACTAATTATTTTAGGCCTACTTCACTTCTGGCTTATGGCATGGTTTTTAGTAATTAGTATTTTATTAAGGTTCCATGTTTATTTTTTAAGACTTGATTATTGAATCAGAGGAAAGTAAAACTTCAGTCATCAGATCAGTTTACCCTGTACACCCCTTACCACAGTTTTCTCCTTCCCTTATTCTCTACTTCCCTTCCTTCCGACCTTCTTTCCACTTTTCCCTCATTTTCTCCTTCATTCTCTTCTTACCATCTCTCCTCCCTTCTTTCCTACCATTTGGAACCTTTCCCCTCCTTCCCTACCCTTCGGATCTTTTTCCTTCCTTCCCTCTCTTCCTATTATTATCACTAAAATGTAATATATATTTTAGCCAATATTCCACCAATAAAAACACAATTTGAATATAATGTGTCCATTTGTACTCCGGTTGCCAGGCCCGTTGACAGGATTTTCGGGCCCCTGTGCAATTGAGAAACCCGCCTTTTTTACTCACTCGATTCTGGGCCCCACTTTTAATAATCTCGCGTGGATCCGGGCCCCCCTGTGAGTCCAGGCCCCTGTGCATTTGCCCCCCCCCCCTGTCGCCGGTTGCATGTCAATTAGTACACTGGATGGTAGAAACTTAACTTAATGTACTTTTTTCTTCCCTTTTATCAGCAAATTTGTATCTCTTAATCTTATTTAAGAAAGTAAACTTTATATATATATATATATATATATATATGTAAAATGGAACACATTTGAGTATGATATCCTTAATCTTCTCTAAGTAGTCCTGATTTCAATCAAATTTTATATTTTCACTCCATACCCCAATAATCTGTGGCTTAATGTTTCTACATCAAATCTTTATTCTACAAAAAATAGCATGTGATAACAGCTACATATGTTGCTAACTTTGGTTGTTATAATATCACCAAAACAGCAACTCATAAGGCTAATGTTAATTTTTTTGAAATTTTAAATTCAATTTTCTACATTTCTAAAAGACTAATATAAATTTCAACGGGATTCTGCACATCTACAGGAAAATACAATTCTATCGGTGTGCTTAGATTTTTGCTACAACGCACACAGGCTGAGAAAAAAGGATTACAAAAACCTTATGGAAAAAATTCTTGTCTATTAATATTATAAAGACAATAATATTATTTATTTTGTGAATTAGGCGGTTTCCATGGATACCGTACAAATTTTTGCTTAGGCCTATTTTCATAATTCGTTTTTGCCCATAAAAATTGGTTTAAGTTTTTCAGTATAGCTCTTAAAGGGTTCATGGTTTTTTATTAGATAATAACGTTCATGGTTTTGTATTAGATAATTACGATAATATATACAACAATGCTTTACTGCTCAGTTTCAAAAGTTAGAACTCATTTATATATTTTTTCTATTCTTTTCACTCTCTGTAAATTGGGGTAAAAAATACATTTTTTTAACAAAAAGTATAAGAAATGCAACGATCGATATGTTTTAAGTTTGTAAAATAAAAACTATTATATTTTCTGAAGTCCAAAAAGATTTTATACAAAAGAAGACCTTGAATTAGTTAACTCTATCAGATTTTTTCATGCTTAATATTTGTTAGTTTTTTTTGTAAAAAATATAAAATTTTAAATATCTATAACAATTGTTCTAGTAGAGATAGAGTTGTCAAATATAAAGTGTTGAATTTCTAACTTCCCAAGCTACCTTTTTTTTACCCTCCCTATCCTGTTCATGCAGTATTCTATTAGTTATAGGTCTGTCTTTTATTTTCCCTCCACTGTCTTTTTTTTTGCCCCATTTGGAGGGTAAAAAAAGACAAGGTTTTTATTTTTAGCGAATTTCCCCTATAGGGAAGAAGCTATTACCGTAGGTCTCATGGTAAGACCTAAGCCCGAGACCATGATAACTTTTCGTTTTGGGGCCCCCAGAAGCAAAAAACACCATTCGTTCAAATTTATAGATATATATATATATCTATGTGTCTGTAAGCACGATAGCGCTCGCAAAAATGGTCCAATCAGAATGAAATTTGGCACAGGCGTGTAAAGTAGTAATTATTCGGATGAGTTCGTGAACCAGCCCGATCGGGCCATCGGAAGGGGGGGTAAAGGGGGATACACCCCTTCAAAAATAGGTTTTTTGAGTTTTTTACATAGAAAAATAAAATTTATCGAATTTTTGTTGGCACTATTGAATTCAGCTCAAAAAAACAAACAATGTAGTATTTTGAATCACTGCTCTATGTCCATTGGTTACCGAGATATTGAAAGTGGTAAACACAGTACGTTGTCCCAATGTTAACCTTATGGGAAATAAGTAAAATTCTATATCTTGGTTATTTCTCAACATATCTTGATAAAACTTGGTAAATAGCTTCTTCTAGTTGAGATCTACTAAATATTGAATCAAAACCATCCAGTTTTAATATACCTGTAGCAGCAGACCTGCATACTCATTCCCCATGTTATTCTTATGGAGCTAACCAAAACATGTCAAATCTCGCTATGTTGGATTGAAATACGTTGTTTTGCATTTGAAATTCGCTGAGTATGCAGGTCTGCTGCAACGGGGGTATTTTATAGTTTTATGTCATTGGATCTAGTAAAATAGCATACAGAATCTTAAAATACAAGTCATTTAACATCATATAGTATTTTTTGGGATTAAAAATTCAGTTGTTTTCATTGTGAAAAATGAAAAGTTTTGATTTTGTCTGTTTTTTACCCCGCCCTACCCTATCAATATATTGTTCGTATGAGGTGTTTGACTATTGATAGTTCTCCACCCGATAAGTCTTACCATGCCGCCTACGGTAATAGCTACTTCCCTATAGCGGGAAATTCGCTAAAAAGATCATAAGGCTAGGGAGGCCTAACTTGCTATGTTAAGTTCATTTGAAATTATACTTTTAAGGATTTGAAAATTCACTGAAGTCTGCTGCAACGGGGGTATTAAATTATTACTTTCTCTTTTAGCGAATTTCCTCTTGTAGGGAAGATTGGGAAGAACTGTAACAGCACCATAGGTTTCATGTTAAGACTTAAGCCCAAGACTTTCATAACTTTTTGTTTTGAGGTCCCCAGATGCTAAAAACACCATCCATATGTAGGCCTACCCAGGCCTATGTGTTTTTAAGCATGTTAACTCACGTGAAAATGGTCCAATATGAATGAAATTTGGTATTGAATTGTTAACTAGTAATTATTCAGACGAGTTTGAAAACCAGCCCAAATGGTCCATCAAAAGAGGGATAAAGGGTAATAAACCCTCTTAAAGAAGGGGTTTTGAAATTTTATGTAGGCTATAGAAATAGTTATTTGTGCATCTAGGGACTAAAGTGCAACTTTTTCTCCACGAGGGAAACTGTTGTCGCCCGATGGCGGAGCCGAGGGTGACAATTTTCCCGAGGGAGAAAAAGCACTTTAGACCCATGATGCACACAAAATTTTTCCTCCACCTACACCATTAACAATAATTGTGACAATATAACGTTACCTTCATATGATCTTTTTCTCCTTTAAACTAGGCTCAATTCAATTCAATTCAATTCTTTATTTCCACATATTGGTTAACAATATTGAGCAGTGCTCAGGTAAACATATGTATTGTCAATAATTGTCTCATATTACTAAAATATATAAACAAATGTACATTGTAAAATAAAAACAAAATACATCAACCTTTAATGACTAAAATAAATAAAATATTTAAAATAATCGTATATAAATGTATAACATAAGCAATTAAAAGCAATTATAATTAAGCAATTTAAACAACCATTTATTCAAACTTTCACACAATTTTAAACACTATTTTTTCTAAAGTATTAATTTTTTTAAATACCTCCCAAAATCTGTAGGCAGAGGCGGATTTGTAAATTTGCCGCCCCTGGGCTATCCAGATTTTGCCGCCCCCTCCTCCCCACGAACACATGCCATATGTTGCAGCCCATTGTATTCCCATCAAAACGAAATTTCGGGCAGATTCCGCAAGGCAAGAGAGCGCTAACTGAATAGAGGGATTTGTTTCCTTGACTTTTAGCAAGCCGCGCGGCAAGTCTGTCTCATTCCCTCAACTTAGCCTGTTTATATTAGGCGGGTTGCTCGCGCGGGAGATCAGGTGTTGCGAGGAAGCCGCGACCGTCCACTTAGTGCGAACACTAAATTCGTCGCTGATACAGACACTAACACATTGTTGTTTCTGCAGCGCTACTGCAAGCCGCTATACACGTGATCACCCGGGCGAGCAACCCACCTGTTGTAAACGGGCCTTTACCGCACTGTCTCTTTTGATCTTTCTAGTATCGTAACTAGCAGCACCGCAAGGTACACGAGGCGTTCACATCAAGCTTGTCAAATTGCACTACAACTGAACTCAACTCAACATGAGCGGCGACCGCGGCGCAGAGCGCGTGGTTGGTCGGAAAGGGGTAGCAACCCAGCAAACTCACCTGACGGCGCCGGCGGGTGCGGCGACTTCAAACAATACCGCCTTCCGCTTCGAGCGCCACTACTACCCCAGAGCTGACGGCTGACAGTTTGCGGGCAAACTAGATCACGTCTCGGAATCCCGATCTTTTTTCGGGAGTACTTGTGACAAAAAATACATATTTTACAAGTACTAATGTAAGTGCAAAGTGAATTGTTTTGTTTGCACTTTTTAATTTTTCTTTCCCTCTAAAATTTGCTGCCCCCCAAATTCTGCCGCCCTGGGCTATAGCCCTTTAAGCCCATATGTAAATCCAGCCCTGTCTGTAGGTAAGAAAAGATCATGTTTAGGCCAATTAAACGTTCGGCCGTTTGGCATATTGGTAACAACTAGCTTCAAATCAGGTGTTTTTATATTCAGTGTTACCACTTAATTCATACAAAAAAAATACCTGGCAATTAAAATGCATACGGTTTTGTTTTTTTAAGTTGAAACACTGAAGTTCTTGGATTAAATTTAGAGTAAGCAAATGAAAATCGACAGTGTTGCAACATTTTCTCACTGTCCATCCGGCGTTGCCGGATTTCTCCCCATGTTTCTTATGAGATTACTTTTAGTCTCTTGGGAGAAAAAGTAGATTATTTTTGTCATGTGGGAGAAAAAGATAGTAAGTAAATCCCATGGAGTATAAACTAGTATACTCCATTGTTTGTATTGTTGAATTGTTTGTAGGCTATTTCTGACGCTTGCCAATACATGTAAATATGTTTTTACGGCAATAAAGAATATTCTGATTCTGATTCTGAGTACTTTAGTATTCTATTCCAGGGACTAAAAGACAACTTTAGATAGTAGGTGGAGGAAAAATAAAAATAATCATATTTTAGTTTTCATTATTGAATTCTGCTTGAAAAAAAACAAACAATTGAGTATTTTGAATAATTGTTTTATGACCATGGGTTACTGAGATATCAGTATTAGAGGTAAGCACAGCATGTTGTCCCTATGTTAACCTCATGGAAATAAATTAAATTCTATATATTGCTAACTTCTTTTAACATGTCTAATGAAAATTGGTATGTGCCTCATCCAGAAGAGATTTACTGGATGAAGTTATAGCCCTCAGTTTTATATTTCTGTGTCAATGCTGCATATTCATTTCCCATATGTAATTCATATGGAGAATATTGAAGTATGGTCATCTAACTTATGGACATATTTGTTATATGTCTTTGTCTGAATCATTTAAGTTTTCATTTTAAATTTGCTGAGTATGCAGGTCTATTTAAATTTATTTAGGTATGGGGTACCTATTTAAGTATTGTTCGAGAGGAGACTGACTATTCTTATAAAAAAAACTATGTAAATATCATTTAGGCCAAAGTCTAAATGAAAGTAAAAATCAATTTATCTAAAGTTGAGTGGACGAAATAGGGCGGGCGGCAGAAACTGTAATCTCATTAAATTGTCTGTTAAATCTCAGTTGAAATTATTAAATTGAATGTTTTTGCTGACCTGTCAAATCTTTGATTACGTTTTTCAGGGCCTTATACGTGTAAATTTGTGTTTGCTGTAGCATATGATCATATAAGTTGATTAAAACAAATAAGTTAATAAACAATATTTTCACCATCAGCGCCCTCACTCAACCGCCCTACCTGGCACCTGCGATTATATTTTATATTTTAATCTTAAATTTGTTTTTAATTTTATCAGCGTACTAACAATAAGTAATAGTCAGTAAAAAGCGTTAGAAATGAAACAAATTTTTCCCAACACCATTTGGAAATGAGGCAGTGTTTATGAGTGACACTGTGTAAGTGGGGCATGACCGCATGACCAGCACTGCCAGTGATAGTGGCTGATACAGACATCCTGTCAACCAACCGACACTCACTAATGGGCATGAATATTAAATCCAACATAGTAAAAATATTTACAAAATGTTTTATTTGCAGAATAATTAATTACAACTTTACACGTCTGTCCCAAATTTAATTCGGATCAGACCGTTTTTATGTGAGTTATCGTGCTTAAAAACCATACACACGCGCGCGCGCGCACACACACACACACACACACACACACACACACGCACGCACGCACGCACGTACGCACACGATTCAAAATGTCTTTATTCGTTGTTACATACAGTTAACATGAATAGTGTCATAAATTTGTAGTAATAATAGTTGTCAAAATAACATAAATTTCAAGTTTAAAGTATTAAATTAAATCAAAATTATTATAATTAAAGATACAAGATTTTTTCCAATTGTAATTCCGTAATATAAAATAATAATAATAATAAAAATATATATGTATATAAAGACATATAGGCTACTAAATAAAGTTTTTTTTTTTTAGAACTCAAAGTGAAGTTTTAATTGAAAAGTCTACAACTCATTGAAAGACACAGAGGTCTTTGTTGTAAAAATTTGATTCTGCAAATTTAGGTTTTTTACAAAATAAATTCAGCCTGTGTGGATTCATTTCTAGATCCCCCCTAATTCTGGTGTATATGCATGAGTTTGTCCTGTTAGCCTACCTTAATTTGATCCAAATTATTTTTGACAAACAAAACGGTTTCAAAAACATATATACCATATGCGGTCATGATATTGAGGGATTTAAAATGACCTTTCACTGAAGTTCTTGGGTCTAGTTTTAAAATTGTATTTTTTTGCAATTTCAAGATTGATTTTAAATTTTGGTATGATGTTGCACCTCCATACAGAGAAATACCAAAAGCAATTAACGAATGTATGTATGAGAAATAAATTATTTGAGTGTATCCTGTTCACATAAATTAGTCTTGCGGTAGCATATAAGCCTGATGAAATTTTCAAAAGAAGTTTTTGAACATGGCCATTCCATGTGAAGTTTTTGTCAATTTCTAGCCCAAAAATTTAATATCATCAGCTTTTTCAACACATTTATTATTTAATGAGATTAATGGTTGTAAGGAATTATTAGCTTGACTAGTTTGAAAATGGATAAATTTTGACTTCTCGGGATTTAAAAGTAAGTAGTTTGAATTAAAAAAATTGTTTAGCACCTCAAGATCTGAATTTGCCATATTTTCAACCTCTTTTACCTTGGGTGCTGAGGTTTTCAAATTTGCGTCGTCAGCATATAAACACAATTTACTAGAACCGCCTAGTGGGGAGAACTCTCTCAAGTAACAGATAAATAACAACGGACCCAGGATGGAGCCCTGAGGTATTCCATGCTCCCTGAGCACTCAATCCTAACTGAAGATTGGTAAGGAATGGTCATATTGTTGTTGTTGTTACAGTGAACAATTTCAACATATTGCTTTCTATTGCAAATATATGATTTAAACCAATTTAATTCATTTTTTTGAATACCGAGTATACTTGATTTTGACAATAATCCTATACCCTTATATTAGCAATGTTATCATCCGTTCTTGTATGCTTGTTTGCTTGCTTGCATGCACAATGATCTCAAAAACAGCTCCGAGGATTTCCTTCAAAATCTGGAAATAAGTAATTTATGACTCAAAAATGTATTCTATTCAGATAACTCGGCCAGAAAAAATCCAATAACGTAATAAAACTAATTTTAAAGTAGTAAAATTTTAACATTGGCCTTATGAGTTGCCGTAATAGCAACGAAATAAACAAGGAAATTGTAAACAAATGAAGTAATCATAACAGCTGTTTGCAAACTACAGCCATCTAGGGAGAATACAGCGTGCGGCATAAATATTGCATAGAGTAATAAAAATATTTTTATTTATACATTTTATGACGCTGAAATGTTTTATAGTAATTAGATGAACTGATAAACATGAAAAATACCGAGCAAGGCTCTGTCCACCAGGTACTAACTGATGATTGACGGAATCAAAGGCTTTGCTCAAATCATGAATAAACCTACGGCTTTATTTTTTTTATCCAAACTATCAGTGACAGATTCAATAAAATCAGTAGCTGCAGTTATAACTGATCGGCCACACGGAAACTATTTTGGCAGACTTTAAGGGAATGTTTTTCCTCCAAGAAAACGGCCAATTGATTATACACGGCTCTTTCAAA
The DNA here is from genome assembly GCA_035578135.1 of Flexamia atlantica. NCBI lineage: Eukaryota > Metazoa > Arthropoda > Insecta > Hemiptera > Cicadellidae > Flexamia > Flexamia atlantica. The sequence goes on from JAQJVK010000001.1 coordinate 88,401,589, forward strand.
AATTTTTGATATTGAGGGCAGCAAGGCAATGGGTCTATAATTTGACACTTCAAGACGATTGCCATTTTTGAAAAGAGGTTTTAATTTAGGGAATTTTAATTTATCAGGGAAAATCCCAGAAATAAATGAAGAATTTATTAAATAGGCTATTGGTTTTGAAATAACTAATCTGATTTTCTTCAGGAGCACCACAGGGATTATCATCAAATCCTGAGCTGAAGGATTTTTTTAGGCCAGTTATGATCTTATTGACTTCATCCAAATCAACAAAGCTTCTTCTAAAAACATTACACCCTTTAAGAAATTCATTATTTGAGAGTTTGTCTGAATCGGAATTCGCCATGTCTAACTTTGGAATCACAAAATGATCTACTACCTCAGAAAAATATGTATAACGTGATTGCAAATCACTCTAGAATCTGAACATACAGATTCTTCAAATTTTAAACTATAATTTTGATTTTGTTCTTTATTGGCTCTAACTTTGGAATTAATAATTTTCCGTGATGTTTTTTTTTACATTCTTAGAATTATTGATTTGTTTTTTAATATGATTTTTTGAAAATACTACAGTAAACTCCCGATTATCCGCGAGCGGATTATCCGCGAGCGGATTATCCGCGTATGATACAAAAAGTGAGAAATTACATATTTATAAAAAAATCAGACTGAACTGACAAGTTTTTTGCATACAAAACGCACGCAGGCTTTCTCCGTCTACCGTAACACGAAGACGATTTTCGTTTACCGTGACGTGACGACGATTTTTGTCAACTGTGATGTGACATCTATTGCGACAATTATATTCGTCTACCGCGACGACCATATTCGTCTACCGCGGCATCTACCACAACGACGATACTCGTCTAGCGCATCGACGAACTTTGCCTATCGCGACATCCATATATTCGTATAACCCGACGACGATATTTTTTCTATCGCGGTGACGAGAATCGTCTACCGTTACAACGATATCCCTCTACCACGTCTACGATTTTCGTCTACTGCGACGTGACAATATGTGTCTACCGAGACAATGATATTTGTCTACCATGACGACATAACTGTCAGATTTTAGATAGCTTAGATGCTGGCGTGAATGGCACAATAACTGTACCAAGATGAAAACATCCGCCACAAGAAAAACACATGAAACTAGTTCTATTAGTCTGAGTGTCGGTTTTATCCGATGTATACACTTCACTTACCACCTCATCACAAACCCCAGAGCTTTTTTCAACCCCCTCACAACACTTCACTGGAGAAAATTCTGCAGACGCCGAGAAGAGCGGACACTGCGATGACTTTGCAATATGCTCACTTGACGAACTCGAAATCTTCATACTGCCTCCAGTAGTTGATGAAGGCGCAAGAACGGAAGACTGACTGGTCAGATAAAGTTGACAAAGATTAATTCTGGTTGTTGGAGTTGAGAATGTTGGTTCCTCGTTTGCATTATGACTTAGACATCTCGCAGCTTCCACCCTTACAGATCTCATGAGACAATTAACAAAATCATTTTGGGTCAGTCCATTTCTCAGTACTCTTTGAGTGTTTTCACTCTTTTTAATGATTTTAATGAAGGCTTTGTACTGCTGGAATTTAACAAGTTGAGCTGGAAAATGGGACAGAGAGATTCAATCACAAAAACACCCTAGTGGAGAGCAGATCAACATTTGAAGTTCATTTCTCTTGAAATGCTCAGCTAATTGGGAAAAAGCTGCATTGTAAGCACTGAGGTCTGGTTTGTTGAAAAATCTGGGCTTTGTATCAAGACTGTATACAGCATCATTAATTTGTTTAAATGCAAGATTTTCATGGCATAAGTCTGATTGAGCTGGCTTTCCAAATTCTTCTTTGAAAAAAACTGCCACACCTTCGCTCATTTGTTTCTGGTATCCAAAATTAGCAGATATGCAGTGCGCAAAAGCAATAAGGCTGAAAATATCAATGATTTCTCTCATGATTAACTGAATTTGAGTTGTTATTAGAGCTGATTTATGAGGCTGTTCAGTTTTGAGGTAGGCATGATGCATGACTAAAAGCTGAGAGAAAGGGTTTTTGGCCAGTGAATTTAAGTGGGGATTGGTGAGAAAGATTTTCTTGTGGTACCGTAGAGGAGGCAAGAGCAGAATGATTTGGATTTATGGTGTCAGTGATGCTCAATATATCCAAAATCATGTATGAAAGTTTTCTTTTTCCCCTCAAGTTTAAGTGAATTTGAGTAAAATGCTGAGTAAAATGTATTCTTCTGAAACTATTTAGGTCAATGATATTAACATTTATAGCGGATTAACGGATAGCTTGCTTTTTGATATAATGGTTTAAAATGATGTGTTCCTCATGATCTCAACTATATTCAGGTAGGTCAAAACGTCTTGGAATAGTAGCTATCAAAACCTGCCCAGTCTTGCTTTTTAATTTTAAATCCTCTTCCAATTTACTATAAATTTCATCAGATTTCTTCTTCAGAAGGTTATTAGTTCCTGCTATAATGACTGCAGGACCTTTGTCTCCTGCTAAAGCATGGGAATAGACTTGCTGAGCTGTAGCATTAGGCATACTATACCAGATGCTTTAACTTTTTGGTTACTAAAATCGGTTATTTTAGTTAGGTCCCTTCCTTGGCTATCACTGTAAACATATATTTCCATTTCTTTGTTTAAAATACCTTGTCTGCTACTAGATCTACAATTTTTTGGTTTTGGTCGTTTAACTGATTTCCCATTATTTGTTCTCATGTTTACTGGTTTGATATTCGACATTACACTCGGTACTTTCCAATAACACGTCATATTTATTGCTGCAGGAAATCTGGAAGGGCAATTGTTTGTGTTGTGCACCTTTGAAAGGTGATACCTTTGAAGGATCTTTTCCTGAGACACTAGTCCAAGTTCTGCTTTGGTCCAATATGCTTGTCTTACTTGGCAGCGGGATCTGGCTTTTAACATGTTTATACATTAGGGAAGCATGGTTGCATCACTCAAAGTAGCTCTGTTATTAATAACATAAGCCAGGCAAGATCTCTTACGTATCAGATCTATTTCACTAAGATGCACATTTACAAAACTAGTAGGTAATCCTTGCCCATCCATTGTGGAACTGAATGATTTCTCCACAGCAAAGACTGAATAAATGCCACAATCATAAGTATTTATTTATTTTTCACTTGCCAAGTTCCGAAGCTTAGGTGTCGGGTTTGCCTGTTCAAGATGTATCGATATTTTCCTCATGACTGTGGTAGCATGATCAACATTGCGGTCATTAACACTTTGGGTGCGGCGCCGAAATGAGTAAAACCATCCCCAGGGCCTGAAAATTTTTTTTGTATTATATCTTACCTTTTGTATCCAGAAGCCAGGATCATGGTCGCAAACTGCGTTTCCAGGAGTTTAAAAAAAAAAAATGGCGTCCAAAATCGTCAGTCTCCGGAGACCGGGCCGGCCCGCGGGAAGGGGTCCATAGGCACCGTGACGTAATTTCCCCACTTTTAGCCTCACAAACACACGGTTTTCACACAAAAAAATTTTAAATGGCATAATAACTAATATTTACTGTATTTACAGCCTCATCCTCCCTCCCAACCAATGTTTATTTCATTTACAGGGCATCGTGGAACTGTTCAAAACAGTTACCAAAACACAAACACGGTTTGTCCGTACCTCACCAAAACGTCACAAAAAATAAATAATATTATAAAACGTCATATAACTCGCAAAAACACGATAGTAATAAGTCAAAACACGCAATAAGTAAGTAATAGATAAAAGGTCTCTGGAGACCGGGTCAGGCCCGTGGGAATGACGGGCGACGCGCACAGAGTGTAGGGCAGGTTGCTATGGCAACGCACACGACAACAACTCTGAGCTGCTCCGCAAGGTTGCAGCACTGTGGCTGATTCATTCCACCGAGTGCGGGGGAGACTCGCGAGACCGGCCAGGCCGGCGCGCGCTTCCAGCCACCGGTCTCCGGAGACCAGGCCGCACCCAAAGTGTTAAGGAAATCATAGTGATAGTATTTGTTGGCTATTTTGTCTAGAAATAAGACGCTCCAGTGTGATCCCCCAAAGTCATTTAGTATGTTAGCATCAGGAGTTAATTTCAGCTGGAGCACATCGGAGCTGAGCTCCGGTACTTCTTAGGACACCAGAGCACACTGGAGCGCAGCCTTGGAACTTCATTGGTCACCGATGCGGACCTTTTTTCTGGACACGTCATTTGTAATACTGTTTATGAAACGACTTTTGTAAAAGTTTATAACTCTTTACAATTTGAGAATTACCATAGTTAACTTTACAACTCTATTTTCTTTTACATAGTTGCACGCACGGTAATAGACGGTATAAACTTTTCAACCTCTACCTCTGATCACTTAACAAGTTCAAAATCGGCTTTAGCTAGTGATGGTGGAGGTTAGGGAGTTCACTATCGTTAACAAGGATGAATCCAATCCGTACGAGTGTGTATTGGATGCGTTCGGCATTACTCTTTTCTACGAGGTTCTTATAAGGTCTCATTCGGCAAATAGTTTGTCAAATGTTTGGACAAGTCAGATGCTCACTTGTTCGACGATAGTCAATTCCCAACATGAGTTGTGAGTGGCGCTAACGCTCGTAGCACTGGAGATCACCACCTCAACGATTATTATGGCGCAAGTACACTCTAGCCGCGGCAGGGCAGACCGCAGTTAGCGCGAAAGTGTAGGTACACAGGCTAAAGAGTTTTTGTTTAGTACTTACTTTTAGGTTACACTATTTAGCCTTAACGGTTTTTAGTGCGGCCTAGGCCTAAACATCCTTGCCGGAACTCGCACTCGCTCTCTTCTAGCGAGAATACTTTTCACTGGCGTAGTTTGTGATTTTGCCCCCCCCCCCCCCCCCCGTTGTGCCACAGCTCCGGTACTTTTTTCTCTAGAAATTAAGCCCTAGTTAGCATTATTGATTGGCATTATCACAAAGTTATTGTCTGTGAGATTAACATGAGTAAGTAAATGACCGTAGTCATCTAGCATTTTTATCCCATAAACAATTGCAGGATCCAGAATTATAGTTTTGAAGTTTGGTTTTAAGATATTTAAATTTAGCATTTCAAAATAAACATGCAATGTTTAATCAGTTAGCCATTGTTTACTCAGAAGTTCAGCACAATATGTGGTCAAGGGATTACTGATAACAGTTTGAGTGGCAATATCTTCAGTTTGAGATGTAATGTTTGACCTGTTTACATCTACGGAGTTGGATTTATTTTCATTCGTTTCTTCTGAGAAAACTTACAACTTTACTTTCATTCAACTGAGAAAACGTTCATTCGTTACTTACAACAAAACTGTCAGAGGCAGTTGAGCAATTGGAACTTTGCGTTGAGCTAAAAGAGAGACTTGAAGTATTTAAGCTGTTGTCATTTTTTACTTTGTGTTTTTTTTGTGGTGAAATTGAAAACATTAATATCATGAGGCAATTTATGCTCCTTATATTTCCAAAGACTTTTTAGATCTGAAAGATTTTCCTCTTGGGGATGTGACATAAATTTCCCAGTGTTTGCACCTGTTTTCCTGACGACCGCCTGATGCTTCCATCCATTTGGAAGACTCACTTTCTTATTTTATTTAACTGTACTGTACTTACTTAATTTATAACGTTATTTTTATCAAATAATACCGATAAAGTGTTCTTCATAATTTTTTTTTTTCAGTTTATTAACTTAAAAAAACCAAACAATTGAACTGAATATTAAAAATCAGTACTTTGTTGGTAAACAAAACTTGGGTTGCTAGGCCACAAGGAAGAATACAACATTCACTCAGATCTAGTTTGTCAGCTGTTCATAGAACATGTTCAAACAGGCTTATCACTGAAATCTTGGTCAAACGCTAAAATGACGTACATGATTGAAACTTTGCTCTTCAAATACTTCAGTTTTCTGATAAGATCAGTGAAGTGCTTGTGTTCCTTACCAGTACTGTTCCTTGAATAATAAATTTACAACAGTTTAGACACTCAACTAAGGTAAATAATATAAAACGTTCAAAACTGCACTATTATAACACAATTTCTTAGCAGGCAGCCATCTTGGAACATATACAGTAGAGTCCCGCTGTTCCGATCTAATGGGACCGGCGCCAGTTCAGATTAGCGGGAAATTCGGAGTAAGTGGATGATGAACAAAAGAATAAAATCAATAGATATTTAGGATACTGTAGTACGATTTTTATATAATGCCAAGATAAATATAGGGATTGTAATTTCCAGCCGATATCTAGCTTAGTGGGCGGATATGGACTGCTCCCCCTTAGGCGCTTGTGACAGGGATATATGGGTTGCTCCCCTTACCGTTATGGAATGCTTCTAGTCGTGACTGTACCAATATTAGCACCAATAATTGTTATTGGTTTATTTGCGATATGGGGTGTACTATCGCAACAAACAACAAAGAATAGAGATGTAAAGTATTTATCTTTATTGATTTATGTTTTCAGAAATGCATCTAACGATTTTAAAACATTGTTAAAGAGCGAATCTGGACAACTATAATATTTTAGATGAACTTCTACCAAGGCCCAAAGGGAAAACCCGGAGGCCTAACTTACCCCACTTCGGCACAGCTGCTGAAAACTGGTTACTGGCCGGCGTAGGGATGAATTCCTTTTTACCCCAATTTGTATCTGACGATCTAGTTGGTTAACGAACTCGTACGAGAGGACAAAATTTTACATGTCTGTACTAATTGTTTTTAGGATCCAACTATTTACACGATAGCTAACGTGCTAAAACGCACACGTAAAATGAAAATTCTATTTCCCATGTAAGCTCATGTTAAATTTTGAAACAAATCGTGAATCTTGTGGGAAAATATACGTTTCCACAAAAATTCTTCATATCCCAAAAGTACACATAAAAAGCTATTAATTAAAAGAAACATTGGTGTGAATGCTGAGTACAGTCGCATATAGAAATTTTGACATACATTCCTACACGGCAAAGGGGAGCAATCCGTAAGCCGCTGTTTCTACCTGCTAAGGGGGAGCAGTTTGTATTTAGCCAGCTTCGTAATTGCCGTTTCCGACGGAATTAGAACATCACGATCGTAATTTTCAATGATGTACCGAAGTGGATTGTCACAGATAGCCGATATAAAGGTTGGCGTTTGTTGATCGCGGCCGATAGTTGTCGTCTTTTCTGGCCGAGATAGAGTACAGAAAAAAACGATTCTCAAATCTGCAGCCGCGATATATACAGTTTGATTGTCATTACACCAAATGTGCTTGGCGATTGTCACTTACGGCTGCGATTATGCAGTATAACTACCCATTACACCCTACATATGCTTTATGATTGTCACTAATGGCCACGAATAGGCAGTATGATTGCTAAATACACCCGATATGCTTTGCAATCGTCACTTACGGCTGCAGTTACGCAGTGTGATTATAAACTACACAGGATTTTGTAAAGTATGTTCGGAATAGGCGGATTTTCGGAGTAGCGGGATTCGGAATAGCGGGACTCTTATTGTATACATGAAAGTGAACGAATGGTGATTTTGTCATCTGGGGACCTCAAAACAAAAAGTTATGATGGTCTCGGGCTGAGGTCTTACCATGAGTCCTACGGTAACAACTCCTTCCCTATAGGGAAATTGGCTTAAAAATAAAATCCAACTTTAATGACAAAGACAAGACAAATAATCTTTATTGACATGAAAATTAAGTAGGCTCAACAGTCATGGTGTCTTTTTTTAAGATGAAAGTCTTAAATCCTTTTTTAGAATCTTTGTGAAATCAAGGATGCTCATTCAGAAGCAAAAACGAATATAAACTTATAGTTTATTTATTTTTGGTCACTCATAGAATAATTTACACAATTTATATAATTTTATGATAATGAGATTCTTCATCACCCAAGATAAATTTTAACTTAAGCCCGGAAAAGAAATACCATGTGACTTATACAGCCCAGTGAAGGTTAAAGGGTTAGTTATGAATTACGGTTCATCAACCAAATGCAGTCAAATGGCTAATAATGAAAACATAAAACTTTATTCATTATAGTAGTACTAGATAACATGTTGCTCGAAATTGACCAAAACAAAACCATACATTAAAAGAATACAAGAATGAGCAATTTACTTGGTATATGATTATAAAGTTTAATCAAAGGGCTAAATTTAGGATCAACAAAATTATGGCTAAACTACTGAAAAATTTCAAGTTTTTTCTATTTGCCGCAGGAGTTCCCGGGAAACAAATGATTTTTTTGGAACCCCTGTTCGGTTTTTTAATTTTCCTTTGTTCTCTTATTTCTGAAATGTATATTTTAATGCTGGTAAAAGATGCTCTGCTGACAGCAACAACCGTTGAATGTTATCTAAAAAGTTTCAAGATTTCAGTCTAATAGCCCTGTTCTCAGCTTAAGAGTTTTCTGTAAGATCTTGAAATTATGGCGGAAACCTCAAATTAGGCAGACGGACCTAATTTCCTTTCTAACCACAAAGGGTAAATTATGCATTATCTTTACCACCAGTCTTTCCTTTCTTGAAGTGAAAGCCTCCGCAATGAAAACATTTTAATACAAATTTATCTGAGGTTGGAAGGAGCACTTCTACGATCTAGTAATGCCGCTCTATACCTATCAAATGTTACATCAGGAGGGTGATCCAGCGGATATTCGTATTCCTCCTACTGATCAATGTGCTTCTTATTGTTATTGATGGCATTATAACTGCACCAAATAAGAAAAATTGTTTGATAAAACTACAAAAAACAGTATGCTGAATTGTATTGATGCGTCGTAAACTACATTTTAAAACGGTAGGCTGGTAAATGCACTGGGTAAGCACTAAAAAAATTCATTATGTCGTAACCAAGATCTAAATTACTTACTGTTATAAATTTTAAAAATCGATAATATACAAAGTAAAACAGTTAAAAACAGTTTGCAATGTTTTTGTTGTCACGTTCCAGCAGCCAAAGCAGCTGAAAAAAATAAAAACACTCTTTTCGAAAATAAATTATAAGTGCTGCAATCTGTGGTGTACCTGTCAAAATATATTACCCCCGTTGCAGCAGACCTGCATGCTCAGCGAATTTCAAATGCAAAACAGCATATTTCAATCCAACATAGCGAGATTTGACATGTTTTTGTAAGCTCTATAAGAAAAACATGGGGAATGAGTATGCAGGTTTGTTGCTACAGGTATATTAAAAATGAGTGGTTTTAATTCAATAATTAGTAGATCTGAACTAGAAGAAGCCAATTTACCAAGTTTTATCAAGATATGTTGAGAAATAAGCGAGATATAGAAATTTACTTATTTCCCATAAGGTTAACATTGGGACAATGTACTGTCCAATTCAATTCAATTCAAAATTTCTTTATTCATAAAATACATATACATATATACATGAATGGTGTCAATGTTAATTATTACCTCAGCTTCATATGCACAATGCAAGTGTCTTACAACTAACTTATCAACTAAACAACTAATCAACTCATAGGAGCATTCAAAGTTCCCGCAGAGAATAAAGGGCCTTTTGAATGAGGAAAGCTTGTAATTACCACTGACAATACCACAGGACTGTGTTTACCACTTTCAATATCTCGGTAACCAATGGACATAGAGCTATGATTCAAAATACTAAATTGTTTGTTTTTTTCAAGCTGAATTCAATGGTTAAATCCAAAATTGGATCACTTTCATTTTTTTATGTGACTAACGCAAAAAACCCATTTTTGGGGAAATTTACCCCCCATTACCCCCCCTTCTGGTGGTCCGATCAGGCTGGTTTACGAACTCGTCCAATTGATTACCACTTTACACGTCTGTACCAAATTTCATAAAGATCGGACCATTTTTACGGCTGCTATCGTGCTTACAGACACATAGATATATAGATATATATATATATATATCTAAAAATTCAAACGGATGGTGTTTTTTGCTTCTGGTCTCGAAAACGAAAAGGTATCATGGTCTTGGGCTTAGGTCTTACCATGAGACCTACGGTAATAGCTTCTTCCCTTTTGGGGAAATTCGCTAAAAGCATGACCATATGTTCAGTTATAAACAAAGCTTGGTCAAATGTCGATGGATAGTGTTTCTGTTCTGAAACTTCAGCCCTTTACTGTGCATAAGTGAAACCCATTTTAAAGTTCAGAGACGTATTGACAAATCTACATAAAAATCTCTTTAATTTGACACGTCAAACGTTAAATCCGTCCAGCTGTTATTGAGGTTTGACTGTGAAAAGAAAACCGCTTGCGTATTAATATATAGATTGGACACTTATTATATTTGAACCATAATAATCATAACACACAATTCCACCTTGAAAATTGATGTTTTTGATGCAATAGGTTTTGCTTACTACTTTTCCTTCTTTTTGTGACCAACTAAATCAAGTAAACGGTTTACCTGCCTTTCACCCTTAATTGCTGCTTCTGATAATAACTAGCCTACATCAGTAATATATTCATATAAGAAAGATTAAACAGACAAACTGGTTTAAAATAGTTTATTAGATCTTTTTAATAATGAATGATTTTCTGTCAATCTTATAAGGTTGTAAACATTTGTTGACAAAAGTAATTGGATGTAAGAGCTAAAGCCACTAATATTATAAAAAAAATAGTTTTTTCCTACGACCGCACGTAAAGTGTCAGTTTACTCACCAAAAACCAATCGTAAAACAGCTGTTTACTGAGGAGCGAGCGATTAAGTCTTTGAAAGTCTTTGTAGTGAGTGCAAAAGTCTTTTACACTCGCCAGCTGATTTTGCATTGTTACTCGGCGCGCAACAGCGCTCCTTTCCGCTCCCGACTAGGCTCGACTTGTTTATAACCTCAAACTGGCGCATTCAGCTACAATGGATGTAATAAGTAATGATGAATTCAGACTTACTCCACCTGATATTAGTGCATTAGTGAAAGATGTTTCATGAAACTTATTACCTCGTAAATCTAGAAACCTTTACGAAAAGAAATATGAAGAATTTATGCAATCATAATGGCGCATCAGCTACAATGGACGTGAGTAACTGTGATTGTATTTATCGTTTGGGAAATAAAAACTGCAGCTGTAGGAAAAATTTAGTAGGCTATGTATTTCGCGTGTAAAGCGTCTTTCTCGCTTTCGCGAAAAATACCGCGCGACGCGTGCGGTATTTTTTAGCTATTTATTTAGCTCAAGCGGGAAAGACCTACTTTACGCTCTTTTATTTAGCTCAAGCTCAAGAAAGACTTACTTTATGCTCTTAATACATAAATAACTGTAGGATTATACATTCAGCTGATCTAGTTAATTAAAAATAAAAATAACCTAAAGCATGTTTACAGTTTGTGTTATGAAAATAAATAGTTACTTTTAATTACTTGTATTTCTTAATTATTCTTTATTGGCGACAATATAAAAAATGCCAAGGAAAACAAATCAGACTCAATATGAGAGTGTAAGTAATCACAAAGATATGTCTTACGTTCAAAAAAGAATGAGTAGATTTTCATTTAAAGAATTTAATATGAAACTTTGTGGGAAGATTATGTAGCTCGTTTTGAACTGACCTGCAGAGTTAAGGGATTAGGCGGCAATGGACCAGAGGAGCAAGCGGCATGGCGAGATCCTCTGTTGGCGAGTATCGGGGAGGAGCACCTCAGGGCATTGACGGACCAGATGTATCGAAAGGCCTGGGAGGAATGCACTTACGACAACGTCAAAGAGGAAGCCAACCGGTTGTTCAAACCTGCAAAGACCCTTTTTGCAGCAAGGTTTGAGTTTGAAAGAGCTGTCAAAAAAGATGGTGAGACGTTTATTTTGTTTTATAATAGATTAAAATCGTTAGCTAGAAGTTGTAATTATGGAGATAGCTTAGATGAACGCGTGCGAGATAGGTTTACAGTAGGAAGCAACTGTCCTGAATTTGAAGTCGAAGTCAGACAAAGATGGCCCAATGGAGTTGGTAACCGAGGTGAATATGTTAAGTCAACAGTAGTTTTAGATTCAGCCCAATCTATGGAACGCGCGAGAGGAGAAGTTTCTAAACTGTCATGTAAGGAGGAGATTTTTTAAGTAAGTAACAGTTACAAAAACAGGAACGCAAATACACCTAAATCTAATTTGAATAAGTGTGGTCAATGTGGATTTTTTCATGAAAATGAAGGCAGGTGTCCTGCTGTTTCTGCTGTATGCAGTAAATGTTCAAAGAAAGGTCACTTTGCACAAATGTACAAGAGTAAGGACACCTTTGTCAAACAGAAATCTAAAAAGAATGGACGATTGTCATGATAAAAATAGCGATTATGAATGTAGTTCTGATATTGAAGTTAACATAGAACAAATTAGATCAGTTAAAAGTAAGATTCCGAGAGCTACAATAGATGTAGACTTGAACGGGTATAATGTTAGAATGGAGTTTGATTCAGGTGCTAGGGTAAGTGCTATAAGTTTATCTTTATGGGATCAAATAAAATCAAATAATGAAACTTAAAAAGACCTCTGGTATTATTACTGGCTATGGGAAAAACAAGTTGGAAGTCATGGGCAAGACTTTTGTAGATGTTACATTACGCAATCGTACTAAGCGGTTGCCGGTAATTGTATTGTTAGAAGATGATGTTCCATTATTTGGTTTACCCTGGAGCATAGCCTTCAATCTCAGTTTACCAAAAGAAGTAAATGTGAGACGTATTGAAAATGAACAGGTGGAGAAGAACGATAAAGGTAAGAGTGACGTAGTATGTAATAAAGAGGCACAAAAGAAGTTGAGGCTCTAACAAAGGAGTTTTCTCAACTCTTTCGCGATGAGTTAGGAACTATATCTGACTCAAATGAAGTTATTCACCTTAAAAGTGGAGCCAAACCAGTGTGTTTTGGGGCACGACAAGTTCCGTTTCCTTTAAGAGAAGCAGTGGAGCGAGAATTACGGTGTTTGGTAAAGGAAGGCGTTTTGGAGGAAGTAAACCCTTCTGAAACACCGATAGAGTGGAGTACCCCAACAGTCAATGTGGACAAAGGTGGAGGTAGAGTAAGGATATGTGGAGATTTTCGAACAACTTTGAATCCAAATATTATTCCAGAAAAACACCTCTTGCCAACCTTCGTTAACTTAACTTCCAAACTTACCGATGGTAAGATATTTTCAGTCATTGATCTCCGAGATGCTTATTTGCAAATGAAAGTGCATCCAGAGTCCCAGAAGTATCTTACAATAGCGACACATATTGGCTATTTTCGGTACAAAAGATTACCCTTTGGACTTTCCTCGAGTCCGGCAAAATTTCAAAGGTACATGGAGAGTTTATTAATAGTAGTTTATGCAACGATTGTATAATGAAAATTTGAGGTTAGGCAAATAAGCAGACTGAACCATGAATCGTTGTGGAACAATCAGCTGATGGTATAAGTAAACTCAAACATGAATCGTAATGCAACAATCAGCTGATGTGCGAATTGCGTAATTGTTATTATGACACTACTTCCGTCAAATGCAGAGCTCTCATTGGTCTAGAACCAGTACTCTAAAGTGACTCCAGTACTCTAAAGTCGTCATTAGAGTACTGCTTGGTTTTTGGTGTTTTAATGTATATCATTATAATGTTTATTGTAATACCATAATTGGTGCTTATTGCAATGGTCGTAGATAAAAGGTCTTAATGTTGGAGTTTTACTTGATGATATAATCATTTCTAGTGAGGATGTGGCCACCCATGTAACAACTCTCAGAGAGGTTTTGAGGCGACTTGAATCTAGTGGAATAAGAGCCAAACTATCGAAATGTAAATTTTTTCAGAAATCTGTAAAATATTTGGAACACACAATAGATACGACTGGTATTCATACTTCAGAAGACAAAGTTGAAACCATAAGATGTGCTCCAAGGCCGAAAAATGTGAAAGAACTCAGAGCTTTTCTAGGCGCTCTAAACTTATATGAAAGGTATGTACCTAACTTACATTCGATCGCTGCAAACTTACATAAGCTTACTGGCACAAAAACTAAATGGAAGTGGACTGAAATAGAACAAGCTACCTTCAACAAACTGAAGAACATTCTGTCGTCCGACAAAACATTAGTTCCATACGACATCTCTAAACCTGTTATTATTGAATGTGATGCCAGTGAACAAGGGGTTGGAGCAGTACTGTTACATGTAATGCCAGATGGAACAGAAAAGTCAGTGATATATGCTTCGAGGACGCTAACTGAGCCAGAAAAAAGATATGCTACAATTGACAAAGAAGCAATGGCTTTGGTCTTTGCAGTGAAGAAGTTCCGACAATACCTCAGTGGAAGACAATTTAAACTAAGGACGGATCACAAGCCACTTGAAAGGATAAGCTTACTGGCACAAAAACTAAATGGAAGTGGACTGAAATAGAACAAGCTACCTTCAACAAACTGAAGAACATTCTGTCGTCCGACAAAACATTAGTTCCATACGACATCTCTAAACCTGTTATTATTGAATGTGATGCCAGTGAACAAGGGGTTGGAGCAGTACTGTTACATGTAATGCCAGATGGAACAGAAAAGTCAGTGATATATGCTTCGAGGACGCTAACTGAGCCAGAGAAAAGATATGCTACAATTGACAAAGAAGCAATGGCTTTGGTCTTTGCAGTGAAGAAGTTCCGACAATACCTCAGTGGAAGACAATTTAAACTAAGGACGGATCACAAGCCACTTGAAAGGATATTTGGAAGTGATCGGGACCTTACCAAAGTAGTGAATAACCGTTTAGTTCGATGGGCATTGTATTTGATGAAGTATGATTTTGAGATCCAGTACATAAAAGGTAATGAAAATCGTTTGGCGGATTTTTTGTCGCTGGATTTAGACGAGTCAGAAATTCGAGCACTGGTTCAAGAGAAGATTGATGTAGTTTCTCCAAGTCAGGAACTTATGCTGGAGTATAAGAAAGACTCAGATATGAAGAAACTTCTCGATTACTTAGAACACGGTTGGCCAAAAAATACGGATAACTTTCCACCATCCCTGAAACCATATTGGAGTAAGAGAGAAGAACTGACTCTGGAAAATGACATAATTCTGAGATTAGGAAGAATTTTAGTACCACCAGTGCTAAGAGAAAACGTGTTGAAAGAACTTCACAAAGGACACCCAGGAATTGAGGCTATGCAATCTCTGGCGATATACTATGTTTGGTGGCCCAATCTAGATAAGGATGTAGAGTTGTATGTACGTAGATGTCACCCTTGCCAGAGAAACAGAGCATGTGACACAGAAGTACCTCTATATTTTTGGAATATACCAAATGGTCCTTGGGAGAGAATTCACCTCGACTTTGCGGGCCCATTCGACAGCCGGTTCTGGCTAATAGGAATTGATGCATACTCGAAATTGGTCGAGATAGAAGTAATGGAACGTATTACAACTGTTGCGTTAACCAATAGATTGAGGACATGGTTTTCTAGGTATGGAGTTCCTAAGAAAATTGTCTGATAATGGCGCTGCATTTACGCCCCAGGAGTTCAAGACATTTTGTAAGAACAATAATATATGTCATGTCACATCAGCACATTATCATCCAAAAACCAATGGTTTAGTAGAAAGAATTATTAGAACCTTTAAAAGTAGATATAATGCTTGTAAGCAAGAAGGTCTATGTCAACTTTTGCACTATTACACGTGTTATTTGCTTATAAGAACACTCCACAAAAAACCACAGGACAAACACCTTCGGTTATGTTCTATGGTAGGAGACTACCTACTGCTTTAGATAGATGGAGGTCTGACAGTAGAGAAAAAATTGAAAATCAAGTTTGGCGACAAAAGTACTAGCCTACCATGATTTAAAATCAAAACAGAAAAAGTTTGCGTCCAAACAAGAAGTATGGGTTCAAAATGAAACAAAAAAAGGTTGGAGACCAGGAACAGGAAAGATCAGGAGAGCTATCATACACAGTTTTAATTGGGGGAGAGGTAAAGAGGAAACATGCAGATCAACTAAGAGCAAGAGAAGGTGCAACTGATCCACCGCAATGGAAATTACAGTTGGAACCTGATGAAGATGGTAACTCATCGTAAATTGATTGGGGAGAAAAGTAGGATTATACAATCAGCTGATCTAGTTAATTTAAAATAAAAATAACCTAAAGCATGTTTAGTTTACAGTTTGTGTTATGAAAATAAATAGTTACTTTTAATTACTTGTATTTCTAATTATTCTTTAATAACCATTTTCTTTGTTTTATCACATAGCAATCTGTTTAGTAGGTAAACCATTGTGTATATATATGTATATATATGTATATATATAAATATGAAGACGAGGCTGTGAATCACAATTTTAACACTAATCAATTCACCACCATTGATAATTTAAGGTGGCAATTGGACTGAAAATTTATTTAGTTAAGCTTTAATGAGAGAAAATGTTAGCAAAAGAAGTGTCAATTTAGTGTTACCAGAATGTTGCAAGAAGCCTTATTAATCCCGGGGCGGGTGATGCTGTTGTCAGTAATTTGCTTATGCCCTGTGGAGGGTGGTGTTGGTGGGCGGGGAGTGGGGGAGGAGTGCTCGGTTGAGGCATCTAATTGAGCTTTTCTCAACATCTGTCATGCACACAAATCTGGTTGTGAAATATGATTAATATTTTGGTCATAAAAGTAAACTTACAGTGCAGTATAGACGGTTTTTCCTCTGAATTAAAAGATTATTTTATCAGTGTTGGTAACTACCAAGTGAAGTTTGTAATTGATATATTAAAAAGTACACTATTCACATAATCTATTCTTCCGATTAATAAATCTATTCTGTGGCTTTATACAGAAGGAGAAGGCACACAACAGCCATTCTACCAATAACTTTATGTACAGAAGGAGAAGTAGGCCTCCCATCCTTACGGCCAAGCTTTACCTATTTTTGTGTTAGCCAGGATTTAAAGTGGATGTAATTTGACAAAGTCCACGACAGATAGTGCTGCTAAAAATGACTTATATTTCAGCTACCTACTTATTTACGCTAGTGAAATCTTGTGAATTTTTTTTCCTTTAGGTGATTTTCACTTTCTTCCCCCTATACATTGTATGTGGAGAAAATATTGTTTTTGTAAAAAAAATTGTATTTGAGTTGTCAGTGTAAAAATATCTGTTTTATTGCTCCCTAAATAAAAAAAAAATGGTTTTCGGTGTGTAGTGTCTGTCTGTCCGTATGGACGTATATGTGTGTGTAAATAAACAAAGCTAGAGACGACACCAGTGCAGTGGCCCGAATTTGAATCCAAAATGAGTTTATTAGATTCTGTCCTTTTTTCCAAGTTTGAAGCGTTTTCTGTGTTGGAGAGTATGTAGTCTGGATCAGTCAGCCTGTCATTAAGGCGATTTTCATTCATTCCAATTCCGTTTTTCCCGTGAAAATTAAGGAAATGACCGGGAGTCAATATACAGTCTGATAAACTGGTTTCAGTTGGATAGACGTACACTAACGGTCTTGAATTCAATACCGCTTCAATTTCAGTTAAAGTTGTTTCTTAACTGAGTAAAGGTAAGAATTGTTGGACCAATTGTCTTTCATAGACACCTCTTAACTAAAGATATAAGTCTCTCATAGAAACCACCCATCCATGGTGATAGTTCGGGAATGAAACGGAAGTCACTTCCCTCATTACATATGTAAGATAAAACATCAGGATCGTTCAAGTTTTTCTTCCAAATTCCTTCAATGAATGTAGCGGTGAGTTTGAATTGATAAGCTTTGTCTAGAAATATCTGTTTTGGTTTACCTCTTCTACTTATGAATAGTTTGAGACATAGAAGAAACTCTTCAGTTGTGAGATCATGAACTAGTTCAAGATGAACTGCTCTAGTTGTAAGGCAAGTAAATATGCAGCCATAAACTTTTCTTGGTAAACTTTCATTAATTTGATAGTCTTTTATGTATAATGGCCCAAAGTAGTCGAGCCTAGTGTGACTAAATGGAATCTGTTCTGTAACTCTTTCTTTTGGAAGTGGAGGCATGGGGGGAAGTTTGTCCAGTCCAACCTCCCAACGAATACAAGTTAGACATTTCTTGATCGTTTTTTAGACTTGAGATCTGCCACAGACAATCCAGTATTCTTTTGTTATTTCTGCGAGGGTATGTTGAACTCCAACAAAATAAAACATTATGGAATTTTTGTATCACAAAAGTTGAGAATTCTTCATTTTTTGGTAGAAGATTTGGGTGTTTCTGGAATTGTGGGCAGTTCAGAATTTGAAAGTTTTCCAGCACACTTAACCATTCTGTCATAGTCAATATAAGTAAAATAGAAGAATAGAAAAGAAAAAGAAAAAGAAGAATAAAAAGCTTCGCTTTCAAAGTAACAGGAATAAAAATACCAGAAGGGTAAAATATTGAGGATACAAGTTTAAAAACAGTCCTCTTTGTACAAATATGTTAAAAGTCTCCTTCGTAGTATCACACTTTACACCTAAGCTGGGGGGTATTCCTTCCAGGGCCAGGAAACTGAATACCTACAATCAACTAACTGGATAGTTTTATTAAATTGCTCTACAGCAATATCATCATCAATTTCAAACAGATTATCATGTATACCTAAAGTTTAAAGACTCCAAAGGTCTTTGATGTGAAGTTGTTCTACAAGTTGAGAATCTGGATCATTATTAAAGTAAGCTTTAGGAGAAAACAAGTTAGGTGGCTGGACTGTAGTCAAGAATGAAGTAGAGTATGAGTTTGTTTCCTTAGAGTTTATTACACTTCTTCCGCCGACAACCCAGCCTAGTGTAGTACTCAAGAGAAAAAGTCCATTGCTTACCTCAATTTTCTTATTGGTTACGAAGTCCAAGTAATAGTCTTTTTTTAAAAGAGGTTGGCGGCCTCTTTTTACCTTGCATTTGCCCCCCCCCCCCACATGGGTCTCAGGCCTGTGCGTGGAAGTTATCACGCAAAGCAAGGAGAGAGCTGGTACAGTACAATGATGAACAGTACTGCTAAAAGTACGCGACATCATCGGGACTCGATCCTGCAACGCTGCCGCCTCAGAACCGAGGCCGAGTGCGCTACCAACTGCACCACCGACTCACTAAACATTTCCGATAAGAAGATCAACATCGGAATTCATGTTCTGACCTTGAGCTAAAGTTAATTTAGGATTCATGGATTTTATTTTACCAATAATATCTGACATCCTGCCAGTGTGAATTTGCCCAGTTATTTGAGGTAAGACATTGGCTTGAATTTCCATTGTATCCCCTTCTAAAAGCGATACGCCAACACTAACAATCGGTGTCTCTAGGGTTTTACAACTTTTGTTTCCAAACGTAAAGACATTTAAATCTGATGTTGTTTGGATTTTAGTTGCAACTTGGAAGCTAAGGACTTAGACATGTATGACCTTTGACTACCAGTATCGAGTAAAAGAAAAGCAGTGTGAGTTATTAACATTGTTAATAACTTGTACAGTTGCAGTTTGTAAAATTACCTGTTCGTTTGTGGCAACTAGAGATGACACTTTGGTTGAACTAAGTTGAGTTGTGGTCGGGTTTGATGGGCCTTCAAAAGGGTTTTGCATCAGTAACTCCCGTCCTGTCGGGGTATTCGGTGAATTCACAATGTCTTTGGTGTTGCCTAATGAAAACTGTTTTGCGCAAAGACTCCTGTGATGGTTATTTCTTTGCCCACAATAGAAGTTAGACAATAGGCTTAGAAGTTTTACAATTTTTAAGACTATGTCCCTTTTTTAAGCAAACAAAACACAAGCCCTTTATTTTATCCTTACGCTCACTTACCCTTCTGAACGTTGTGCATTGATCACTCCAGTGATCTCCTTCACAAAACATGCAGTGTTTTAGATTGTATTCTGCTTCTCAAACAAATAAATAATGGAACTTAGACCATGTATACATGGTGAAATAAAAAAAATACATAAAAAATATATATCCATTATATTGACTACACTGTGTCTGAAAAGGCAAACCATGTATACATGGTCAGTGACAGTTTCTGTTTTTCAATTCTGGTACCAGTTACGAGGGTCTCGGCAGTGGAAATTGGCTGTTCATTATTGTGTTTCCAAGTTACATCAAAGCTTTGATTTGGAATGGAAAGAACATCCTTAGATCTATTATTATAAATTCCTAAGAGCATTTAGGATTTTTCTCTTATGATTAGAATATTCTGAATAGTACTACATAGTCGATTTACACCTAATTCTTTGCCTATGATTTGTTCTTCTACTTTCAGTAGAACCTCAAGAGGTAATTTGCTAGTAAAGAGTGTGAGGAAATAGTTTGAGTTTGTATCCTCACCTAATGCTTGCAAACATCTAATATGCAAGCAAGAAAGATGTAGTATCTTTTTCAATGAAGTTGAAAGTACGACGCAAGTTTTTTTTGTTACCAGACTTTACAGGAGGAATTTCTATTAGCATCTTGTTTGTAATGGGAGTTGACAATGATTGGTTTGTTTGCAAATCTACTCTTAAGTAAGGAAATAGCAGTATCATAGTTCAAAGATGTAAGTGGGAGACCTGATATACAAGCTTAGCCTCTCCCAGAAGCAACGAAATTAAATAGTTAAACTTATCAATTGAGTTAAGACTGTCGTTGCTGTGAATAGAGGAGCAAAAAGAATCCCAAAACTCCTGCCATTTTAGGACGTTCCGGTCAAATGTGGGTGTGACAAGTTTAGAGGTAGTTTTACTAAATGTTTAGGTTCTGAAACTTGTTTAGTCGGTTCAGTGGATTTGCTTACTTTGTTTGGATCATTTAATGCTAAGGAGTCGATTCTTACGTTTTGCAAATAATCCTTCACACTCCAGAACAAGTTCAAAAGGATCTCCTGCAACTGCATCCGTCTCCCCATTTTTCGAGTCGTCCTCTACCTGGTCAAGTTGATCTAGCGAACTTTCCAGACATCTAACATAACCTTCCAATCTCGTCAGGGCACCCAGGAGCTTTGGTTTGGAGAAGTGTCCTCCTCAAGCAGAAATGAATTTGTCTCTTCTATAGTCATGTGTAATCTTCTCGTGAGGGTTTCAATCTTTTTAAGCAGCCGAGTGGTCATTTCCAGCTCTTGCCAGGGGTGCCCAGAATAGGGGGGATATGGCGCTCAGGGCGCCATCAAATAAAATTTTGGGAGGGATTTTTAGAACTGTAAAGAAGTATAGAATTTTGTGATCATGTAGTAGGCTAGTTGAAAATTGGAGTATGTTCAGCAGGAAGGAAGGATGACCTTTACTGACCAATATATTGAAAAATGTATGTTATTTAAACTATAATTAACTGCGCAATCACCCACAGAATCATACTGTATACAAATGAATATCTACAGAATGCGAAAAACGGTGGAAATAACTTTGCGAACGCCACGAAGAGCGACAATCACGCGTCATATCGGCCGCTATGGTCGGCTGCAAACTGGTTCGGCTGCAAAATGGTTGGGCCATTAATTCCATCAATAAAAAAAATCAGAACCAGTGAAGAAATAGTTTAGGAAGATCCAAAAATTAACTGTTTTTATACAATCAACAAATGTTATAAACTAATTTTTTTGTGGTTTCCTAACAGAAAAATGAAATTTTAAAGATGTAATTTATACCTTATTAAGGTTCGAAAAATGTATTTTGTGAGGTATTTACTTATATTTAATGTTACGTATGCAAAACTATTTAGTGTTTTATTGATTAAAATTTATCATCATATATTTAATTTCGTAAGGCGATTCTATGCGTCAAAATTGTGGGCGTCTGGCAAGTCGTAGAAAGATGGGAGAGGGCTCAAATTAAAGGTCTCTATTCCGTGATGGCGGAAAAAATTATGAAATTGCTTGAAATTCACCAGACAACTAGAAATGACATAAAATATCTGTCATTTAAAAAGCATTGGGATTTTAAAACGTCTGCTTTAATTGTTTACATAAAACATGTGATGCTGACACTTCATTGAAAACCATGTGGTAGGCTAGATAGATTCCGATTGCTATGAAGGTATTTTGTACTATAATAAATAAGGATTGATTGAATTTTCCCTCATTAGGGGCTTTTCGCCCCTTCAAGCCACTAGTAATTTATTATATTCATTTTCATTGAAATAAAAGCCACAAAAACTGTATATTGAAAATTAAATAATACCATTGCAGCAGACCAGCATACTCAGTCTAAGTTTATTGCTGATAATCAAAGGGAGGGGGGGCTAACCAAATTTGGGGGAGGGGTTGGCCTTACTGGGGGGGAGGTGTTTGCTAAATTTAGGGGGGCGGGCGCCATGAGGCTTGGGGGGGATGGCAGGGCCAAAGAAAAAAGAGAGGGCTGATTCATTTCTTTGATCTTTCATGAAATGCCGACATGTGATCTCTGTGATGTAGTTAGTTTGACATCAAGTGCTGCCACTCATGGATCCTGAGGTAACTAATATAAATGTAATGCTCAGCATGATATTTATGGACAGCTGACTTTAGAAATGTTTATCAGAGACAAGTTGGTTATTATGTGTTGTTTATTACTGAATTGATTTTTATAAATAAAAGTAAAAAATTTATTTTTTAAAGCATTTATGTACATTGCTGTTATAGTTTTAACAAGATTAAATTGTGCTTGTAAATGTAAGATAGGTTTTTAGTGATTAATTAATTAAGATGAGTTGTTAGGTTGTGGTTTCGTGTGGAAATTATTTGCAGTGGGGTGATTTGCAGTTTCAAATTAATCATTTAGGAATCTGTTTTGAAACAGGGACCAGATGTCACACTGACTACGTCATCTCGTCACGTGACCCAGGTGCCTAGTCAGATGGCGAAATGGTTCAGCCCTCTCTTTTTTCTATAGCCCTGGGGGATGGGCACCCCTGAGAGGCTCTTGCTACCAATTATCGCGCAGATATTAAGTTTGGATTAAATTTAAGAAGTAAATAAGTGTGGAAGCAAGAAAAAGTTTTAATATTCAACATTAATGAAGGTCAACATAGTTTTTGTTCTCATAAATTGGAAGTAAACAAAGTTCATGTTCTAATTATATTTACCACAGATGTTTTGAAAACACACATGTTATAAGTTCAGACATCAAGGAATTATTTTCATATGGCTTTGCCACACAGGGTATAATATACTGGCAACAAAAAAATTTAGCTTGTAAAAATAAATAATCTGGTACTTTGAATTATTTTTCAAAATCAACTGGTTGTGATGGAGATAATTTATATTTTCTTTTGGCAGTAAATGCAGTACGTTGTCTGATGTTATTCTTATGGCAAATATGTAAAAACCGATATCTCTATTAATTACTAACCGATTTTGATAAAATTTTGTATGTATTTGTGAAATAATTTAAATATGTTTTATTTTATTGTAGGTTTTCTTGCTTTAAGGGAGAATGTGTCAATTTGCTGATACCGTTTATTTACTAAGGTTTTAACTATAAATGGAAAAGAGAACTGGAGTAATTTCTACATTTTCATTTTATATTTTAAAGTTAAGCAGGGAAGTGCTGCTGTATTCATATTGGTAATGAGGAACTCCTTTGAGTAGAGCCACAATGCCTGCAGACAATTCCACTTTTGAAATGCAAGAATATGCTTCTTTCATGAACAGTCTCTTCTAATTAAATATTATTTTATATGAGAGACAAGTTGTATTTTTAGATACCAAATATTAATTGTTGCTTCATTATAAGACACATAGGAATTATCTAATACTGTAACAAATTACACATTAGAGTTATTATCAAACTACTTTCAAAAGGTTTTTATCCTGCACTAGTGACCTGTTGGGGTCAGAGCCCCTAATTACTGAATTTTTTACTTTTAAGTGCATATAGAAAGTTTGCTTTATTGCATACAGTCAATGGTTTCAATTCAACGATAACATATAGATTAGCTGTTTGACTCCCTTTCAGCTGATTTATTTAATTAATATCTCAATGTTAAGAGGGGGGCTAAAGGCAATTCGGTGTTACCCTCGCAGGAGAGATACGAACTAACATTACTCCGTGATGATGATGGCAAAAAATAGTGTGACGTAGCAAATAACCAGTTGTTCAAAAAAATTTTCTGAAGTTATGTTTTGGACATAAAAGTGGGAAAGAGTACTTTATATAATTATTATAATTATTCTAAATCCCTACATTTACCCTAATGTTGGGTAATTTGAAAATAAAAGTCTGAACATATGATTATATTTAAGTTTCAGGTGAATATTTTATTTGTCTTTATTTTGAATGGTTAGAGTTCATTGATCATGATTTTTGCATAAAATACAGGGTGTTTTTTTTTAAAACGCAACCCATTTTTAAAATTTAATAATGCACATATGAATGCGTAATGAGTATTGTTTTATTGCTCTTTACATTTTATACAACCTATTATTTAAGTTTGATCACATTTAGTTTACATTATGTGCTCAAACAGTCCACCATTGGCATTTGTTTAAAGTTATGCTCTTTCAATCAAATTCCCGAACATGAATTTGCTGTGATGCAAGGTGCCTCTTTAAATTTCTTGCATTAAATTTGTTATGTTTGTTTTGAGGTGCTGAATAGCTTTTGAATTGTTTTCGTAGAATAATTACCTCTTTACATGTCAGTGGCAAATTTCATTCAGATCGGACCATTTTACGCGAGTTATCGTGCTTAAAGACACACACATTAAAAACGCAACCCAAAACTTGATTTTATCGGTGAAGGACTATTTCCCCCCCAAGATCCCTGGATTTGACCCCACTATATTATTATGTTCTTTGGGGATACATGCAAAGTAAGGCCTAAACAAACAAGTCACATCATATTCAGTACCTCAAAACAAATGAAATGCAAGAAACTCAAACAGGTACCTGGCAACACGTGTTCGGGAATTTGATGGAGAGAGCATAACTTCAAACAAATGCCTCTGGCGGATTTTTTGAGCATATAAGGTGAACTAAATGTTATCAAACGTATATAATAGATTGTATAAAACGTAAAGAACCATAAAACAATACTTATTTCATATTTATATATGAATTATTCAATCTTAAAAATGGGTTGCGTTTAAAAAAAAACACCCTGTATATACTATATTAAAAATACAAACTATTTTTAAGTTTTATGAAGAAACTATGTGCATTAAAGGTGGGGGGGGGGGGGTGTCTTAGTCTAGACTTCCTGAAAATGTAGCATAGTATATGGTATGTTTACAAGTCTGAGGAATGGTATTATATTTTTTTTAATTGGCTGGAGATGCAACTTACTAATAGCAACTAATAGGGATGTTTTTTTTGGGACAAGTTTTATTCTGGATTAATTATAATGAATAATTATTCACAGAATGCTTTAAAGAAAAATGTTACAGCACTGGCAAAACATTATCGGGTTTGCTCCAATGGAGACACCCTAATTAAAAACTGAAAACATCATAAAACGTAACATAAGTTAATAACAATTTAGAATTCAAAATCATTTTACAAGACATCTTGAGAAAGACGTGCCCGCAATCTTCGGTCAACTGTCCTCTGGCCAATGTTGAAGTGCACTGCTCCCAAGGATCGATTAAGATTTTCCAAAAATGTCACACTTAATTTTGAAATAAAAGCCGAAATGGTTGGAATTTCTGTTTCTTCGTGAATTTGCCGATTTCTGATATACCAGGGAGAGTTTGTTGCAATCCGTAAGAATTTGTTTTGAAAAACTTGAAGCTTGTTCAATTTTGATTGTGAAAGACAAGGTTCCCAAACTGGACAAGCATAAGTTAGAAGTGGCCTGAAGATACCTTTGTAAATAAGAACTGCCAGTTGACAATATTTTTAGAAATACACCCGTCGCAGCAGACCTGAGAACTCAGCGAATTTCCAAAGGCGAATCCAATGCTCACATATTTTTTATATGTGAGCATTCAACTTATGTAAAGGAAAATATCGTTTGAATATGTTTTGTAAATATTATATTTAAAACTTATATTTAATCATTCATAAGCTTGAAACATGAGGACAATTTATAAGGGGATCACATTGGTTTTTATTAGTATTATATACACTTTTTGTATTTTATAAGTTCTTGGCCTTTTAATTTTCAATAAATGTAGTCATGTTATAGTATATAAATGTCAGGAAACATATAATCAATAAATTCAAAATACTGGAGAAATAAATAATATAATCTCATGAACAAATAAAATTCAATCATATGAGCCTACATATGCAATAGGGATCCAACCCACAAATATTAAAATGTTGTGTTTTGGTAACTTCCAAATAAAAGAAACATTGATTTATTTTATGCAAAAAAGATCTGACCAAAATTAGCTTATTTAAGCAGTAAAATCTTGCTTGGAACCAACCCACATATCTGTAAAGATACTTTCAGGTTTAGCAATAAGGATCCAATGGCTTGTTCTATGAGAGATTACCTAGTTATTACTTACAATTACAAGTACAAGAGTATATTACAAATAACTAGTGAATGACATAAGAAAGTTATTGAGTTTGTTTGTAACTTATTTTTTGTATTTGTAGCTTGTTTCTTGTTTTTTTGTTTTCAGTTGACTGGATCTTGTTTGCAAAATCACCTGAAAAATGACACAACACCTGTGGCTTGGACCCTCTAAACAATGTATACATTGCCCTAAACGTCTTTATTCAAAAAGGATCCAAGCCACAAAACAATTAATAACAAAGGGAATATATGGACTATAACATTAAACCTATCGTTTATAAATAGAGGAGAGTCACTTTTATACATACAATGCAAATTTATAATGTTAAAATTAGACAGGAATTATTAATGAAAAAGAAAATTTAACCTTGTTTTTCTCAGTTTGACTATGCAGTGGTTTGGATCCCTATTGCATATGTAGGCTCATATGGTTATAGGCCAGTAAAATAAAGATTGAGCCTGGAAAAAATTCCCGGAAAGCTGGAAATCGCCTTAATTTTTCCATTTTACATCCAAGTATATGAATTTGAAGTTTGTCCCATTTTTCCTAGTGTGCTTTCGACCTGGGACCACAAAAATATCAGAGTTTTGGGTAATTTTTTATTCTTTTGTAAATAAGTAAAAAACCGTTTATTCTACATAAAAAGTTTAAATACAAGAATTGTAGAGGACCAAATTCTGCATTTATTGAGTACCTTCTGATAAAGATACTTTGAATAGTAATTGATTTATGGTAAGTTAAATAAAGGGTTTTGGCGAATTTCTCTTTTAGAGAAAGAGCTATTACTGTAGGTCTCATGGTAATCCCTACGCCCGAGACCATGATGACTTTTAGTTTTGAGGTCCTCAGAAGCCAAAAAACCCATACGTTCAAATCTATATAAATATATATATAACAATATAGATGTATATAAAACTATATACCTATGTATTTGTTTCCTCGATAACCCTCGCAAAAATGGTCCGATCTTAATAAAATTTTGCAAGGACGTGTCAAGTAATAATTATTTACACATGCTCAAAAACCAGCCCGGATCAGACCATCGCAAAGGAGGGTGAGGGGGGGTAAACCCCAAAAAATGGGGTTTATTGAATTTTTCATGTAGAAAAATTAAAATATTCTAATTTTGGTTTATACAGTTGAATTCAGCTCGAAAAAACAAGTAATTTAGTATCTTGAATCATTGCTCTATGTCCATTGGTTACCGAGATACTGAGAGTGGTAAACACAGTAAGTTGTCCCAGCAATGTTAACCTTATGGGAAATAAATCAAATTGTACATCTCCCTTATTTCTGATCATATCTTAATAACATTTGGTATGTGGCTTCATCTAGTTAAGATCTACTTGATTATAGCGTAAAATCCACAAATTTATATATTCTTGAGGCAGCAAACCTGCGTACTCACCTCCCCAATGTTAACCTTATGGAAAGTAAATAAAATTGTACAGCTAGCTTATTCCTCAGTATTTTTATAAAACTTTTTTTGTGAAACATCTAGTTGAGGTCTATCTTACTAAGCAACATACCAAGTTTCAACGAGATACGTTGAGAAATAAGCAAGCTACACACATTTGTAATTTTCTATATAAGGCCAACACTGGGGAAATGAGTGGGCAGGTTTGCTGCTTCAAGAATCTATAAACTTGGGGATTTTGACCGTAATCAAGTCGACCTTAGCTAGATAAAGCCACATAACTAGTTTTATTAAGATAAATTGGGAGATAAGGAAGGTGTTCAATTTTATTGATTTCCCATAAGGTTAACATTGGGAAGGTGAGTACGCAGGTTTGCTGCCTCAAGAATATATAAATTTGTGGATTTTACGCTATAATCAAGTAGATCTTAACTAGATGAAGCCACATACCAAATGTTATTAAAATATGTTCAGAAATACGGGAGATGTACAATTTGATATATTTCCCATAAGGTTAACATTGCTGGGACAACGTACTGTGTTTACCACTCTCAGTATCTCGGTAACCAATGGACATAGAGCAATGATTCAAGATACTAAATTATTTGTTTTTTCGAGCTGAATTCAACTGTATAAACCAAAATTAGAATATTTTAATTTTTCTACATGAAAAATTCAATAAACCCCATTTTTTGGGGTTTACTCCCCCTCACCCTCCTTTGCGATGGTCCGATCGGGCTGGTTTTCGATCATGTGTAAATAATTACTACTTTACACGTCCGTGCCAAATTTTATTAAGATCGGACCATTTTTGCGAGGGTTATCGAGAAAATAAATACATAGGTATATATTTATATACATCTATATTGATACATATATATTTGGTACGTGTACTATACGGACCCCACCTATTTTTCCATTAATTTAGTTTGATTAGGGCCGAAATGACATTTTATACGAAAACTAGTTAACCTAACCTTATTTTTGATATGTCACACGCCCGAGTAAGTAAGTGAGTCCCCGAAACCAACGGCGTTCCCGAGCGCCATACAGTGCTACGCTGGCCAGTGAATGATTCATTGTTGCGGCGCACAGCTGTTGAGTCACCGCCAGACAGTCGGTGTTGTGGTCGTGTTGTGTCGCGCTGTTCCTCTATCTGGTTAGGTTTAGTTAGGTTAGGTTAGGTTAGGTTATAAATAACCTAATGTAGCAGAATACATGTGGAGGTCTGCAGTGGCAGAGAGTGGAGCTGACCGCTTCGATACACTGCTGAGTGACATCGTAGCTTTCTGGGTCACCCTGAAGTAAAAGTATGTTGTTTTTTCCTTATATTTGTTCACAATACACTAATGTTCAATAATATGTGGTGTTTCTTTACCTAACCAAACTAAATTAATGGAAAAATAGGTGGGGTCTGTATAGTACACAAGTACCATATATTTATATAGATTTGAACTTATGGGTTTTTTGGCTTCTGAGAACGTCAAAACTAAAAGTTATCATGGTCTCGGGCTTAGGGATTACCATGAGACCTACAGTAATAGCTCTTTCTCTAAAAGAGAAATTCGCCAAAACCCTTTATTTAACTTACCATAAATCAATTACTATTCAAAGTATCTTTATCAGAAGGTACTCAATAAATGCAGAATTTTGTCCTCTACAATTCTTGTATTTAAACTTTTCGTGTAGAATAAACGGTTTTTTCCTTATTTATAAAAGAATAAAAAAATTACCCAAAACTCTGATATTTTTGTGGTCCCAGGTCGAAAGCACACTGGGAAAAATGGGACAAACTTCAAATTCATATACTTGGATGTAAAACGGAAAGATTAAGACGATTTCCAGCTTTCCGGGAATTTTGTCCAGGCATGACTAATTTTTGATCTAATTTTACTGGCCTATTAGGATTAGAAATAAAACATAGCTACCGGCCAATTAGCCTTTTAACCATCCTCTCTAAGGTGTTTGAAAAATTAATTCAAAAGAGGTTATGCAGTTACATTGAGGAAGCTGAATGTATTCCTCCCCATCAGTTTGGTTTTAGGCATTACCATTTGACAACACAACAACTAGCTAGACTTTCACAAACAATAGTGCAAGGTTTCGAAAACAAAGAACACTCTGCTGCCCTGCTTTTGGACGTAGCTCAGGCCTTCGATAAAAAGGCCACATATATAAACTGTTTAAGGTAGGTTTACCAAGTTACCTGAGGAGTCACCTTTACAGTCACCTTTGCAGTTATCATCCTTTTTAGAAAACCGCACATTTTCAGTTAAAATAAACGGCACTCATTCCACTGTTCGACTTATCCAAGCTGGTGTACCTCAGGGCACAATATTAGGCCCTATATTATTCAATATCTTCATGTTTGATATACCTATTCCCGCTCAGTTTACTTTAACTCTTTTCGCTGATGATACTGCATTAATCTCACGACATCACAGTATTGAAACAACAATTAATATGCTTCAGACCGATACGGAACTTTTGGTGAACTGGTTTTCAGATTGGAAAGTTGCCCTAAACCCTCAAAAGAGCGAAGCTAAAATTTTTTCGTTGAGGAAATTTAACGCTGTGATAAATATTGAAGTCCAAAATAATGCAATTCCTTGGAATGGCAATGATCAAATGGTTAAATATTTAGGAGTTTTATTGGACACAAAACTGACCTTCAAACAACACGTAACTTCAAAATTAAATCAAGCAACTCAAGACTGGCACAGATGTACCCGATTATTAACAGAAGATCGTCCCTTGAAACGAAGTGTGCAGTTCTTATTTACAAAGGTATCTTCAGGCCACTTCTAACTTATGCTTGTCCAGATTGGGGACCTTGTCTTTCACAATCAAAATTGAACAAGCTTCAAGTTTTTCAAAACAAATTCTTACGGATTGCAACGAACTCTCCCTGGTATGTCAGAAATCGGCAAATTCACGAAGAAACAGAAATTCCAACCATTTCGGCTTTTATTTCAAAATTAAGTGTGACATTTTTGGAAAATCTTAATCGATCCTCGGGAGCAGTGCACTTCAACATTGGCCAGAGGACAGTTGACCGAAGATTGCAGGCACGTCTTTCTCAAGATGTCTTGTAAAATGATTTTGAATTCTAAATTGTTATTAACTTATGTTACGTTTTATGATGTTTTTAGTTTTTAATTAGTGTGTCTCCATTGGAGCAAACCCGATAATGTTTTGCCAGTGTTGTAACATTTTTCTTCAAAGCATTCTGTGAATAATTATTCATTATAATTGATCCAGAATAAAACTTATACAAAAAAAAACATCCCTATTAGTTGCTATTAGTAAGTTGCATCTCCAACCAATTAAAAAAAATATAATACCATTCCTCAGACTTGTAAACATACCTTATACTATGCTACATTTTCAGGAAGTCTAGACTAAGACACCCCCCCCCCACCTTCAATGCACATAGTTTCTTCTTAAAACTTAAAAATAGTTTGTATTTTTAATATAGTATATATTTTATGCAAAATCATGATCAATGAACTCTAACCATTCAAAATAAAGACAAATAAAATATTCACCTGAAATTTAAATATAATCATATGTTCTCACTTTTATTTTCAAATTACCCAACATTAGGGTAAATGTAGGGATTTAGAATAATTATAATGCAATTTTTGGGGATTTCTCAATGAAAACAGGGTAATTATACTTTTTTAAGGGTAAAACCAAAACTAATATAGGACAACGTACTGTGCCTAGCACTTTCAATATCTCAGCAACAGATTGACGTAGAATCAGTGTTGTTGGGGAGTAGCGCGCTACAAGTAGCGGCGCTACAGTAGCGAAAGCTGTAGCGCCGCAACTTTTTAAAATGCGTAGCTTGTAGCTGTAGCAAGCTACTATATTGAGTAGCGAGTAGGGGGAATTTGACGCTACTTTTCCACTACTTTCGCAATACAAACATTTATATTTTTCATGAACCGGTATTTTAACATTTCAAACTATACGAAGATTCTGAGTAAATCGTGATGTTCTTTATTTTGTAATGATTCGTGATTGGAAATGATTTTGTTGTTCCAGTAATCAATTGCCTTTGACCAAAGACCAACATTTGATTGTGGGAATTCACTATCGTCGTCCAAGCGCGAAAATGACTTGCCTAAACGTTCGGCCAACTATTTACAACATGAGGGCTTGTGAGAACAACATAGAACAAAAACAAGTCATGCGAACGCATCAGTACAATTTCACATTAGCCTGGATTCGCGGGATCCACCCCGCTTTTGATCGACGATAGTGAACTTACACCACGATAGATTGAAATAATCAAAACAACGCTAACCATCAATGCGGCCTAAACCACTGATGCGGCGTCGTCTGAAAAAACAAATGACGACATGCAATCGCAATTCGAGCATTATTCGTAAATTGGAGCGTGTAGCAACAGTGTTTGTTTACTTGTTTAATGGACATTCAATAATAAGGAAACAATTATTAGTCAAACCGACTTATAACACTATAGGAAGGAATTTAACACGTTAGCTGCTGGCCACTAGATGGCGCGACTGCGCCAGGAGCTGAACTAGTGTGTGTGTCGCTTAAATGACCCCGGTGGTAATTTTTGCAAATAATGTTTTTTATTGTGGGAAAAGTATGTCCCCAAGAGCTGCAAGGAAATATAGAACGCTCATGAGGAGCTGGCTAATCCATGACAATGTTAAACAATAATGAACGGTGCCGTTCCGGAACGTTCTCAGCTCCTGGTGCCATGTTCCCGATGACGTTCCGGAACATTCACAGCAGCGAATGTGTTAAAAATAACAAAAGAAGTAGGGCCTAGTGCAGTTCGCGCATAATATCTCCGGCTATAGCTACAACACTAATAACCATATCATATGATATTTTAAACATATGAATTTGGTAAACACAGCCATTGACAAACAGCGGTTCAATAGGACAATGTTTTAAGAAAAGTATCCCCTCTCCCTCCGCGCCTTGCAACCAGCTGACTTTGCCATAGCCGGAGACCGGAGATATAATGCGCGAACTGTAGGTCTAGGTTTTTAGCCTTGTTTAGTCTCGAATAGCTCTAGCCCATATATATTAAATTGTGGAAAGGGATTCAGCCTAAGGGTCTCATTACACGGGCGTGATCTATAATAGACCTTCTAATATTATTCTAGCTATACATTTTGTTTGAATATCTAACAGATATTTGTATAATTTTAAATGTAGTGACACAAAATTAATGTTAATGTTTATTACTTAGATACCTAAAATTTCATAACTTATACAATATATTTTAAACAAGCCTACAATGGCAAATAGTTTTAAAACTTGTAAGTTAATTGATTTTTATTTATTTATTTACTTGAACTACATCTGCGTATTAGGTCTAAAAGCCAGATGGGTGTTCAGTTCAGTCAATACACCACTGTGATTACTGCGAAAGACAGGGAAAGTAGGAATTATTTCATGAAAGTAGCTAAAAAAGTAGCTGAAGCTCTAGCAGGATTTTTGTAGCTGTAGCTGTAGCAAAGCTACTTTTTACAACCTGTAGCTAGTAGCTGTAGCTTGCTACATTTTAAAAGTAGCTTCCCCAACACTGCGTAGAATAATAATTCAAAATGCTAAATTGTTCGATTTTTTAAGCTGAATCCAATTTTGACACTTAAATTTACAAAAAAATTAATATAAAGATATTAAATCCTAAAAAAATTTAATTTGTCAAAAAGGTGTCCTTAGAGTTAACTTATCATGCTGGTTTTTGAACTCAAAGTAATAAATGTCCCTCTAGATGTATGTCCCAAATTTCTTCGCGATTGGACCTTTTTTATGAAAGTTATCGATCCTACAGACTTATATACATGGTGAGTCAGACCACCCGTCCACCTATTGTAGCGAGAGAACGGTTTGAGATAGAAACGTCAAATAAAATTATTCCCCACTAATTTGCATATGAAGAATTCATTAAAAATATTTTCATTGCAATTCATGTTCAGGGTGTTCCAGAAATGAAGGTCATGGGTTCGAATCTCAAAATTTTCTGAAGTAAACCTATAGCAAATATTATATCAGTTTAAAGGTCTTGTTAAAAGAAACATTTTGGTGAAAACAGAACTAAATTATCTCAAGCCGTTTCAAAATGGCGGCCATTTTTGTGAAAAATTTCGTTATTTACAGAAACCCCTGTATTTTTCAAACCACTCAACATTTTTCAGTTCTGATTCAAAATTCTTAATCCTTGGTAACTCAGCTTTACTATGATATGTCACATGACAATATTTATAAAAATTTTAAATTTTGAAAAAAAATTATTTTTTGAAAATGTTGGCAGCCCTAAAAATAAAATAATCAAATTGCAACATATACCAAAAAGTATATAATTTTAAAGGTCTTCAAAATTCCTACAACTTTGTAATGTACACAAGTATTCTAACTTTTTTAGTTTTTTAGTTATGGTCAAAAAACTCCATTTTCCCATATGAAGTGCATGTTATTTATGCAGTTCATAATAACCAAAGGGTACCCACAGACCGTTTGCTATGGACGTGCAAATAACATGCACTTCATATGGGAAAATGGAGTTTTTTGACCATAACTAAAAAACTAAAAAAGTTAGAATACTTGTGTAAATTACAAAGTTGTAGGAATTTCGATGACCTTTAAAATTATATGCTTTTTGGTATATGTTGCTATTTGATTTTTTTATTTTCAAAGCTGCCAACATTTTCAAAAATTAATTTTTTTTCAAAATTTCAAATTTTTTTAAATATTGTCATGTGACATATAGTAAAGCTGAGTTACCAAGGATTAAGAATTTTGAATCAGAACTGAAAAATGTTGAGTAGTTTGAAAAATACAGGGGGTTCCGTAAATATCGAAAATTTTCACAAAAATGGCCGCCATTTTGAAACGGCTTGAGATAATTTAGTTCTGTTTTCACCAAAATGTTTCTTTTAACAAGACCTTTAAAATGATATAACATTTGCTGTAGGTTTACTTAAGAAAGTTTTGAGATTCGAACCCATGACCTTCATTTCTGGAACACCCTGTACATAAATCGCGATGGAAATATTTTTAATGAATTCTTCATGTGCAAATTAGTGGGGAATAATTTTATTTGACGTTTCTATGTCAAACCGTTCTTCCGCTACATTAGGTGGACGGGTGGTCTGACTCACCCTGTATATATTTATGAAAATAAACGAACAGTCTTTTTGAGGTCTGGGGGCATTAAAATGAAAAGTTACGGTGGTCCCGCGCGCGTGCGTGTGTGTGTGCACGCGCGTGCGTGCGTGCGTATAGAAACAAAGCTAGAGACGACACCATTGGTCCGATTTTCATGAAATTTGGCATGTAGGTATAAAGCCATGGTATCTCCAGGCATTTTTTTTTATTTTTTTAGAAATTTTGATATATAAGGGTATTTGCCCCATGAAAACACATATAAAATGACAAAAATCCAAATTTCTCAAAAACGGCTCTAACGATTTTGATAAAAATTTCATAGTTTTTAGTGCTAAAGGTGACAAACAAAATGATACCACCCGCATGTCTGCAAAAATTCAGGTTTAGAAGGGGGTTTAAGTGTTAAAAAATTCATATTTTTCAAATTTCACAAAATCTGCAACCTCTGAAGAAAATATACTTGTAACCATTAAATTTGGCTAAAAAAATAAATAATCCAGTATTTTAAATTATTGGTCTACTTCAACTGGTTGCGGAGATAATTAAATTTCCATGTTGGCGGTAAACGCAGTGCGTTGCCTATAATGTTATTCTTATGGAAAATATCTAAAACCCGATATTTCCGTTAATTAGTAACAGATTTTGCTAAAATTCGGTATCTATTTGTGGGATAACTGTAAATTTATTTAATTTTTTTGTAGATTTTCTTGCCTTATTAAGGGAGAAAGTATGTGTCAGTTTGCTGATACCTTTTATTTTCCGTTATCATCGTTGATTAATGTTACTTCGTATCTCTTCTGCAAGGGCATCACCGAATTGCCTTAAGCCCCCTCTTAAACATTTTGGAGAAATATAAAATTTTAAGGAGGACTAAGGCTCTTCCCTTCAGTCTGAATTCCATACATTTCGTCACTTGCAAAACTTGATGAAGAGCTCTTTACAACACCATCTGTTTAGAACTGTAGGATGAGTTTTGATTACAAAACACCCTAGTGTATTCAAGTAGTATAGATTGTTTAGACTCCCAATATTTTGTGTGGTTAATTGCTAAATATCTGGGGAAAGCAGTGACATTTTCAAATATACATGTTCATATTGCTCCCCACAATGACAATTAGCTTTGTAATTTGATTTACTGAGGTTTAAGTTTTGTTCATTGAATTTATTCGGTCTTTGTTTTCTAATCGATGCTCTCATTGCTCGTTTGAGTGGCCAAGCGCTGTGACGAATGTTGTATATCCCAACGGTACCTTCATGAATTGCTCGACACTGCCATTCGTTAACAGATTACAATATCACAGAAAATGCAAATTATATGATCTTACGTCACAAATAATCTATCTTCTATCTATCTATATTATTAATTCTGTAAGCAATTTTTCAAAATCAAAATTGTGAAAGTTTGCCAGCTCGCAGGATGACAGGAGATGGCTCAAATGAAAGGTCGGGAAAAATAGCAGATTATGTCCAAATATACCAGAAAATGAGAAATCTTCCATTTAAAATGTATCGGGATTGAGAAGATTGAAAAACGTCTGCCTTGTTTACATTAAACATGTGGTGCTAATGCTTGATTCAAAGCCATATGGTAGATGTTGACATGTGGGATTTGTTTCAAAATACAGCTAACTATGCACGTTCAATGTACTATAATAAAAAATATTTTAAATTTAAGATTTTCTGTTTTTATAATAATTAAGGGTATGAGTTTTTCATAATTTAAAATTATAAAAAGTTAAGTACGTTTGTTTACTTTATATTATAACGATGCAGATTTAATACCAAATAAATGATCTATACATATATATATAATTACGTAAGCGAAATTTTTGTGAAGAATTTGTGGGCGTTTGGAAGGTCGCAGGATGATGAGTGGGGCTGAAACTGAAGGTCTCCACCTCAGGGACTCGGGGAAAATACTGAAATTGCTTTAAGCTTACTATATAATGAGAAATAATGTAAAATAGCCGTCATTTAAAAACCATTAGGATATGAAAAGGTCTGCTTTGTTGAATTAAAACCAAATGCTAGAAATAATCATAATTTTGTGGATCCAAAAGCCTATTTTCTAAGAAGGTATTTTGTGCTATAGTAAAGAAGGATGGGTGTGTTTCGTTTGTCCCAGGTTTCAAATGTCCCAGGTTGTTAAAAAATTAAAAATATTAAGTAAATCAAATGTCCCAGGTGTCAAATGTCCCAGGTTGGTTTAAATAATTAAAATAAAAAAAATAAAAAAAATAAATAAAAATTATTATTTTATTAAAATAAATAAAATAAAAGTTTGTCAAATAATTTATCCCAGGTTTCAAATGTCCCAGGTTTTTAAAATATTACTCAAATTAATATAAAATCAAATGTCCCAGTGTCAAATGTCCCAGGTTTGTTAAATTAAATAGTAAATATAAGTTACATAATTTGTCCCAGGTTTCAAATGTCCCAGGTGTATTATTTTTAATAAAAACGCATCGCGTCAAATGTCCCAGGTGCCAAATGTCCCAGGTATCACCGGCGCCAAAAGTGACTCTTCCGCCGTGCAGCGCCGCGAACGCTTCTACAGTTAATTTTATTGTATCCCATGACTAGTTTAATTTATTTTAGCAATATAAGTGTTTTTTAAACTAGGTTTTAATAGTAAATTTATCTATCTGTATGTAAGCTAATACCTTATGAGTAAAAATCCTAGCCAGTCAGTTAGTTGTTTTTAATTATGGAATTCACTTGGTATTAAAATGCTGTTAAAAAAAACATTAAAATGTTTTTTGTTTTGTTCGTTGTTATGTAAACTATTCGGTTTTTTAATTTCTTTTTCCTTTAATTTCTTAAATATAATTTTTAGTCTGTAAAGTGTTAGGATAATTCTCCCTCCTCTATAAAACCTTTAGGCTAGGCTATTTGGTTTTTGTTTGCAGGTTCTTGTATTTATCAGGAAGAGTGAGAATTAATAAAAACGTTTCTTATTTAATGAGGACTGAAAAAGTGCCAACTGCAAACAGACGGTCATTGACCATTGTTTCCAAGTGCTCAGGCTGAAATGTTATGTTATATGTAAAAAATACAATAAAGCACTTTTTTTCTTCTTCTTCTTCTAAAATGCTGTTAAATTATAAAAAGTGCATGTTTTATTGTGGTTAAACCCCAATATAAAGTTCTGGTCTCGTCATCATAAAATATAAAAAAAATGTTTAAGAAATGTAAGTGGTTAATGAGTTTAATTCCGCATGACGTTTTATTTGATTTTTGTTATACATTGTACAAAATAAAAATACTGTTTTTGATATGAAAAAATAGGCCTACATTAGCTAGGTTATTCAACATACCAAAGTGACCATACATTAGTTAAGTTATTTTATATATGAGTATGAAGTTTTAATGTTCTCTTTTAATTAGTTGTACACAATTCAATGAATTATTGTTCGGCAATTTTAAATAATTACTGTGCAAAAACACATATTTCATTTTCTAGGCTATACTTAATTGTAATTCAAATTTTAACATATGATATATTTTGTCATTGTTTATAACAAAACATAAATCAAAACAATTTTACAGTCCACTAATATTGAAAACATGTCTCATTACTTTCTATTCTTTTATTTTGCATTTGAATTTCATTTTACATTAAGTAACTAAACGATTATGAAAGTTTATATTTGTACA
Organism: Flexamia atlantica; assembly: GCA_035578135.1. Taxonomy (NCBI): domain Eukaryota; kingdom Metazoa; phylum Arthropoda; class Insecta; order Hemiptera; family Cicadellidae; genus Flexamia; species Flexamia atlantica. The sequence continues at coordinate 88,440,170 of JAQJVK010000001.1, forward strand.
ACAGTTAACATTACTTTACACTTCAAGAATAAAAACTATTAAAATATAAAAAAGCGCTGGTCTTATAACTCCGATTCCATCTTTTTAAACGAGCCAGCTGTTAGTCTACTATTGAAATAAATATATTACATCATGAAATTGTTTATCCTTATTTTACTGTTCTAGTATTTTTTACTTGACTATTCAAAACAAATACACACAATTTTTAATTTACCCATTGTTAGTTTCAGTACATAATAATTTTTGGGCGAATATCAATCATATAATTCGATAACATATCGTAAGACATTTGAAGTTTATGTAACTTACTTCAATATTAAGGAATATACAGAATTAATTGTTAGTAGTTTACTTTGGAATTCATAAATATAAAAATTGTCGTGTTCAAAATTATTAACTTGTTACATAAACAACCATTTAAATATTCAAACGGTTACTTTGTGCTATAATGTAGTGCGACAGCCAACGAAACAACGGGCGCTCGAGTTTGAACTTCACCGCTGTTCAACCTAATTTTCTGGGGAAACAGTACCGGCTAGGAAAAAATGTTAAAAGTAAAGTGCATAGCTCACTTCAATAGCTACAACTTTCTCACAGACGAAACAAACCTGACCAAAAAACTAAAAAAGTAGTAGCCGACTAACTTTTTCATTACAGAAAAATTATAATGCTTTTAAATTGTTGTTATTACAATTTATTCACATAATTTTACTAAACAATATTTACACAGTTATGTTCGCCAATTTATGCAGATTAATAATATATCAGGTATGACCAAGTTATATTTTTAAATAAAACTTCAGGACGGTGTAAACAAAGAAGATATCGGCGTGCTGCGTGGAGCGGTCGCCACAGCCAGAGTTACTAGACCCTGCTTGTGCCGACTGTACAAGCGTTCGCGGCGCTGTGCGGCGCGCGGCGGCAGAGTCACTTTTGACGCCGGTGATACCTGGGACATCTGACACCTGGGACATTTGACGCGATGCGTTTTTATTAAAAATAATACACCTGGGACATTTGAAACCTGGGACAAATTATGTAACTTATACTTATTATTTAATTTAACAAACCTGGGACATTTGACACCTGGGACATTTGATTTTATATTACAGTAATTTGTGTTATTTTAAAAACCTGGGACATTTGAAACCTGGGACAAATGATATGACAAACTTTTAATAATTATTTAAACCAACCTGGGACATTTGACACCTGGGACATTTGATTTACTTCATTTAATATTTAATATTTTTAATTACTTTTATTTTTATTTAATATTAAATATATTAATTATTTAATATTTAATATACTGGGACATTTAATATTTTTAATTTTTTAAATTAACCTGGGACATTTGATTTACTTAATTTAATATTTGATATTTTTAATTATTTTTATTTAATATTAAATATAAATTTTTAAATATATTAAATATTTAATATTTAATATACTGGGACATTTCATATTTTTAATTTTTTAACAACCTGGGACATTTGAAACCTGGGACAAATGATGTGCTCCCAGAAGGATTATGCTTAGGGGATTGAGTTGAATAATATCACGTGTATTTTCTGATATGAACATTGTCCTCATGAAATAAACTTGTTCTTTGTAGATCTTTGAGAACTTGCTTATCTCTATTTCATAAATTGTATTTGTGAACTTTAAGAAACAATAAACTGATGATTTAAATTTAGTAAATCTCAATCATAAAATCACCTTTATGTAAACAAATACACGTTGTTGCTTTGATATTAATTATTTATAATTAACCTAAAACACAGCTGTTTACCTCTTTGGGATTTTTAGATGGGGATATACTCTATGAGCAATCTGTACTCAATTGTATTATCCCTGTTCTATTCTACTGTACTGGCAACGTGCTATAAAAGTTTTAAGTGGCTTTGTCATGAACAGCTGGATGATTCTTTTGTTTACTTTGTTGTTGTTATTGGCAACTCATATGACACCATGTTAAAAATTATCAATTTTAAATTTAATTTTTCTAAAAAATTTGCGTTTTTACACCAAATTCAATCACATAGGTGAACTTAAAAATAAAAACAACACCTACATGCAAAATTTTATCAAAATCGTTAGAGCCGTTTTCGAGATAGGATTTATAAATTTATATGTATACAAGAATTGCTCATTTAAAGTAATAGGATAATTCGATATCTTGTAAACATAATCTGATTCCTAAAATCTCTCAAGGATTCCTTAACCCCGTGGGCTTCAGAAATTCCCTTGATAATCTTACAAGGGAATATAAATCCAATTAAACTATAAATTTAATTGCTTTGATAAATACATGCTAGGGTATCATTGATTAATTCAACTTTCAGTCACTTTATCATGTTGAGTTTGCCAAAAACAAAGTAATATCTAACCTACAAGTTTTGAATAAATTTATCCTTTATGTAATTTTAAATAGTTTTGTTAATTTGAAATGAACATGTGGCTGTCAGCAGTAGTGTCGGTGCGGTGAGACAAGCATAGCCACCAATGTTACGACTAATTGGTCTCTTGAGTGACTGACTGCATAATATACCAGTAAACCATTACTGCCAGTGTCACGCTGCTGTGTCGATTATTACATCACCGAGTCAATCACACTGCCATCAACATCTCTTACCTTAACTTTGGAGCAGTTGAGTGCTAGCGCATCAACTTTAGCTTGTAGCAAAAACTTACTTCATCGCCTTCATTGTCATTTCTGTATGAAGTTCAATGAGTTTTTGAACTTTAAACAAAACATTATTTACATTAAACTGCATTTTAAATGTCATTACAAATTCACATGTAATTTTTAACCATATTGCTGTTAATTTTTCTATGAACAAAACTAATAACACTGTTATTAATTATGTAACTAATAAAACTAATGAACCATTTCTGGTTTGTTCATAACAGTTAACAGTTTCTGTCATTTTATTGTTATCATGTTTTTTATAGCAGCTTCTGCCTTAAAAAATTACTATAAACAAGGATTTATCTTTAAATAAAAAGTATCAGGAAACTGACACTCACTTTCTCCCTTAAAGTAATTTAAAATTAGAAAAATTATATAGTGAAATAAAAAAATTAACAATTAACTATCACAAAAATACATACCAAATTTTATCAAAATAGTAAATAATGGACGTATTGGTTTGTAAATATTTTCCATAAGAATAACATTATAGGCAACGTACTGCGTTCACTGACAAAATGAAAATTAATTACCTCCACAACCAGTTGGAGTGGACTAATAATATAAAATACTGGATTATTTATTTTTTGAGCCAAATTTAATGGTTACAAGTATATTTTCTTCAGAGGTTGCAGATTTTGTGAAATTTGAAAAATATGAATTTTTTAACACTTAAACCCCCTGAATTTTTACAGACGTGCGTGCGGGTGGTGTCATTTTGTTTGTCATCTTCAGCACTAAAAACCATGAAATTTTTATCAAAATCGTTAGAGCCGTTTTTGAGAAATTTAGATTTTTTTATGGGTTTTATGGGGTAAATACCCTTAAAAATAAAAAAATTCAAAAGAATGAAAAGCACCTGGAGATACCACGGTTTTATACCTACATGCCAAATTTCATGAAAATTGGACCACTGGTGTCGTCTCTAGCTTTGATTACATCTGCGCATACATCCACACACACGACAGACAGACACCACTCCGAAAACCACTTTTTATGAATCAGAGAGCACTAAAACGAATATACTATGTATAGAGGGGAGAAAGTAAAATGAGTAAAATGTCATGTGAGGGAAGTTTTATCCTCATTTTGATCTTCCTCATACTGGTATCTTATATCAACACTTTTTTACCTACTGTTCTACAGCTTCTGACATAGGTATGATCGGTTACTGGTCATAAGAGTATTATGAGGAAGGACTGAAATTAGGTGGTGCACTTTAATTTGAGAAAGTTCTATTTGTAGCTGAAAAAGAAGATAGGTGTATAGTGCAAAACTCTTGTCAATGTTATATGAATCGTAACACTTCATTGTTTCAGATGACTTTTTATCGTCAAAGAATAAATAACAGAGGGGAAAATATGTTGGAAATTTGAGTGTTCCCTGAAAGGTGTGGTACGTATGGAACTATGTGCATTGAATTCAGCCCAAAAAACAAACAATTAAGTATTTTGAATCATAGCTCTATGTCCATTAGATACCGAGATATTGAAAGTGGTAAACACAGTACGTTGTCCCAATGTTAACCTTATGGGAAATAAGTAAAATTCTAGGCCATATCTCGCTTATTTCTCGACATATCTTAATAAAATTTGGTATATGGCTTCTTCTAGTTCAGGTCTACTGAACATTGAATTGAAACCACCCAGTTTTAATGTACCCGTAGCAGCAAACCTGAAAACTCATTCCACATGTTATTCTTATGGAGCTTACAAAAACATGTCAAATTTCACTATGTTGGATTGAAATATATTGTTTTGAATTTGAAATTCGCTGAGTATGCAGGTCTGCTGCAGCAGGGGTATTTTATATTTCTTTAGTTTTATGTGTTTATGTTTTTCTTACTTAATGAATAAACATTAATTGGACAGTTTAGTAACGTATTTTTATTAGATTGCACACTTCTTGTATAATTACTCATAATTAATTTTTACATGCCACAATTCTTATTTGTATCTCACAATTTTTATGTTTACATTTGATAAGGACGTAAAAAGTCAAATATTATATTGAAATGTACAGCTGTGAATAATTTGAAAGCTTAAATAGAGGAGAAGCTTGATCTGCTGTTTGAACCATTAAGTCTAAAATTACATTGACTACAGATCATCTTTACCGCTGTCATTAAATTGCGAGATCCGAAAAAGTTTGAACATCTGATTTACCTCTAATAAATTTCCAAAAAACTGTCTATTTCATTATTAGTGAGTCGGTCTGTATAGTGAGTCGGTGGCGCAGTTGGTAGCGCAATTGGCCTCGGAACTGTGGCCACGAAGCGTCGCAGGTTCGAGACTCGGGATTGTCTCATACTTTTAGCAGTACTGTTCACCCTTGTACTGTACCAGCTCACTCCTAGGCTTTGCTTGATAACGTCCACGCACAGATCAATAGTCTATGTGGGCGGGCAAAGGCAAGGTGAAAAGGAAAAAAAAACCAAGCATTAGGTGGTTTTAAATTGGGGTGAGTGAAAGAAATTTACTCAACCGCAAACTCGCCCAGTTTGACATACGCCGCAGCTCGGGTTCGATTCCCATCCATAAGCAATCCCTATTAGGCTTGCAATAGTATGGTACAGTTGGTGGGAGGGCCAACCTTAAACAAACGGTGACCGGCTTGGGTCAAAGTTGACAGCTATTGTATGTTTAATAGGTATTGCAGTGGACACCTGTTTGGATTATTTTTACCCTTGTATAGGGGGGGGGGGGCATTTTCGTTTTATTTTGAATTCTTTATAGTATATTTACTTTCTCCCCCCCATACAATGTATATGGAGAAAGTATTGTTTTCGTCAAAATTTTCGAATTTGAGTTGTTAGTGGATATATTCGTTTTAGTGCTCCCTGAATCCAAAAAAGTGGTTTTTGGCGTGGTGTCTGTCTGTCTGTGTATGTGGATGTGTGTGTGTGTGTGGATGTAATCAAAGCTAGAGACGACACCAGTGGACCGATTTTAATGAAATTTGGCATGTAGGTATAAAGCCGTGGTATCTCCAGGCACATTTTTCATTTTTTTGAATTTTTGATTTTTAAGGGTATTTACCCCATAAAAACCCATAAAAAATGACAAAAATCCAAATTTCTCAAAAACGGCTCTAACGATTTTGATAAAAATTTCATGGTTTTTAGTGCTTAAGATGACAAACAAAATGACACCACCCGCATGTCTTTAAAAATTCAGGTTCAGAAGTTATGGGGGTTTAAGTGTTAAAAAATTCATATTTTTGAAATTTCACAAAATCTGTGACCTTTAAAGAAAATATACTTGCAACCATTAAATTTGACTTGAAAAACTAAATAATCTAGTATTTTGAATCATGAGTTTACGTCAACTGGTTGCGGAGATAATTGATATTTTAGTTCGGCGGTAAACGCAGTACGTTGTCCAATGTTATTCTTATGGCAAATATTTGAAAATCGATATCTCCGTTATTTACTAACCGGTTTTGATAACATTTGGTATATATTTGTGTGATAATTAATTGTTAATTTGTTTTATTTCACTAAATATGTTTTCTGGTTTTAAATGACTTGAAGGGAGAAAGTATGTGTCAGTTTCCTGATACCGTTTATTTTTAACAATGTGGGCAAAAAAAAATAGCAAAAAAATTTGACACAATACGGACAAAACAAAAATATTTCAACTAAAACTTGAGAAATAAAAAAAAAACTTGGGAGTCAAAAGGTTAAATCTTGCTTGTTCCTCAACATATATCAATAAAACTTGATTTGTGGCTTCACCAAGTAGACATCTATTGTACATTAGCCTAAAATCTCAGACTTTTAAATTTCCGTGGCTGCTAACCTGCTTCAATGCGAAATAAATAAAATTCTATATCTTTCTTATTTTTGGACTTATCTTGAAAAAAATCATTGTGGAACCTGGTATATTCTTGTTGAGTTCTACAGAATATCTATAAATAAAGCCCTAATTACCCAAAACTTTTGAGAAAACTCTTAAGTATGAAACCCATCAACCCATACTCGAATGAAAAGTCTTGGTGAAAAATTTGAGGGAAATATTCGTTTCCTGATAAAGCGCACAAATATAAATACTGAACAGCTGGTGTGATCATTTTTATTTACTATTACAGTATTTGTTTTCTTAACAGCTGCTGAGCAGCGTGTTATAATAATTGATTTAAAACCAGCCAATTTTCACAAACCTGCAGCAGGAGACCTGCATAGGGTGGGTGCACCAGTGAATGACCACCCCCCAGTGAATGACCGTTTTGCCTAAAAAGCCCGGTATTAAGCATATTCTTTGGGCTAGCTAATTAAAAACAAGCGTAAATCCAGCCTTATAATATTATTCAACAACAATCTTTCATTGGTTAAAATTGTTGGAATCGAAAATACTTTTTAATCAAATTTAATATTGAGTGTCCCACTATCTTCGATGTTGATGTTTCCTGCTATAGCAACTATCCCTGCAAGGTTTACCTGGATTTACATTCACTCTTTATTTGATGATTATTTCAAAAATGCGTTGCAATTAAATAGTGTTTAGCATGGTATTCTATAATTAAAAATCAATTTTATTCCTCTACATGTTATAATAAATTAATACTGAGGACGGTCATAAATTGGAATGTAACTAGGGCAAAAACCAGTGAATGACCGGGGAAAAACTTAGCGGTCATTTACTAGAACAAGATCGGTCATTTACTAGCTATGATCTGTATTCTCAGCTGAATTATTCTTACTCATTGTTGTCAGCTGATTTTTCAATTTTTTGACAGTTATTCAGCCAAAAGAGACGGGTCATTCACTGGTGCAAGATCGGTCATTCACTGGTGCAGTCCCGGTCATTTATTGGAGCATTGACATAGTTGCCTTTTAATTAATATGACAATCTGGATATTCATTAAGTAACGTATTTAACTAATATTGCTTAATCCTGAAAGAATAAATGAACTTTCTATAGTATATTGTATAACTGTGAATATGAAATAAGGGAGTAATGTCAAATTAACATGAGACATCGTCCTTAACCGGTCATTCACTGGTGCACTCACCCTACTAATTTCCCATGGATGATGTTCTTAAAAAACCATGTAAGGCTTATATTGGTTGAAATATAATTCAAGTTTCCTGAGTGTGCAGGTCTGCCGAGGTTTATATATTTTTTAAAACTCTGAATTCAGTATAACCTATAGAAAACTTTATTCGTAAACATTAACTGGCGTCAATTACAAACATAAAATACAATAAATGGCAGAAATTTAATGTTCATTGCTCAGTCAAGAAACTTGCTCATGGTGTAACACTGCATCTGCATGACCATTGATGGAAATATATTTAAGACTTGAAGTTTGTAAGGAAGGCAGAGATGGATTGTGGAATCACAGAGATGGTTGTGAATGTGTAACATCTGTTTGATTCCCGTCACCAGCCTTTTTGCTGAAATACTGTTTCTTCTGTTTCTAGTCTCTACTATAGCTGAGTATATTTTTAAAGGGATCCCATACTTCAATTTATTTTTCTATGGCTCTGCATGTGTTTTGTAATTTTAAAAAAATAAAATTTATCCTATAATCATAATTAGCAAACATTTCTTTTGACATTTGGAATCCCATCTTAAAACGATGATTATTATTATTAGGTCTATATTTGTTTCGAAGCCCCTGTAATATTTGAAAGCGAATGGTCAAAACCCTAATCTTGTTACCATCCAAGTTTGGCCATAGGTATTTTGCCACCATGGGTGATATACGTGATCACCCTTCTTCCCTAGCTTCATTGTCATTGTCGTGTGTGTTGGGGTACAACGACATAGAACTAATATAGTCTGCTTATGAGATAGGAAAAAGTGAAGCCTTACTGGAGGATTGTCACCGACCTTCAAACACAAACGTCAAAGACTTAAAAACATGAACATGATTCTAACTTTGTTTGTCCTTGTTTTTGAATCATCAAATTGTTATGTAATAAAAACAAAAATTAGTTTTCAATTGTATTATCACTGTTTTATAATTTAATAATAAACTTATATTACATCGATAAGTAATATTTCAACTAGTAATATTAAATAACTTAACTAATTTATAAATAACTCATACGCCATGCTATTTCAGTACCGGGGTCGTCACACCTTAATATTTTAGACGCAATTCCTTGTATGCAACATTGATCCACGCATTTCTAAAACCGTAATATAATTCATACAATTTAGGTATTGTATCAGCCTAAATTATAGCTATGGTATTTTGATGATTATATAGATATTTTGCACTTAATTTTAAAATGTTTGTGAACGTCATTAGCAAACATAATAAATAAGATCAGCATTAAATTATAAGACCAAATCAAACAAACTCTAACTTACTAGTAAAACAGTCATGTTGATCTACGTTATGGAAACTCATTCTGCAACCAACAATACAATATGCTCAATTATATATCCAAATAATCTGGTTATTGTTGACATAATTGACGTTTAAACCAAAGAGGTTAGACACCCTACTGGAGGTATCGTTCAATAGTATTTCTGTGGCCCTCTAATTTTATTAGGTTAGCAATATATTTATTTATTTATTTATTTATTTACAATGTATCACATTACACCATTTATATACATGGAATACAGCTATGTATATACAAAATTTAATTAAGCTTACCATAGAGAGCAAAACAGAAAAAAAAGTTACAAAATTCAATTTAAAAACAACATTCATTTAATTTATTTTAATCACAAAATATTTTTAAAAAATATGTCAAAAAACGTCACTTCCAAATTGGTTTTTCTTTATTCATCTACAGAAATAGTTTTTCTGTAGTCCATATATGCCCTCCTATAATATTCTGTAGGCTATATTTTTGTGAACTACAGTTTAGGACTGACTTGTTTTTATGCGGGCGTCGCAAGGATAAACTCCCTCACAAAAACTAAGTTATCAAGAAAACTACGGCAGCTTTTTTTTTTATAAAAAATGTGTTTATAAAAATATAACTCTTTAGCGATAATTTCCACCATTTTTATTTTATCAGACCAAAAAATAAAAAAAGTAGTAGCAGCCGACCACTTTTTTCATGTCAAATTTTAAAGTTGAATTAAAACTTATGACTTTTTTCTTTGTATAAAATAGAAAAAAAGTTATATTTGAAATATAATTAATACTACTACTGTTCAAAACTGAAGAACTCCTCACATGCAAAGTTTCAACCTTTTGCCTCAATCCTAAAATAAAACTAGGTGTTACTTAAAACATGAGCTCTGACAGATTAGGCGATTCTAAACGCTGTTTTATGTTTGTATACCTAGACAAGATTGTTGCTGTAATGCTAGTAAGATAGGCATGCTTTGTCTATTTGCACTATGTGGTTGCTGGAATCCACTGTCAATTACAGTACAACCTTCACATTCATTAATACAAATATACAAAAAAATCGTTGTTAGGATTCAGACATTTACGCTTACTGATCCCGAAACTCAGTGGCGACGCGTGATATTTTGGAGTGGTCATCGCTGATAGTGTAGAAGTACACGGGACTGCGCCGGCGCCGCGCGGCGGATTGGCTATATTGCTATTTATAGAATAGTCGCGACGGACCTGCGCTTGACCGGCCCGGATATCCGTCCCCCAGCGTCATTCATAGACCCCACGACCATAGATAAAAACATCCCTAACTCTACTGAAAAGGCGAATGGAATAATACTGATACTTAAAGCTCTCAGATGAAAGTTTGACATTGAAAAATGCAGCTAGCTATTTTATTAAGCAGTTTATGATTTCACTTTTATAATTTTTTAATCAGTTTAGTTTTATTTTTATAATTGTTTCAGTTGAACAATTATATCACCTTCTCCTTCAGTCATTGTTGTGCTCATCGATTAATAATAAAACATGTTAAAAATTTAATTAAACCACTGCAACTTCAGTCATTGAAACTACACAAAACAAGCACAGCGCGCGGCGCGAGAACTGTGCGCATGCGCGAGTAGCGGAGCAGGTCTCTCTGCACTGTGAAGTGAACTATTTTAGGTCTCCTTGCGCATGCGCGAGTAGCGGAGCAGGTCTCTCTGCACCGTGAAGTAGCACTGACAGCGACAATGAAGTCGAGTTGCTCGTTACGTGGCGAAGGCTGCCGAGAACAGCCGAAGGAAGCCGGACGCCAACCGATTCTCCAGTGATAGAGAATCGCTTGGCCGCCTCTACACAACTGGGGTGTGAGTGGTAGGGATGGACGCGGGGAGGTGGGCGCTCCACTAGATTGGATTCTCCAAACTCGGAGAATCGGTTCGGATTTAGTCAATAGAGAACTACGGACGCGGCGCATCTGGCGCGCAAAGCAAAACGCCGTGCATAAAAATAGCCTGATACTCCGAAAATTTATGATTTTCTTTTGAAAATAATAGACATTTAGGCTTATAACATTATGTTATTTGTAGTTTTATCTAAAATATTTACTTTTAAAATTGAGTTAGTCATCGGCGAATCTGTAGATGACCGCACGCCTCGCCACTGCCGAAACTATTTTAATTTAATGATGGCAAATATCCACAAAAAACAAAATCAAAACATAAATTCACTATCACTAACCATGAACTTCAAAGAATTTACACTCATATCCTACATTTGTAACCATGAATAAGTGAATACTTTTGAAGAGATAAGTCCATTCATTGTTGTGAGAAGTTATCGGGATAAGTCTAAAAACCACGTGAACAGATTGTGTTGTGTTGTTAAAACAATATTGGCAAAAGGCAAAATGTTAAGGCTAAACATCCCAGGATTAGTTATAAATTCTACCACCACGTTGTAGCACCAAAATGAAGTCATTTTGTAGTAAATGAAAATGAAATGAAATGAAAAATTATTTATTTAGCCAGGCAAAGTTAGGGCCACATAGCCCTTTTTTTACACTTAACCTGCCTTAACACATAGAGAGATATAAGTTTTATTAAACTAAACTGATCATAATCTATTGTGTGTCCCAAAGTCCCGGAACTGTTTAATATCTTTTAAAGTAAGCCAGATATCAAAGCAATATTTTGCATACCTTTTAGTACTAAAAATACCCCCGTCGCAGCAGACCTGCGTACTCAGCGAATTTCTATAAGATTTACTTTGTATATGTGAGCATTCAACCTATTTGAAGGAAAGTATTGTTTGAATGATACGTTAAGTAAATAATATATTAAAAACGTATGTTTAATTATTCAAGAGCTTTGAACATGAAGAAAATTAACAAAGAGACCACATTTGTTTTCATTAGTAATATATACACTTTTTTATTTTATATAATTCTTAGTCTTTTAATTTTTAATAACTGTAATCTTGTTATAGTACCTATATTAATGTCAACAAACATATAATCAATTAATTCAAAACACTCAAAACAAACAAATCATTTAAACTCATGAAAATATTAAATTCAATCATATGGTCAGTTTTACAGTAATTAAAACATCCCTGTTGCAACAGACCTACATCTCCAGCCAATTTCAATAAAACATATCAATCCTCATCATTGTAAACATACCATATATTATGCTACATTTTCAGGCAGTTCAGACCAAGACATCCCCCCTCCAAATGCTCATACTTTCTTTATTAAATTTAAAAATAGTTTGTATTTTTTGATATAGTTTATATTTTCTGTAAAATCTTGATTAATGAACTCTAACTATTCAAAATAAACACAAATAAAATATTCATCACCTGCAAATTTAATCATATGTTCAGAATTGTACTTTTTTTAATATCTTGAATCAGGGTGACTATACTTTTTGGAGGGAAATATTAAAAATAATATTGGACAACGTACTGTGTTTACCACATCCAATATTATCCAATATCTAAGCAACGGATTGACGTAGAATCATAATTCAAAATGCTAAATTGTTTGCTTTTTTAAGCTGAATTCAATTTTGACAATGAAATTTAAAAATAATTAGTAAAAAGGTGCTAAATCTTAAAAATAAATTTTATTTTGTCAAAAAAACCTTCTTAGAGTAAACCAATCTTGCTGGTTTTTGAACTCGAAGTCATGAATGACGCTTTACACGTTTGTTCCAAATTTCATCAAGATCGGACCTTTTTTACAAAAGTTATCGCGCCTACGGACTGATATATATCCCTATATATATATATATATATTTATATATATATGAAAATGAACGAACGGTGTTTTTGGGGTCTAGGGACCTCAAAATAAAAAGTTACGGTGATCCCGCGCTTAAGTCTCACCGTGCCGCCTACAGTAATAGCTACTTCCCTGTAAGGGGAAATTCGCTAATACTTCCCTGTAAGGGGAAATTCGCTAATACTTCCCTGTAAGGGGAAATTCGCTAAAAACTACTTTTTGATGTATGTGTTATTTCTACCCCTGCCCCCAAAATTGGATTTTGGGGGGGGTAGCCCCAAAATTTTAAATGTAAACCCCCATTGTGCGACTACTTATTTTAAAGGGCTTGTTAAAAGAAACACAATGCCGCAAACCAGAGGTCGATATCATGCTCCATTCCAAAATGGCAGCCATTCAAAAATTAAAAAATGCTGTCCGTAAATTAAAATTGAGTATTTTCTGTGTGCGGCAATTCACATTTAAATAGAATAAGAACCACCAGAACACATTTTAACTACTTAAAAGATACAAAAATAATAATTTCTTGTTGTCATCATCAAGGCTCAACCCTCCAAAATGGTTTTGGGGGGGTGGGGGTTTGTCCAACCAATTCCAATGTCAACTCACATCGTATGACCACTCATTTTAATTTGCTGAGTAAAAAAATAAGCCAAAGCTTGTTTTAATTAAATTTCAACAAGCTTTGGCTTATTATTTTACTCATTCAGCATATTAAAACGAGTGGTCATACGATGTGAGCTGATATTGGAATTGGTTGGATAAACCCGCACCCCTCCAAAAACAATTTTGGAGGGCTGTGCCTTGATGATGACAACGAGAAATTATTATTATTGTATCTTTTAAGTAGTTAATATGTGTTCTGGTGGTTCTATTCGATTTAAATGTGAATTGCCGAACACAGAAAATACTCAATTTTAATTGACGAACAGCATTTTTTAATTTTTGAATGGCTGCCATTTTGGACTGGAGCATGATATCGACCTCCAATTTGCGGCATTGTGTTTCTTTTAACAAGCCCTTTAAAATAAGTAGTCACACGATGGGGGTTTACATTTAACATTTTGCGGCTACCCCCTCAAAATCCAATTTTGGGGGCAGAGGCAGAAATGACACATACATCAAAAAGTAGTTTTTTTTAAGTACTAAAAGGTATGCAAAATATTGTTTTGATATCTGGCTTACTTTAAAAGATATTAAACCGTTCCGGGACTTTTGGGACACACAGCATATTACAACAAAGCAGGAAAAAACATAATATATATCACTTATTCACTCAAACATTCATCTGTCAACAACCCCGCCCAAGACTAACTGGCCAGGACACACCAGCCAACGACAACCGCTCAAAGAATAATTTTTTCAGCTCCCCCACAAACTGACAATGACTTTCAAGGGATCGCAGGGAATCGGGAAGGTTATTCCAAAGATGGCAAGCACTCCTAACAAATGCCCTTTCATAGGCCTCTGTTCTAATGTTCTCTGTTAGTAATGTTTATCGGTGGAATTTTCGTCCGATGTTAATTTGAAAACTGATTTGTAAACAGAATAAGATTATAACACGCTACTGAGGCATAATTAATTTTTATTAAGTTGCCGGTTAAAAAAATAATAAGATATTCATGTTACAAAAAGAAATATTCAAATCGCAAGTAGTCATTTTTTAGGCAATAATTTTTAATTAATTTTAAAATTTTAATATTTAAAATTGCCTGAGTGGTTCAATCTGTTTCATTTTTTATACATTTAATGAGATATTTAGCGTGCGGGAGACAAAAAAATGATACAGTCAGTGCAGGGCCGACTGGAGGTGACTAACTGTGGCTCTCCCCCCACCACGCGGCTCAGCCGTTGCTTGTCGTACACTGGTACACTCCTTGTGGTGGATGATGACTTCACGCCCTTCCATCCATGTGTTCTCGGTTATTAGTTACTTTGATTCTTCTTACGAGTTTGTTTCATCGCCTGTTTATTATTGTTATTGGTAAAGTTATTTTGTTAAACTTTTATGTTCTCCAAGGCCCACGTGTTTCAAAAAATAATGTTGACAAATTTGAATTTCTTGTTAAAATATGTTACATCTATAAAGCTATCATGATATTTCGAGGGCTTGGAACATTAGGGTTCTAACTGCCAAGTCTTAAACTTTACACGAAAAAAGATTTAAGATTGGGTACTGCAGTAATTAAAGTGATCAATGTTAACACATTCAGAGTTTTTTTTCTGAAACTTCTGATGCTAAATATGAAAAAAATATGTTTATCTTTGCTTAAATTTATAAATAAATTTGTTGCTCTTTAAAAGGCTATAAGATAGTTTAATTATACTATGTTCTATATTTCAAGTTTGTATTTCATATAAATTGGTCTATTGCCTCTAAAATTATAATAATAATAGAAAATAATAAACACGAAATGATTTTGTTTACTTCTGGGCCGACTGATTCACCAACAAGACCAAATAATCTCTGTCAAAAACCACAGGTAGAAAATATACCTGTATTTATACAACTGTCACTGTCCACAGATAAAAATTTACGGAATAAAGACAACGGAGTTTTTAATTTTCCCTTTCAAATCAAATGGACGATGTTCTGTTTACATGTTCAATAATAGAAGCAGATTAGTTAGCTTCACTGATGGATAGTTGGTTCAGGCAGTTTTAAAGAGCAGAAGCAATAACAGCTGTTTCAAGCTAATTGAAATACAAATTATATTGACTATGAATTAAGCTTTCAACCACGTTACAGCTGCTAGTTTCAATTTGAAATAAACTTATTACGTGTAGTTTAGATTGAGGGTTAACCTATAATCTTATCTTATACTCTTATACAAGCAATGGTTGCTTGTATGCTTATGCTTGGCATAAGAAAACAAGCATAAGCATACAAGCATCTATCTATCTATATTTCTAATTCTTAGGGGTGTGCGAGTAGTGATTTTTGAAGTCAAGTCGAGTTTTGAAAAATATCCACGAGTTTTGAGCTTTTTTTAGTTGAGTTTTTTTTAAGTTTATAATATAATAGTCATCATTTTTCTACATAAGGGTAAAAAATTATTATCATTACTCAAATGCAAATTACAATTTTGAGGTAATTAAACTTAAAAGGGTTACTGAACTAAGAGCAGATATGCAAATAAATTATACCAAAAAAAGAAAGAAAACCTTTTACTTAAACTTACAATAATTCTTGATTTGATATATTTTTCAAGCCTAACTTGTGTTTAAGGCTTACCTGGGTTTTGAAATGAAATGAAAACACTGACTATAAGCCATGACCAATTACCTGACTCAATACCTGACTCAATTCATGATTAAAATATTTCCTTTGAGTCATTCACACAGGTACATTTTTATTCATGTAACTGTCAACAAAAAAAAAAACTAAGTTTATATTTATTTGAAATGATTTCTAAAATATAAAAAAATAATTTTTTTAAGAGATGTAATAATAAATAAACCTCAAACTATAGATATAAAAATTTATGTGTCTTTAATAACTAAAAAGAACTTTTTACTTCAAGTATAACAAACGAGGTTCCAGTTATATTCGTTAAAGATGTATTGACATTGTGAAAAATGGCCGTAATATTCTTTCGCACGTACCGATTTTGGGTAAACGGCGGGGAGTAACTACTCAACTTGAACTTTCGAGCATTTTGCAATAAGTCGAGTCGAGTCGAGTAGTGTATACCCGGCTCGAAAAAAGCTCGATTCTTGAGTACTCGCACCCCCACAATTCTATAAGCGATTTTTTAATCAAAATTGTGAGAGTTTGGCAGGTCGCAGGATGATGGGAGAGGGTTCAAATTAAAGGTCTTAGTTTCAGGGGTCGCCAAAAACAGCAGATTATGTCCAAATCTACTAGAAAATGAAAATAAAACAAAAATATCTGCCATTTAAAAAGCACTGGGATTTAGAAACGTCTGCTTTGTTTACACAAAACATGTGGTGCTGCTGATGCTTGATTCAAATCCACGTGGTAGATATAACAAACGGTTCATGGAAAGCCAGTTATCTATAGCCCGATTTTTTAGAAGAGACCACTTTTTTATTTATGGGAGAGAGATGGCGATAGTAGAGAGGGGAAAGATTTCTACCACTCCAACATTTATTTCCTATCATCATTCTATAAGAAGCAGCCTTTCCTATTAAGAGGATAACCAATCACATTTTTATGCAAATCGCTTGCTTACAATTTGCTACAGCAGGTTTTGTTGTTTTTTTTTAGTTAAGCATCAACAGCTATTGTTACTTCTACGTTAATTCTTGAACCTAATACTTTGTAACCAAAACAGTGTTGCATAGCTGAGTTATACTTAAAATTAGGGAAAAAAATAGGGCAGATTTATAAATGTGTTTCCTAGAAATAGTTGTGTTTGGAGAGAAATAGTCCCACCATCCTGTTCCAATTCCACAAATTCCACTTGCGGAATTCACATTTAATGGTGAAACATCAAGGGGCAAATAGCCTAAGCCACGAAACATATAACCTTGTAAACGTGTTTCTTGTATGTTTTTATTTTTTTCACTTTGTGACTATCACGTAGCTACATTAAGTAAATTAAGGTCTTTTGCACTAATTATTGTTAATTTATTTATCATTTTCATACACTCAAAGATAACTTTTATTTTCAACAAATGACTTAACTAATTAATCATTTAATTTAACATGGTGTTATACAGCAACAAAAATAATGGTAATTTTGTTTGTGGTAATGTTAATATTGAACAATGAACCCGTGGATAATTTCATAAATCCTCTTCCTTGTTATCAAAGGATTAATTACAAGGTTTTATTAGTAATCAGTAGTCTGGTCTAGTGTGCTTGACCAGAGTGTGAATGCGAGTACTGATTTGACAAACGATACTAAGTAGCAGCGCTGCGCGTCAGAGCTATTGGGCAGTATGGTGGTGCGCGATTGGGGGGGGGGGGGGGGCACGGGGCGTGAGAGAAATAATGATAATATCTTTAAAAAACGATTCCGATGCGACCGTTTGACCAATTAATTTAATATCTTAAAACGCCAAAATTATTTAAAAATTTTTGTTTACAAAATGACTACCTGCGATTTAAAAATATTATGATATTAATCGTATTCTTCTCTAAAATTTTTTAACTTAAAAAACTAAAATTTTTTTTACCTCAATAGCATATATTTGTTGTTCATGTTATATACAGCAAAACTTATAAAACAAAAATCGGTCAATAACTATGCAAATTATCATCGCTTTAAATTTGCCACAGAGGTGCTGCTATCTGTCGGGCCAGAAACACAACTTGTTCAGGGATGTTTAGCTTTAAACCTTCCCAAGCCATCAACAGATATATCCGGCGGGTTTAATTTCTGTTCCAGACTGAAAACAAATTTATTATTCCTGAAAAATTTATTTTCCAGGATAAAAATGGATATATAGTGTGGTCCCTAAAGTCCTAGTTTGGTTAAAAACTTTTAAACTGAACCAGCGGGCCCATGTGCAAATTGTGCATTTTAAAATTATTACTGTATGTGAGAATTCTCCTAAAATTTGATGAAACTCTATGACTTTAAACTCACCATTATTGATGTTAACCTTTTCAATTGACATTTAAAAGTCTTGCCTAAATAAATAAAAGCATAGCTGAACAAATTACATACACATTTTTCATCACCCCAGCACTATATGTATTTAAAGTCATTGTCTTCTCGCACAACAGTTCGACACAGGAAGTTTTTCTTCATGGATTCATGTCCTAACATAATCTTTAAGTCGCTGCCAGTATATAGGTGCTGCAGTGTCCCACTCTGAAAACCTCTTTTTTGGATTCAGGGAACACCAAAACAAATATATCCACTAAAAACTCAAATTTGAAAATTTTGAGGGAAACAATACTTTTTCCTCGTACTATGTATTGGGGGGAGAAAGTAAACAGTAAAAAATATTTTCAAAAAACATCAGCAATGATCAGGAGAAAGTTTGTTTTTTTGTGATAGTGGTTAAGCTGCCAGAGCTTTTGTTAGTGCCGCAGTTGGGGCTGGGTGGAGAAGGGCAAGTTATTGGACCTTTCATCACCCAGCTACAACACAACCCGCAACTCTTTGTGTTTATTGTTAGATGATTATTACTTCTTTGGATTAAATTTTGACCCTTGAAATGTTCATCATGAAATGTCTTTCATAGATTTGGAAACATCTTCCTTCTTTTATTGAAATTAAAATAATGATTAAATGTCTTTATTATATTTTTGTGTATCATATGCTTCTCTCTTATCATCTATCTCTACGCTTATATATCATTCATAGGACAACATTTTTTGAGGATTCACTCTCATATTTCTACAGTCTGTCAGAGTATATCAGTGATACTCGGAGTTTCTTTTAACTCCCTATAGCCTCTCTGTGTACCTGAGTCTCAATAGTCGCGACGTAGATTTAATTGAAGTTTTCCCAGATGGTAGCTTTATGTTTTACTAGCAGTTGACCGTGGCTTCACTCACGATAAAAATTACAGCTGATCTTACTTCTGCTCTTTGAACTGTCAAATTGTAGTATTCACAGCTGTTAACATTTCGGTATTTGAATGTTTACATCCTTATAAAAAGTAAACATTGAAGCTAAGGACGTTCACGGGGCGTAGCCCGAGGGGATTTTAAGGGAGTGAATAGGCCTATATGTTTCCCAGGTTCAAAATCTACCTCTGTGTGAAATTTCAACCCAGTCGGTTCAGTATTTTTCGAGTTCACTTGCCCCATACATACATACAGAAACCGCCTCTTCTTTATAATAGTATAGATAGATTGTACGACTTGTATAGTTTTAAGTTTAATTTTTTGAAATAACATGAAAATGTTTTTGAATAGTCTACTGCCCATACAGATACTGCACGTAAGGTACCGCTACAGTGTAGCGGTTTAACCTTGCTTTACAGTGATACTGTGTATTTAGACATTGTAAATAAGAAAATAAAATAAAATCATGTTTCAAAATGGTGGCTTTTCTTAATAAAGAAAATGTCTGAATACAAAGTCTGCAATAATTCTGTGCTGAAATTAGTTTTTTGTGACTTGATTCCTTAAAAAAAGAGAATACAGTTTGGGGAAAAATAATCTTTTGAGTACTGGATTAATGAATTTAAAATTTATATTTGGCAGGTCAATTTAGGGGCATATTACATAAAGTGGCAAGTTAAAATCAATTAAAATATTCGCATTAACAATTTTTATTTGTAAAAACTTTTTTATATGTAATAATATCAAAGGAAATACCTCACACCTTTTGGTATCATGCTTTCTTTACCATTTATTAGTAAACTCGTTGCTCGATTATGTGTATTGATTGCTAGCAGTCAAAGCTGCTAGATAAAAATAATAATGGGACAGTATTCTAGAACTATTTTTTAAAATGATATGGTTACTTCAAAGTTACTTCCGGTAATAAAGCGTTTATTTACCAAAGTTCTTTATAAATAATACTAGCTGATAATCCCGGCTTTACTCGGGAGATTATTTTTTCTTGTCGTATTCTTGTTGTTTCTTTGTGCTGTATTCTGTTAGCAACCATAGTAACTATTTCTAATGGTAACCATAGCAACAATTCAAAGCACTCCAAAAATCTTTGACATAGGTCCCTTTAGAACGATCCTGGGCCTAAGACCTTAAAGATATCAAAACCAAACCATCATAGTACACTTCATGAGATTCCAAACTTTATTTGACACCAAGATCAGGTATCTACGACATGTAGTTTTGGCTGTAGCCCGAAATATACCAATACACAACTTTTTTTATATACTGTACATAATATACAGTGGAACCTGGATAGTTCGAACTTGTATAATTCGAAATCTTCTTTAATTCGAATATTTTTCTTGGTCCCTGGCATTTTATATCTAAACAATGCTAAAAAATCGTGGATAATTCGAATTTTATTTTGGATAATTCGAATTTTTAAGTGCCAAATTAAGGTACATCAGTTTGATTTCACGGCTGGAAATAGTTACAAATTCATTGGAAAACACTGTTTTACTACGACGTTCAATAAAACTTTAACGCCAGACCGATGGCGTGTCAGGTTATGGTCAAATGACTCATCCCGTCCACCTCCCAGGCTTCCCACCCTGCCCCAACATCGCTTGTAACTCGACACTAATAATGTAAACTAAAACAGTACAGAACGCTGACTGAGTTCGGAAAAGGGTTGCGCTCGCCGTGGCAGCGCCACTAGTCTTTTCGCGCTTGATTCTGTGCAGAACGGCTCCCGGCAGACGAGCCATGCGCCAGACCTGATGCGCAGTTTTCTATGTCGACACAAAGGCTACTCAACACTGCGACCCCCTTCCCTCCCCCCCACCAGCCAAACTAACTTGCGAATTCAAGTGCAGCAATCCGTTGTTTTCGATCGTCCTTCAAACAAAGTATTTTTTTATTTGTGCAGTGTCTTGTTTTTAAGTGTTTAAAAGTTTTTACGTAACATTAAATAAGTGTAGTGATCATTTCGACAAAATCTCTGACCTATAAAACACTCACTTTAGCGGAAAGTCAATGAGCGTGCAATTGTCAATGTTACACGAAATTAAGTTGGTAGCCTGAATAAAGTTCAGACGTAGCAGACCTTAGCGTATTTTTTCTAACAGAAATGTTTCTTTGCATTATCGTACGTCGCGTCGTACGTAGTTTATACTTTAGGGTAGTTATTTCTGTTTTATGATTACTGTTTTTGAGCCCTTATAATTAGCGTTTGTTGATGAATTTATTCTTTTAGAGTGTCAATTTGATAAAGAGGTTAAATTCACAATGTGAACTTTTAATGTCTTGGCCTCATTCTTTAGAACTTCTTTAATTCGAATTTATGGATAATTCGAAGTTTTTATCTGGTTCCTTGAGATTCGAATTATCCAGGTTCCACTGTATATATATATATATATATTGATTTCTTGTGAATACTCTATTATCTTTCAGGAGATGATTTAATTTAGGTTAAATTGTAGATAGTTCAAGTTTATATGGAACATCCTTACTACAACCTCAGAACATCACTTGGTAAAAAAAATTATAAAATACCCCCGTCGCAGCAGACCTGCGTACTCAGCGAATTTCTATAAGATTTACTTTATATATGTGAGCATTCAACCTATTTGAAGGAAAGTATTGTTTGAATGATACGTTAAGTAAATAATATATTAAAAACGTATGTTTAATTATTCAAGAGCTTTGAACATGAAGAAAATTAACAAAGAGACCACATTTGTTTTCATTAGTAATATATACACTTTTTTATTTTATATAATTCTTAGTCTTTTAATTTTTAATAACTGTAATCTTGTTATAGTACCTATATTAATGTCAACAAACATATAATCAATTAATTCAAAACACTCAAAACAAACAAATCATTTAAACTCATGAAAATATTAAATTCAATCATATGGTCAGTTTTACAGTAATTAAAACATCCCTGTTGCAACAGACCTACATCTCCAGCCAATTTCAATAAAACATATCAATCCTCATCATTGTAAACATACCATATATTATGCTACATTTTCAGGCAGTTCAGACCAAGACATCCCCCCTCCAAATGCTCATACTTTCTTTATTAAATTTAAAAATAGTTTGTATTTTTTGATATAGTTTATATTTTCTGTAAAATCTTGATCAATGAACTCTAACTATTCAGAATAAACACAAATAAAATATTCATCACCTGCAAATTTAATCATATGTTCAGAATTGTACTTTTTTTAATATCTTGAATCAGGGTGACTATACTTTTTAAAGGGAAATATTAAAAATCATATTGGACAACGTACTGTGTTTACCTCATCCAATATTATCCAATATCTAAGCAACGGATTGACGTAGAATGATAATTCAAAATGCTAAATTGTTTGCTTTTTTAAGCTGAATTCAATTTTGACAATGAAATTTAAAAATAATTAGTAAAAAGGTGCTAAATCTTGAAAATAAATTTTATTTTGTCAAAAAAACCTTCTTAGAGTAAACCAATCTTGCTGGTTTTTGAACTCGAAGTCATGAATGACGCTTTACACGTTTGTTCCAAATTTCATCAAGATCGGACCTTTTTTACAAAAGTTATCGCGCCTACGGACTGATATATATCCCTATATACAGGGTGAATCTTCTAAGCCGTCCACAACAGATTATAGGCAAACAACTTAACATACAAAGACGAAACAAAACATTTCCCCACTAAATCATACCTAAGGAACAACGTAAAAATATTTTTAATCTTTTTAAAATACAGGGTGTTCCAAAAACCGGGGGTCATGGGTTCGAATCTCGGAAATTTTAAATATAAACATATGTCATATTATACATCATTTTAAAGCTCTAAGCGAGATAAACAATTTGGTGAAAACAGAACTCAATTATCTTTATTATTTTCAAAATGGCGGCCATTTTTGTGAAAAATATTGGTATTTACGGAATACCCTGTATCTCGAGAACTACTAAAGGTTTTTTCGTTCTGTTTGAAAATTCTTAATCCTTGTTATCTCAGCTTTAATTTGATATGCAACATGCCAACATTAAAAAAAAATAAATATTTTTTTAAAAATTTCATTTTTTATAAATGTTGGTAGCACTGAAAATCAAAAATTTTAAATGGCAACATATGTTAAATAGTATATCATTTTAAAGGTCTTGCAAAAACCTACAATTTTTTAATTTATACTTCCCTTGTATCTTTAGTAGTTTTTCAGTAATAAATAAAAAACTCTATTTTCCCCTATAACGCCCATGTTAAATTTGCTGTTCTCAATATTAAAGGATGCAAATTTAAATGCTTTGAGTACTGCACATTTAACATGGGCGTTATATGGTAAAACAATGTTTTTTGTTTATTACTGAAAAACTACCAAAGATAGAGGGGGAGTATAAATTGAAAAATTGTAGGTTTTTGCAAGACCTTTAAAATGATATACTATTTAACATATGTTGCCATTTAAAATTTTTGATTTTCAGTGCTTATAAAAAATGAAATTTAAAAAAAAATATTTATTTTTTTAATGTTGGCATGTTGCATATCAAATTAAAGCTGAGTTAACAAGGATTAAGAATTTTCAAAAAGAACGGAAAAACCTTCAGTAGTTCTCGATATACAGGGTATTCCGTAAATACCAATATTTTTCACAAAAATGGCCGCCATTTTGAAAATAATAAAGATAGTTGTGTTCTGTTTCCACCAAATTGTTTATCTCGCTTAGAGCTTTAAAATGATGTATAATATGACGTATGTTTATATTTAAAATTTCTGAGATTCGAACCCATGACCCCCGGTTTTTGGATCACCCTGTATTTTAAAAAGATTAAAAATATTTTTACTTTGTTCCTTAGGTATGATTTAGTAGGGAAATGTTTTGTTTCGTCTTTGTATGTTAAGTCGTTTGTCTATAATCTGTTGTGGACGGCTTAGAAGATTCACCCTGTATGTATATTTATATATATATGAAAATGAACGAACGGTGTTTTTGGGGTCTAGGGACCTCAAAATAAAAAGTTACGGTGGTCCCGTGCTCTCTGAGTCTCACCGTGCCGCCTACGGTAATAGCTACTTCCCTGTAAGGGGAAATTCGCTAAAATATATTATTTAATGATACACATTTTTTACATACTTATAACGAACACATCACAATTGAACAAAATTAAAATAGTTTGTTTAAAACCTCACAATTAATTTGTGATATGTTATTAACTTGATAAAGCGCTTTAATATGGCTGCTACATTTTATAACCAATGATAAAATCCAACCAAGGATAAAATAAGAATCACGAGGCTGATAGGTATTTAAACTTTTTAATTAAGTCAATTCACGTGATTCAGAAAAACAACAACATTATGATGCTACATTTTAATTTTTAGATTATTACTCACAAACAAACATCTCCTTAACTATCACCATAAACTCCAAGAAAATTGTAGACTCAGTCGAGTTCACCAAGGCGCATTTTTCATACTTAAATTATAATTCTAAATAATTATTACATGCAACATAATATGTATAAGAAAACAAACAATTATTTGAACATCGACTGCAAATTTGTTTATACTACACATGTTTTTAAATTGAAAATAAAGTAAATTATTTTTTGAAGTCATGAATTTGAAGTCATTTTAGCAAATGTTTTTCTATAATTCACTTTTTGTTACTAAATTATGACCCTTCTTAACCTTAACCTTAACTAAAATGGCTCACAACATCTACTAACATAAATGAATGCTTTAAGCCTGTTTCATTAAAAATATTCAATGGTTTCAATTCAAATAATAACACATGACTTTGCTGGAAAGCACCTTTACTGCATCAGCTGCTTTATTTGAAATTTCTTTTCCCATGTTATATCTTATGGACAAATACAAAACTGTTAGGGCATCTAATCCTCATAAATTTTATTTCCTGCAAAACTAAACGCCAAGCACTTTCCAATGACACCTAAATTATTAAAATTGGCCCAGTAGTTTAGAAGTAGTAATGATCACAAAAAACCCCTAGCTTATTAAATAAGTACTAGTAAACCCGTTGCTCGAAATTGAGCAAAACAACCAAATTCCTTTCTCCTGAAAGTTGTCCATCTCTTGCACGGAAAATGGCAGCAAGTCTGTGTCAATTGCAATTGTTTTTTACTTTCATCCAAATTTTTGTCTGCAAAAATATTTATACAGACATTATTTTCTCATGACTGAAGGCATATATCTGCCATTGTTCTAAAGTTCTAAACGAACAGATGTAAACGTTTACCTCATTTAAATTAAGTACAGTTTCCAGCATTAAGTGTATTCCATAGTTTTTGTTACATTAATGCATACTTTGGAAGTGCTTTCTTCTGCTAATAAGGGAACTATTCTGGGATAAAAATGTTTATGTAATGAAAGTTATATAGACCACCCAATAGACTCATCGAGGTGAGACCCTGAGCGCACCATAACAGATTAAATGTAGAATTGAATTATTTTAAAATTTCTAAGTAGTTTTGAGATGATTTGTTTGTCTGTCTATCGAGTGAAAGCGTGCTTCTCAATAAGAGTCCTGTGTAATTTTGGAAAATTACCTTTCATTTGTGACGGCTCAATTTAAATGAAGTGTTATTGTTTTCCTTTGGCTTCAGTCTTAAAATTTTTTGCCTTGCAAAAAACACATTGTTTTACCCAAGGTCCCGAAAGCAAAGGGCTCAACCTCTTATATGAGTCAATGTTCATATCAACACGATTTTCTGCGTAAATGCACTCTTCGAATTCGTGGCATTATTGTTGTCACAAATAAGTAAAATAACTTTAACGTTACATATAAAAATGTGGTTTGTTTAGGTTAAGTTATAGATAAATTAAGTTTATGGGGCATCTTACTACAACCACAGAACATCACTAAATGCAAAATATTGTTTCATGTTTACATCATTCATGGTCAGCACTTCACAGTTGAACAAAATTAAAACAGTTTCATGAAAAAATTACATTTTTATTTATACGTCATTTCCCACAAACACTTCACATTAACATTCACCATCACCTCCAAGTAAATTGTATATTCAATCGAGTTCCGCAAGGTTGTCTTTGTCATACACAAATTATTAGTTAAAATAATTATTCTTGGGATAATAATAAAATAAATAAACAAAAACAAATATAGTTATAGCTCTGGACAGCCTTACTGGCGGGTGGCGAGAATTGTAATCTCCCAAAATGTCTGCTAAATAAACACATGTTTTGGTAGAACTGTCAAAACTTTGTTTACGTTTCGCCTCATTTACACTACAAAAGAATGCCGTGTAATATTTCACCGAGAGATTTCTTACGCAATTAAAATTTCTGGAAAATATTTGCTCATTGCATCAGATGGTCCTTTTGTTTTGGCAACCTTTCATCCTAAATGACTTATTTACATTTAAGAATGTGTTTCCACACTTTGTCGTCGTACTTCATGAATTGTGTTAAGCTTGCAAGCATTTAACATTAGTTGCACTCGCAATTGCAGCAAAATAATTTTCTTGTGTAAAGTACCTTTACATAAACAAATGACCATGTGATTTATTACCAAAACACTGCAGATAATAAACACTAATTACGACAACAATGCACTCACTCACCCGCCAGTAAGGCTGTCCAGAGCTATATTTGAAAATCAACTGTAAATTTGTTGATGAAACACACATTATTTCAAAAATGTTGTTTTAAATAGGTACCAGTAATGAAAAATTAATATGTTTTTTTTTTAATATTACACTTTGTTTTGTAGGTTTTACATTATTATAATTAAACTTTCTGTAATTCAGTATCTAGGACTAAATATATCCCGTCTTAATCTTGAGCCGAACTGAAATGGTATTATAAATCTACTCATAATTAAATGTTTGAAGTTTGCTTCAATATGTATTCATTGGTTTCAATTCCATTAATAGCACATGGCTTTGCTGAAAGACTTTGTTTATTCCACTCAGCTGCTTTGTTTGAAATTTATATTCCCATGTTAAATCTTATGGACAAATATGAAACTTTAAGGACGTCTAGGGCTCTTCCCTTTGGTCTAACCTTCATAAATTTTATTTCCTGCAAAACTTCACGCCAAGCTCTTTCAAATGACACCTAAATTATTGAAATCGGCCCAGAACTTTAGGAGGAGTAATGATCACAAAAAAACCCCTAGCGTATATAAACAGAATAATATAATATAATAATAATAAGTATATAGATAGAAGATTTAAGAATGAATTTAGTGTATGTATTGTATGTCTATGTAAATTCTGGTAATAACATTGTAGAATGTCAAAGGAAGGCTGTGCTCAAAGGGATGCTTGTCGTGGCATGTATTTGACAAGCAGCAGCAAAGGCTAACTCGACATTCTAATCTGCAATGTGTTAGTGCAATCATATACTTCTTAAATCCTGCATTTCAGAAAAATTCCAAAATCTCAATTTTCACTCAAAAGAAAGTGAGTGACAACTGTTATTGCAAAAGAATTAAATCATGCCTCCCTAATTCTAACTAATAAATGTCTTCTTGGTAGCACAATTTGTCAATGATCTTGAATTGTATACAGGCTGTTTCCAAATTGTCTGGACATATTTTGTGGAATGGTTCCTTGGGCTAAGACAAACATAAAATGCCACATAAGTATGGGTCTAATATGCCTAGATTTCTGTCGGTTGGTCCATTTGTGATTTTTAAAAATTATTTTATATCTTGGGCATGTTTCAAGATACAAATGTCAAAATTGGTACAAATGTGTAGTTTAGAAAGTTAAAAAAGGCTTAAAAATTTTCGTTCAAATACCTCAAGTCGTTTAAATATGGCGGCCATTTAAAATCTTTAATGCCAAATTTCATGAAAACCGTAAATATAAAGAAAATTGTTTTATGACCAAAAAGATATAAAATTTAAATCCAAATCAAACGAGACCTTGTTTGTTAAAATCGGATCACAAACAACCGAGTTATCAGTTTCTTTTCTACATTCGGTCACGCAATTTAATAGGACTGCCAGGACTGCCATACAACTCTTAAGCTAGGTTTATTAGCTTTAAATTGCGTAACCGAATGTAGAAAAAAACTGATAACTCAGTTGTTTGTGATCTGATTTTAATAAACAAGGTCTCATTTGATTTGGAATTAAAATTTTCTATCTTCTTGATCATAAAAACAATTTTCTTAATATTTACGATTTTCATTAAATTTGGCATTAAAGATTTTAAATGGCTGCCATATTGAAACGGCTTGAGATATTGGAACGAAATTTTTTAAGCTCTTTTTATCTTCTAAACTACATATTTACACCAATTTTCAAATTTCTATCTTGAAAAATGCCCAAGATATAAAATAATTTAAAAAAATCATAAACAGACCGACATACAGAAATCTAGGCACATTAGACCCATACTTATATAGCATTTTATGTTTGTCGTAGACCAAGGAACAAGTCCACAAAATATGTCCATACAATTTGGAAACACCTTGTATATATTCAATAATACATGAAAGAGTATTCTTTTCGGTGTCATAACTCCAATCAGAATGGTTTCATAATGGCCGGACAGATTTCAATTCAATCATTTGCAAATATGTGTTAGATTTATAAGAAAAAAGAATACTTTAATACCGTAATGGGCTGAATTTTTGGTTTAATTTTGTTTATAACTAACCTAGTAATCAAATAGTATTTAATGAATTCCTGATTTGAATAAAAATCAACATATAAATTCACCACTAGCAGCCCGCGTCACTTTGTGACTTGAAAAACGGCGTTGTGTATGGGCAGTTTTGCAGTGAAAACACATTTCAAAGAGAAAGTGTGCATTGATGTGATTATTTTTATTTTCTAGATGAATTGTGTCACTGGAATAAAATTTTCATTTGCTAAACAGCTCCCACCTCCAGAGCACCTCCTGAGTTACATGTGTTTTTTTTTTAAGTTTTCTTAAAAATAAAGGTTCAGGAAATTAAGATGATAACAGACTGTTGGTCTTGGCTTTAGGGGGCCTACTCTATCTTATGGTAAGAATAGATGATTTTCTCTTGTCTTATAAAAACATCTACATTTAAAGAAATGTATACTTATTTAATACGCTAGGGGTTTTTTGTGATCATTATTCCTCCTAAAGTTCTGGACCGATTTTGATAATTTAGGTGTCATGGGAAAGAGCTTGGCGTGAAGTTTTGCAGGAAATAAAATTTAAAAAGGTTTGATTAAAGGGAAGAGTTCTAGACGCCCTTAAAGTTTCATATTAGTCCATAAGATTTAACATCGGAAGAGAACTTTCAAACAAAGCAGCTGATTGGAGCAAACAAAGTTTTTCAGCAAAGCCATATGTTGTTAATGGAACTGAAACCATTGCATGTAGAGCAGGAGGCATTTCAGTTGATGGGAGATGTAAATAAATAAACTATTATCCTAATATATACTTAGGGTCAGAATTCAGTTGTAAAACATTAAATTTTCCTGGGGAGGGACCTGGATAAAACTGCTGGGGGTTTTTCATATCCTCCCGGCCACCCGGTGAGCCATAGCTCCGGTACTTTTTTTGTTAGAAATTAAGCCCTGGGTATATCTCAGGGTCCGTCCATTGCAAAAGTTGGAATTTACCTTCCCTCCCCTGTACTTTCTCATGGAGTACTGTATGTGTGGCGGCAAGTCAAGCCAACTCCTTTGAGGGACTCATAATATTCGTAGAAAACACTAATGAAACATGGACGTTTAATTAAAGATGATTGGGTATTCACAAGAAATTTAGTTTAAAAAAGCTTTTGTAAAAAGTTACAGTATAACAGGCAGTTCAACCATATAAACAGTATAATAGGCAGTTCAACCATATAAATAATAAAATAGTTCTGGAATACTGTACCATAATTATTTTTATTTTGAAATCAATACATAACAATCGCTTGATTTCGAGCAACGGGTTTACTAGTAAAAATCATAATGTGGATGAATATCAACTGACTTTTGTTATCCCCGCATTCTATGGTATATCTGTGTGTAACTATTTAAAATTTTAACATCTGTTATTCCACAAACAAATGTTAATTGGAAAAAGTTCACTGGTTTTACAACAGATAGTAGCACTTTCGCTGGAATTTCAAAAGCCTCTTGTGCGAAGGCTTTTCATGGGATTTTTTCCAAACCTGCAAAAGGCACATCTAGAGAGTGATAGCTTTAATTTGATACCAAATATATATAGAAAAATTAATTTCTAGAGGTCGATATGCTCTGGACAAAATCCCAGAAATTCTTTTAATAATATAGAAGATACATGTTGACATAGTTTGAAATTGTTATAAGGGTCAATCAGAGATTGTATTTCCTGGGTTAGCCTTGATCACCAGCTAGTTATCATAAAAGATGATAATATTATGACCAACATTGAACTAATGAAAGATTTGTATCCCTGATATGGGAATTATTTGCTTCTACTGGGCTACAACATGGAGTGCTACAACGGCGCTGAAGGGCCATAGAGTAAGGAATTTTTCTACGAAATTTCGAATTTTAATCGTGAAATTTTGACTTTCAAACATGTAATTTCAATCTTAAAACACAAAGTTTCGACTGTAAACACAAAATTTTGACTCTTAAACACAAAATTTTCACTTTCAATCACGGAATTTTGACTTATAAACACGGAATTTCTACATTTGAACACGAAATCAGCAGGGGAAACGCGGGGCTGTCTTCACTGGTTCTATTGAAAATACCGGCTGGTACTATAGATAAAAACATCCTAAAAGGATGTTTTTATCTATGCTGGTACCATAAAACCATGCACTTTTGAGAGAGTCATTTTCATTTTTCTCTTCACTTCCTTTTGCTCAATGATTTTGTTTTCTGTCCCTAAGTCAGCTCTTATTTTAACTGTACAACCCATTTTAAATGCATCCATTTATAGGGGGCCGCCCGTAAATTAAGTAATTTGAAAATAGTGGGGAGAGGTCCAGAATGGAAATGATAGTAGGATGATGTGCATTGGAGGGATCCAAAATAGAGACACTTTTAGCGAATTTCCCCTATAGGCAGGCCCGGCGACAGGATTTTCGGGCCCCTGTGCAATTAAGAAGTCCGGGCCCCTATATGCAGGCAACCAACCTACTTACCTTGATAATTCACTTTCCTTCAATACTAATAAAACCACATATTGGCTATACGTTAACACTGCAAGCAATACTTCAAACCCAAAGTTACTAAACTGTTACTTAACTTAATTACAGTAGTAGTTTTTTTACCTGATTTGCTTTCCTCATGAATAACTATGTCAAAGCCATCCATGACTTATAATTTGTTGTATTTATTTATATATATTCGTGAACAAAAATATTACAGGGTTGCCAGCAGCCGGGAATTCCGGGAAAACCGGGAATTATGCGTGAATTTCACACTCCGGGAAAAAACCTATGAATTATGCGTGAATTTTTCGAAAGATCCTTGAATTTTATAAAAATCATGTAAACTCTAAGATAGCGATAGTTTGGCCTGTCGGTCTATAATATGGTTATTTATCGATCAGATCGGTCAGTTTCGTGGATTTTTTTGACAAAGCATTAGTTGCCGTTCGAACGAAACACGAAGACAAAGTGATTCCAACGTTGAGAGAGCGTTGCCAAAAGAACTGGAACTGTTATATTATTCCATTCTGGTTCCGGGAACTGTTTCGACTGTCTGTTAATACGTTCCATAACGAGATCTTTTTCCGATGTAGTTTTCGTAATTCTCGCAACGAATTATGGCACGAAAGAACAGGTACTACTCATCCATGGAACGGAATTATAGGGCTTTTGTCCTATAAAGAGTCACCACTTTTATTGGCGTAGCCGATGTCAGTGCGTTCGTTTCACCAAGAAATACCGTAACTACAGTCGGAACGGAACTAAGAGAACATGTTCCGCGGCCGATACGGGACGGTCGAAACAGTTCTCGTTCTGGAACTGCAAAGCAGACACCAGTGACGTACTAGTCGAAGAGAAAACTCAGCTGATACGAGGGCGTGCCAGTGTTCCCAGACGTACGATAATTTTGTATGTGGTACGATCCAATTTGTGTCTGGTACGATAGTTTGATTATGTTTTAAACCCCGTGTTGTATTTTATTTTCACTATTGTTAAAGATAAATTAATACCGTTTTAGTATTAAAAATGGATTTTTGGCAGTATTACAGGGGTTTCTTGTTAACATTTCACCAAATTTACGAGTTTCATTGGAAGAGTACGGTAATTTAGGTACATTCAAAATAACTTTCCTGGTATGGTACGATAATGTGGCTTTTAAAACCTGGGAACACTGACGTGTCCATGAACCCTCCAAGGATAGCGTTGGGTTTACAACGATAAGGTTCGGTTAAATATCGACCTTATCTACCGAATGACAGACATCAACTTTTTAGTTTTGGCTCGGCTGGCTGCTTCCTGTCGTCGTCATCCCTCTGTTTTCGTTTTAATTCCAAACTCCAATGCCTGTCGTTTTTAACTAGTCATTATTGTGAATCGGTGGTGCTAATAAATACGTCATATCTGTACCACAGATTCTTCTTTTGGGACTCTTCCAAGTTTACAAATAAATAAATGACTGTATGACATGACTGTCCAACAATTACGCAATTAAATGTATTAGATTATTAAAATGCAGTGGCCAGGGTACTATTTTCTATACATTGTACTGTAATGTCAATGAAGACTTAGACGATGAGTAATATTTTACTTTGACTACTGACAAATTTGCCCATGTTAAAAATTGTTAATGTTGATTTCTTTAACAGAACCGTACGCTGATAACAGTTATGATGACTATAATAAATTACAGAGGAATTAAAAATCTTCCAGTACCGTACGCAA
The DNA here is from genome assembly GCA_035578135.1 of Flexamia atlantica. Lineage (NCBI taxonomy): Eukaryota > Metazoa > Arthropoda > Insecta > Hemiptera > Cicadellidae > Flexamia > Flexamia atlantica. The sequence continues at coordinate 88,473,255 of JAQJVK010000001.1, forward strand.
TCGTCGGATAGATTAACCAAACTTTCCTAATTCAAAAATAACTTAGGCCCTAATCCTACATTCCTATAAATTGATCTGTCTTTGGGATATTGGGATAACACTTTACTCTAAAAACGTTTCTCAGGGCCTATAGATATTGCAAGCAAACAAACTGGCAAAGAAATATTTACATTTATTTGTAAGCATCCGAGCAGAGAGCCTATTTCATGATTTCAACACTCTCTGGCTATTAGAAAAAGTTTATCCTCAATTGTTATACTGAACAGCCATCACTAAGCCTGCAGGCCATGCTTGACCTAAATTTTATCCTTATATAATTTGGAAAGTTGGGCCGGGCGTTTTTATGTTGAGACGACAATGTTTAAAGAGCCAATCGATTTACGATATTCGATAGTAGTTCGTACTACGACGATCGATATTTTAACCGAATGCCTTCCTTATCGTTGTGAACTCAACGCTATTCTTCCTCCAACCCTTCGCAGTGTGCGCATGCGCTACCTACCGCTTACAGACAAGTGATCGGGTATTTCGCGCGCTAATGACGGCGAAATGTCCTACGTCCTACAGCAAACGGAGAAAACATCGATTACCGATTGAAGGAAAACGTCGATATTCAAAAAATGGACGAGTGCATCGTTTATTTAGTACAAGGGTAGGAGCATGGTGGAGTGTAATGTCCTCAGACGTGTATCAGCAGTAGGCCTATATTTAAAATTACAATCGTAATTTATTTGCTTCCAAAATCACTCGTATTCTATTTCCCCGCCTTCATACTGTGCATACGAAGTTCACGAAGTTCTTAGCATGCGCAGTGACCAATGACAGTGTTTCATTGATAGGGACTGCGGACGCCGAATCCGAATAGGGCTGCCGTCAGTCCATCACTACTTTGTCATGAGCTCTTGCGCTGTGTGTGAAGGCCTGCACTCGGCTGACTTGATATCCGTAGTGGCGGTGTCGAAATAACAAATAAATATTTAAGTTATGATATTTCTTTGTTGCTTCTATTTTAAAGTTACCCGTGACATCAAATTCTCTCTATGGATTTTGTTTTGGAATCCAGTCTTATATACTCTAAATGAATCTGTTTGTACGAGCAACAATTTTTTTAGTGCAAGGGTTTTGGAATTTCATTTTTAGATGGAGTTTTTGGCCACGAGGAATCGATTTGTACTGGTTTCAAGACTGGGAAAAATCTGGTTCCTGTCCAAACCGTTTTCCCTGTCATCATAATCCGTTTGAAGTGTCCATGTCATCGTTATGGACACATTTAATCAAAACTGCAAAATAAAATAAATAACCAAAAATAAAATAAAACCTATTTTATCAGAGCACAGCTTAATTAATTCATTCGTCAATACATTGGGGTGCATTTTCTAAATCATAATAATTCATACTCACACTATTTTAATGGATGTATTAAATAGGCCTAGTGGTACAACAAAAATTATTTAAAAGTTGTGAAGAAAAATGATTCGTCCAAACTCAAACTTGACTTACCAAGTTCACACAGAACGGACGTGTGGCGGAGTCGCGGCACGGTCATATTCCTTTCCCTGTCGCTCCCATCATCCAATGTACACACGATCGACGTGGCGCGGGAGGGCGGCCGCCCGCGATCGTCTGTGAATTGTGCGATAAGTTTCATGGGAGCGACAGCGAAAGGACATATGTCCGTGCCACGACTCCGCCACTCGTCTGTTCTGTGTGAATTGGCCCTTAGAAATGACAAGTATAGGCCTTGAATTTTGACTATTTTGACCGGGAATACCGGGAAAGATGCGTGAATTTTTTGGAAACCATTTGCTGGCAACCCTGTATTAGTGAACAAATGGAAAATTGAGAAAATCGGAGGTCAAGCGATTACATTTTTATTATATAAGCAGTAATAGGTTTTATCAAACTAAAAAAAATGTAATTGAACCTTTCGTGAAAATCAATAATGAAGCATTAGGCTCAGGTTACTCGTTTTAAAATTACATTTTCTATTACATAAGCAAAATATATACTATAGTAAATTAAATTATAAAGTAAAAACAAAAAACTTGATTTCACAAAAATCTTAATTTAACTTTTATAAAAGCCAGTAATGAAGAATTAGTCTCCTGTACAGGATTAGAATCGTGTAAGAACAGTTTAAATATTTTTACAGTCAATAAACTAGTTGTGATCATAATCAAAATGTCTTGACGAAACTTGGAATGGCAGAATAAAAAAATTTATTTTAATGAGATTTTATTTGATAGTTTGATATGAAATGTTCCGTCCTTTTCTCAGCAGTGAGACAATGTTGTGTATTTGTTTAATTTGTAGTAGACTGGAAATAAAATATTGTAAAATAAAACCGAAATAAAACGCAATGCCCTGTTTTAGTAAGAATGGATGTCGTACACGCATGTCCACCAGCGGAATCATAAGTATCAAGGAATGAAGAATCACAAATGGAATAAGCCCATCTTGATGACATCATAGAATCATTGACTCCTAATATAAAGTCAATGATAGAATTCTTTATGCCAAAATAATTGTCAATTATAAAAAAATCAGTTGTCATTATTGTAAGAAAACTCGGACCAAAAAAATCAGTCGACCAATAAATTCAAAAAAACCATTAGGCTTAAAAGTCAAGAGGAAAGTAGTTTTCATAAAACTATTTTCTGAAAACAAACGAAAAAATATTCGCTCTATTACTTGTATGTTTTATAAAATCAGAGTTAATCCTCTAACAACACATAACTATACAAAACCAATCTCACAAGAACATAAAACAATACTGACAGAGTCTTAGGCCTATCGTGTTGTTTGACGTTTAGGATGTTCAGGATGTCATAAGGAAGGGGGGAGGGTGAGAGGGAGAGGTGAGTCGCTGCTCTCGCTGTGTGGCGCGGGCCCGGAGATAGCGAGCGAAGCCCCAGACTGGTACCATGGTTTTTGGAAATTTCTCATAGCTGCGACATCACCCCATCGATATAATGTATATCGATGCACCACCCTCAGTGATTACAATTGATTACAATGAGGCTTATCATTCCCTGAATAAGCAAGCACGTTGATAAAAAAAGTAGCTGTAAAGCAATCGAACTTAATCTATTTTAATTTTTGACAAATAACGTTAATTCCAAGCATTGTTGAGATATTTCTAATTATATTTTATTTTCCTCGGCCCGGGCCCCCTGCGAGCCCGGGCCCCTATGCATTTGCCCCCCCTGCCCCCCCCTGTCGCCGGCCCTGCCTATAGGGAAGAAGCTATTACCGTAGTACTCATGGTAAGACCTAAGTTCGAGACCATGATAACTTTTTGTTTTGGGGCCCCCAGAAGCAAAAAACACTATCCGTTCATTTCCATAAATATATATATATATATTTTAGGAAAATTCTCTTCATAATTCAGTTATTAATTTTCGTTCATCTTGTGAACTTCTTCAGATAAATAAAATGTATAAAAGTGTATAAAATATAAGAAATATAAAAATAACCAAACAAAAAATGAACAGGTAAATAAACAATAGACATATGGAATATTAAGATGGTGGTCACAGATGAATGATAGAAAATGTCATAGCCCTTTAAATTATTTTTTCATACTATGTTATCGTAAATTTAAGCCACTTGGGTTTCTTGTTTGTAAAACTAGTTGGTGGGCCAATTCCGATTGTCTTAATGTTCGTTATATTTTTATTGCCATCTTCTTCTATTTTTCTTAAGGTTTTCCCAGTCGTTAACGTTTATACCGGAAACTCCTGCGGTAGATAAAATTAACTTTGAAAGTTTCAATAGTTAAGCTATAATTTTGTTAATGAAAACTTTAAAAGTATATAAGTAGGCTGATTATTCTTAATTCTTTTACTATATGATTTTTGCTCGATTTCGAGCTACGTGTTATCTAGTCAACTTTATTGATCTACATGTTATAATTAATTATTACTGAGGGCAGTCATAAATTGGAATGTAACTAGGACTAAAACCAGTGAATGACATGGGGAAACCTTTGTGGTCATTCACTGGAAAATGGTAATTTCAACCATTAGCTATACTCTCAGGTTTGTTATTCTTTTTCATTATTTTCAGCTGTTTTTTGCTTTTGTTTGACAATTATTCAGCCAAAAGAGACCGGTCATTCTCTGATACGAGATTTGTTATTCATTGGTGCAGTCCCTGTAATTTATTAGAGCACTAGCAGTTCCCGTGGCTTCGCTCACAATAAAAATGATAGTCTAACCTTGATTTGACGAATCTAAAGGGGCTGAATGAAAAAAGGTTATATCAAGGAATATTTAATGTAGAGGTGTGTTTACGTGCTATGGCGTTGTGTAGATTAAAAAAAAAACAGTTATAGTTCTCGTCTTACAGTAGAGAGTGTAGGTTTTCTTTTCTGAGTCATGACTCAAAAACGGTAAGACCGATTTTAACGTTAAATGTGTCAATTTTAAGGTATTTCTATGCATATTTGCCAATACAGCTCAGAATTGTCAAGTAGGGTTCCAATAGGCCAATAGGCCAATTACAGACTGTAGCACTTATTTTTTTCATGCAAAGCCAGGACACCCTCGGATTAGATGAAAAAGGAATTCGCCAAACTATTTTGGGGGATAATATATTAAGTACTCCCTAAGGGAAAAACTATAACTCCCATTGCCTAAATAAAGATTGAGCCACATTTTATGCTTAAACAGATAAGGTACAGAAATTGATGCTGGATTAAACCTTAACTAAATGTAAATTTTATATAAAGCATAATGGCCTAAATAAATTGACAAAACAACCAAAAAACCATGATGAAAGGAATCAAATTATATATCATCTGAGACAACGTATACGATTGTGAAGATAATTACCCTCTGCTTGACTGAATGAAATTGGAAATGTAAACAAAAGATCATCCATTATATTTATAGGGGCATATTTCAAATCTTTGACTCCGCCAAAAAAACCTGAAAACCCAGAAATTTTTATAATTTAAGGATTTCTTCATAAATAGATCAAAGAATTAGATTAGGCTGTTACAGCCTAATCTAATTCACTAAAACACTAAAAACACAGCCGATCACTAAAAAAATACCGTACCCCCCTCTTTCAGTCTTGCGAGGAATTAGTTTCAAGACTCAACTACAAAAGGCAGCTCGCTCTTCAGGCTTTAAACTATAGAGGTCGAATTAGATTAAAGGCCAAGTCATAATAACAGACATAATTAAAACTCCCGCTGCCGAAATAAATACGGTGCCATATACTGAATTTATGATTAAACAGATTAGGTAATAAAACTAAACTAAATGTAACTTTTATAAAGTAAATAATTATGTCCATAAAATAAATAAAAAAAGAATAATAAAACAGCGATCAAAGAAATCAATTTATAATCAGCTGTAACAGCGTATGTACATTTGTGAAGCTAACTCAGCTGGCTGATTGAATGAACATTGGAAATGTAAACAAAAGATCGTCCATAACACTTTTATATTGGAAAATTTGAAAAATTCGACCTCGCATAAAACCCCTTGAAACTTAGAATTTTGTAAAATCCTTTCTTAGCGGATGCCTACGCCCTTAAAGGAACGTCCACGCAAAATTTCAAGGTCCTAGGTCATATAGTTTGGTCTGTGCGATGATAGGTGAGTCTTATTTGACAAAAATATAGTAGATTGACATAGTTGTATTTTAAATAATATTACAATTAATTTTCTCATTAAGTCAGCAATTCAACCAATATTTCTTAATCCTTAAAGAACAAATGAGCTTTGTGTAGTAAAATTTATAACTGTGACAATGAAATAAAGGTGCAATGTCAAATTATCTTGAGACATCGTCCTTAACCTTTAATTCACTGGTGCACTCACCCTATTTCCTTTAAGATACTGCTTTTAAACCCAGTGCTGGCAAGACCAGATTTTTTTACCTTGTTTTGCCTTCAGGCAAAAAATTCTTTAAAGAATTTAAGAAAGTCTATATGAAAAACTCATTTTTTTCTGGCGTAACTTTATTGAAAAGTCATTTTATAATCCTTTTGTTTTATTTTGTCCCTAATAACCATGGAAGACCTTTCACACCTTATTTGTTGAAAATAAAAGATCAAAATTTCAATACTCCACAGATTTTCCATAACGCAAAGAGCCACAGATTATTGAGGGGACAAAGCTCCTGCATCTGTCAGCCATAGTGGTTGTGACACTTCGGATGTCTTAAGTGCTGCTGCTTTGTTCCACTCTATCCACTCCAATCCTGTCCAACTCTTAGGTTTTTATGATGTCTTGAAGTAATGGGCAACTGAAGATTTTATTTGTTATCTTCTATTATTTAAGGAACAAAAAAATCAAACAAATTTTTACCCCTAATTTACATTTTGAACCTGTAATGATCCCCCAAATATATATATATATATATATATATATATATATATATAAATTCAAACGAATGATGTTTTTTGCTTCCGGGGGCCTAAAAAAAGGTATCTTGGTCTCGGGCCTAGGTCTTGCCACGAGACCGACAAAATAGCTTATTGCTTTATGGAAATTCGCTAAAAAGACATGATAAAACACACACACACACACACACACATAAAATAAAAACCACACCACCAAAACACCTTGACCTTGAGAACTTAATTTATTAAGCCTTTTCCAAACTGATCACCTGTCAGCCTACGCGGTTGTCAGGTGATCAGCTCAGGTACGGTAAGATCAGCTCAGTTCTTAAGGTCACCCTCGATAACGACAAACGTTTTGTTTTTTTGTGGTTTCTCGAAATGTCGGGTTTTGTTTTCAAGGCGTTTTTATGTGTCTTTGTGTGTGTGTGTGTGTGCGCACGCGTGCGTGCGTGTGTGCGTGTGTGTTTCGTGTCTTTTTTTAATATTGACAAGAGGATTTTACCATAAAAATCTTCACCATATGAGGACTAACGCCGTAACCTGGAGGTGGTGAGTTGCCCAATAAATATATATGTTACAGCAAAAATATATGTTACCAAATTCAAAAGTTGTATGGAGGTTTTTTAAAAATATTAAGCGGTAGGCCTATAAATATTTATTTCCTATCCTTCCTAAATTAAACACAGAAATTTTACCTTATTTAAAATTTAACTAATGAAATTAAATAAAAATGGTGACTGTTGATTAGTAGTAATTGGGAATTTCATAACAAACTGTTTTAGGGTGAAAATCAACAGATGTAATCGTTTGTCAGGTTCATCAGTGAAGCATTGTTGATAGGTTGACGTGATCTGTTGACCACCAGCAATCATCTGGTTACCCGTCAGATTAGGCCTTCATGTCTTTTTAACAAGGATGGAAACAACAATAATTATGAGATAAAAGTTACCATACTTTCAATTAGCCTACATTTATAATTTGAATGTCATTTAGTAACACTTTTGCAATTAAATCTCTTTTCTCAAAATTAGTTTTGCGTGTGGTTTGGAAATTAATATTCAACTACTTATTATTTGAAAACTGACTTGTTTTGTCAAAATAGGTAAAAATGAGGCTAGAAACAAACTAAACCCTTCTTACCGTCGGATGAATGAGTAAGGGTGTGAATACCCAAAATTTTTTTTCTAATTTCTACTGTGAAAAATAAGTATAGGCCTAATATATGATCGCCAAGAGGACATGTTAGCCAGGTCTGAAACCTTAGGCCCAAACCCTCAAGGGGCCCAGGACAAGCAGGAATGTTTTTCGTTAATGTGAGTTTTAGGCCTCGACGACTTTTCTTAAAGACTTATACAAAATATAAGGGAATATTGTGCCTGTACTCTAAGGTAAGGCAGGCACAATTTTTATTCATCAATCAACAGCTACTTTTTTGCTAGCATTAAAAGTACAAATATGGGAACTCCACTCTGTGTTGTTAACGGCCGCAAATCAAGTGTGTTTTTTGATTGCAGGCCCAGGGGTAGGTGATGAGGTTTAGTTTATCAAATTACGTTAATGGTAGAAGAAAACAGTAACGCATACTTACCAATTATGCAGCAATGGCAGAAATAACTTTGTTAATTATATGAATGGCCCAAAAAGGCAGTTTTGTGTGTTTACCAAGAGCAGGTAAATGGCAGGAGTAGTGCCAAAGACATGCATATCGGGCGTTAAAAAACAGTCATGAGTGTTCACCAATTAAATGACGGGAGTAGCTTTGCAAAGATTATTCAACTTCTTTTGTTGTGCAAATATCACTTTATAAAAAATTGTTGATTATAGACCTAGTTCCAATTTTCTTAAATCGCAAAGATAAGGTAAATTCGTCCCTCAATTGGTTCAAATTTCTGAAGTTCCCCATTATGTTTCTATATGGCTCTATACTGCCTAGAAACGGGAATTTATAGTTTTAATTTTTTGTTATCTCCGGGGGGCCGCCCTTTTGCTGCCCACCAGTCTTGTGGCCCACCCGTCTTGTGGCCCACCCGTCCTGTGGCCCACTCGTCAGATGTGGCCCAAGGGGTTGCATGATGTTTATAGATTTGGGTCACAACTTGGTTCTCAGCGGCTCTGAATGTAATAAAATTAATGTTTTTGGAATGTTGTATTCATTAAAAAAAATAAAATACTCAAGTATTATAAACTATGTTCCTTGGTTACCAACGTATCGTTAGGGGTAAACACATTTCCTTATTTTATCCTTAAGTGAAGTAAATAAAATTCAATACCTTGCTTACCTCTCAACATATAATTATAAAAATCTTGTGGCTTCATCTGATTGAGATCTATATATGAGCCCAAAATCCTCCATTCTTAAATTTTTGTGGCGGCAAACTTACATAATCATATTTTGATTTGGATTTTTGCGGACATTTGCCATCACTGATTAGTAAAAAACAAGTTTCACGACGTTTCGGGATCTGGAATCTGATCCCGTCTTCAGGTGGAAGAAAACCTAGAACATAACACGATTAATAACACATAGCCAAAATAACCTGGACAAAAAACACAGCTGAAACAAAGAACTGTAAAAGCAGTCACAAAAACAGTATGCTGAAAAGAAAAACAAGAACACAAAATAACACAGAAATCACAAGTATCAAGAATCACCAGTCAGGAGAGAGCACGTCCACACCCAATCAGAGCTGAGCTGAGACTGGTGAGAGGAAAGGAATTGGCGGCAGTGATGGAAACAGTGGCGGCCACAGTCAACCAAATCACGGCGCTACCGGTGGCAACAACCTGAAACAAAGACATGTGATATTATGCAAATTCCATGTGTCTGTTTGTGTTTTTTAGTTATTTTTTAACCTGATTTTGCCCCTTGGCCCTGCTAGGGGTTAACATGTTGTGAGAATTTTGAACAGAATTGTTACCCTATTTGCTGATACTTTATTTTCCCTGTCTTTCGACTTTTTGTCTAATATTGGTAGCTGTACTGGCCTTATTTCAAGTGAGGATTGACTGATAGGTTGGTCTGCTAGTTTTATGTTTGAAGCTTCAATTAGTTGTCTTTTGAAAAAATTAGGTTTGTGGTGAACTATTTTTGCTTCGTCAAAATAATTCATCTTGTGATTTTCAGACCAGCAGTGTTGAGCAATTTTTGATCTATCCACTAAGCCCTTCCTCGTGTTTTCCTTGTGTTCTTTGATTCTAATATTTAAAGGTCTTTTTGTCTCACCATAGTAAGGCCTAGAGCAACTATTACAGTTTATTCTGTAAACACAGTTTTTTGATCCCCGAGTGCCATGTTTTGGTTTTGTTTTTACGAGACATTGCCTAAGAGTGTTATGTGTCCTAAACGCGGTTCTAACTTTGAACTTCCTAGCAACTCTTCTAATTTTTTCCGATAATCCTGGCACATAAGGGATTGACATAGGAACGAATTTTTCAGTGTTTTCTGACTCATTCTGTTTAGCCCTACGGTTTTTGCACTTTCTTATTATGGATTGAGGGTATCCATTCCTAGCCAAATCTTGCTCTACATTTTTGATTTCCTTCTTTAATCCATCTTGATTTGAGCAAATGCTCTTTGCTCTGTTAAATAATGAGTAAGCTACCCCTTCTTTGACAGATTTTTGATGGTTTGATTGAAAATTAAGTACTGCCCTGTGTGTGTCTTTTTTCTGAAAACAGTCGTCCTAAGCGTGTCCCAATCCTTTTCTATGCACACATGCAAAAATGCTAGTTTGTTTTGGACTTCCTCTTCCATTGTTAGGTGGATGGAAGGAGAAATACTGTTAAGATGCCCTAAAAAGTCTTTTAGTTTATCATCTCCATGCGGAAATACCACGAAGGAGTCATCAACGTACCTCCACCAAATCTTCGGTTTGAGTTGAGCCAAAGGCAAAGCCATTTGCTCGAATGCCTCCATAAAGATATCAGCAAAGATAGGCGACAATGGCGACCCCATGGCCTTCCCCTCATCTTGACGGTATAATTTACCCTCTGGTTCAAAATAGTTACATTGAGTGCACAATTCAAGCAGGTCTATAATGATGTTCACAGAAAGTTTAGTACGTTCAGTTAGACTTTCATATTTTTCGAGCCGAGACTCTATTATTTTTAAGGTTTCAGGAACTGGGACATTCGTGAACAGACTTTCAACATCAAAACTAACCAGCTTATCCGTCTCAGCCAGCACTATGTCCTTTGACTTCTCAACAAAGTCTTTAGAATTTTTTATGTACGAGTCATTTTTTCCTACTAATGGTTTCAGGATGTCCAGGAGGGCTTAAGACAGTTCCCTACACGGTGAGTCACGAGAGCTAATTATAGGCCTAGAGGTACATCAGTTTTATGAATATTAGGTAACCCATACATGTGTGGGATTTTCGAATGATGCGGTGTTAAACGAGTTCTTTGTTTATCAGAAAAAAACTGTTCATGCTTCCTAAGAGTGCTTGCAACTTTACGCTCAAAACTTTCTGTAGGATCTTTATTTAGTTCAGTATATTTACCAGCCTGGAGAGTTTCCAATATTTTCTCCTCATATGTTACTGTGTCCAAGACAACAGTAGCGTTTCCTTTATCCGCGGGCAATATTTTGATAGTATCATCTTTCCCAAGGATAGATACTGCCTTGATTTCCTCTTTCTTTAGGTTGGGCTTTGGGACAGAAAGTTTACTCAGTAAGAGGCTGGCCTCGCACCGAAACTGTTCCCCCTGAGTCTCAGAGAGCTGAGACACAGCGGACTCAATCCCCGTAACAAAGTCAAGCGCCCTCACTGATTTAGGCACAACAGAAAACTTTAGCCCATTAGACAAAACGGAAATTTCATTTGAATTTAAATTTCGTGAAGAAAGATTCACAACCTGATTATTTGCATCATTAATCTGTTCATCATTTTGAGAGTTATTTCTAATTTCGACAGATCTTAATTTTTCTAGCTTTCATTGTTGTCTGGATTTAATATCAACTGATTCTTTATCAAACCTATTTTGGATGCTTTGAAAAATGTTCTGAAACTCAGAACCAATTAAAGGTGCCAATTCAGATTCCTTATTTTCAATACTGATTTTGAGGGTTCTCTTTTCTGTACGATTAGCCTAAATTTATTCATTCAATTAGGAGAGATTTTGAAGCCGAAGACATTATTTTGCTGGCTTTAAAACTACTGAAAGGAGGAAACTCCTAACTACCTCCCTCCTAACTCCTAACCCCTAACTCCTAACTACTAAGGATTCTAAAACTCTGCGGTATTAGATTTTCAAGTTTGCACTTAGTGAGAAAAGTTAAATGGTTGGTGTGCCTAGCCAACTTTAGGTGCATTTGTTCAAGTTCACTTAATTGGATTACTTACTCTGGGTCCCTTCCGAGAATCAATTCTTTGTTTGAAATTCATTGTTGGTGATGGTGATTTTATATTTTGATTTGGATTTTTGCGGACATTTGCCATCATGGTATGACATAATAATTCAAAATGCTAAATTGTTTGTTTTTTTTTTATGCTGAATTCAATTTTTACAGTTACATTTTTTTAAATTAGTAAAAAGGTGTAAATCTTGAAAATAAACTTTATTTCGTCAAAAAACCTGTCTGCGATTGGTGCTTTTTCTGCTGGTTTTCGAACTTGAAGTTATGAATGATACTTTACACGTTTGTTTCAAATTTCATCAAGATCGGACCTGTCTCACAAAAGTTATCGCGCCTACGGACAGGTATACCTGATTACCTAACTCTTCATTGTTGCCTGGAATATTCCAGTTAGATAGTGTCACTTCACTAAAAACAAATTCTATGTACCAGTTGGCGGCAAACTTACGCAACCTGGATTTTGTCCTTTTCTTCTTCCAGGACCTCTGCCAGGATGTACAGTGCCAGAGACACCAACCAGTTCTTTACTTTCTTCTTAAATGCACCAAACTCAAGGTGACGAACATTTTTGGGAAGAGTGTTATAAATTTTGAGTCCAGGCATCGGGAAACTATTCTTCCTCAGAGCAAGTCTGGAGTAGTCGATGTCAAAGTTGTCCTTGTGGCGGGTGTTGTAAGGATGGACTTCCTTCCTCAAGGTGAACAGATGGGCGTTGCTATGCACATATAGAAGGCTGCTTAATGCATACTGTCCGTAAAAGGTCAATACACCCAAACTTCGGAATATCGGTCTGCAGTGATCTCTCCATCCCGAAGCAGAGACACATACACATATGAAAATGAATGAACAGTGTTTTTGGGATCTAGGGACCTCAAAATGAAAAAATAACATGGTCCTGGGCGTAAGTCTCACCCTTAAGTATAGCCTACCGTAATAACTACTTCCCTATAGGGGAAATTCACTATAAGTTGTGTAGTTTGCTCATTTCTCAACATGTCCTGATTAGAACTGGCAAGGGGCATCGTACAGTTAATATCTACTTGATTATGACATAAAATACCTAAATCTTAAATTCCTGAGGCAGCAAACCTTTGTACTCTCTTTCCCAATGTTAACCTTATGAGAGGTAAATAAAATTGGATAGCTTTCTTATTCCGCAACATATCTTGATAAAACCTGTTATGTGGCTTCATATAGTTTAGGTATAATGGGTTTATATCCCTGCCTAAGATCCCTAATTTTCAAATTTCTTTGGCAGAAAACCTGCATTTTTCCATACTAATCTTACGGGGAATAATTAATTTTTTAATAGCAATTGTGGACATTTGGCAAGTCACAGGATGAGGAAGAAGGGCTCAAATTAAATGTTTTAATGTCAGGGACTCAGTAAAAGTACTGGAATTTCTTAAAGTTTGCCAGAAAACAAAAAATAATATAAAATATCTGCCATTTATTGGGACATTGTTTTACTTTAATGCAAACAAAATGTCTGCTTAGATTACATTAAACATGTGAGCTGATGTTTGATTCAAAGCCATATGGTGGATACAGACATATGGTTTATACGAAGGTCTGACAACTAAATATGTAAAATAAATGTTCTATAACGAATACAGAATTTTACTAATGATGTTTATGCAATTTTTACCCAAACTTAAACAGCTGGTCATTTCCCCATATGATTAAATTGGAAAAGCCAGCTGTTTTGAAGTTTTGAACATTGCATTTTCGTGCCTAGTATAGGCTATTATTTTTATATAGCTTTTTGTCCCTAACAGCCACTAGTGGAGAGTATTTTTACACGCTTCCTTTTGAACATTTATTGATTTCACTTGATGCGAGGCTTCATTTAAATTATTTACTTATGCACTTGAAATTCGCTGAGTACGCAGGACTGCTGCAACAGGGGTATTTTTCCACTAGATTTGTCATTGTGGTTTGTTTTATGAATGTGGGGGATTTGTAACATAGGTGGGTGGTGACAGCAATCAGTAGCTTATCAGCCAAGCCATGTGCTGACAAGTGTCTGCCAGTATTGCTCTTAATATTACCAAAGAAAATCCTTTATGAATTTCAAGAACATGAAATGGAAGTCAAGTGTGTCATAGGGGATGTGTAATAGTTTTATCTTGGTCTATGTCAAGAAAACTTACTCTGAATTAACTTGAATCATTCATATGAAGAAAGAAAATTAATTTGTTGCGGAACCATTAAGGAGCTGCATGATTTTAGATCAAGAATGACCACATTTTGACGTTCATAAAGAACTCATAGGTACTTTTGTGTAATAAAAATTTAATACCAACTTCTCTTAACATAAAAGTAGAGGCACAACAAAACTTGTGCAGTAGAACCTCACTTATTCGAAATTCGGGGGATAGTCATTTTAGTTTGAACTATAAGAAGTTTGAAATATCGAGGATTTTAATTATAGAGGTTATTCTGAATGAAATTCAAATTATGGAGGCACAACTTTATTTATCATAAATGCTAGTTTTTGATATCAATTGCTAATGTCAAAGGAGAACAGTGGAGGTCAGACTGTTTACATACGCTTTCAACATACAAAACAATTAGGGTTGACCAGGGTAATTGTGAACGGTTTTGTTAAGTTTCACGTATAAACATTTTTGTTGACTTTATTTAAAAAAGGATAAACTTGAAAGTTTGTTTGGGTAATATTTAACCCCTTGTCTTCCTTTTGAATGTAAAAAATTGTTATTTTTATTTTTTAAGGGTAAATAAATGTAATTTACAATTACTCCATGCATTTACATTTACCCCTACGCCATTGGGGTAGTTATGATAAGTATCTTTTTTGTTAATTGTGATACACAATCCAGTTTTTGAGAGAATATACCTGAAAACATATTCTCATGATAAACATAAACATTTTCCAGCAAAACCAATGTTCACAATTACCTCAAAACAGTTGTTCACAATTACCCCAGAAAGGTTGAATGAATTTAAACTACAAAATGAGTTAGAATTATTTTAATAAATCATGAAAAAGAGTTACATCATTATAAGATAAGTTGAATATTATCATTAACTAATGAGGTCTGTTACAAAGTAGGCCTATAAATGCAAAAAAGAAAGTTATTTGTTAAACTTCTCATATCGTCATATTTTAAGGTTATAGGGCCTATTACTTTTCATAAACTGAAACAGATCCGCTGAATTCATACACTACTTTTCTATAAACTTTTTTTAAAACAGGTTCAGGTAAAATAGCTAAAACTTGATTGAAATTATAAATATTGTATATATGTGTCTGTTAGCACGATAGCGGCCGCAAAAATGGTCCGATCGTTATGAAATTTGGTACGGACATGTAAAGTGGTAATCAATTGGACGAGTTCGTGAACCAGCCCGATCGGACCACCGGAAGGGGGGGTAAAGGGGTTTTTTGAGTTTTTTACATAGAAAAAGAAAATTTATCGAATTTTCGTGGGCAGCATTGAATTCAGCTCAAAAAAACAAACAATTCAGTATTTTGAAACACTGCTCTATGCCCATTGGTTACCGAGATATTGAAAGTGGTAAACACAGTACGTTTTCTCAATGTTAACCTTATGGGAAATAAGTAAAATTCTTTATCTCGCTTATTTCTCAACATATCTCAATAAAACTTGGTAAATAGCTTCTTCTAGCTCAGATCTACAAAATATTGAATTAAAACCACCCAGTTTTAATATACCAGTAGCAGCACACCTGCATACTCATTCCCCATGTTATTCTTATGGAGCTTACGAAAACATGTCAAATCTCGATATGTTGGATTGAAATATGTTGTTTTGCATTTGAAATTCGCTGAGTATGCAGGTCTGCTGCAACGGGGCTATTATCTTCTTTCCATATCTTTCCTGTGCTTCATTGAAGGTGCAGTTCTTGTTTTCTACATCTCGGACTGCTCTCAAGACATCTTCTGCGGTATAGTTTGGGCCAGGTTTTTTTGACGTACGTTCTCGGCTTCTGTGAATAAAATATTCCTTTAGGTTTTAAAATTAAAAATATATGCTAACTTCCTATAAAAAAAGACATCACTGGTAAGTAAAAACTTGAAGAAAAGTCAGTAGGCCCCCTTTCATTTGGTTAAAACAATTTCAGTCCTCAAACGATGAATTTTGTGAAAAAAAAATCTGAAAGTCAATACTAATAGGGCTTCCATTTTTTATCCTTACAGTATCATAGTACATTAATGATTAAAGTATCCTTAACCTAAAATCTGTAAAATCAGTACGAATTTTAAGTAATTTTTTAGTTCTAGGCCTACTACTAGTTAATGAGTAATGAACACTTAGTTGTAGAAATGAAGACCGTTTTAAACATTATTTTTGTAGGCTTAACCCATTTATGCCCAAATTAATTTTTTTTCTTGTATTTTGTTTTCTGCTTAGTATATTGTTGTTAATGGTACAAAAACACAGATTTTGATTGTTTTTAATTTTTATACTCATTTTTATATAAATTATGGCATGTCGACATGTCGACAGTGGGCACGAACGGGTACAGTGTGTAAGTGACGAAACAGCCGACAGCGAGCGTCATCAGGTTACTAATTGTTAACATAAATTTGACCTATTATACTTCTAAATACATAAAATGACAAACTAAACAAAAGAAATGAAAAACACACAAAAGCAAAAAGTATACATTGGTAGGAAACACATACACTGAGAAAAATTTAGTCCTGAAATACGTGGAAAATACACGTAAATTAGGGTGTGCGGGTTACCCACTGCAATCTGGACTCGGCTCAATGCTCCGGCAGTGAGGCCGCCACACGGAAAATCAGGACTTTGTCTACATATAGTTATGACGTCACTGGCTATGACGTCATTACTGTCGGTTGTAAGTCCTGCCGATCAGAGTTGACTCTCGTAATTGCAGAGACTCTTCTCAGAATATCCTGTGATTCATTTTGCCTTAACCACAGTTTATCACAGAATATACATTCCTACTCTCGTAAAATACAACCGATTTCTATGCACTGACTTGCCTAGTCTTTGCATTTACCGGTATTTTTGACTTAAAATCAGTAAAATATCTCTAGGCCCTCCTAACGGTCACCCATCCAAGTTCTAACCACGCCCGATGTTTCTTGACTTGTATTTTCAGGTGAAGACTGCTATATCCATTGCGCCACGGCTGCCTGTTGACAAATGTAGTTGTTGACTAGCATCTGAAGAAGTGATAAGTGCAGTTTTACGCCTAATGGTACTTCTCTACAGTGACAATTTATTGCGTAATTGATCTAGACTAGCCCTCCGTACGTGTCGTGCGTGTTTCCCGGTACCGGAATTTTTGTAAAAAGTGATTTTTGTTCGCTGTTTGTGCGCCTGTCCGTTTGTGTTACGTGGGTATGTGTCATGATGGTTTTTAATGCTTCTCGACTTCCACTGAATGAAATTTGATTTCCATCTTCTAAGGAAGATCTCTCTGAGATCGAAACTGTCGTAGCCCCTAATATGAGACTACAAAGGATCACTTTGACAGTACAAGGTATTTACACCATTAATAGTTATAATTTATTGCCCTTACATATTTATTTATTTGATTTATTTAAAAGTGGCAGAAAATCAATGCAATGTTATACCCGACCTGCATTCTATTTCTTACAATTCATCTTATTTAAGACTTCGCTAAAAATACCTGAGTTTTTAAAATCGAAGCAGGATTTAAACAGTGCAATTACTTTTTTTGGTAATTTTTTCATGAAAACTTTGGGCAGATAAAATTAATCTTAGGTCTAAAACTGATCAATGTGTTCTTGCAACTATTTAAACTAGAACAGAATGTTTTTATTTAAACTTGTATCACATTTAAGTATCTGTAATTATTAAGTAATAATCAGTAATAATTAAGTATTTGTGTAATTTAGCATTTTAAGTACAATTCTGTGAACCCTTGTATATAACTATAAAAGCGAAATAAACAATTTTTGATTTGATTTTTTGATTTGTAAATTTTCAATCCCAAATATAAAACTAACACAACGGACTTAAAATCAATCATGATTTGGTTAAAAAATAGTTATTCGATTGAAATAAAATATTTGATGATAGTGCGAACTAAAACAAGATAAAGACTAACTGCTTTTACCAAATCACATGGAAATAATTTTAAGTTCTCATCCATACGCCCATCGTAAATGCAGTGGGCTGTAGCCAGAAAGTAATCATGGATAAACTTATGACGTGTTTTGTGACGTATACAAACCAACCATGACGTCACTTAAATGTTTTTCCCTTAAAATCACGGTAAATTCCCTGATTATTTGCAAATACAGCAGTTCGAGCGTAATTGCAGAGAAAAAGTTCTTAATGAAGGACTGCGAGTCCTGCGTCTGTACTAATGCCCAAAACTCTGCTGAGTCATTGAGCTGGGTCCAGACACAACACTCCTGTACGTGAGCCAAGTCCTTATTTACGTATTGTGAGTACAGATTCTAGACTTGGGGCAAAAGCTCTGCTTTTCTGCTAAGATATTTTTCTCAGTGTAGGTTTCACAAGTTTAGGTGTAAAGATTTAGTAAATACTGCAATAAAAAGTCAGGTAAACGGACATTATGTAAAAAAGTTTGTAAATGTGATAAGATATCAGCAACTTTCAAAAATAATTGCTGGAATATAAAATATTTTAAACAAATCTAAAATAAAACCATAATGAAAGTATCTTCCATGAATTTCCATAAAGGTTCCGTAATATTTTTACCCAAAAATCTGTGCAGAGTTTTCACAATGGGTCACAGCGAGTAAAATGTTTTGTCACACAGAACATGGCAACCAACTTGACACGTACCGCAGATCTTTCTCATAGCCTTTCCACAATGGGTACATCAGACTTGCTTTTCCACAGTGTCCAAGAAATGTTTTGCGCTATAGCGGACGTCAGCTGGTACACAACTGGAGCTCTTTTGAGCTCAGACGTCCTGCTGTAGTTCGGTCTATGGTGTTATTGCCGTGTAACTCCATACTACATAGCGAATGATAATAAATAATATAGCCTCTGACAATAATGGACCTGTAACCGCTCGTGACCACTGTCGACATTTGTCGACATCAGTTTTTGCAAAGGAATAAAACTAAGTTCTTGTAAAAAAATTAACTAAGCTACGATTGTATTTGTTGTAGTATTTCCTAAATATATCTAAACAATTGCATATTCAATAAAAAATTAAAAGATTAATAGTAATAACACTTAGGATTCAAAATATGACATGGCTTGTCTTGCAGAGGTTCTTGATCTCAAATTTCCTACTCACACGTACACTACAAAATGGTGGCAAACACTGTAGCTGCTTAGCAGGGATACCAATAGATAAAAATAAAATACTCTTTGTTTCAAAGGCTAAATTGTATCCGTCATAAAAATTTGTAAAGTCAGTGTCTACAAATGTCTTCAGTGGGCAGAAATGGGTTTTAGATAAAACTGGCTGCTTGAAGTTGTAATAGGGACTACCATTTTGCTATTCAGAAAGATAAATCAATTTAATTATTAAGTGTACTACTGAAAAACTACTGCATTAAATCATTCACAATTACCCCAAAACAGTATTTACAATTACCCCAAAGTGATTTTTTCGTGGGGTAATTGTGAATGGCCTTGAGCTCATCCCTCTTTTGAGTATGCACACTAGAATGAAGTGAATTTACAAGTTTATAGCATTCTTATTGCTGTAATATTGTAGACAATGAAATTAATCTTACCTTTCCACTTGAAGTTGAACCAACTTCAGATGTCTGCAAAACTGTTTCTAAACTTTTTGATGGTGAAATAGTTAACTATTAATCTCCAACCTCAAACATAGGCCTGGAGTCCAGAGCAAGACAGAGGTTTTGGAGGGAAGATCATAACATGGTTTAATGCTAGTGCTGCCAACCTAGTTGCTCTAGAACATGAAATTTCCCTAGTGTTCACAATTACCCCGAATTCACATTTACCCCGGTCAACCCTAAGGATAGAGAGGTAGACAGGATATGCATTTGTTAATGTTTCAAAAGGCTTGTTTTTGGCGCTCAATTCGAATTTCGGAGGCTTACGGTGGTCTCAGTTTGAATTGTGGAGGTTGACTTCAAATTTTAGAGACTACGTTTTGAATTAACAGCAACAAAATTCGAATTCTAGAGGCTCGAGTATGCAATAATTTGAATTTTAGAGGCTACATTATTCGCCAAAAACATTTCAAATTATCGGTGTATTTTTTACAAATATTAGAGTTTTTTTCAAGGGAAAAGACAAAACATACAAATTATAGAGGTTTCCGAATTATCGAGGTTCGAATTAGTGAGGTTCTACTGTATAAGGATTACAGTACTCCCACAAGCGTGATTCACAGCAATGATTTGTTTGATTTAACTTTCACACTTGACAGATCAAATGTTTTTAGGCAAACATTTATCTGTATGAAAGAGAGTTTTAATAGGCTACAACATGTGTTAATAAATGGTTGTTTGGGTTTAACCACATTCACAGTAAACATAAATTGCATTGCATACAAATTAAATATTGTGTACTTCTCTGTGAAGCAAAGTTTCCTCTTAGGTGTTGATTACTAAGTGGGGTTTGCAATACCTGTAATTGCTCCTTTATACTGCTGACTAGAAATAAGAAATATATTCAGAAACTTAAAAATGGCTTTGATTAATGTAATTAACTATTAGAACAGCTTATTTTGTGCTCAGGTGTATGTCCATTGTCCATATTTAATAACGTTATAAATTTGAAAGGAAAACATCTTCCTTGGCCTGACAACTTTACATGTACAATGAAATTTACCAAAAGTACATTTTGTTTGATTAAAATTAGCCCTTTATACGTACAGTTATTTTATATTTTTGAATAACCCCAAGGCTGAACAAAAAATAGTATTGTTATTTTTAACCTAAATATGATGTAAATGGAAACGAGAAATATATTCAAAAACGTAAACATGGCTTTGATTATCGTCATTAACTAATTAGAACAGCTTTTTTTTGTACTCAGGTGTATGTCCATTGTTCACGCTTAATAAATTTGAAAGGGAAAGATATTCCTCGGCCTGACAACTTCACATGTACAAAGAAATCTGCCAAAGGTATATTAATTAATACCCCCGTTGCAGCAGACCTGCATACTCAGCGAATTTCTAATGCAAAACAACATATTTCAATCCAACATAGCGAGTTTTGATATGTTTTTGTAAGCTCCACAAGAATAGCATGGGGACTGAGTATGCAGGTTTGCTGCTACCGGTATATTAAAACTGGGTGGTTTTAATTCAATATTTAGTAGATCTGAACTAAAAGAAGCCATTTACCAAGTTTTATCAAGATATGTTGAGAAATAAGCGAGATATAGAATTTTACTTATTTCCCATAAGGTTAACATTGGGACAATGTACTGTGTTTACCACTTTCCATATCTCGGAACCAATGGACATAGAGCAGTGATTCAAAATACTAAATTGTTTGTTTTTTTGAGCTGAATTCAATAATGCTAGCGAAAATTGGGTTATTTTTAATTTTCTATGTAAAAAACTCAAAAAACCCATTTTTGAAGGGGGTTTACCCCCCTTTACCCCCCTTCCGGTAGTCCGATCGTGCAGATTTACGAACTCGTCCGACTGATTACCACTTTACACGTCTGTACCAAATTTCATTAAGATCGGACTATATTTACGGCGGCTATCGTGTTGACAGACATATATAGATATATAATCAAATCAAATCAAATCAAAATCATCTTTATTCGTGCATACAAACACATTGTACAGAATGGCGTCAAGTCATTGTTGAGATCAGAGTCTCATGTTGTATTTGAATAAATACAAAACTTAAAAAAAAGTTGCAAATGATAATAATAACAATATTCATTAATCCTATAAAAATATATTTAGGCCTACATTCATAATAAAATGCATTAACCCTATAAAAACATATACATAACCATTATCCTTCAAAGCAAAACCCCTTAAAAATACTCATCCAAACTATACAAAGGTTTATCAGTCATATAAGTTTTTTATTTATTTTTAAATTTATTAAAATCTAATACATCTTTTATTTCAGAAGGCAGTGCATTAAAATACTTAATCCCGGCATAAGATGTTTTTTTTATAACATTTTGACCTTTGCATTTCAAAACCGATGTTATTTCTTTATCTGGTGTTGTAATTATGATGGAATCCTAGTAAAAATGCATAATCAGAATTTATTTTTAGTAACTAAATTAGTTCGTAAATGTAGAGACTGAATACAGTCATAATCCCCGGTGTTCGGAACTGTTCTTTTACGGATTCAGAATATTTTAAATTTAACATAATTCTAATAGATTTTTTTGTAGTAATAAGATTTTCTTTAAATTTTCATTTGAAGTTCTGCCATAAACAGTCAAGCCAAAAGAGATATGAGAATGTATGAAAGCAAAATATACCGATTTCATAGTTTTTATATCACATACTGAGGAAATTTTTCTTAATGCATACAACCCTGTTGATACTTTTTTGCATACTTGAGTTACTTGGGAATCCCAATTAAGATGGCTATCGACATATAATCCAAGAAATTTTGTTTCATCTGTTTCTTCTAAAAATGTATCATTCAAACATATATTTGGAATCTGGCTATTATTACTCCTTTGAGTTGCAGAAAAATTTATAAATTTGGTTTTATTAGAATTTAATAAGAGATTGTATTCGGCTAAGTGTTGTTGGATAGATGTAAGTTCTGTGTAAGCAGTTACTTCGATTTCGTTTGTTTGGTGACCTGATAATTTTATATTAATGTCGTCAGCATATAGTGTAATTTTACTACATTTAGCTAAATTAGATACTTCGTTAATATAACATAAAAAAAGTATTGGGCCTAAAATAGTGCCTTGTGGGACACCATATTTTAGTGGGCTACACGTGGATTGATAAGATGATAACTGGTTAAAATTGTTAAGGTATTTCAGTTCTACAAATTTACTTCTGTCACTCATATATGATTTTATCCAATTTAACGCATGATTGTTTATACCAAGGTTTGAAAGTAAGCTAAATAATCTAGAATGACAGATACTATCAAAGGCTTTACTTAGGTCCATAAATATACCGATCGCTTTTTCACTTTTATCAACAGATTCAATAATAGATTCTATGAATTCAACACTTGCACTCATTACTGATTTATTTGCCCTAAAGCCGTGTTGTTCTTTAGAAATGAGGTTGTTAGTTTCTAAGTAATTTGATAATTGTTTGACAACGACTTGCTCCTATAATTTGGAAAAGGAAGATATTTATGACAGTGGTCTGTAATTGGAAACCGTCTGGGAATCGCCAGATATGAAAAGTGGGGTGATTTTGGAAATTTTAAGTCGAGGAGGAAAAATGCCAGATATAAAGGAGGAGTTAATTAAATGTGCAAAAGGCTTATTTAAAAATTGAATGGCAAGTTTTATTATTGGCATAGGCACATCATCATAACCTGTTGAATATTTGTTGTCGAAAGAGTTAATTACACTCTCGATATCTCTCTCGGTTACCTGTTCGAAAAAAGATAAATTACAGTTACCAGGGGTGCCGATCCCCCCCAAGAGCTATGACGGCAACCCCCCCAAATATTTCCAGAATCTATCAAATATCCCCCCCTCCGCACAACATATATTTATGAAAATCCTATTTAAGGACAGAACATTAAAAATAATCTGGGTTAATTTAAGTTAAATCACTTTCAAATTATAAAAATTTTTCGACTAAAAGTTAATTATATTAATTACCTAAAATTATTATTGTTATACTTCGATTTTATTAGTCGTCAGTTATTTCCAGAACATCGTCTGAGGGAAGAAGACAAGTATAGCCTTTATCACCACACTATGATGAAATCGCCTGTTTTACAAACGTCAAACGCGGACCGAAACACACTGTTTGCCGCCACAGGACCGAAAACGTTTGGGGCCCTAGGGCCGAAAGTCAGCTGATCGTCTACTTGCTTGAAACAACGTCAGAACATCACATATATACGGCATTCAATAGGTTCCAAAGACAGGATAGTTGCGATCATATGATTTTCATAACTGTGATTTTTGAATCATAATAAAGAAGTTGTATCGTCGTTCATAACCTTCAAGTTTTGTTTTCAAGTAAGTCAAATAATAATCCGTTTTTTAAAAATTATTTAGGGTATATTACATTGGGTAGTGTGGTGAAAAATAGCGTTCGCACCTCGGCTGAAAGGGTTTTGCTGCTCTCGATCGTTTCAAATTCTCGACATCGTCTCGAATTTGAAACACGATCTCGAGCCTGCAAAACCTCATTTTCGGCCCTTGTTGCGAAATATACTATCAGCTGTAATTTACTTACATTTAAACAACACAGTAATATAACTTTAACTGTATGAAATTAAAAAAGATTTTAACCAAGGAAGAGAGGCGACCAAATGATTTTGGTTACCTATTGACGTTTCTTTGTTAGGCACTATGACAAAAAATTGTATCATCGTCATTAACCTTAAAGTTCGTTACTAAACTCACGAGGTACATAAATACATTTGTGAAAGAATGAGTTAATAAACCTAATAAGTGTTCTCCATTTGATTTGTTTTTCTTGAGTTACGTTTCTTATAAATGTGTGTTTACGCTTAAAGCTAATCAAGAGGATTTAAATGACAACTATGACAACAATAGTTATTATTATTGTATTTCACCCTTTTTTGGCGAAAATATGTCATTTTGTCATGAAGCTGTTATTACTGCATTTTTAAACTGAAGTTTTACAATTTTTACAATCCGCTGCTCCTAAATATTAAAAAACTTTTTAACGCCTTCTTCGCTCCTAGAAATAATCTTTAAAACGCGTCAACGTGATATTGGGGGAATAATTAATTTTGCTAATGGATCACCGATTAAAATTTTGCCTTATCACCATTTTTATTTTTTCCCCCTAAAATGTGATGGTTCTTCTAGAGTCCCTCTCTAGAAGTAACCTATGAAACGTCAAGGCTATAAAGAAGGGGGGATAATTAGTTTTGCTATTAGTTGACTGGTTGAAGTTTTAGTTGTATTACCATTTTTTAATTTCCTTCCTAAAAAGGACCTGTTCATTTAAACATACCTATCCCCCAAAAAATAATCTTTATAACGACAAAGCTATATTGGGGGGGAGTCATTAATGTTGCTATTAGGTGACCGATTGAAGACTTGGTAGTGTTACTAGTTTTTAATTTCCCCACTAAAAAGTAACCGTCCATTTCAACGCAACCTTCCCCCCTAAAAGTAATCCTTAAAACGTCAATGTTGTATTGGGGGGGGATTCATTTTGCTATTAGATGACTGAATGAAGATTTTGTTGTGTTGCCAGTTTTATATTTTCCCGGTAAAAAGTAATTACTGTATCCATTTCAATGCACCCTCCCTCTTAAAAATAAGTTTTAAAGTGTCAAAGCTATATTGGGGGGGAATTATTAATTTACTTTTTGAAATATATACCAAAGCAAATTTGCATTTTGCCCCTAGAACTAGAAGTAGTTTGAGTAATTTATCGATAGGAAACAGGACAGGTTGAAAGAATTAATTTATTTGTGTCCGGTTGAAGAGTGTCGTGGACTGAGCCAGTGAGCCGCGGCCGCCATGGAAGAAACAAGTGTACAGGAACGCTGACGGTATACACTGGACAGTCGTGCCGTGCGGGCGTGTCCATGATGTATATCCCTATTTCGTACATATAAATTAAAATTTTAAATTTATATACAAATTTAAATAGTATAGCAGTTAATTTATTTTTGACGATTTATTGGTAAAATTAGTAGTAGTACGTTTTACCTGTGCAGTAAACAAACAAAAATCCCCCCCAAAAAATTCTATGACGCCATTGGCGTCATAATCCCCCCCTGTAGGCACCCCTGACAGTTACTGTTACTGGTTTTAGGCACATTATTTAGAGAGGTTAATAATTTTAAATTTGGTATGATCTGGGATTCGACCATGGTAGAATAGTACTCATTAAATATTGAGACAACCTCCTCGGGTTTATCAACTGTTATCTTTCAGCTTAATATTAGTGTGTTTATTTTTTTCTTTAATTTTTACTAGGTTGCCTTGCATACGTTATTTGAGCCACATATAAGTTTACTATAAAATTCTTGCTTGGATTTAACAATTTGTTCCCTATAATACATTTTCTTATTTTTAATTAAAGATCTAAGTTTTTCAGACTTGACAAGTCTAAATTGTTCGGTTAGAGTGACAAGATCATCTTTAATTTTAATTAGATCCGGTGAAATCCATTTGCTAGTTTTACTGTATTCCCTACATTTCACTTTTGGAAAGCACAGGTCAAAATAATAAAAGAACGTGGCAAAAAAAGCATCAAATTTGTCCTCAATATTAATGTTGTAAACATTAATCCAGTTTTCATTAGATAACACTCTCAAAAACATATCTTTATTATAATCGTTGTATTTTCTCTTAAAATAAGTTATATTGCTATTACTTACTCTACCTTCTGGGCAAAGAATCTCAAGAACCTGTGCATCGTGATCAGAGAGAACTGTGATTAGGCCTTCTATTTTTAGTAAACTTTGGGGTATATTGGTGATAAAGTTATCTATTCCAGTTTCAGTGGTGTCACAAACTCTAGTAGGAAAGTCAACTAAATATCTCAAACCAAAACTTTTTAACAACATTTTAAATTATTTTGTATTATTAGAGTTGTCTAAAATATTAATGTTAAAGTCCCCAGTAATTATAATATTTACACATCTTTTGGATACATTTGAGATAAGAATATTTAGTTTGTTGAGGAAATCCGAAACATTTGAGCCAGGGGAGCGATAAATACCTATAACAACAAATTTAAATGATTTGAAACTATACTTTACAGAACAAAACTCAAATATTTTATCTTCACATAATTCATTAGTTAGAGAACTTATTGATCACTGCTTGCACTCAATTTGGTCCTTAGATAAAATCATTACACTACCTCTGGTGCAAGACTTTCTGCAGTAAGAAGCGTCAATTTTGAAACCATTAATATTTAAACTATTAATTGTGTAATCTTTAACATTGTGTTCTGAGAGCACCTTTAGCATCGGATTTATTTCTGACAGAATTATTCCTAAAGGGACATTACGATTATTCAGGTTCTGAATATTTTGATGAAATATTTTTATTGTATTAGTAGAATTAGTGATTGTTTTTGTATTTAAATTTGGTTCTTTAGTTTTAGCATGTTTTCTCTTATTTAAGTTATTGTTTCTGCATGTGCGTAAGGAAAGTTTTGAGTGCATTCAGCAGATTTTGGCAGATTTTGGTCGGTTGAATTATTTGAAAGCTGCACCAGTACTGACACTGATTCACTGGTCACTAAACCATCACTGGAGGTATTGGAAAGATCACTATGACACACACTAACTTGTGATGTAACGGCTAGTGTGGATGACGTTGTGGCCAGTGATAGACATGTTGTTGGTGAGGCTTTGATTGTTGATGTAGTGACTGTTGTGAGCAAGGTTGCAGCTGGTGTGGGCAATGTTGTGGCTGGTTCAGGCAGGGTTGCGGCTGGTGTAGGTAGGGTTGCGGCTGGTGTAGGCAGGGTTGCGGCTGGTGTAGGCAGGGTTGCAGCTGTTGCTGGTGTGATCAAGATTCTGGCTTCAGAAGATGATGGTGTTAACTTACTGTGCAGCAAACTATGGATCTGGTCAAGAAATTCTTCATGAGACAAACCATTAATCAATTCTCTGAATGACTTTGTTGATAAGAGACAATAGTAATATTTGCTTTAGTGTAGTGTTGGAAGTCAATTAGGTTTGTTATGAATTTATCCAATTAAATTCGGTCACGCACACAACCAATCGGAGAACATATTAGGTGACGAAACCCTCTTCTTTTAAAATCGATTTTCAAATTTTCAAAAGATGAATCATAATCAGAATTAGTTGGCTTTCTGTAATATTTTTTTTTGTTATAAGGCTATAAACAGAAGGACCGTAGTAACTGCTTTGAAGGGCCAGGTGTTTTGTCAGACATTGTGAAACATTAGGCCTGCCAAAGTGATTTCTAAAAACCATGGCTACTCCAGCAGACATATGGCGGGGGTCATAGAAGTCTGCTGAGATACTATGCGCAAATGCGACTGTTCTGTCTCCTTGGTATCTCCTGATAAGGTTTGATATGTGTGTATCAGTGACTGTAATTTTAGGTAGGTAATAGGTTATTTGTTTCTTGTTTGTAGCTGGATGATAAATGGGGCTTTCTTTCAACTTGTTCTCATCTTCACTGTCATGGTTCATAATTATATTTTGAATTTTGTTTGTAATGAGGTGCACTAGATTTTTACATCTATTATTTATATGCAAACCATGACTAGAATAGTGGAACCTATTGAGTACATCCAAGTCAACAATGTAAACTGATTTTAATCTGGTTGCCAATTATGTAATATAATTATTCACAAGAATGATTTCATCGTGTATTGGGTGGTCTTCATTCAAGTCATATCTCTTAGGAATAGTGGTCATCACCACAATTTTGTCTTGACGAAGTGTTTTTAGCTTCTCTTCTAATGATGAGTAAAGAGGAGAAAGGTCACGAGATGTATCATTAGTCCCTCCAATGATAGTTACTACTTCATCCCTAGAGTTTATAGCAGAATCAATTACTTGCAATAGACATGCGTTAGGTAATATTGTTCCAACAGCAAGATACTTATCTGGAGCACTTTGCTCTATTTTAGGGGCGACATTTCTCCCTTGACTGTCAGAATATAGTGACAGTTTCAGTCTATGACCCACATAGTCCTTTAATGGTATCTTCTTAGTAGGCTTGCTATTTGACTTCCCGCTTCATGGCTTTTTCAGGGGGGAATCATTCGTGCATGTGTTATACAAACAATCCTTTTCATTAGATTTTGCCAGACTTTCTTCTTTTTCCGTCAAGACTTGGTATTTGTTAGAAATAATGAGCCTGCTCTGATATTTCTTAGAATTTATTTTAGACTCACTTTTTTTACTCTCTGGTTTACTTCCTTTTTGTATGGTCCATTCATTAGATTTGGGAGTGAGTTCTTGTTTGTCTTCATTCTTTGTTTGGTTACAAACCCGTTTCTCACTACTCGCTAACGTGTCATTATTATGTGCAGGTAGTGATTTATCTTTATTTTTATCTTCAAGTGCCTGATTAAAAATTAGTTGTCTCAGTGTATTTACGTCTAGTTTTACGAACAGAGTGTTATGAGTAATTAATGCCAATTTTGCTCCTCCACTCAAAATTATTATTTCATCAAATTTGTCAGGAATAATATCTTGGAGTGTTTTCAGGGATAGGGATGGCTGCCCATTTGACAGCCTGTTTGCTATAAGTTCAACTATTAGAAGCATATGGATACCACAATCAACCATATTTGTTTGTTGAGTTGACTTGATAGTTTGTGATGTGACATTCATAGAGGGGTGGTAAAATCTAGCTAAGTTATCAGAAATTAGTTTTGCATGTGAAAGGCTGTGGTTGTTTAGGGAGTCAAAATAATAAAAATTATTCTTACGCATTTCCCACAAAAGTAGGCTCCAGTGTGAGCCTGACCCACCTATTCTTTAGATATTAGAGGAGTCATTAACTGGAATGAAGATAAATTTTTTTTTTCCAGATTTAAGGGTAGAAGGATGTCTTTAAAATCTTCAAGCGTTTTTATGGCCAGAGTAATGGCTGGATTGAGAAATAACAAGTCCTTATGGGCAACATTGTTTAAAATGTCAAATATGATTCTAATTGTATCGTCTGTTACCCATTTTGACTCAAGGAGAGAAAGACTAATGATTTCTTTATTTTCTACAACTGCTGTCGGAAGACTGTTACTTGTAGCCGTCTTCTTGGGAAGAGGTAATGGGTCTGCAGAGGGTGTTTGCAAGCTAAAATCTAGAAGACTAGATGTAGATAAATCAGGTGAAGGAAGTGGACCAGAGATGACAGTCTCTAAGCTATCGAAGGTGTTGCTGGGTGTAGATGAAATGCTACAGGATGAATCAGTAAGGCTGTCTTCATTTCTGTTGAGGCCATCATTAATTTGTTTTGTTAAACTATTTTTTCTTTTTTTGTTACATCAAAACTTGTTTCTGCTTCCCTTTAAGCCTTATTGAAATTCTCATTTTTCAGCCTTTGGTATACCATATTTTGATTTGTTCTCAAGGTATACGCAAATGTCATTTTCCTTTACATTACCAGTCTGTTTGGTGCCATAAAAGACAACTCCATACTTTATAACTTTACTGTTAGAATTATCTATTTTGTCAATAACATCTATTTTGGGTAACCTTTTATTTTGGCAAAGACTCTATCTCCAATTTTGTATTTATTTTTGTCCATATTCAATTAATTAATGGAGTGTTTACTATGGTATTTGATTCCAGATATATCCTTAATTAATATGCAAAATTGGATAGGAAATATAAAAATCAGCCTTACATATATGTTTAGCTCAGTCTTTTACATGTTTAGTTTAAAACAAATGATTTTCTCTGCTGAAATGAATTTTATATATATATATATATATATATATATTAAATAAAATCAAAATATAAACAAACTTTTGAATGTAAACAAACTATTCAGGGTTTGAGTGACAGCAGTAAAATGACCTTTGATCAGCAAGATAGTGAAGCTTCCTAGAAGCTGGCTAGAACAGGTTTTAGCAGTGCAGGTCTGTCAATGAATAACTGGAAAGCCCCGCAATTAACTTATCATACTGTCCACAAATGTCGTTCAGTTAGTGGTTTGAAGTGCTCCTCACCTCCAGTCAAGTTTGTTCTCAAAATGTAAACACTTTTGGAATATCACAATAAGGTAAAAACCAATATTTAGTACAAAAATATGAACTATTAAAAATCCTGGTTACACTCACTGTCGGCCATCTTGGCCATCCATATATATATATATATATATATATATATATATATATATATATATATATATATATATAAAATATATATATTTGTATCATCAAAAAGAACTGTAAAATTCAATAATCTGTACTATATTTCGCTTTTCGCTTATTCATGTACAATATAAAGTTGTATAAATATAAAATATTAAGTATAAAAAAATCTTTAACACACATTATAACATTTTAAAAATAGAATAATATAAAATATAAACAAAAAAGTTGATGCTGTATAAAGTCATATGGTATAAAATAATTAATTCTTTTTGGCTCTCATGGTGAAGTCTTATCTTAAATTTAATCCATGAAGATGTTTAGATTTTAATACCATTTGATGTGCTTGTTCTATAGTCCGCAGTTGTTGTATACCAGAATCATTTTTTAATTGGCGGATAGGTATAACTTCATACAGTTCTTCAAACGTTTTATTATGGATAGTTCCATGTTTGGCTAATGGCTGTTCAACTTTTTTGTGTTTAAATGCAAATCTATGTCCTGTTGTTCTTGTGCGTAAGGTATTTATTGAGGAGCCAATGTAGTCTTTTGCACATTCTTTACATTTTATTTGGTCGACTATATTTTTAGATTCGCATGTGAGGTTCGAGTTAATTTTATAGGTTTTGCCTGTTACCGAACTGGTAAATGAGGACGTTGTTGGTAGCATTTCACATACCTTGCATCAGGTTTATTACATGGATGAGCTTTATTTTTCTACCTGTATTAATTTCATTGGTTTCTTTTGATGGTAGTTTGGGTTTAGATAATATTTCTTTCAACACTGGTAGTCTCCTAAATATTATTCTTGGCGGTTTTTTGAAAATATTGTTAGTTATAGATGAGTTCTGCACGGGCGCCGGCATTAGATAGAAAGTCATTAGATCGAATGGCACTGGATCGACACTTTTGTCGGTCCAATGCCCTGTCGATCTACTGCCTGTCGGAGCAGTGCCTTTCAATCTAGTGACTGTCGATGCAGTGCCTTTCGAAGATATATTAAGTTTGGGAAATCGTGATTATTTTTAAATTATTGTAAGCAAATTTTCGTCTTTTGAAAGGTTTAACATCGAATGGCACTGGACCGACAGGCATTGGATCGAAAGGCACTGCACCGACAGGCAGTAGATCGAAAGGCACTGCATCGACAGTCGCTAGATCGATAGGCACTGCATCGACAGACACTAGATCGGAACGGCACTGGATCGACAGTCACTAGATCGAAAGGCATTGCTCCGACAGTTATACTTCTAAATTCAGGGTTCCGGCAATACTGCCCTCACAAGTTTTGCAACGGAGAAAACATCTAATTGAATCGCTAAATTCAAAATACCCATGATTAAAAAAAATTGCGAAAAACTGTTAGTTAATTATTACTGTTAGGTTACTGTTAGTTATTACCTTTGAGGCATTGAAATTGTTTTCTAGTGCAAATGTAACATCACCATGTTTTTAGAGAGATTAAAAAAAGTGAATTTATATTTCAAAAAAGATCAAAATTGTGCCTATGACGATGTTTCTTTTCCAACCAATAAATTTACCTTGTTTTGCTAAAAAGAAATTAAAGGCATATTTTCAATAAATTTCTTATTGAAGATACAACAACAACAGACTTTGTCCTATTTTTTCTATGAATTACTGGTTTTTAAATATTAAAATATTGGTGACATTTTCATCAGATTGAATTAGTTTATTCTGAATAAAAAAGTAATCTCACGAATGGCATTGTTTTGACGTACATATTCAAACGGCACTGGATCGACAGGCATTAGATCGAAAGGCACGACAGGCATTAGACCGGGAGCTGGGAGTTCAAAAATCACGTCATAAGGTGCACATGTAAAAGCTATACCGTTTTGAAGAGACATCCTGGGAGGTGCCAAAAATGGGTTTTTTAGGGCCCTCAATCTGGGGGCTTTTTCCAAGGTGGACAAACTTGAAAATAACTCATAAAAATGTTTTTTTTGCAATTTTCATGTAGAACAATTAAAATGATCAAATTTTAATTCACACCTTTGGATTCAGCTTAAAAAACAAACAATTTGGTATGTTGAATCATTGCTTTATGTTCATTGGTTACCGAGATACTGAGGGTGATGAACCCAAAACGTCGTCCTATGTTAACCTTATGGGAAATAAATAAAATCGTATAACTCGCTTATGTCTCAACATATCTTGATGAAACTTGATATGTGGCTTCATTTAGTTAACGAGGGAAATCCACATTGAATGCTCTGGATGACTTGGTTAGACAGGTACATGTATCTTTTGAAAACAAATCATATGCTCAGGCCACCTTCTGTGACCTGAGCAAGGCTTTTGATCGCGTAGACAGTACCATTCTTGCAGAAAAATTACGTTACTATGGTTTCCATGGTCCTTCACTAAATTTTTTTGAATCTTACCTTCTAAACCGTAGGCAACTGGTCCGAGTTAATGATACCTGGTCCAAAGAGTTAAAGGTCAATTGGGGAGTCCCACAAGGGTCAGTCCTAGGACCTCTGCTTTTTCTAGTTTATGGTAATGACCTCCCTCAATCATTAATTCAAATACAATACTTTATGCAGATGATACAACTTTCCTTAACTCTACAAAACATTTGGGCGATCTTGTAGCTATAGCAAATGATACTTTAACAGACGCATCTAATTGGTTTAAAACTAATGGCCTTTTGCTAGATCAAGATAAAACCCAAAATATGATCTTTTCTCTTAAACCTATTGGCAACCACTTTCAACTTCATGACTTTTCAAAATCAGTTAAGTTCTTAGGAATATTTATTGATGACCAACTAAGCTGGGCTCAACATATAGATTATTTATGCACAAGGCTTTCACGAGTAATCTACCTTCTAAGTAAACTGAGTGACAACATACCTCATAGTTACCTAAGGACAGCGTATTTCGCTTACTTTGAATCTATTTTCAGATACGGTTTATTTCTCTTTGGAAACTGCTCAAGAGTAGAGGATATTCTCATACTTCAAAAAAAACTTTTAAGAATCCTGTATAAAACCGAGCCTTTATCACACTATAGACCTCTTTTTATTAACTTCAAGATTCAAACCATAATAAACTTGTACATCTTTGATACAGTAAATTACGCTCTAAAAAACCCTGATTTTATAAGCCCTTTTGATCAAGACCATAACACAAGGAATAAATCCAAATCCAAAATTAATTTCTGCTGGTTGACAAAACACAAAATAGTCATACCATAATATCATTAAAAATATTTAATAAATTGAAAAAAAAACATTGACTGCTACTCTATGAGGAGTTCCCAAAATAAACTTTGCAACTGGCTACTTATAAACCCATTTTACAGTTTAAATGAATTTTTTAGTTATAAGAATATTGAATTTTAGTTTTTGTTTATTTTTAAGAAAATAAGTAGTAGGAATTATTATTATCCTTGTATTAACATTGTTTTCCTTTTATTATCACAAATATTTGTCATTGTAATATCTTACAGTAACTTTTTTTATTTATTATGTAATAGCCTTACTGACATAGCTTAAGTTTTAAGCAATAAGCTTGACTTTGTCAATGATTTGTAAAAATTGAGATGACAATAAAAAAGATTTATTATTTATTATTATTATTATAAGAACTATTGTATATTAGCCTGAAATCCCCCATTTTTGCATTTCCGTGGCAGTAAACTTGCACACATTTTTTCCATGTTATTGTTATGGGGAGAAAATAAAAGCCTATTTCATACTTATTTTTTAACATATAATGATAAAACTTGGCATAAGGCTTCTTCTAGTCTAGGTTTATTGGATATTGACTCAAAACCACCGAATGTTTACATACCTGTTGCAACAGACTTGCAAACTTGATCCCCATGTTATTCTTATGGAGAATACAAAAAAGTCACATTCAAGTTTGTCCACCTTAGAGAAAGCCCCCAGATTGAGGGCTCACAAACCCATTTTTGAAACCCCCCAGGTTGCCTCTTCAAAATGGCACAGCTTTTACATGTGCACCTTATGACGTAATTTTTGACCTCCCAGCTCCCAATCTACATTAGATCGAAATGCACTGTTCCGACAGTGTCGGAGCTATGCCTGTCGGTGCAGTGTCTTTCGATCTAATGCCTGTCGGTCCAGTGCCTTTCGATCTAATGACTTTCGATGCAATGACCGGATCTCAGTTCTGCAAAATATTGTACGAAATCCTTAAAATGTTATTTATTTCATATAAACTCGGGAAGTAGGTGGTGATAAAATTTGGTGCACTTTCATCAAAGTTGGATAAATATTTTTATTTATTGTTTTCAAGTTTAATTTTTGATTGAGGAGTTTTTTTTGGATATCCTCTTTTTGTAAATGTACAAAGAAGGTTATCAATGTATTTTTCTTAGTCTTTCCTCTCTGAACATAATCTCTCAGCTCTTTTTGAGAGACTACTTGGGATTGATTTTTTAACGTGTGATAGATGACAACTGTCATATCTTAAATAGCTACATGTATTTGTACTTTTAACATTGATTTTGTTCTTAAGATAGCCATTTTCATTAGTTATATCAACATCTAGAAAAGTTATTTTTGTTGAGGATATGGTCCAAGTGAATTTTAGGTTACAAAAATTATTCAGGCAATCTAAAAAAACTTTTAAGAGATTCATGACCGAAAGTCCAAATTAAAAAAATATCATCAATGAATCTTTTCCAAAAAAATTGGCTTCATATTTTGGGTTTCAAAAAATGCTTCCTCTATTTTGACCATGTATAAATTGGCATAAGATGGAGCCATTTTAGTGCCCATTTCTGTGCCTTTCTTTTGGAGGTAAAATTTATCTTGAAATCGGAAACAGTTCATTGTTAGTATCATATTAATTAAAGACACTATAAAATTTGTAGATGTATAGATATAAATATTATACAAATATATAATATTTGACTCAACATTCTTCAATTGACTGAAGGTACTTAGAAATCCTTCATTTTTGTAAAAAGGGGAAATTCATGAATACAATTTTAGAATTTGTAATTTATCGGTCACCAGAGAAAATCCACAGTTTTTACTAAATGATAAACTCGCTTTCGAGTCAAATATTATATACAACAGAGCAATGGCAATAATAGGTGATGGGGATTTTTGGACTGTGTCCACACGAGATAAGGACAAACAAGTCAAGTAAGGTTCGCTACGTCATCAGGCGACGACATCCGGCAGTCATGACTCATCACCCGCCGGTTCCACACGCGTGTAAAGTTATACTGGCCAATTATGTGTTTTAGTGTATTTTCGTTTGTTTATGTGTCGTTGGTGAATTTTAAACTTCTGACCACCTCTTCCCACAGAAGATGAGGCATTAATTATTTGATGTTTTTACACTTGATAATGGACCTACAAACGGTCCGAAACCAGTGGTAGTGGAATGCAGTACCAAACCAGGATCACTTGACAGTAGCAGGTAACCTAAACCATTTTGCTTAGTCATTTTATATTTTTTAAGAACCCTAAGGCTGAACCATCAATGTATAAACGGGCTGACCAACAAATAATATTGTTATTCTTAAGCTAAATTTAATGTTTATGCTTTTTTATCAAATTAAAATTTAATAATTATAATCTCAATAAGAAGACACTCCACAACACCAAAACCTTGATGAATGTGAATAAAGATTGATTGATTGATTGATTGCAAGTGTACTTTTTAGATCCTCTTGAAATTGCCATAGGCCTAATGTTTAATCCTATTACTTTAAATGAGCAATTCTTGTATATAAATTTATAAATCCTATCTCGAAAACGGCTCTAACGATTTTGATAAAATTTTGCATGTAGGTGTAGTTTTTATTTTTAAGTTCACCTACAAGGTTTGAATTTGCTGTAGAAACGCAAATTTTTTAGAAAAATTAAATTTAAAGTTATAATCTTTAACATGGAATCATATGAGTTGCCAATAACGAAAAAGTAAACAAAAGAACTACAGTTTATAGCTGTTCATGACAAAGCCACTTAACACGTTCGCTGCTTCCGGAACGTGACCGGGAACATGGCGCCAGGATCTAGGAACGTTCCGGAACGGCTCTGTTCATTGCTGTTTAACGTTGTCATGGATTAGCCAGCTCCTCATGAGCGTTCTATATTTCCTTGCAGCTCTTGGGGACATACTTTTCCCACAATAAAATACATTATTTCCAAAAATTACCACCAGGGTCATTTAGATAAGGGCTTGCCTCACACTAGTTCACCTCTTGGCGCAGCCGCACCATCTAGCGGCCAGCAGCGAACGTGTTAAAACTTTCATAGCACGTTGCCATTACAGTAGAATAGATCAGAGATAATACAATTGAGTACAGATTGCTCATGGAGTATTCCCATCTAAAAATCCCAAACAGGTAAACAGCTGTGTTTTTGGTTAATTAGAAATAAATAATATCAAAGCAACAACATGTATGTGTTTACATAAATGTGATATTATGATTTAGATTTACTAAATTTAAATCATCAGTTTAATGTTTCTTAAAGTTCGCAAATACAATTTATGAAATAGAGATAAGCAAATTCTCAAAGATCTACAAGGAACAATTTTATTTCATTAGGACAAGGTTCATATCAGAAAAAACGTTATATAACTCAATCCACCTCAAATTTCAGTTTGTACTTCAAAATTTAGATGCTCAGAAAATTTATCATCATTTGTGAAATTTATTATTACTAGAGGCTTGAAGAGGCTAATTAGCCCCTAAGCATAATCCTTCTTTACTATAGTACAAAATACCTTCTTAGAAAATAGGCTTTTGGATCCACAAAATTATGATTATATCTAGCATTTTTGGTTTTAAGTAAACAAAGCAGACCTTTTTACATCCCAATGGTTTTTAAATGACAGCTATTTTACGTTATTTCTCATTTTATAGTAGGCTTAAAGCAATTTCAGTATTTTCCCCGGGTCCCTGGGATGGAGACCTTCAATTTCAGTCCCCTCCCATCATCCTGCGACATTCCAAACGCCCACAATTTCGGCGCAACAATTTCCCGTACGTAATTAGATAGACCTATATAAATAGATCATTTAGTATTAAATCTCATCGTTATAACATAAACTAAACAAACGTACTTAACTTTTTATAATTTTAAATTATGAAAAAACTCAAACCCTTTTATTATGAAATCAGAAAATCTTAAATTTAAAATATTTTTTGTTGTAGTTAGAACGTGCATTGTTAGCTGCATTTTGAAAAAATCCCACATGTCAACATCTACCATATGGCTTTGAATCAAGCATTAGCACCACTTGTTTAATGTAAACAAAGCAGACGTTTTGCAATCCCAATGCATTTTAAATGGAAGATACTTTTCGTTATTTCTTAATTTTCACGTATATTTGGTCATAATCTGCTATTTTTCCCGACCCCCTGGGGCCGAGACCTTTCATTTGAGCCATCTCCCATCATCCTGCGCGCTGTCAAACTCTTACAATTTTGATTAAAAAAAAACGCTTACAGAAATAATAATATAAATTATTTTTGTGAAATAAGATCTTATAATTTGAATTTTATGTGAAATTGTAATCTCTTAATGAATGGCAGTGTCGAGCGATTCATGAAGACACCATTGAGATATACAACATTTGTCACAGCGCTTGGCCACTGAAACAAGCTAATCTGAGAAGCTAATTGTCATTGTGGGGAGCAATATGAACATGTTTATTTGAAAATGTCACTGCTGTCCTCCGAGCGAAGCTCGGTCCCCAGATATTGTCTTATTAATATGTACAAACCTCAGTAATAAGGCTCCTTTGATAACTCGACTGTTCTTTTAATCCTCTTAAAAAAGTTTTAATCCTTTAAAGTTCTACTTACTATTGTACTAACATACATGAAATAAGGTAAATTTAAAAAATATTTGTGGTCCAAAATTGTTTTGAACGCATATTGGAGATAAAATGAATGTGAAGGTGCAATAAAGCAGGGTTGAGCGTTATTGCTCAACTTGTGACTTGTGAGCACAGACAGAAACGCCTGCGGCTAGTGCTGTGTTACGACCACAAGAGAGGAGAAATAAACTCTCCACTGTAACATTAAAGAGCAGTTCTACTGTGGCCACTTCATTGAGTTATTCCTCTGTTAACTGGAACTAGAGAAACTTAAATCAGAAACATTGTGTAAAGACCGACAGCTGTTCTGTTTTAATGTATATTTCCTTATTTTTCTTTTGGTATGATTAAACCTTTGGATTAGCTGTGTTGATGTCTTACTTAAATACATGATCATATGATTGATAAACTACCCAAACAAATGAGAAACACAAATTTCGCTACCAGTCTAATTTTGTATCCCTAATTTTGAATCCAATTTTCAAATTAATTATATAAATTTCCTAACTAAATTTATGTAAAACAACAGAGTCGGATGAAATAAAATCACTAGCCCCTATTATTGGCCACAAGCATTATTGGTTTGAGCTGAGGAGAAATGAACATTTTAAAATCACACCTCATATTAAAACTAAGGTTTTTCATCTACTTGGCAGTGGTTGGATTATGAATCATTATTATAGATGACTAGCTGTTGCCCGAGGCTATGCTCACGATAGATAGCTTGAAACAGCTGTTCTTGCCACTGCTCTTAGAACTGTCAAATTAGTAACTACAGCTGTTTACATTTCTATATTTGAATGTTTACATCCTAATAAAATGTAAATATTAAAACTGAGGATGTTCACGGGGCGTAGCCCGAGGGGATTTTAAGGAAGTGAATAGGCCTATATGTTTTCCAGGTTCAAGATCTACCTCTGTGTGAAATTTCAACCCAGTCGGTTCAGTATTTTTTGCGTTCACTTGTCCCATACATACATACATAAATACATACATACATACATACATACATACATACATACATACATACATACATACATACAAACATACATACATATATACATACATACATACATAAAGAAACCACCTCTTCTTTATAATAGTATAGAAGATATTGCATGACTTAGAGTTATAATAAATAATAAATATTTTTTTTTTAGATTTTATCATAGTCCATAATAATAATTTAACTTGCTTCTGGGTGTTTACCTAGTTTTGTAATTTACCAAATGTTTTATGATATTAGCTGTGAAATTTATGTGATGAGTCGAGTACATAGGAATTTGTTCCTTCTTCATCAAACATAATATTTGGAAAAATTGCTATGTTTGTTTGAAACAAACCAATT
Organism: Flexamia atlantica; assembly: GCA_035578135.1. Classification (NCBI taxonomy): domain Eukaryota; kingdom Metazoa; phylum Arthropoda; class Insecta; order Hemiptera; family Cicadellidae; genus Flexamia; species Flexamia atlantica. The sequence goes on from JAQJVK010000001.1 coordinate 88,513,049, forward strand.
TTCCCCCCTTTTCTTACTTGATACAAGTTCCTTCATAGCATAGAACCCAACCTGATTTATAGACCTCTGCTGCTAAATTGCTTAGCTCGAAGGCACATTTGCAAACATTTTTCAACAGATATATTGACATTGAATTTGTTCTTTGACCATTGTTTTTTTTTATTTGTTGAGTGTTTGGTTATCTTATTAATGCATGTATTTATTTAATGCTAAGAATGATATTTCAACTTGATAATTCCATTATAATACATATATCGTTATAGTTATAGAAACATTAACCCAATGAATTGTAAAGGAATATTTTTTCTGTGATTTTATACAAACCTTTATTGATTTCAGCCAAATGTCATGCTGAAACTATGGACTGAAGAATTCCTTAGTGTGAGTAGCAAATTTGAATTAATATTCAATATTGTTAATTTATTTACAATGATTATAAAAACTTAAAAAAATTTATATCAACCAGAGAAATATATTTTTGTATAGGTCATATTCAGTAAAATTGATTGATGAAAGGATTCAGTTAAAGAATCAGTTTTAGTGGAACAAAAAATGTATTCGCTATTTTAATTCTTCATTTTCCTTTTGTGATCCTCTCTTGTTATTTATCAATGATTTAGTAAGTTTAATTTATTCATGCTGGTCACCCTTTTTGGTAAAACATTATTTAAAATGATTAAATCTTCCATTTACACCACTCATTATAATATTTGAATTGTTTTTTTTTGTTGTATAAAAGAAAAAAGCAATAATTAGGAGGAACTGTTGGTTTAACTTTGATAAAAGTTGTAGATCGAGCAATTGTTATGTATTGATTTCAAAATAAAAATAATTATGGTACAGTATTCTAGAACTATTTTATTATTTATATGGTTGAACTGCCTGTTATACTGTAACATTTTACAAAAGCTTTTTTGAACTAAATTTCTTGTGAATACTCAATCATCTTTAATTAGACGTCCATGTTTCATTAGTGTTTTCTACGAATATTATGAGTCCCTCAAAGAAGTTGGTTTGACCTGCCGCCACTTATACAGTACTCCATGAGAAAGCACTGGGGAGGGAAGGTAAATTCCAACTTTTGCAATGGATGGACCCTGAGCTATACCCAGGGCTTAATTTCTAACGAAAAAAGTACTGGAGCTATGGCTCACCGGGTGGCCGGGAGGATATGAAAAACCCGCAGCAGTTTTATCCAGGTCCCTCCCCAGGAAAATTTTATGAATTGCAATTAAATTTGGTGTCTTTTTAACTTTTTCATAACAACTGTGTATCGTTTAGGCCGAGTTCATTTTCGGGCTAGCTAGATTTTGCCCTGTCGCGACTAGAGTGTAATTGTGCCATTATGGTGATCGCGAAGTTGTGCTCTCCAGTGTTACATGCGTAAATGCATGCCCTTATGCTCTCATTTATGCAGCTCATGCCCTAAAGTGGGGGAAAGTTGCCACTATCGTACCGCCTCCTAAATCGTACCACGGCGATATTTCAGACTATAAGCGATACAGGGGAGCTCTCGTGGCTTAAAACAGAACTATCCATGAGTCTGAATAGTGGGCAATAATTTACACTTAATTGTTTGCAGTATTCTTAATTTTAAATTCGTTTTTTTGTTTTGTCAGAAACTGATGTAGTGTTTAGCTGTCACACGCAAGCTAATAGTGATTTACAAGGGAGGTTCTGATTAATTTTTGATATACATTTTGAAAGTACATCTAAAGTACTTTATTTTAGTAGTGTTGATCACATGGTAGCTTTTATTTGAGATTAGACCTAAGATAATGATTGAAGAAAGTCCCAGTTCCCCATATCGTACCTCCAATGGTTTCTCAAATTGTACCATTGAATTTTCGTATATAGAATTTTCATAAAATATTTACCAGTACGTCATACCTATTATAGCCTATATTATATACATATAAATAGATTATACTTAATTATACGTTATATTTAATTAGAAATTAGACAATATTTGGTATATTGTACCTCATGAAATATCGATATACTTTGTACGTTACTTACTTACTTCTTACTTCTTGGTGCGTGCTTCCAACTTCAGGTGATGCCGACCGCACGGTGTCTCTTGTTTACATGGCTTGCCAGTCTTATACTTATAGCTTGCCAGTAAATATACTTTGTACGTTATATTTACATCATATATTTACTTACATACATTATATTATACTTTTTATAGTTAATATTTATCTATACACACTAAATAAACGTATTTTTCATTACCTCTTTTTTTTCTTTGCTACCATTTTAAAGGTGCGTGCATTATTTTTACAAGTGGTACGATTTGGGAAACTGGTTTCCTAAATTGTACCACTTGCAAGGGTTTACAAAAAAAAATTCACAGTAATCATAAAAATCAATATTCGCTTCAAGTTTTGCTATATTAATGTTCCTAAAGGGTCTCTGTATAAAAAAAACAAGGCCATATCTATTACTTATTTAATACGCGAGCAGTTTTTTTGTTACAAAGACTCTTCCTAAACTACTGAACCGATTTTCATGTTTTTGGTGTCATTGGAAAGAGCTTGGCATGAAGTTTTGCAGGAAATAAAATTAAAAAAGGTTTGACTAAAGGGAAGAGCCCTAGACGCCCTTAAAGTTTCATATTAGCCCATAAGATTTAACATGGGAATAGAAATTTCAAATCAAGCAGCTGATTGGAGCAAACAAAGTTTTTCAGCAAAGCCATATGTTGTTAATGGAATTGAAACCATTGCATGTAGAGCTGGAGGAATTTCAGTTGATGGAAGATGTAAATAAATAAACTATTATCCTAATACATAGGTCAGAATTCAGTTTTAAAAACATTTATTTTGAATCACATGTGTGAAGATCTTAATATTTACATATGTTTATATTCCAAATATAAAAATATAAAAAAATTCTTAAGTATAAATTCTATCAATATAAATAGAAATTAAAGAAAAAGAAGCAGACTTAACATTCATTATGAGTATAAATGTATTGAACCATTTTAGTTCGGTTTAAGATTAAGACAGGTCGTACGCTACTTAGGGCCGCTTTCCCCAATTAAGGTTTAAAGTAAACGTGAATTTAATTTAAACCATATGAATATTCTAATTTTTAAATTATAAACCATATTATCAGGAAAATTCAAATGTTACTAAACTTAAGTTTCAGAAGTTCAAATAAAACTAGATTTGGGGAAAGCAGCTCTTAGTATCATATACCCTACTGAATTTCAGAAAGTTTTACAAAAATACATTTAAAACCCAATAATACATTTTTACCCATTTAAAAACATTAGTGTTGTCTAAACAAATTTGCAGTTGATTTTCAAATATCAATTTGTTTTGGTTAATTTTCTTTCATATGGTGCTTGGGGTATTTCAAAAATAATTACTTTATGTGCATTTCATCTTGATGAACTTGGTTGAGTATACGCTTCAATTGAAGTTTATGGTGAATGATAATGTGAAGCGTTTGTGAGCAATTATCTACAATTATCGTAAAGAAATTTATATTGAAATGTAAATTAATTTAGTTCAACTATGAAATGCTAACCTTGAATGATGTAAACATGTAAATAATATAATTTTAACAATTCTTTTTGTGTTTAGTGATGTTCTATAGTAACAAGAACCCAGTTTCCAGTAATTCCTGTATAGGTAACTAGGTAAAGGTATAGGTCAGGGTCATTCCACTACATATGGACTACTGTATATGTGGCGGCAGCTCAAGCCAACTCCTTTGAGGTGCTCATAATATTCGTAGAAAACACTAAAGAAACATGGACATCTCTTTAAATATGAATGAGTATTCACAAGAAATTTAATTAAAAAAGCTTTTGTAAAAATTTTCAGTACAATACGAAATTCAACCATAAAATTAATAAAATAGTTCTAGAATACTATACCATGATTATTTTTATGTTTAAATCAATACATAACAATTGCTCGATTTCGAGCAACAGGTTTACTAGTTTCTTTTAATGTTAACATTATGAAATTAAAAAACAAAAACCAAAAAGTGGTACAATATTGGCAACTTTCCCCTAGCATATGACCCGTCTTAGTCTCAAACCGAACTAAAATGGTTCAATAAATATACTCATAATGAATGTTAATTCTGCTTCTTTTTCTTTTATTTCTATTTATATTTATAGAATTAATACATACAAATTTATTTTTTCTTTTAGCTTTTTTCTTTGGAATATAAACATATGTGAATATTAAGATCTTCACACATGTGATTCAAAATAAATGTTTTTACTACTGAATTCTGACCCTAAGTATATATTAGGATAATAGTTTATTTATTTACATCTTCCATCAACTGAAATGCCTCCTGCTCTACATGAAATGGTTTCAATTCCATTAACAACATATGGCTTTGCTGAAAAACTTTGTTTGCTCCAATCAGCTGCTTTGTTTGAAATTTCTCTTCCAATGTTAAATCTTACTTATGGACTAATATGAAACTTTAAGGGTGTCTAGGGCTCTTCCCTTTAGTCAAACCTTTATTTTATTTTATTTTATTTATTTATTTATTTTATTTTTATTTTATTTCCTGCAAAACTTCACGCCAAGCAGTGGCGGATCCAAGCAAGGCCACACTCCAAGGGGGGGAAGGGGGGGGGGCAAAGGGGGCAATTGCCCCCCCCCCCTCCCCCGAGATTGTGGGAAAAAATCGTAACAAGAGTGTTCACGAAACTTGCGATCCGCCGCAAAAAACGCGCGTGTTTGCCGATCACGAATAAACAGCAAATCCAACTTTAAGAAACTCCACGCAAAAAGCATCGCGAATAAAAACTAGCAATCGGCCGCGATAACGATCGAAATGGCTAAATAAACTTTGCGGAATTCGTGAACGGCCGTGAAATACGATAGCGCGTGTCAGCCGATCGCGGATAAATAGCCGATCTAGCATTGCGGAACTGCGATCGGCCGTGAAAAACGATCTTGAGTGTTTGACGATCGCTGATAAACGGCAAATTTAAAGCTGGTTAAATCTTGGTTACCGACAAGAATTGTTGAAGAGAGGTTGAACGGACTATGTCTTTTTGCATACATCGTTATGAATGTTGATAATGTAATCGAGCGTTATGCTAAGGTAGAAAAAGAAGTCTCGATCTAGAACTTATTATTTAGTTTAAATTTTCTGGAGAAGGTATTCAAGTATTGTAAATAATAAATTTACGGCTTGAACCTCTAAACAAGTCTTTTCTTCCCTATTTACCTCCACTTTGATAAATAAATCCAATAAAAACTGTAGTTTTTAATTGAAAATTGAGCATGTTTTTTGTCTCTAGATTGTCTAAAAACACGAGTTTTCAGTTCAAATTTTCAACAATTTTCCGGAGGAGGGCCACCGTACACCCCCTCCGATGGGGGGTATTCTATACCCCCCAGACCCCCCGGAATGTTACCCTCGTAATCCTACTTGCCCCCCCCCCCCCCCCCCCCTCCGAACTTATGCTCTGGATCCGCCACTGACGCCAAGCTCTTTCCAATGACACCTAAATTATCAAAATCGGCCCAGAACTTTAAGAGGAGTAATGATCACAAAAAAACCCCTAGCGTATTAAATAAGTATAGATGAAAATCATAATTTCTAAGAATAATTCCTTGCAACGCCTTGAACTTAGGTTCAGTAATACAATAGTAAAATATAAAACAAATGTCATGTAGCATTGGCATTGTGTCTTTTTTAATGTGTATGAAAAAATATTATGTACAATAATTCATTTAGTAAAATTAAAATTCAAATTTGATTCAATTCAAATTTTATTCCATTATATATATATATATATATATATATATAAAATCAAGGAATACTTTTAAAGGAAACATGCAGCTGAAAAAAAGTCCAGATGGTAAATGTATTTTTAATAATTTTAGCTTACGTATACCACATAATTATATATATATATATCATCACAGTATAATGAAAAATAGAAAAATTGTTTGAAAAAATACTATGTTCCTAGTTTAAATTGACTAAACTAGATATCTATATATTATATATTATTAAAACTATTTATTTGTTGGGTTTAGTTCATAAGTAAAACATTTGAGGCTTGGAATTGCATATGAATTTCACAGTGGTTGGTAGGAAAAACCAGGAGAACATGGCAATTCAGGTTTTTTTATCAGTGAGGTATTGAGTTGGATGTAATCAGTTGGACAAGCCCAATCTTGTTGGTCTGCAGTCCTCGGTTAGAGGGTCACATTGAGTGATCCAACATGGCCCTGCAAAGACGGTCTACTGATGGATTTAAACCTATCAGAATGGTAAGTACTAGTAGAATTAAGAAGAAGTATAAAAATCCTTATAAATAAAAAACAGTGTTACTGTAGTGTAACTAATGGCTTTAAGGGGCAAAAACCCCTAAATATAGAAGAAAATATCATTATTAGTCATAGTGCATTTAGCCTTTATGCATAGTTAAATAAAGCTGCCTTTTAAATAAAACACATTTCAATATCTAGCATATATTTTTTTAATCAAGTATCAGCATCACATGTTTTATGTAAACTAGCAGAAATTTTAAAATCCAATGCTTTTTGGTTATTTTTTGTGCTCAGAATTTGACTATGTCACCTGTTCCACCAGCTGCGCTGGATATAAGAGACATTTTTGTGACGATAAAGAGATATCTAATTTCATTTAAATGACAGATGTTTTATATTGTTTTTCATTTTCTGGTAAAATGGAAGCAATTTCAGTATTTTTTTCCGTGTCCCTGGTATAATGACATTCAATTTGGGCCCTCTCCCATCATCTTACATCATACCAAACGCCCACGATTTCTTGCAAACAATTCTCTTGTGTTATTACATATATATATAACTAGCTGATCAACACGGTTTCACCCGTGGAAAACGTAAAAACTTCCTCTGTTTTTTTTAGGATATAATTTGTCATACTTTTTAAGGTTGCCATGACAACCTTATATCCTTCCCTATAATTTAACATTAAAACTTGAAGTACCACAGGGCAAACCCCTTTGGGAATTTTGTAAAACCGTTTCTTAGTGTGCATCTAAGACCCAAGGGGAGCACATGTGCCAAATTTCAACTCTCTAGGTCTTATAGTTTTGGAGATTTGCTGTCCGATAGAAAACCCCTTCTCCTTTATATATATAGATAATTAAATTATGTAATAAAATTATCTCAATTTGTTTCAAAATGACGGCCATATAATGAAAATTTTCGATATTTACGGAAACCCCTGTATTTTCTAAACAATTAAATACTTTTCAGTTCTGATTTGAAATCCTTAATCCTTCGTAACTCAGCTTTACTACGATATGTCACATGACAACGTTTTGATAACATCCAATTATCGGACAAAATTTCATTTTTGAAAATGTCCTGAAAATAAAAAAAATTCAAATAGCAACATTTGCCAAAAAGCATACCATTTTAAAGACCTTCAAAATTCCTATAACTTTGTAATTTACAGAAGTATTCTATCTTTTATAGTTTTTTTTACTATGGTCAAAAAACTCCATTTTCCCATATGAAGTGCATGTTACTTATGCAGCACATAATACCAAAGGGTACCCTTACACTGTTTGCTATGGACATGCAAATAACATGCACTTTATATGGGTAAATGGAGTTTTCTTGTCCATAACTAATAAACTAAAAAGGACATATTTTATACCGTTTTAAAGGTCTTTTTAAAAGAAACATTTTGGTGAAAACAGAATTCAATTATCTCAATCCGTTTCAAAATGGCGGCCATTTATGTGAAAATTTTCAAAATTTACGGAAATCCCTGTATTTTCTAAACTATGAAATATTTTTCATTTCTAAACTGAAAACCTTAATCCTTGGTAATTCAGCTTTACTACAATATGTTACATGACAATGTTTGAATGATATACAATCTTGGAAAAATTTTTATTTTTGAAAATGTTGGTAGCCCTGAAAATAAAAAAATGCAAATAGCAACATATGCCAAAAAGCATATCATTTTAAAGGCCTTAAAAATTCCTATAACTTTGTAATTTACACGGTAGCCCTGAAAATAAAAAAATTCAAATAGCAACATATGCCAAAAAGCATATCATTTTAAAGGCCTTAAAAATTCCTACAATTTTGTAACTAACACAAGTATTCTATATTTTATAGTTTTTTAGTTATGGTCAAAAAACTCCATTTTCCCTTATGAAGTGCATGTTATTTATACAGTACATAATACCAAAGGGTACCCAAAGACCGTTGGCTATGGACATGCAATTAACATGCACTTTATATGGGAAAATGGAGTTTTTTGTCCATAACTAACAAACTAAAAAGGATAGAATATTTGTGTAAATTACAAAGTTGTAGGAATTTTGAAAGCTTTTAAAATGATATGCTTTTTGACATATATTGCTATTTGAATTTTTTTATTTTCAAGGCTACCAACATTTTCAAAAATAAAAATTTTTCCAAAATTTTTTTATTATTTAAACATTATCATGTGATATATTGTCATAAAGCTGAGTTACCAAGGATTAAGGATTTTGAATCAGAACTGTAAATTATTTAACGCTTTAGGAAATACAGGGGTTTCCGTAAATATCAAAAATTTTTACAAAAATGGCAGCCATTTTGAAATGGATTCAGATAATTTAGTTCTGTTTTCACCAAAATGTTTCTTTTAACAAGACCTTTAAAATCGTATAAAATTTGCTATAGGTTCACATAAGAAAATTTGGAGATTCAAACTCATGACCTTAACCCTAGAAAGGTATCGTACATAATTTTGACGTGTGCGGAAGTGTTTTTTTTGTCCGATTTTGCAATCAAATGACTTTGAGCCCTGTACTGTCAGCAGTGCTTTTCTTGCTATGGGTTTCATATAATTTGACAGTATTATGGCTGTTCTTAATGTATTTCCAAATTTAATTTAAAAAATACGTCAAATTTACGTACGATGCCTATAACAATAAAATGTGCTTTTCAATGGACTCTTATGGAGCTCCAGACACCTAGAGACCTAGGAGCTAAAGACATAATGTAAATTTATAATATAGTAAATAATATTATCGATGTTTTCTTGTGTTTGGGTGCCTTCTTTAAAAAAAAAAAATTTAATCAAACACATTTAAATTTTTAACCACAGAGTAAAATTTACGTATTGATACCTTTAGCATATATTTGAATAACGATACCTTTCTAGGGTTAATTTCTGGAACACCCTGTAGTTAATTTGCGATGAAAATATTTTTAATGAATTCTTCATGTGCAAATTAGTGGGGAATAATTTTATTTGGTGTTTCTAAGTTAAACCGTTCTCCCGTTATAGTAAGTAGACTGGTGTTCTGACTCACCCTGAATATACAGGGTGTCTTGCAACCCTATGAACAAACATACATAGCATTATTCCTTGGGTCAAGACAAACACATTTCACCATAGGAACATGGGTCTCTAGTGCTTAGTTTTCCGTCTGTCTGTCTGTACGTGTTTTTTACAAACAAATTCATTACTTCTAAATGGTTTGAGGTACAGCGTTGGGATTTTGCACAAATGTTTATCTTATTAGGATCTATCATCGTTTAAAATTATACCAAAATATCATTAACCGTTTCAAAATGGCGGCCATTTAAATTTTTTGATGCCAAATTTCACGAAAACCGTTAATGTAAACAAAAGATTGCAAGGTACACAAAAATAAATCCATTTTATGTAGTTTTCAGTGATACCTTATTTGTTAATATTGGATAAAGATTTACTGAGAAATTAGTTTTTTTCGTAATGCGTGACCACTTTTCCCCATATAAACAATGTTAAAATACAGGGTGTTAAAAATCAAACTTTAACGGCTTATATTGAGTTTAGGAAAAAATGTCAAAGAATAATAAGTTCTTAAAATTAAGCGTATAATCCAAATACGCCATAAAATACAGGGTGTTCCATAAGAACTATCAAAGTTGTCCACCATATTGGAAAATGGCGGCCATTTACATGAAAATGGAATTCATATTTTTAAATGTCTTAAATAGTAGGTGAAGTCCCCCCTTTAAAGTTACCTTTAAATCCAATAGTTTCTTAGATACCAATGGTGGGACAGTTAAGTTGGACACCCCTTAATTTTAGCATTGTTTAAATGGAGAAAAGTGGTCAAGCACTACAAAAAAAACTAATTTCTCAGTAAATATTTATCCAATCTCAACAAATAAGGAATCATTGAAAACTACATAAAATGGACTTACTTTTATGTACCATGCAATGTTTTATTTAAATTAACGGTTTTCGTGGAATTTGGCATCAAATAATTTAAATGGCCGCCATTTTGAAACGGTTAATGATATTTTGGTATAATTTTAAACGATGATAGATCCTAATAAGATAAATATTTGTGCAAAATCTCAACGCTGAACCTCAAACTGTTTAGGAGTTATGAATTTATTTGTAAAAAACACATACAGACGGAAAACTAGGCACCAGAGACCCATGTTCCTATGGTGAAATGTGTGTGTCTTGACCCAAGGAATAATGCTATGTATGTTTGTTCAACGGTTATTCACACAACTATTTGGTCAAGGGTGTGAGTATTTATTTTATTTACTCTTAAATTTATATTTTTTATCATCAACTGCCTATAATTTTTTTATGTTTAAGCCCATTAGGAACTATATTAATTGATTCTAAATATGACTTTTTCCTGATTTAGAAATGGTTGACATGGTTCACCTAAATTTTAATCTGATTGGTAGAGCAATTTCCTCATGGATTTGGAGTTTCAATGTTTATTTTTTTAATAGGTAAATTTAAAATTATTGTAAAGAGGATATTAATACCAAAAAATTGTATCAAAAAGGTTTGTTTGAATTTTTTAGGAGATTTGAGTCTGTTGGCTCATTGTTAGAAAACCCACCATTTCCCAATGTTGGGCCAACAGACTCATGATCGGTTGGGACAACCCACCATTTTCCACTGTTGGGCCAACAGACTCATAATCGGTTGGACCAACTAACCGCTCAATTTGTTGGGCCCACATTGGCAGATTGTCGGCAAAGCCACCAACCAATTCCCAACCGTCCGACCATTTCCCAACGTTGGCCCAACGGTGAGTGCTACATGGGTCACGATTGCTATACAGGCAATATTATAATGACTACGAATTATCCGGATTTTGTGTTATCTGGATCGATGTACCGCCACTTAAGTTCAGAAATTCTGAGGAGAACTGTACATATGTAAACATATACACAGGGTGTTACGAAGGATTGAGTTCTACCAGAAGAGTTTTAGGGATATTTAAACTTTAAAATTATGAAATGGCGAGAGAAACAAATTTTTTTTGCATCCCATATTGAGTTTTGACATGAGCTCCATTTGTTGCCCTGCAGACATCACAGTCTCAGCAACAGTCGTTAAATCACAGTAAAATTCACCCATGTATATGTCTCAAGTCATTAATTTGTTATGCACACACTATGTTCTATATGTAGGTAAATAAACAAATTTCAAAGGGTCAAACCAGGACTCTGAGAGACCAGAGAACTTGTGCATCCCTATCTATCCGACCTCTTGGAATTTTGGTGTTTAGCCCTTCGTACAATGATGAGATGGGCACTATCAAGGTTTTACCCCATGCTGCATGGTAAACAAACCTTTCTTATTTTAACTTCAGATTGATGTTTAAATCACTTGGTTATCTTGAAAATTGTTTCAGCAGTAGCGCTTGGTTCAAGACCTGGCACTCATGTATAAAAATCTGGTATATATGTATGTATATAATTAAAAATTATATAGTTAAAAATATAGCATTGAGTTTCAAGTAAAAATTTGAAGAAAATAGGTTTTTTAAATATTGGTTTAGTATAAATATAGAAGACTTGAATACTTTGAAAAGATTTGAGATGATGATCACACTCATTTTCTTCTAATGTCCCTCAGCATTTGTGTAAACAATTTTTTAACATTTGAAGTGTCGTACTATAGTTTGATTACTGAAGCTTTGTGCGGCGAGAGGGGTGGAAATTTGAGGGGAATTGGCGGGGAAATAGTGACGTGAAGAATATTTTTTTATGGTCGTCATGACAACAACCAGTTTTGCCACACTGACTAGTGTAAACAATGCTTCTGTCAGATGTTGCGAATCGTCTACATCTCAAACATACATAACCTCATTCCTTGAACATTCAATGCGCTGTTGTTTTATTGTTTATTTTAGATATATTTTCTCTTATACTGTTTACTGTATATACTACGTGTAAACTATGCGTATACTATGAGCATAGTTTTATGTAATATGAAAAACCTATGCAAAGTTCAAGTACAAAGTGCAATATAACTGTGGTTACCTAGTTGCTTTATGAAACTCCACCCTGCTACGAAATCGTCGGGAAAAGAACGAGGAGATGGCAAACGATGGAATAAGTTTGCAACGTATTTACCTATTTTTGGGTATGTAGTTTGTGGCCTATAACATTTTCTGCTCAAGTGGACTATCGTTCTGCAGAAGTCATAAAAATTTACCAAGACAACCCCGAGGATTTGGATGGGAAACAATTACGGTACAGTCAAAGAAAACGTCATTAGTTTTGGAATCGTAAACCTATCTTGACCTTCTCCGTCAAATCGGAACAGCGTTGGAAAAGAGATGATGGACAAGTTCGACAGAAATCGTATTATTCGAGTTTATTCTAAACGTGTTTAAATGCTTTGGAGAGAAGTTAGTGAGTTATAGCCTAATAGGATCAAAATTACTTTGGTTTTGTGCTAAAAAACACTTATACCAATTTATTTGAGTCCTTGCGACGAATTCGCCATAATTCTATTATACTGTAGAAGACTACCGTGCGAAATATTTGCAAAAAGGTCTGGTCATCCGTATAACAGACACTGACAATAAAGTTAGCAACGTCATTCAAGCATGTATACGAAAAATCCGAGGGTACATGGGGTCGCTAAGAAAATATCAGGTATCAGGAGTTATCAAACTGAGAGAAAAATATAGGGACTATTGCAAAAGTTACGTAGTAGTAGTTTAGTAAAAGTGGAAGTCAAGATGACGATTATAATTAATGATGTCGGAGAAGAATCGCAACATGAATATGACACGGCACTCTAGAAAATGCAATGGAGGACAGTTATTAAATGTAACAATTATGTACTAAAACTTATGTGAATGAAAATTTTGTTAAGTAGGCTACTCAAGAAAGTTCCACGAGAGTTTCTTGTTACGTATACGATAAACGTACTGTTATATTAGGTACTGTATTTGAATACTAAAAAATTACTTAAAAATGTATTTCCTCACGTAATTTTTTAAATTAAACTGTTGATCTTGCAAATAAAGCAATTTTAGTATTATTTGATATCCTTGAATTTTTCAGTTCATTTTAAATAAAATAGGCTTATAACATATATTTTTTAGGAAATAATTTGTTTAAAGAATAGTAGTTCTCATAATGTCACAAACCTGAAAACAGGTTTATTTTTTACTTTGTTTATTTTGTTTTTTAGAACGTATTTTGGAAATAAACCGCTGCATTACACATAGATTACTTTAAGATTTATAAAGTTAATAATGATATAGGCTAAATGCCACAACTTATACAAAAAATCAAACTGTTGTTCCTAAAAGTTGAAAATTTAATTTTAATTCACTTATGATTACGCCGATTTTGAGTTGTGCATCGGTTGAATCGGCATTTGAGGGTGTTCATCACGTTGGCAACACTGGTGTCAGCCAGAACTGCATCATCAGTTAGGTCGTCTGCATCTGATTTTACCTCCCCTATCGCCGCACAAAGCTTCAGTAATCAAACTGTAAAAGATATTTTAGGTAGAGTTGCCAATACAACTCTGAATGGTAAGACTCTGGGCCTCACTAATTAAAGTCAGTCAAGGGTTGAATTTTTTGATCAGCGGTACATCAACATAGAATCAAATTCACAATTCATATTGTTTGCAAGTGAACGTATGGACATGCTTTGAAATAGTTCTAGAGGTTAACCACAGATTTCATAAAAATAAAATTGTAATAAAAAAATAAATAAAAATAAAAAATATGAAGCTTTTGTATAAAATTACACAAGTGTTTGAAAGCAGGGCTGTGGAGAGTGGTTACAAGCCCTGGGCTCAAAAATCATGGGTCCCTGCTGCGCCCTGAAATCATACTTCGTTATATCAACTTGATATACCAATACAATATCAACTTGATATAATCAAGACATGTGTTATGAACTAGGAATTTTGAGGCTGGAAATATCCAATCTAACCTCTGCTACAAGAGCTTATATAAAAAAATCTGAGAGTGTGAGTAATGGTCACTGTACAGTTAGACCCCAAGCATTTAAGATGGCATGAAATTTTCTGGGTAGGTTTTGCACAGCATAGTTATTTTTACTTTTTCAATTACTTATCTCTGTGTGAAGGACATATCCAGCTGCTTGTTTACAATAATATAAAAAAATACATTAAAAAATTAAAAACCAGATCAGATTTTTCATCTATTTTAGCCAGCCAGCCCTACCAAACACACTGTTTTTTCCCTGTACTAGCTGAACCCGGTGGACGTCATGCCTTTGACTTCATATGTAAAAGGGGTATCAAACCAAATCATCAAATCACCTGTTCAAGTAAAGAAGTCACCAGTAGGTAGTAGGACCATCAGATGGTATACACGGGTATACAGGCCAAGGCAGGGGGGAGCCAGGGTAGCTTTGGGATTTGGAGGGAAAATACCTTTAGGCGTCCAGGACACTTCTCTTTGTGGCCCGGCAAAGCTCTGGACCTGGCCCGCCGCCGTCGTAGTCCAGGCTCGGTCCCTCTTTGAGGCCCCAAGCCCCACGCCCCTTTTCAAAAGCGAAGCTACACAGAGTAATCTAGTAAATTAAACATACAAATTTATTTTATGAGTTATGCAAATTAGTGTATTGTAAGTGTGTTGTTTGTGTGTGGATGTGCAGCAGATGCAGTTTGACCAGACATGCATGAGTCTGCTCGTGATGGCGTGTGAGTGTCCTGTATGTCACGCTGTTGTAAAGCCCCCCACCAAGATGTGCCTCAACGGACATATCTGCTGCATGGCCTGTGTACTCGATAAACCGTCTTGCCCAGACTGTCAGGTATTATCAGTTTTGCAATGAGTAGTTTTAATGCTATTGATTTCCTAAAAGTTTTTAATTTTTCTAATTTTTTTTCTCATTCTCTTAGCTAATAAATATTATTTAGGCCTAAGTGAAATTGAGAGTCATGTTTTATTGGGAGTTGTGTGAAAATTTATGAATTCCCCATTTATTAAATATTGAATGGTGACTGCCGTGATTTACTTTTATGAAAGTGTTGTAACCATTCCACTCTACTTTTTACATTAAATAATGGTGAATCTCTGCTGATTTATTCCACTTTTACTTAATCTGTCTTGTTAGTGGTTTTAATTTTCTATAGATACTCTCTATAGAGAAGACGTTGTATGGTGGATTCAGGACTGAAACCACTATATTTTTTTATCTTTGATCTGGGTAACCCAAAATGACAGTTAGATGAGGCTGGATATAAAACGTAAGGGTGTTAAAAGTTGCCTAAGTTAATCAGTCCTACTTATTCTGACAACTGGTCATGGTACGTCAGGAGCGGTTCTCATGCACACGCAATTCGGTGGTGGAACGGATGCTGAAGATCGTCGGCTGTGCATGTCCGCACGCACGCTTCGGCTGCCTCGAGTTCTTGGCTCCTAGCGCCCGGACAGACCACGAGCGCTACTGCGGCTGGCGCCGAGTGCAGTGCCTGTGGTGCAGCGCCACGCCGGGCATCAACCAGTGGGCGGAGCACGTGGTGGAGCGCCACGGGCCTCACGCACTCACCTACGACTCTCAAGGTCAACAATCGGCAGGTTTTGTAATCTGTCAAGGAAATTTGAAACTGTGTGTATTACCAGCCTAACGGTTAGCATCTTGAACCTTGGCTCAAGAGGTCAAAGGCATGCCCACAAAAAACTTGTGGGATTTGGACCGCTTTCCCTTTAAAGCGTTTGCATATCTCTTTAAACATGCTGTTGACAAAGACAAAAAAAATTGTGGATACAGTGCCCCTGCAATCTTGAAGTTCGCTAAAAGAAAAATGAGAAAAGTTTAGGGATGGTTGTTTATAGATCAAGCTGTCACTGATTGGTTGGGCTTTAAATCAATGATCCTGGCAAATGAATCATCTAGTCTTATTCAGTAAAAGTTTTCAAATAATCCATTCTGAATTTACCTTTAATTTATCTTCACCTTAAAATTATCTAGAATGGTAGTCAGCCTTAATTGGGTTATGGTAATCTGATATGTTAAGTACTAGCGGGCCCATGCGCAAATTTCGCATTTTGATATTATTTCCGTTCGTGAGAAACTCACCTACGATTAGAAGAAGTAGGAGAAATATTTATTAAACAGACAAAATCTATGATGGATATTAAAACTAAAACGCCAAAACTCACTTCAAAACTGAAAAAAAACTCTTGTTTAAAGTTCATTTCATGGTATGTGTTTTTGGTTTTTTAAGTTGCCTGCGCTTTATAGCTTCAACCTCGCTGATATTAATGAAGATAACCTTTCAAGTGAAATTTAATGGTCTTACCTGAATAAATAAAAGCTTAGCTGAAAAAAAAAAACACACACACACATTGTTCATCACACAAGCACTATGTATTTTAATATTTTAATCTGTCTCCTGGAACAACAGTAACATACCGGAAGTTTTTCTTTGCGCATCCATGCCCTAACATAATCTTTAAAAGTCGCTTCAGGTAGAGATAGGTAGTGAGGTGTCCCTCTGATGTTCTATCAGTCCTTTTCTCACGGCAGTTCTCTGTTCTTGTCGAAAGTTACGTATGTTTTTCCCTAATCTCATCGATTCGGTTTTTCTCTTTGCCTCCTACTTCTTTCCATTCCTCAAAGAATGATTTTTCTACCTCAATTAGGCTAAAATTACCAAAACATTTACCCATTTAAGAATTAGTTTTCATAAAATGTATCAAATCTTGTTTGCAGATGATATATTTTTGTTTACAGTTTATGACTTAGGTTAAAAATCGATCTGAAGGTAATCAGATGTTAAATTACAATCACATTTTTAAACCGTGTTAACGCTTAAGTTGTTCAGCACTAAAGCGTTGAAAGTGCCCTCTAGAAATAAATCAAAGGCTTGGGGATCGAAGCCATAAAAGAAATGCCAATTTTAATTATCAGTCACCGGTGCGCTATATTATAAGCTTTAAAATGACACCTCAATCGTAAAAATCGGTTAAGTAGGACGGCTGAAAAAGGGATCTAACAGAGAAAACCTTTATTGTATTAAGTACTAGCAGTTGCCCGTGGCTTCGCTCACGATAAAAATTTCAGCTGATCTCACTTCTGCTCTTGAAATGTCAACTTATAGTATTCACAGCTGTTTACATTTGTATATGAATGTATACATCCTTATAAAATGTAAACATTGAAGCTAAGGACGTTCACGGGGCGTAGCGCGAGGGGATTTTAAGGAAGTGAATAGGCCTATATGTTTCCCAGGTTCAAGATCTACCTCTGTGTGAAATTTCAACCCAGTTGGTTCAGTATTTTTTGAATTTACGTATCTCATACATACAGAAACCACCTCTTCTTTATAATAGTACTAACAGTTGTCCGTGGCTTCGCTCACGATAAAATTACAGCTGATCTTACTTCTGCTCTTTGAACTGTCAAACTGTAGTACTCACAGCTGTTTACATTTCGGTATTTAAATGTTTACATCCATGTAAAATGTAAACATTGTAAACATTGTTCACGGGGCGTAGCCCGAGAAGATTTTAAGGAAGTGAATAGGCCTATATGTTTCCCAGGTTCAAGATCTACCTCTGCGTGAAATTTCAACCCAGTCGGTTCAGTATTTTTTGAGTTTAGTGATCCCATACATACACACATACAGAAACCACCTCTTTTTTATAATAGTACTAGCAGTTGCCGTGGCTTCGCTCACGATAAAAATTACAGCTGATCTTACTTCTGCTATTTGAACTGTCAAATTTTAGTATTCTCAGCTGTTTACATTTCGGTATTTGAATGTTTACATCCTTATAAAATGTAAACATTGAAGCTAAGGACGTTCATGGGGCGTAGCCCGAGGGGATTTTAAGGAAGTGAATAGGCCTATATGTTTCCCAGGTTCAAGATCTACCTCTGTGTAAAATTTCAACCCAGTCGGTTCAGTATTTTTCGAGTTCACTTATCCCATACATACATACATGCATACATACATACATACAGAAACCACCTCTTCTTTATAATAGTATAGGTAGATAGATAGATAGATATAGATTTTTATGCATTTTTTATTTTTACTTCATCAATTTTTTTTAAAGAACATAAAGTAATTATTTGGAAAGATCACAACCAGTTGTATCTACAGCTTGGTCTTTACCACTGCCCTTTGTTGAGAGATTCTTTGATCTCTTGAATAATAATTATGCCTGCTAATTATATGCTATTGTATTATCTGTTAAAGTGAATATCGGGATAAGTGAATAAATATTTGTTATATCTAAGGTTTACCTTACGATCCATTTGTTTTTAAACGGAGACCTAGGTTTCAATGCCACAGCATTATCATCAGTCCTTTCTCCTAGATTGAGCTAAACTTTATTTTTCTTATCTCTTGCTTGAGATTTGATCAAGTTGTCTAAGGTAGTGTAAAGTCGTAGTTTAGCCTTCCTATATTTGTAGGCTAAATTAGCGGTAGACTTGTTTTCATTTAAGGATATAGCCTCTGGATCGTTATTGAACATTGTTATATCTAAGGTTTACCTTACGATCCAATTGTTTTTAAACGGAGACCTAGGTTTCAATGCCGTAGCATTATCATCAGTCCTTTCTCCTAGATTGAGCTAAACTTTATTTTTTTATCTCTTGCTTGAGATTTGGTCAAGTTGTCTAAGGTAGTGTAAAGTCGTAGTTTAGCCTTCCTATATTTGTAGGCTAAATTAGCGGTAGACTTGTTTTCATTTAAGGATATAGCCTCTGGATCGTTATTGAACATTGTTATATCTAAGGTTTACCTTACGATCCAATTGTTTTCAAACGGAGACCTAGGTTTCAATGCCGTAGCATTATCATCAGTCCTTTCTCCTAGGTTGAGCTAAACTTTATTTTTCTTATCTCTTGCTTGAGATTTGGTCAAGTTGTCTAAGGTAGTGTAAAGTCGTAGTTTAGCCTTCCTATATTTGTAGGCTAAATTAGCGGTAGACTTGTTTTCATTTAAGGATATAGCCTCTGGATCGTTATTGAACATTGTTATATCTAAGGTTTACCTTACAATCCAATTGTTTTTAAACGGAGACCTAGGTTTCAATGCAGAGGCTATATCCTTCAATGAAAACAAGTCTACCGCTAATTTAGCCAACAAATATAGGAAGGCTAAATTACGACTTTACACTACCTTAGACAACTTGACCAAATCTCAAGCAAGAGATAAGAAAAATAAAGTTTAGCTCAACCTAGGAGAAAGGACTGATGATAATGCTACGGCATTGAAACCTAGGTCTCCGTTTAAAAACAATTGGATCGTAAGGTAAACCTTAGATATAACAATGTTCAATAACGATCCAGAGGCTATATCCTTAAATGAAAACAAGTCTACCGCTAATTTAGCCTACAAGTATAGGAAGGCTAAACTACGACTTTACACTACCTTAAACAACTTGACCAAATCTCAAGCAAGAGATAAGAAAAATAAAGTTTAGCTCAACCTAGGAGAAAGGACTGATGATAATGCTACGGCATTGAAACCTAGGTCTCCGTTTAAAAACAATTGGATCGCAAGGTAAACCTTAGATATAACAATGTTCAATAACGATCCAGAGGCTATATCCTTAAATGAAAACAAGTCTACCGCTAATTTAGCCTACAAATATAGGAAGGCTAAACTACGACTTTACACTACCTTAAACAACTTGACCAAATCTCAAGCAAGAGATAAGAAAAATAAAGTTTAGCTTAACCTAGGAGAAAGGACTGATGATAATGCTACGGCATTGAAACCTAAGTCTCCGTTTAAAAACAATTGGATCGTAAGGTAAACCTTAGATATAACAATGTTCAATAACGATCCAGAGGCTATATCCTTAAATGAAAACAAGTCTACCGCTAATTTAGCCTACAAGTATAGGAAGGCTAAACTACGACTTTACACTACCTTAAACAACTTGACCAAATCTCAAGCAAGAGATAAGAAAAATAAAGTTTAGCTCAACCTAGGAGAAAGGACTGATGATAATGCTACGGCATTGAAACCTAGGTCTCCGTTTAAAAACAATTGGATCGCAAGGTAAACCTTAGATATAACAATGTTCAATAACGATCCAGAGGCTATATCCTTAAATGAAAACAAGTCTACCGCTAATTTAGCCTACAAATATAGGAAGGCTAAACTACGACTTTACACTACCTTAAACAACTTGACCAAATCTCAAGCAAGAGATAAGAAAAATAAAGTTTAGCTTAACCTAGGAGAAAGGACTGATGATAATGCTACGGCATTGAAACCTAAGTCTCCGTTTAAAAACAATTGGATCGTAAGGTAAACCTTAGATATAACAATGTTCAATAACGATCCAGAGGCTATATCCTTAAATAAATATTTATTAAAATTATATAGCTGAAAAATATTTTAATTCTCTAGTTTTGATTATAGTTTTGTTATTACAAGTTAAGGGAATTGGTATTATAAACTTTGGAATTCATTTGCATGAAAAAAGTTTAACATTTAGTTATATAATTGAGTGTTTAAACTTTTTTCATGGAAATTCTTAGGTTGCAAAAGGAAAAACAGAAAAAATCATAGGGTAAATTATATTATTCACTACACTGCATTAGGACATTTAAGACAATTTATGTCTTGTCTCTCACAATCACAATTGAATTGAATCTTAATCAATATTCTTATATGAGCAATGTATGCTTGCTTGGTTTTTTACGTTTGCACAGTTTTTAACTTAAAAGACCAAGTTTCCTTCGAATTCTAGAAGTATCGAATTTATGGCTCTTAAGTGTCTTCTAAGCAGGTCATTAAAAGTCAAGTGAAATAAAAAAAGTGAATTTAAAAGTTGTAATGTTTTAATCTGAGCATAATGTTTTCGAAATTTTAACTAAATAATAAATAAAATTTAAACACACAAAAGTATAGTTCACACAAGAAAATCCCGACCATTTAAAAAAACTTGTGCGAGAGAGATGGATAATGAATGTTTAGAGTGAGATAGACAATTCCTAAATATGCGTTTGTCATTGGCTGCGGCAATGTGGTTTTTGTGGTGCATGTTTAGCTTCTTCCTATTGGATGATCATTTAGTTTTTTTATAAATCTTGAAGCATTTTTATTGCCTGTTAGATAGTGACTCTTAAACCTGAAAGTTTAAAAACCGTTTTGATAGCTGTCATCTATCAAAGAAAATAAATATTATTTCTTTACTTTTGGGGAAATTATTTTTTAACTAAAACTTATAAAAATATAATTTTAATGAGTTTAAAACTCTTATGCAATAACAAATATGTACATATACATAGAGCATTATGTATATTTTTTATTTAATAACTTGATTGGCAAAGATCAAACTTAAGAAAACAAAACCTCAAACCGTAAATATAGAAAACCTGGCTAAACTTTAGAATCCGTCTCCACCGTTAAATTGATGTTTAAATCAATGTTTTCGGATTCGATAGAATTGATAGAATTTTTTAATAAACATATGTTTTATTCTTGTTATTAAGGTACAACTTATTGTAAATAAATAATGTAGGTTACAATTTTTAAAACATCACTTTCAGTAATTGTTAATATCCCATTAGAATTAGAGAAAATGAAACACTATAGTATATTCAAGGAATAAAAATTTGGACTGCTAACTGATTTGGTTTCATATTAGAAGTTGCGATGAGTCTAGGAGTGAAAAGTAATTATAGTGATGGATAGTAGTAGTAAAACGTCAAAATCACTGAGAAAAGGTACACGGTTCAATTCCAAAATTTATTTATTTGTGCACGGAGCCATAAGTATACTCAATTGCAGGTAGCACGAATACTTTTAGTAAAGCACGACGCTGACAATGACTGTCAATGAATCAAATGCAAGGTCGCGAAGGATGTGAAATTAGTTTTTTGTATGTCATGTTCGTTAAAAGCATAGTTGGGTCATGATATGTCGATAACGTTAGATTATCCCTTAATAAGTTTTATTCACATCGTGTGACCATTATATTTCATCACGTTAGTTAAAATTGTAGTTGGGTTGTGAACTAATGATTAGTGATGTCTCGATTACGACATCGAAACGTTATCATGATTAAAATAATCTAGATTGTAACTATCGAAAACATTAATTTTTAACATCAATTTTAACGATGGAGACGGATTCTAAAGTTTCGTCAAAAACCTCAAAACCTCAAGCCTTAAATACATTTTGACAAGAATAATTTAACTTTTGTATTGAAAATTTGTTCACTTATTTACAGCTATTTAGCAGTAGTCAGAGGGCGGGCTTGATAGGGAAGTAGACTTCCCCTCCTCTCCCAACCCCGATGTGACAAAATTCTTGCGTTGGTCAGGATTTTTGTGCGTTAACTTAATGATTGAGCTATCGATTGTTATCTACACATGAAGCTCAAATTACTCATAACTTTTGAGAAATCCGCAAGTCCGACACCCATCAACCCCATACTTATATGGGTGAAAAAATTCAAGGAAAAATATTAGTTTTGGATAAAGTTTTTCCTAAGGGCACAAATCCTATTACTTTAAATGAGCAATTCTTGGATACATATATACATATATATATAGATCGCACTATCATTGTGACGACTTTTCACAACACCTACAATATGGCAACCGCCACAAAGACTTATGTATATTTAGGTTTTCATATGGAAATATGCTAACTTGCACTCAAGAAACAACATTATCAACTCACATTATGAGTTTTTTTGTTATTTGTAAGCAAACCATGAGACATCATTGTGGCAACCTTACAAGCCACAAACAATATGGCATCCAGTAATATACATTACTTTAAACTATCATTGTGAACCCCATTCAAAATATTTACCATCATTATGGCGACATACAGCGTTGCCAATTTTCACTCTTGCATTTATAAATGAATAAATTGTTCATTCAGGCAAAGTGACGACCTGCCATACCACTATCACTAAGACAACCTGTTTTTTTTTAAATTAAGTAAAAGGGGATTCTTTTGTTTAGTCTTCACAAATTCCTATTTTCGATAATCTTGAAATGTTTAGTATTAAATTTTATATTTCATCATGCGTCATGAAAGTGACTTATTTCGGGACAAAATGATGGAGGTTAACATGGAAACAGTAAATCTCAAGGCCCGAAATGGTACTTTGGTGACGAATCGTGATCAAAAAACCAAACCGTGGGAACAGCTTATGCTTTGCTGACAGTTAAAGGTTTTGAGGTTAGGCTACGTTCACACGAGCGATATTTTACTGCTGCGACAGGTGGCCGCCTTCGCTGTTTACGCCACCAGCTGTAAGTTCTTGAGTTTTCCACTATTTCTGCGGTGTCGCTGGGATCTTAGATTTGATTAGGGGGCTTGTTTGAAATAGTTCCCACTTTCGCCACGGAATTTCTACGTCAAGGAGACGTTATAAGTTACATTTCTATTACAGAGTAACCAAGTAAAATAAATTTATGGCCAAGGACTTTAAAAATTATAATTCAGATATACTAGTTCAAAAAACTGATGATATGTAAATGAAGAAAAATTGATCGAAATCTTGAAAAATTGATCAAAATCTGGAAAAATTGAATAAACAAAATAGTATGTACCGCAAATAAATATTTACATTCTAGTTATTTACAGTGACACGACAGAAAATTGTTTTGTTTGCATGGATGGGGGAGGGTACAAAAGTCATCGTGCCTTGGATCGTAGTTTGCTATCCATTAATACAGGCAACTTGAAAAAAATAATAAAAAGGCTACAATCATTTTCAAAGTCTTCAATATTTTGTTGGGAGCTGTCGATTCTACAGATCCCCCCTTTATACGTCCGTGATTCCGTCTTGAAATTTTGATCTAAATGTTATTATTTTGATGTTGAACGCTATTCTTACAGTGTTGGGGAGTAGCGTGCTACAAGTAGCGCCGCTTTCAATTGCGTAGCTTGTAGCTGTAGCGAGCTACTTTTGCAATAAAACATTTATATTTTTCTCGGACCGGTATTTTAACACTTCAACCCATACAGAGATTCTGAGTAAATCGAGATGTTCTTTGTTACTATAATAGTTGGTAATTGTGAATGATTTTGTAGTTCCTGTAATCAATTGTCTTTGACCACAGACAAAGGCAACTTTGATTGTGGGAGTTCACTATCGTCGTCCAAGGGCGAAACTGACTTGCCCAAATATTTGGCCATCTATTTACAACATGAGGCCTTGTGAGAACGACATAGAACAAACAAGTCATGCGAACGCATCTGTAAATTTTGCATTGGCCT
The DNA here is from genome assembly GCA_035578135.1 of Flexamia atlantica. NCBI lineage: Eukaryota > Metazoa > Arthropoda > Insecta > Hemiptera > Cicadellidae > Flexamia > Flexamia atlantica. The sequence goes on from JAQJVK010000001.1 coordinate 88,537,508, forward strand.
GTATTCGCTCATTCCGCTTGAGCCTTTGATCGACGTTAGTGAACTTACACCGCAATAGATAAAAACAACGCTAACCACCATTGTGGCTAAAGCCTCCGATACGGCGTCGTATGACAAAACAGACGACGATCGACGTGCATCCACATTCGCTATTCGAGCATTATCCGTAAATGAAAGCGTAAAGCAACAGCGTTTGTTTACTTGTTTAATGGACATTCAATAATAAACAATAAAATTATGAGTCAAACCATGGTCAAACTGAAAGGTACTTAGATAATAAAATAAGTAATGTAGTAGGTCTATGTCTATAAAGCCTTCAGAAGTCTAGCCTAAATATTGAAATAGGAAAATGATTTAGCCTAAGGGTCTTTGGTAACGGGCATGACCAAATCTTAACATGGGAATGTAACACCAAAACTTAGTGCTTATTAGGCCCTACTTGGATGCCTATAATTTCATTCAGCACTTAGACAATCTATTTTGAGCAGGCCTACCGTGACTAATAATTAAAAAAAACTTTATTGATCTACTGTTTGGTTTATTTATTTATTCATTTATTTACTTGAACTACACTTACTGTTATACGTCTGAAAAGCTAGATGGGTGTTCAGTTGAGTCAATAAACCACTGTGAAAGACAGGGAAAAGTTGGAATTATTTTGTGAAAGAAGCTAAAATACCCCCGTCGCAGCAAACCTGCGTACTCAGCGAATTTCTAATTACAAAATAATCCATTAATACGTAATTAATCCATTATTACGTAAAAAACAAGTGATATATTTATGTATTAAAATTATAGCTATTATAGCTTGGTTTCCAAAACCTTTGTAAAAAAATATTGGTAAATGGCTTAGATGAAAAACACAAAGATTTCATATAATGAAGTAGGCAAGAATATTTATTTTTAAAATTATATTAACATAAAATTGTTTAAAAACCACAATTTTTTTAACATATTGATAAACTGAGAAATTACTCAAAGCGATTCCTTGAAAACCTCAGTAGAGAGTAAATAGGAAATTGACTAAGCCAACATTCTGCTAGCCTGATACTATAAAAACAGGGGAAAAAATGAGAAGCCGGAGACCAATGGACTTAGAGGAATGATTTAAAATACCAAATTGTTTGTTTTTTCAAGCTAAATCCAATGGTGCAAACAATAATTGGATAAATATAATTTTTCAATTTGAAAAACTCAAAAAACCAATTTTTGGGGGTAAAATGGAGCCTTTACCCACTTAGGATATGTCGATCTGGCTGGTTTACGAACTCGTCCAAGAGAATCTAGTTTTACATGTCTGTACCAAATTTTGTTGCGATCGGAGGATATTTACGAGAGTTATCGTGCTTACAGACACTCAAAAAATGAAAATTCTATTTCCCTTATAAGCCCATGTTAAATTTTGAAACAAATCGTGACTTTTGCAGGTAAAAATGCGTTTTAACAATGAACTCACTTCATATCCAGAAAGTACACATAAAAAGCTGTCAATTAATATAAGTATTAATATGATTGCTGAGGTTACCCTGAACGGACATCTTTTGTCCATTCTGTTCTGTTAAAACGACGGTAATAGCTTATTTCTAAGGATATAATCGCTAAAAATTAGCTGTAGCTGTAGCAGGATTTTTGTAGCTGTAGCTAGCTACTTTTTAAAATCTGTAGCTATAGCTGTAGCAAAGCTACTTTTTACAACCTCTAGCTGTAGATGTAGCGATTTACATTTTAAAAGTAGCTTCCCCAACACTAGTTATTCAATTGTTAAAATATAATACTTGAATAATCCTCATTATATAAAGCAGATTGTTAGAACTCAAAGGATTGAAAGCTCTCAGATAGACAGGCCTCCGAATTTTAGGATATCGTACAACCCACTGAAGGGAGGAATTACAGTGAATGGTAAGACATGGGCAGTCAAACCGGGAAATAAACGCGAAAACTAGGACATTTGGTAACCCTAGTTATGGGTTAAGTTTAGGTTAGATTTTTACTTTCACTATCTGGTCTGGTTTTTGTTGGGATTATTGTGTAGCTAAATATATACCAATCGTGGGTTACGAACAATGTTTTAGGCCGTTAGTGTATCGCGATCAAAGTAATTTAAAAACCACTGATTTAAAACTTCGCGACCCCCGACATGTTCCCTCCTCGGGGCCTTTTTTTAAGGGGTGCATGGGGCGAGCGCCTGGAGCCCTGGCCCAAAAGGGGCTTTGGGAACCGACTTTATGGGCCTCGCCTCGGGAGCAAAGGAGACCCAGGGAAAAAGGGACAAAAAACCGCTGTCGGGCGAAAAAGAACACAAGGAAATAATTCATCAATTGAATTCCCATACAGTACAGCGATTGCGCTGAACGGTTGGCACCGCGCTTGTCGGCAACCTAAGTACCCAGCGGTGGCGCGACGCGGTGCTGCGAAGTGCCGACTGGCCAAGGCGCCAAGCTCCAGATGTACTAGTGACTGAAAAACGATGATAGGAAATAGAGGGATCAGCACGTAAGTCCGATACAAGGGCCATGCAGACATGTGGCTGCATGGGGCGCCGATGGTAACAGATCGCCGGGGGGGGGGGGGGGGGGGGGTTGTTGTGTTTCTCCTGCGGCAATAATGAAGCCTTTCAGCGATGCTGAAATTTTAAAACAAATTGGCCGTAAAACGTGGATCTAATGACCATTATTGTTGGTCATATTTTTATGATTTAAATGATGTTTTTACCAATGTTGTATCTTGTACCTTACCAAGATATAGCAGTTTTGACGCAAAGCGCTTTCTGCCATCTTTACCCCCTCCCCGCAAGTTGTTGACCACCTGGGAAATAGGTGACATACGTGTTTTATATACCCACTGTCCATATTACAACAACGAACAAACATATTTGGACACACTTGTTTGCGACATTCTCATTTTAATTCTACCTACGTTAAAACAAATAGTCAAATACCTATTTCCTTTATTTTTTTATTTTGGGAGGAATGCGCCGTAAGCCTCGGAGGGATGGGCACCTCTGATAACGAGTCACTCTCCTTCACTAGCTGAACCAAAATTATTGATTTGTTTTTACTTAGTACATTTGTTTTGGAGAGTCAGATTATTGGTTGATAAATTTTTATTTAAAACGCAGAACGGCCACGAGCAGCCGTAGTTTACTAGTCAGCATCACGTTATACTCCTCCAACCACGTGCATCGGTGACCTGATCGCCCAGAGGGGGGTTCTCATCATTGCATTCAATTCAAGTCCAAGTCCAGTACGGATAACACCTCTCACTTCCTTTTTTTAAATTCAAAATTCACAAGGTTAACATTTTTCAGAGCTATTTAATTCTATGGTTTCCTTTTATTACTACAAGTTAATAAACAGTTATTTAATATCCAACCAATATTTGTAATTATTTCCATTTCCATCATCCCTACACAAACTAAGCTAAGATCGAAAAATAAATATTACAATAACTTCAACTGAAACCAATTTATTTTACAACTTATTTCATAACTCGTTTACTGTTCAATATACGACCCCGGGCCTAACAACTGTTATTGGTATCCAAATTTGTATTATTAAAACGACGTTTTAATCGAATCATTTACTGCTTTCAAGAGTTCCGCATTTTAACTCATAACACTACCCGCTATATTCCCCCCCCCCCCTTCGTTGTCGACCACCCGGAAAATAGCCGGGCGACAGGCATATTTTGTATTACCACAGTCCTTTTTATAATAATCTGCAAAAATGCTTCGTACATGTATGCTCGAAACTCTCAGCTCCTTTACTCGAGGAATATACGCGCCTGAGAGAACCAGTGTTGCCAAGTCGTCCGGTCGCAGTATTACGCCAAATGCCGTATATTGAAATATACACTCAGCGACACTAGCGCACCCACGGCCATTACATGAACTAATAATATTCGTTTCAGGTGCAATATGACGACCAAAATCAATTTTTAAAGTCATCACTATATGTATCTACAGGGCAAAAGGAGATGATCTCGAAAACTGCTCTAACGATTTTGATAAAATTTTGCATGTAGGTGTTAAAACATTACATTTAGAATATGAGTTTTTCGTATCTATGGATTGCAGTCTACACTTCACTAACATAGCCTTTTACTTATGATATCAGAGGAACATACTGACATGCTCTGAGTTGTAATCCGTATGTACTTACGGTCAGTGGCGGTTCGTGCATAGGAGCACATGAGCACGTGAACCCCCTATGAAAAATCACAAATAATTTTATTTATTAAAATACTTCTATATAAACACAGAATATCCCAAAAAATTAAAAATAACAATAATACGCAACAGCAAAGAGCGTGCGTCGCACCCAACGTTGTCACTAGAGCCAGTGAGGTGAGACTGAGTTTGGAACACAGCTCCGCGGCTACTATAGGCCATTTGTGGCAGCGGCGGGGGAGGAACCATGATTGCATGGTGCCTTATGGAGCTTCCCTCGGAGCTGCTTCCTATTGTGCCCATGTGTGTTTTAACAAGGCTTGACACTTGTTGTTTTTTGGTTCAGATGATGTTAAAGTTTATTAATATAATACTGTGTGTTTTAATGTAGTTTTTAGTGATAAATATGTTTATTTCAGTGATTTAGTTTGGTGTTTTTTAAATGATATACTCTGATTATTAAAAGAAAAGAATTGGCGTCGCGGCCACGATATAGCTGACCCTCTGCAAAAGTATTTATTACGCTCCTGACTAATGGTAATGGCATATTTAATTTATTGCAAATGTATTGCTATTCGTGTCATAACATAACTGGCTATGTAAAATTATATTTTTTGGGTAGGAATTAATTACAAATTGTTTAAAGACTTACGTTACTATTTACACGAATAAAATTTACTAATAGTTGTACAATTATTTAAAACTTTCTGCAAAATTGGTATTGTACTTTTTAAACGAATAAAATTTACTAAAACTTGTAACGAAATATTTTAGTTCAACAGTATGAAATAGAAGGAGTCAGTTCTGCGTGGTCGCGGCCGCGTTTTCTTTCGGTAATCAAGACATAGTCGAAATTCATCGTAGGTTAATGATTTTTATTTTCAAGGATTAATCAGGAAGAACATTAATCAATGATGGAGGATAATAACTGAAGGCCTCAGTTCACAGTTAGTTATTTAAATAACATTCGGTTTTCCGATTTACGGTTATAATATTAATTATCTCAGTATATTTCAGGATTACAGATAAATAATAAAATTGGTTTTAGTCATTTATTAATGTGCAACATTAACTGTGTAAGCCTTATTTATATGTTTACCCTGAATAATTCTCTTTTAAAATAAAATTATGGTTATTTTTATGTGCAAGATTAAAAATAAAAATTATAGTCAATAAAAATAGTGAAGAATTATCTAATGTTTAATTTTGGGTTAGTATCATATTAATGTGTAATAGTAGCAAAATACAATTCATAATCGTCAAAGGGAGGGTGGTGCCTTATTAAATTTAATACTTTAAACATTACACTCATATATAACAACAGGTATCTCAAGACATGCAGGCGCTGCGGTCTTTTGAGCGTGTGTAACGTACTCAAATACTGATTATTTTAAGACAATAACTCCAGTATAATACATTGATATCATGTGTATATATTTAACTGTGAACCCCCAGTACATAAACTCACGAGCCGCCACTGCTTACGGTTACTTATATGTTCCTGATGCAAATTGATTTTATATTTTCGTTATATTTTTATTTTTGGGGAGTTCTAACAAAAAATGTCAGCCTGTTCCTTTGTTATAGTGAGCAAATAAATAAGAGCTTATGTTTGTGAAGTATAGACTGCAAACCTTGGTTATGAAAAACTTGTGCTGTAAGTGTTTTCTATGTTTTAAATGTTTTACATGTCAAGTTTAATTTTATTATAGTTCAGGGGCATATGTAATTTCATGGGATTTTGAATGAAGCAATTGTATGATTGGTGGCGATAGATAGGTAATGGCATGTAGAATCGTGTACTACCAGGTGTTTTGTCTGAAAGTTTGGCCGAGCTGGTGTATGACGTCATACTTCCAAAATGGCCGCCAACAGTGACATTGATACCTTTCTAGCGATATAACTTTTTTATGGTTGATTTTATGAAAATTTTTTACAGGACGTTTTTTATTAATAACAAGAAAGGAACAAAAAAGGTTCTTACAAAAATTTTGATATCTCTTACCAATGTTTAGATATAAGTTGATAAAACAAAGTATACTGGGTATCCCATAATAGTTCTCCCCCAAACTTTTTCCTACATTTCCAATTCCACACCACCTCCAAACATTATTGGGTAGTTAATACTTCATTTTGAGGGGGTTCCCAATTTTAGCCGCCATCTTGGATCCACCATGTTGGATCCAAAATATTTGTTCTAGTATGAAGTGGTGTTGTGACCCATTATTTCCAACTAATTTTTTTCACTGATTACAATGCCGCAATCCTATTTACAATATCTCAATTGGTTCTCATGATATGAGCACTTTTATTTGATTTATTTTCAACCAATTTAAACATTATAAATTGATAAAATAGGCCCATAGCCACAAAATAATGCTAGATAGTGACGAATAACCACCATCGGTCATTGCTGAGCGATTTTCACTTAACTTTCACCAATGTAAATTTTTTTCGCGCCATCTTGGATCCCCCATTTTGAAATGAGGTAAGTTATTTCAGACATGAAGTTGGTATTGTGACCCATCATTTCAAATTAGTTTTTTACGCCGAATTCAATGCCGCAACCCGTTTTTAATTATAGTGTTTAATTTTCAAGATATTGACATGTTTCTAATAAAATTCTCAAAAATATGAATTTTTTGAAAACTAAGTTTTATAGCTAGAAACCGTTTGCGGCATTGAATTCTGCTTAAAAAACTAGTTTGAAATGATGGGTCACAATATCAACTTTATATTTGAAATAACTTACCTCATTTCAAAATGGCGGATCCAAGATGGCGGCCAAAAAATTTACATTGGTGAAATTTAAGTGTAAATCCCTCAGCAATGACTGAACGTGGTCATTCGTCACTATCTAGCATTATTTTGTGGCTATGGGCCTATTTTATCAACTTGTAATGTTTAAATTGGTTGAAAATAAATTAATTAAAAGTACTCAAATCTTGAGAACCAATTAAGATATTGAAAAACAGATTGCGGCATTGTAATCAGAGAAAAAATTTAGTTCGAAATAATGGGTCACAACACCACTTATATAAGAAAAAAAATTTTGGATCGAACATGGCGGATCCAAGATGGCGGCCAAAAAATTTACATTGGTGAAATTTAAGTGTAAATCCCTCAGCAATGACTGAACGTGGTCATTCGTCACTATCTAGCATTATTTTGTGGCTATGGGCCTATTTTATCAACTTGTAATGTTTAAATTGGTTGAAAATAAATTAATTAAAAGTACTCATATCTTGAGAACCAATTAAGATATTGAAAAACAGATTGCGGCATTGTAATCAGAGAAAAAATTTAGTTCGAAATAATGGGTCACAACACCACTTATATAAGAAAAAAAATTTTGGATCGAACATGGCGGATCCAAGATGGCGGCCAAAATTGAATACCCCCTTAAAATGAAGTATTAACTACCCAATAATGTTTGAGGGTGGTGTGGAATTGAGACTTGAAAAAATATAGGAAAATGTTAGGAGGGGGGACTATCATCCTATAGGGAAGAAGCTATTACCGTAGGTCTCATGGTAAGACCTAAGCCCGAGACCATGATAACTTTTCGTTTTGGGGCCCCCAGAAGCAAAAAACACCATTCGTTCAAATTTCTAGAGATATATATATATATATATTTATCTATATATGTGTCTGTAAGCAAGATAGCGCTCGCAAAAATGGTCCGATCAGCATGAATTTGGCATAGATGTGTAAAGTAGTAATTATTCGGATGAGTTCGAAAACCAGTCTGATCGGACCACTGGAAAGGGGGGTAAAGGGGGATAAACCCCCCCAAAAATGGGTTTTTTGGGGTTTTTACATAGAAAAAAAAATTTGGTAAGCACCATTGAATTGAGCTGGAAAAAACAAACAATTCAGTATTTTGTATCATTTCTCTATGTCTATTGGTTACCGAGATATTGAAAGTGGTAAACACAGTACGTTGCCCCAATGTTAACCTTATGGGAAATAAGTAAAATTATACATCTCGCTTATTTTTCAACATATCTTAATAAAACTTGGTTTGTGGCTTCATCTAGATGAGATTTAATGTATTTTAGTCTAAAATCACCAAAATTTCCATTTTTGTGGCAGCAAACCTGCATACCCATTCCCCGTGTTACCCTTATGGGCAATAAAAGAATTCCATATCTCCATTATTTCTAAACATATCTTGATAAAACTTGGTAACCTTTTTTAGATAAGCTTCTTTTAGATAAGATCTACTAAATATTGAAATAAAAACACCCAGTTTTAACATACCTGTAGCAGCAAACCTGCACACTCGTTCCCCATGTTATTCTTATGGGGATTACGAAAACATGTCATATCTCACTACATTGGATGGAAGTATGTTTTTGCATTTGAAATTCGCTGAGTATGCAGGTCTGCTGCAACGGGAGTATTATTTTGTTCCTTATCTTGTTATTAATAAAAAACGTCCTGTAAAGAATTTTCATAAAATCAACCATAAAAAAGTCATAGCGCTAGAAAGGCAACAATGTCACCGTTAGCGGCCATTTTGGAAGTATGACGTCATACACAAGCTCGGCCACACTTTCAGGCAAAACACCTGGTTTTTTTTTTTTTTTTTTTTTTTTTTTTTTTTGGTAGGAGGTGGAATGCGTTTACGCACACTGAGGGGCTCGTTGTCCCCTCAGTAGTGTCGGACTCCCACGAGCTCGATGTCCCGTGAACTACCGACTAAACCACCTCCCTCGGCACCGAGGACACTAGCCTGGAACTGTTTCACACATTACTTCGGGCTAGGCCTTTGATATTACGCCACTAGGGCAACCTCCTTGGGGAAAAGCTGAGGATTAAGGCCGATCGAGGTCGACCTTTTTCGCCCGAAGAATGGCCTGGACGTAGTGCTTGACACAGTTCCAGTTGCCCTCTCCCTGGAGCATAGCTCCGACGATGTTGTTTGGGCTGACGATCACGCCGATCTCAGATGAAAGCGAGGCTCGGCGGACGTGCCAACGGTCGCACTGAAAGAAAGTGTGCTCGGACGTGTCTGGGATGCCGGGGCAATACAGACAGTCCGGGCTGGCGACTTTGCCCATCCGGTGCAGATAGGCTCGGAAGTACCCGTGCCCAGAAAGAAACTGGGTCACGTAGTAATCGACCTCGCCGTGCTGCCGTTCCACCCATGGTCGGACGGAAGGTATGAGCTGGAAGGTCCAACGTCCCCTCAGCTCGGCTTCCCAGTCGCGCTGCCAAGAGTCGAAGCTGCGATCGCGCTCTTCCCTGGCAGCTGTTTCCCGGCCCACTTCAGGCCTCCTCCGGTAAATCGCCTGCCTCTCCCTCGCGAGGAAGAGGACGGGAATGACTCCGGCGATCACCATCACAGCAGGCTCGGAGACTGTGCGGTAGGCCGAAGCGACCCGCAGAGCTCCTCGGCGCTGGACTCGGGCAAGCCGGTCTCGGTAGACTCGCTTCTCGAGTGCGTGAGCCCATACCTCCGCCCCGTACAGCAAGACTGACTGGACGGCAGTCATGAGCAAGCGGCGCTTGCAGGAGCGAGGACCGCCGACATTGGGCATAAGCCTACCAAGGGCAGCGACACCCTTAGCGGCTTTGTCGGCGGCGCGCTGGATCTGCTCGCCGAAAGACAGTCTGCTATCGACCATGACTCCCAGGTACTTTGCAGCAGGCTTAGTCTCGAGTGTGACGTCACCTATCTGCACCGGGAACACGGTGTTAATCCTCTTTTTGGTGAGGACGACAATCTCCGTCTTACTGATAGCCAGGGACAAGCCGTGATCTCGCATCCACCCGTTGACCTTGGCCATCACTACGCTGAGCCTCAGTTTTGCCTGCTCGACGTTCCTCGCAGCGATCAAGGCAGCGACATCGTCAGCATAGCCAACGAGGCGGGTCTCATCGGGCATGTCTAGCCTCAGCAAGCTGTCGTAAGACACGTTCCAGAGATCTGGTCCGAGAATGGACCCCTGCGCAGCCCCGGAAGTGATGGGAATGCGCCGCTGACCTTCGGTCGTGTCGTACAACAGAACGCGGTCTGACAAATACGCCTCCAACATACGCAGGAGGTAGGAGGGAACTTGGAACGTATGCTCAAGCGCCCACAGCATATCGCTCCACCTGGCGGAGTTAAAAGCGTTCTTCACGTCGAGCGTGACGAGAAGGACCACGCGGCGCGACCAGTGGTTGTGGTCCTCCGCCCTCCGCACTGCCTCAACTACCTCCTGGATAGCGTCGATGGTAGAGCGACCGGATCTGAAGCCGTACTGCTGCGGGGACAAGTCCCCCGCAGAGACGATGGCCTCGGTCAGCCTGACACGCAGGAGCTTCTCAAGCACATTCCCGGCCGTGTCGAGCATACACAGGGGTCGGAAAGAAGAAGGGGTCCCCGGTGTGCTCTTCGCCTTCGGAATAAGAACAAGGCGGGCAACCTTCCACGAAGAAAAGAAAACGCCTTCCGCCAGACACGCGTTGAACATATCGAGCAGAAGCCTTGGATTCACCTCCGCAGCGAGCTTGAGCACCTCCGCCGGAATGCCATCGGGACCGGGCGCTCTTCTGGGTCGTAGGGATCGGACGGCGGCGGTGAGTTCCTCTTCCCGGAAAACTGGGAAGGCGCCTACCTCTCCGAATTCCCTGACTGGCCGGACTGGGTGGCTGGGAAACAGTGTATCTACGACGACGGCCATGGCTTGTGGTTCCATGACCGCAGGTGGTGAGCGAGCCCCTAGCTTCTGGGTTACAAGTTTGTAGCCCATCCCCCAGGGGTCGTTGTCGATATCCTGACACAGCTGCTTCCAGCACCTGACTTTACTCCGGTTGATGGCACCGCGGAGCTCTCGGCGGGCCGCTCTGTGCTCAGCCGATCTGGCATTTGCATCAGGGCGGTTCCTTGCTCGCTGCGCAACTCGTCGGAGACCAAGGCATCTCCTCCGGAGTTCCGCGATTTCAGGCGTCCACCAGTAAACCGGCTTCTTCCTGTGGCGGCGGGAAACTCCGGGCATCGACTGCTCACACGCGGTCGCGATGAGACGCATCGTCGATGCTGCCAGATCTTCAGCACCTGTGAAATTCACAATGCTCTGGTCTTTGATTACTTCTTTAAAAGTGTCTTTGCTCAGACGACTGGTGTTCCAGCGTCGAGCCAGAGGAGCAGGTTCAGCGCGCAAGCGCGCACCCTCGAGAAGGACCTTGAAGAGGATCCCCTGATGGTCGCTAGAGGAATACTCCTCGCAGACACGCCAGTCGGAGATCCGCTGGACAATCCCTTCAGAGGCAAGGGATATGTCAGGGATCGTCTCTCTGCACCCTGGACGGCGAAAGGTGGAAATGCCGCCCGTGTTAAGGATACAGAGGCCCGACCTGGCAGCCGACTCGAGGACGTAACGACCTCGAGTGTCGGTCCGCGGGGAACCCCATTCCACGGCTTTTGCGTTAAAATCGCCACCGACTATGACCCCGCCAGAGATTTTCATGATCTCATCCTCAATGGAATCGACCATGTGGCGGTAGTCTCCGATCGGTTGATTTGGCGTGAGGTAACAGGAGAAGACTGTGAAACCCCTGCTCCTCACCCAAACGAAGCCGTTGCCCGATCCGGAATCGAGAACAGGCACCTTCCCGAGGTCCAAGATCCATATCGCCGCAGTGCCGGAGGGATCCGAGAACCACTGCGCGGAGCGTCGGTTCTGGTACTGCTCACTGAGAAGCAGTAGGTCAGCACCCTGCTCCGTGGCGAATTGGAACAGCAAGTCGTTTGCTGTCCTGCTCCTCTGCATATTAAGTTGCAGAACACTGATCATTTTTGTTGTTTCTGGCGAAGCTCCTGGATGGCCCGCCTGTACTGCCCGCAACGACCAGACCCAGCGGAATGCTTGACCTGGTCGCCCTTCAAGCCGGCTTCTGTACACAGGACACAGGACAGCGCTGCATTGCACGCGCTGGCCCTGTGGTCCTGGCCGCCGCACTTGAAGCAGAGCTTGCTTCTATCGGGTCCAGAGCAGCGATTAGCGACGTGACCGAACCCCAGACATTTAAAACATCTGGAAGCCACGAGCTTCTCACGCACCCGACAGCTCACGTACCATACCTTAAGGTGGCCCTTCTCCAGGAGCTTCGCAGCAGCTCTGGCTCCCAGCGTCAGGATTGCCACCTTCTGACCCCGAGCATTTGCCTTCGAGACGAAGGTTTTCACCTCGACGTTTTCTCCGAGGACAGCTTTGACGGCAGCGGTCACCTCCTCCTCGGTTGTCAACTCGTCGAGGTCTCTCACCTCCAGCGTAGACTTGGGCTCGAGAACGCGGACTGTCGCGTTCGCCCCCAAGATGGTCTTCAGGTCTTCGCTGAAGGCGGACTTACTCTGAGAGGTGTCCCCGAGTTCGACTAGTAGGTCGCCGGTTCGGGTCTTCCTCATACCCTTGATAACGGCGCCCTTCTCATCGGGCTTCGCTTTGCTGCGAATCTCGCCCAGCACGTCGGCGTAGGATTTCCCCTCCGACGGCTTGATGAGAAGAGCGTCCGGCCGCTGCTTGCGGGGCTTCTTCCTCGGTGCCTTCTTGCTTTCCTGTTCGCCGGGCTGGCTTCCAGGATTTTGACGAGGGTCTCTCTTTTTCCCCTTTCTTTTGACAACCTCGGTCCACGTTTCGGTTTCCGACCGCTTCGCTAAACCGTCTCCCCTAGGCTTCTTCTCAGCCTCCGGATGGGCGGGGCTGGAAGCGGCCCGCTTCCCACCGGCTGGCTGAGCCTTCACCCGCAGTGATGGCGTCGTCTGTGTTGACGCGGCAACCGTCTCGCATGATTGCCACGACCTCCTCAGCTGGATGATGTGGTGCAGACTGGCCTCCAATTGGACGATGCCATCCTGCACATCCTTGCTGATATTCTTTTGCCGGGTGGTCGCGGCCTTCATTACAGCGAGGGTGTCGAAGCACTTTTTAAGGTGCTCCTCCTCCTGCTGCCTGGCGAGCGCGATGACCGCGTCAAAGGGAGACGAGTCGGCGTCCATCGGCTCGTTGTTCTCAGCGGGTGCCTTTTCGGCGGCCACGGATGTTCTGGCCACCGATGATGCAGGTGTCTTGACCCGGACTGGGGGCGATCTCGTGAGACGGGATCTTCTTTCGAAGGGGCTTGCCACCCCTTCGTCGAGCCCGCTCAGAGAAGAACGCTGCTGGGAGTTTGGTGGGGTTAGGGTACCCCGCTTTGATTCGTGCACCTTTTGAATCGTTTTTCCTTCTGCCGTGTCCATGGTGTCTGGCTTAGCCCCCGAGACTGGGCATTGACCCCCCCAAAAAAATTTTTTTTCCCCTATGAGAATGTCAGACCGACCCATCACCGGAGCAACTATACCTGCGTTCAGCCGCCTCCAAAACATCGGCGGCCCCAGACGAGCAGTGGCCTCGGCAGAGCCCCCCCGTGACCGTAGCAGGGCCCCATCCGGTCGCCAACCGGCACCGCCACGGCCAAGGGGATTTTCGCCGGCTGATAGGGCAGCCAGGTCAGTTGGCTGAGCTGCCCTATCAGCCGGCGAAAATCCCCTTGGCCGTGGCGGTGCCGGTTGGCGACCGGATGGGGCCCTGCTACGGTCACGGGGGGGCTCTGCCGAGGCCACTGCTCGTCTGGGGCCGCCGATGTTTTGGAGGCGGCTGAACGCAGGTATAGTTGCTCCGGTGATGGGTCGGTCTGACATTCTCATAGGGGAAAAAAAAAAAAAAAAATTTTTTTGGGGGGGTCAATGCCCAGTCTCGGGGGCTAAGCCAGACACCATGGACACGGCAGAAGGAAAAACGATTCAAAAGGTGCACGAATCAAAGCGGGCAAACCACCTGGTAGTACACGATTCTACACGTTATTACCTATCTATCGCCACCAATCATACGATTGCTTCATTTAAAATCCCACGAACTTTCCTATATTTACAAATGCCCCTACATTATTAGTAATTAGGTAGTAATTACTACTGAAATTTACTTTGACATAAGAAACATTTCGCCACAAATCAGGCAAATTTGACTAATTATTGGATATATGTCAATGATAAAAAGTATTAACTCAATCTTATTTAGTTACATATTAATATGTTCTTTAATATTTTCAATCATGAATATGTTTCTGAAATTCATGAAATATCAAAAGTCCTTTTGTCTTCACATGAAATTGGCTTTAGGTATTATTGTATTATTGTTATGAATGATTTTTATTTAACCAAGCGGATCAACAATTAACTCAATAGATTTATGTCAGTGGTTGAAGTTCTTCCGGTGCCCCATTCAGTGCTAAGATATAACAGTCAGGCCTTGAAAAAAGCTTCTTGTTTGTGTATTTTAATAAGACACACCTCATATTAAATTCAAGTTCTAAATGAGAATAAGATGTCTTTGTGATTTAAGAGGTTAACTAAAATGTGCTTTGTTTTTTCCAGGTGATGTGAACATTCCGCTTGGGACGGATGTTGAGAAGAGTCTTTTTTACCTCAATGGAGTTATGTTCTGCATTTACTTCACAAGAGGGGAGAACGATGGGCCTCTCTATATCACTTTTCAGTGTTTTCCCACTTCAAAAGAGGAGTTGAACACTGTATTTGAAGCCTTTGTCGAAAACAAAGGACTGTATCTTTGCCAATCAATTCGTCCGATATCAGATGCTGTAAAACGGTCAGATGTTTTTAAAAATTTAAATGAATGTATCGTCATCCCCCCTTATCTGTTAAAACAGAAGGAAAGCATTTCTTTTAAAATCATAATGCCAAATGATTTTAAGAAAACCTTGTTCACAGTAGCCAAACTCTCTCAGTACCAAAAAAACAAGTTATCATTGTAACAGAGATTTAGTATAACTGCCTCAAAGATTTGAATTTGTGAAACACATGTTGCATTTCTTAGTCATTAAAATAAATTACTGTAATCCGACTGCTTTAAAATAAATTACCGATAGGCATCATTGTAAATTTAAAGATTAATTGTGTAAATTTTGTATAAATTTTAGTTTAGGCTATTTTAATTTATTCTTACGTACTCAACTTGTAAGTCTTAGTTTTGATTGTCTTATGTAACTCGTAATCAATATTGATCTCGTAATTGTTCATTTTTTTTTATTAGTCTCTTGCTGTTATGATAAGGTGAAAAATAATTGTACTTAGCGCAATGTATTTTATTTTAACCTCTTATCTCAGTCAAATATGTCCTCATAAATTTATTAGCGTGTAGATTTTTAAAGCTCTTGTGATAAACCTGTTTCTTTTGATTTTGTTTGTATATAATATGGATTTCATATTTTATTATTATTAGGTTCATTATTTGCTCAAAGAGCTACAATTTAGTTATTATGTAAGATAGCAAAAGCAACCATGTACAGTGTGACCCTTATGACTTATGCTTACATCAATATTGTCTAGCAATTTTGCTTTGTGAGTGTCAATATTTCAATGTTGCAGGTATAACAAATATAGTTTTTAATGGAAAACAAGTGTTATATTATAAATGATTTATTTGCCTCATGTTCTATGGATTTGTTATACAAATATTTAAAAATAATAAATATTTGTTTTTATATTGGACCACATTATTTTATTTTGATCTCTGTCACAGCCTTATAAAATTGGTTATCAACATAAAGCAGTTTATGTCCACAAATTCATAAGAGTTTCCATCTACAAAATCTCCCCCAGTTCAATACTAATTGCAATTTTGATTGACATCCACTCAGTTTAAAATTAAAAATTATTTAATCCATCATGCCGAATCTCAATTAAAAAGTATAATTAACTAAAGGCCTACAAACAAATTTAAACAACATACCAGCTGAAAAAACAAATTTTCCCCTGATCTGGGAGGCTATTTAATTACTTAGCCCACTCCACTCCACTTATCATCAGTTCCAGGACCACATTCCAACATGATTATTTTAGTCTATACAAATTAACATACTATTATACAGGGTGTATCCGAAATACACCGAAAATGTTTGGGATATTGTTCCTGAGGTCAAAACAAATAAAAAACATCATATAAGTATATATCCTATCTCGCTCCGTTTTCTGTCTGTCGGTCTGAACGTGTTTTTTACATGATTAATAACTTTTGAACTACTAGAGGTACCAACTTCAAACTTGGTACACATATGTTGGCTATTAGGACCTATCTTTTTGCTGAGTATCAAGTTTCTACTTTTTACCATTTCAAAATGGCGGCCGTTTTAATTATTCAAAGCATAATAAATCAGGAACTATAAAATTTCATGAAAAATAACAAGAGACAAAAAAGGTGCAAAATTTAATTTCCTTTCAGGAAATGTATAATTTTAATAAGGTCATAACACAAACAATGGATAATACCCCCATTGCAGCAGACCTGCATACTCAGCGAATTTCAAATGCAAAACAACATATTTCAATCCAAAACAGCGAGATTTTATATGTTTTTGAAAGCTCCATAAGAATAACATGGGGAATGAGTATGCAGGTTTGCTGCTACGGGTATATTAAAACCGGGTGGTTTTAATTAAATATCTAGTAGATCTGAACTAGAAGAAGCCATTTACCAAGTTTTATCAAGATATGTTGAGAAATAAGCAAGATATAGAATTTTTCTTATTCCCATAATATTCACATAACATTAACATTAACATTCTTCCATAAGGTTAACATTGGGACAACATACTGTGTTTACCACTTTCAATATCTCGGTAACCAATGGACATAGAGCAGTGATTCAAGATACTAAATTGTTTATTTTTTTGAGCTGAATTCAATGGTGCCAACAAAAATTCGATTATTTTTATTTTTCTATGTAAAAAACCCATTTTTTGGGGGTTTATCCCCCTTTACCTCCCCTTCCAGTAGTGCGATCGGGCTGGTTTTCAAGCTCGTCCGAATAATTACTACTTTACATGGCTGTGCCAAATTTCATTCAGATTAGACCAGTTAACATTATTAAGTTAAGAAACAAAGTACCCTTTTTTGAAACATTTTTTGAAATATATAGATAGATAGATATGTATATATGTATGAAAATGAACAAATAGGTTTTTTTGCTTCTGGTGGCCCCAAAACGAAAAGTTATCATGGTCTCGGGCTTAGGTCTTACCATGAGTACTACGGTAACAGCTTCTTCCCTATAGGGGAAATTCGCTAAAAATAAAATTTTCTGAAGTTTTAACCACAAATTTGGGTAAATTTAATAAATTATCAAGTTGTAACTTTATAAAAATTAAATTTTCTCCGTTATTAGTGTTATGACCCTATTAAAACTGTACATTTTCTTAAAGGAAATTGAATTTTGCACCTTTTAGCGAATTTCCCCTATAGGGAAGAAGCTGTTACCGTAGTACTCATGGTAAGACCTAAGCCCAAGACCATGATAACTTTTCGTTTTTGGGCCCCCAGAAGCAAAAAACACTATTCGTTCATTTTCATAAATATATATATATATATATATATCTATGTGTCTTTAAGCATGATAACTCGCATAAAAATGATCCAATCTTAATGAAATTTGGCATGAATGTGTAAAGTAGTAATTATTCGGACGAGTTCGTAATCCAGCCCAATCGGACTTTTCGGAAGGGGGGGGTAAAGGGGGTAAAACCCCCCCAAAAGTGGGTTTTTTGAGTTTTTTACATAAAAAAATTTAAATAATCCAATTTTTGTCGGCACCATTGAATTCAGCTCAAAAAAACAAACAATTTAGTATTTTGAATCACTACTCTATGTCCATTAGTTACCGAGATATTGAAAGTGGTAAACACAGTACGTTGTCTGAATGTTAACCTTATGGGAAATAAGTAAAATTCTTTATCTCGCTTATTTCTGAACATATCCTGATAAAACTTGATAAATGGCTTCTCCTAGTTCAGACCTACTAAATATTGAATTAAAACCATCCAGTTTTAATATACCCGTAGCAGCAAACCTGCATACTCATTCCCCATGTTATTCTTATGGAGCTTACAAAAACATGTTAAATCTCGCTATGTTGGATTGAAATATGTTGTTTTGCACTGGGAATTCACTGAGTATGCAGGTTTGCTGCAACGGGGGTATTTTCCTCTTATTATTTTTTATAAAAGTTTTTAGTTTCTGATTGATTAAGCTTTGAAAAATTAAAATGGCCGCCATTTTGAAATGGTACAAAGTAGAAACTTGATACTCTGCAAAAAGATAGGTCCTGTTGCCAGCATATGTGTACCAAGTTTGAAGTTGGTACCTCTCGTAGTTAAAAAGTTATAATTAATTATTTATGTAAAAAACATGTTCAGACCGACAGACGGAAAACGGAGCGAGATAGGATATATACTTATATGACGTTTTTTATTTGTTTTGACCTCAAGAACAATATCCCAAAGTTTTTCGGTGTATTTCGGATACACCCTGTATAGTGATTAAAATTGTGTTCTTCGGAAAAACAAAATAAATAGTTTTTTGTTTTGGAAATAACAATAAAGTTTTAATTCCAACTTTAAATAACTAATGTTGAATAAACAGAGAAATTGTTGAGCATGATTAAGGTTATGTTAATTTTCCATTTTCTATTGATACACAAAAAACATATTCTGGTAAATAATAACATATCTGGAGCCAATTGCACAAATAAATCACAAACCACAAAATTACAATTATTCTTAGATCATCCAATCAGAGTTGATAGATTAAATATACTATTAGCTTATAATTTATTGTTCAATAGGTCCGTATGATGATTTATATTTGTAGTGCGAAGCAAACAAAATTAAGAATTAATTTGGTGCTGTTTAATTTTAAGGTTTTGAAATTGGAAAAAAATATATGTTCATGGTTGAAACATGGAAAATAATGGAAAAAGTTATGTGAAATATTTAGTTTTTGGCAGATTTTTGTCATATTACGTGGCTGTGATAATTTTTTGGCTCTCCTGTGGCTTTATAAAATGATATTAAGCTTCTCTGAGGTGTTTGGCCTTTCTTGAAAACTGAGCGATACCAAGTCAACATTTTCTAAAATACATTGACAAATTGTATATAAATGCATTAAGGAACTACATTATTTTACAAAGCAAGTTATTGTAATAGCCCTATATTTGCTGTTGCTTGAGATGATCTTCGTGTATATATATATATATATATATATATATATATATATATATCTGCAGAAATAGAAAAGCAACAATATGAAATATTAATTAATTTATTTGAGCTATTATGCTATGTAAAATCTCATTTCATTTCATAAAGAAAAAACACTGTGGTAGTTACCTTCTCTTTTGTCAGAATACTGCTATGCTGTATAATATAATCCCTTGCTCTAAGGCAGCTAGAAGTATGTCTGCGGGGCGCCACAAGTTTACAATTAGTTACGTTGTTTTGGTTCAGGTCGGTCAGCAGTCTCTAAGACTGCTGTTTGTTAAGTCCATTGCTGTATTTTGATTAATTTATCACATACCCTAAGGCTTATCTTAATAACAATTCCTCCCCTTATTTCCTAGGGAATTTTAATTCAAACTGAAATTTTAAGACAAAAGTATGTTACATACTATATATAAAGTTTTGTTTGCATTGTTTTGAAATAAATTATACCAATAAATAAGTTATTTTTTTCTTAATAATCTTTTAAAACTTAAATTCTAATCTTTACTCAGAATTTATATGGTATGTATTGTTCTCAATGATAAAATACTAGACTATCTAACAATGGAAAGGATTACACTTAGTGGTGGGAAGCGCTAGATCGTTGAAAGGTTAAGACTTAATGAGATTTAATGTAAGAAGATTACTTACTGCCATTCAAGCATGCTGCAACTTTCCATGAATTGTATGTTTCAATTCATTTAAATGCATGTAGAATTAAAATGTATGATGGCATACAACATTCTAAGCAACAGGTACATGTTATTTAATTAAATACTATATTTTTCTGCAGCATTTAGTAAAAAAATATGAAAAATTTTAATTTTAGTGAATTTTCCCCTATAAGGAAGTAGCTATTACTATAGGCCCGGGACCAGGTGGCTGAGCTTAGGTGGCCCGGGACCATGTTATTCTTTCGTTACAAGGTCCCTAGAGCCCAGAATTACCGTCCGTTCGTTTTCATATATATGTATATATGTGTGTGTCCGTATGTCCGATAACTCTCATAAAAAAAGTCCGATCTTGATGAAATTTGGAACAAACATTTATAGCAATATTCATGACTAAGTTTGAAAACCAGCAACATCAGTACACTCTAGACTGTTTTTTTTTATAAATACAATTTATTTTAAAGATTTAACCTATTTTTATTAATTTTTTGCAAATTTAATTGTCAGAATTGAATTCAGTTTAAAAAATAAACAATATTGTATTTTGAGTTATTACTCTACATCAATCGGTTACTAAGATATTGGATCTGCAATCATTGTCTTTTATTTCTCCCTGAAGGGACATAAACTATTCAAATTCTAGGATAAATACCCAAATATTTCATTAAATTTCCCTAAAATGGGATTTTTAGAATTGTAATACAAAACCATATGGTTGAATTTAATTTGTTCATGTGATGGTTTGATTTGTTTTCATTCCTTGGATCTGAGTAGATTGGTAATATATTTGCTTGCATTATGCACTATCACAAGTATGCATTTATTAAAAGTTATTATTAGAATATGAATAGTTATTGAGAAATAAGCTTGTGAATGATAAAATTTACTTTATTTAGAATAATATTTACTTAAAATATCCAAAACAACAACTTCCCTAACACATGTAGAATATACCCACATATAAAAAATAAATCCTGTAGAAATTAACTGAGTATGCCATATGAAATACTACACAGCTTATGGAACCCCCATACTGAAAGGTGAACGTGGAACCGAGTATATAACAAGAATACACTACAACAAAATATTATAGTTCTGCCCATAGCATTAGGCGCGTGAGCTGCTGGCGTTCAAAATATCATTTATTCACCCATGTGACGGTAAAGACATTTATTTTATTTTATTTCTATTTTCTTTATTGACAAAAAACATTACATCATTTGCTATAAGCAGTAACAGGTGTCTCGTCAATATATAGATAAAATGAATCTTAAGGCTAAAAAAAATTACAGAGAATGCCTTAAAATTGATAACAAAAAAAATTTCATCCTCCTAGGTGTGTGTCATTTAGAAATTCAGACACTGAATAATAGGTCTTCAAGAGAAGGAGGTCCTTTATCTCTCTCTTGAAAGAATTCATGTTTTTTTGTTTGAAATCGTCAGGCAAGTGATTATAGAGCTTCAGGCCAGTATACAGAGGGCTCTTTTCGAAGGCACTAGTGTTATGAATGGGATTGTTCAAAAGGAGTTTATTTCGAGTTCTGTATGTGTGCGTTGATAAATAAGCATTGAATTGATTTTTATTTGAAAGAACATAGTTTAGTATTTCAGATATAAACAAGCAAGGAAAAGTTAAAATAATTAATGCTTTAAAAAGTGGTTTGCAAGAAGCTCGATAACTAGAGTTATTAATTATTCTGATTATTTTTTTCTGATTTACAACAACTTTCTTACTGTTTACTGAATTTCCCCAAGCTACAATGCCATACCTAAGAGTGGATTTGACATAAGAAAAATATGCTGTCGTGCGAATATCATATGAAGTGCATTGGGAAAGTACAGAAAGAGCGTATGTGAAAGAGCGTAATTTTTTTGAAACAAATTCTATATGAGAATTCCAACTTAATCTGTTGTCTATTGATAGAGCCAAAAATTACTGTTCTTGTTTGTCGTTAATGTCTGCTGATAGTTTAAAAAATATGACATTGGTTTTTGAATTGTTTAGAATAAGGCCATTCTTTGAAAACCAACCCTGAAGGTCTCTAAGTGTGTCACCTACCTTAATTTCCAATTTTAATTGTGAATTTGCTTTGACAAGTGCAGTGGTGTCATCCGCAAAAAGAAAGAGTTGCGTCTATTTTCGAGGGCATGTCATTAATATAGATCAAAAACAACAAGGGCCCCAAAATTGAGCCCTGGGGGACACCAATTTTTACCTCTGACCAGTCTGAAAAGATCTTTGTGCCATTATTTATGACATAGGATCTTTGTTTCCTGCCTGATAAGTAAGATTTAAACCAGTGAAGATTTTTCCCTCTAATACCAATTTTATGTAGCTTTGAAATTAATAAATCATGATTTACACAATCAAATGCCTTAGACAAATCACAGAATACACCTGCTGTACTCCGTGATTCATCCAAGGCAGTTAAGGTTTCATTAATACCAAGATTCAAGAAAGTTGATCTGTTTATTCAAAATTATTTTTTCAAAAATCTTTGAGACATTTTAAAGCAAAGTTACTGGTCGGTAGTTATTGAGATTAAGTTTTGAATCTTTTTTGTGTATGGGCACAACTTCCCCATATTTTAGTTTGTCTGGGAAGACACCACTATTAATTTCAATTGAAACTTGAATTAAATTTTTAAAAACTGGTGCTGGAAAGGTTGACATTCAGTTTCAGAACGCTTAAAGGAATACCATCCCATCCCACAGAAGACTTATTATTTAAACTTGAAATAACATTATAAACATCTTTATCAGAAATTTGACCCATAGAAAATACAGGAAAATTATACTGGGATGCTCAGCCAAAGTTTCATTTAATTCAACGTCCGTAATGTTCAAACATTTAGTAAAAAAGTTATTGAAAGCATTTGACACAAGCCTAGGATTTACAGTTCGAACACCATTTAAGTCAAGTTCTACAATACTTTTAGATCTCTTGTTCAATCCTAGTTGGTCCCTTACCACTTTCCATGTAGTCCTTTATTGTCAGAGTTTTTGATATAATCATCATTATATCTACGCTTAGCCTCAGTTACAACTTTTTTTAATTTGTTTGTATTTACATACATATTCTTTGAACTCAAAATTTTACTGGATTTGGCCTGACAGTTATGCTCTTTGTTAATGTTCTCCAAAATCAGCTGATCATTGAAATATGTGCTAGTTAATTTTGTTTCCTATTTACTAATCAATTGTTGACATGTTACTGAATCTAATGAAATGCAATTTAGTAGATCTAAATGTTTAAAATTCATATTTAGCGCTTGACACCGTACAATTATGTTCTCACATGCTTTGAATTTACTCTAACAGCTGATACCCCACAACTGAAATCGGTTGTTTTATACCCAAGTAAATGCACTTCTATCTGTTTGAAATATGTTCAAGAACTTAAATGTGTTGAGGAGTGGGGGTGTCTCTAAATGAAGTTATTTACACAGCTGTAGTTTCCACTTTTTGCCATCCGCCTAGTGCTGTGGCTAGAACTTTAGATTAATAATTTTAAGAATAACAAAAAGTGTATTACTGTAATGGATACCGATTTGAGTCCCATGATCATTTCCCTTATATCTAAAGTTCTATACTTTTTGCATTATTGAAAATGTTCAAAACATTTTCCCTTACATAAATTAAATAAGCTCCCATATAAAAAATAATTTTTTAGAAATTCGGTAAGTATGCAGGTTTGCTGTGACGGGGGTATTTTGAATTTATATTGGAGGAACGCTTGCTCTTTAGCACTGCAGCAAAATTTTAGAACCTTTATTTCAGTTCTTTGTTTGAAATTCATTGTTGATAATGGTGATTTTATATTCTGATTTTGATATTTTCGGACATTTGCCATCACTGATTAGTAAAAAACAAGTTTAATGACGTTTCGGGATCTGGAATCTGATCCCGTCTTCAGGTGGAAAAAAACCAAGAACATAATGAGATTAGTAACATATACAGCCAGCATAACCTGAACAAAAAACTAAAAACATAGCTAAAACAGAGAACTGTAAAAGCAGTCACAAAAAAAGTTGCTGGAAACAAAACAAGAACACAATTTAGCCCAGAAAACACAAGTATCACATGTATCAAGAATCACCAATCAGGAGAGTGGTTGTCCACACCCAATCTCAGCAGAGCTAAGCTAAGCTCTGCCCTATCTCGCTCTCTGTTTAGCTATGTATTTTGTCCAGGTTATCCTGATTGTATGTTACTAATCTTGTTGTGTTCTAGGTTTTTTCCAGCTGAAGGCGAGATCTGATTCCAGATCCTGAAACGTAATGGAGCTTTATTTCAGTTTATTTCAATAACAAGATCTTCCTCCATCAATATTAATTATGTGTGTTATGAATAACTGCAGAACCAACAATTCATGATCATATGCAAGCTATAGCAATGAACTTTATTTAAAAAACTATATCTCTCTACCAATGATCACAGTGGTATTTATTGGTTCCACCAATAAAGTTTCCTATGCCATCATGGAGATATCTGTTACTGAAGGTGCAGAATAGCAAGCACTTCCTGCCATAAAAACACCGACATTTAAGTATACAAAAATAATAAATATCTTAACACCATATACCATTTTTGCGGTTTAATTTTGGATTTATATCAAAGGTGAATTAAAATATATGAAAGGCCATATTTCGATATATTCCTGTTAATTTATGCAACATGTGATGTGTTTGCAGACGGTGGCTCGGCTGGAGCCCAAGTTCTTGGCGCTTCACTGTCAGGAAGTGGGGGGCAAGAACTACGAGCAGAGCATGAAACACGTGGAGTACTTTGTCAGGTGCGGCGCACAAGTATGTGTTGTTGTGTGTCATTCTGGTGTGTGGTAGCTTAGTGGATCTGGGTACTGTGTCAAGTAGTTTGTTGAGTACCAATCTAAACTATGATGTAGTGTCAGCAATGTAATTATGTTATAAATAGGGAACACCTTTCAGATTGGTTTTTTTATAGTAACAGGTATGTTTTTGTAGTCAATATTATTAAGTGGTCAACCAGTTACATTTTTTGGTATTTGTTGGTTTAAGATACAAATAACTGGATAAAAGTTAGTTAAAGACCTTAAAACAGATTCTATGGCCATAGTTTACAAAAACCTGGAAGGAGATGTTTAGATTCTATTGTACACTTTATGCTGAAGTTATTTTAGCGAATTTCCCCTATAGGGAAGAAGCTATTACCGTGGGTCTCATGGTAAGACCTAAGCTCGGGACCATTATAACTTTTCGTTTTGGGGCCTCCAGAAGCAAAAAACACCATTCGTTCAAATTTATATATATATATATATATATATGTAATCTATGTGTCTGTTAGCACGATAGCGGACGCAAAAATGGTCTGATCTTTATGATTTGATATGAAATTTGAAGTGGTAATCAATTGGACGAGTTCGTGAACCAGCCCGATCGGACCACTGGAAGGGGGGATAAAGGGGGATAAACCCCCAAAAAATGGGTTTTTTGAGTTTTTTACTTAGAAAAATAAAATTTATCGAATTTTTGTCGGCACCATTGAATTCAGCTCAGAAAAATGAACAATTTAATATCTGGAATCACAGCTCTATGTCCATTGGTTCCCGAGATATTGAAAGTGGTAAACACAGTACGTTGTCCCAATGTTAACCTTATGGGAAATAAGTAAAATTCTATATCTCAGTTATTTATCAACATATCTTGATATAACTTGGTAAATAGCTTCTTCTAGTTCAGATCTACTAAATATTGAATTAAAACCACCCAGTTTTAATATACCTGTAGCAGCAAAGAGGTAGCAAACTTAATGAGCCGGTGGCGCAGTTGGTAGCGCACTCGACCTCAGAACTGTGGCCAGGAAGCGTCGCAGGTTCGAGACTCGGGCGTGTCGCTTACTTTTAGCAGTACTGTTCACCCCTTGTACTGTACCGGCTCACTCCTTGGCTTTGCTTGATAACGTCCACGCACAGATCAATAGTCTATGTGGGTGGGGCAACGGCAAGGTAAAAAAGAGGCCGCCACCCTCTTTTTAATAAAAAAAAACCTGCATACTCATTCCCCATGTTATTCTTATGGAGCTTACCAAAACATGTCAAATCTTGCCATGTTGGATTGAAATATGTTGTTTTACATTTGAAATTCACTGAGTATGCAGGTCTGCTGCAACGGGGGTATTTATTAATACGGTATTAATTTGTTTCTACCTTATTAGTGCATATTTCAATTTTTTAATTTGAAAAACCAATTAAGAAGAAGTGCTTTATAATGCAGATTCATTTTTCATGATAACTTTAAAAAAAAAATTAGTCTTGTCTAGCAATTGTAAATGAAATAATTAACATTCAGCTACAAAATAATTCTTAGCACTAAAATTCACAATGGTCACCCAAGACCATAACACCATTAAACCACACTACACCACAGGCCGCAGTCTCCCCCCCCTCCTCCCTGATGCCACGTCACAACACCGGCCGAACTCCTAGCGCTGTGTTGGAAATAATAACTAAAATCATATGAAAATCGTAAACGTTTACCAAAAAATTATGACATTTAGAACATCAAAATGAAAACAATAAGAAACAAAATTGTCAAATTACCAATAAATCATCTGATGAAAAGTAAACAAATTACTTGCCTGTAATGTTTACCGGTTTTTAAGTTTATGAAATAAAGTCTTGTTTTCTTTAAAATTATTTTCGACCGCATTTGGTTATTCATTAATTAATGCAGATTTGAAAAAATAATGGTTTCTAAACGAAAACTTAAACGAATTACTTAGGGCACGATAGTTTTAAGAGTGCGACAGTGAATCGCCATAAGAGTACATTATGAAAGCGTCTGCGATTCCGTCTGATAATGTGACGTCACCACATAAGGACTCTGGCCTGTAGTGTAGTGTGGCCTTGCCCAAGACCATCCTGTGAGGTACACACAACATGGGCACTTCCTAAGTTTTGCTTTTTTTAACTACTGTCACTATTGTACCTACTAAAAGTATGCAACATATATTATCAACCTAAAGAAAATAAAAATAAAAAATAAAACAAAACAACACTTAATTTATGTAACCTGGAGTTTTAATGATTAATTACTTAAGATATTATCCTTAACATTCGGGACGGAAAGAGGAAAGCTTAATTTTATTTATTCATTTTTTTTTTTCTTGAAATTAATATTTTTTATCGTACCAATTCAATTTCTAAACTAAACTCCAATGAAACTTAAAGATCTATAATAAATTTGCCTGACAATAGTCAATCTTTCCAGGTCCAGCGATAGGGTTTCCGGGCCCCTGTGCAATCTTCAACCCTGGGCCCTAACGACCTTTTTTTTTACTTGTTTCGTATGCTTTTGGGCCCCTTTTTAGCCATTCCGTGCCCTATTTTGGGTTATTCCAGGCCCCCTGCGAGCCTGGGCCCCTATGTATTAGGGCATTGCAGGCACCCCCCCCTGTCGCCGCCCCTGAATCTTTCCCATCGAGATATTGATGAAATTAAATTTGATTTCACTGAGAGCTATTTTACCAAAATATTATTTCTTTTCATAGCTTAATATTGGACAAACGGCTGCAAAGTGAACCCTTTCAAACTGTTCTAAATTATATGAGGAGCAGTACAAATTTTGATCAGAAATCAACGGATTGTAATTTAGATCTACCATTTCAGCTCATGCCTTAATTGTATACAAAATTGTAGATATAGCGTATTTGTCCGCCAAAACTATCTTAACACCAAGCCTTAATTCCAAAGTCAGATATTGTTGGTGATGGGTGGTGTCACCGCTTGACCTTCACACTCGCTCCACCAGCCTGCATGCCCCGCCTCCAGTATCGATATCAGCTGATCACCCTGTCCCCTACCCCGCCAGCCCTCTCCATCCATTCGTGTCATGTTATTTTTGCTCACGAAGCCTCCCAAACTTTTACTCAACTAATTTTTCTCTTTATAATCTCTTCCGCTAGAATTTTATTTAAGCCATTGGGGGGCAGCTGCAAAACCTTTAAAACATAATTTAAATGCATCCTTTGGGTAAAAAAATTCTAAGCCTGTTTCTAGGTAAAACATAATTTGGGGTGTTATACAGTAGCCGGAAAACTCTTTTTAGGAACAATATGTACACAGATTCAATCTCGTCACTGGTCCAACCACTGGTTCTCAACTCAGAACTTTTTATTTTCATCCTATACATAGATTCTCCAATCATATATATGGCAACTACAAATTTTTGTCAACTGTGTGATTTCATGTTTCTTATTCTAGCTGCAACCCAATTAATATTTTAATAAAGGATTCTTAGTCAATTATATTTGATATTTTGTTTAATAAAACTACTATTCTTTCTAAATCTAAGCTTAGTTTGTTGCATAAAGTAGTGTAGATAAATATGCAAATGTTTAATAATTCAAAACAGTGATAACAATTAAAGTCACTCAGAATTGGTTTCGGCTAACATGGTTTGTCCCATCCTGTATAATTTGAGAATCGATCGGTTTTGCTTAATTGTGGTGCATGGATTGTTATTTAAATTACTGAAAGTAGTGATGCATGATTATGATAAGCATGATTTACGATTGTTTACTCAAATACGTTGAAACTAATAGATGGATTACTTTTTGAGGTTCATTGTATTATATGTATTGTTTTATTTTTATCACTTTATAATTCTCATGCTCTTTAAGTGGTTACTGTAATGAAAACTAAATATTCGTTCTGTATTCATTTTGTGTTTAATTGTCATTATTTACCGGAAACCATTGAGTGTAAGAATAAATTAAGATATACATCTGAATTATCCTTCAAAAACTTTTTTAAAAATCAACTAGACTCACCCTGTTCAGTGCAGAGCAGCAGCTGATCCCCATCAGGTGGGAATCAGCTGCTGCTGCTCTCTGGTGAGTTTCTTGTGTACAATTTAGTAAAAGACTGAGAGAGAATGTTTCCCCAGGATTTTTCGCGTGTGAATTTTGGGTACTCCACTAGTAATAATCATGAAACTTTTTTCAAAGTAATTGATGAATCATTAACCACACAGCATGTGATGTACCTTTTACAAAAAATATATTTGCCAAATATTTAATGGCTAGTTTCTTTTGGATTTGAAATTATCTTCATTTGCATCACATTGTTTAACAAACACAATTTTTTGCCAGTGCTAATTTAATGGCATTTTTTTCTAAATCTTAAAATAAAATTGCCAAGAAACGGTTCAAAGGATTGCTTCAAAATTTAATGGCGTCTTCTTGGTGGGTTATCAAACGTTTGTGCAAAACTTAAATACCCCATTGCAGCAGTCCTGCTTACTCAGCGAATTTCAAGTGCATTAGTAAATAATTTAAATTAAGCCTCGCATCAAGTAAATTCAATATAAGTTCAAAAGGAAGCGTGCAAAAATACTCTCCACTAGTGGGTTTTAGGGACAAAAGGCTATACAAAATAATAGCCTATACTAGGCATGAAAATACAATGTTCAAAACAGCTGGTTTTTCCAATTTAATCATATGGCGAAATGACCAGCTGTTTAAGTTTGTGTAAAAATTTCATAAACATCATTAGTAAAATCTGTATTCGTTATAGTACATTTATTTGACATATTTAGTTATCTGGCCTTTGAATAAATCATATGTGTGTATCCAACATATGGCTTTGAATCAAACATCAGCTCACATGTTTTAATGTAAACAAAGCAGACGTTTTAGATCCCAATGCTACAAAGGGCAGATATTTTATTTTTTTGTTTTCTGGCAAACTTTAAGAAATCCCAGTACTTTTCCTGAGTCCCTGACATTGAAACATTTAATTTGAGCCCTTCTCCCTCATCCTGTGACTTGCCAAATGGCCACAAATGCTATTCAAAAATAAATTATTCTCCTCAAGATAAGTATAGAAAAATGCAGGTTTTCTGTCACAGAAATTTGAAAATGAGGGATCTTAGGCTACAATCCATTATATCTAAACTATATGTAGCCACATAACAGGTGTTATCAAGACATATTGATGATTAAGAAAGCTATCCAATTTTATTTACTTCTCATAAGGTTAACATTGGGAAAGAGAGTACGCAGGTTTGCTGCCTCAGGAATTTTATTATATGGGTATTTTAGGCCATAATCAAGTAGATATTAACTGTACGAACATATCCCATGCCAGTTCATATTAACAAGTTTTCGGCGGCACGATTTTCAGTGTTCTTCGCCGCCATCCTGGTGCTCTTAATTAAAGTTACTGTAACTGCCACGCCTATCGTGGCAGCAGCACTGTCCACTGCACAGAATTCGATATACTATTGAGTAGTTCTGTCAATGTTTCAGATTTCAAGCTCAGATCCTGGTTTAAAAATAAATCTTATTGTAGCGCTTTGCAGCTTGGGAGCGATCGCTCCCACCAGGATGGCATTAGGGTTCTCCATGGGAGCAATCGCTCCCATGCCGCCACGAACGTGTTAAGAATATGTTGAGAAATGAGCAAACTACAGAACTTTTTTTTATTACCCATAAGGTTAACTTGGAGTATGAGTATGCAGGTTTGCTGCCATGAAAATATAAAAGTAGGGTATTTTAGTTCATAATCCAGTATATTTCAACTAGATTTTTTAAAGCCACATACAAAGATTTATCAAAATATTTTCAAAAATAAATGAGATATACAATTTTATTTATTTCCCATAAGGTTAACCTTGGGACATCGTACTGTAATTACCACTCTCAGTATCTTGGAAACTAATGAATGATACAAAATACTAATTTATTTGTTTTTCGAGCTGAATTCAATGGTGAAATCAAAGATTAGATTATTTTAATTTTTTTATGTAAAAAACCAAAAAACCTAATTTTTTGGGGTCTATTCCTCTTTACCCCCCCTTCCGATTGTCCGATCGGGCTAGTTTTCGAACTCATCCGTATAATTACTACTTCGCATATTTGCACCAAATTTTGTTAAGATCGGACCATATTTGTGAGCGCTTTTGTGCTGACAGACACACACATTTACTGTATATATAAAAAAAATTTGAATGAATGGTATTTTTGGCTTATGGAGGCCAAAAATTTGTAATAGCTTCTTCCCTATAGGGGAAATTTGCTAAAATTATCAGTAGAACCATTTTTGAGTTATCGCATTACGTACACAGGCACTCACTCACACACTCACACAGTGACAGACAACGAATCTTTGACTCCGCCAATACATAGATTCATTTCACTTCGTTCGTTCATCAATTATTTACCTAAAACTTTTAAATGTAAGAATAAATTAAGAAATAACTCTGAATTGTACTTCGAAAACAATTTCAAAATCAACTAGACTCACCCCGTTCAATGCAAAGCGCCGCAGAGAAATTGTTAACTGTAATATTATTTTCCATTATAATATAGTCACTGGTACAATATAACATCTATTAAATATGTTATTTGTTATGTACTTAGAAACACAATTCTACACGTTTAATCATCACTAACCTTCTTAAATTAAGTATATTACAACATACACCAAGGAGGTTAGACACAACATAATACCAGAAGTAATGCAAAAAAGTATTTTAGGGCCCTCTGATTTTGTCAGGTTGGAATTATGAGGGGTAGTAATTTTATTCTTTGCATTACCAACCCAAAATTGACATCTTGAATTATTGATTTACGTCAAATGGTTGAGGAGATAATTAATTTATATTTACGTTTGGCGGTAAACACAGTACTATGTCTTAATGTTATTCTTCAGGCAAATATTTGAAAACCGAGATCTCCGTTAATTACCAACCGATTTTGATAAAATGTGGTATGTTTTTGTGAGATAATTATAATTTTTTTTAGTTTTATTGGAGGTTTTCTTGCTTTGCCTAAATAGTTTTAAGTGAGTACGTGTCAGTTTGTTGATACTGTTTATTAGAATGTTAAAATGAAGGATATTAACACATTCGCTGCTGCGGACGTTCTGGAACGTCACCGGGAACATGGCACCAGGAGCTAGAAACGTTCCGGAACGGCACAGTTCATTGTTGCTTAACGTTGTCAAGGATTAGCCAGCTCCTCATGAGCATTCTATAATTTCTTGCAGCTCTTGGGGACATACTTTTCCCACAATAAAAACCATTATTTCGAAAAATTACCACCAGGGTCATTTAGATAAGGGCTTGTCTCATCTCTTTCCTGCTAAATAGCAACACTACTTTACCGACTGCAACCTATGTTATTCTATCAGAATCACCAAGTACTAAGTCCAAAACCGGTTTGATAGTGAACATTGCTATCTGACATAACTATCATTGTTTTCACCATAGTTCAGTGTAACAGAAGAAGTGTTACGTAGCGACACACACTAGTTCAGCTCCTGGCGCAGTCGGGCCATCTAGCGGCCAGCAGCGAACGTGTTAAACTTTAGTTAATTACCTTTCATTTAACACAACCTGCATATAAATCTGTCCAATAGAACTCCAGATCTCACTCGCAATAGACTTGCATTACCCCATGTTAAATTGCCATAAGATATTTCAATTTCCGTTTTTGGAAAATTTAATCGGGCAGTCGCTGAAATCGAAGCAAAATGGGCAAATATAGGTACAAGCTGTGTGGGCAAATATAGGTATATTTGATGCAAGCTGTGTGTAAATCAGTCCAATAGTATAGTCAGGCTCACTGTCATAAGTTTTAATTTTTTCCCCTTATAAATCTCCATAAGAAAGGTTTATTTTCCTTTTAACCCAATTAACATAAATAATTTCAAATGTAGCATTTATTGTAGGCCTCAAAATGACATTTAATATGAGTGTAAACCATTAGAACCGATCTTTTACAATTTGCCTTTGTAATGAACACTTAGACTATTAAGATTATAGCCATCAGCTGTTTTACGTAATTAAGTAGTTATAATACTAAACGATTTAGCAATAAAACTTTATTATTTATACCTATAAAACTTTAAAGTTTAAATAATATGAAACTGTATTTTTTCTTTCCATTTAAAGGATTACATACATTTTTATGTACTTTTTTTTTAATCTTTATTGAAATTTCTTGGAGAAATGCAATAGGGTCAATACAATAGTGTGTTCTGTAAGTTAAAAGAATCTACAAACATGGTTTGTATCTAAAAATCAAAATTAATAGAAGAAAGAATGCTGGTGTGATGTTATGCCTTGGTTGTTCTTCAGGTATTCCAGTTTCAGGTTTTCCAGTTGTAGAATTCCTCTAATGAGTAGAAGGAATGCTCCAGCAACCACTCTATCATTGTTTTCTTGAAATGATTTGGTGTGTGGCTTCTTAGTTCTTCTGGAAGCAGGTTAAAAAACCTCGCTCCTCGATAAGAGGGTTTTTTTTCAAACAAACTGAGACGGTGTGTTTGTAGAGCAAAGTTTTGTCCATTTCTGGTGTTGTAGTGGTGATGGTCTGCAAGTCTGGCATTGTCTATGTTGAGTGTGTATAATGTTGTTTGTAAAATATAGAGGGATACTACAGTGAGGATCTTGAGCTCCTTGAAGTGTTCTCTGCAGCTTTCTAATTGGGTTAACCCTTTTATGGCCCTGATGGCTCGTTTTTGCACAACTAGGACTCTTTGCATGTTGGTTACCGCGGTCCCTCCCCAAGTGATAAGCCCATACCACAAGGTTGATTCAAATAGCGCAAAGTAGGCAACTTTGGCTGCTTCGATGGTACTGATTTGTTTGATCCTCCTGATTACATACACACTTGAGCTGAGTTTTGAGCACACTATGTCGACTTGTGGATTCCATGAAAGTTTGCTATCAACCGTGATACCTAGGTATTTGGCGGTATCTGTTGTGTTGAGTCCCGGGGTCCCTTCCAGATTTTCTGTTTTTGTTGTGAAAATTATTTGTTGTGTTTTTGCTTCATTCAAGATCAAATCATTATGTAGGCAGTACTCTTTTGCAATGTTTAATGCTGTGATTGTTCTGTCGGTTAATGTGTCAATTTGCTTTTCAGCCAGGATAAGAGTTGAATCATCCGCATACATGATAAGATCACATACGTTTCCCAAGGTGTTAGAGAAGTCATTTGTCATTAGGATGAACAGCATTGGACCCAGTACCGACCCCTGGGGTACTCCTCTCGTAATTGGCATTATTAGCTGTGATTGTATCTTGACGTTTTTGCTTGTGTCTCTTACTGTTAGTTCCACTAATTGTTTCCTATCGTAAAGGTAGCTCTTGACCCATTCGGCTTCCTTCCCTTGTACGCCTAGGGTTTTTAGTTTCTTTATAATGAGATCTAGACCTAGACAGTCAAAAGCTTTACTGAAATCTAGAAGGATGCCAGTAGCAATATTACCTTGTTCCAGTTTATCAATGATAGTTTCAATGAATTGTGCTAAAGCAGTTACTGTAGATTTCCCTCTGATAAATCCATGTTGGTGAGCGGAGAGAAGGTTATTGCGATGCAGGTGTTCTGTCAACCTTCTTTATACTACCTTTTCTATAATTTTCGAAAAGGTTGATATGAGGGAGATTGGTCTATAGTTGCTAGCTTCAGCTGGTGATCCATTTTTAAATTTCGGGTAGACTTTTGATATTTTGAGGCAGGTTGGGAAGGTGCCTTGTGCAAAAGATCTGTTCGATAGATGGACAAGAGGTGTGATGACTTCTTCTTTGCATGATTTTATAATTTTTGAGGAAACTTCATCAGGGCCAGCAGATGTTTTTGCTTTCATGGCGTTGATTACCGATAAGATTTCAGTGTGACTCGTTTCCGACAGAATAAATTTAGTTGAACAATTGTTGGTAACATCATGTTGTGTTGTTGTGTTTTTCAGACTATTTTGAGCCAAAGCCCTCTCTGCGTTGGATACAAAGAGTTCATTTAAGTGGTTGGCTATTTTGATAGGGCATGTGATTGTATTACCATTTATAACTAAGGAAGGGTTTTTCCACCCCGCACTGTGTTGCTTCCTTTCATTATTAATGATTTTCCACAGGGCTTTTGTTTTATTTTCTGCCTTATTTATACATTCTGCATTTTCTCGTCTCCTGATTTCTTTCAGATATAGGTTATAGGACGTCTTTCTTCTTGCCGTCTCTTGTTTGTCTTCTTGATTACCTGATAGTTGTTGTTCGTTTAAAGCCTCTAAGTATTCTTCTTTAGGTTTTTTACTTCGAGCATCCCATTTTATTTTTGGTTTTATTCTAACTTTTTTTGTTACATAAGGGCAGGCTGTATCCAAGGCAAGCTGGAAGATTTTATTAAAAGAGTCAAAAGCACGATCTACATCTTGTATGTTCTCAATTGTGGTCCAGTTTTGGTGCTGGAGTAAGTATTTCAGATGTGCCATTGTGTCATCATTAATATTTCTTTTCCTTTCCGAAGGTGTCACTGTTGTTGTTACTTCAAGTTTGAGTTTACAGGTCTGGCATGTGTGATCGGACAGACCTGTGGTCATGATTCTAAAACTTACGTCGTCCTCGTCTAAATACAGTCTATCGAGGTTTGCGTATGTTCTGTTATCCTAGTGGCTGGTAATTTGAGCCTTTTTATGCCGTACGCTAACAAGGCTTCTTCAAACATGACCGCTTTTCTGTCGTTTACTAGCCTGTCAATATTGACGTCCCCCATTATGACTAATGGTATGTGAGAAGTCAAAGCTTTGTCTATCTCCCCTGATATGATTTCCATTGCTTTTTCGAGGTTACCCGACGGAGGCCTGTAGACTCCCAGGATGTATAATTCTTTTTTCTTTGTTCTCAGTTCTAGCAGGACAGTTTCACAGGTGAGTTCAGTTGTCAGGTCTGATGTTGATTCTAGTGTTATGTAATTTTCAAGTGACTCCCTGACAAATGCTGCAACTCCGCCTTTTCTGTGCTCAGTTCTAGAGAAACCTCCCATTAGTTTGTAGTCTGGAATCCTGGTGTTAATTAGATTATCATGACTCATTCCGTGTTCCGTTAAAAGCAAAATATCCGGGCTAACAGTGACTAAAAAGTGTGTCAGTCTTTCTATTTTGTCTTTTAGTCCATTAATGTTCTGGTGGAGAATTAGCAGTTCTTTCTTTGTGTCACTTTTGTTTTCCTTTCGGAGTTTAGAAAGATCGTGGTTGGGTAAGTAGCTTTGTGCCTGTCCCTTTTTGTGTGAGTTCGGTCTAAAAAAGGTGTTATTTCTAGGCTGCCTTTGGTTCTGGGTGAGGTAATGTTTCGCTATATATTCTCTTTCGCTCCCCGGCGCGACAGTAAAAAATGGTCCGGTGTTGGTGAGTTTGATGTATTTGTTTTATCTTTCTTCTCTGTGTAGAAACTCTTATTAATGTTTTTATAAAACTCAACATGGTTTTTCATAAAGTCTTCTATACTCTCCACTAATGCTTGGTTCCCTTTGCAAGTGCTGTCGTATTTAGCAATCAGGAGTGATGTTCTAAAAACATTAGTTCTTATACTGTAGTGATTAGGTGCTGGTTTAGTTTGCTTTGGAATGGTTTGTTTTTGAAATTTATTTTTTGGTTCACTTTCATTTTCTTCTCTTAGTTCTAAACTTGTGTCGAAGTTGCGCTTGGTAGCATTGAAAAAGTTATTGAGGAAAGCTTTAGTTGTTTGTTCTTGGTTCTTAAGTTTTGCATTTGACCTTTCATAATCAGCCTTTAGTGTATTTATCTTTTGGTCTCTTTCCTCTAGCACTGTTACAAAATGTTGGTTAGCTAAGAGAAGATCACTGATCTCCTTTTTGAGTGTATTGATTTCCATATCTTTATTTATCAATTCAACATGAGCTTCTTCAGTCATATCTTTCAATTCAGAGTTGGTTTGGAGGAGATGGTTTATTTGGGCTGCATATGCTGCTCTCTCTTCATCTACCTCTTTAATTAGTTCATTTTTTGATGACTTCTCATTTTCCATTTTCTCAGTTATATAATTCAGTTCTTGTTTAAGGTTAACTTTCTCCTCATTTAATTTTTCAACTATAAATTCTAAGGTCTAATGTCTAATACTGGACATAATAAACCAAATGCTTCTTGAGCGTATGCTCTTTTTTTTGTTGTTATTCAAAATACCTTACTGTATGTCTTCACAATCAGCTGATTGAATGACTGAATGAATAATATCGTTGAAAAGGTTTGGAAGTGTGGATTTTTTTAATTTTAAGAAAGCAAGATAACGTAATATTATATCAAACCTGCAAATATTGAAATGTTGAGCTTTTATTTGGTACAAACTGTATGAAAATGGGTCCAGTGGAAGTCTCAGACGAACTATCCAAAGAACTGGTAAGGTAAATTTTTTCCCTCACATGTAAATCTCTAAAAGAAAAGTTTATTTTTAATTTTTTATCCATTTTATGTAAATATTTTTAAAATACAAATAAAACCTGCACATGTTTTATTAACCTTCTTTTTTTTGTAAATCGGTCCAGTAGAACGGTCAGGGTCGCTGTCATTAGTTTTACAAAAGTTTTTTAACATATAAGATAAGATATCATGCCTTAAATACCTACATTAATTTTTCAAATGATAAAAAATAGTAATTGAATTATCTATACTATTATAAAAAGAGGTGGTTTCTGTATATGGCTATGTATGGGATAGGTAAACTCAAAAAATACTGAACCGATTGGGTTAAAATTTCACACAGAGGTAGATCTTGAACCTGGGGAAACATATAGGCCTATTCACTTCCTTAAAATCCTCTCGGGCTATGCCCCGTGAACGTCCTTAGCTTCAATGTTTACATTTTATAAGGATGTAAACATTCAAATACTGAAATGTGAACAGCTGTGAATTCTATAATTTGACATTTCGAAGAGCAGAAGTAAGATCAGCTGAAATTTTTATCGTGAGCGAAGCCACGGGCAACTGGTAGTAATTTATAAAACAAAATACTGATTATATTTTTCTAATACAGTAGAAAATTGATAATCTCTAAACAGCATACAACATTGTTTAGAGATTTTAAGAAAAAGAGTAACAAAAACTCGTTTGGTGACGTAAAAGTAAGGTGTAATTATTGAAGGACCATTGAGAGCTCGAGGGTGTGAGGTGAAATGAAGGTATTTTCAGCTGAATGGTGTCCTTTATCTCTGAAATGTGAGTTATAACCTCTACCTCTTCCCAACATCTTCAGATTTTTATCTTTCAACATCTTTTATTTATATACTTTGTAATAAATAAAAAGAAATATTTGTTTTTTATCTAAAATATATATTTTTAACACGTTCGCTGCTGGCCGCTAGATGGCATGGCTGCGCCAGGAGCTGAACTAGTGTGTGTTTGTCACTACGTAACATTGCCTCTGTTACACTGAGCTATGGTGAAAACAGTGATAGTCATGTCGGATAGCAATGTTCACTATCAAACCGGTTTTGGACACGGTACTTGGTGATTCTGATAGATAGCAAAATTACCTAGGTTGCAGTCGGTAAAGTAGTGTTGCTATTTAGAGAGGTGAGCCAAGCCCTTATCTAAACAACCCTGGTGGTAAATTTTGGAAATAATGTTTTTATTGTGGGAAAAGTATGTCCCCAAGAGCTGCAAGGAAATATAGAACGCTCATGAGGAGCTGGCTAATCCATGACAACGTTAAACAACAATGAACGGTGCCGTTCTGGAACGTTCCTAGCTCCTGGCGCCATATTCCCGGTGACGTTCCAGAACATCCACAGCAGTGAACGTGTTAAGTGTTATTTTCATATTGCTATTATTGGCCCAGGATCAATTTGTACAAACTGTTTGAAAATGGGTCCAGCGGAAGTCTCAGACGAACTGTCCAAAGAATTAGTGATGTACATTTTTCCCTCCCATGTAAATCTCCAAAAGAAAAGTTTATTTTTCATTTTTTATCCATTTCATATAAATATTTTCAAAATTGTTTCATCAATTTGTTGAGTTTGATTATTTGTTTCATTAGATGTAGGCCTACCGGTACAGTAGTTTGACATTTTTGTAAACCCCATGCAATCCTCACCCTTAGTAATCCAAGAATTTTGACATTTTAAGATAGCACAATGCTTACAATTTTGTCTTAAAGTTTATCACCATTAAACATTTTTTCTTTTTTAATTAAATGGAATAAACTTGCTTTTAAATAAACAATTTTCATTCTACAGTACACCTCGGATTATCTGGACCTCACATTATCCGGATCCCGGATTATCCGGACCGGTCCATCCAAGAAATAAAAAAATTAAAATCACGGCAAAAACGTAATTTTAGCGAGTTCACGAGAGTATTGCGCCTTCTAAAACTAAAGTGCAAATGCAATACATGACTGTATTCATTTGGAATCACTATAATAAATTGAAGGAGTCGTATTGACTAAACATTACATTACAGCACTTATGTGAACGTAGTTTTTTGGTTGCTACTTGGGGCGCTAGCATCAGTAATCAGCAAAGGCGTAGCCTACGGCAATTTTGTTAGTTAGTTTATTGCTGTCACTTGATGAGTTTGTAGTTGTGAACTCGTTGTGTGAATTAATGTTGAGTTTCAAAATAAGTGGTTATAAAAGTAAAAAAAGTAGTTGTAACTTTAGAACAGAAACTGAATGCTGTCGAAAGTCTTAACGTGGGGAATCAGGTAAAAAACTAGCTAAGGAACTGGGTGTTGGGACAAGTACGGTAAGTGACTGGAAGAAGAATCGAGCGCAATTAGAAAAATGGTATGTGGAACAAGCTTGAAAGACTTAATACAGTCTTGATATGCCGTTTGCAGCATCAATTTAGCAGGGGCTAAGTTACGCGATCGCTATATAAGTGATATTGTAATGACTTCGGATTATCCAGATTTTTTCTTATCCGGATCAGTGTTCCTCCACATTAATCTGGATAATCCGAGGTGTACTGTACTTTGTTATTTGTTTGTACTGTTTACACTAAACCACGCTGAGTATCACTCATTTAGCGAATTTCTCCTATAGGGAAGAACCTATTACAGTAGGTCTCATGGTGAGACCAATGACTGTAGGTCTCATAACTTTCGGTTTTAGGGCCCCCAGTAGCCAAAAACACCATCCATCAGAATATATATAGATTTGTTAATAAAAGAGAATGTTGGTAGGTTTAGCTAGTTTGTCTATATTCCTGTTTATGAATGTATGTATGCATGATTTTGTGCTCGGTTAGTCTTAGTCATATGGATATTGCAGAGTTTTTAATAAGATTTAAGCATATCTTGAAATAGAATTAAAATTTGCTTCCCCTATATCATAGATTAATATAGCTTGGATAGCTAAAATTGCTCTTAATTTAATTTATAAACCGTTTTAAGCCCCATAGGCATCCTGTCCTTTGGGTTGGAACTTGGTGTTTGGATGTATTGGATGCCTGTTCCAACAGAGGTATTGTTCCAGACTGCTGATGACTAGCGAAGAACTGAGGCTGTTCGACAGAGTGCGAGTCTACCTGGATGAGGACTTTTCCTCCGCAGAGAATTTCACTGTACGTACTCTACTTCAGATACTATATCAGTATTGTAGGATTCTCAGTGTAAGGTCCCAGCACTGCAAATCTCCTCCAGTGGTTAGACAGCAAAAAATGCTGGGGGGGGAGGTCACCTCATTTGATCAACAGTTGACCTTGAATTTTCCAACTGAAAACATTAAATTGAAACATGCAAATCAATTGGAAAAATTATTTTTGATCATACCCCCTTAAAAACCAGAAGAGTTGGGAAATAAGGTATTCCAAAATTGCCATGCATAATTACTGGATGCTTGAAGTGTCATGAGCTATGCGTCTGTGCATGATCTTCATACTTTTGAATTGAAGCCTTATCAAAAATTGAATAGTAGGACACAATCTCATAGCACTTTAATGTAATTTGTTTACGGTAAAATTATATTTACTTTGACCAGTTGTACTGTGTGTTGATTTACCAAAAAGATAGTCGGGAATTCAAGAGCCAAGAGTAGTAAGAGTAGAGAAATTTAATTATTGTTGAAGAATGATTAGAGTATTACAGTAATTTTAATGATTTGTTTGTAAAATTACTGTAAAATATATGAATAAAGTTTTAGTTCAAACTGAATTAATTATGAATTTACATTCAATTTCTGTAGAATCTTTTCAAATACCTGGCTGAAAATTCCTGACTTTTTGATTTTCAAATTCTAGGGGGGGGGCTTTCCCTCACCCCTCCAAGAGCGACACCTCTGATCTCCTCCTTCATCAGCTGCTCTTATTATAAATAAGGGATACTTAACTTACCTATTCAATCCTGTCCTAATTGGTGGCAAACCTCCTTTTTTGTGAAGGAAAATCAATTTGCTATTCTGCTTTCCTGTACTTTTTCATCAATCATATTCCAATCAAGTGTCATTATAGGTAAATAAGTTGGGTCTTAATCCCATTGACAGGCAAACCTAATTTTGTCACAAGATTATCAATTTTGGGCTTCTTAAAAAAAACTGTTTTCAAGTGAATCAGTAAAGTAAGTTACAACACCTAAGCATAAATTCAATTCATTCTACTTTAGAATGTTTTACCGAAATTTGAAATTTGACACTTTTGAATGCATATAGTTTAATTAAATTCTAAAGCTTTACAATAATTGGAGCAAAACAAAGAGCCACTTGCCAACTTTAAAGTGCTCAACTCTCAGCAATAACAATCCTCAAGTGTTGGTTGTGCGATATTGGAACATGTACAATCTTACAACAGTTTACTGCTGGGCTTGTTTTTTTTTTTTATTTGCTTAGACATTAGGTGCTTAATGTAAAGTAATTCACAAATCAATAATATATAAATCATCCGATCAGAATCAATAGATTATTAAAATTAATAGCTTGTAATGTAAATAGGCCAAGGGAATGCTTATATTTTCAATCCCGGGA
Organism: Flexamia atlantica; assembly: GCA_035578135.1. Lineage (NCBI taxonomy): Eukaryota > Metazoa > Arthropoda > Insecta > Hemiptera > Cicadellidae > Flexamia > Flexamia atlantica. Next base: position 88,579,159 of record JAQJVK010000001.1, read on the forward strand.
TGAAAGGACTGAAGAAAATCGGTCCGGGATCGTGGAATTGACCTAACTTTCAATTCAGTATCAATATACGAGGTACGTTCGGAAAGTAAGTTCCGTTTGGAAGTAAAAATGTTCTCAATGCATTTACAGCATTAATATTATATACACCTTAAAGAGCGTACCTTAAACTACTTTTCTTCATAGTTCCCACAATATTTAGGCACTTGTCATATCTTGGGAGAAGCTTTTTAATTTGTGCTGAAAAGAATTCTGCCACCAGTGCACGCAGCTACCCGCTGACGCCATCTTTAAGTTCATCGTCATTCACAAACCGACAAAGATTACAATGGTGTATAGAAGAGTTTGTGAATTTTTTTTAAGAGGGTAGCGGCCTCTTTTTACTTGCATTTCCCCCCCCCCCACATAGGCCTCAGGCCTGTGCGTGGAAGTTATCAAGCAAACCCAAGGAGTAAGCCGGTACAGTACAAGGATGAACAGTACTGATAAAAGTATGCGGCATCAACGGGACTCGATCCTGCGACGCTGCCGCCACAGAACCGGGGCCGAGTGCGCTACCAACTGAATTGAGTGGTGTTTCGTGAAATTTGTAGGAAACACTCAGAGAGATCAGTAATAATTTTGAATTTCCTTTTTTCCCGAACTGTAAAGATAGTCGTACTAATGTCCATGATGAAGAGAGGAGTGGCCAACCATTTGTCGTTACTGACGATCTCATTGCCAGATCTGGAAAAAAGGAAATTAAAAATTACTGATCTCTATGAGTGTTTCCCACAAATTTCAAAAACTCTTCTGTTCACCATTGTAACCTTTGTCGGTTTGTGAATGACGATGAACTTAAAGATGGCGTCAGCAGGTAGCTGCGTGCACTGGCGGCAGAATTATTTTCAGCACAAATTAAAAAGCTTCTACTTAGATATTATGACGCCTAAATATTGTGGGAACTATGTAGAAAAGTAGTTTAAGGTATGCTCTTTAAGATGTATATGATAAAAATGTTGTAAATGCATTGAGAATTTTTTTACTCCCAAACGGATCTTACTTTACGAACATACCTCGTACATTGTAATGGAAATATTACACCATTTAGGAGTGTACAAATACATTTTCCCTAAGTTATATAATATCTTATAAAAACTATCTATAAATTTACTCACTTGGTAAAAAAAAATCAGAACTAGAGAAGTAAGGCCTCACCTGGAATCATGTAAAGTAAAAAACTAGAAACCTAGCAAAAACCATAAAAATTACAGGAGATTTTTTATATGAAATGCTATTGGTCTAAACGTAATAATTTTTAAAATTTTTCATGTAGATTGATGGTCACCTTAATTCCACGGAAGTGGTGAAAACATATTCATCACTTCTGTGGGATTAAGTGCTCCTTCTACTCTTGAATATGACATGTTATTGATAAATGGTTCACATTAATTTTATATGAAGCGAGAGAGAGAGGACGAACTTTGAACCACTTAAAGCTCTATTGGAAATATAGTAGTACAGCTTTATAGATACATATGATGTTCAGAATGAGATTATCTCTCTGCTTTATTAGTTCTTCTCTAGCCTGCTTTTTTTTGCCACAACCATCATCAACACTTACTATTCTGGATATCTTCCTCTTCCTGCACCGCTCAAAACATCTATACTATAGCATCATCCCCTTCAGAAACCAACATTACATAATTTTCAATACACCATCTCAATTAGCCTAATTTTTAGCTCTTTTAGCGAATTTCCCCCTATAGGGAAGTAGCTATTACCGTAGGCGGCACGGTGAGACTTAAGCGCGGGACCACCGTAACTTTTCATTTTGAGGTCCCTAGACCCCAAAAACACCGTTCGTTCATTTTCATATATATGTGTGTATATATATATATATATATATATATACCTGTCCGTAGGCGCGATAACTTTTGTAAAAAAGGTCCGATCTTGATGAAATTTGGAACAAACGTGTAAAGCGTCATTCATGACATCGAGTTCGAAAACCAGCAAGATTGGTTTACTCTAAGAAGGTTTTTTTCACAAAATAAAATTTACTTTCAAGATTTAACACCTTTTTATTAATTTTATTTAAATTTAATTGTTAAAATTGAATTCAGCTTAAAAAAACAAACAATTTAGCATTTTGAATTATTATTCTACGTCAATCCGTTGCTTAGAAATTGGATAGTATTGGATGTGCTAAACACAGTACGTTGTCCAATATTATTTTTAATTTTCCCTCCAAAAGTATAGCTTCCCTGATTTAAGAGATTTTAAAAATACAATTCTGAACATATGATTATATTTTCAGGTGATGAATATTCCATTTGTGTTTATTTTGAATAGTTCATTGATCAAGATTTTGCAGAATGTACATACTATATTAAAAATTCAGTTAATTTAAAAGTAAATGAAAAGAATAGGTGTAGATATGATATTATTATATAGTTTAAAACCAGCTACAAAAAATGATAACAAGATTTTGCTTAGAAATACTTTAAATAAATTTTTAAAAATATTGGCAATTCACATGAACTTGAACTATATATATGTAACCTGAGCTTTGGATGTTGCATTTCGCCTTGATACTATACTTGACTTGCAGTGGCCCAGTCCAAGATTTAAATATAAGGAAAAAATGCCGGCTGGCTGTAAATGGCACAGATAACCCCATCCCCGCTGTTCTGTTAAACATCTTGGGATTTTATTTACAAACAAATAACAATTAATATTCTTTTTTATTAAAAATAATATTTTGGTGAAAATGAACCTCAATTACACAATCAACTCTCACCAAATCGGTTCTTGAATTATTTTATGATCGGTTTAGGTTTATAGAGTAGAAGTATTAGAAGGAAGGCAAGACAGTACACAACAGTCAATTCTCCCAGAGTAAACAGATAAACAAGTCGAATGGTGCGCGATTTGATTGTTCTCAACAATTGGGAATCAGCTCGTCCTAACTCAGGAGCGGCCTGGCGTAGAAGTAGAACATGGGACTTCGGCTCCCGAGATCCGTGTTCAAAACCCGCCAATCATCAATGGCAATTTGCTATGTGATAATGCCGTAACCTCGAGGGGGCATAGCTATTTAAGCTGCAGTGCATGTCCATGAAAACTTCGAAGCCTGGCTCTCGTCTACAAAAAAAATCTTGACAACTCACATTGACTAGAGAGACAAACTGTTCACTGCTCACCTCATAGCCTGATGGTTGCTGGTTCAAGCGTATGATGTAGTTGGGCTCGAGAAACTAGCGGATCTCGCGGTTTGACTGCAGAACTAAGACCATACAAAATATTTTGATTGAGTTGTATTAACTGGTTTGTTTTGTAATCATCCTAAGCGCTAGTAACGAGCGCACCGAATCGCACCGAGCCCTAGTAATCGGCCGAACTAGGTGAGGCTTATACATCCATTTCCCTCAGGTAATAATTTATATCAAATAGGAATCTAAATTACTTTAATGAAAACAATTTAATTTAAATTCGTTTAATGTAATCCTAAATTATCATCCGATTATACATTATCTCAGAAACTTAACAACCCTAAAATTACCTCTATCACACGAGATCAGTTTATAGGCTAAATCGAATTAAATTTGTATTAGGCCCTACCTTCACATGTCAAAGTTTACCCAATGGACCTCTGCAATTCGATATCCAAAGCGTACAGGTTACAATGTTTCGGTGAATCATTAGGTTTAGGCAAGGCCTCACTAAAAGAACAGGCCTTGCTGAAGGACACACTACAAATGCAGGCCATGCTGCATGATTTATTACGTCAAACAAGTAGGCGGTCTGAAAGTCTGGCTCAGGACTCACAGCTGTGCTGATCATCAATTCCTTTGAAATCAAAACAAGAAAATGTAAACAAACAAGTAATTTTGACGTTTAATGATGAAATGTAAACAGAAAAAACGTAAACAAACAAGGGATATTTGACATTTAGCAATAAAATGTAAACATAGGATGTTAGTTCCCTGCCTACTTGTGTGACGTGGTGCAGCGCTGGGATCGCTGCAGCATGGCCTGTATTTTTAGTGGGGCCTTGGATCGCTGCAGCATGGCCTGTCTTTTCAGTGGGGCCTTGCCTTGCTTCAGAATTCTTGATGTCAAAACAGGAGGCCAGCTGAGAGTCTTGCTCAGAAATCACAGCTGTGCAGCTCATCAGTTTCTCTCAAAACAAAACATGAAAATTTAAATAAACAAATAGTATTTGACAGTCAGTGATAAAATGTATACAAAGGAAGTACGTTAATTAAACAAGGAATATTAATTTAACATTAAGTGATATGAATAAACATAGGTTGTTAGTTCCCAGCGTACTGATGTGAGATGTCACAGCGCTGGGACCGCTGTAGCATGGACTGTTTTTTAGTGCAGCCTTGGGCTAGATCACTGTTCTTTATCTATAGGCCTAAACGTTAACTCAAATATTTCAATTAAGTTATCGGTAGGCTACATAGATATAGAACTATGATCTTGAATTTAGCACGAATCACCTCTGTTTGACGAATTAATTCAAGAATGTCCTAAATGACTTGAGCTGTTTTAGTTTTAATCAAACTACATGCAACTCGGAGAAAAATTGTAGTTTCCATGATTTTTAAGTTTGCAATAGTATACTGCATCTCCATTCGTTTAAAATGGCAGTCATTTTCTTCATATTATCGCCAATGGATTATAGCCTACTGGGTTTATTAAAACCTATTCTACCTACTAGTTTCAACGACTAGACTAGCAGATGTTTAAGCGGTGACCAATCGACTTGTTCGAAGATAATACAAGTTGATGGTTAAACTGATCAGCTAGGCCTAAATTAGTCAATGTGGTATTTGTTGATGTATTCGTGGCCATCTCAAGTACAGTTCGCGCATTATATCTCTGGCTATGACCAGTACGCTACTAACCGTATCATATGATATTTTAAACATATGATTTTGGTAAACACTGCAGGGCTGTAGAACAATGTTTTCAGAAAAGTTCCCCCTCTCCCCCCACGCCTTGCAACCAGCTGACTCTGTCATAGCCGGAGATATAATGTGCGAACTGTAATAAGGCCACACTCATAAAACTGGGAAACTGTTTTAGGTAAATAAAGTCATCTGATTTAAAGTAAAGAAAATGCATGATGTAAAGAAAAAAAGTAAAGTGTGTGCATAGTTAGCTGGTATGACATAGTTGGGCTCACAAAATTAGCGGGCCTAACAGTATTATAACAGAAATAGCGCTGCCAGGCCTAATGCAAGTCATCGGGACACCAGAGCTGTCAATTTAAGACTATTTGCAAATTACGATGTGAGAGTTAGCTGAAATTTGTTTATACATTGTTTATTGCCCCATATTATTTACAATAAACAATACCTTACAGCTCCCCCAATAGAGTAGGCCTAGGCCATGGCTCAAGACATAATGCACCAAGTGCATAGGCCTGACGGCATAACAGTTGATTTCTATCCTTCCATGAAATGGGAGTAAGAATCTGATTATTAGAACCAAAATAGCTTATTTATTTTTAAACATTATGTGAAAGATTCAACATTTTCCAATATCTAATTAGTTCTTTTGAAACATTGTGAGGCCTAAGCCATGCCCACTACATGAAATTACTATGTTGGCTTTATTACTATGTTGGCTTAGTTAAATATAGTAATATAAACCAACCTTCATGCACATTATGTCACTGATGATACCAAAATACGATACTAAATAAATAAAAATTGCATTCTTCTACAAACAGACAGAATGTATTAACTTATACCACAAACATCCACCAATGCTAAATTATTGCACTATTTAAAGTTTCGACAGAAATAGAACACAAATAATAACCAAAAATAGATAAAGATTTTTGTTAACATAGGCATTTATTTAGTTAAATAGTCATAATTAGTAGGTACTTAAGTAGAGCTCACAAACTTTTTGCATTTTAGAGGTTAAGTTATGTTTTACAAATTGACAGACAGTGGGAATGCAGGCTGCCCCAAAGGGCAAGGGCAAGGAATAGGCTGAAAATATACCTTGTGAAACTTAAAAAAAAACTAAATTCCCATCACTTAATGACAGCACAATTTATTAATATTAAAGTAATTCATCATACTTTAACAATATTTTACCAGACTTTAACTTAACAACTCGAAAGTCATTTTTATCCTTTAATACGAAGAATGTTAGGATTTTACACTTTAAGCCATCCTAAAAATGGATAGAAGCTTTGTACTGTAAGTCAAAAATGAATTAGCATATCGTAGGCTAAATATACTTTAAATATTACACATTATACATTTGCTTGAAATGGCAACCTACCCAGGTAGGTATTGCCAAGTATGAATGACAAGATGAATGAAGGATGATTTTGGCGCGATCTTCTAGTCTTGTTACTGACCAAGCCCGACATGTTCCTTATACAGGACTGTTAATTAATAGCCCAACAGGGCAACAGCCAATTTCAACTAAGGGGCCTCCATTTTAACGTGGGATCGGAGCCACAGTTTTGCCTGGTTTACAATTTATGACCTGGTCTAATTATGAGGACGTTCCTATGACTTATTGTACGAGAACAATGCTGAAGTTTATAACTCGAACAATCGTTGCTATGCTTAAGGCATAATAATTAAATTTTGTTTTATGGAAATTCGCTGGAGATGCAGGTCTGCTGCAACGGGTGTATTTTACCTTTACGTATAAATTGCTCCTTTTCTTAAAAAAATTTCTTCATCAACTCAAGTCTACGCACAGACCACCAAAGGTCCATGTAGACTTATTTCCTTTGTTAATTTTTTTTTATGACGCAAGGAACATAAATTTTGTATTTTTACCAAGGTTTTTTATTTTTTTTTTTAATGCAGGCCTTTTTGTGTGTATTAATTTTAAGTCGTTTCCTTGCTTCCGTTATTGTTAGCAATTAATGTAAATATTTTGAAAATTGTAATTATAATTTTATGTGGAAATAAAAGTGATTTGATTTTGATTTGATTTGATTTATGATTAAATGTATTTTGATATCATAAATATACAGGGTGTTTTTTTTTAAACGCAACCCATTTTTAAGATTGAATAATTCACCTATAAATATGAAATAAGTATTTTTTTATGGTTCTTTACATTTTATACAATCTATTATTTAAGTTTGATCACATTTGGTTCACCTTATGTGCTCAAAAAATCCGCCAGAGACATTTGTATGAAGTTATACTCTCTTCATCAAATTCCCGAACACGTGTTGCTAGGTACCTGTTTGAATTTCCTACAATACATTTATTTTGTTTGTTTTGAGGTACAAAATATTCCGTGACTTGTCTTTTTAGGCCTTACTACGTATGTATCCCCAAAGAACATAATAATATAGAGGGATCAAATCCAGGGATCTTGGGGGGAAATAATCCTTCACCGATAAAATCAAGTCTTGGGTTGCGTTTTTAATGTGTGTGTCTTCAAGCAAGATAACTCGCATAAAAATGGTCCGATCTGAATGAAATTTGCCACAGACATGTAAAGATGTAATTATTCTAAGAAAAAAATTCAAAAGCTATTCAGCACCTCAAAACAAACATAACAAATTTAATGCAAGAAATTTAAAGAGGCACCTTGCAACATGTGGTCGGGAATTTGATTGAAAGAGCATAAATTTATACAAATGCCAATGGTCGACTGTTTGAGCACATAATGTAAACTAAATGTGATCAAACTTAAATAATAGGCTGTATAGAATGTAAAGATCAATAAAACAATCATCATAACCCATTCATATGTGCATTATTCAATCTTAAAAATGGGTTGCGTTTTAAAAAAAACACCCTGTATTTCCTGTAAGAGTAAATATAACTTTATTTCAGCGAGCAAGTTTATTTAACAATTTTTATTTTTATTCCTTGTTTTCCATCTACTAACTCTGCTTATCTAAATTTTTAGTCTTCGTAAATGAATCAAACATTATTGATTATATTTGCAGCATAGTATTAGTGTAGTAGTTATTATTGTTGATTATAACTGAATAAATTTGGTCTTTCAGGCTCTAGGAAACTTTTATTTCATCCATGAATCTGTACCTGATGTCCTGATTTGGGATTTTAAAGGTAAATACGTGACAAAAGTTAATATTTATTCAAATATTTCTTTTGAACAAGATTCACTTCCTATATTTCTTCTACCTGGTGTGTGTCTTCACAATTAGGTTCAGTTTCATAATCTTAATTAATGTTTCATATGTTAACGAGTTGTTAATGGATTATAGTGTTATGACTAAGATTGAAACTTTCTAAATAGAAAAGTGATAGAAAGTTAGATTATCGTTTTAAAAATCCGATGTAAGGGTAAACAATTTTAACTGAAACTGTAATTCAACTAATAATTCAAATCTCCAAGGGAAAAATTACTTTTTATTTTTAATAAATTTCACTCAAATGGAAGAAGCTATTACTGTAGGTCTTATGGGAAGACCTTAGCCCAAGACCATAATAACTTTTCATTTTGAAAATCCCAGACACCAAAAACACCATTAATTTATCTTTGTATCAGGTTGACGAACTTAATTGTGCCATTATTGTCATCTCAGAAACTTTTAGATTTAGAGAAAACTTTAAGTGAGGGACTTCACATACTTCTTACAAGGCCTTCAAAAATGTGAATTTTCTTTTCTTGTAAATTACCCCATAGAACACCCTATGTTTTACGGTGCTTTTGTATTCTACGCCTAACTTTAAGACCAATGTAACCCTTCGGCTGCCAAGAAAAGTGTTAGATTTTGTTTTCATACTGCCATGTAAAACTCATAATTTTAATTTATTTTACCAAATAAGCTAGTAGGTTAGGATAAAACCAAAAAGGGACTCCTTTTATAGGTACTGTACTCATTGATGTCAGTCCTGCTACAAAAGGTCTATAAGTTTCGCAAGCTAATGAAATTTTTTTGGGCTCGTTTTTTGTGGCGTCAAATTGGTCTGTTTTAGTGCCTAAATTGACTGGTATAAAATTAATTATCGGCTCTATCTGTTCTTTGAGACCTATTGAATTGATTTTGAGGAAATTTAATTTGATATCAGTAAAATTAGGGTGTCAAAACAGCCCAACAAACTTAATGTCACCAAAAAAAAGTGCAGGAAAAAAGTATATGGTTTCTAGTCTCTATTAGGTAGGCACTTCTTCGTCTATAGTGCAGCACACTCTGATGTTGATTCGGTCAAATGCAGATAAAACTGACAGCACTGGGCTTTAAAATTAATAACTCTTATCTGTACCTGTACCTATAGTTTGTCTAATAGATTATATGTTAATATTACCTATCGTTTGGCATTAAATCAGCATCACCAAACATGTTATACTGTAAACGAAACAAACGTACTTAACTCTTTATGATTTTAAATTATGAATAAGCTATTACCCCCAATTATAAAATCAGAAAATGATAATGTTAAAATATTGATTTGCTATAGTACGTTCAACATGCATAGTTAGCTGGCTTTTGAGGAAACCATGTGTCAATATACAGCATATGGCTCTGGAGCAAGCATCAGCACCACATGTTTAAATGTAAAGAAAGCAGATATTTTTAGATCCCAATGCTTTTTATATGCAGATATTTTACGTTATTTCTCATTTCCTGGTTAGCTTCAAGCAATTTCAGAATTTTTTTGTGTCCCTGGTATCAAGTCCTTCATTTTGAGCCCTCTTACATTATCCTGCAACTTACCAAACGTCCATAATTTCGGTGCAAAAATTTCCCATCCCTAGTTTTATATATATATATATATATATATATATATATATCTCACTATGTTGGATTGTGAAATATGTTTTTTGCATTTGAAATTAGCTGAGTATTCAGGTCTGCTGCAACGGGGTATTAAGTTCTTGGTTTCTTTAAGCAATTATTAGGAATTTTTCAGTAAGATTTTTCCATTCTGTACCAGTATTATGCCTCTTGAATCATAATTTTTTTTTATTCAGAACTTAACTTTGTGGCTGTGGAAGGGAAAGATGTTCACTCAGGAAACATTGAAGATGTTCAAACCAAAGAAAAATCGAAGTTCCCCCAAGACTTTTTCCCTGAGGTAAACTATAATATTTTTAACTTGATAATTTGTATATAATTACTTATTATTTTTTTGTGAGTTGTAAAAAAATGTCATAAATGTTTACCATAAACATAAATAAAGTTAGGTAAATTTGTTTTATTCATTGCGAATTCTAATAAAGCCGACTGATACTTAATAAATAACTTACACATTTGTTTTTCCACTAAAATTTTTTCTGAACTTTTATCCTGAAAAAATGTTTAAAATAATAATAATAATAATAATAATGTAATATAATATAATAAGTTTTACAAATATTTACATTGAAGGTATTGTAGAAGGTACACTGAAGGTTTGGTTATATAAGGTTTTATATTAAACTTACTGGATAGCCAAGTGGATAAAGTGCTCACCTTATAACCTGAGAGTCGCTGGTTCAAATCCTGACCAAGGGTGGAAACTGGGTCCAGTTGCCATTTGTCATTGGGTTAAGAATAAATGATGCTACCCAAAAAAAGGTCGCCTGTAGATAGTAACAAAACCTGGGTATAGGCCATTCCCTATCAAAAAATGTAACTGGCATAAAAACACACAAAAACTCTTGTATTAATAATTAGCCTAATTAAAATTTTATTTCAGTGTAAATGGTCCCGAAAAGGATTCCTCCGGACAAGATGGAACCTCAATGGTACGATCTTTGATCTGGTCAACATCCATCTGTTCCATGACGCCTCTAACTTTGTTGCTATGGAAACAGTGAGTAATGGCAGATGCTGTCTTTCAGTCAAGAAATTATAGGAAAATAAACTTAACAAAAAAACCAAATTGTTTTTGGTAAACGTTTCTGCGAAAATGTTGCTTATCACTTCAACAATGAAAAGTGAAAGTATGAAATTAAAAATACTGAAATTGCATATCATTTTCTGGTTGCGCATCATATAAACAAAAAATGCAAAAACAAATTTTTTTCCATGAAAACAAAAATAATGCCAAAGTTCAATGGAGAATTGTTGATAGTTTAGTTGGAGTAAAATCGAATACGAAAGGACTAATAAATAAAATCATAGATCCTGTTAATAATGCAGGTTATGAAACGTCTGAAGAAGTAGCAAATGAGTTTGTATTGCATTTTAATAAGGTATCTAACATTTGTCCTAATATACCTTCATTAAATGACTGCCACCATTTAAAAAATTCTTTTCCAAAGAAATCTATAGTTGACTCAGTATTTTTCTATGATACAACAGCTCTGGAAGTAAGTAATATAATTTCAAAGTTAAAAAATAAAAAGTCAACTGGAATTGATGGTTTATCGTCAATGGTGATGAAGGCTACACGAGATACTATATCTCCCATTTTGGCTCATATTTTTAACTTAAGCTTACAAACAGGTGAATTTCCTCAGCATTTCAAATCTGAAATTGTCATTCCGATACATAAAAAAGGGAGCACTACAGATGTAAATAATTATAGACCAATATCTCTCTTGCCGGTGTTGTCTAAAGTGCTGGAAAAAGTTGTTAAGGCTAGGTTAGTATCTTTTTTAACTTCATTTAATTATTTTCATGAAAAGCAGTTTGGATTCGTTCCTGGTAAAAGTACGGAAGATGCTCTATTGAATTTTCTTACAGAGGTTTACAGTGGGATTAATAGGGGTAATTTTGTTTTAAGCCTTTTTATTGATATATCAAAAGCTTTTGACACAGTTAATCATGTTGTTTTGTTAAATAAGTTGTGGAGCGCTGGTATCAGAGGCGTTGCCTTTAAATGGTTTTCAAGTTACCTTTCTGGTAGATGTCAGCAAGTTAGAGTCAATGGTGAATTAAGCCGAGCTTTCACAACACTTTGTGGTGTTCCTCAAGGTTCTGTTTTAGGGCCTATATTATTTCTTGTATATGCTAATGACTTATGTTCTGGTTTATTTAATGGTAAATTAACTGCATTCGCAGATGACGTAGCTCTTACATACTCTTCAAATGATAAACAAAATTTGTATACTCTGGTTGAACAGGTAGACAGAATAAAGTATTGGTTTGACAACAACTGCTTACTGCTTAGTGAAAAGACCAAATACCTTTTTTATAGTTTAAGCAATGAACATAGGTTTTTGAGTCCAGTCATTTATAAATGTACTAATGTAGCGAATGTTTAAAGATTGAAAAAGCTCAGAGTGTTAAATATCTTGGCCTTATAGTTGACTTTAAGCTTAATTGGAAAGAACATGTAGACAAATTAAAATGCTCAGTTATGATTGCATCGAGAAAATTTTTTCTGTTACGCAATATATGTCCTACTTTTGTTTTGAAACAGCTATATTTTGCTCTTGTTAATTCAAGGCTTCATTATGGTATTATAATTTGGGTTGGAACCTATTTATCTACACTCAAAGCCTTAATTGTCTGTCAGAAAAAGATTATTCGTACCATTTTAAGAAAGTCACCAAGAGAACCCTCTTTTCCAGTGTTTCAAAACCTAAAAGTTTTGCCTTTCAGGTATCTATATATCTTTAAGGTCACAAGGCTTTTTTACATAAAATCAGGGAACTGGGATATGGTTGTGAGCAATTATAGTTTAAGAGGAGGAAGGGATAGAACATTTTATGTAGTTAGGCCTAGATTGGAAATGTTTAAATCATTTTTCTTGTTTGCAGGCCCTAAGCTCTTTAATAAACTACCCGAAACTGTACGAAACATCAAAACACTACATAGGTTTTCAATCGCAGTCTACAACTGGCTTTTAACAGTATCAAACATGGACTTTTTTTGTTAATAATTTCTCTTCCTCATTATGATTGCTCCATCCCCCCCATAGTGAATGTTTTTTTTTTTTATAAAATGGCAAAAAATATTATTCTTTTGCTATACAATGTTAATTTCTCTTATTGTAAATTTTATTTCTATCCACTCGCCACTGTCTTATGTTCAATTGGTACCCCAATACAGGATTTTCCTAAGGGGCTACCTAATTTCAGGGAAGTCAATTTTAATGTAATGTTTCTTTTTTAATACAGTCAGTAAACTTGTGTTGTAATGTTTTTTTAGTCAATTTTTGCATTTTTAGCGAATTTCCCCTATAGGGAAGAAGCTATTACCGTAGGTCTCATGGTAAGACCTAAGCCCGAGACCATGATAAATTTTCGTTTTAGGGCCACCAGAAGCAAAAAACACCGTTCGTTTGAATTTTTATATATCTATCTATCTATCTATCTATCTATCTATATATATATATGTGTCTGTCAGCACGATAGCGGCCGTAAATATGGTCCGATCTTAATGAAATTTGGAACAGACATGTAAAGTGGTAATCGAATGGACGAGTTCGTGAACCAGCCCGATCGGACCACCGGAAGGGGGGGTAAAGGGGGATAAACACCCCCAAAAATGGGTTTTTTGATTTTTTTACATATAAAAATAAAATTTATCGAATCTTTGTTGGCACCATTGAATTCAGCTCAAAAAAACAAACAATTTAGTGTTTTGAATCATTGCTCTATGTCCATTGGTTACCGAGATATTGAAAGTGGTAAACACAGTACGTTGTCCCAATGTTAACCTTATGGGGAATAAGTAAAATTCTATATCTCGCTTATTTCTCAACATATCTGGATAACACTTGGTTTGTGGCTTCATCTAGATGAGATCTAATGTATTTTAGTCTAAAATCCCCGAAATTTCAATTTTTAGTGGCAGCAAACCTGCATAATCATTCCCCATGTTATCCTTATGGGAAATAAAAAAATTCTATATCTTACTTATTTTTTAACATTTCTTGACAAAACTTGGTATATGGCTTCTTCTAGTTAAGATCTACTAAATAATGAATTAAAACCAACCAGTTTTGCAGCAAACCTGCATAATCATTCCCCATGTTATTCTTATGGAGATTACAAAACATGTAAAATCTCGCTAAGTTGGATTGAAATACCGTTTGTTGTGTTGCATCTGAAATTCGCTGAGTATGCAGGTCTGCTGCAACGGGGGTATTTCAATTTAAGTTATGTAATAACTAAAGTTACCAGTTTGTTTGTACATATATATCAGTGAAGTAGAATAATTTTATTTTACATTTTTATACTTATTAATGATTTTTTTTAAATATTTATTTATATGCACAGTATGTATGTATGTATGTATGTATGTATGAGTGTCATAATTTCAGACAATTAAATGTTACTCAAGTGAATATAGTTACCAAAGTACTGTAATGTATGCAATGCTGTAAGCACACAAGTAATCAATCTGTATTATTGTATAAGATCTTGTACTTTTCTGAAATAAAAATATTTATTTTATTTTATTTATTTATTTATTTTATGTAAAATTTTCATAAATTTGAATAGTCACTAAATTTTTTTAATTTCACTTCCAATTATTAAAAATTGTTTTTAATCTTTTGTTCATTCAAAGCTTACAGAACAAACACACTTTAGATTTGTATTTTTAGTTCATTGTTAAAATTGCCCAAATACATTTTCATTTGGTCTATTTTTAACACCTTGAAATTGACACCTGGCTGCACATTGAACTTGAACTTTATTAAAATTGACCAAAATTGTTCTAATTGGCTAATAGGGCCTATATTCAGTCTGGGATTTTTAGAACAAACACGCTTTAATCTTGTGTTTTTTGTTTATGGGTTGAATGGGGTAATCAAAGTAAATTATCATTCAATCAATACTCAATGTGTGTGTTCTTTCAATGTGTGTGCATTACTTGCTCACACATTGTCATGAAAAAATTCATCAGCCATGCTATTTTTGCCATACATTCCTATTCTCCCATTATGCTGGTACACTACCACTTAACCCCAGGACCTACCTCTTAACCCTCCATCGGGCGCATCAATTTTGATACGCCATCAGATGCGGTTTTGCATCTGGTGGTTACCTCCAAATAGTGAAATAACACGAAACATGTGCTTTTAACATATTTTATTAATGAAAACATGTACAGTAGAGTCTCGTTAACCCGGCCCTATATGGGGATTAGTAGGGCTGGATTATCGAAAATGCCGGATTAGTGGAAATGCATTAGAAAATGAAGTAGTTTTACAATAAACAACATTTTTATTGATTACAAAAACTACGATAACAATCGTTTGAATTTCTGTACAGTATAGGCCTAATGAAATTGTATTCACTTTATTATTATGAAAAATAAACAGTGATATGAAACAGCAAACTATAGTACAGTACTATTTCAATCAATGAACAAAGATAATCACTAAATACTGTACGTGTACAAAATGAAAATTACTGTACAGTACACTTTACATTTAGGGCCTACTTAAACAACAGCAAAATAGTTTGTAATGCTTTTCTGCTTCTTTGCATTAAAGGAAAGTTTTAAAACATTTTCCTGGAATTTGGTGATACCCCTTCCCCAAGGTCAACCACGTCATCAAGTCGGCATCGGCTAACTCGCGCTCGTCCGCAGCCCCCAGTCTGGAATTGTCCTTGGCCGGCCACGCGAGTTATTAAATGTTTTTCGTATTTTTTGTCTATGTGCGTGTGTGTAGTATGTGTGAAAAATTTTACCAAATTGACGAAGATGTGTGTATATAATTAAAGTTTGACGCAAGGATTTGAAAATGGGACATTAGTCCCGAAACTAGTAATCCTTAAGTGATTATTGGATTGAAGACGGAAGGTTAGTAACCTATTTATTATAAGACATATTACTGGTTTACTTACTCACATCTAAGTTTGATCAAAACTTAAGAACCAAATGGGAACTGAGTAATTCAACTAAAGGAGTAGCAACTTTTTCTCAGTTAGAACAGTTCGTTAGGCAGTACATTCAAGCTCTAGAAACTAGTCAAGACCATAAATTTAAGTATAGTTCAAATGCACCAGTTTTCAAACATGTAAGGGCAAATGCAACTGAAGTGTACAAGGGGACTACACAATGTCCTCTTTGTTCACAAGACCATGCATTATTTAAATGTGAAGAATTTTTAAGTCTCAAACCTCAAGAAAAAATACAAAAGGTTAAACAGCTTCATAGGTGCTTTAACTGCGTATCAGGTTCTCACATGGTCGATTCATGTAATGCATCAAAATGTAAAGTTTGTTCCAAAGCGCATAACACTCTGTTGCATGTCTCCAAGGAGGAGACATTCGATCACAAGTTTGGTTCTCAACCTAAATTAGATTCAAGTTCTAAAGCTAAATTCAATGCTAAATCAATCAACAGCAATAGCAATTCCAGCTCCCAAGAGGAAAATCCTGTAAGTAATAACAACCCAGGTCCCAAATTGTTATCTGCAGGCCTCGGTTTGACGACAAGAGTGCTGCTGTCTACAGCCATTATAAAGGTAAAAGACTCTAGTTGCGAGTATCAAACATGTAGAGCTCTATTAGATCCTGGAAGTGAGGGAAGTTTCATTTCTCAAAGTTGTTTTAAAAAATTAGGACTACCACATCAATCATGCCACGTACAGTTCATAGAGTAGGTAACAGCCAGCAGGTTTCACACGGGGATTAACTTCTTTCATCATACAAACAAAACAAGATGAAAGTATTCAATTTAAAGCATACATCATGAATAAATTGACTAACGTCCCATCATCATCCATCCATTGATCATTGGTTTCATATTCAGAACTTAGATCTCGCGGATCCATATTTTTACAAATCAGGTCAAATCGATATCATTTTCGGAGCTGACATCTACACAGATTTGTTACTCGATGGTATTGTTAGAGGCAGGGCCGGATTTAAGCATAGGCGCCATAGGCGCGCGCCTAGGGGCCCGCGCCACAAGAGGGCCCGCGCCACACAAAAATATATATTTTTTTATCCAGGAATTATCGTCGTTTGGTATTCAATAAACCTCGACCAAGAATAAAAAGATAATTAATAATTGTTATCCTAATTGAACGTGAAACATTCAATTGTTTAAATTGAATGTGAAATAACGTTTTTTAAGTA
Source organism: Flexamia atlantica (assembly GCA_035578135.1). Classification (NCBI taxonomy): domain Eukaryota; kingdom Metazoa; phylum Arthropoda; class Insecta; order Hemiptera; family Cicadellidae; genus Flexamia; species Flexamia atlantica. The sequence continues at coordinate 88,596,088 of JAQJVK010000001.1, forward strand.
CTTAAATACGAGTAGCAGACAGCTCAAAAGACATATGACATCAACTCCACTGTAGGTCAGATGTTGCGGATGGCGCCGCTTTGTAGGCCGCAAAATTCTCGAAGTGGAGGCCATCGATGTAAATAAGTACACTGGATTGGTAACTCAGGCCCCACAACGCGACCCGCCGGCAGTGGTTGCATTTAAGATTTTGCAGGAGCGATGGGGGAACGCACCTTTTGCCGGCCAACTTGTACTGACCGTCTAGTTAAATATTAATTGTAATTACTTATTAGTTATGGCAATATATCTATTATAACAAGCTTTACGCGTAAAACTGCTCCCAAATCCGTGCGGTTTCAACACGGTTAACAACAGTTTCGCGCTTTTTCCCCAAACGCCCCTTCAATTCGGCCCGGCTGCAACCCCAACGCACAGCTGTGTTGGCTCGGAAATAAGGTCTTGAAGACGTAAGTAAATACAGATTCACAAGTTTTGGGCCCACCACAGGCCATACGGGAGTTAGACAATATGACAGGATAATAATATTCATGGGAGTAAATTCAGCAGTTTTAATGGGGGGGGGGGGCAAGATTTTCAGACCTCTGCTCAATTTTAACCACCCTCCTCTTTAAAATGTGTTAGACGCTGTTTTGTTGAAAAGTATTCGCCAAATGTATGACGGCCGTGAAAGGTCTGAGAGATTTACCGACAGCAATACGACCGATGTTCACAGGTTACGATATTGCGTAGCCTAGTCAAAAGCTGTTTTTATTGCCATAATGTGACCGAGAAATCTGCTTGCTGCTGTAAACTTAAGAGGGTTCCCTATCAACGGCAGTTTTCGTTTTTCTGCGACACTAGCGGCGACTTTTGGAACTGCGGCTCCATAAGAGCCCATGTTAAATTTGTGCACTTTTCGCCGCGCAAACCGTTGCAGGGGTAAACGTGGTGTAATTTAGCGTCCCCAATTCTTAAAATAAAAGATATTCGGAAATAGCATTGTAAAGATAACGAGTTGCAGAGTGTTTATTGCTTCTCCAAAATCGTTTATGCTCACTCATTAAAAATATACATGGCGTTAAAGTTGGTCAACTTCAACGGAGTGTATCTTCAGAATACGTTAACATGAACGATTTTGGATTAGCAATTAACATTCTACTACTATTTGTCTTTGAAATGCTGTGTTAAAGTAAATTTTATCTTGAAAACTGCAGGCGTTAAATGACACCGCGCGGAGCGTGTTTTAGGCATATTTTGGGATAGGTAGGGAACCCTCTTAAAGCAGGGTGTCAACCAGATTTCACATATTCATTTCCAACTTTTTTCTTACTTTTTCAGACCACTAAAAACCCGACCAGTAATAGTATATTTCGCAATAAGGGCCGAAAACCCTTTCGGCCGAGGTGCGAACGCTATTTTTCACCACACTACACGATGAAATATAACCTAAATAATAAAAAAGCTACGATAAAGCGATATGAGCGACGATACAACTTCTTTATCATGATTCAAACAAACTCAGCTATGAAAATCATATGATCGCAACTATCCTGTCTTTGGAACCTATTTAATGCGGTATAATTATGTGATGTTCTGACGTTGTTTCAAACAAATAAACGATCAGCTGACTTTCGGCCCTAGGGCCCCCAACGTTTTCGGTCCTGTGGCGGCAAACAGTGTGTTTCGGTCCGCGTTTGACATTTGTAAAACAGGTGATTTCGTCGTACTGTGGTGAAAAATCAGTAATGTAGCTTTTAAATCGAACACTTGAGCACTATCTCTGATGTAAAATACAGACGGCTGCAACGCGACCGACAGATTTACCGGCCGCGATATGTCAAAAGGTTTACCGACCGCAATGTGACCGAGAAAATTGCGGGCAAAGAAAAGACTGCACGATTTTCCGACCGCAGTATGACCGAGAGATTTGCCAGCCGCGGCATTATGACCGAAGACCGCGATTTGAACGACAGATTTGCCAGGTGCGGTATAAACGACCAGGTTTAGATTTCCCAGCCGCAGTGTGTTCAGTAGATTGACAAAAGAGCGAGAGACTTGTCGGTCGCGAAACGACCGAGAAATATACCCGTTAGCTGCTGTGTTCCGCAATGCGACCGACAAGTCGGGAGGAACTGAGGACAATAGTTAAAAAGGAGGATATGTCCTCCTAAAAACGGACGGTTGGGCACTATGGCCCTGGGGGCCCGCACCACTGAGTGAGCCTAGGGGCCCAAAAGTCCTAAATCCGGCCCTGGTTAGAGGTCCTCAAAACACTCTATTAGCTATCAATTCAAAGCTAGGATATTTGTTGTCAGGTCAAGTATCTGATTCATCATCAGGTGAAATTCATTCATTTAGATTATCCCTTGAGGACAGTGACATAAACACTGCATTAGAACGTTTTTGGAAGATAGAAGAGGTCAGTCAGGAACCTACTTCTCCCATTCAAGAGAATGATATTTGTGAAAATCATTTTCTCACCACATATTCTCGAGATGAATCCGGAAGATTTTGTGTTTGCCTTCCTTTTAAACCATCAATTACTGAACTAGGTGATTCATTTTCAACAGCATACAGCAGATTCAAAAGGTTAGAGCCTACACTAACCCCTGAGAAACGTGAAAGTTATCTAGCTTTCATGGAGGAATATATTGATTTAGGTCATATGCATCCTACACCCACAGAAATGGCATCTAGCAAAACACCCAATGTTCATTGTTACTATTTACCACATCATGCAGTTTATAGAGAAACAAGTTCAACTACTAAAACCAGAGTTGTTTTTGACGCTTCATGTAAAACGACCTCAGGTACTTCATTGAATGATTATCTTTATGTCGGTCCCAAGCTACAAACTGATATAATGGGATTATTAATACGATTTAGGTTGCATAAAGTAGTATTTACCGCAGACATTGAAAAATTCTACAGGCAAATTTCAGTTGCTAAAGCTGATCAATGCTATCAAAGAATTCTTTGGAGGACATCTCCTCAAGAACCAATTCAGTCTTACGACCTTGCCACAGTTACTTATGGAACATCATGTGCACCTTTCCTGTCGATATGTTGTTTACATCAATTGTCAGATACTATCAAAGATCAGTCTCCTGAAGTAGCTAGGATACTAAAAGATGATTTTTATGTTGACGATCTTGTTAGTGGAGCGAGTAGCATAGATCACGCTTTATCGCTAAAAAATGAATTAATACACATAATGAATCAAACTGGTTTTCCGCTACGTAAGTGGTCATCAAACGCCAGGGAAATTCTGGATGAAATAACACCCAGTCAGACAATATTTCAATTTCAGTCAGAAGACTCTCTGGTTAAATTACTTGGAATTTATTGGGACCCCAACAAGGATGTATATATGTATTCAATAAACTCATCTAACTTACCTTGCAGAATAACCAAGTGAAGTATTTTATCTGAAATCACACGTCTATTCGATCCATTAGGTTTATTGTGTCCAGTAATAACAAAAGCAAAACTTATCATGCAACAAACTTGGTTATGCACAAAAGGTTGGGACGAGACAGTTTCAGACGATCTATCTAATGATTTTCATCAATATTACAATAGTTTATTTCCTCTCAAGAATCTTCAAGTACCGAGAGCTTTCATTTTATTTGGTTCAGAAGTCTCTTATGAAATATTTGGTTTCTGTGATGCTTCAGAAAAAGCTTATGCATCAGCTTTATACCTCAGGAGCATTTCAGCATCGGACGTACAAGTTCAGTTGATCTGTGCTAAGTCGAGAGTAAGTCCCCTTAAGAAAGTCACCATTCCTAGATTGGAGATATGTGGTGCATTGTTATTAGCTCAACTTGTTAATAAGGTGAAACCAATTTTACCTTCTACAAATACTCGTTTACTGATTCCACCATTGTACTAGCATGGATTTCTAAACCCCCAGACACATGGAAGACTTTTGTTAACAGCAGGGTTTCTCAGATTCAATCTCTTACTAACATATCAGATTGGAATCACATTACTTCAGAAGATAATCCAGCAGACATAGCTTCAAGAGGTGTGTTAGGTAACAGTTTAATCAATCAAGATCAGTGGTGGTTTGGTCCCTCTTGGCTCTCAAACAAAAACTTGGAAATTAGTCCACCCACGTCTTATGAAATTGCACACATTCCAGAAAGACGACCTATCAAATGTTCATTAATCACACAGGACGATTCTTATGAGTGGTATTTAAAATTTGGTTCGTTTACTACAGCTGTCAGAGTAACAGCTTATTGTCAAAGATTTGTAAACAATCTCAAACTACCTAAGCAGAGCGGACCCCTTACGTCGGATGAAATAGACAACGCCTTACTTTGTATCCTGAAACAAATTCAGAAAACTCATTTCTCTGAAGAAATAATGTGCTTACAGAAGAAGGATTGTTTGAAACGCAATAGTAAACTGGCAAGTCAATCCATTTCTAGATGACAAAGGAATCGTTCGAGTTGGAGGACGGATCCAAAACTCCAATCCAACCGTATGATACTATACATCAAATTATTCTGCCCGTAAAACATCAGTTTGTTCGTTCTCTTATATCACATCTACACAAAATTCATTTTCATGTTGGGATACAATTTATTATGAATTTGTTGAGACAGAAGTATTGGTTGATGGGCAATGCAAGAAATTCAATTCGTGATGTTATTCGAAAATGTCCTACTTGTTGCCGATTCAGAAACACTTCAAATCAACCTATCATGGGTAATTTGCCTGAATCAAGAGTAACATTCACTCGATGTTTTCATGCTACCGGTTGTGACTTTGCAGGACCCTTCTTAACAAAACAAGTTAATTCAAGAAGCAAGGTACTCGAAAAACCTACTTAGTCGTTTTTGTTTGTATGGGAGTAAAAGCTGTTCATCTAGAACTTGTTTCAGTCTTAACAACAGAGACCTTCTTGGCAGCTTTCAATCGTTTTATATCCAGAAGAGGCATCCCTGCACATATGTACTCAGACAATGGTACTAGTTTTGTCGGTGCAGACAACAGCATTTAAAAGTTCCTCAAAGAAAATCAAAATGTAATCAAGGAATCAACAACAGACAAAAGCATCACTTGGCATTTCATTCCTCCTCATGCACCAAATATGGGAGGACTCTGGGAATCAGCCGTTAAGTCAACAAAGTTTCACTTAAAACGTGTCATAAGAAATCAAGTATTATCATTTGAAGAACTAAACACATTAATCATACAAATAGAAGGAATTCTGAATTCTCGGCCGTTGTGCAGAGTGTCGGACGATCAATCCGAAGTTAATATTTTGACTCCCGCACATTTTCTAATCGGTGAAAACTTGGTTTCTCTGCCAGAAAAGGTGGATTCTGGGCACATCAACTACAACAAAAGGTGGCAGCTCATCCAACGAATGAGACATTCATTTTGGAAAAGATGGCAAAAGGAATATCTCCACACATTGCAGCAAAGACACAAATGGAAATTTCAAGACAATATTGTACAAGAAGGAGATGTCGTTTTAATAAAAGAAGATCACATGCCACCCAATAAATACCTTATGGGACGCGTTGTAAAAACATTCCCTGGACGTGATAATATTATAAGAGTTGTGGAAGTAAACACACAAAATGGAATTTTAAAAAGACCAGTGAACAAACTTTTAAAAATCCCTATTTAACTGTTACGCTCGGGATATGTTCAGAACAGCTCAACAGTTTATTTGTTTTAAAGTCTGTGCATTGATTGAATTTCATCTATAAGTATAAAAGAGGATGTTGGTATATATATATATAGCATTGATAAACTCAGACACCGCTGGACCGATGGCCACGAAACTTGGTAGATACATGTAGAATTTCATGGAATAGGTTTATACACCTTCAATTTCGTGATAACTTTCAGGGCTTAGCCCTGGGACCGTCTTAAAGGTACCCATGTCAGGGATTTTGAAAGAATTTCAGTTAGATTTGTTTACTAACAAAACATGTGAAAGTAAAATTTAAAACAGGTGATGTAAATTAATGGTATTTCTTTCTGCTATTTAACTGTATTTGTTTACATGAAGATTTATTACTTGGTGCCAGATGGTTAATGAATTAAGACTTTTTAATATATTTTAAGTGCAATACACTATATAAAATGCTGGTATGTAGTATAAAATAAAATAAATAATTGATATTACTGCAATTCTGTGATCACTGATCACTTATACTTGAAGGACTTCTTTTTTATGACAACAACTGCTGTTTAAAGAGGAAGAGTGTGCTACTGTAAAGTATTAATTTTGTCTACAGTACTTTAAAAAAATTGCCGGGACGGCTCATTCAATCTTTTTGTTCAATATAGAGTCTAAAAACGTAAGACAGAACTTTTTAATAATTGCTGGAGTGGAATTGTAATTTTTTGTTCAAGGTAGACCCCAAAACCTTAAGAAAATGATCTTTTAAAGTGAATGAAATTTCAAGTCATGTTCTATGGTTCCTCTAACACGTATGCCTTCATGAAGGAAAGAAATAGGATTTCTAATACGCAGGTCTGCTGCGACGGGGGTGCAATAAATTTCAAATTAAGGATAACCATGCTCAAGGCCCCACAGTGTGGCCTTGCTATGCTACATATGCGAGCAGATTCAAAGCCGTCGAAAAAGCAATGGGAGCCATTCCTTATATCGTGCCCCATGATCATCATCAGGGCAAGCTCAGATACCGTGCGTTAAGCAGAAACGACCATAAATTCTTCTCGGCGTTTGTGTTGGGTGAGCCAGTCTCTGTAAATTCGCTTCTTGAGTGTGTGAGCGCAATCCTCTTCACCTGATAGCAACATCGACTGGACAGCCGATACAAGCAAGCAGCACTTGCAAGAGGAAGGACCGCTGATATTGGGCATGAGCCTACCCAGGGCAGCAACACCATTTGGGGCTTTGTCGGTGGGGCACTGGATATGGTCACATTTTTTATATATAGACACGCACTTGAGGCAGGAATAGAATACCCCCGTCATAGCATATGCGTACTAAGAGCAAATTTATAAAACCTTTTTGTTTTATGGAAGTACATTTGATATAAAGAAGTAGATTTTACAACAAGAAACATAAATGGGAAAGTAAAACGATATAATTGATGGGTGATAGATCTAGAGTATGTTTAATTTTTATCGTGAGCGAAGCCACGGGTTCTTCTAGTTCCATATAAAATCATCTGATTTTTTTTGTTTGTTTTGTAAACATTTGATGATTGAAAATATAGTTGTGATTTTGTTGAAACTTACTTTTGTCATTTTTCATTCCACATTAAATACAGTCCACTAAACCAATCTAATCTTTTATATTTTTTAACAATAATCCTCTAATAAATCCAGAGAAGGCCACAACTTCGCCCATGAACAAACAATTGTTTTGGTTGAAAGTTTTTCCCATGCGCTTGCTAGATTAAAAAGAAACATCTTTCAGGTTGGTTTCTTTTAAAGCTTTAACAACACTCCCCTCTTTTGATAAAACACTGTACAACAGGGTTTTTTTGTAATTTGTTTTTATAGTTTGGGTCACATTTTGGTCCATGGGTTGGAGTAACGGAGTCACATTAGGGGGCAAAAATAAAGCAGTGATTTTTCCATCCTTAGTTTTTAACTCGGCCTCATCTGGATGTCCAGGACAATTATAATTAAATTGGTCAAGTACTCAAGTACTACTAATACAATTACAAAAGAGAACCGATCTACAGCACAAAACACAAGAACATATCAACCCATTGATATCCCAACTTCCAATAGATTTTCTGCACTGGGAAATATAAACCACAATGAAAACCATGAATCAAAAGCTGAACATGAGTATAATCAGCAACTTTTTAGAAACCCTAATAGAACAAACAAACAAACAAAATAAAAAGAATTTACACAATGTGGGGAAAATGTAAATTTTCATTTTTTGCTGACAGTCAGGGGAGTGATGTTGGTCCTGAGCTTGACAGTCGTACTCCAGGTGATTTCCAGGTCACAGGGTCTTTTATGCCAAATGCAAGACTTGTCCAGGTTGCCGAAACAGCAGTTAACTGTAAGGATGATATCATTATGATAATGGGAGGTACCAATGACTCCCTGTTGGGGGATTTCTCTCACATATACTCCTCACTTGAAAAATGTTTGACTGATCTGAGTAAAGACAGAATGGTTCTTTTGACAACGATACCTCATCGATTTGATAAGGTTGTGGATGACCCAATACACAGTGAGATTGATATGTGCAACAATTTCATCCGAGAACTAGTTATTAGACTTGAATCTGTGCAGCTGGGGGAGCTTGACATCTTAAAAAGTTACCATTTTACAAGTCATGGTTTGCATTTGAACAGCAGAGGGAAACGAAAACTTGTCTTTCTGACAATTGATATCCTTAGAAAATTCAAACTTAACCGTCATAACGGCTCTATGGGTGGCAAGAGAGGAGAACCTACGCCTTCAAAACCTAATGCAGTGACAGAGACTTGTACAATGAAGAATATAATTGCAAACACAATCAATGTGATTGAAGCAAATATGGCCACCGTGATAAGCAACTTTCAAAACCAGCCTGATGTGGGTTTTGCACACTTAATATCGGGGGACCTGGGGAACACAAGAAACATGACTGCGGGTGTGGCAGTGGTTTTCAGGAAAGCTTTTGGAAGGCCCAAAGTTTCTGACTATGTTGATACAAAGCTGACTTGCCAGAGTTTGAACAAAGGTGCGGTCATATTAAGCCTGGTCACAAAGGACCAACTAAAGAAGATTACGACATGGCTTTTGAACAACTGACTAAGCAATTTAAATTGAAAAATTTGAAAACTTTGTTTTGTTCCCCAATTGGTTGCATCAGAGACAATATCGAACCTCAACACCTTTTGGCAAACCTAAATAAATTTATTAATAATACTGGAGCAACAGTTGTAATTGTGTCCTCTGATCAACAAGCTCAACGAGAACTACGCAAGGGACTCTCACACACAGCTTTCATGAAAAAACTTGAAGAGGAAGTCAAAAAGTTAAACAAAAATGAAAATGCTTTACACAATATGGAGAATCAAGAGGAAACACAAAGAGTGAGCTTAACATCTACGCCGAGTAATATCTCCTATCACTCAATGCAGCAGTCATCACCATTGCTTGCAACTGAACAGACTTTTAACGACAATAATTCATCTTATTTTTTAGCAGACATGAATCAATTTCCTCCTTTGACTTAAGTTCTAATGATTGTCTAATTAGTTTAAAGGGGTTTGATAGTCATAACAATGGTATTAACAATAGTTTTTCTGGAAAAAAATCAGAACAAATTAATTATTCAGAGGCAGTATGTAATAAAAAAGTACATAGGAAAAACATTAAAAATAAATTTACTTCAAGTAATCTGACTGTATTCCATCAAAATATTCAAAATTTGGTAACCAGGATAGATCCACTAATAATTACTTTAGAAGAAATTAGGCCTGACGGTGTGATTCTAACTGAGCATAAACTAACTGAGGATGAAATAATTAGATTAAAAATACCAGGATATAAAACTGTTAATTGGTATGCAAGAAAAAATCATTGGGGTGGAGGTGTCATTATATTGGCTTCAGAAAAATTAAATAACTGTAAAAGGTTTTCAACCAACCCTATTAATAAATTGAATGAGGAAAAGATATTTGAATCTTGTGCAGTTGAAATTAAGGTTAATAATGCTAAGCTAATTATAGGTGGAGTTTATAGAACACCCTCAACTAATATTGAAAAATTTGTGGACAGGCTGAATATTCTGTTACAGGTATTGAGTAAGTCACATGTCAATGTTTTATTGGGGGGTGATTTCAATGTAAATGTTTTGGAAGAAAACATGAAAAAAATGGAATTTGTAAATGTTCTCAACATGAATGGTTTTTCTTACACAATCAATTCGCCCACAAGAGTGACAGAAACTAGTGAAACAGCCATCGACAATTTCGTGACAAACCTGAATAAAAAAACGTTTAAAGTTGAATGTCTTATTACTGCACTTTCCGACCACGATGGTCAAATTTTTAAAATAATTAATATTGATAATGATAAAACTAATAATAAATTAATTACAATGAGTAGACGGTATACTAAAGAGGCTATAGCACTCTTTGAAAAAACACTCGAAAATCATGACTGGAATGAACTTTATCTTAAACCAGTAGAATTTAAATTTACATACTTCCACAGTATACTAAAATATTACTTTGATTTACATTTCCCTCTGATCAAAATTACCAAAAATAATAAAAAAAACTACCGGATTGATAATGAAATTGTGAAAGAGCGAGAAAATCTTTTAGAAATGCAATATCAATTTAGAAAGGATAAAAACAATGTAAAATTAAAAACCAAAATTAAAGAGTAAAAAAAGCACTATAGAAATGTTATTCAAGATAAAAAACGATCCCATTTCAATAAAAAAATAAAGAATTCTACCAATATTAATAAAACTATATGGCAAATCGTTAACAATGAAACAAATAATGAAAAAGAAAAAAACAATTGATAATATTTCACTTAAGCAAAATGGGATTGTAATTACGGATCCTAATGCTGTTGCAAACATCCTAAATGATAATTTTATTGAAATGGTCGACAGGTGTGTAATTCCCAATTTGAAAAATAATAACATTTCACATTCAAATTGCATGCAATCCCCTGGTAAGCATAAGTTTCACAGTGGTACAATAGATCAAAATGAACTAAATAAAATAATTGATTCAATAAAACCAAAGTGGTCTACAGGATATGACCAAATACCTATAAAACTAATTAAAAATGTAAAGCTAACGATAATAAAACCACTTATTCATGTGATAAATACTTCCTTAATTACTGGAGTTTACCCAGATGAGCTAAAAATTTCAAAGATTATACCAGTGTACAAAAAGGGGGAACATTCAGATCCTCTTAATTATAGACCATTAGCAATTCAACCATCATTGTCAACAATTCTAGAAAAGTGCATGCTCTTTCAGCTAATCCCTTATTTTGAACGTAATAACCTATTGGATGTAGAACAGCATGGATATCGTAGAAACAAATCCACAACAACAGCCCTTATAGATTACATTGAAACTGTTTTAGAAAATTTGGATGAAAGAAACCATTCTGTTGGGACATTCTTAGACATGACAAAAGCATTTGATAGCGTTAATCATAAAATTTTACTGAATAAGTTAAAAGCCTATGGTATAGATGGGAAGGAGTGGAACTGGATAAAGTCTTATTTAGAGTATAGGAAACAATATGTTAGTGTTAAATGTTTAACTAATAATGGATACCTTTATGATACTAGTTCCCAAACCAAATTTATAAATTATTCTGTACCACAAGGATCAGTCTTAGGGCCATTTTTGTTCCTGTGCTATTTGGGGGGGATGCCTAAACATCTTTATAATTATCTTGAGAAATCTAAATTGTGTTTGTATGCTGATGACATCAGCCTAATTGTGAATGACAAAGACTTAAATTCTACAACAAAAAAAACTGTGATGATTCAATTGAAATTTTAAAAAATTATCTGAATGTCAAAAATCTTTTACTTAACTCAAATAAATCTACATTAATGGAATTTAGTTGCAGAAATTCAGCGAGGATGCAAAATGATATTGGAAGCAAATTTGAAATGGAAACAAAATTCTTAGGACTTATTTTGGATAAAACCCTTAGTTGGACACAGGGTGTCTACCAGTCGGGAATTCGGGAAAATTCGGGAAAATGTCGGGGATTTTGTAAGGTCGGGAATAGTCGGGAAAAAGTTATGAATTTCAACATTTGGTCGGGAAATTCGAATTTGGCTATAAAACAAAACGAAATAGTCGTTTTCCTCGTTATTGTCATTGTCTCGGCCGGCAAATCTCTCGAACGAATCGCGGCAGACAAATTTTTAGCTATATCACGACCAGAAAATCTATCGTTTTTACCGCTGCCGCAAGTTTCTCGGTCCTAATACAGCTGTAAAATCGCTCGTTTTGCGACCGACACGTCTCGCTGTTTACGCGGCCGACAAGTCTCTCGCTCTTTACGCGGCCGACAAATCTCTCGCTCTTTACGCGGCCGACAATTCTCTCGCTCTTTACGCGGCCGACAAGTCTCGCTCTTTACGCGGCTGACAAGTTTCGCTCTTTACGCGGCCGACAAGTCTCTCGTTCTTTACGCGGCCGACAAGTCTCGCTCTTTACGCGGCCGACAAGTCTCGCTCTTTACGCGGCCGACAAGTCTCTCCCTCTTTACGCGGCCGATAGTCTCTCGCTCTATACGCGGCCGACACATCTCTCGTTAGTATTGCTACCTTAAAATCGTGCGCTCTTTTCGAGGCTATCACATCTATTGGCCACATGAAGGCCAGAAATCTATAACCCGGCCGGCAAATCCCTCAGTCGTTTCGGGGTCAGCAAACCTCTCAGTCACATTGGGGCCGTCAAATATCCCGCGCTCTTCCCGGCCGTCAAATCCTTTGCTTTTATTTCGGCTGGAAATCTTTCACTTGTTTTGCGACCGGCAAATCTCTTGGTCGCATCTCGGCCGATGATCTCATTCCTCTTTTCGCGAGCGTTAGACCTCTCGGTCGTATTGCGGCCAGAAAATCGCTCACTCGTTGTGGGACGAACGTCTCATGGTAGACAAATTTTTTGTTCTTTTCGCGGCCGTCACCTCTCGGTCGTATTGCGATAAGAAAATCGCTCGATCTTTTCGCGGACGAAATATCTATCATTTATACCATGGCCGACGAGATTGTCGGTCTTTTTGGGATCGGAAATCTTTCCTTGTTTTGCGGCCGGCAAATCTCTTGGTTTCATTGTGGCCGATGAGTTCCTTACTCATTTCGCGGCCATTAGATCTCGGTCATATTGCGGCCGGAAAATCGCTCACTCGTTTTAGGAATGAAACATTTTTCGGTCGATTCGCGGCAGACGAGTTCCTTACTCTTTTAGCAGCCATCATATCTCTCGGTCGTATTGCGACAAGAAAATAGCTAAATTTTTCGAGGCCGGATATATTGTAATTTATAACATGGCTGGCAAATCTTTTGGTCTTATGGTGGCCGGAAATCTTTCGCTTGTTTTTCGGTTATCGCGTGGCCAATTGTTTCTTGATCGTTTTGTGTCGCTTACTCGTTTCATAGCTGTAACATGATTCGGTCGTATTGCGGCCGGCAAATCTCTGTCGCATCATCAAATCTCGGTCGTTTATACCACGGCCGGAGAATCTCTTGGTCACAACGTGGCCGTAAAATCATTTGTTCTTTCCGCAGCCGGAAATCTCGGTCGCTTTGCGATTGGCAAATCTTTTGGACTTATTGCGGTCATCTTGCTCATCTTTTGGTGATCTTTCGCTTGCATTGCAGCCGTCAAAATATAGTTATTGAAAAATATTGTACTCAAGCATTCGTTATAGGAGGCTATGGTCATGTTTCCTATGGTCGGGAATATTTTTTATATTGTCGGGAAAAGTCGGGAAAAAGTCGGGAATTTCATATATGAAATTTGGTAGACACCCTGGGACATCACATGTAAATAAAGTTGGTAAAAAAATAACTTCTGGTATTTTTGCATTAAAAAGATTAGCTCCAAATTGCTGTAAAGAAACTTTAAAATCTGTATATTTTGCAACAAGTCACTCACATATTGCTTATGGGATTGAAGTGTATGGTGGAACAAGTTGTTTTAATTTAAATAAAATTTTAGTTCTATAAAAAAAAGCTATAAGATATATACTTAATCTTAAAAAAGATGTTTCTTGCAAGACATATTTCACTGAAATGCAGATTGTGACTGTCTACAGCCTTTACATATATAGAACAATACTTTTTGTAAAATTAAATCAGACAAAATTTAAGCGGCAGTGTGAGATACATAACTATAATACAAGAAATAAAGAGAGTTTTACTGTAAAAAAACATCACACAGAAAAATTTACTCGAAGACCATCTTATAGTGGTACAAAGTTTATTAACCACCTCCCAGATAGTATCAGGAATGAAAATAATTTTGTAAAATTTAAAAATAAACTAAAGCATTACCTGATAAGTCACCCAAATTATGGTATAAATGATTTTTTAAGATAAAAAGTAAATAGTAAACAAGTTTGTTTTGGGTTCTTGGAAACTAGGAAAGCATTGTTTTTATTTACTGAAGATGACTAGATTACTATTGACGCATTCATGTACATTTTATGTGTATGTTTGAATAAAGATATTTTTTATTTGATTTGGTTTGATTTGATATCGATGTGAACCCAACGCTATCCTTCCTCCAACCCTTTGCAGTGTGCGCATGCGCTACCTACCGCTGACAGGCAAGTGATCGGGTATTTCGCGCACTAATGACTGGGCGAAATGTCCTATGTCCTACAACAAACGGTGAAAACATTGATTACCGATTGAAGGAAAACATCGATATACAAAAAATGGACGAGTCCATCGTTTAGTGCAAGGGGTAGGAGCATGGTGGAATGTAATGTCCTCAGACGTGTATCGATCAGCAATTTACAATAGTAAACTATTGTATTTACAATTGTATTTGTATTTACTATTGTATTTACAATAGTAATTTATTTGCTTCCAAAATCACTTGTATTATATTTCCCCGCCTTCATACTGTGCAGTTCTTAGCATGCGCAGTGACCAATGGCAGTGTTTCATTGATAGGAACTGCGGACGCCGAATCCGAATAGGGCTGCCGTCAGTCCATCACTACGTTGTCCTGCGCTCTTGTGCTGTGAAGGCCTGCACACGGCTGACTTGATATCCGTAGTGGCGGTGTCGAAATAACAAATAAATGTTTAAGCTATGATACTTCTTTGTTGCTTCTATTTTAAAGTTACCCGTGACATCAAATTCTCTCTATATATTTTGTTTTGGAATCCAGTCTTATATACTCTAAATGAATCTGTTTGTACGAGCAACAATTTTTTTAGTGCAAGGATTTTTTAATTTTATTTTTTAGATGGAGTTTTTGGCCACGAGGAATCGATTGGTACTGGTTTCAAGACTGGGAAAAATCTGGTTTCTGTCCTAACCGTTTGCCCTGTCATCATAATCCGTTTGAAGTGTCCATGTCATCGTTATGGACACTTTTAACCAAAACCGCAAAATAAAATAAATAACCAAAAATAAAATAAAATTTATTTTATCCGAGCAAAGCTTAGTTATTCATTCGTCAATACATTGGGGTGCATTTTCTAAATCATAATAATTCATACTCAGACTATTTTAATGGATGTATTAAATTAGGCCTAGTGGTACAACAAAAATTATTTAAAAGTTGTGAAGAAAAATGATTCATCAAACTCAAACTTAACTAGGTTCACACAGAACGGACGTGTGGCGGAGTCACGGCACGGTCATATTCCTTTCCCTGTCGCCCCATCATCCAATGTACACATGATCGACGTGGCGCGGGAGGGCGGCCGCCCGCGACGGTGTGTGAATTGTGTGATAAGTTTCATGGGAGCGACAGCGAAAGGACATATGTCCGTGCCACGACTACGCCACACGTCCGTTCTGTCTGAATTGGCCCTTAGAAATGACAAGTATAGGCCTTGAATTTTGACTATTTTGACCGGGAATACCGGGAAAGATGCGTGAATTTTTTGGAAACCATTTGCTGGCAACCCTGAGTACTGAAACTGCACTTCTTCGTGTGACGGAGGACATAAGACTCTCAATGGAACACCAACAGGGCATGATTCTAACCCTTTTTGATTTTTCAAAAGCCTTCAATTGTGTTAATCACGACCTTTTAATTGAAAAATTAAGGGCCATAGGGTTTTCATAAGATGTTCTTAAATGGCTGAGATCTTATCTGTCAGACAGGCGGCATTGTGTTGAGGTTGATGACAACAGATCCAACTGGGAAACTGTTCCTTGTGGTGTGCCTCAGGGATCAATCCTTGGGCCTCTGCTTTGTACTGTATGTGAATGACATTAACACAACTCTCACTCACTGTAAATACCACATGTATGCTGATGACCTTCAAATTTATACACAATTTTTAGTCAACGATATTAATAATTGTGTCTGGAGAATAAACGAAGGCATAGGCCGAATCTGGAATGGCTTGCCAGAATCCATAAAGTCCCTGGAAAGTCGTGGTCGGTTTGTGGTGGCACTGAAAGACTTTTACTTTCAGCGGATGTCCTTGGACGTCCTAGGGGGTGTGTCATGTGCATGGTTGCTGATGGATGGACGTTTGTGTGATTGAGTAAAATTAAAGTTTTTTTTGTAAATATAGTTTTAAGCTTTCTTATTAGATTAAAGTATTTATTAGAACACTTTTGTATCAGGTTAAGTGTCGTTTCTTACACTTAACCTGATACAAGTGGCCCTAACTTTGCCTGAATAAATAAAAGATTTTTCATTTCATTTTCATTTTCATTTTCATTTCATCTCATTTCATAATTACATATAAAATATTTTAATAAGAATGATAATAAAATTTGGTGATGTAACATTGCTTTCCAATGAAGAAATGTAATTAATTAAATGTAAAAAGAGCAATAGTTAATTTAATTAACAATACAAAAAATAGTTTATGTGGATTCCAAAATCTATATTATAAAAAATATATTGTAACTCTGATTTCACGTCTGGAAGTTAACTCCAGTCCGGTCGAAAATGCACTGTCAGACTAAGGTAAACAGAGAAAATAGCCAAAATACCGTAGGAGTCAGTTCCTAGATAGAGGCGTGTGAGGTACAGTAAGCGCGAGTCTGCCGACTACGCCCTTTTGTATTTTATGAGGAAAAATTCAAGAATACGGAAGTAACGCCCAGTATGCGCCCTATGGATGGTTAATGAGATTGCACTTCTAGTACCACCCACACTCTGCCCCAAAGTCCATAAAATTCGTTGGTGTGGTATTCACATTATATCTACAAGAATTTACGGGAGCATACCCAGGGGGATATCAGGATATTCCCCCCCCCCCCTGAAACGTTTGCCAGTTTTGGGAAATTTTTTGGTGATTGATATGCCATTCTTTAGGTGGTGGAGGTATCACTAAAATTGCCGTAAAACAGAGAACATTATACATAAATTACTCATTGAACAAAAACATTTCTCATAAATTTAGTAAATGATTAAATTATCAGCTCAGGGAATTTTTAACTATTGAGGTTATCATGAGTAATTGGCAGTAGGTGGCCTATATAACAATATTTCAAGAGACACATAGGATTACTTGTCTATCATGTGTAAAAAAAGCTGGATCAGCCTCAGAAGATGAAAGCACAAATCATTGGCTGAGACGAAATTCCAAATGCTCCAGTGAAATTCCAAATTATGATAACAACAGTTTATATTGTAAATGGTGTCTGCGATATTGCTGCTATTGCCATCGCCATCGCTGTCAGATGAACCATCGTATTACATGAGATATTCATGATAAAAATATCTCGGTTTTAAAAAGCGGAGTAGAATATTTTTGTTTTCTCACGGCTGTGTACATTACACCTTTGTACTTCTTCTGTTGCACGATCTTGTAGCGGCATCTTGGCAGACGAGTCTCATTCTAGCCTATGTTGCAGCATGAAAACCAAGTATCGCTGTCAATTCCAGGCAGATTTGTGATTAGTCTGTTGAATATCGGAGATCAAATTTATTGTAGGGGTCAGATTCTACATACTACTATGATTTGAGTATTATTACAAGCTTGGCATGTACATTATAGCTTTGCGATCGGATTCTAGGAAACACTGCACACGTGAGAATGTCAACATTTTCTAATTTGATTCCTCAACCCCGTCCAAATAATCTAGAATCTGGATACTTCAGATCTGGATGGTTTGAGGCGTACAATAAATAAGAATGTGTAGTTTTTAAATTTTAAATAAAATAAAAAAGTGATCTTTTTTACCAAAGTTAAGAACGTATAATTCTTTAATTGCTTTTTCGATTTGTTCTTTAGTTTTAGGCCTATATAAATATGCTATTTCTTTTATTGCGTAAAAACTTTTTGCTTAAATTCTAATGTAATCTAAATTTTGCAAAATCTAATCAGTGGGCAGCCTCAAATTATTTCAAATTTCGTGAGTTATTCTGTATGTTGATATGCCTCTATAATGCCAAAAAATGTGAATTTACAGTTGCAATCCATGAAAATTTCATGGAGCCCCCTCCTAACTACTATGAAATTGAAACAATATAATTCCCACACATTCATAACTTTCTGTGCTTTCAGTTTCCGTCCGTCTATTCCAAGACCAGGCAAAGAGCTCTGGAGTATACAATCGACAGGTTTGTTACACTTTTTTTATCTACAGTACAATGTTTTATCTACAAGTAATGAAAGAACTTTCATTACGGTGCTGTATGCTAGTCTCCATAGTGTGTATGTTGATGATTGTACAGTAGAGTCCCGCTATTCCGAATCCCGCTAATCCGAAAATCTGCCTATTCCGAACATACTTTATCGTCAAAAACAATTTTGTTAGTGAAAATTGCAAAGCACAAATCCCATGTAGTTTATAATCACACTGAGCAATTGCAGCCGTAAGTGACGATCGCAAAGCATATCGGGTGTATTTAGCAATCATACTGTCTAATCGTGGCCATTAGTGACAATCGTAAAGCATATGTTGGGTGTAATGGGCAGTTATACTGCATTATCGCGGCCGTAAGTGACAATCGCCAAACACATTTGTGATGCGGAAAGTGAAAAGGGACCTTAAGTCGGAATTTTCCGGTTTTGAGTTATTAAGATCCTGAAATTCAGCATTAAATTGCGAATAATTTGATATATAATTTATAGTGCTACGGTTTTTTGTCTTTGAGTTATTGGCATTTGAATTTTAATTAGTAAAAACGGGTATTTTAGGAAATCAAGGCCCAAAACTTCAAACGTTCACAGAATATCTAATTTTTTATTAATATTTAAGAAATGAATTTGGTATCAAAATAAAGCTGAAAAGTAGATCTTTATATCTAAAATAAAACTGACATAATAAACTTAACATTTTCATTGTTTAAAAAAATGATAAAGTGAGAAGTTTGAAAAGGGACCTCAAGTAGGAAGGCAGAAGGAATAAAAGGTAAATACACTGTCAAGACGGTGATTTTTGGACTTAGACAATATTCTTCTACGGTGAAAAACTTGAAGTAGTTCACTTATCCGCCGATAGATGTCAGGAGAGACCAGTTTTGTGATGCCCCTGACGACTCAGTCAGTACGAGCCTGCACATTTGGGAAATGGGACCTTAAGTCGCCCGCCATTTTATTTCCCATTTAAGCGACTTGAGTTCCCTTTTCGTATGTATGACAAGGCCAGGGGCGGATTTAAGGGTATATTTAGGGGGGGGGGGGGCGGTGAAACATTTGGGGAGGAGTTCCTCCCGGGGGGTCTGGGAGGGTATGGAATACCCCCCAACAAAAGAGGGGGGTCCGGGGGGCCTCCCCCGGGAAAATTTTGAATAATTAGGTTTGAAAAAGTGAAAATCTGTGCTCTAAAACTGCAATTATGTTTCATAAACAAGTGACTAAAATTATAACTTTTTTAAAGCATTATGCATTTTTCCATTTAAATTATATTTAATCAAGTTAACGTGAGATAACATAGTTTTGAAATAAAAACACACACTCTGCCTTGCCTTCTAGCAAGTTATTTCTGTCGATTAACCACTATCAGTGAATACCTAAGATTGGTTTCCACACCCGATTGCGAGTTTGCAATGTTTCATTCGTTGTTTATCAGCAATCAGCAAATACGTGCGATCGCTTTTCACGGCCGATCGCGAGTTTCGAAAAGCAACATCGGCCGTTTAGCCGCCATCGGAAAATACGCGGCCGTTCACGAATTTCGCAAAGCTAGATTTGCCGTTTATTCACGATAGATAAACACACGCGATCGTTTTTCACGGCCGCTCGCGAGTTTCGTAAAGCTACATCGGCCGTTTAACCCCGATCGGCAGATACGCGCAAAGCGTATTTCGCAGCCGATCGCGAATAGCGCAAAGCTGTTTTGCCGTTCATCCGCGACTGGAAAATATGCGCGATGGTTTTCGCGGCCGATCACGATATTTGAAAAGATGCATTTACCATTTATTTGCGGTCGGCAAATACGCACGTTAGTTTTAGCGGACGATCGTTTCAAAAAGCTGGATTTGCCGTTTAATTGCGGTCGGCAAACACGCTAGACCGTTTTCCGCGGCCGATCGCGAGTTTTGCTAAGCTACACTCGCTGTTTTGTTGCGACCGAAAACGATCCCGTCCCGAAAATTTCCCGAAGTGAATAAAAATCTAGCCCGAAATTGGTAATTTAATATTCCCGAAATTTCGGGACCCGACATCTGGAATGTTTGATTTTAATTTATAAAATCATTATATGTTTTAAATACGTTTTTGTATCCGTAAAATCCAAATAGCAAATTATCAATGCCACAATTTTATGTTTATTGGAAGATTACTGTATCAATAATCAAAATTCATCTTGCCAAGGGGGGGGCGGCTGCCCCCCCCCGCCCCCCCCCCGCCCCCCCCCCTTTAAATCCGCCCCTGGACAAGGCTGCTAAATCGATTATTTTTTTACATTTCTCGGATTCTTTTCGCTAAAATAACCGAATAAATGTGTACAGGAAAGATTTAGGAATCATATCCAATCGAAACCTAAAAATCGATATTTTTGACCCGATTCGACTAAAATGCCCGTACGTAAAATTTACTCCAGCGACTTGAGGTCCCTTTTCACTTTCCGCATCACATTTGGTGTAATGACAATCAAACTGCATATCGTGACCGCAGAATTGAGAATAGTTGTTTTCAATTCCCAGAAATGACTAGAAAAGCCAGAAAAGACGACAACTATCGGCCACGATCAACGAATGCCAACCTTTTTACTAACTTACTAAGACAATAAACTTTGGTACCTCACTGAAAATTACGATCGCGATGTTCTAATTCTGATGGAAACGGCGATTTTCAAGCTAGATATCAGCCGGAAATTACAATCCCTATATTTATCTTGATATTATATAAAAATCGTACTACAGTATCCTAAATATCTATTAATTTTATTCATCATCCACTTATTCCGAATTTCCCGCTAATCCGAACCAGGGTCGTTCCCAATTAGTTCGGAATAGCGGGACTCTACTGTAGTTGTTTGCATGCAATTGTAATCGTGTCAGAAAAATAATTTTGTTTCTACTACAGTTCTACTGTAATAAAAACAAGGTTATTTTCTAATCCTCGGTTACACGAAACTTGATAACATGACAACCTCTATAATCCGTCTTCTTTTCAAATCCCCTTGAAATTGCCTAAACACTCTGTGTTAAATTAACTTTTATAACTTGCCAGTTTTCTTCCAAATAACCTCAATAATAAGGCTTTTTCCTGATTCGCATTGTAGTTCTAAACCTCTACAACGCGATATTTTCAAGAATCAACCTCAATAAGGCGACTCCAAACTTCATATTATTCAGTTCTCATGCTTTTATGAGCAGTTGTTCTCACCAGAATGTGAATTGTTCTCACGAGCAAGTGAATCACCAGAATGGATGTTTTGTGGTAAAAATTGAACATATCTTCGGATACGAGTCCTAACTTGAAAACTCCGCTCACGCCCTTCCCACCCTATGAAAAATGACAAATCATAGCGTTCGCTGTCAAAAAAAAAAGGGTGATTAGCGATCATGTTGATATTGTTGTTAACGTGCATTGTGTTAGTTTTGCCTAAGCAGAACAATGTCTGAAAAACCCCGGAATGTTTTAAAACACAAAGTGATTTCACAAAATAGTCGAAGAATAATAAATTAATTAACTTTTGATAGAATTTAATATTCTGTCATCTACACTCCACATGATTTTGAGCATTTCATCATGCATTTCTGTTAATAATTTTCAAATCATAATTTCCAACTTATTTATAGGAAAAGAATAACACTAAAACTAACCATACTTGTAACCTACATTTTAGCGAGGGCTGCTCTGAAACACACATAATCTAAAGGGTATCCAGAGATCCCAGTAATCTTGATAATGAGATTCTTAGCAAAACACAACTTTGATATCACTATCATTGTAAGAAGGAACTCTTGATAAGAAGATTCTTTTCCACATTCCCTTGAGAGTCGTCCTATCGAGTTTCTACTGTGGCAACGTATAAACTCAGAACTCTCTTTATTAGCCATTTTTGACAATTTCATTGGCTCGTCACAAACAAATATATAAAACAAACTTGTTACAAATCAAACTGCTGCTGTCCACCTGCTGGCCACAAACTCCTTAATAAAAAAACAGTAACTCCATTTAAAAACAGTTATTTGTTAAAAAAAAGTTAAAACAATGTTTTTGAAGGCTTTTTCATAAAGTTCACACACTTAACTAGGCTGATCATTATTAAGAACACTTGATTTGACGTTCATGGAGGAGTCAGTTTTAATCATTTTACTCCGAGGCACATTTATCATGTTCCTAGAGCAAGTCTCGTATGTGTGATCCCCTCCTCGAACACTGACTCGTTGCCAATTTGTTTGAACGTACATCAAGCAATGATAAATGTACAAATACACAAATGAAAGTATTTTAAGGTCCTTAAATATAGGCCTACAATGATCAAACTTACCAGCACCAGCTATAATATGCAGGGTTCTTTTCTGGATTTTGAGAACTAACTTGTAGGGAACTAACTTGAACCATCTTACATCTACTATAGTCCTGCTATATATATATATATATATATATATATATATATATATATCCTCTTCTATATAAATAAAATTAGTTTTGTCTGTACATTGCTTAGAATTATGAAATTATTGGTTATTTTTGCGTTTTGAAGGTCAGAGAATCTGAATCAAGCCTTATCTCAATTTCTGTCACTCTGTCTGTTGGTAACGCTCAACATCACACACTGACCGCTTTTCAGGCAAAAACTAGAGTACTGGTATGGCTGAAACTTATTTTCTGTATTGTATGCAATGCACATATGAGAAGGTTTTAGAAAAATTAAAACTAGCGTAAGTCTTTTTGAAATTAAACTGCAAGCTTCTAAAAAGCGAGTTTTATTTGATTTTGACCGTATAGGGAAGCTTATGAAGTTGTCATGGTAACCTTATCATTAAATCCAAGGAAGTTTTTCTGTTTTTTGACGGATGAAACCGTGTTGATCAGCTAGTATATATATATATATGTTCTTTTTTATCTTGCATCTTTTTAATGAATCAAGATCTGTTATATAGACTATAAAAATTGAATTCCAATCTTCCATAAGATTGGATTTATTAAAAATCTAAGACCCCTTAATGACAAACATAAATTTTGATAAATTTGGCAAATCTCAGTTTTTTTTTATTTGACACATCAGTCTTAAAAATCTCATTGGTTGTCGTATGAATCTTATTTATCCAACTATACATTGTATGTCTATGTGATTCTAATTATCACTTTGAACAAGTCTATTATAAAAAATAAAATTGTAGTATATTCTCTCTTTGATTTGAAATAAACAAATACATACAACAGGTAAGTTTATTGAATAGATACAGTATATAGGAGTAAGAAATTAAAATAAAAGGGGACTAACGAGAGTGTTTACAGAGATGGGGATGGATAGTTTTACTTTAACAAAATTATGCTCCAGGCTAGTTTCTTGAGGTATGCGTGGTCTCTTGAAGTAGGGCTTCGGTGTCGTGCGGGCTTGACGTTGAAAAAATAATTTTAAGATAATTGTTAAAAAATTAATTAATTTTGATTGTAATTTTGATATCAATATAAATAAATATGCCAATAATGATCTTTTGTTTACAATGGTGAAATAAAGATTGTCTATGAACAATGTGGCTTCTTCAACAATGGTCTACTTTTAAATTGAAATTTATAAAATATTTTGTTCGATTATCTGGATTTAGTGGTAATAAATTAAACAAATGAATTAGGCTTATTAAAATTTGGTTAATACAGTAATTTTATATTAAATGGGTTGTAATATTTATTGACACATTATATACATATAATTCTTCTGGTCTTGTTGTTTATTTACATCAATGTTTATTTACAAAATCAAGTAAATATTTGTGAGCTATTGCAAAACATAAGGGAAGTGTTTCTAGATAAGATATTTGTGTATTGTTTTCTTTTTTTATTACATCTCTTTATGAAATTACTTTTCTGCTTCAGGTTTCATACAGACCAGTATGGATCAGCTCCGTTCTTTCTATTTGGTGATTTTAACTTTAGGACAGACATGAAAGGTGTAATAAAGGTAATTTTTGTCTTTAAATGACATTTTTTGGTGGGGTTTTTAGTTATATTTAGTAGCTATTGGGCTTTTACCCACCTCCAGCCAGGTTCATGGCGATAAGTCCGTCCGTGCATTCAGCGATGATTTTTTGAAAAAATCCATGTCAAAACACTAAATATAACACACAACACAAAACATAAAACGTCAAAATATACACCCGACATTTCAGGAAATCATAAAAAGTTTCTCGTTCTCTAAGGGAGTCCTTGAGAAGTGGATACCCGCAACCGAGCCGACCGCTTGGTTATGACTACTGGCGTTGAATGGATTCACTGTGGAATCACCGTTGGATTCACTGCCGGCAATCATTATCAGGCTGTCGGTTCAGTTGTGGGTATGACTGCCAGTGGTGAATGGATTCACTGTGTATTCACTGTTCGATTCACTGTGGATTCACCGTTGGATTCACTGCCGGCAATCATAATCAGGCTGTCGGTTCAGTTGTGGGTATGACTGCCAGCGGTGAATGGATTCACTGTGTATTCACTGTTCGATTCACTGTGGATTCACCGTTGGATTCACGGAGTCGTAATCAGGCGGTCGGCTTGGTTGCGGGTATCCACTTCTCAAGGACTCCCTTAGAGAACAGGAACCGTTTTATAGTTTCCCGAAACGTCGGGTGTATATTTTGGCGTTTTATGTTTCGTGACGTGTGTTGTGTGTTATGTTTAGTGTTTTTTAAGTGATTTAACAAGAGGACTTTTTCAAAAAATCATCGTTGAATGGTCGGATGGACTTATCGCCATAAACCTGGAGGTGGGTAGAAGCCCAATAGTCAGTAAATATAAAGGTAATTGTAATCATAATTTTTTAAATGTTTCTCATAACTAATATTCATACAATTAATTTGTATGAATTTCTTATTAAATTAGAAGTACTAGATGGTGATCATGCTAACCCAAAGAATAATATCCATGCTGTAATCTGTGGTTAAACATTATACCTATTTAAAAATATCCACAATTACTTGTAAACATAGTAAGTTGAATTTTATCCATTGTTGTCAAAAGATAGTGTCACTGTCCCCTTAACTGTGCTAAAGATATACCCTGTCAGAGTTTCTCAAAATTATGAGACGAATTGGTATATCTACATAAAAGTACATTAAAGTTGACACCTAAAATATTAAAATCAATCCAACCGTTTTTGAGTTTGAAGAAAAAAAACCTCGCCTTCTAATACATAAAACTCAATGAAAAAGTTGTGTCAAATGTAAACAACTTCTTACTTAACATAGAATCAAAGCTCTGATGCTCCCAACAGTCAGTCTAAGAAATTATCTTACTTGCTCTTTTCAGCTACTGTACTGATGACTTGTGTTCAGTTTGATAAACCATAATTTACAGTAGTCTTATTTTTTTTTTTTGTAGGAAGGCCCTTAAAGGGTAGGTATTATAATAGGATAATAGAGGAAACAACTGGCTTACCTGAAGTTGAGTAGGCCATTAGAAACACAAAACACTAAACACAGGAAAAGTCCCAATATTTCGGTCCATCTAGTAGGACCTTTCTCAAGGGTAGAAAGATGGAGAAAGACTGTTAATGGTGGTGGAATTTGAAATTGAAAAATGCAGTTCTGCCAACACAGCAAATGGGAAAATGTCTTTTCAAAGGTTATATTGCATGTAACACTCTAGGCTGTATCTTGATTTTTTGGCACATATACAAAATTAAACTACACTATATACACAACTTATAAGCACAGTAACTATGTACAATTATAGGCCTAAGTATTAAAAGTTTGTTTATTGAAGCCAGTTGTTGGGAAGGGTTGGGATCATCTCAGATTTAGGTTGGGTGGGTTTCTGGATCCTGTTACATGTTGATAAGCCAGTTCCCATCTTCTAAGGGTGGAGCTATTGCAATTTGTTTTTGGAATTGATTTTAGGGCTTTTGTGGAATAGCAACTGTCAAAATCTAGGTTGTGGGTTGTAGCATGTTGGGCCACTGGTTTGTCCTTCCCTGTTTTAACGTCATGTCTATGACCATTCATTCTTTTTCTGAGGGTTTCTGTTGTTAGGCCTATGTATAGGGCTGGACAATTTTTACATTGAATCTGGTAAATAACATTTTCTGAGCTGCAGGTGAGATGTCCTTCTATGTTGTAGTTCTTTTTTGTGTAGCTACTGGTAAATTCTGAGGCAGGGAGGTTGGTTTTACAGGTTTTACAATGATTGCTATTGCATGGATAAGAGCCTGGAGGAAGTTTTTCTTTGACTGATGAAGGGTCTGGTAGTTTAGGCCTAACAACAAGATTCCGGAGATTGGGTGGTTGTCTGTATACTACACTTGGGGGCTTTTCCAGAAGGTCCTTTGTTTGTGGGGAGCATTCTGAACTGTATACCGTCCATTAACTAGTAATCCAACAGAACGTTTCTCAAGAGAACTCACAGACCTCATAAACAGCAACGCTACACTGAACAAGATTCCCCCTGAAACCGTAGAACTCTTAATACCACAAGACCCCATACCACCAAAGTTCTACATCCTACCAAAGATACACAAACAGGTGATACCTCCTCCAGGCCGACCCATTGTTGCAGGATGTGGTTCTCTAACTGAAAGAATATCAGCCTACATCGATGGATTTCTCCAACCCTTCGTCCACAAACTTCCGTCATACGTCAAAGATACTCCTGATTTTCTAAGAAAACTAAATTCTTTACCTCAGCCTCTTCCGGACAACAGTATAATGGTTACAATAGATGTCTCTTCTTTATACACGAGTATTCCAAATGCCCATGGTCTTTCTGCAATAGAATATTTCCTAGAAAACAGAGAAAATGGATCCGTTCCCACTACTTCATTCCTGGTCACACTAGCACGTTTCATTCTTGAAAAAAATTATTTTCAGTTTAAAGAAAAATTTTTCCTCCAAATCTCGGGCACCGCCATGGGAACAAAAATGGCACCTTCCTATGCAAACCTATACATGGGCAGAGTAGAAGAAAGTTTCTTAAAAACACAATCAAACACCCCCCTCTGCTGGCTTAGGTACATTGATGACATTTTTGTTATATGGACTCATGGACCTGAATCACTGGAAGTTTTCCTGAACAATCTTAATAGTTTCTGCCCTTTGAATTTCACCTGGGAAATTTCTAACCAACTCGCAACGTTCCTGGATATCAACGTAGAATTAAGAAATGGTTTCTTTTCCACAACAGTCCACATCAAACCTACAAACCATCAACAGTATCTCCATTTTGACAGCTGCCACCCCCAAAACACAAAAAGATCCTTACCATACTGCCTAGCCTTGAGAGGTTCACAAATAACATCAGACCCCAGCAATCTAAAAAAGTACAACAACCAACTACAACAGGCTTTTGAAAAACGAGGTTATCCAAAAAATCTAGTAAGAAAACAGATAGAAGCTGCCCAAGATAAATCCCGGACTCCAAAGATTAAACCGACCAACAACGCAGTCAACCTAGTCACTACTTATCATCCAGGCCTACTAAAATTAAACAGCCTTCTGAAAACTGGTTTTAAAATAATAGAATGCTCCCCACAAACAAAGGACCTTCTGGAAAAGCCCCCAAGTGTAGTATACAGACAACCACCCAATCTCCGGAATCTTGTTGTTAGGCCTAAACTACCAGACCCTTCATCAGTCAAAGAAAAACTTCCTCCAGGCTCTTATCCATGCAATAGCAATCATTGTAAAACCTGTAAAACCAACCTCCCTGCCTCAGAATTTACCAGTAGCTACACAAAAAAGAACTACAACATAGAAGGACATCTCACCTGCAGCTCAGAAAATGTTATTTACCAGATTCAATGTAAAAATTGTCCAGCCCTATACATAGGCCTAACAACAGAAACCCTCAGAAAAAGAATGAATGGTCATAGACATGACGTTAAAACAGGGAAGGACAAACCAGTGGCCCAACATGCTACAACCCACAACCTAGATTTTGACAGTTGCTATTCCACAAAAGCCCTAAAATCAATTCCAAAAACAAATTGCAATAGCTCCACCCTTAGAAGATGGGAACTGGCTTATCAACATGTAACAGGATCCAGAAACCCACCCAACCTAAATCTGAGATGATCCCAACCCTTCCCAACAACTGGCTTCAATAAACAAACTTTTAATACTTAGGCCTATAATTGTACATAGTTACTGTGCTTATAAGTTGTGTATATAGTGTAGTTTAATTTTGTATATGTGCCAAAAAATCAAGATACAGCCTAGAGTGTTACATGCAATATAACCTTTGAAAAGACATTTTCCCATTTGCTGTGTTGGCAGAACTGCATTTTTCAATTTCAAAGTCCACCACCATTAACAGTCTTTCTCCATCTTTCTACCCTTGAGAAAGGTCCTACTAGATGGACCGAAATATTGGGACTTTTCCTGTGTTTAGTGTTTTGTGTTTCTAATGGCCTACTCAACTTCAGGTAAGCCAGTTGTTTCCTCTATTATCCTATTATATTACAGTAGTCTTAGAGACATGATACAATATTTTTTAAGGTTAATCTTAGTCGATAAAGCCAAAAAGAGTTTTGAGTGATAGAATAAATCCTATTTTTGGATAGGTAAATGTAATCCTCAGCCTCATCAAGGATGTAAGATCTGGATCCTGAAGGGGAATGGGTGAAACAATTGGTTATATAAGTAGCTTGAAATTTGTGTTAACCCTTGAGCTGGCGCTTCACCGGTAAAACGGCAGAGGGCACATTTGGAGTTTAACTCCACAACACTAAATCTAACAAATTTAACCCATTTTACTTGTTTTATAATGAAAAATTGTATTTCAATGTTGACAAACTTCATTAGGAATCATATTTCATTGTTGATACCATTAATTATTCAACTTGGTATAACATTTCAATTGAACATAGTAAGTAATTTTTATTATACAATAGCTATCACTGTCTGTGTCACGGGAGAGGGCTCTCCGCAAACTGACACAGCATTCCTTCACTCATCTGTCATTTATACATGGTTTAAAATACCTTCCTGTGTAGGTTGCCATTTCAAGTAATGTATATAATGTATAATAATAACAATAATAATAATAATCACTGAATTGCAAATAACCAGGTACCAAGGGGGGACGGGGGGTATGAATAGCTTTAAGGGATTCCTGGAATGAGGCGCTTCAGTTACTGTGCCGGACACGACTGACGACACCTATTCAGCCTGTTTATTTTAATTTTAAAAAACACATGAGGAGGAAAACTTCGGATGCCTGCTCAAGGGTTAAAGGCAAAGTCAAAAGTACTCCATGAAATGGTATAAAACAGTGGTTTCCAAACTTTTTGGCTGGCGACCCACAATCGGTCTTAAAAGTTTTTCTCAACCCACCATTGGTGTACATTTATATATATATATATATATATATATATATATATATATATATATATATATATATATCAAACCCTATGAAAAATAGACCATAGTTAAAAAATAACACTTAACTTAGAAAAATATAGTGTTAATTACGCTATTGCAATTGTATTAAAAAAATAACATTCATCTTAGACCCAAAAAGATATTGGTATTCTCATTTTGATTCTATTTCATAACAACTTCAAATCAAGATAGTTCTAAAAGCACATTAAACATTCAAATTTCTGAACTATACTTCAGATTCATATATTCTTTCTTGCCCATGACTTTTGGTCCACAAAAGTAGCCTTTTAAAGGTACGGCTACTTTTCACAAGATTTTGTAACAGCTTTTTTGTTTTTCTGGGGGAGGAGCACTCTTAGTAAGAAATGATTCTGTTTTATGTATCATTACTAGATGGCACTTTTTGGTGTTCTCTCACATTTGTGTTTGTTCTGGGTCCCTTAAACGAAACACAGGTCACACAATTTACAGTAAACACAATGTTTGTTTTGGTCGATAAAAACGTCCCGCTTCCTCAGGATTTTTTAATGGCTTGTTTCTCCCGCACGCTGGCCGAAATTTCAAGCTTAGCGTTTGGCTTATGTCAGAAGTGAAAAAGCAATCTAGATATAACTTATGTAGTGTTATAACACAAGCAGGCAAACGATTATCTAAAACCGAGAAATACAAAGATTGGCTGTGAATCCCACTTCGGACAGAAAGTTGGGACTTCAGGTGGAATCTGTCAAGTAGCTGGGGTTCTGAATGGTGGTAAGAAGCCTTCCTCGACTTCTGAAACTGCTTAAATCCGACTAAAGGAAAAGAATGTCATTTTTTAGTGGAAACAAAAGTATTTATGATGAGTAGTAAAAAATCTTTTCTCAAGTTAGCAAGGATTTTAACCAACTTTAGATCGCTTTTTTATCCTAGGTTTTCCATAAACTAGGGGTTTCTTTTATTATTAGTTTATTGCTGTAGCCTCATCGTGTCCCACCTGAAGCCCTCCCGCGACCCACACTTTGGGAACCACTGGTACGTTTTTAAATTTTGTACTCCTTATTTGATTTGTCACGCATATTTAGTAATTTAAGCACCATATTCAATTTAATGGTAAAAAATTTCATGGATTCATAAAAATTAGTAATTATTACTGATGAACAGTTTTATTGGTAATTATTATAGCTACCAAAAACAGTAGTTGATTTATAATTTCATTTACAGAAACTCGCTAATGGCTTGAATCCTGTAGAGGTCAACAGTACAAAAAATAATGAAATCAACAAACTTTTGTTCAGGGATGAAGAACAAGTAAGTTTGATTAAGCTACAAAATAAAAATTTTTGTAAGAAAAAATTGGTGTTGCCACTTTCTATGGGATCGTTCAAATTTTATTTCATGTACAAAAAGATAAATGAAAAATACATGTATTAAAATGATGCACTTGGCATAGTGGTCACAAATGAAAAATGCATGTATCAAAAGGATGCACATGGCATAGTGGTCACGGCTGTTTGGCAGCTGAATCATTCTATTTCAGTAACATTGTGGAAATGTAAAACATGGCATTAAAAATTTAAAGTAAACTTTAATCTAAAAAAAATTGTCATTACAATTTTTGGCAAAGTTTTAAATAATTGTTACCTGAATTCATAAAATTTTTTCAGAAAATATTTTATCCTCTACTTTTGATATATATTTGAAAGTCGACTAAAGGTTCTCTAAAGTTAATTTTTTCCAGCTGCTTCCAAGCAAATTAAAAAAAATAAGGACAGCTTTGCCTTTATTATTTATTAGCAGTTGCCCGTGGCTTCGCTTATGTTAAAAATTACAGCTGAACTTATTTCTGCTCTTTGAACTGTCAAACTTTAGTATTCACAGCTGTTTACAATACAGTATTTGATTGAATGTCAATCCTTATAAAATGTAAACATTGAAGCTAAGGAAGCTCACGGGGCGTAGCCCGAGGAGATTATAAGGAAGTAAATAGGCCTATGTCCCTTTCTGATACAGTGGCTCTATTTCTGCAAAATTTCAGCTCAGTTGGTCCAGTATTTTTCATGTGGTTGAAAGACAGATATTCACACAAACATTTAAACTTTAACATTTATAATATTAGTAGGATATTATTAAACCGCTAAGTGAAAACTTTGAAATTGATAAACCTTTTTTTACCCCCACATGTTTAACATTAACACATGTCTGAGTGTGCAGATGTGCAAACTGGCTTTAGATTTTTATTTTAGGCAATGTAACTCAATAAAGCCCCAAAAAAAGATTAGGACTATTTTTAATTTCTAATTTCAAATTTTGTTTTGACAGAAGCGAAAATATTAACAAAAGAATATCTGAGCAGCTGTGTGGAATTCCGCAATGTTCTTGCTTGTGTATATACAATTTTATAAGCTGAGAAGAAGTAAAAAAAAGTAAACTAATTTTAAAACATAAGTTAGTTATTACAGTATAGAGCTCCTCATATTTGGCCTTGGTTTTACCACTCCTCAGTCGGCCATTTCTTAGAAGCCAATACCAGAAGTATTTTCCATAGAGCCTCTTTGATACTCTCTCGGGTATCTCTGTTTTTAGCGAATTTCCTTAAAGGAATAAGCTATTACGGTAGTACTCATGGTAAGACCTAAGTCCGAGACCATGTTAACTTTTCATTTTGGGCCCCCCAGAAGCAAAAACCACCATTCGTTTGAATTTTTATATATATATCTAGGTAGATTCATCAAGATTGAGGTTTCAAAGATTAGTTGTTAATTTTAAGTACCTGCTTTGTAAAAAAAATTCTTAGATTTTTATTGCAACCTTAAGCTGAAATATTGTCCTAATAATGATGCTATTCTTACTTTTATCCAACGTCTCATGTCAATCCTTTTTAAAATTAATTTGGGTGCATTTTTTAATATTTCAGGTGATTCTTACATTAGGAAAGAAAGAATTCAGTCACTACGATCATCAAAACTTGTTCATAGAAAATGCTGGTGAATGGGTAAGTGTGGTTTGTTACGTTTATATTAAATTATCGTTTAACAGCATTCTGAGACCTGGCACACTCTACTACTAGTAGTACCTAGGTATCAACTAACTGACTTCCTCACAATCAGGTTTTTCTGGCTTTGCACAATATTGTTCATCAAAACTAAAAATTCCCCCCATGTTTTCATCATTTGCAAGTGATTAGAATTTAATCTTTTATGTAAAATAGAGTTTCTTAATTTTTGTTTTTAATATGATGGGGACTGTAGAATATTGAACTGCCTTGAGTATTCTGGCGAGACTTTAGAATGCGTCTCCAACATTTATATCGACGATTAAAATTGATCTTTTTCGTTATTTACAATCGCGATTACGTTAATCATGAAAATGTTTGGTTATCGTAATTGAAACATCAGTACTGTGCTTTTAACTGCAATGCACAACGTGGTTAAACCTGACAGTCACACTTTGTGAATAAAACATAATCTAACCCAACTATACTTTAACTAACATGATGTACCTAAAACTAATTAATTTCATATCGTTCGCATCCTTGCAATTGTTTCATTGTCAGTCATCAGCGTCGTGCTTTACTCAAAGTATTCACGCTACCTACAATTGTAAGTTTAATTATGGCTCCACATTTAATAATTAAACATAATATTACTCAATGTCATTTTGTAGTAATCTTCAAACCATGTACCTTTTCTTAATGATTTTGACGTTTTAAATCCTCGTTGGTTACACCATTAAATATATCCATCACTACTTTTCAATACTGTCACTTTTCACTCCTAGAGGATTCTCAATGTCTCACATGAAACTGGATCAGTTAGCAAATCAAATTTTTCCAATACTTGAATATATTATAGGGTTATCAGTTTCTTGGATTGGAATAGGATAGTAAAAATTATTGGAATCGATGTTTTAAAAATAGTGACATACATTGTTTATTTACGATAAGTTATTCAATGATAACAAGAATAAAACATGTTTATTGGAGAATTCGAATTCAATTAGTTATATCAAATGGAAAACTTAGATTTTAAACATCGATTTTAACAGTGGAGACGGATTCTAAAGTTTAGCCAATATTCTGTTTTAGCAGATTT
This sequence comes from Flexamia atlantica, assembly GCA_035578135.1. NCBI lineage: Eukaryota > Metazoa > Arthropoda > Insecta > Hemiptera > Cicadellidae > Flexamia > Flexamia atlantica. The sequence continues at coordinate 88,629,734 of JAQJVK010000001.1, forward strand.
CAGCCTGGGATTCGCAAGCGCTCACGGGCTCATGGAGAGCTGATTGGGGACTTCAACAGATATAAATTAATTGTTAATGGGTGATAAGTGAAATAAATTTCTATAAAAATGAATAAGTAAAAAATGTGCCCAATTAATTAATTTTATTAGTCTTAAATATAAACAGGTATGAAGGTAAAAAAAACAGGTCTTAAAAATAAACAGGTATAATATGAAAAAATCAATTTTGTTTTAGCTTGTAACATTGTTACATAAATCATTCCACATCCCACCCAATATGAACTGCCTGTTCATAAATGAGATGATAAGAAAATAATCACTTGCCTGTATATAAATAAGAATTTGAAATTCTTAACTTTAAGGGTTGAGCTGGGTGGTATAGAAGCAGTAACATATTGCTTTACTTTTTTCTCTTCTTTTGATTGCCAAAAGCACCTTCTCAAATAAAATTTACTAGTAGCACCTTTAAATTAATGTTATTTATAACAGTATCATTTTATAGGCTTTGTTGTCTCAAGCTATTCTTTGGATCAGATATAATTTTAAGAAAAGTTGTTGAGTAGAAAATATCAGAAAGTAAGTGTGTTGGTTGACAGTTGAAGGAGTTTGACAAGGAGCTGGAGTATTTTGCGGGACAGCTGTTTGAGTTTCCGATCCACTTTGCGCCCAGTTACCCCTACGAGGAGGACACGCACAGTGGCCGCCTGTACATGCAGACTCGCTGTCCGTCATGGTGCGATCGCGTCGTGCTCTCCGAGACTGCCAAGCTGCTCGTGCACCAGGCCAGTTACGCATCACTAATTAAGTATAAATAAAATAAATTTCATTTCATTACCATTTACCATAAATCTTCTATAGAGAAAACATTCTAGGACCTGGATTTTTCTCCTCCATTAAGCTTTTATGGTAACTTTTTTTCTTATCCTCTTATTCATTTTTTACTATGAAACTTGTGTGGAAAAAACTGAGAAGTACATATTCCCACCCAAAAAAAAATCTAAAAATTCAAGCACTCATTGATTTGTCTGTGAAGTCTGTCAACTGGAAATGAGATGAGGAACATAATCTTTCTAAAGTTACACCTGTGCTACGACCACCACTAGTATACAAATGAAATATTGATGATGATTCTCTTCTTACAGATTGATGATGAGAAAAGTGTAGAGTACGGCTCTATTGGAGAAAACACTTGTATGGGAGACCACAAGGTAAAATTCAAATGTAATTTTAACCATAAATAAGTTAGTATGACCATAATCGGTAATATAACTCAATATTGCTTTTAAAATAAACTGATTATCTGACACAGCTCTGCTTGGACCCTCTACATTCTAGATCACTATCTATCGCAAAAATGTTAATAACAACTGCTCCTGCTGTTGTCATGTGTACTTTTGCTGAATTTACAGCTGTTAGTCAAATGAAAAAACATTATATTCTGTTCTTCCAAATGATTTTAATCATAGCCATTTGTACCAACAAGGCCGTGGTGATAGTAAATAGCATAACTGCGCCCAAGTGTTCAGCTAATTTGTCTATCCATACTAGAGATTCCATAAGAGTCAAAATTACCTCTTGTTTATTTGAAATCAGCTGGCTTTGGAAGGGTTTTTACTATAAAAAAACCCATGGAAAGCGGCATTGCCAGTTTGAAGGCCGTGGCCTTTATACTAGAGCCACCCATGGTTGTATTGATTGCACCTATAAAGGTTTAGTTTGATGCTCTCGCGGTCAATTGTGAGTTCATGGAAAATTATACTAATGTATGTGTTCACTTCTTTAATTTTACACGTCGATCTTGAAAATCTGTTTAGAAGTATCTTGCTTTACTAAGTTGAACAAATATTTCATTGTTCAAATCATGTAAAAGAAACTTATTTAACAACTTGTACTTTTAACCTTAAGGTAACCTAATTTTCACTTTAAATTTTTAAGGCATTTGAACATTGGCCTATATTTTCTGTTGATAAATATAGCTGGTGTTAATAATGATGGCTTTGGTGGGTTAATGTCTCTTTCACTATGTATATTAGTTTCAGTATTTCTAAGACTTTAGTTTTACCCCTAAAATTTGTTAGACATTGGAATATTTGCCCTGAGAATGTGAAGTTTTGTTCGAAAACCGTCATTATGAAATTTTTCATTAGTTTGATTTCATTTACCATACCTCTCAATTTTTAGATTATCCCTTGTTGTATTGAGATGACGTAGTTTTACACCTTCCAAAAAAAGAAGATAAAGCGAAAGATAGGATGATAAAGTGATATATCATCTCACATAACGCATAATATACATTATATAAATAAAATATAAATATTTTCTGCTGTACAAGGTCAAAATCAGCAGGTAAAGTAAGAAGAAGAAACCCCCCCCCCTTTCATGTGTAGCTCGAGAAGTAGTGGTGATAGTGCAATAATTTAAACAACAGCATGTGCACTCTTTCAATGCATTTCTAGCAGTGTGAGGTGGATCATCATACTGCTGGGCGTTTGCTAAATATAACTTCAAAACTTCAAGCGCCCCAATAAAGAGTATCCAAATTGAACTTGCACTGTCTTTTAATATTTTTTTAACACTCAGCAACCAAAATTAATTTTGTTTTTTCTGTTCGGTCACTATCTTCTGTAAAATACTTCAAGAAATATTTGTCATTGTGAAACAATATTTTTCGCAAACATTTTTCATCCACTTTGTTCCTCATGTCATCATTGACAATTCAAGGTTACAACTTCTATCATTACTGTACAGTGGAACCTCTCTTGACAGTCGCCTTTGGGACCAAGAGAGTGATGGTTAAGAGAATAGACGAATAACAGAAATTTCATTATGAACCTGTACAATAAGTGTAGTTTTAAAAGTTGTTGGTAGAAATTATACTTTTTTTAAGTGGATAGGACATATTTGTAATTAAATTACACACATACAAGAGTAAAACTGAAATTCTGAAATGTAAGCTATACTTGATTACTGTTTTTACGGCGTCTTATCACGGCTTATTAAAAGTACAGTAGCGGTGACGGATAACAGAGAGTGACGGTTAAAAGAGTGACGGTTGATCGAGGTTCTACTGTAGATGATTGTCCTTCCACTTTGAAAAATTACACCCATTGACTAACAGCACCTTCACTCATAATGGTAGGATAATACACTAAACAAAATTCAGTTAATGAGTTTTTTTTTATCTTAAAAACAGCTCAACTCCAATTTTGCCATTAAGGTTCTCACGTTTTGAGTTTACATTCAGCAAATGCTCAGCAGTTCAATGATCCACCTAACATTAATAGAAACACTGCACACGCTGGTGTGTACATTATTGTGCTTCGCAAGAATGGAACTTTCTGGAAGGCCCTCCACCATAACAAATAGCTATAATAATAAATTTTATTTACTTAACTTGACTCATGTAGCAGGATTTGATTTTGTGCTTATAATAGTAATTCTTCTCCAGATCATGAGAAATTTCATTTGGAATCCAAGCTTAGCATAAAAATGTTGGACAATATTTGAGTAACATTGGTGATTTAAGAACTAACAGTAAACTTAATCAAAGTACGTGAATGTCAGTACTGGTAATTTTTTTTAAATTCACCTGCTTAATCAAATGAAGTGTTGTCAATTTATTCAATGAAAGCTTCTTTTTTAAAACAAAGCTAATTTTGTCATATAAAGTTTGTTATTAAATATTGTCTTAAGTAGAGGTGTGCGGATAGTGAATTTTTGGATCGGATCGGATAGCTTATGTTCGGATCGGTTTCGGATCGGATGACAACAGTTACGGATCGGACAATACCGGATTCGGATATTTACGGCGCGGTGTAATGAGCAGATTGAAGTCTTCTCATAAGCCTAAGGTAATTGCAAGGAACCACCATATTATCCTAATATGAAAAGTAAGATTTGCCTTGATAGGCTTGAGTTGTTGATTGTTGTGATATATTGTTTTCATTATAGGCCAAATGTAAATGATTAAAGTATGCAAAGGTACATCTAATTATCTTTTATTTAGAAATTTATTGATTCCCCTTAAGCATAGGTAGTATTTAATTGAATAAGCTTATTAAGACTAAATCAATATCGGAATTAGGCTTCTTAAAAATCTCCTTTTCAATGCAACCTAAGTTTGTTCATTTTAGGCCTCAGTATTTGGTGTTCTTTTCCTTTTCATAAATCAATAAATTATTTGTACAGTGACTAGGTCGAAGTCATTAGACAAAATAATCAAATAAGAAACTTGATTCACTAATCACTTCATATTTGAAGAAAACTTTACATTTTTGTTTATGCATTAATGCCTGACAACCAATATTTTGATTCACTACAAAATAATACTATAAAATAATAAGTCAGAGCAGTAAACTTAACCTAAATTTCAAGATAAGTTTCAAATGTTGTAGGTTTCAGTATTAAAGCTTGGTCATGTAATCACAACAAAGGTCTATTTGTTTTACATAATAAACAGCAAGCAAACACACTTAATTATTGTCATAAGTGTAAGTTGTCAATTCAGTATTGTACTGTTATCTAAGAATGTCCATGTTAATCAAGTATTGAAAATACGGCCAGCCGGCTTTGATTCGGCTTAATTCGTCAAAGATTAATGTTTCAACAAAATAAAATCTTATTTTCTATTTCTAGGTAGGTAGTTGCTTATTTGAAAAATAAAGTAATCTGGCGATTGAAAGAAAGACGTTCTTGAGTTAATTCAGTTTATAGCAGACGGCAACATTCAAAAACTAAGTGGGATTAAAGACAAACAATGAACAGGTTCACCAACTCTTTCCCAACCCAAAATTATCGTAGGCTTTTTATTTCATCATATCTACATTGGAAGCGATTGTGATCCCAGAGTCCGCTTAAGAGATTTACGGCCTAGAATAGTCGTACAAAACATCAACACGACTATTTATTTATGGGGTATTTACGGGATATTTCATGGGGTATTTACGGGATATTTCGTTTTTGCAATTGAAGATGACTCTGGACGTTATCGGTCATTGACGAACTCTGATTTGTCTTTGTTGAAATTCTCTCTCATACCAATCGATGTTTCATCGGTAATGGATACTGATTACATTACATCGCTTGAAATGGCTGATCGAGAGAGAACTAATAAAGGATGTACTATTATTTGTCAACTGATTTAATGCTTCGATACAAGAATTTATCTTAAGAAAAGGTTTGTTATCGCATCAGATATTGCACAGGAGCCTACTCTGATCGTATACAACGATCTCGATCTAATCACGAGTCGCAATATCAGCAACCGAAATACATCGCTTGATGCATACCACTAATCACATTGTGTTGAGGCATTATTCTAACCACAATCGCAACCGTCCCATTTCAAAGTGTCGTTTTTGTTCCACGATGTTCTCTGTCACTATTGTACTTTCGTCGGCAGTGACTTGCTTTGTTTGGAAGACCTTCCAAACTTTAAAATTTGATCCTTCTTTAAAATTTACCCCAAAATATGCAGTCTATCTGATAGACTGGGATATCTAGTCAGTCCCGGTTATAAAACCCTCGGATCCGATTCGGATATCCACACACCTCTAGTCTTAAGTATAAAGATCTGATGTTTGTTTTGTGTATCCATCAATTCCAGTGACAGAATCTCATAATATTGGCAGCATCTCTTTTCTCATTGATATTTACAATGCAATAAAACATAAGATAATTACTAACACGATATTCACCATGAGATTTAATCGATTTAAGGTGTAACCAGGAGGAAAAAAATACTTTCTTGTGTTATGAACATTGAGCAAATTTATTGAGCTGAGTTATCTGTATTTTTTTAATCAATTTACTGAACAGTCATAATTTTATTTATTGAAAAGATTAAAACAGTTTTATTTTTAACACATATTTTGGGAAATTTTTCTTCTCTTTATTCCTTTTACATTTAAAATAAGAAGACATTGTAACATTAAAATTTCTTCTGATCTAAGTTTATTAAGCTTCCACTTGGAGATGAGTAGGTGGGAGACTGGGTTGTGTGGTATTGACGGGGGGTGTGGTTTACGCATGCAGCCGGTGTACCTGAGCCTATCTCTGACGCTGGGGTGAGTCCGCGTAGTAGCATGTGTATCACATCACTCTCACCTCACCTGACATCAACAATGTCAACATACATATTGTATCGATAAACCCTCATGTGTAAATATAATTACTAGATGTAGTGTTTTAATGTAGTAGTTTTTCTTCAAAATTTACTTTTTTTGCATTATGTACTTTTGTTATATCATGGTGTTAATATATTATTTTCATTTTGTTGTTTTTGCCTCAGGATCACTAATTGAATTAAATTCTAGAGGTTCAAATACCTTAATATGTTGAGTGATCGCTGTCGACCGATGAGCGGCACCCAGTTTCAACCTAACAAAAAAGCCTGAGGATGACCTCTTTGTTTGGTTGAAACTAATCGCTGTTCATTGGTCAACAATAGGGAATCCAATCCCGGACGATATTTTCAATCCCAGGATTACGGGACTGGAAAACTTTAATACCGGGATTCCGGGACTGATCTCTATATTATAGTACTGCCAGTACAAAAATAAAGTTTTGGTATATTTCATATATATACATGGTATTGTAATTGTAGTGCTGTTAAAGCACTTTCCGATTAGTTTTGAGCATGAAGCAGTTTTCCGATTAGTTTTGAGCTGTAAACTTATTTTTCCAACCAAACTTTAAATTTTAAAAATTTATGACATGGTTAGCCTTGTCATGAAACACTGAATAATAGACATCAGTGAAAATAGAACCCATTCTCAGGTATGTCCTATACAACAGTAAAATGTGTAAAAGAGCAATCTATATTATCTATATATTAATATATAATTACGTAAGGAAAATTGTTGTGCCAAAATTGTGGGCATTTGGCAATTCGCAGGATGATGGGAGAGGGCTCTAAATGTAGGCCTTGATACCGGGGACGTGGGAAAAATACTTAAATGGCTTGAAGTTTGCCAGGAAATGAGATAACGTTAAATATCTGCCATTCAAAGTGCATTGGGATCTAAAAACGTTTGCTTTGTTTAAATTAAACATGTGACGCTGATACTTGATTAAAAACCATATGTTAGCTATAAACATAATTTGGTAGATTTAAAAGCCTGTTTTCTATGAAGATATTTTGTACTATAATAAAGGATTATGCTTAAGGGCTTTTAGCCCCTTCAAGCATCTAGTAAAAGTATATATTCAAATATAAGATAAAGAAACTCGTATACAAAATATGAATATAATTAGTTACATGACCAAACGATACCAAAACTATTAGAAAAACTCGCTTGGAAAAGTGTAAGTAAAAAAACCACATACAAATCATTAAAAAATAATCATAATAACATTATAATGAAACCAATAGAAGTTCCAATATACTGTAAAAGAAGCACGTTAAAATCTCTTGGTAAATTTTTTTGGGAGCTTGAAAATATTAACTGGAAACCACTTACATAGATGGAAACAGCATAAAAACTCATCAAACTATGATTACTTGGTGAACAATGACATTTAATTAGTTTTTCTTGGTTGTAACCTTGTTACACCTGATATTGGAACCTAGTGAAATCGATGTTAATCCTAAAATCTCGGATTTGAGGCTGAGAATCCCAGGATTGACTTTTCCCTAAAATCATGCGGTATCCCTGGATCCCGCGGTTTAGATTCCCTAGTTGACAGTGATCAATTGGCGGGATAAGGAATTTTAATCTCTAGAAATTATTTTATTTTGTATATGTTTACTCTACTCATTGAAATGTTTCTCCCCCTTTCTTAAGGACCAAGACCTTGACTTTGGTTTAGTCTCATTGGGTAGCATTTCATAAATTTCCTTGATTGATTTTTGTCGTGCAATATAATAACTTTTAATGCTGAAATGTACTGATTACCTATCTTAACACAATTCTAGACATCCATTTTTAAGGATACTAAAAGTTTTAACCATGTTTCTATATTAAAAAAAAACAATTTCTATAAACTGATCAGTAATACTATGACTCATGTTAAGAGTGGCCTTTATAACTATATTATTGGCAGCAGAGCTGGATTAACGATTCACTGGCCCCTCAGCTCATGAGATGGTGCAGGCCTCGCCCCGGTAATCTTATGTGGCGCAGGCCTCTAGGCGCGCGTCTATGGCACCTATACTTAAATCCGGACCTGATTGTCAGTAGGCAAAACATATCTAACATCAAAATTTTAAAATTTCTCAGCATATGCAAAGAACACAAAGGGCAAACAGAAACATTAGGGTAGAACACAAAGGGTAGAACATAAAGGATTTCAAAATCAGGAACACACCTGTGCATTGGCAAGATAAACATTTGTCTTTTTACAAAATTTCATTTTAATCATTTCAGTAGTTTTAAAGTTTAAATAAGGATTGTGTAAAAATGTTTTGGAATATACTGATATACGAACCTAATCCACCTCTACTTCATATTATAGAGGGATAGATCAAGGCCATAAATCTTAAATGCATATCATTAGTAGAATGTTTACTGAATTGTATGAATTAATAGAATAAAATTATTACAATATTGGGCAGTCTGCTGAGTATTGGAGTAAAGAAAAAGCTTGTTATTATTAAAGGTTAAAAATACATTTTATTTATTTAATTAATTTGAGTATATTTGAGAAGTGAGGTGTTTTTTATAAAGATTCGTGACTTTTAGATACTTCAGCACAACAAGTACATCTTTTTTCATACCCACATCAAATTAGTTATATATGGAGATTTTTTTTTGACAATGCAAACACATGTGAAACATAAAAAATAATGTTCACTTATCAGTCCATTTTAAGGCAATGTAAGGTTTACTGCTGTATTTATGTCATTTATTACCAGCTTCCCAAAAACTACCAATTCAACTAATTGAAAGAGAAATAAAAGTTATTCGTAGCACTTTTCTCAGATAACAAATAACAATGTACAGTAGAACTAGGAACTTGGGTCATTGAACTTTGATAATCAAAACATTTTTAAGGTCAAATATATCTTTCAATCTATATCATTCTATATAACAAATACCAAATAACAACATGCTAAATGTAATCATGGATGATTCGAATTTTTATGTCAAAGTATGAACTATTAACGATAGTTCCTTGATATACCTTGATTATCGAAATAAGTTGATTGGCTGAGCGACCTCGTGGTAGTAAAATCATTTTATTCCATAACACTGTAGAAATGTAAAAAAACAGAGTTATAAATTTGCAGTAAACTTTATTTCAATTAATGTTGCCAATCATATTTTAGAAACACGATTTACTAGAAAAAAAAATACTATCCTCTATGTTTATTTAGAATATCTGCTTGTAAACATTATGATAAAACTTTCTGTATAGAATCTTAAGTCGGGTTTCTTAACAACACTATATCACAATTTGAGATACCTGTAATTAATATTAATAATGCTATTAATTTATTTCCAATGTACTGTTTGCTCTGTTACTAATAGGTTATCCCATTTCATTTTTCCAGCATATGCTTGGAATTATTTCACTAGTCAATACAAACTTGAAGGCATCCATTAAATGTTATTTAAGTCTGTTTTTATCAGTTAATATAAAATTAATATTAAAATCCTTCAGCGGTGTGCAAGGCAGACAAACTACAGTAACAACTCGGCAACAAAACTGTCTGCAGCCTGTGCCAACATATTTAGGTTATTGTAAAGTGTGCGAATAAAATGGATCCAATAGGTTCATATTGTCTTTGTGCCACAGAATGCCACTCACTGCACTCATAAACACTCAATTTATTTATAAATCTTTTATGGTAAAAGTATTTTATAAAAGACAAGAAATGTAAACTTAATCTTTCCTTCATCACTCAAACCAGATGCTACGCGAAGAAAATCAATGTAAGACTTTTAACACGAGAGTTAACAGTACATTTGAAATAAATAGTAATACTATCATCATCATCATCATCATCATCTTTATTAATCCGTACACAATCATACATTGCAATAGATTTCGTCAATTGTTACACTAATAAGTGTTTACATGGATAAAAAAATTAGCCTAAAATACAGGTTCATTGAAATTCAAATGGAAATATATTACACAAGTAAACTTTGCAATAGTTTTCATAAAATTTTACATTAATCACAGTTCACATGGATTAAAAACATACCCTAAAATACAAGTTCATTAAAATCCAAATGGAAATATTCATCAATAGTGTACAATTCCTCAGAAATAAGCCATTCCTTAACTTTTTCCTTAAATTTAATAGTAGGCACCCATCTGGCACTATCTGGTAGCATATTAAAAAATTTACCTTACAAATACAGATGGCTGTTTAGGCACTTAGATCTAAAAGCAGGAAGGTCTATTTTGAATCTGTTCCTTGTATTTTGACTATGGACATCACATCTTTGATTGAAATTACTTAAGTTTTCTTTAACTGAAACTAAGTTATAAAAAATAAATAGGCTAGGGAAGGTCAAAATATTTAATCTACTAAAATGAGTTTCGCAGCTAAACATTCTACCTAAACCAACTTTTCTGATTGACTTTTTTTGGCTTTTGAAAACTTGTTTTGCACCAGGGCTATTACCCCATAATCTAACACCGCATATCAAATGTGGTTGGAAAAAAGCAAAGTAACACATAATTAACATAACCTTACTAATAAAATTAGTTAACTTTATCAGTAAGTACAAAACTCTAGATAATCTATATCAGATCTATATAACAATTTCAGATTGAGCCTTCCAATGCAGCTTGCCGTCAAGAATCAGACCTAAAAGTTTAACAGTTTTACATTTCTTAAAACTAGGTTGTAAACTAAAGTGAATACTTTCAGTTTTGTCTTCATTAACCATGAGATTATTTGCCTTAAACCAGACACTATTAATACTAATCACAGGCATCCCTAATTTTAATACTGTGTTGTTGAGAAACCAGACTAAAGATTCTATACGGGAAATTTTTTGTTTTTCCTATGAATCAAACATAGGAATAGAGTAACATTTTTTTATATGTAAATCATGTGTTTATAAATATAACTTGCAACATAAACTATACACAGAATGCTAAAAATGATTTCAAACTTGTGGTAAACACGCAGTTGCCTGATGATTGAAATAAAGTTTACTGCAAATTTTTAACTATGTTTTTATGTTTCTACAGCGTTATGATATACAGGGTGTTTTTTTTTAATAACCCATTTTTAATATTGAATAATGCACACATAAATATGAAATAAGTATTGTTTTATTTATCTTTACATTTTATACAACCTATTATTTAAGTTTGATCACATTTCGTTAACATTATGTGCTCAAACAGTCCGCCATTGGCATTTGTATAAAGTTATGCTCTCTCCATCAAATTCCCGAACACATGTTGCTAGGTACCTATTTGAATTTCTTGCATTAAATTTGTTATATTTGTTTTGAGGTGCTGAATATCCTGTGAATTGTTTTCGTAGGCCTTACTTTTTATGTATCCCCAAAGAAAATAATATAGTGGGATCAAATCCGGGGAACTTGGGGGAAATGATCCTTCACTGATAAAATAAAGTTTTGGGTTGCTTTTTTAAAAAAACTCTGTATAATATTTTTACTGCTATGTAGTCGCTCTGCCAATCACCTTTTTTCGATAATCAAGGTATAGACTAGTGATTTCTGTGTAAAAATATCCATGGCCCTAAGTCCAATCACAACACACAATTTTTTAAGTTAGATACACCAACAATGTCATATCTGCTTAACTCTACCCCATCACTAGTTTTCGTGAAGCGACTCCAGCCAATTCTTATTGTCTCTTTGCTATTTTCAATGCCCTGTAAAAAAACCCATTTTATGAATTTTTGTTATGAAAAATATACATTACTTGCGATATGTTTATGGTTTTTATCACATTTATGTATTTATATCACTCAACCCATAACAATGATAATGAAGGCCGATCATACCTGCATGACTCTGTTTTGTCTGTTTTAGCCGGTGTTCCTGCGACTAAGTCTAGTCGGTGAGGCAGGTAGGGTAGTCTGTTGTGACAACCGTCCCCTGCTGCATGTTACCCCCTCCCTAGTCGAGCCTAGTGTAGCAGCTCGACGCTTTGAGCGAACGGATTCATCAAACAGTATCAAACCGAGAGAAATGGAAAACATTTGTGATGTGATCGATGTTAACGACACAATATACGATTCTCTTGTGGATTTGCATATCGGTTTACAAAATATAGAAACACTTCCAAAGGACAAACGAGAGAAGCTAAGTTTCAGTAGGTTGAGCTCCGAGGGTAACATCGGGGTCGATTTTGATCCTGTGAAGGCCCTGGGGACCCACACCCTCAGGGAGGTGGTGGGGCCCAGGGTGTATGACAGGTACATCGTGAAGCGTGTGCAGTCGGCTTCGTTCGTGGAGGTGCCTCGCGTCGGCTTGCTGCGTCACGGCGGCTGCAGGTGCATGAGTGAGTCCCAGAGCTGGCGAGCGAGGTCCGTGTCCATCTCCAGCCGAACCACCACCACCAACTGGAGAAGCAACTCCAGGGTCAGGCTCATCTCTGACCCCAACTTACAAAATTCACTCTTACGGTTGCAAAGCCATCATAGTTCCTCTGATGAAGAATGGTTCGAGGAAATCGGCAATGATGAGAACACCGAAGATTCAAATGGGCCTAATAAAAGTCAGAACAGTGACAATACTGAAATCAGCAAAATTCCTGTTCTCGAAGAAATATCCTTGGAAGAACCGTATGAACCTATCCAGAGTACAGAAGATATTTCTGTTGGGACGATTCCTTTAGATGTAAAAAGCAAATTAAAGTGCAACAGTTGTTGTCCTATTCTTTGTAGGAAGAAACGTAGGCTGACAAAAAGTCAAAGAAACAGTATTAAGTCAAACATTTCAGGAAACAAAAGTAGTTTAGATAACACTTCTACTGAAAATGATAGATGTTGTTTAATAGCATGATAGTGCTATGAGGTTAAGCACAAAAGAGCTTCCCAAACCAAGTGATTTAGTGATAGTTGATTGTTATTTGTTAATGTAAATATTTTTATTGTTATGTTAATATGCTGCCCGGTGAGCATATTGTAAAATGTAAATAGTCTTTTTCTTCATAGAATATTTTAATGTTTAACAGACATAGAAATTTTAATGTTTTTATCCAATGTTACCAAGTTATAGTACTTTAGGAAAGTATCAGAACAAATAATTCAGTATTTTGTTTCTTGAGGAAGAGTGTCCACAAAGTCAGTGAAATAATATTGGCCAAGAAAGTCAGTAAGTCATCCAAAAATCTTAGTTCTTGAGCTTAAAGCCAGTTTTAGATTTTTTATGATTGCAAAAAACATTTGAGCAAATTTTGAACGATTTTGTATTTTTGTTACTTTAAAATTTTATAACCTTTTGCTTTATTAGGGTAAAATTAACTTTAGGCTGTAACATAAACTACTAAAGACTATATTATGAAAAGTATCAAGAATTCAAGTACTTTGAAAATTTAAAGCGTACAGTCACCCGTAAAATCTATATTTACAGGCCTGGAAATTTATTTATATTCTGCTCTTACATACAAAGTCCTAAATTAAAAAAATAACACAAGGTTATCAATTGCTATCAACTGATACTATTCTTATCCCCGTTAAAGTGCAATTATATAATTTCTTTTGAATTTTGGTATTTATATTTTAATTATAATTAATTATCTTGTATAAATTCTAAAAAGTTATATATTTTTTATTTGAGACTTACTCATGTTTATGTATCATTACATCTTAAATCATATTTTGAGACACGTTTTCTTTTATTATTTAACTTTAAATCAATGAAATAGTCATAAAAAAAGAGAAAAATGTGGTAACATAATATGGATCTACTTGAGGCTTAGGTCTAACGATAGATTTACCTCTAGTCTCTAGTCATACAATACATAATTCAACATTGTTATATATAGGTTTAAAATTTTTTTGTAGGCAAAGATTATAATGTAATGTTAACTTCTTGATTAATGTAATTTTGTTATTTTGTGTAAAGTCTTTAGATATTATAAATATGACAAATTTGTCTTCTTGGTTATATTTTTATGAATTAATTTTGAACTGAACAGGAAATAATCGGTAACTTTATAGTTAGCTCGGAATTGAAATCTAAATGAAAACAGATACGCATTTATCAGTCTTTCAAAAAATAGTGTAGTAAACTCTTAAATCCATTAAAAATTCCCAAAGAAGGAAATTGAAAGAGGTAGGAGTTCAATAATTTATAATTATTCTGATGATGTATAATCCGGTTCCAATAATTTTAAAGGTGTATGTTTTTTTAAAATACACCAACCTCTTCTCTGTTTGATGTTCTTAGCTTTGATGGATCCCAAGCTTTTTCCGCTATGAGTTTGTTATAGTGCATCATAGTTGTTGCTTTACAATTTTTAATTTTGCTATGTTTTTGTAATTAAATTGCCAGTTACATAGTTTTCATTATGAATTGTTTTAGCGTATCTGTGTTATTTGTCCATATATCATTATTTTTAAACACCATTGGTTTTGTTTTACTCAAACAATACAAATTATATTAATTTCTGTAGATTATCTATACATGATACATTTGTTTTCTTGAAATTAAGTTTATTTTCCTGTTATAATTTTGTATAAATCAACATAATGCATTTTGTTTTTAGACCTTTCTGCTCCAATCAAACATATCTAAAACCACCAATAACATCTACCAAATTCTTATAATTTTTGAACATAAATTTGTGACTATTTTGTTTGACCTGGATTCCTCAAATAGGCTATATATTTGAATCACACTGCTGTTTAGGGCAGGGGTTCTCAACCTTTTCGAGCCCGCGACCCCCTTTTTAGGTATTAAAATGTTGGCGACCCCTTATACCTTCATCCTGCCCTCAACTTTCATTGTTAGGTGTGTACCGTAGTGAGAGTGAAATTAACGTTGTTTATCAGTTCATGTAGCATAGAAAATACAATGGTTATAGGCCTACCTGTTTTTTCTTATTAAAGTATCACCACTAATATATATTTCACAAATACATATTTCAAAAGTCACTGATCGCAGCACAAAACATCAACATAAAGTAGGCCTACTATTTTTATAGCGGCTTCAGAGTTTTCATTTGCATTTTCCTTTCCAAACTGAAGGTAGATGTTTATCAGTTGGTATTGGTAACGGTCCTGTTGCTATGACGATTTTGACTTAGTCCTACCTGACAAAAAGAGCGTCTGCGTCGGCACGATAGTCGAGAGTCCGCTGGGAGTCGCGGTCGGCATGGCGATAGCCCGCTGCGCTGCGCCGGCGCACAACGAGTCTATTGCTTTACCTCCGAAGAGTTTTTTTTAGGGAGTGTAATCATACCACCTATGAGATTTAGTTGTGTCTATTTTATATCTCTTAAACATATTATTGCTCAAGAGATTACCACTCCCATCTCAAAGTATAAAAATGAGATATTTCAATCTATTTTGGTCTTAGTCAGGCCTACATTTTGAGCAAAATAAATTTTCATTTTCGGAGCTCCCGCGACCCCCAGGTTGAGAACCCCAGGTTTAGGTTAACCCTAGAAAGGCCAATTGGTGAGATTCTGTGGGGCCAGGCAGTTTTTGCCTTCTGTGCTGCATTTTATGTTAACAGTTATAAAATACCTATTTTTTACCAAATCATATAACATTATATACCATTGGATTTGGGACATTCTGTAGAATCTAAATATACTAACAAACCCTGAACCTTTGTTCCAAAAAAAAATGGTACATACCAAAAACAAAAAAACAAACACTTGCTAAAAACTAAATTTCAAAAGTAAGGCCTTCGAAAAAATAGAAAAAAACGTTTTTACGAAAATCCAAGATATACAAGTTGTTTAAAATTTATTTCCTTACACAAAAACACAAGAATATTTTAAACAACTATAAACGTTTTTTAGCTATAGCGTGAAATGTGAAACTCTACAATTTTTTTGAATTTTGCATGCTTATATACTTTTTAGGCCTACACAAAGTAAAAGACCTAGAAAATAATAAAAACACATATTCTCTGATAGAGCAGTAAACAGAACAAGAAAAAATAAATATCTGTATTTATACTTTTCCCGTAAATATAGTATTTCAGTTTGAAAATAAGTTTTGTTTTTACTTACGGGATATTACACAAAAAACTAACAACTTCTAACATACGTAAAAAAATAATTATTGGGTGTATAAAAATTCTTAGATATACAAAATGTTTGAAATTTTGTACCAAATCAGAAAATATATAGTTTATTTGAAATAAAACAACTTATAAGGGTTTTAAGTGGTAAAATATAAAAAAGAGAACATTTTTTTTTATTTACCACTCTGTTATAATCTGATATCAGAGCAAGATTTTCTTCAAAACACTCTCACTTTCTTGATTTTATGGCATATATATTAGCCTTTTGTCATACCAAATGAGTCAATAAGAAAAATGTAGAAAAATAATAATATTTTTTTAGTAGGTAAACCATGAAAACAACGTCAATGTGTGTTTATAAACAATTTTATTTTGCCTATCTTTCTCACAACTCAAAAAAAAACCTGGAGTCCAAGTTTTCTTCCATTTTTCATCACTGATTTACACATAAATACCTTCTAATATCACTATAATAACAATTTTTATTCACTAATAATAATAATAATAATAATAATAATAATAATAATAATAATAATAATAATAATAATAATAATAATAATAATAATCCTTTTATTGCAGTATGACAATATTACAATTGCGTTGCAAAAGTCAGAAATGTACAATAATCTTGGAAATTAAAAAGCTCGAGGCTTAACACCAGTGCTGAAATTTTTATTCGCGGAAATGCCTAGAATTTAGATTTCCCAGCGGTTCATCGTGAATTCTTCAACAGAGTAAAGAACTTTAGGCACCAAGAGCCTTTTCAATCGAGATTTAAATTGATTTTGATCTGGAGACTGTTTTATGCCTTCAGGGAGCTTATTGAGGAATTTGACCCCGATCTGTGACGGCAAGTGTCCGAAAGCCACAGTTATATGCTGCCGGGGTCGATAATTGTCCCTGCCCCTCGTTCCATACTGATGAATTTGATTGCCTTGAACGAGGGGGCATCCATATTTACAGTAGGTTGTTACCTCCATAATATATAGACTGGGCACTGTGAGCAATCCAAGCTCCCTGAAGGCATTCCTACAAGATTCTCTGGCCTGCAATTTGCAAATAATTCGAACTGCCTTTTTTTGCAGTCTAAACACTCTTTGTTGTCTAGATTTGGCACAACTACCCCATAGTCTTATTCCATAGGAAATGTGAGGGTAGATTAGGCCAAAATAGGCCATTAAAAGCATGTCTTGGGAACAAAATTTGGCAAGGTTACGTAGTGCATAAATTCCGGACGTAACCTTGGTACACATGCTATCAATATGATCCTCCCAAGTCAGCCCTTTATCAAGGTGCATCCCTAGGAATTTCACGGAATCAGTTTCCTCTAAGAGGTCATCATCCACCATTACTGCAGGAGGCAGGTCCAGCTCCTGCCGCCGCAAACAAAATGAAATTACGTTTGATTTTGAATTGTTTGTTTTCAAATTGATTTCGGAAAATTTCTGAATGCAAGAGTTAAGATGAATGAAAGATTTTATTTCTAACTCTTGTTTTGTTCGAGCATTTAAACAGATGGTTGTGTCATCTGCGTATTGGATAATTTTCCCACTCTGAATTGACGAATTGATGTTGTTGACGTACAGCAAAAATAGAACTGGTCCCAAAATAGATCCCTGAGGGACTCCTTGGGCCATCTTTTCTCTTTGAGAAAGTGAATTTTGAACTTGGACACATTGGAATCTATTGGTCAGATAGGATTCAATCCACTTGTGTGGCAATCCACGAATGCCGTACGTCTCTAACTGGTGCAACAGTGTCTCATGATGCACACAGTCAAAAGCTTTCGAAAGGTCAAGAAATATGCTGAGCACATGTTCTCGCCTTTCGAGGCCATCGACAACCGTTTCAATAAGATTTGTGATCGCATCGATTGTGGAGTAATTTTTCCTGAAACCAAACTGATCCGAGGAAAGAATTTCAAAACGCTCTAGGTAATTCATCAGCCTTTCAAGGAAAAGCTTCTCGAAAATCTTACTAAAAACAGGCAGAATTGAAATTGGCCGGTAGTTGCTGGATACAGAAGGGTCATCTTTTTTGTAAAGAGGAATCACTTTGGCCAATTTCAGTTTGGAAGGAAAAACTCCACTTTGAAAAGAAAAATTTATTATTGTTGTGAGTGGTTGCAAAATGTGCCTGTAGCATCGTTTGACCAACCATACAGACGTACCGTCTATGTCAGATGATTTCTTTGGTTTGAGTCCCTCAACAACACGCGCCACGTCCGCCACACACACAGGATGCAGAGCCATAGACGAAGGCCGACCTCCAGATAAATTTGTATTGAAACAAGGGGCATTGAAAGAGGGATCTGGCAGAGCAACAGAAGAAAAATATTTATTGAACTCGTTGGCCACTTCTTGCGCGTTTTCAATGATTTCATTGTTTATTGTAAGATGAATGGGGTTTGAAACTTTTTTAGATTTTGAAGAATTGACTAAAGCAGTCACAACTAACAAAAACAAACTTATAACCGACAGCTGTGCACCACAACAGAGAATCATCTGGCTGCAACGCGATAGGCCTACAACACAACAACAGGTGCTCTGACGAATTGAGACATTCCACAACTTTGACCAACTGCAAAAACCAAAATATCACTCCAGGAAACTTACAACTATACTTAGATCGGTAGAGGATGTCTTCCTCTTCATTTCTGTATTTTTCTTTTTTTTCAATTCCATCTACAAGCAGAATAATAAGTACTTATCCAAACGACTAAAAAAGTTGTTTGGCCCCAAAGAAAACTCTTACCGACTTAGTTTACCGTGTCTTTGTAAAAAAATCACAGCTGGTAAACTAACGACGCTAGACCAAATCTTTCAGCAGACGAAGTGTAGAGAAAGAAAGAATGAATTGAGTAATACTACCCTCTAGCTTCTACGACGAAAAATAAAGCTTCCACGAATTTTACAAAATGGCCCAATTTGCCTCCATCGCTCGCTCGGCAGTGCCGCGGAACGGGACGGTCAAAATTTCAATATATTTATCTAATTATCCTGCCGTTATAGTAAACATAAATGAGTATATTATATATGGAAATTGAAGCTAATTTCATTATCTTTCCAATGGTTTAATTGTCTTTGTGATTACTGCAATTTAACAGTGTGAAATATTGGTTAGAACAAAAATCTGTAGCAAACGACTATAAAAGTTGTTTGGCCACCATCTTACCGTAACCTAACGACTAAAAAAGTCGTTTGGCCGTTCTAGGGTTAAGGGTTTATTTTGATATTCATAATGGATAAGTGTTTTTATTGTTCTAACCAGCTGAGGAAAACGATTCATAATGATCTGAGGAAACTTTCTGTCTGTGGTGTAGTGTCTTTACTTGTTGGACAAATGTTAACATCATCATAAAGAGCTTCTAGCAGTCTCACAGATAACTCCATAGGTGTATTTTGTCAAAAAAGTTGTTATTTATTGAATATATCATACAATGGATCCTTGATCTCAGCAAAAATAATGGCAATGTGGATATTACCATTTATTATTTTTATTGAGCTTTTACGTCTGAAATTCTATTATCTTTTTTTGTTTATTTTGTATACTGCCTTAGTTTTATAAATAGCCATACAATCATTATAAGTACAAAAAAGTTTATAAATAAAAATAGCTTAATATGAAATTTTACAACTACAATAATTATTCATTCAATTACAATCAATTTACATTTGCATTACAAAAATTTATAATGTAATATTAAACCAAGCAAAACAATCAAAACAAACTAACACAGTTAATTATATAAACATTATGTTTTCTTACGCTTATAGTGTAAGTTTTTAAGAATAAACCTGTTACATTTTCGTCATTTATCTTTTCTTATTTGCTATATTACCTTCTTTTGTTGGCATTCTACTTTGAATTAATGTGTTTTTAAGCTTTTTAGAAAAAAAGGTTAGAGTTATTGCGGGATGTGTGTGGCAAAGCAGCAATTTTTGAATCACCTATATCGGAGTGAGCAGAACAGCAGATATTTTACTAAGCTACACTCGTACCATTATCATCTGGCCTGTGTCATTCACAATAAATACGTGTCATACAGTACTTACCATATTAAGAGCTATTTGCAAAATTGTAATCTGATCTACACTTAAAATATGAAGATTAAGGTTGTCAGAATAACGTTTATATACAACCGTAATAATAAAAGGATCAATATTCTAATCTACAATATTTATTTGTTACTTTTTTTGGTATGCTATTTTTATAAATTTTGTTTATAACTGCTTTTTGATTAATCAGTTAAAAATAAAACCTTTTGACCTTTTTGTTTAAGTTATAACTTTTGACAAATTAAACGGTAATATTTAGAAATTAGAAAATTACCCAACTATGTTCATAACATGGGACCATCGTTTTCAGGAAAAACAATTAAATTGCCTATACATATATTATTTACAAATTTTAGCGAATTTCCCCTATAGGGAAGAAGCTATTACCGTAGGTCTCATGGTAAGACCTAAGCCCGAGACCATGTTAACTTTTCGTTTAGGGGCCACCAGAAGCAGAAAACACCATTCGTTTGAATTTATATATATATAAATATATATGTGTCTGTAAGCTCGATAGCGGCCGTAAAAATGGTCCGATCTAAATGAAATTCGGTACAGACATGTAAAGTGGTAATCCCTCGGACGAGTTCGTAAACCAGCCCGATCGGACCACCGGAAGGGGGGGTAAAGGGGGATAAACTCCCCCGAAAATGGGTTTTTTGAGTTTTTTACATAGGAAAATAAAATTTATCGAATTTTTGTTATCACCATTGAATTCAGCTCAAAAAAACAAACAATTTAGTATCTTGAATCACTGCTCTATGTCCATTGGTTACTGAGATATTGAAAGTGGTATACACAGTACGTTGTCCCAATGTTAACCTTATGGGAAATAAATAAAATTCTATATCTCGCTTATTTCTCAACATATCTTGATAAAACTTGGTAAATAGCTTCTTCTAGTTGAGATCTACTGAATATTGAATTAAAACCACCCACAAGGAGAAAAATATCTTAGCGGAAAAGCAGAGTTTTTGCCCCAAATCTTAAATCTGTACTCGCAATACGTAAATAAGGACTTCGCTCACGTACAGGAGTGTTGTGTCTGGACCCAGCTCAATGACTCGGCAGAGTTTTGGACATTAGTACAGACGCAGGACTCGCAGTCCTTCTTTAAGAACGTTTACTCTGCAATTACGCTCGAACTGCCGTATTTGCAAATAATCAGGGAATTTACCGTGATTTTAAGGAAAAAACATTTAAGTGACGTCATGGATGGTTTGTATACGTCACAAAACATGTCATAAGTTTATCCATGATTACTTTCTGCCTGCAGCCCACTGCATTTACGATAGGTGTATGGATGAGAACTTATTATTTCCATGTGATTTGGTAAAAGCAGTTAGTCTTTACCTTGTTTCAGGTCGCACTATCATCAAATATTTTATTTCAATCCAATAAATATTTTTTAACCAAATCTGGATTGATTTTAAGTCCGTTGTGTTAGTTTTATATTTGGGATTTAAAATTTACAAATGTGATACAAGTTTGACTAATAACATTTGGTTTCTATAATACATATTTTATTAATGTTTTTTGTAGATTTACTTACTGTAGTACCATTGATAGTAAATACATATAAAGTAAATGGTAGTAAAACGTCTAAAAGAATATCAAATTTCAAATTTTTCAGAGAAAAAGCTTAGATTTTTGAAGAAAATTAAATCGTTTTAAATAGTTGCAAGGACGCATTAACCAGTTTTAGACCTAAGATTAACTTTATCTGCCTAAAGTTTACACGAACTAATTACCAAAAAAAGTAATTGCACTGTTTGAATCCTGCTTCGATTTTAATATCTCAGGTATTTTAAGCAAAGTCTTAACTAAGATGTATTGTAAGAAATAGAATGCCAGTCAAGTATAACCTTGCATTGATTTGTTGCCACTTTCAAATGTACCAAATAAATATGTCAGGGCAATATATTAAAACTAAAGTGATCCTTTGCAGTCTCATATTATGGGCTACGACAGTTTCAATCTCAGAGAGACCTTCCTGAGGCGATGGAAATCAAATTTCATTCCAGTGGAAGTCGTCAAGAAGCATTAAAAACCATCATGACAAATACCAACGTAACACAAACGGACAGACGGAAGGCTAGTCTAGACTCAATTACGCAATAAATAGTCACTGTAGAGAAGTACCATTAGGCGTAAAACCGCACTTATCACTTCTTCAGATGCTATTAAAAAACTACTCTCGTCAACAGGCAGCCGTAACGCAATGGATATAGCAGTCTTCACCCGAACGTACAAGTCAAGACACATCGGGCGTGGTTAGAACGTGGATGGGTGACCGTCAGATGGACCCAGACATTTTTTACTGATTTAAAGTAAAAAATACCGGTAAATGCAGAGACTAGGCAAGTCATTGCATAGAAATTGGTTGTATTTTACGAGAATAGGAATGTACATTCTGTGATAAACTGTGGTGAAGGCAAAATGAATCGCAGGATAATCTGAGAAAAGTCTCTGCAATTACGAGAGCCAACTCTGATCGGCAGGACTTGCAACCGACAGTAATGACGTCATAGCCAGTGACGTCATAACTACGTAGACAAACTAAGTCCTGATTTTCCGTGTGGCGGCCTCACTGCCGGAGCATTGACCCGGCAGATTGCAGTGGGTAACCCGCACACCCTTATTTACGTGTATTTTCCACGTATTTCAGGACTAAATTTTTCTCAGTGCAGTTTTAATATACCTGTAGCAGCAAACCTGCATACTCATTCCTCATGTTATTCTTATGGAGCTTACCAAAACATGTCAAATCTCGCTATGTTGGATTGAAATATGTTGTTTTGCATTTGAAATTCGCTGAGTATGCAGGTCTGCTGCAACGGGGGTAATAATTTCTTAATATTAATGGCATCTGTAGTTAAAGGTATAGAACATCGCTACACCTTCATTACTGAGTCTGTTCAGTGAGAAATTATCGACTAAAACTTTAACGTGTAATTGAATGGAGCTTTTCTAGAATGATATTTTAAATTGCCACTAAAATCCTGGCCTGGATTTATTTTATTTTATTTTATTTTTTGTTAATATATCCATTATTATTTAATAAAATAATTATCAGCACACTGCATAGGCGACTTTATCCATCCAAGTAGTGATTCAATTATTTTTGAGGCAACATGTACGTCCACACAACTACAATCAGATATCCCTTTGTTGGAGGATTGAATGAAGAAATGGTATTTAAAAAATGATGACTAAACAAAAAAATCTGAAAAGTTTAGCTTTTAATATGTTTTCTTTAATTAGTTGAAGGAATACATTTAATATTAAACTTTTTTATTTGACCATCTGAACTCTTAAATATAACAACAAGAACAATAAGATATAAAATAAATGTATTTTTATTCAAGTCAATAAGTTTATGGTACAATGAAAATTACTTTAATTTTAACAAATGCTACCACTATCATAAAAGTACTAGTATAGAAAAGGAATATGAAAATATATAAGGGCTCTGCGAGCAGTAAAGCATGAACGGGTGAGAAAAGGCTTTATGTTGATGTAAAAACAATCTTGGATATGATATTTTTTTGTTTCGTTGTTATGTTTGAAAAAATTCCTACGTAACTACAATATTGCAGAATCTCACTCGGGCAAAGATGTCAAATGCTTCAGTAGTTTATAACATCCCCTGACTAAATAGTGGTAAACTTTTTCCCTTTAGGCATTAGGCATTATTAACAGAGACGATTACACAATTACTAAGCAACTCCTCAAAAGTAATTTTCATTTTCAAAATATAACATTTTGATTATTACCCTTGGAGATACCTCAACAATTCTTAAATACGACTAAACTTTAGAATCTGTCTTTACCGTTAAAATCAAAGTTGAAAATCAATATTTTTCGATTTGATGTAAATAATTGATTTCCTTTTTTTGTAGGGGGGATTAGGTAGTCTGGGTTTTCCCCACCCCACAGGAAAATACTGTGAGGGTACTTCAGCCATTATTTTGACTTTTTGTATACCTACTGGAAAGGAAAGGAAGCTTCCCTTCCATTATCCCTTAGGCTCCACAGCCTTTAGTAGATTAATACAAGGGAAGCAAAAGGAAAAAAGGAATAGGTAGATGGAATAGGTTCGGCCAAGCTTAGACTGGGTGGGCAAAGATATACATTTGTCCAATGGATGCTGGGGAACAGGGCCTCAAGGGATAAGGTGGTCCCCATATTGGCCCTCATCTTGGTCGCCAGTACACCCCCACTCACCCTGCCGTCAAGCCCAGCCTCCCCTGGTGGGGAACTGAAGTTGTTCATTAAAAGACAGCAACAACACTGCCTCCAATTGCGACAACTTCCGTTACTGTACCCAGTATTGGTACCTAATCTAGCAAAAGCCAGTTAGGATCCCACTGTGGGGTACTCAATTTCTTATAAAACATATGTTTTATTTTTATTAATGTGAAACTTATTTGAAATAAACAAAATTTAGGTTACTGTTTTAACCGTTTATTAACATTTCGGTTTCATTTACTTCTTTCACAATCTTATTACAATTAGAGGAACTGACAAACCAATCATTAGACCAA
The DNA here is from genome assembly GCA_035578135.1 of Flexamia atlantica. NCBI lineage: Eukaryota > Metazoa > Arthropoda > Insecta > Hemiptera > Cicadellidae > Flexamia > Flexamia atlantica. The sequence continues at coordinate 88,654,478 of JAQJVK010000001.1, forward strand.
TCATTAGTCATTTTTACAATGACTCTAGGAATGAACGTAATAGAAGCGATGGATATACTTGGCAGTGTAACCAATGTGGATGTTGGTAAATGGTTTGAAAATTCCAATGTGTCTTCGAGTAACATTGAAGATCAATTAAATTTGGAGCCATAAGATTACTCAATTGCAGGTAAATCACAAACCTAGAATTTCATCAGCAACATGCGTTACCTGGTTCAACAATTCCAGTTTTCAATTTTTTTCTCTGATGTAATAGAAGTAAGGTCATCTTAGACTTGTACTTTGGCAATTTTATGCGTCGATAGTACCGAAGTTTCGTGCAGAGTGTATTTTCTCAATGTTAAGGAGGTGCAACTAAAGTTATGACTTAAATTGTGATTGTAACCATGTTTTTGTGATTTTAGCAAATTTCCTTAGAAATAACCTATTACCGTCGTTTTAACAGAACAGAATGGACAAATAATATCCGTTCAGGGTAACCTCAGCAATCACATTAATATTTATATTAATTGACAGCTTTTATGTGTACTTTCTGGATATGAAGTGAGTTTATTGTGAAAACGCATTTTTACCTGCAAAAATAACGATTTGTTTCAAAATTTAATATGGGCTTATATGGGAAATAGAATTTTCATTTTTTGAGTTTTGTTAGCACGATAACTCTCGTAAATATCCTCCGATCGTAACAAAATTTGGTACAGACATGTAAAACTACATTCTCTTGGACGAGTTCGTAAACCAGAACGACATATCCAAAGTCGGTTAAAGGCCCCATTTTACCCCCCAAAAATGGGTTTTTTGAGTTTTCCAAATTAAAAATTATATTTATCCAATTATTGTTTGCACCATTGGATTCAGCTTGGAAAAACGAACAATTTGGTATTTTAAATCATTTCTCTAAATCAATTGGTCTCCGAGGTATAAGCGAAAATACCTCTGGAAGGCCCCTTTTTGCCAACCAAAAAATGAGTTATTTGAGATTTAAAGTTGAAAAATCAAAGTTATCAAATTATAGCTTTCACCTTTGGATTCAGCTCAAAAAAACAAACAATTATTGTTTGCACCATTGGATTCAGCTTGGAAAAACGAACAATTTGGTATTTTAAATCATTTCTCTAAGTCAATTGGTCTCCAAGATACTGCCGCATTTTAGCGAATTTCCTTAAAGGAATAAGCTATTACAGTAGTACAAATGGTAAGACCTAAGTCCGAGACCATGTTAACTTTTCATTTTGGGGTCCCCCAGAAGCAAAAAACACCAATCGTTCGAATTTTTATATATATACATATACAGTGCTTGATTTGCGGCGGAACGGCGTTCCGGGACCTCTTTCTGCCGCAAGAGTCGATCATGTGTAATCGGCCGGAGTAAGAGACGATCGCGTGTAATCGGACGGATAATTTGCCGCAAAATACAATCGCGTACAATCGGCCAGAGAAGTTGCAACGAGAGACGATCGCATGTAATCGGATGGACACTTTGCCACACAAGACAATCGGTGTAATTGGCCGGAAAATGTGCCGCAAAAGACGATCGCGTATGATCGGTCGAAGAATTTGGCGCAAAAGACGATCGCGTCTGCTCGCCCGGAGAATTCGCTATAAGAGAGGTTTATATGTGTAACAGGCCGGAGTACCGAAAATAACGATCTCTTAAAATGTACGGAAATTACGCGCGGAATTTCGGCCTGAAATTAGCGCTTTCTCTGAAATTAATGCTCTTTTTTCTTGAGCTAAGCCGAATCTTAAAAACGCCAAAAATACCTGAATACTCTCATAAGGCGTCATTAAAAAATAGAATTTTTTAGACAATTCATTTTTTAGTAAAATAATGCTTTGTTAGTTTTTAATTTACTTATCAAAAAATTTGAGTCGGATAAAATGTGACTTTTTAAATCGACCTAATTAATTACATAGTCAAACAATACTTTACTAAGGGGAAAATGATAAAGGGGGGGTTAAGTACAAATTAATTGTCAAATGACAGTTCCGGTACCTCAATTTTTACAAATCAAGCACTGTATATATATATATATATATATATATATATATATATATGTGTGTGTGTCTGTTAGCACGATAGCGGCCGCAAAAATGGTCCGATCTTTATGAAATTTGGTACGGACATGTAAAGTGGTAATCAATTGGAAGAGTTTGTGAACCAGCCCGATCGGACCACCGGAAGGGGGGGAAAAGGGGAATAAACCCCCCCAAAAATGGGTTTTTTGAGTTTTTTACATAGAAAAATAAAATTTATCGAATTTTTGTGGGCACCATTGAATTCAGCTCAAAAAAACAAACAATTTAGTATATTGAATCACTGCTCTATGTCTATTGGTTACCGAGATATTGAAAGTGGTAAACACAGTACGTTGTCCCAATGTTAACCTTATGGAAAATAAGTAAAATTCTATATCTCGGTTATTTCTCAACATATCTTGTTAAAACTTGGTAAATAGCTTCTTCTAGTTCAGATCTACTAAATATTGAATTAAAACCACCCAGTTTTAATATACCTGTAGCAGCAAACCTGCCTACTCCTTCCCCATGTTATTCTTATGGAGCTTACCAAAACATGTCAAATCTTGCTATGTTTGATTGAAATATGTTGTTTTGCATTTGAAATTCGCTGAGTATGCAGGTCTGCTGCAACGGGGGTATTTTCCCCTGTGTTCTTAGTATCAGGGCAGCAGAATGTTGGCTTAGCCAATTTCCTATTTATTTACTCTCTACTGAGGTTTTCAAGGAATCGCTTTGAGTAATTTCTCAGTTTATCAATGTATTTAATAGAATTTTGGTTTTTGAAAAATTATATGTTAATATAATTCAAAAAATAAACATTCTTGCCTAATCATTATATGAAATCTTTGTGTTTTTTCATCTAAGTCATTTACAACGTTTTTACAAAGTCTTTGTAAAACAAGCTATAATATAATATTTAAATATATAAATATATTACTTTTTAATTTTAATTTTTTTTGTAAAAATGAATTAATTACTGGATATTTTGTCATTGGAAATTCGCTGAGTACGCAGGTTTGCTGCGACGGGGGTATTTAATGTTTGATTATTTTGATTAAACCTGTTAGAATTGTTTATTTACTAAATTGTCATGCAGATAAACATCTAAGCTTAAAGTTATTGTTTCAATGATAATATCAAAATGAAGTTTTGGTTAATATAATCGTGATTGTAAATATCGAAAAACATTGATTTTTAACTTCGATTTTAACAATGGAGATAAAAAATTTTTCTAAAGTTTCGCCTTAAATACTTTTGACTCCTAACAAAAGTTACTTCCAGCAACATTTCTTAAAATTAGGACCAACTTTCTATCTAACCTCTTTTGTAAATTTGATAAGTATATTTAAATTACTTAGAGCCCCTATAAATATTTATATACCTCAAACACATGTATATTCTGGGTGATTCATAACTTTACTTTTCTTAGAAATCACCAACAAATGTATATTTTTTCAGGTTATGTTCAAGAATCATCACTACTGAAAAAATAACAACAACAATACTGTTTCCTCCCTGTTGTAGGGAAAACCTTTATTATACTAGATGTTTTTTCCCAACAAATAGGTCCATTCTGGTTATTGAAAGACTTAGATAACAAGTTCCTCCAGGATGAAAAGGGCATTCACCCTAGGCACTGCGGCCAGAGGCGCTGGTGTTAAGGAGGCTATTATGATGTGATAAAATTTGAGATCTTGAGATATTCATGATGAAATACATACATACATAAATTAATATCATATATCATGTATTCTTATATATACAAAATATAATTTTTGCTTGTCTTTGGAAAAAAATTAGTTTGTTCAAATTGCATTCAGTTAATCAATTAAATCAAAAGGTAAGACACAGACCTCCAATATGAGTTATTTTGCTTACAAGGATGTTCAAAATAAAAATATTATTTATATCACTGATCACGGTTTCACAAATTACTCAAGGCAGGTGATAAATTATTCCTTGAAAGCTCCTCTTTCAGTTTAAATAATATTTAATATTGTAATTAAATCAGCATAAACATGTGCATGTCCTAATCTCCTGGATACTGATGCGCAATATCGTTACTTAAAAATTTTTGGGAGCTGGATCAAATCAAATAAAATCAAAATCTCTTTATTCACAAAACATTAAGATTTGCTATGGCGTCAAAATTGTACAACTTTCATTTGCGTTGTGGAATGGAGTCTCTCCACTGCAGAAACTCGTCCAGGGTGTAGAAGGGGTTCTCTGCTAGCCAGCTGGTGAGGGCATTCTTTAGTTTCTTCCCTCTTTGGCTTCTGATGTCTTCCGGGAGCAGGTTTCAGAATTTTCTACGTTGTAAGAAGGTGTTGTTTCATAGAGTGCGCTGTGGTGAAGTGGTAGCTGGTAACTATCCGCATGCCTGGTGTTATGGGCGTGGATGTCTGATCCCTTTTGAGGGGATTTTCCATCCACATAAAGAATCACCTCCCTAATATACATTGCGACGACAGTAAGGATGTTAAGGTTTGTCTGCAGCTCTCCCTCCAATCAAGACCCTTAATAAGGCGAACAGCTCTTTTCTGGAGGAGAAGGATGCGTTTCAGATTGCCTGCCGTAGTCCCTCCCCAAACTGCAAGGCCATATATATCAAGTGTGACTCGAATAGAGCGTGGTAAGCTGTCTTCGTGGTGGCTTCATCGCTGGCATGTTTAATTCGTTTCAGAACGTAGAGGTTGGTGTCAAGTATGCTGGACAGATTGTCAATGTGTTGGGTCCATGATATTTGTCCATCGATAGTAATGCCAAGGAACTTGGTGTGGTCCTCAACCTCCACATCAGGTAATGTGTCTATTTTGTCCTGTTTTCTCCCAAATGCCAGCTGCTTTGTTTTGCTGGTGTTTACCGCTGAGTCATTTTTATGACAGAATTGGTATGCCATGTTGAACGCAATAAACGAGTCTACAGCCAGGTCTTCTGGGGTCTTAGCTGAAAGTAGCAATGTTGTGTCGTCGGCATACATCAAAGGTGAGCAGTAGGTGTCAAGGTGTTGTGGCAAGTCATTTGACAGGAGGATAAATAGCACAGGACCCAGAACAGAACCCTGTGGTACACCTCTATTTACTGGCAAAGGGCTTGATGTCGCACTTTGAATAGATCCTTTTGAGCTGTGCTTAATTTCTACTATTTGTTTTCGATCTGCTATGTAGCTCTTAAACCAGGCATTTGCTTGTCCTTTTACTCCTACTTTTTCAAGTTTGTGGAGAATCAAGTCATGGCCTAAGCAGTCAAAGGCTTTGCTGAAATCAAGCATTATGGCTGTTACAAAATTCTGTTTTTCTAGGTTATAAAGTACAAATTCAACAAGCTCAATGATTGCAGTGGTTGTTGATTTTCCTTTAATGAAGCCGTGTTGTTTTTCGGTTAGGTTGTTTTGATGCTTGCAGTGATTTATCACTCTTTTAAGGACTATTTTTTCAATTACTTTAGAAAATTTTGGGTCTAGTGAAACGGGTCTGAAGTTTTTGGTTTCTGATTTGGTGCCATTTTTGTGCTTCGGATAAATTTTTGATATTTTTAAGCTACTTGGGAATTGGCCTTGCATTAATGATAGATTTGTAATTTTGACAAGTGGTTTTATCAGGGCGCTACTACAGTGTTTTAGCATTTTTGCTGCTATTTCATCCAGACCTGCTGACGTTTTAGGCTTCAAGCTGCTTATTATGTTTCTAACTTCATTTTCATTTGTAGGAGGTAGGGAGAGGAGATCATTGTTTATTCATTTTGGGTGATTTGCCCCTGGATTGGTAGGATAACTATGTTGGTTTTATATTATTTTTTTCTCCAGTCTCCAATCCAAATTAGTCGATAACACGACCTAGGTTTCGACACTCATTGGTGTCATGTTCACGTGGTCAGTTGAGCTGCCGTAGACACACGTTGTCAAAAGTTTAAAAAACAGTACATCACACAAATACACATACACGAACATTTAAAAGAACGAGAAAAATGTACTTGTTCTTTTAAATGTTCTATGTAGTGTTCTATGGAATTCTCCAATTAGATATAACAGATTAAAAAGCTTATTTACTTAGAAATATGTAGACAAGCATTGAAAAATCATCACTCAAGAGTTTTGTGTTGAAACTATATTGAAATAAACCAATTGGTGTGTCAATATTACTTGTTTATAAATAAAAGAACTTACTCTGAACTTAAATGAAAATAACATTGTGGTTGAAGTGTACAGCGACAAAAAGTCAAATTGCATATTGCAGGTTTTGAATGGGAATGAGCTAAAACTAAAATAATATGGAGAATAAAATTCCTTAGTTACGGTTTTTAAACGCTTTGGGAGCTCCCAATCGTAAATTTAAATAAATAACCTCATTGTAAAACTAGTTATAAATTTAATATTAAAATTATACTACATCATCAAATTTTCAAACGTTTAATATAGTAGATTAACTTAATAATCCCTTTCCAAAGTGGACGCGTCACCAGTGCGCTTCACTGTTCATAAGTATTATCATACAGAATCTCACAAATTCGACACATGTCTAGGGAAAATTGGTAAAGTCAATAGCTTTTGTTTGCCGTGTACACAATACTTTTAACTAGTCCAGTGTACTTATGGTTGGAAGTTGGTAGTCGACCTTACCTCAAACGCCTCCAGTTTTTTGTGAGTCCATTGTTTCCTTATCTGCTTGTTACACTATCTCAATTTTTTTGTTGATTTCCACTAACTTTAAAGACTGAAGTGCTCAAATTAAATCCTGACTTTGTTGAACTTGCGAGACATGGAATTTAAAATTTTTATAAATTATGTGTTGTTTAGCTTGCTTTGCTACCATTTACCATTATTATAAAATAATGAATTGCAACGTGGTTCCCTTACCAACATCTTACCCACAGAGGCCTGCTAAATTACCAGTATGCAGTGTAAAGTACAGTTAGATTTTTTTAACTAGAAGCTGTTAAGACGAGGTGGAATATCTTTGGAAATGCACTTCTTTGGTTTAAAATAAAATCATGTGTTTCTGTTTATCTTGTAATGCCTTTGTTTACAATCCAAAAAAATGAACAATTGTATGAAATGGCTTAGGATATTGTTTATTTTGATTAAACCTAACCTCAATATTTGACAGGTAGAAACATGTGATATTATATTACAAACAAAAAAGTTCATCACCAAAGATATTCCTACTCGTCTTGACCGCTTCTAGTTAAAAAAATCTAACTGTAATCAAATTTAATATGTTATACATTAGCTGTAATACGTTTTATTATGTTAGCTGTATTCTCAATGGTAAAATAATGCACACAACATTGGCAACTCTGCTCCCTGCTCACCAAGTCGGCAAAGCATTTCATGCCTCAGACTTCATCTCAAATTGACTACAGGGCCGGCAATAGGGAGGGGGGGAGGGGGGCAAATGCATAGGGGTCTGGGCTCGCAGGGGGCCCAGAAATAGCAAAAAAGGGCCCAAAAGCACACAAAACAAAAAATCTGATTCAGCTTAAACAGGCGCTGAGAATCTGAGTCTGAATCTGTGTACACTCCACTCAAAATGTACCGTAAGAAATTAGAGCATAATATGCTTTGTCTAACTATGTGAGTAAGCTAATATTATTCCTGGATGAAAATAATTTGGCAGACATTATTTGGTGAAATAATTTGGAAGGTTATTGGACTACAAAATCAGTATTAACATCAAGTGTTACTTTTTTGGATTCAAAATGACTATTGACTATATTGATATTGGAGACCCATGTATAGGAATATCTATGGACCTATCAAAAGTGTTTGATAGTGTAAAGCATTTAATCAATAAATATACAGAGTGTCCGGAAATTATGGCAAAATATTTTAGTATATGATAGTAGAGATAAAAATAAGAAAAGAATTTCATATAAACATAGGTCCTAAAGTGCTTGGTTTTTTTCAAGGCTTAAAAATATTAACTGAAAACAACTTATATATGTCGTATAAGTCTGCAATAACACATCAAACCATGATGACTTGGTCGACATTAGCATTTAACTGGGTTATCTTAGTTATGACGTTATAACTGTTGGGAACCTAATCAACATTGATTTTATGCTCAAATAAGATTATCCCGACAATCCCGGGATTGAATAGGCCCAAGAATCATGTGGGATCCCGGTATTGGATTCCCTATCTGAATAACAAGACTTTTTTGGAACAGCCCCCTGTAAGTGGCTGACACAAACAAAAATGTTCTCATAATCACTAAAACTACCTCTGGAGACCATTTCAACTAATAATAGTCAAGAATACATCCAAAACTGCACTGTTCAGACTAAAAAGATATAACATGTACAACTTTTATGGTAGTATAAAGAATGATAACATTCTATCCAATTTACAGGGCCTGTAATACAGGCAGTATTAAATCCCATGCAAATTGTTTTACACTTGACTAATTTTATGAAACACATGATTGTAATATTTACCAATAATACAGGGAAATTCCATACTAACGTTCCAACATTTCCATTTGACATACTATTTACAATCTGTAAATAGTAATCAAGTGTATATACTAGGATATTAGAATATTTTCGTAAATATAATCATAGGCGTGCGCAGGGTCCGGTCACCGTGGGTGGCAGGCACGAAAAGTGCGCCCCCCATCCCCAAATCCAACACCGCATATCTCACAGTCCAACACCCTCCTCACGAACTACTCACTACTTATTGCGACTCACTACTACTGACTAATTTAAAATTAGACTATTTCCAGTAGCTATCTAATCACTAAAATAATATCTGGATAGTTTGAAATTAATATATTATCCCTAACAGAAGATAATGTTATACGCTGACTATAAATTCACGTGGGAGTGTTCTCTACAAATATGTCAAGAACAGACTACAGTTAATCTAAATTATTATCTACCTCGAAAATGACAACCGAGATATTACAATCATAATATTTATATTTGGAGAGAAAAGGGGTACACCATATTTTCTTATATCTGGCCTCTTGTTTCTAAGAAATCGCGATTTGCGTGTGAACGAGCCTAAAAGACTCGGCTGAAATGATAACACCGTCGCCGACGACCGGCGCCGCGCCGTGTCATCTCTAGTGGCTGGCCTAAAGTAAAAACTGCACACAAAATACTAATATTTTCTATATTTTGTAAATTTACTATATTACTATCCTGGCCAGAACTTTTACTAAATTACTGGCTTATTTTTTATTTTTACTTCTATATTTTTTAACCATTTTGGCGCCCCCTTAGCCCAGCCGTGGGTGCCAGGGCACCCACGGCACCCACCGTGCGCACGCCTATGAATATAATGTAATATTTGGACACTTTTCAAATGTTCAAGGCTGTACTATTTTGTGAGTAGGTACAGATAATTTGACTTTTACTTTGACATTCATTGCCAAATAAAAAAAATCATCCATACATTTGTTAGCTATTTCTAAGAAGGTCAAGAAACTTGAATCGCCCTGTGTAGTGATAGTTTCTTTTTGATTTATTTGCCTGTACATTGATAAAATTTTAAAATATTGCATGTAGGTTGTTGATAGTTATTACATCATCCTAGAATTGGTGTGTGTTTATTTTATTTGTTTGTTTTCTTTCTTTATATGCAGAATGTTATCTGCAGTGCCTTAGAAGAATAGGTCGATGTTCACCTTGCTTGAATAGTTGTTTATTTATTGTCAAGTTGGTAAGTATTATATATTTTTTCAAACTTTTTAATTAGTTTTTAACTTATAAATTTTTAATTAATGGGATTTTTCAAAATTAAAAGTGCAATCTTTTTATGCAAATAACAAATGATACCTTATCCAGTTGGAAGAATAACACCTTCAGTGGGTCAGTATTGTTTAGTCTGTGATACTGATAAGTGCTGACAACCATAACTCCAGTTTAAATAAGTTTTGACCTTTTTGCCAATATGACAACTTTTATTTATTATGGCTATGGCATTTAATTGAACCAATTGACTTGCCACAATGCAATGATACATTAATTAATATGTGGCTGCATACTTAGAAGATCTGATGAAGTTGTAAGGAATGAAACATATCATTTTAGGAATAACAGAGATTGGACTAGTGTCGCGAGCACGAAATACGGCGGGCGGCAAAAACTGGAAACACACAAAATCTTCTGCTAAAAGTCAGCTGAAAAGAGCAAATTAAATGTTTATGTTGAGCTGTTAACATCTTGTTTGTGTTTTTTGTGGGCTTTACACTATGCAAGTTTTTGATGCAATATTTCATTAAAAGTTTTCTTTGTCCGTCTGCGATCCAAAACAGCATTGCCAACCGCAAGTGAGTCTTTCACCCGGAAACCCGAGCCCAAAACCTAAATTAATTTTCTAATTGGCTACCAAATAGGCCTACATGTAAAAAAACTCTTATCATATAAAATCTTGAAAAAAAGATAGTTGTAGGCTACAAAATTTACCTAAAACAAAAACAATTATGTTATCCTCTTATACGAACAATTTTTCAAGCTTGTATGTTTATATGTTTGCTTGGTTGCACAATTATTTCAGCCATTCCAAGTTCCACACGGGACAATTAGGCCATTGATTATCGACATCGACATTGACATTGATTGTCGATGTGGATAATCAATGGTAAGGCCATGTTTACAACTAGTTTATGGACTTTAAAAAATATTTAATCTGGTTTTCCAGGATATACTTCTGCTTGTGTGTCGATTTATAAATTACAATAATTTCTTCCCCTCCTTTGTTGAAACTTCAAACTCAAGCTCCTTCTCATACCTCACTACCAAAAAACATTTCACATTGAAAACATTTCAAACACTTTATTTTTCTTGGAAAAATTAACAGTAGGCTAGTCTCGAACAGGATTCCACAAAATTACACGTCATCATAGTATTGATAAAATCTTTTATTATATTTGTAAAAGAGGATTTTAAAATATTCAGAGCAATGAAAGATATATTTCTTAACAAATTAATGCTAATTTTAAATGTTTATCAATGATTACTTCAAGAAATATATTGAAGTTTTCTGGTTTGTATGGAACATATAACGGTTCCGGACCGGACTTGTGTGAATGGAGGTTTCAAATCAAGTAATTTTTATGTTATAACATAATAGGGGTATTGTTATTTCATTAATACCAAATTAAGAAATTATTAGTAAGTAATTTGTGTTAAGGTTTTATTCAATCAACTCACATTATGTACAAAAATTATATTCTTAAAAGTAACTCGATTTAGCCTCAAAACTTGGGACAGATCAACGAATAGTTAGTTCATTTCTGAATATTTAGAATAGGGATAGGTCATTTCTGAGTCACTGCTATTCTTCTTAGAACGAAAAACACACTTGCAATGAGGGATGAACCCTTTTGCGCTCCCAGCATGACATCATTGACTATGGTAACACACTATTAATCGCCCTCCTTTCCCTGTTGGTACTTCCAATCCTCCACTCTTGTCCGAGTGTTGCCAGATAAACTTACTGGAGTGATTTTGATTCACCCAAGTTTCGTCGAGGTACACCGAGTCGTTTAGTATAGGTTCCTGCTTTAGCGAGTGCATTTTGCGCAAGAACCGCGCACGAGCGGCGACTACTCTCCATCAGAAATTTGCGTCCGTCGTTGGCTTTTTTGTACCTGAATCCTAGGGCACAAAAAACCGTCGAACAGAGCAGATACTACCAGTGAGCCAATTAATTCTCTCTGGCTTGTGTTCCTTGCGGCCATTTTGAGCAGTTTGTAAATCTCCCCTGTCATAAAATCTCAAAACTGCCTCCCTCACTTTGCCACAATCAGTCATTTATCAATGTGCGAATCGCTTCTCTCGGGACTCGGGAGTATAGTTTTCTAGGAGGTAGGTTTTTTTTGAGGTCATTTTCCAAAGTGACCTCAAGTAACAAATCAAAAATGTGGTTGCAAACGTTCTTAGTTTTGCAAAAAAGTTCAGCCGACAAAAATAATCGTGAAGCTATTGACTTCAATAAAAGCCAAGAACTGACATAAAAAATGTGTGGAATTAGTCTCCGGCCTGTTCAAAGGTGTGCCCGAGAAGTAAAAAGAGAAAGTAGTGTAGAAAGTGTGTAGAAACCTACTTTCTCTTTTTACTTCTCGGGCACACCTTTGAACAGGCCGGAGACTAATTCCACACATTTTTTATGTCAGTTCTTGGCTTTTATTGAAGTCAATAGCTTCACGATTATTTTTGTCGGCTGAACTTTTTTGCAAAACTAAGAACGTTTGCAACCACATTTTTGATTTGTTACTTGAGGTCACTTTGGAAAATGCCCTGTAACCGTCGTTCCTTGGGCGGCTCAAACTGTATTTCTCCTGACTCCATGATGAAAACAAAACAAACCCGGCAAAATAAGAGAGAATGCAAAAAAATAGGCTTAATGTTCATAGATTGCACACTGATTAAACAAAAACCGTTATATGTTAAAATTGACTGATTATGTAAATTAAGTGTTGAACAATTTATCACCAAAAAATATAATATAATTTCGTAATTCGATGAATTAACTTATGAAATCTCCGAAAACAAACAAAAACAAAACAAAAGATTACGTATCGTTACATTTTTATTTTTGTCTACAGCTGACAGTTATTATTGATTCCTGCTAGTCTGAATCTTGCACGAAATTAGAAGAATCTTGCATAAGAGCTTGCAGCAAAACTTTCATATGTAAACGTGTGCTTGTAAACTTACAATCATATGACTAATTGAAAACCAAAATACTGCTGATTTCGCCAGCAGCGCCCTCACTCACCCGCCGTATTTCGTGCTCGCGACACTAGGCAATTTTACTTCATGGCATATGAGCCAACCATATGTTTTGTTTTAAGGTTGATGAAGTAAAATTGTCTAGTCCAATCTCTGTTATTCCTAAAATGATATGTTTCATTCCTTACAACTTCATCAGATCTTCTAAGTATGCAGCCACATTAATTAATGTATCATTGCATTGTGGCAAGTCAACTGGTTCAATTAAATGTCAGAGCCATAATAAATAAAAATTGTCATATTGGCAAAAAGGTATTCCATTCCAGGATCACAATGAATAAGAAATAACAAATGTTAAACTGTAGATATTCAATAATTATTCTAAAACTTCTAGGGGATATTGAAAGTAGTAGGACATTCTAAGAGAGTTCAAGGTCAATAAATTCAATTTATTTTCTTAAAAACTATAGTAAATCAGAGTAATATTAATGTTCATTTTTTGTCATGCTGATGCATAAAAATAACAGATTAAAATTCATAAAACATCTATAACTTATTGGTTTTAAATACTAATAAAGTTTCACTTATAATTTTTAACCCTGTCCCAAACGAGGATTTAATTTTTTAATTAACCATGATACGGCACTATAATTATTGGCGTTGTATCACAAATTTAATTTTGATAAACATTCATTTAGTTTCTCAGTCAGCCCATTCGTTGTAAATATCAATCATTTTCGAGTTTTTGGGGCATCTATATATTGTTGACTGGAAAATGTTGCACCAAGGTGAGGTTGTGTCGATGTGTCAGGGGTGAGGAGTGCAGACGTGTGGGAGAAGTCCACAGTCGTGGTGGACGAGCGGATGCTGACGGACCCTGCCTCCATCACCCGCTACGTCCACTACAAGGACTCCGAGCCCCCCAAGGTCTTCAAAGAAACTACCGTCTAACTGTCCCATTCCATGTTATACTCCATCTTAACAGCCGTGGTACCTGACGGATTAATGGACCCTGGGTACCACAAGTCACTTTCCTAATCCCTTAGATGCCATTGCCATGGCTGATGGAATAAAGGGTATATCCTCTTTTTTATATAATTTAATGCGCTTTGACTTGATACAATTGTTTGTAAATAATTTGTAATTTTATACCCAATTCTTTATATGGTATGTTGAACATTAACCTCATCATTCCACATAAATTATAAAGTCAATGTAAATGTTTATGCCATGTTAGTAGATATTCTAATATAAATATAAATGTTTGTTGTTAACATATGATGATATTTAAAATAAATCAATAATATCTCAATGTTATTATTCGTAATTTTGTTGGTTAATATATCTGGTCTTAATACTGAAAACAGTATAAATTAAAAAAAAAACAAATTGATCAATGCATTCATAAAAAAAACTGGTTTAGTCCAGTTAGATGGACAAGCATTTTATAATCTTGTATTACAACTTTTATCGTTGGTGTATTGTACAATTAAAAAAATTAAACCACAGGATCAAAGCAACTAGTTTATGCAACTAGTATGGAAAAGACTTAAGAACATAAAAAAATTGAGTTAAGATTTTTAACAATACATTGTGTAGGTACTTTTTTCTTTATGACAATATTGGAATGTTTAAATATAGTTCAGTTAATTAAGATTTATATACTTTCTACATGCAAACATTATTTTACATTATTGGAGCATCATTCCTGAAACCGAAAACTACCTTAGTAATGCCAATGGTCAATCAACGATCCTGAGCAATGAATAAAATATAAAACTATATGGATACTTGTATACCTTGGGTCACTATTTTTACATCACACTGCTGTATCGCACTTCAGTGTACAATGTACAAAAGAATTGCAAGTTACTGTAAATGTTACTATATACAGATTGAAACTTCATTCGGTGTAAAAATATTAAAGCTCTGATAAAAATAGCAATAAAAATATTGCAATCATAACTATTCATTTAGTGATACGATAGATGTCATAGATCCAGCGACTAAATAGTACAAATAGACAGAGCATGCCTATCTTACTTGCATTACAGCAAATGAAGCAGAGTCCACCATCTTGTCCAGGTGTAGAAACATAAAACGGCGTTGAGAACTGTGTAATTTGTCGGTGCTCACGGTTCAAATAACTCTTAGTTTATACCATTTAGTGTTGAGGCAAAATGTTGAAATGTTGCATGTGAGGAGATATTTACTTTTGATTGTTAATAGTATCAATTATATTTCAAATATAATTTTCTATTTTAGATCATGAAAAAAAGGCAAAAGTTTTTATTCAACTTTAAAATTTGACATAAAAAAAGTGGTCGGCTACTACTTTTTTAATTTTTTGGTCAGTTAAGATAAAAAATGGTGGAAACTGTTGCTAAAGAGTTAAATTTTTAAAATTATATTTTTTGAAAAAATAGCTCCTGTAGTTTGGTTGATAGCTTATTTTGGGAGAGAGTTTATTCATGCAGCGCCTGCATAAGAACAAAGTCAATCCTAAACTGCTGTTTACAAAAACACAGTCGACTACAAGAATACTAATGTGGTATCAAATTAAAGGTCTGAATCTCACAATTACGATGGTACCAAAATTGTAAATGGTTTAGAAGCTGTTTACACATCATAGGAATGTTACAAGTGCATTCTGTGGTGGCAGCTTCTCTAACAAAAATTTCAGGATGACAAAGTTCTAGGTTATCAGTGTTTACGATGTGAAGATTGCTGTAAACCATCTACTTTTGGTACTATAGTAAGTAATTCTGAGATTCAGACCTTTAATTTGATACCATATTTGTAATTTTTTATGTAGTTTGTTTTTTCCATGCATAGGGACTAGAAGCAAATTAATGGCTTCAAGTCGTGCCTCATGTGCTCCATCTATTTGTACTTTGTCGTCGCTGCTTTGATCAGGCTCAGTAATTGTTCAGATGGGTAAGATAACATAGTTTGAATGGTGGGCAGAGGTTAAGTGACCCAGCAAATATCCAAACATAGAAACATGGTCTGATTCAATTCATAATTTGGGTGGTAGAACATCTCATGACAAAACAAAAAACATAACAATTTTGAATATTAAGAGGAGGAACAAGTTTTTACTATCACAATACTTCCATAACTTACCTTTAAGCACTGTTTAGTATGATGTAGTTGACTGTTTAGACAGTCATAGGTGGTTTACTACTTACTGCTATCCTATCAAATTCACCAACCAACTTCTACTAGCCATTATTGTCGTTTTTATTTTTGCGCTAATTGGATTTCTTTGTCCAAATTAAGCCATGTGAATCCCATGTAATAAAACTAGCCAAATTGAGGATGGACTCAGGTAGTTGTAATAACCCTGCCATGACCTAATGTATAAAATACTGATATGTTTAACAATTAATTAGATTATGATTAAAAAGAGTTTATCTATTCACTCTTTATCATTCTTAAATAATTCATTTTTGAATGACTTGCTTCATCCAACAAATTTACCTCAAAAGGTTAACAGGGTATAAGTTATAAAGAAAACACCAAGATTTAAAAAGACTAATATGTCAAATAACTCTTTTATTTCACTACTTTTACTAGACTAATATTTTGAATTCAGATTTTTGTAACAACATTTTTGTGTCACATTAATGGGATTTTGGATAATAAAAGACTATAGTCCTTTTTGCTATGGAGTGTTATTTTATTTGTTTAAAAATATTTTGGAAGCACTGCATTACTGTTTTATTACAGTTATTTTGTTGCCAGTTCAATGTTTTATACCTTAAAATATAATTTACTATTTTGTGAGTGAAACTTATTTATTAAATACAGAATTAATAATTTCACAGTTTTTCCTCACTGTCTTTTTAATAATTATCAGGCAAAATTTACTGATTATTCGGACTAAATGTGCACTTTATTACGATATGTACAGTTAGGATTACATTTTTATCATATGCTGTAAATAACTTGAAAAATGTTTTATTTAATGTGATTTTTGTTCTGATACAGGGTAAGTGCAACAGTGAATGACTGTTAAACTTTAGAACTCGGATCAACTTAAGATTTTGTTTACTGAATAGTTTGTTATGTGATTTACAATGTCTAGCTCTTACATATAAGACCTATACCGGGTGTTCAAAAAGTCCCGGATCGGCTTCATAATTTTTTTATTATTAAATATTGGCCTACGAAACTTAGAACATGTCTCTTGGACACAAAATACTATTTTAGCAAGTATTCAGTGACCCCCTACCCCCTCAGGGGGACGGCCCACGAGGAGTCAGAAGAAAATCTTAAATGTAAGCATAGGTTGATATGTACATCAAATTAAAGCTCTTTTTGAGTAGAATACAATCCCGCAAATCTGATCTCAATCGGATCACCGAATCCAAAATGGCGCTAGTTTAAACTTTTCTCAACTGCAATTTTTAACACCCTTAAAAATTAGACTTCAGACATTCTAAGCGTCCTTTCGTGATGCGGTTTGTGGCATTTTGTTGAGAATTTCATGCCCTTTAAAATTATGTGCAGCACTACCTTTGCCGGTCATCATCCATGCAAGACATCCTTTAAGGTACCGTCCCTCATGAAAGTGGTTTATGCCATAGGCTATGCATAGGTCGATATGTATATCATAAAGCAAAATTTAATGCCGCAAACCGCATCTCAAACGGACGCTTAGAACGTCTGAAATCTAATTTTTAAGGGTGTTAAAAATTGCAGTTGAGAAAATTTTAAACTGCCGCCATTTTGTATTCTATGATCCGATTGAGATCGGATTTGCGGCATTGTATTCTACTCAAAAAGAGCTTTAATTTGATGTACATATCAACCTATGCTTACATTCAAGATTTTCTTCTGACTCCTCGTGGGCCGTCCCCCTGAGGAGATAGGGGGTCACTGAATACTTGCTAAAATAGTATTTTGTGTCCAAGAGACATATTCTAAGTTTCGTAGGTCAATATTTAATAATAAAAAAATTACGAAGCCGATCCAGGACTTTTTGAACACCCGGTATATCAACATAGGATATTAAGTATAACTCTATTCTTAAAGAAAAAGGTTTAGTACATTTTTAGAAAACCATATCATGGTTTCAGTGAACGACCAAGTAGATTTCAATCCACATGGATAAAATATATCAAAAACTAGTTTATCCACATGGATAAACTATATATATATAATATATATGGATAAACTTCTTAGTAACAAAAGTGAAATGAAGAAGCTTTTGAAGTTGCCTCTAATTATGATCATGAATTCATTGACTATTGTGTTTGAACTCTTTTAGCTTATCTTTAATTTAAATTTATTTGATTTTTTGTTGAAGCCAACTCTCAAGCCTTCTACTTCTTTCTTTTATCTTTGTGAGTTTTCGTTCTCTTTTCTTTATACTCTCTTTTTTCGATTTTTATTCTAAATTTTTCATAATTTTATTGCCTTTCAGATGCAGTTTTTGAGATGTTCTTTCATAAATAATAACTAAGTTGTGTTTTTTCCTCTTTACACATTATATACCCCCACCAAAAGTCAGACTGGTTTATTAATTCTTCATTAATATTATTTAAAGATCATGTGCTGACGATTTAAACATGGAATGAACTTTTTATCTACAATTAATTTTGAACACCAGGAAAGATATATTTAGCCATAACATTAAAAGATCAAAATGGTCTAAACATCACTCTATCGTGATCGAGGCTCAGGTGGCCATATTCACAACATTAAAAAGTAAAAGCACCACAATGTAAATTAATAATTAACAAATAACTCGCAGGTGATATTAAAGTAGTAATAAAGAATAACAGTTGCCTTTTATATCTGTTTTCATTATTTTATCTTAATATTTAACTCAAATTTTTATCAGCAAACTCGTCATTCATTGAAGATGGTAATTCACTAGTGCACTCACCATAATTGATGTGAATGCAATTAGCCCAAGATTTCAAAATTTTCTCTTCGTATTGATTTCTGTGTTTTTTATTGATACAGTATTGTGTTTTTTTGTTTCAGTTACTTTGGTGATAAATAGAGCTTGTGTATAAAGCAGTGACGTTAGTTAATGCTTAACCTTTCATGGTTTTGAAATGTCATTTTGTTTGTAACTGCTGTATTAATTTTTTTATTCGTCTTTTATTTATGAATATAGGCCTTTTAGATTTAATATGAATAAATTTTAAGAAACCTTTGATGTCCTGTTAATCTTAGTAATTCAAAACTCCTGTCACTTAAATTGTAAAATTTAAGAATAGTGAACATTATTGAATATCATTTGGATATTTTTTTGTAAATTAATGTTTGAATGTTGTAGTCCTTCCAGCCAATAGATATCCTGAGTTTGCAATGTATCTAGTCTGTGTGTTGTGCATGTGCATCCGTCTGAATATGATAAGCTTTAAAGTTTTTCTAGGATAGAAAGTTACAAAGATGTCTCTCGTATATTTAAAGTTACCTATATTTTTAAAGCTATTAGTAATTTATTTTGTTATGGATTTATTGTTCTTAGTGATAGTTTAGTTGTACTGTAGTTAACTTGTTGTAATAACGTGTGATATTCCAATTATCAACTTAGTTAATTGCTCAAGTGATCACATTTAATTTAAATTTTACTTAGTTAAATACAGTATTCTTAATTATTAGTTCATTAATTGAGTATTCTTTAATTTATAAATCAGAGTTTTTGAGGTAACAAACCAATGAATTAGAACGGTTTTTGGGATTGAATACATTCTTCTTCTTGAATACATTATTGATCTTGTATGTTTGTTTTCCACACTTTCAAATAGATGTAGAGCTTTCATTTTAGAAGATTAAACTTGCTATCAAGTCACTTTAAATTTATTTACGCTACCCATCAAGCAAACTATATACTTTATTACTGATACTGATAAGTTTTTTTAATAGCTAACTATATTTATTTTAAATTTTACTTAGTTAAATACAGTATTCTTAATTATTAGTTCATTAATTGAGTATTCTTTAATTTATAAATCAGAGTTTTTGAGGTAACAAACCAATGAATTAGAACAGTTTTTGGGATTGAATACATTCTTCTTCTTGAATACATTATTGATCTTGTATGTTTGTTTTCCACACTTTCAAATAGATGTAGAGCTTTCATTTTAGAAGATTAAACTTGTTATCAAGTCACTTTAAATATATTTACGCTACCCATCAAGCAAACTATATATTTTATTACTGATACTGATAAGTTTTTTTAATAGCTAATTATATTTATTTCTATACCTGGTTGCATCATTGACATGTCATGACAAGACATGATAATTTCTTAGATAACTTCTTGATTAGCATGATACGTGTTGTTGTATTCACTGGATGTAAATAAAAAACGCTTTACAACACTTAAAAATATATTTACACTTATACTGTATTTACATACAATATGGTAAATATACAAAAATGGTGGAAAATGGCCATCGATTTCGGTTGGTCACACCAACCATCATCAGGCCCAATGAGAGACTGGCAGATCCATCATGGCGTCCATCCTTTTATCCTATTGGCTGCTGGAAGTTCCGTCAAAAACAGGTTTTTGAACATACCACCAGAGTCAAAGTTCACTTGTTCGTTAATTAGTTTGTCTCTATCGTTACATTTTTCTTTAAATATATATAATTCTTCCCATGCGTTCATTACATTTCCCTTTTTACAACATTTCATTATCTTGAGATTTTCTTCTATATTTCCTATGTTATGTCCATCTTCTAACCATGGGCGTAATTTCAGCATTTCGATTGGGGGGGCAAGATCTTCTAGGTCATTGCCTCATCCTGATTTGATTGCATACCCCATATACCCCCCCCCCCCCCCTTTGCACTAACAGTTCGTACTGAAGAATATGGGTTGGTACTTTAGTACTACACGGAGGCCACCTTTATACAGCGCGCTGCGGCGGTTATGTTAGGTCAGTTTATCATAAATATGTTAATAGTACTTTCCTCGTTTCGTTACGAATCGAACGATACCAGATGAGTCATACTTTTGCCCGCCAAATATCCTTGGAATAGGCCAAGGTCACGTCGTTGATCGGAGCGCTCGCATCACCTGTCAAGGGATTTAGCAGGCAAAAGTATGACTCATCTGCTATCGTTCGTTTCATAACGAAACAAGGAAAGTCCTACTAACATATTTATGATAACCTAACTCAACATAACCGCCGCAGCGCGCTGAATAAGGGTGGCGATCGGGTAAAGTCGCTAGTGGCGGCGGCGACTCGATCAACTCAATCCTCACCAACATCGCTGTCTTCTGGGAAGCAGAAAACAAAGACCGCTTTATCATAATTATGTCCAATTTGGAAAATAAGTCAATTAAAGCATGTTCTTTCCAATTACAAAGTTATTTTTGGTAATCAATAAAAAAACCTCTAAAAATAGTGGCCTCCGTATAATACCAAAGTATCTATGGGGTATATACACTGCCAATGCATATTATTTTCTTTATATCTAACTAGCTAAAGTTAATATCCAACCACGATATCACAACACAATGTGAACTTGTAATCACCATTCACTTCACTCAAAACCGTAACCAGAAAAAAAATTGGGGGGTTTGGGCTCCGCGGTTACAGGAAGTGAAAAAAATAACTTTCTAACCTTTCATTTAAATGCAATTTCAACATTGGCTATGGCCTTTCAACATTGTCTATGGCCTTAACTTCAGTCAGTAATTGTACTATTTATTTGTAAAACTGCCTCACTGCAGTCAAAGCAGGCACACCAACTGTGCTTCATACGACTGGCGATTGACTGTTGCTATGCTCTTATCTCTAACGTCCAGTGTTGCATTACACAGGATTTGGCATTTATTATTTACCCGCCAACTCCATTGATAATCCTCACTTTTACCCGGTTTTTTTGGCACTAATCCCTGCAAAATCCCCCACAAGGACCAAAATCCGGGTAGTTAGCCGAAAAACCACCTAATGACTTTAAAAACACCAAATACCGGACTTTTTCTCACCTTACATGGACATTGAATATTTGCAAAGCAAATCACAATTCGAAAATCCCCGGCTTTACCCGTTTTTTAGGTATTTAGGATGCCGAGTAAATCCCCGCAGCTCAAGTCTAAAATCCCCGATTTTACTCGATTTTCTTAATCATGTTAATTAAGTCCCCGAACGGCCAACAAAAAACCCACTAACCGGGCTATTACCCAGTTTCTGGTTACACTGCAACGAAATAACCAATACAACCAAACCAAATGCATAACACCAACTTTCGTTTGAAAAATAAAATATCTAGAGTTCCAAAAAATCCTTGTAACTCGATCGTCAAAAATCCCCGATTTCACCCATTGTTTAATATCCAGGTTGATGAGTAAATTTCCTCAACCCAAGTCTTAAATCCCAGGTTATACTCGGTTTTTTTTAATCACTGCCAAAACTCCGCACGGCCTCCAAAATACCCAAAAACCGGGTAAATACCCGGTTTTGGTAACATTGCTAACGGCTGTGACAGACCGGGGCCACAGACCCTGTCTGACACTATGTCTTCTGGGCCCGATGTCAGACAGGGTTGCCAGTCCAGTCGACCCATTGTCAACCGCCCTTCAAAATTACTTAACACATGGATTGACTTGGAGATTCAACGGATGGTTTACATAGCAAACTTGAATATATGACGAGTTCAGTGATGGTAATCCTGATGAAATGGTTAGATAAATAAACAGTACTTTTAACTGTTGCGTATGATTATGATAGTTTATTTTTTTTGTAATTTTCCCTTATTCGCTGGTTCAAAATTCTTCACAAAACCTATATCCCGCCCAAAAAATCATGCCCCCCAAAAATTTTGATGGCGAAAATTGCGCCATCCCCTTCTGGACACCCCTGGTGAACAGTGTCTTATGACAGGCTCTGAGCAGCACTACAGAGTTTAGAGGTTGGCCATCGTGGAGCGTTAGTTCATTGGTGGACGTGTCATTTGGCGTGGCAGTGGGTTCTCGTCGACCGGCACGCCGTAGTGGATAGCGTGTATGTCTGTATCCGTTCGCTAAACGTATCCTTGCAAATTTGCAATCGGACTTCAAACATAACTACGCCACCAGTGTATCTTTTACGGCATGTCAAAGAGTCTCATATTAATGAAAAATTTATGTCAATAATAATATAATTTTACAACTTGAAAAAACATGATTAAAAACCATGTCACTTTTCGTTATTCATACCTAAAAATTCATTTTAATTTCCAAATTTTTGGGGGGGCAACTGCCCCCCCTTGCCCCCCCCCGAATTACGCCTATGCTTCTAACAGGTGTTTGGCGATATTAGATCTTTCCGCTTTCTTGTTTTTCCAGGCTGATATATGGTTCTTGTATCTTTTTACAAAATTGACTGTTTTTGGCCTATATAAAATTTATCACATTCATTGCAGCTAATTTTGTATATTCCAGCAGTATCAAATTTGTTGCATTTTTCAATTCTTGGGTGCAGAAGTTTTCCAATTGTGTTCTATGTCTTGAATGCTATAGAAACACCATACTTCTTGAATCTGTTTGCAATTTGTTGTGTCCTCGTTCCATTGTAATTAAATACCGCATATTTCTTAGTTTCTTCTTTTCCTCCATCTAATATTGTGATTTCAGAAAGACGCTCTTGATTCTTGATTTTTCTCTTTATTTTCATTGCAATTTCTTCTATGGTTCTTTTTGCCATTACTTTTTGCTATTGCCTTTATTATATTTATTTCTTTCTTCCTCTTATCTTCGGTCAGTGGTATCATATATACTCGGTAAAGCATTGATCTGAAGGTGGCAGTCTTGTGGCTGTTCGGGTGTATTGATTTATTATTTATTGTAGTGTTCGTCTGTGTGGGTTTCCTGTAGATGTCGAATTCTAGGTGATCTTTTCTTCTTATTAATGTTAGATCCAAAAAGTTTATCTTGTTTTCCTCTTCGTATTCATTTGTAAATTTCAGGTTCGGGTGGTGGCTGTTGAATTTTTCCTTGAACTTTGACTCTGGTGGTACGTTCAAAAACCTGTTTTCAACGGAACTTCCAGCAGCCAATAGATAAAAGGACGGACGCCATGATGGATCTGCCAGTCTCTCATTGGGCCTGATGATGGTTGGTGTGACCAACCGAAATTGATCGCCATTTTCCACCATTTTTGTATATTTACCATCTTGTATGTAAATACAGTATAAGTGAAATATATTTTTAAGTGTTGTAAGGCGTTTTTTATTTACATCCAGTGAATTTCTTAGAGTCAACAAATTAATTTTATATGTTTAGTTATTAATGCAGATTGTCCACAGAAATGGGATTCCTTGTTTTGTTCATATCTTTCATGAATTTAAATTTACTTTTACCCATTCTCTGTTCAAACAACTCAGGTGAACTGATCTCATCACTAGTCAGTAATGTCAAAACCCATTTATGATTGGAAATACATTGTATTGGTTTTTACTTTTAGTTATATTTTGCTGAATAAAATGTGTTTACTTATTTGGCACTTTATTTTCCTGTTTAAGCCTATAAATTTAAATAAAAAAATTGCTGATTAATTGACCATGTTTGTTACTGGACAAATGCAATTCCTTGAACTTTTATAGAATAAGTTTAAAATTAATAATAAAATTTGCAGCAATTTCACCTCAGTTAATTTCAGATACTTAAAATATATCAATGTAACACAGTGAAATACAGCATTTTTTTTATTCTTCATAAGAACAGTATAGGGATATGTATAAATGTTTCCTGCTTCAAGTACAGCAGGAGACATCGGGGTCAGGGCCGGATTTAGAACTTTAGGGCCCCTAGCTCACTCAGTGGTGCAGGCCCCCGGGGCCAGAGCGAGCAAATGTCCGTTTTTAGGAGGAAATGTCCTCCTTTTTAACCATCGTTCTTTCTTCTTCCCGACTTGACGGTCGCATTGTGGCCGTCAAAAACAAGCCCCTTGTTCTTTTCATGGACATCACATCTGGCCTTTTGTTGTGGCCAGAAAATCTGTCGTTTCTACAGCAGCTGACAGACATATTTCCCAATCATTTTGTGACCGACAAGTCTCTCGCGCTTTTGGATATCTACTAACCGCACATAAGATTTTGTTGTTAATACCGCAGCTGGCAAATCTGTCGGTCACATCGCGGCTATAAAATCGCGGTCGTCTGTACCAAAAACAAAACTCTCAGTCACAATACCGCGGCTGGCAAATCTCTTGGTCACATTGTGGCCGGAAAATCCATCCGGTATTTCCGTGGCCAGCAAATCTCTCGGTTGCATTGGTCGGTAAATCTTTTGACATATCGCGGCTGGTAAATCTAGCTGTTGGTCGCATTGCGGTCGTGTGTATTTTACATCAAAGATAGTGCTCAGTTATTCCCATGAATATCATTACCCTGTCAAGTTGCCTAACTCCCTTATAGTTTGTGGTGGAACCAAAACTTGTGACGTCAATCATAGACCCATATTCGATTCTGCAAGCTATATTAGCCTAGCAGGTAAAAATATAGCCTAAATGAGGAGTCAGTAATGTTCTCCTTCTGATTCGTCAAGGTTAATTTTTGTTCTAGCTGCATGTTATATGTCTCCGGTCTCCACGTCACAATTTGTTTTCATTTTCGACTGAGATAACCTGAATACCATTATTATTTTTCTTCCCTACTTTTTCTTTTTTTTCTACAGACTCCTTCCCTTCACCGCCACTTTGTGAACTTTGCAGCCGACAAAGCGGCGCTGTGTGCAATTGTAGCTGACCTGCAGTTGGCGATGTTTTATCTTTTGAGCTGCCTGCTATTTAAGTGCTAAAATAACATTTAATGTTTTACGTTCAATCTGGATAACAATTTATTAATCATCGTTTTATTCTTGGTCGAAGTTTATTGAGGACTAAAGTATGTTTTTTAAATTTCCAATTCAAATTCAAAATCACTTATTCCAAGAAAGTGTACGGTACATGAATAAAACATAATCAATTTAACATGGAATGTATTTTTCCGCATAGACTATATGTCTGTGTGTGGAACAAGAGTTCAGTTCAGCAGCTTGTTTTGTCCACATTAAAATCAGCAATAAACACTTTCACAAAACTGGATTCACTGTTTTTAGTTTAAAAATTAGCCAAATTAGGCTAAACATAGGATTAATACAAGTACCTAGGTGTGATAATTGACAGGGGGCCATATATTCAAAGCGTCAAACAAAAATTACATAGAATGATTTACACTTTCTCGCAGCTCGGTTGTGTGCTGTCCACAGATCACTGCAGAAGTGTTTACTTCGCCTATGTACAATCGTTGCTGGAGTACGGGGTCCTGGCGTGGGGGGGTGGACGCTGGAGCCCCTGGTGGTTGCTCAAAGATCCACAATTTAAAAAATCCTAAGAAAATACCAAAGATTCCCAACCCATCAACTTTTTCAAGATTTCCCCGTCTTAACAATAAGAAAGCTTTATCTAAAAAATCTAATTTTATTCATCATGATTCATAAAAACCATGTATTTTCTGAAATCAGACACTCCTATCAAACTCTGACACATATAAATATTGGAATTACAATTCCCAGATTATATAATCACATACAACAATATATTCCTTATAATGTTGCGCATGTTCTATCCCAGACAGCACAAGGATATTTTAAATATATATATCCATCTTAAAAATATTATATATCTATTTTAATATTATTTCTAAAATATTTATCTGAACTTTTTAATAATATTTTAATAAAACACTTTAAAAACTAGACTAATTCTGTGCAGCGCAAAAAAATGATGTTTATACTATTATTTTCTATTATGTAGACACTGGCATAATATAACCTCTAAAAAATTAAACAAATTTTATGCTATTTGTTCTGTAATTATTAACAATTTTGGAACAACAGGTAATCAGCTGTATAAACAAGTCCACATTTGACAAGTTTGTAAGATAAAATTATAGTTAGTTTTATTTAAAAATGTCATAAGTGTTGTTCTTACACAGCAATATATTCTAGGTAGGCCTACATAGAAAACGGGAATTCCAGGATCCCGGGATCGGCTTTGGTCAATCCTGGGATCGGAATTCAGGTCCGGGATTGAGACCCCTAATCTAGATGTTATCTAAAAAAAATCTGTTGAAAAGTACCATCATTATTAATATACATAAATTCAATTACATGGGCCAAATGCTCAAATAACAAAGAATTAGGTACTAATCCAAAATAATTTATTTTATATATGAGAACTTAAATTAAATTAAAATAACTAGGTAGTAACCTAGTTATTTTCAGTCAAACGTCAATTCAGGAGGCAAATCATGGGCTAAATGCTCAAATAACAAAGAATTTGGTACTAATCCAAAATAATCTCAATTAATATATGAGAACTTGAAATAACTAGGTAGTAAACTTTATTGGAGTAACACCAATCCAGGAGGCAAGTCATGAATTAATTTAATTAACTAAGCAAGTAAACATAATTATTAAGGTAATTAATATATACCTCACAAAGTAAATTGATACAATTGAATTGCAAAATTCTGGTACAATTAGCATTTGTTTCCTTGAATAATCAATCCTAGGCTTAAATTTGTAGGCCTAAACATAACCTTATTTGACTGCTGTAAATTTTGCAATATAAGGCAATTGAAAATTAGGACACATTTAACTAGCCATCATTCATTATTTAGACCGGATTCGACTTAGATGGCCCAAAACCAAGTAATATTTAACACCAAAATATTCCACTAATTAAATTATTCACTTTGAAATCGGCAATTGGCAAATGCGGCCAAACTTGAAATGGCTTAAAAAACAAAACATTTTAGTTATTTTAATTCCTTCCCTTTCAGTCGGCAATTCATGAATGGAGTACTCGAAATGGCTTTAATCACGACTAGCGATATATAGTTCGATACCTGACCAAACCGATATTCGTGACGTCACAATATGATTTTTAGCAATAGGAAATTTTGCCCAGCATTTCAGTGTGAGATGATAATTATATGGAGTAATAAAATAATTGTAATTGTAAGTGAAATTGTTTATACAGTAGCAATAAAATTATAGGAACTCGTGAAAATTTTAAATATTACTGAGCAAGGATTGGTTCACCAATAATAATTGGTCCACAAAAAATAATTGGTCCACCTGTTTTTTTTTTTATAATTCGTTGAAAACTAAGCTTTAATTTTTACTTTTTAATAAAGCTTATACATATACTTGATTATTATACTATCAAGATCCACATTGTTGGACACATTGAAGGACATGGCTAGTCCTTTAAAGATATGATCATGATGCAACAGCATACATATATCTTTTTCAAAGATGTATCTTAAATAAATTATTTTTGCTGTATATCTGTCTGCTTTATCAATATATTTTGTATAAAACTTTTAAATATCTTAGGATCATTTTTTAATTCAGAACACTCTATTATTGAAAGCACGAAATAAGGCGGGTGGCAAAAACTGTTTGAACTCATCAAATGGTTTGCTAAACATCATCTGAAATGCCTAAATGAAATGTTTTTGTTGAACTGACAAAAATTTGTGTACATTTTTTCAGGAACTTTTATGAAATTTGTGTTTACTTATTATCATAGCATAGCTTTTTATAAAGTTGATGAACCACCCAAAAAATAATTAACATTAATTTCACCAGCAGTACACTTACTCGCCTGTTTTATTTGGTGCGTCTGATAATAGTTTAGACTAATTTAGATTTTTCTAAGTTAAATACTCTTTGATCACGCATGCATTTTTACATTCATTCAATAAATGGTATAACTTAGCACAATCACAAACTTCAGTACATAATATATTAAATAATCAGTGTGATATCTATCATAATTTTGGCCAGCTCTGAAACTTTTTGCAATTAAAAAAAACCACCTTGAAAACCGTTTGCTGATATCTGCTGATGTTTTGTTGATTGCTAATCTTGATTGAGTGTGGATCACTTTGAAAAAGGGGTTTTTTATTTTAAAGGTCTTGTCAACGATATGAAAATTAAGAGTCTCTCAATAAAGCTAGAAATACAGATAAATCTTACCTCAAAAAAATGGAGGGTAAAAATGTAATCCGTATCCAAAAGTATACGGCGGAAAATAAAAGGTTTTAAACGGGCGCTAGTGGATGATGCCGCCGCACCGCGCCGCGCCGGAAACGGAAAGCCCAACAATGCAGCGTTAGTTGTACTGGTGGCCAACCGCAGCAGCACTGTCGCGTGGCGGGAGTCTTGTGGCGGGCAGCGGGCTGGCAGTGTTGCATCGTCCCGTGCGATTGTCGCCCGCGCTCTCCGCGGTACATCGTTTTCGGTGTCGCGGTGTTATGGTAATCATGGATTGCAGGGATCTGCTTACTGGTATGTTTTCATCATTTCCCGATTTATATTTATAATTTACCGTTCGTGTTTATTAAAAAAAGTCCGTTCTCTGCTGTCCTACCGATTTTCATCAAGTATATATATTTCATGTTAAAGGTGTACACGCGCATGTTTGCTGCAATCTATTAAAGTATTAAATAAAGCATCAGAATTCATTATCCTACCGCATTAACTAACTTATTTACATACTAAATTTTCTCCCTGAAAATGTCTTATTATTAAGGATTCAAATTTGCTACATTTTTTCATAATTTCTTTCTCTGTGATCCGACACAGAGAGAGGCATATAGTTAGTTTTGGCATTGATTTTATATTCTACGAAAATATAAATATTATATTTTTCGTAGAATATACAATCAATGGTTTCGGTCTTTATAAATATAGCCCTACTCATTAAATTACAGGCTTTAATATTATGAAATATAAGTTACAATTGTTATTCGAATATTTGACCTCAACTAAAAATGTAAGACAGTTTTAATGTTATTTTGAGTTTTTGTTATTTAGTTTGTTTAGTTAGATGAACTTTATTCGATCCACTTGATTCAAAACAGCAGATATTGTTTTTTTAGTTTTTTTCTTCAATCATCCTTGATTGGTTCAAGTTATCTTATAATATGTTTTGGTCAAAATATTCATAAAAAGAAGGAGCTTTCATTGGAAAAGTTGATTATTCGAACCGGACAAATCTTTATATTTATATACAAGCATTTTTTCCATAAGGTTTTTGTACTCCTTTTTTCTCAGCCTGTGTGCAACGTAGCGAAAATCTAAGCACACCGATAGAATTGTATTTTCCTGTAGATGTGCAGAATCCCATTGTAAATTTTATTAGTCTTTTAGACATAAAGAAAATTAAATTTCAAATTTCAAAAAAAATAACATTAGCCTTATGAGTTGCTGTTTTGGTGATATTATAACAACAAATGTAAACAAAGTTAGCATCATATGTAGCTGTTATCACATGCTATTTTTCGTAGAGTAAAGATTTGATGTAGAAACATTAAGCCACAGTTTATTGGGGCATGGAGTAACAAAATAGAATTTGATTGAAATCAGGACTACTTAGAGAATATTAAGGATATGGTATGGTGCAGAATCCCATTGTAAATTTTATTAGTCTTTTAGACATAAAGAAAATTAAATTTCAAATTTCAAAAAAAATAACATTAGCCTTATGAGTTGCTGTTTTGGTGATATTATAACAACAAATGTAAACAAAGTTAGCATCATATGTAGCTGTTATCACATGCTATTTTTCGTAGAGTAAAGATTTGATGTAGAAACATTAAGCCACAGTTTATTGGGGCATGGAGTAACAAAATAGAATTTGATTGAAATCAGGACTACTTAGAGAATATTAAGGATATGGTACTCAAAAATGTGTTCCATTTTACATATAAATGGAAAAAATAAAGTTTACTTGCTTAAATAAGATTAAGAGATACAAATTTTCTGATATAAGAGGGGAAGAAAAAAGTACATTAAGTTAAATTCCTAGCATCCAATGTACTAACTGATTGACATGCAACCGGCAGGGCCAGCGACGGGGGGGGGGCAAGTGCACAGGGGCCTGGAATCACAGGGGGCATGGATCCACGCGAGATTAGTAAAAATGGGGCTCAGAATCGACGGGTTTCTCAATTGCACAGGGGCCCGAAAAACCTGTCACCGGGCCTGGCAACCGGAGTACAAATGGACACATTATATTGAAATTTTGTTTTTATTGGTGGATAATGGGTAAAATATAAATTACATTTTAGTGATAATGATAGGAAGAGAGGGAAGGAGTAAGGGAGGAGAGATGGTAAGAAGAGAATGAAGGAGAATAGGAGGGAAAAGTGGAATGAAGGTCGAAAGGAAGGGAAGTAGAGAGTGAGGGAAGGAATTAATGGTGGGAGGGAGAGAACTGTGGTAAGGGGTGTACAGGATAAACTGACTTGATGACTGAAGTTTTACTTTCCTCTGATTCAATAATCATTCTTAAAAAATAAACATGGAATCTTAATAAAATAGTCATTATCTTAGTAAAATACTAATTACTAAAAACCATGCCATAAGCCAGAAGTGAAGTAAATAATTAGACACGGATTAAGAATTTCTCTTATGGTTTTGGCCCCCAGTTTGGTTATATTATGTGTTTACATGGAAAAATGTACTATATGAAATGTATTTAGAAACACATTGGTATATGCGGGGATCATTTACAAAATTAGCTATCCCTTTGTCACTTTGAAAATTGGTCGAATTTTCGACCACTGGCGATATCTAGTGTGAATAATTGACCAACAAAAATTTGATTTTTTTAATTCGACTTAATATTTAGAGTTGTATTTATGTTCCCTAAATTTATTTTGCCTAAGAACCTTTAGTGAATCGGTGGCTTCCATTTCAGCTATTAATTCTTACAATCGGATGAGGTTAAACGGACGGTGAACGACCAACAAAATCCCTATGGTTTTCCAAATGTTTTCCTCTAATGTAAATTGATACCTTCAGTGTTATTTTAGTTTTTTTATGTTTTAGTTTTAAAATACTTAATTAATTCTTTATCATAATCACCCCGTTCAAATCAAATAATTACCGATAAATTAATTGGGTTTTAACATTTTTTACTATCACTAAAAGTTTTCCATTTTCATTATACTACTTGTGTTATTTAGCTGTGCTTTTCAGGCAGTTTTTTGTTCGCCTCCTAAAAGAGGATTAAATTTTATAGTTGCCTTTGTACCTGCGGCAATTTTTGATTGAAGTTGCTGTGTTGGGTTTTGCAGTATAGTTGTGACGCCAAGAATCACACATTAATGGGTCGTTTTACGTCAATGGTTGTTGACGTCGGCGTTTAATTGATTCTGTTAAACACCTGTCTCATTAGAATAATCAATATATACATATATAGAGAGTTGTGTGTAGGTATATTTCGGGCTACAGCCAAAACTACATGTCGTAGATACTTGACTTGATCTTGGTGTCAAATGAAAGCTTGGAATCTCATGATGTGCACTATGATGGTTTGGTTTTGATATCTTTAAGGACTTAGGCATAGGGTCGACAGAAAGGGATCCATGTCAAGGATTTTGGAAGTTATTTAAATAGTTGCTATGGTTACCATTAGAAATAGCTACTATGGTTACTATCAGAATACAAAACTAAGTTTAAAGCAAGAATTCGACAAGAAATAAATAATCTCCCGGGCAAAGCAGGGGGTATCAGCTAGTTGAAACTATTGATAAACCCAGTTTTTCATACTATTACATTTAAATTAAAACATAAATATATTCATTGGTTATGATTGTTAAAATTATATTACACACGACTATTTCCTAAGCATTATCGGCTAATAATTTAACAAAACGATTGATACCTTTAACTTCAATAAGTTTTCATCAGTGCCATTTTTTTTATTTAAAAGTTAATCAAGTATTCTTGATTCATTTTCCAATTACTGAAAAATTAATTATTTGATATATACATTTCAAAGTTTTGGAAGCTCAACTTGAAAGTTTGAAAATAATTATAGCCAGTTAAAATTAATAGTAAAACGACGAGAATAGTTACATGGCTGTAGTAAAATTTTAAGAAAACATTAATATATTAACTGTTACTACAGAGAAAGGAGCGGATATCCGTTCCTTTCTCTGGGCTGTTACTGTCACTGTATTAACCTTTAATGAAAGGAGGAGTATATTATTTCTCCTTCGACGTAATGACCTGTTTTACTAACTTATGGAGACTGAAAGGAAATCGGCATATGCGGACAATTTTCAGCCCCAGAGCCGGAAAGTCAGCTGTTTGTTTACTTCCTTGAAATTTTGTATGAACAATGCACTCATTTTGTATATTATAAAGAAGAGGTGGTTTCTTTATGTATGAATGTACCAAGTGAACTCGAAAAACACCGAACCGACTGTGTTGAAATTTCACACAGAGTTAGATCTTGAACCCGGGAAACACATAGGCCTATTCACTTCCTTAAAATCCCCTTTGGTTTCCGCCCCGTGGGCTTCTTACGTTCATGTTTTATGCCAATTTGTTGGTTTTTGACAGTTTTAATTTGGTTTCCATAGACACCATTGTTTGTTTATCATTCTAAATCCGTGCGAAGAACGGGTAGAACAGCTAGTCTATACTATTATAAAGAAGAGGTGGTTTCTGTGTGTATGTATGTATTGTATGTATCAAGTGAACTCGAAAAATACTGAACCGACTGGGTTGAAATTTCACACAGAGTTAGATCTTGAACCCGGGAAACACATAGGCCTATTCACTTCCTTAAAATCCCCTCAGGCTCCGCCCCGTGGGCTTCTTACGTTCATGTTTTATGCCAATTAATTTATTGGTTTTTGAGAGTTTTTATTTTATTTCCATAGAAACCATTGTTTCTTTTTCATTCTAAATCCGTGCGAAGAACGGGTAGAACAGCTAGTTTTTTATATAAGTTCCAACGACATAGGCTATCGTGGGAGTCTTGTCATTTGTATTGCTGTTGTTGCTAAGCAACCATGACAAAAAGTTGTATCATCTCTCATAACCAGAAAGTTATATGATTTCAAATTTTTCTCACTTGACCACGTCTTGACTTCGCCTCATACTTGAAACACGATTTCAATGAGATTTCAAACATACATATTCAGTGCCGTACTCAAATCTTTACATAACTCTCAAGCTCATGAATAGTTAGTTTATGTTCAACATAATTTATTTTCGGAGGGCACCACTATAATTTGTCAGGTTCCAAAAATATTCTATTTCCACGAACTGAACAATATCACCTTTCAAGGCTCTTTAATATAATTATCAGTTCTAACTGCTTCATAGCGATCCTTGCATCTGTTGAATATACAGACCCTATATTTTCATATAACGACCTGGCTGTTTTCGCACCCATAACAAATATAAGAGTATTACTTCTCACGACAAGAAAAGCCAATACAACGCGAAACCAAATGTTTGTTCTCTTCACCAGAAAACCATTTTATTCCAATATAAGTTGAGTTTACCACGAGTAGTGTCGGAAAGCAGCAGTGAGCCGCAGTGGTCGCCTCGGGTCAAGGTGCGGGAGGTGCGAGTCGCATATTACGGCCGCCCGCCGCAGTGACATCACCGCCACTGACCTCGAGTCTGCCGGGACCGATCGTCGCGTCGTTCTGGTTCCTCTGCATTGTTTATAATGTTGACTCATTTCTCAAAGAAATTTTTTATTGCTTTTTCTGTGGTTTTCCGCGTCGCATGCCCGTGTTAAATGATTTTTCCCCACCACGCCCATGTAAAGGACCCATTTACTCCTAATATTAGCCGATAAGTTTGATTTTATTCTAATTTATTATGAGCAATTAATTAAATTTGTTAATTAACTGAAGATGTTGCTTGTATAGGCCTAATTTTTTCATGCCTTGTTAAAGTGCATATAAATCTGGGATTATTCGAAAAATTAAAGACTTACAATTGCGACCTTTGAATATAATATGTTCTCCCCAGAAACATCCAAATTGTAGATTTTTTTCACTCAAACTAAAAATACAGTTAAAGAATAGAAATGGAACAGTCGTATTTAAATTTTGTTCACAATAAACATCCGGTATGTGATCTCTTATCAGCTTACATTTTTCAATAAAGAACTACTAACAATGTAAAACCTGATTTCGTCCTGAACCTGATTTTGAAAGTGCCAGAAAAAATAATTTGCATCAAAGTTTGTTAAAAAAAATGGTATAACGCACTGGCATACAAATAATATTACCATTTTTCTCTCTTGTAACATTATAAATGTTATCAGCATTAACATTTCTTTTACTCTCCATCCTACTCAAAGGTCTATATAAACATCAGATTCCATTTAATTTGCTACAAGCACAAAGGAAGAAGAAATATGGTTCTTCAATCTGTAGTTACACGTAACAAGTAACAATTTCCGTAAATGTTTGCAACTTATTGGCATAGACTATTAATATTATAAATATCAAACCTATTAAAAGTCTTTTAATACCGCGTTTTTTTTGCCCTTAACCCCGAGACGCAGCACTGGTTGTTTATTTTAACCGGAATATGAGAGAAAGAAGAGTGCAGCATGATTTTGGCGCTATATTTTAGTTTTGTTACTGACTGAGGCCGACATGTTCCTTAGACAGGACCGTTAATTAATAGTCCAACCACCAATAGCAACATATGTAAACATAAGGCAACAGTCGTTTCATATGTAAAGTAGTCGATAGTGGGGGAGAATGCGATAATAATGCGGTTGACTCACCTGATTCCTGCCCGAGCGGCCCAGAGCCGGCCGGTCTGGTCCTCAGGCTACATGCGGGGAAAGTTGTGGCCCCTGGACCATCGTCGCACTCGAATTGTATGGACGTTTTATAAACCACAATCCTCAGTTTTCTATAAGATAAGACTAGTAAGTCTTACTTTTGGCGTGTTTCAATTTTAGTTTTCACAACAGTGCTTCCATTTGAA
The DNA here is from genome assembly GCA_035578135.1 of Flexamia atlantica. Lineage (NCBI taxonomy): Eukaryota > Metazoa > Arthropoda > Insecta > Hemiptera > Cicadellidae > Flexamia > Flexamia atlantica. The sequence goes on from JAQJVK010000001.1 coordinate 88,689,956, forward strand.
AAGTAAGTGTATGTTTTTATAAATTTCCATCCGACTACAATTTTGTAATCGTGTTTAAATACTGTGAAATTGTTAATGCCATTATTCAAAACCAAACTGAAATCCTGATTTTTTTTCAAGTGGACATTTAAACAAAAAATATGGTCAATATAACTGATTATGGTGGCAAGCCATATGGCATTGACTTATACTCCGTATAAATTCGTTGAACAAAAACTAAATGCTGAGTATTTTGAGAGAATAACGTGGATAATAGAAGTGCGGAGAAGCGAAGGCGGCTGTCCAGGAGGTGAGCCTAGAATAGAGCGTTCGGTCTCCAGCTCTTATGGTAAACAAACTCAGGTAGCTGCGGAATAGTGTTCTGTAGTTAAAACTGGAAACGTTTTACTCAACCCGAGTGTTGGGCTATAGTAAATCGACGTTAATTCCAAATTCCATTCTCATTAAATGGCATTTTTTACAGATTGTATAAAATAGACGCTGGGCCTACTTACTACCGGCATTGCCAATAGAATAGACTACGTTTTGCTCCAAAATGATAGCATTCTAGAGCGAAAGTTGAACAAACAATAACCTTAAGTGAAAACTGCTAATGAAATCTAATCCACGGAGGGAGGTTTCTCAACCCTCGGGATTGCGTGAAACCACCACTTGGTCTTTACTGTCATTACACCAACAAGCCGCAGAAAGGTACTCCAAGGCCTCGGATGGGAAACTGGTGTTAGAGGTGTGACTTCCGGTCTAAGGATGGCCGGTCCATCCCAACTTCCGGTGCCAGACCGGCGGGAGTCGAGTGGACGGCGACCATGTGTTTGATATTAGCAATCTGCTTCATATCACGCGGTAAATTAATCAACGATAAAAGCAAGAAGATTCTACATCTCCTCAGTTGACGACGCCACGACGTAGCTACAACAGAGCGTTTAAAAAACTAAAGATATTACGGTATCTCGACAATGCTTATCAATTCGTAAACTCTTTGGAATAATTTAATTCAAAAGCCATCAACCATTTCAGGTTAACTTATGTGTAGTGCAATTTTATTTTATTAACTTGAGGAGGATTACACACCTCTCGCACTTATTTTGAAACTCATCAAAGTAAACATAATTTTGTGGAGCATAAAGGGGACCAAAGTTGTTTTTAAACATAGTTTGTGAGCATAGTTAATGATCGAATCAAAGTTTTTACAAGCTCGGTTGAATAAATTTGTAAATGCTATTACCAGCATGCAATTTGAACTTAAATGTTATCGGCCGCTCAGATCTGCTCTCGCCACCAGATAGCGGTGTCGTCAATAGCGACAGGAGCCGTCACTGCAGATCTGCTCTCGCCACCAGATGGCGGTGTCGTCGATAGCGACAGGAGCCGTCCCTGCAGATCTGCTCTCGCCACCAGATGGCGGTGTCGTCGATAGCGACAGGAGCCGTCCCTGCAGATCTGCTCTCGCCACCAGATGGCGGTGTCGTCGATAGCGACAGGAGCCGTCCCTGCAGATCTGCTCTCGCCACCAGATGGCTGTGTCGTCGATAGCGACAGGAGCCGTCCCTGCAGATCTGCTCTCGCCACCAGATGGCGGTGTCGTCGATAGCGACAGGAGCCGTCCCTGATGCAGATCTGCTCTCGCCACCCAGATGGCGGTGTCGTCGATAGCGACAGGAGCCGTCCCTCGCAGATCTGCTCTCGCCACCAGATGGCGGTGTCGTCGATAGCGACAGGAGCCGTCCCTGCAGATCTGCTCTCGCCACCAGATGGCGGTGTCGTCGATAGCGACAGGAGCCGTCCCTGCAGATCTGCTCTCGCCACCAGATGGCGGTGTCGTCGATAGCGACAGGAGCCGTCCCTGCAGTTGTCGCCCCGGGGTGAATGCCTCCGCTCTAATTGCTGGCACACATTCCGTGCACTGGGAAATTGTACGGTCGGAGATTAGCGACAATATGGTCGATTCCATAAGTGAGTCGATTTATTCTCTTTTTTAATATTGTAATAGAAACTAATACGTATAAAGCATATTATATCCTTAAAATCATGATTGAGCCTGTAGAAAATTAAAGGATGCACATAAACATCACAACTGGTCATGCCTTCATTGTATACAGAATTGTAGGAGATTTTCTTAATTATCGCCCACTAACTCGGCCGTTTTGAAATTGTCCGACATGTAGAGTGAAAATTAAGTGATGGTTCGTCGTAACCGTGAAAATCGAAAGGTACGAGGATCGCTGGACAACCAGGCACAGCCAGTAACAATTGGCTCCGAAGGTGGTGCCAAATTGGAGGTTTTCCCGCCTGATTATTGCGGGCCCCGAGCTGTTATTGCCATGTTTGTCGCCGACACATGATTTCCTGGAACTGCATCCCTGAAAACCCTTAGCTACAGATTGTTTTGCTTAAACTTAACATCTCAAATCAATTAACTTAAAATCGATGTAATACATAATAATTCTGAATTAGAAAAAGTTTTTAGATCATTGGGAATGTTCTAAAGAAAGTATAGTTGTAAACCTTTCCCTTAGTAATTTTTTGTTGTCTTTAACTAGCATTTTTAGTCTAAAGCAGACTATATTATGTTCGTTGAAATCAAAACCTATAGTCCTCTGTTTACCACCAAAAAGGTACAGAATTTAAGGCTCGCGGGTTTTTTAATGAAAGTCCACTCCACAGTCTGCCCAATCCTCTCACAAACAGCACGGCCCGATGATGTCACCAGCTGCGTTGCCCCGTTTTGGAGGAAATCCACATAGAGCAAAGAGCACGTCCCGCCGGACATAATGATAAACAAAAACTTCTGTTCTCCAGTTCCACACGTTTTAGCAAAAGGATTTTATTCATTGATTTCATTTCAAAATTATTATTTGATAATGATTATTTTTCGGCTTTTCCATGCATTGCAGTTAAGTGTAAACGTTTGAATTTAAAGATAGTTTGTGTGTTTTTTCATAAGTTTAGATTTATTGATTAGGTGTTTGCTTTTTAAAAGCTGAGAGTGTCTCTTGTGGAAACCTAATTTTACCGTCGATATTAGTTCTTTTTCGTGGTCAACTATAGTTGACTTATGTAAAGATTATAAAAATAAAGATTAAAAAGCTCCGACCTCCTGTCATGGAATGATTACATGTAATGCATAGGAGAACCTGTTCCTTCTCGGTAGTGTTGGCCCTAATCAATGAATCAAAGCTTCACCCACACAGTAACAGGTTACCGAGAACGTATTTTGCCTTGGCCAAATAAAGAAAATACACTCTTTTTCATATTTTTTTAATGAAATTGCAAGAATAATTGTTTTTATTTTAGATACTTTATGGAAAGTACTTTAGTTTTATGAATCGTTGTACACGAGTATGTAATACTATTATTTATATGTTTCAGACGCTATTCTACTGTTGAATACTTGCATTTGAATACTTTGGAATCCCCTAAATATGATAATTAATTTGTTTGTCAAAATAGGGGAAGAATATTGCCCTCAGGATCAAATTTAATATGCTCATTAGTGTAAAGCCTACTTGAATTTTAGCACTACATTGTGTCTTAGTTTTAGCGTATGTAAGCAAGCGGCTTTATGGGGAGAGGAATCGATGGAACTACCAAGAAGTCTACCGAAACCGTTCTAAAAGTACTATACTCAACTTATTCGCCGTCGCCCGCACCGGTACAACCGTGAATAGTCTTCGAACGTTATTCATGGCCCAATACTGATCCATCAGTTGACTTTGTGGTCATTGAGTCCCTACAATTCCTGGCAAAAGAATCGGTTGGTTTTACAAAGTTCCAATGTTAATGCCTGTTTAAAATCAGGATGTAGCACTGACTTCTTATTTTAACCGATGTATCAAGTGTACATATTGCTGCATCTTAGTAATAATTGCATATATTACTATATTATTGCAAAAGGCATCTCGCCCATCCTACAATAGTTATTCGCCTTCCCTTGATGTAGGAGGTCGTCGTGACGGTGTCTGAAATACTGAACAACTTTAAACCTATATCTAGCCACAGATAATTAGACGGATTTCATCCGCTCCTTTCTCTGTAGTATAGCCGAGCAATTCTCACTGGCATTTTTATTACCAACAAGAGAAGAGAGGATGCTGTTGTCAGATTCTCCTCGCAGGAGTGCTGACGCTTGTTGACTTGTCACACGCGACCTCCTGCCCTGTCCCCAGCAGGGCTATTGTCGCTCAGCTGGACAACGGCACCGTCCCGTCTGCTGCCAACAGCCGAGCGACCCGTTGACTTGTCGCTTCTGTCACACACGACACACGACCTCCTGCCCTGTCCCCAGCAGGGCTGCTGTCACTCAGCTGGACAACGGTACCGTCCTGACTGCAGACAACAGCCGAGCGACCCGTTGACTTGTCGCTTCTGTCACACACGACACACGACCTCGTGCCCTGTCCCCAGCAGGGCTGCTGTCACTCAGCTGGACAACGGTACCGTCCTGACTGCAGACAACAGCCGAGCGACCCGTTGACTTGTCGCTTCTGTCACACACGACACAGGACCTCCTGCCCTGTCCCCAGCAGGGCTGCTGTCACTCAGCTGGACAACGGTACCGTCCCGTCTGCAGAACACAGCCGAGCGACCCGTTGACTTGTCGCTTCTGTCACACACGACACAGGACCTCCTGCCCTGTCCCCAGCAGGGCTGCTGTCACTCAGCTGGACAACGGTACCGTCCTGACTGCAGACAACAGCCGAGCGACCCGTTGACTTGTCGCTTCTGTCACACACGACACACGACCTCCTGCCCTGTCCCCAGCAGGGCTGCTGTCACTCAGCTGGACAACGGTACCGTCCTGACTGCAGACAACAGCCGAGCGACCCGTTGACTTGTCGCTTCTGTCACACACGACACACGACCTCCTGCCCTGTCCCCAGCAGGGCTGCTGTCACTCAGCTGGACAACGGTACCGTCCCGTCTGCAGAACACAGCCGAGCGACCCGTTGACTTGTCGCTTCTGTCACACACGACACAGGACCTCCTGCCCTGTCCCCAGCAGGGCTGCTGTCACTCAGCTGGACAACGGTACCGTCCTGACTGCAGACAACAGCCGAGCGACCCGTTGACTTGTCGCTTCTGTCACACACGACACACGACCTCCTGCCCTGTCCCCAGCAGGGCTGCTGTCGCTCAGCTGGACAACGGTACCGTCCTGACTGCAGACAACAGCCGAGCGACCCGTTGACTTGTCGCTTCTGTCACACACGACACACGACCTCCTGCCCTGTCCCCAGCAGGGCTGCTGTCGCTCAGCTGGACAACGGTACCGTCCTGACTGCAGACAACAGCCGAGCGACCCGTTGACTTGTCGCTTCTGTCACACACGACACAGGACCTCCTGCCCTGTCCCCAGCAGGGCTGCTGTCACTCAGCTGGACAACGGTACCGTCCCGTCTGCAGACAACAGCCGAGCGACCCGTTGACTTGTCGCTGTCACACACGACACACGACCTCCTGCCCTGTCCCCAGCAGGGCTGCTGTCGCTCAGCTGGACAACGGTACCGTCCTGACTGCAGACAACAGCCGAGCGACCCGTTGACTTGTCGCTTCTGTCACACACGACACACGACCTCCTGCCCTGTCCCCAGCAGGGCTGCTGTCACTCAGCTGGACAACGGCACCGTCCTGACTGCAGACAACAGCCGAGCGACCCGTTGACTTGTCGCTTCTGTCACACACGACACACGACCTCCTGCCCTGTCCCCAGCAGGGCTGCTGTCACTCAGCTGGACAACGGTACCGTCCTGACTGCAGACAACAGCCGAGCGACCCGTTGACTTGTCGCTTCTGTCACACACGACACACGACCTCCTGCCCTGTCCCCAGCAGGGCTGCTGTCGCTCAGCTGGACAACGGTACCGTCCTGACTTCAGACAACAGCCGAGCGACCCGTTGACTTGTCGCTTCTGTCACACACGACACAGGACCTCCTGCCCTGTCCCCAGCAGGGCTGCTGTCACTCAGCTGGACAACGGTACCGTCCCGTCTGCAGACAACAGCCGAGCGACCCGTTGACTTGTCGCTTCTGTCACACACGACACACGACCTCCTGCCCTGTCCCCAGCAGGGCTGCTGTCGTTCAGCTGGACAACGGTACCGTCCTGACTGCAGACAACAGCCGAGCGACCCGTTGACTTGTTGCTTCTGTCACACACGACACAGGACCTCCTGCCCTGTCCCCACCAGGGCTGCTGTCACTCAGCTGGACAACGGTACCGTCCCGTCTGCAGACAACAGCCGAGCGACCCGTTGACTTGTTGCTTCTGTCACACACGACACAGGACCTCCTGCCCTGTCCCCAGCAGGGCTGCTGTCACTCAGCTGGACAACGGTACCGTCCTGACTGCAGACAACAGCCGAGCGACCCGTTGACTTGTTGCTTCTGTCACACACGACACAGGACCTCCTGCCCTGTCCCCAGCAGGGCTGCTGTCACTCAGCTGGACAACGGTACCGTCCTGACTGCAGACAACAGCCGAGCGACCCGTTGACTTGTCGCTTCTGTCACACACGACACACGACCTCCTCCCTGTCCCCAGCAGGGCTGCTGTCGCTCAGCTGGACAACGGTACCGTCCTGACTGCAGACAACAGCCGAGCGACCCGTTGACTTGTCGCTTCTGTCACACACGACACACGACCTCCTCCCTGTCCCCAGCAGGGCTGCTGTCGCTCAGCTGGACAACGGTACCGTCCCGTCTGCAGACAACAGCCGAGCGACCCGTTGACACACTTGGCCGTTACAGTTCAATTCCGCTGCACCGTCCATTCGTTCCAACCGGATTTGCCGCTGTCGGTCTGTTTACATTATCCTCCGGTCTGCTAGAGTTCTCACGGCCTTTCTCTTTCTGTAGTAGTTGATTTGGAATTTAGAGCTTGTGTTGTAATGGAGAGAGCTGTAATGTTTTGGTGGAACAAGATGTTTTGTTTTAGTTAATTAAAACTAGTACTGTACGTCAACATATCCATCGAGACCAGGCATAGAATGCCGGATAAAACTACAAACGGACAAAACTACAAATCTAAAAGAATGCGGACAAAACTACAAATATCCTGGGTCTGCTACCTGGGGAGGGTCAGTAGATAATCCAAACAAAAATGTAGCTGACAAAACTACAAAGATTCTGTCAACCGATTTTGATGACTAGCGATTCTTAAAGTAGCACAGTTATAGCTCATATAGGTAGATTGTCTTGAAGTTTCACGATAACTGAAGCGAAACCACGATAACGCGGACCGAAACACTCCGTTTGCCGCCACAGGACCGAAAACGTTGGGGGCCCAAGGGCCGAAAGTCAGCTGATAGTTTATTTGCTAGAAACAACGTCAGAACATCACAAAATTACACGGCATTCAAGACAGGATAGTTGCAATCATATGATTGTCATAGCTGTGTTTTGTTTTCAAGTGAGTCACATAATAATCAGTTTTTTTTTAATTATTTAGGGTATATTTCATTGTAGTGTGGTGAAAAATAGCGTTCGCACCTCGGCCGAAAGGGTTTTGCAGCTCTCGATCGTTTCAAATTCTCGACTTCGTCTCGAACTTGAAACATGATCTCGAGCCTGCAAAAGCTCATTTTCGGCCCTTGTTGCGAAATATACTGTTTCATCACTCTGTATACTAAAATTGCCCGTTACCGTACAGCTGAAATCTACGAAAACTCTCGATTCCCTTACGTCACAACAAATAAATAATGAGCAGCTGCTTTTTCGGTACCCAAACATTTCATTCCCGTACCCAATCAAACCATTTCCGTACCAAAACAAAATTTTGCAGTACCCAAACAAACGGTTTTCCTATTTTGACAGTTCAACCAGCTGACTCTAAACAAAAATAGACAGTTCAGCCGTATTGTGTTTGCTTATAGAAAATTGATTGAATTATGAAATATTGCATGATTTTTTTATAAGTTTGGTTTCTTATTTGCATCGTGATGAAAAGTATTGTTCACAACTCGTCACAAAAGTCCCATTTCGGGGCTCGGTAGTGTTTTATATTATATAGTGTTTTAAGTAAAACACTGTCTTGCCCCGAAATAGGCTACTTTCGTGACTAGTAGTGAAATATACTATTTTTTTGGTCTGTGCTTTCGACTAGCAAAGTAATAGTAAAACTTTATTATCACTTTGGCGTGTTTAAAATCATGAGTGGTTAACCTATCATCATTTGTTGTTTGGTTAAAAATGACTAACATAAGGCGTATAACATAAGATATTTTATGGCATTTTGTTCAATCACAACAATTGACGAGTCAATTTTACATACAATACCACGGGGTATATTGTCAATAAAAAATATATATAAACTATATTTAGATACTTTTTTGTAATACTTAATAAACATTTAATTATGCTCCGTATAACATTTAAAAACTTTAATGAATTAAAAAACGTTTCCAGTTAAAGCATTTAAGAAAAACTTTGTTTGCATTAAAGGCTACTAAGATATACACAAGATAAAAATTTGACACAGCTACTTTGACTACAAATAAATTATAACATCACAAACAAATTATCACAAAAAATTATAATAAAAATGATGTAGTTAATTTTTACATTAGATTAAATCAGCGACCACATAGTACAAATAGGCGGAGCATAGCTAGATTATTTGCATTACAACAAATGAAGCCTAGGCCGCCATATTGTGTAGGTATAGAAACAAAATGGCGCCTAAAACCGTGTAATCTGACAGTGCTCATGTTTCAAATAACTCGTAGTCTATACCATTTAGCATTCAGGCTTAAGGTTGAAATTTTGCATGTGAAGAGTCCTTTAGTTTTTAACAGCAACAAGTATCAATCATATTTCAAAAATAATTTCCTTTCTATTTAAAAATAAAAAATGGTAAAAAGTCACAAGTTTTTATTCAATTTTAAAACTTGACATGAAAAAGTAGTCGGCTGCTACCTTTTTATTTTTCGGTCAGGTAAAATAAAAAACGGTAAAAATTGTTGCTAAAGAGTTGAATTTTAAAATCATATTTTTGAAAAAAAATAGCTGCCATAGTTTGGTTGATAACTTAGTTATTGTGGGAGAGTTTATCCGTGCGGCACCTGCATAAAAACAAAATCAATCCTAAACTGTTGTTTTCAAAAATATATTCGACTACAAAAATACAAATGTGGTATCAAATTAAAGGTCTGAATCTCACAATTACTATTGTACCAATTATAAATTATTTTGAAACAGTTTACCCATCATAGGAACGTTACAGGTGCCGGCAGCTTCTCTAAAAAATGTCAGGACAAGCTTCTAGGTTATCAGTGTTTAAGATGGGTAAACTACCTGTACAAGTTCGCGCTTGGTGTTGTCGCGCTTCAGTTCTCTGATATGTTTATTGATAAAATATAAAATGTTTATGTTTGAAAAATATTTATTTTTAAATATCACATGAATTCATATTTTTTTAAGTAACAAAATACCTTGTGGTATTGCATTGTTATCAAATACGGTATTGTTAACACATATCTCTATATGTGATAACAATAAGATTTTTGTTTCGCTTCAGTTATCGTGAAACTTCAAGACAATCTACCTATATGAGCTATAACTGTGCTACTTTAAGAATCACTAAGGTCATCAAAATCGGTTGACCGAACTTTGTAGTTTTGTCCGCTACATTTTTGTTTGGATTACCTATTGACCCTCCCCAGGTAGCAGACCCAGGATATTTGTAGTTTTGTCCGCATTCTTTTGATTTGTAGTTTTGTCCGTTTGTAGTTTTATCCGGACACCGGCATGAATCACATTAAAAGCATTTGTTTTCATTTTGATCAGAAATGGGAGGATTTTTGAAAGAATGGGAGAGGATTTTGATGGTTACGTGTTGTATAATCGCAGTTAAGCTGGGAGTTTCAGCATTAGATTAATCGTTTTGTGTTTGGCAACACAACATTGATGGCGAGTGAACGTACTTGAGAAATTGCAGGTGTACATTGTACATTATGTACAGGGCCATAACGAACACCGGGGCAGCCCAGCCCGGAACTTCCCCCAATCAAGGTGTAAAATATGAAAAAAAACTAATTTACGACCAACTAATTTAACCAAAGTAAAAAAAACTGAATTTAAATCTAATTTTTTTTTAATCATCGAAAAAGCTTGTTTTAATTTGTGCCTAAAATATTGTTTGTTTACCTTCAATAAAACCATAGACCGTTATTGTAAAAATGTGTAAAATGAGATCAACGTTTCAATGTAGATAGAATCCCTAACTACAGTAATTGAAAAGAGGGTTTTTGGGTGATAAAACAACTTTAAAGATATATTATGCTTAGCATATTAGGAATTCTTGTGGTACAGTAACTAAGACTGTTAATTCAGATCATTAGAGACACTTCTTCAAAACGCATTTTTTTGTTCGTTGAATCTAAGTAAATACGCAACCCAATAACTCTCCTTACAATTACACTCTTCACTCTTTTGTACTTGACATTTATTTATATGTAAACACCTTATTTTATAGTATAATAGTTTCACGCTTCGTATTTTAAGTAGAAATTTTAATAAAAAAATGTGAACTAAACTATAGTTGATTGGACAAAAAATTAAAACTAGCACCTAATGCATATTATTATTGCATGAAAAAATTGCTCAACTTGAAGTTTCGACCCTCTACAACGTATTTGACTTGTACATAAATATAGAGAGGCCCTGACAAGTGTTGCCCCAGGATTCTTCAAGTTGTTGTTACGAGGTTGTGATGTTTGTTACTCATGGCAGCTGTGTTATGAGGTTGTTCGTAAGGGCCGACAAACGGGAGTACATAGAAAATCTGTAATGTAAAAATCGCTAGAAACTTGCGGCATTGGGAGTGTTCCAAATCAACGTTAACGTTACGTCGCGTTACGCTCTCGTTGTGTCAAATGAGGCAGCTGAGACAGATCTTAGAACAAAGCGTCAAGCGCGCCGGCACGTGACGTAACGAAATGTGTAAGTCTGAAATTACCATTAGAGTAAATCAATTAGTGAAAGAGTTTGAGCGACTCAGATCTTATTTACTTATTAGATATGTTTCTAATATAAAGGTAAAGGTAACACATCAATAGGCGGAGATGAACGATACCGGCTTTTTACTTGTTCCCCATGTCTATAGCCTAGTATATGGAGAAAGTATTGATAATATTCTTTAAAATTGCTCTACAAAACTTGAAACTTCATTAATTCGAAATTTCGACCCGCCAACTCATAATTATTTCATGTCAAACCATTTAAGCCGGTTTACAGTGGTTGAGTATGAGAGCGAGTAGAAAGAAGAGTAAATACACTCGTCATAGCTACCACAATTTAGAATCGTCAACTCGCCCGATACTCGGCCAAGTTGCTAGAATCAGCTGATTCCCACAGTTTGGAATCATTGATTATAGAGTAGTGTACATTCTATAATAATTGTTTAGAATTGCCAACCCTACTAAGATACTTGACTCGCCCATTAAAGCCGGTTTACATTGATCGAATTCGACGGTTGAGTATTAACTCGCCTTTCTACTTGCCCTCCTTATCGACCTCCTCCTTATGTGCCAAACCTGTCTTTTGCAGTATAATATAGACAATTTTTCATATGTTTTAAAATTTTGCTTATTTTGATTTAATTTTGGTAGAAATTAGCGATTTGTGAATAAAATAAAGAGAAATGTATTGATTGACAATATTATTGATACGTTGGCACGACAGTCACAACTGATTACAAACATTTTCATTTCACATTGTCGTAGCCTCAAGTGATGATATCGGCCGCGGCATGATTCAATTGTTGACACTGCTGCCGTACACTTGTTCAAACCCAACGTATAAACATAGCGGTATATACACTTGGATTAGAAACTGACTTTTGTAATAGTTCACAAACATTTACATTTAAATTTCATAAATGAACACCCATATAAATAAACAAACACACAGCTTAATAATTATTTGTATATAATATGTCAACCTAGTATATCACTCAGTTAATATAAATTATTTGATAATGTTATTTTCCTAAAATCATTCATTAATTTATTACCATCTACCATAAAAATTTTAGATAAGTTAAGTTAGATCAGCTGTATTCATAATTTAATATAATTTATATTTATGGGTCAGGGAACGCTATCTCAAATTATCTATTTTATATAGCATGTTTTTCAAAATTTGATCTCTAATAATTCAGTGAAGTGTTTACCAAAGACCAAGTTAGTGAACCATGTGTTACATTGTTAAAGTGAAAAGTGGAACCATTGTAAAGGACTCCAGCTTCTATTCCAGAGAGAGATGGCCAAGTGTTAACTTCATTGTACCTGGACCTCGTTCCAATTTTAAATTTCATCCCCCTTAATTAGTAGATTTTTTTTTGGTTAGCCAGCGGTAAACCTGATCTTAGTTGATTCCCCTTTAAGTGGCCAAATTTATCTATCTGAAGAAAAGATCAGGGTGAAGAGATAAACTCTTGGTAAGACCAATCCAAAATTTACTTCACCAACCATTGTTGAAGAGGAACAGACTTTCAAACAAAGACTTGATTTAATTAAATATAAAAAGAGATCAGAATTGGCAATTTATATTATTATCAAAATTATTTATTCTATTTAAAAGTATTTATGATTGTGATATTCAAACAAATTAATTTTTCAATGTCATGCCCGCACGATTCCCAGAACCCTATGTGAAGAGATCATGCTTCTCAAGAACTGAGCTAATGCCCTTAAATTGTACCATATTAATCCAATTAGCATAAGTAATTTTATCTAACCCCATCCACTGTAATAATCCTTGTACGTCCCCCTAGAGTTCAATTTTGATATTCATATTTATTGTTATTGTTGAATAAATAATAGTTTTGTAACAGATTACCATTCTTTTATTTCAAATTTAAATATTAAATAGGCTAGTATCACACTAATTATAATGACGCCATCTTGAACAATAATAATTAATTAGAATTAAGAAGAAAATATAAGAGTCACCTACCTGTACTTATAATTAAAGATATTTATTTATTTATTTATATTTACAAACCAAAAGGGCTGAGTTGTAATTGGCGCCGCAACGTAAGGGCATTGACAATGAAAAGTTAATGATCGCAGACATTATTTGAGATAGCAAGAAGATAATTTTGTAGGAGATAGCCTAGATTAAGACTCATCTCACCTCATTTAGATATAAGTATAATATCCAATTTATTGTATAATAATCCTAATTGCGTGCTTACTACCTCAATATGGGCGACGAACATAAATACCATTTAAGATCAACCGACAAACCTAAAGTTTCAACGACGCAGTCCGAGCAGACAAGTTTTGTTTTATTCGGCAATAACACGGAACCAATAAATGTACACCGCGAATCGGACAGTGACCCGTCAGTGAACAAAGAAAACATTGTTTCGGTAGGCGACTCAAATAATTCCGACAACGCGAGTGATTCTAATAATGAGACAACAATTTCGGCCGTGAGTGAAATGTCAGAACGTTCCGCCATTTTGTCCCAGCCGGCGTCTCCCACTTCAACACCAACGCCAACCTCAATCAGTGCTACCACTACTTCCGCGGCGATTTCCCCCGCTACATCGTCATTGAGCGAAATATACCGAACGGAACAACCAATCAGAACGCTAGTTTCTTTGACGAGCGACACAAGTACCGTCCCTCCTGTGCTGATTCCAGACCATACTCGTACTGAATCAGCTGTCGACAGTGTCGACCCACTCGTACAAATAGCAGCGGCGATCAATGCACTTAGAACCGACATGAATGAAATTAAATCGAGCAATGCTGCGATTAAAACTGACATGAATGCGCTTAAAACCGAGTTAAGAAATGAAATTAAAGCCGATATGAACGCAATCAAATCTGATATTAAAATACAACATGCAAACTTAAGATCTGAATTTCAAAATCACTCTGCCCGGGTCGAAAATCAAATTCAGCAAATTCACAATGAACAGTCAAATCTTAAAACTGACATAAATCAACTTAAAATTCTTCAGGAAAATTTGGCTAAGGAAGTCGATCAAATTGATACTAAATTAGAACAAGGGGAATACAAAATCAGAGAAAATTTAATACAAGACCTCATTCAACATAAACAGGAGGTTAGTCAAATCATCGTATCAGAAAATTGTAAAACCCAATTAAAAATCACTGAACAAATTAAACAGATTCAATTAGAGACACACAGGGAGGTAGAAAACATTTGTAAGGAAAATTATACACAAATCAAAGAACAAGTAACAGCTGAAATCAACCAAGTCAAATTAGAACTGAACCCAAACATTAAATCCAATGAATACCAAATTGCGAAATTGGCTGAGTCCGTGGAGGCGTGTCATAAGAAAATATTAGAAATACCTACTACACCCAACATTCAAACAACACAAGCGCCCGTCCCTATTAATATTGTGTGTAACGGCAGATCGACATTAACACCGGAAATGACCCACCCAAAATTTAATGGAAAGACACATAATTCCCAGGAATTTCTAAACAAACTTAAGAAATATTATGAGAAAAACCTACAGTTAAATCCAGAAAATAATAGTGCGGAAAGCCTAGTTGATCTCATTGAAATGTGCCTAGAAGGACATGCCTCAAAGTGGTTCAATTTAATCAAAACTGATATTCACACATGGGATGATTTTCAACATATGTTTGAATCGAAATATTGGAACCGAGATATCCAAAGAGGCGTCAAACAACGGATCGAAAATGAACGATATCGGCCAAATGGTTATCTGAACCGATCAGAGTATTTTATAGAGCGGGTGTTGACCCTTAAATCGCTAAACCCTCCCCTGGACGAAAAAGAAATCCTCGATTGCCTATCAAACCACTTTGGAGACATAATCCAAGATGCCTATAGAGTTCAAAATATTCAGACGGTCTGCGATTTTGAAGCTCTACTCCAGAGAGAAGATCTGCGAGAACAAGCAAGGTCACCTAACCATCAAAGGAACGAAAACCATAAACATAAAAAGGAAAATACACCTGAGGAAAATCATGTAAATAGAAACCACCACCAACACGGTAGAAAAGGTCATAACCAACACTACAATGAAAGAAACACGGACAATCGAGCGTACACACCTAAGTACCACCCGTACAATCGGAGACATGAGAATCACCTCCACCACGATAATCGGTACCAAAGAGACGACCGACGCCATCGATTTGGAAACGATTACCGTGACCTAAGACAGTTTCCCAATCTACCATCAAACCAACCGCCGTCTGAAGAGAGAAGACCACTGCCTAGATACCACCCGACACAAGAACAAAACCAGGTGTGCGCTGCCATTATTGAGGAGAACGCAAACCTAGTGCCAGAGGAAAATAATCAGGATTTAAACTGAGAGGCACTGATGATGGTGGTGACCTCATTCTCCATGTAAATAGCTCAAATCAGAAGAACACATCTTCAGTGCAAAATAAGAAAGAAGTCGGACATAAGAGGTCAATTGAAATTGTAAATAATGTAAATAACATGCATAATGAATCAGATACCAATAGTTTAACTTTGAGCAATATTTATTGTGATCGGGAGTTTTTATTTGAAGAAGAAACAGAACAAAATACTCATACGACTATATCGCAAAAATGCCCCGAAATAAGAATAAAGATCAAAAGCAAAGAAGTTACAGCTCTCATTGATACAGGTTCTAACATTACATGTCTAGCAGAAGATTGGTACATATCAAATCGGAGTGAATTAGGAAAAATAGAAGAATTACCAGTAAATAATATGCACATTAGAACAGCAACCAATGAAAAATCCCGGAAAATTTCAAAAATCGTAATGATTCCTATTACCATTGGTCAACAAACTATATTAACACAAATGCTCGTAGTACCAAAACTAATACAATCAGTAATTATCGGGATAGATACACTTAGTGCCTGGAAGATGAAGATAAATTTTGAAAAGGGTGAAATGCATATGAATATTAATGATACAGATTTAGTAATTCAATTCAATAACACAAATCGAGCTGGAATTTTATGCCATATAATCACTAATGATAAAAATGTGGATAATTTAGAAGATTACTGCTGCAATGAAGATCCATACGAAGAGTGTTATTATATTGAAGAAACAAACCCCAGAACATCATGTGAATTATCCCCTGAAATAATTACAGAATCCCTCAAAAATAATTTAAATCTAAATAGTATTCAAAAACAACAATTAACTGATTTGTTATTGGACTTTCAAGATGTATTCTCCGACCAACCTGGGTTATGTAACAAATACCAGCATGTATTAAGAGTCGAAAATCCTCAAAATTTTAAATGTCATACTTACCCAGTACCATTAGCACACCAAGACGCAGTCATGCGAGAAATAAGGGAAATGGAACGCCTAGGGATCATAGAGCGAAGCAACAGCACTTTTATAAACCCAATTATCCCGGTCGTCAAGAAAACTGGTGAAATAAGACTTTGTTTGGATGCTAGAAAAGCGAACGAAATTATTATTCCAGATTACGAATGTAATAGAAGTGTCAATGAATTATTAGCAAAATGTCAAGGTGCAAAATTTATCAGTAGTATCGATCTAACTTCATCATATTGGCAAGTTCCACTATCTGAAGAATCGAGAAAATACACAGCATTCCAGTTCCGAGGAAAGACCTACCACTACAAAGTTACACCATTTGGAATCAACACATCTCAGGCAGCATTAGTAAGGGCATTGGACAAAGTTTTCGATGAGGAAGTAGAAAAATTCACCTTAATTTATGTAGACGACATTTGTATAGTTTCACCCGACTTCCAAACACACTTAAAACATTTGAGGTATATTTTCAATAAATTAGCTGAAGCAAATATGACGATAAAGTTTTTAAAATCAAAATTTTGTCAAAGTTCAGTTCCGTTCTTGGGGTACACATTAACAGAAACCGGTTTGGAAATGGACCAGGAGCGGGTCAAACCAATCCTCGATTTCCCCACACCTAAAAATAGGACACAGTTAAAATCATTTTTGGGATGCATTAACTATTATAATAAATTTATTGACAAGTATTCAGAAACAATCCAACCCTTACTACGCCTCACCTCAAAGAAACAAAAATTTATCTGGACCGAAGAAGATGATAAAACTTTTCAAAGAGTTAAGAACCTATTTCTAAAAATGAATGTTCTTCACCATCCAGACCATACGAAGCCCTTCTACCTACAAACGGATGCATCAGATTTTTCGATAGGCGGACATTTATTTCAATACCGAGATAATGGAGACAAAGCAGCAATTATGTTTTTATCACGGACACTGCAGCCAGCAGAGCAAAGATATACGACCACTGAAAAAGAATTACTCGCCATCATCTATTGTTTACAGAAAACACGGTATATAATATTGGGCTCAAAATTAAACATCATAACTGACCATCATGCATTAACATTTCTAAAAACCTGTAAACTCTTGAATAATAGATTAACAAGGTGGGCATTGGCGATTCAAGAGTACAATTTCACGATCCATCACTGTAAAGGAGCCGATAATTCGACAGCCGACGCCCTGAGCAGAATAAGTTACCCAGTTGAAGAGAACCAGGAAACATCTCAGAGAGAATTAATTATCAATTATATTAGAAGAATTCCAGACCCTAGACTACAAGAAGATCTCCGAAACATTGGGAAATTACAGTCACAAGATCCCCGCCTTCAAGAGATTCGTCAAATATTATTAATACCCCAAGATACACCTGAACACACAAAAATCAAACAATCATATAAATTACACCAGGAAATACTATACCAAAAACACCTTAATAAATGGCTCATAGTAGTACCAGAAACCATCATAAATCGCCTTATTTGGGAGTGTCATTGCTACTACCTCCATTGCGGGTCTAAGAAATGTTTTGATTTACTCAGAGAATGTTTCATTTTCAAGAACATGAATCGAAGAATCCGGCAATACCTGGCATCCTGTGACTCGTGCCAACGGTGCAAAAATGATACTCATCCACCAAGAGGTTTCGCTCAAGGTATCAGTTGTAATCAGAAGAACGAACAGTTAGCTATCGACATTATAGGTCCTTTGCCGCCTGGCCGAGGAAATGTGAAATTCATGTTAATTGTCCTGGACATTTTCACTAAATTTATCAAATTATACCCAATGCAGCGTGCCACCACACAAACCATACTAAATAAATTGTTTAACCAACACTTTATAGAACATGGAATACCCCAGAGGATCCAAAGTGACAACGGTACGCAATTTAAGAGCCACAAATGGATAAGAAAGTTAGAAGAAAACAATATTATTCCAATATTTAACCCTGTGTACCATCCCCAATTTAATATGGCCGAAAGACCTATTAAAGAAGTGAAGCGCTGCTTAAGAACATACTGCTCAAGACAACACAGAAAATGGGCTCAGTGTATAACAGAAATTAATGAATACTTGAACGAAATTCCTCACGAAACTACAGGATTCAGTCCGAATGAACTACAGTTAGGAAGAAAAGATTTCAGGTTCTGGGAACGATATGTGGAAAACCCATTTTCAGAAGATGTCCCACTAGAACAGAAGATATTCCTCGCCTCCCAACGGATCCGAGAAAAGAAGGGAACACGAGCAAGAAGAGCTAACCGCGGTGTATTACCAACATTATTCAATTTAAACGATTTGGTATTGGTCAAAAATCATCAACTATCAAATGCAGCATTTGGAGAAACAGCCAAACTATTCGCCATATACGAAGGACCGTACCGCATCTCAAGTATCCTGGGACATTCGACTTATTTTGTACAAAAGTTAAATGAAGAACAAGAGTTTGGACCCTACCATGTAACTGCTCTTAGAAAATATATAACGCCAAACCGAGATCAACAATAAATACAGTGTAAATAGTGTTATTAACAGTTATATAAACATTTGGACAATACACGGACAACTAATTAAAAGTTGTAGATTAATTTGTTTATTTATGGATTGAGGGGATAAAAGACTCCAGTAAATATAAACAATAGTGTAATAAATGTTGAACAGTGAAACAAAATTTGAAATAAGTGAAGTGCGCGTGGACAGTATTAGGACCTGAAGTTATGATTGTAAATATTAGGTCATATAATCCATTTAGTTTTAAGAAATCATCATTTTAAATTATAAATAAATATTTTATCATTTAGTATAGTTTTGTAAATATTTGTTCCTATTATTATCGAGTTTTCATTAATTTCAATTCTTTAAATTAATTCAACTCTGAGGGGATATTGTAATAGTTCACAAACATTTACATTTAAATTTCATAAATGAACACCCATATAAATAAACAAACACACAGCTTAATAATTATTTGTATATAATATGTCAACCTAGTATATCACTCAGTTAATATAAATTATTTGATAATGTTATTTTCCTAAAATCATTCATTAATTTATTACCATCTACCATAAAAATTTTAGATAAGTTAGATCAGCTGTATTCATAATTTAATATAATTTATATTTATGGGTCAGGGAACGCTATCTCAAATTATCTATTTTATATAGCATGTTTTTCAAAATTTGATCTCTAATAATTCAGTGAAGTGTTTACCAAAGACCAAGTTAGTGAACCATGTGTTACATTGTTAAAGTGAAAAGTGGAACCATTGTAAAGGACTCCAGCTTCTATTCCAGAGAGAGATGGCCAAGTGTTAACTTCATTGTACCTGGACCTCGTTCCAATTTTAAATTTCATCCCCCTTAATTAGTAGATTTTTTTTTGGTTAGCCAGCGGTAAACCTGATCTTAGTTGATTCCCCTTTAAGTGGCCAAATTTATCTATCTGAAGAAAAGATCAGGGTGAAGAGATAAACTCTTGGTAAGACCAATCCAAAATTTACTTCACCAACCATTGTTGAAGAGGAACAGACTTTCAAACAAAGACTTGATTTAATTAAATATAAAAAGAGATCAGAATTGGCAATTTATATTATTATCAAAATTATTTATTCTATTTAAAAGTATTTATGATTGTGATATTCAAACAAATTAATTTTTCAATGTCATGCCCGCACGATTCCCAGAACCCTATGTGAAGAGATCATGCTTCTCAAGAACTGAGCTAATGCCCTTAAATTGTACCATATTAATCCAATTAGCATAAGTAATTTTATCTAACCCCATCCACTGTAATAATCCTTGTACGTCCCCCTAGAGTTCAATTTTGATATTCATATTTATTGTTATTGTTGAATAAATAATAGTTTTGTAACAGATTACCATTCTTTTATTTCAAATTTAAATATTAAATAGGCTAGTATCACACTAATTATAATGACGCCATCTTGAACAATAATAATTAATTAGAATTAAGAAGAAAATATAAGAGTCACCTACCTGTACTTATAATTAAAGATATTTATTTATTTATTTATATTTACAAACCAAAAGGGCTGAGTTGTACTTTTTAAACATTAGAGGCTTCGTCAGTAATAATTGTATTGGGTTTTTCCTGTGAATAAGTTATTGCAATACCGGTTCTCGCCGGGGGGGTCATCCCCCAACCGTCATGGGGCATCCCCGTCATGGGACACCCCGTAATGACGAACCCCTTTCTTAAATTATAGCTTCCCCTTTTTCTCATACTACATACGGTAACCATATACTGTGGCGTAGAAAGACCTTTGTCAAGGAGGTAATACCAGGGGGCCTGGGGATACCCCACAATTTAAGGGAGGGGACGGGTTGAACTAATTGATTGTCTGTCCCTGGTCGAATTCCGGTAAGCGATTTTAGTGAGATGCCCTTTTAACGAAGAAAATGTGAATAAATAGTATATAGTTATAGTTATTCAGTTATCTACTCACCATCGGTAAATTACGTCCGATGCTTTTTTACGGCCGCTCTCGTCTTTCGCATTACAACCGTCGTCATTTACCGTCCAGAGTTGATCAAAATTATGGAACCTTGAAGGCGGTTTACATTATTAGCAAAGCTTTTCCCAATATCGATATAGGCGCGATTGTTTTTCTAATGCGCTATTTGTAATGCAACATTATACACCCGTCCGTTTTCTTACGATCGGGAAATACGCTCAGTTGTTTTATGGCCGTTTACAACCAAACTATTAAATTTTAGTGCGGTGCGTCTACATTTTAGCTCATGAAAATAAGGCCAAAAAAGGAGCGGAAGCAAACAAAAACTAGGGGAAAGTCCCGGAAATCGTTTCAATCTGCTTTGGTCATCCTAAATAAATTTTAAAAAGGAGTTCGTGACGGTTTCTGACGGAGTGCTAACTTATTCACGGCAAAAAACCGTGAATAATTGTGCATCTGCTTTAGTTTTTTGCTAATGTCTTAAAAACAAACTATGAACCTCAATCCTCAATCCTCAGTCGTTGCTTTTTAAGAGTAGGTTGAATAAATTAATTCCATGTCAAATGACATATATATAATTAAGATCGAGATGGCATTCACTTTCGGGTGGATACTGTAACTCTAGGTATGAGAAAACAGGGAAATGTTCTTTGTGCCAGTATGTTTTATCATAGGGATAATTTTGTTCATAAATAATAATTGAGAAACTTTTTAATGTTAAATGTAGAAACATCTACCGGAGAGCACGTTAGGTTTTTTCAGGAAAATATATTTGCCGCATATTAAATCAGTATGTTTCTTGAAAATTTGCAATTATCTTTATTAATATCTCATGGCTTAAAAATAATTTTTCTCCCGTTGTGAACCTCATGGTTTCCCCTCAGAGAGCAACGCAATTCTACTTATATTGTTATTAAAATTAGAACTATTGATTAAAATTAGAAATTAGATCATTGATTTTAAGAAGATAGATACCGTATTTTGATTTCCACAAAATATAGGGTCAAACGGGGATATCCTCTGACCCCCCCCCCCACCCGCTCCCCGTATCTACGCCATTGTTGAAGTAGAATGATGCAAATTATAATTTCGGGAACAGTTGACTTTTATGTTGGACAACCCTATACCCTCCAAGCAGTAGAACGTACAAATGCGTTTACTTTCCAGGTATGTTAATCTGATCTCATCTTGCAATTGAAATGTACACATAAGCATTTATTTTATTTTTAATCTCAAATATGTTCAATCCACCAAAAATTTTGATGGCCTCTGGGAACCCTTGTTTCTCGCCATCCGCTCGTGATAAAAATAAACTTCCTGTTAGTTGTCATGTATTGTATAGTTTCACAAATTTTGCAATTTTGGAACAAAAACTTTGTGATATGCAAAGAAAAATAAAATTGACAATTATTTTTTTCATAATATTCAAATGTCCTAACTTCAGAAAAAAATTGAGGATCGCAATTTTTTTATGGGAAAAAGTTTCACCACTACCAGTAATTTTAAATTCAAATTCAAATTCATTTTATTGCCATTACAACATTTTATAAAGTTGGAAGCAATGTCTATGTAACAATAATTTTGATTGAAATATATTCCAAAAAAAAACCTAAAGTAAAACCATTGACTTCTTTGAATCTGAAGTAAAACTAAAATTAAAATTAAGATCAAGACAACCCAGTTTAACCTAGTTTTCTCTATAAGACATATGTTGAATTTCCCCCGATTAATTTATTGCTTATAATAATGTTTTTTACAATGGTCTATAAATTCACTAACACTGTCAAATGCATTAGCTATTAAAAATTGTTTATACTTACTAGCAGACCGCGTCACTTCGCCGACTTGGTAAAGTTGGCTTTAGATTATTGTTGATTATGTATGGAGTTTTGCAGCGTAAAATACTCTTCAATGATGAACTGTGTGAATTTTAGCGAATTTCCCCTATAGGGAAGAAGCTATTACCGTAGGTCTCATGGTAAGACCTAAGCCCGAGACCATGATAACTTTTCGTTTTGGGGCCACCAGAAGCAAAAAACACCATTCGTTCGAATTTTTATATATCTATCCATCTATCTATCTATCTATCTATCTATCTATCTATCTATCTATATCTTCTATCTTCTTCTATACCTATAAAAGGCAAAGCCCTCACTCACTCACACACTCACTCACTCACTCACTCATCACTAATTCTCCAACTTCCCAATAAACCAGAAGGCTGAAATTTGGTACACTGTTTCTTTAGGCATTAAATAGGAAAACTAAGTAGTTTTCATCCTGATCTGACCCTCGGACTCCACCACAGACCCTCTCAAAAATCCCATATTATCCTTATGGAAGAATAGAAATTGATGAAATGTTTATATTTAAACAGATGAGAAAAGGCAAGAAATTAGTAGAATGTCAAACCACCTTTCAGGAACAGAACATAAAATAAGTCACTGACTAGAGATACTTACAGGACCTTTCTTCCCTGTAACAGCTGTTATTGAAAGGGCTAATTTAAACCGTTTATTTTATCTATATCATTAGAAAAAATACTTTGCCTTTGTCTTTTAGCGAATTTAATTGATAGAATTATTACCATAGGTCTCACAACAAGACCTAAGCCCGAGACGCATGATAACTTTTCATTTTGGAGCTCCAGAAGCAAAATAGTAGTTTATGCAACGATTGTATAATGGATGCCTTTAAGCCACGAGTGAGATGTAAGTTAGAACACGAGCGAAGCGAGTGTTCTAAATATCTCACGAGTGGCTTAAAGGCGTAATACAATCGTTGCATACACTATTTTATCTACGACCAACAATATACGACAAAATTTCCCCCGAAGTTAAACAAAACTCATGACTTTTTCTAATGATGGAATAGGTCAACTAAAATTTGAGGTTAGGCAAATAAGCAGACTGAACCATGAATCGTTGTGGAACAATCAGCTGATGGGATAAGTAAACTCAAACATGAATCGTAATGCAACAATCAGCTGATGTGCGAATTGCGTAATTGTTATTATGACACTACTTCCGTCAAATGCCGAGCACTCATTGGTCTAGAACCAGTACTCTAAAGTGACTCCAGTACTCTAAAGTCGTCATTAGAGTACTGCTTGGTTTTTGGTGTTTTAATGTATATCATTATAATGTTTATTGTAATACCATAATTGGTGCTTATTGCAATGGTCGTAGATAAACACTATTCAAACTATATTTAAAAGCTGAAAACACAGTTCACTGTCCCTATAGAAAAATTCTATATCTCGGTTATTACTCAACATATCTTGATAAAACTTGGTATGTGGCTTTTTTGGTTCAGATTTACCTGATGTTGTTTTAAAACCACCAAATTTTTGCATGACTGTTGCAGTAGACCTGCATACTCATTCCCCATGTTATGCTTATGGAAGAAATACTGTAAAATAAGGTCATGCACATAGTCTGGAGGTCTGCTGCAACGAGGGGTTTTTTTATATTTAAGATAGACCCTAAAAACCTTAGACTTTTTTGACATTAAATCAAGGCAATTTCTTCGTTTTACATACATATACTTTCATGAAACAGAAAGGATTCTTTAGGATTCTCTAAGTACGTCAAGGTCTGCTGCGACGGAAATATTTATATTCCTGCTTAAGGGCCAGTATATACCATGCATGCGAGCAGATTCAACGATATTGGGCATATGCCTTCCCAAGGCAGTGGCACCCTTGAGGCCTTTATCGGTGGGGCGCTGAATCTGCTCACATGTACAGTACAGGGAGGCCAAATAGAAATACCTCCTGCGGGGGGCATCAATAGAATAACTCCAGTCGCAGCAGACCTGCGGGCTTTGAGGATTCCTGAAAACATCTTTCTGGTTAATGAAAGTCCATCTTCTTTATATTTGTCCAATACCACTGACCTACCACTGCACAGCCCAATAAACTACTTGACTCAGAACCTTGGACATTTGGATATTTGTACCTTGGACGATCTTAAGGGCATAAGCATCCGCTAAGAACGGTTTTTTTTAATTCGAAGTTTTAAGGGGTTTTGGCGGGGTCGATGTTAATTTACATAAATTTTCCTACGCAAGTGGAATGGATGATCATTTGTTTAATTTTCAATGTTCTTTCAACACAGGTGGTTCAGCTTTACAAATGGATACGATTTTACAGCTGATTTATAATTTGGTTACTTTCATAATGGTTTGATGGTTGTTTTGTTGATTTTTTAGGTGATATGTACTATATCAAAGTTAAATTTAGTTAGTAAAATTAAAGTCGTCATTCGTTTTTGTACCTTATTTGTTTAATCATAAACTCAGTACAGTATGTGGCCCTATCTTCTTTAGGCAGCGGGAGTTACAGTTTTTATCGTGAGCAAAGCCACGGGCAACTGCTAGTATGTGTGTCTGTCAGCACGATAGCGGCCGTAAATATGGACCGATCTTGATGAAATTTGGTACAGACATGTAAAGTGGTAATCAATTGGACGAGTTCGTAAACCAGCCCGATCGGACCACCGGGAGGGGGGGGGGGGGTAAAGGGGGATAAATCCCTTCAAAAATGGATTTTTTTAGTTTTTTACACGCAAAAAAAAGATCTAATTTTTGTTGGCACCATTGAATTCAGCTCAAAAAAAACAAACAATTTAGTATTTTGAATCATTGCTCTATGTCTAGTGGTTACCGAGGTATTGAAAGTGGTGTGTACGTTGTCCCAATGTTAACCTTATGGGGAATAAGTAAAATTCTGTATCTCGCTTATTTCTCAACATATCTTAATAAAACTTGGTTTGTGGCTTAATCTAGATGAGATCTAATGTTTAATAGTCTAAAATCCCCAATACTTCCTTTTTCGTGGCAGCAAACCTGCATACTCATTCCCCATGTTATCCCTAAGGGAAATAAAAACAATTCTACCTTCCTTATTTCTTAACATATCTTAATAAAACTTTGTGTATGGCTTCTTCTAGTTAAGATCTATTAAATATTGAAGTAAAACCAACCAGTTTTAACATACCTGTTGCAGCAAACCTGCATACTCATTCCCCATGTTATTCTTATGGAGATTACAAAAACATGTCAAATCTCTATGTTGGATTGAAATATGTTCTTTTGCATTTGAAATTCGCTTAGTATGCAGGTCTGCTGCAACGGGGGTATTTGTGATATTTCTTTTTAGTTTCCTACAAATTTTTTATGTCATAGCACTGGAATAAAATTGCCAGTAATTAAACTTCTCATCGGAGAAACCTTTAAAGATAACTTATTACTTTATACTCGAAACTTCAATATGGGTAAGAAATTCCTCACGGAATTTGAGAAGTCCATTTATTTCACCTGCTTTAGTCCATGTTTACACTTTTGTACGTTCTGCACTTTGAAATTTCGACAGTGCGTCAGCACTCATTTCACATTAAATGGGGGTTAGTTTATATGGATATTCATTGCTTGGTGCATCTTCATGTCTCTCTTAGAGTTAATTCTACACAACATATATGCGTCAGTGTCTTGCATTCATCTTCGTTAGGACTTAACAAATATCGGTAAGAAGATCGACAAACTGATTTACTGATGAACTTTAATATCTAAATAAAATTTATAAAATCGCCTCTAAATTAGCCATTCGCCGTATATACAAATTATTCAACACACATAACGGCCAAAGAATTAAATTTTCAAACAGACCCGCTTTTTGTTTCGCATATTAAATATATATTTGGCAAATTTTTTACCTAAGCAAATAACATAACTTTCTATAAAAAGCCTTAATTAATTTAGGTATATGTTATTGGTACATTTCAAAATCGAGTAAAATAGGTAGGCTAACCGTTAACACTTTAATATCCCATTCCAAGCACATTTACAAAATACAGGATTTAAATTTTTTATAATGTGTTTTAAAACTTGAATTTTTTAGGTTGACATTCAACTAATATTGATATTTTAAAGCTCAAAACGTTGAAACATGCATAAATGTGTTGAAACGTGTATCAATGTGTCTTCACTGATAATAGTAAATTAATATGATTACAGACTGTTGGTCTTAGTTTAAATTTGGCAAATGCAGTACTCTCTTCCTCATTTTCTGTTATCTGTTATCTTAAAAAAACTTCAGTATTTAAAAAATCAAAATCATAATGACATTTGCTTGTCCTGCGTTCTGTGGCATATCTCTGGAACTATTTCAAATCTTGATCATCTGTTTTGTTACAAACAAATGTAAATTTGAAAACGTTCACAGGTTCTAACCCAGATAGTAGCACTTTCGCTGAAATTTCAAAAGCCTCTTGAGTGAAGGCTTTTCATGGGATATTTTCCATCTAGAGAAGGCACATGTAGAGAGTAAACCAAATACGCATAGAAAAATTAATTTCTAGGGGTTGATTTGCTCTGGACAAAATCCCAGAAATTCTTTTAATAATATAGAAGATAGATTTTTGAATGTGTCAAATTATTCTCATTTATTATATGAGATGGTAAATTTAAAGGAATTTCAAAACTTTAGAGATGAATTTTATTTTGAACGTCACACCGTTTGCCTAAGAAGTTCAAACCGATAGATGAAAACCACTTTCACCTAAAATACTAAAATAAGAAAAGGATAAAAAGTTAATTTCCATCGGAAGTAATTTAAGGCTCGAGGAAGAGTCTTGAGACAGACAGACATATTGCAAGCTGCCCGGAAGAACTTTCTAAGCCACAAAACAGCTAATGACAGATCTGAGCAGGGAGCCGCGGGAGAGGAAAGTTGTTTGGGCCTAGAGGCCGCAGCAGCAACACAGTGCAGCGAGTGGCCGGCGGCCGCAGCAGCAGCACAGTGCAGCGAGTGGCCGGCGGCCGCAGCAGCAGCACAGTGCAGCGAGTGGCCGGCGGCCGCAGCAGCAGCACAGTGCAGCGAGTGGCCGGCGGCCGCAGCAGCAGCACAGTGCAGCGAGTGGCCGGCGGCCGCAGCAGCAGCACAGTGCAGCGAGTGGCCGGCGGCCGCAGCAGTAGCACAGTGCAGCGAGTGGCCGGCGGCCGCAGCAGCAGCACAGTGCAGCGAGTGGCCGGCGGCCGCAGCAGTAGCACAGTGCAGCGAGTGGCCGGCGGCCGCAGCAGTAGCACAGTGCAGCGAGTGGCCGGCGGCCGCAGCAGCAGCACAGTGCAGCGAGTGGCCGGCGGCCGCAGCAGTAGCACAGTGCAGCGAGTGGCCGGCGGCCGCAGCAGTAGCACAGTGCAGCGAGTGGCCGGCGGCCGCAGCAGCAGCACAGTGCAGCGAGTGGCCGGCGGCCGCAGCAGCAGCACAGTGCAGCGAGTGGCCGGCGGCCGCAGCAGTAGCACAGTGCAGCGAGTGGCCGGCGGCCGCAGCAGCAGCACAGTGCAGCGAGTGGCCGGCGGCCGCAGCAGTAGCACAGTGCAGCGAGTGGCCGGCGGCCGCAGCAGCAGCACAGTGCAGCGAGTGGCCGGCGGCCGCAGCAGCAGCACAGTGCAGCGAGTGGCCGGCGGCCGCAGCAGTAGCACAGTGCAGCGAGTGGCCGGCGGCCGCAGCAGCAGCACAGTGCAGCGAGTGGCCGGCGGCCGCAGCAGTAGCACAGTGCAGCGAGTGGCCGGCGGCCGCAGCAGCAGCACAGTGCAGCGAGTGGCCGGCGGCCGCAGCAGCAGCACAGTGCACCTAGTGGCCGGCGGCCGCAGCAGCAGCACAGTGCAGCGAGTGGCCGGCGGCCGCAGCAGCAGCACAGTGCAGCGAGTGGCCGGCGGCCGCAGCAGCAGCACAGTGCAGCGAGTGGCCGGCTGCCGCAGCAGCAGCACAGTGCAGCGAGTGGCCGGCGGCCGCAGCAGCAGCACAGTGCAGCGAGTGGCCGGCGGCCGCAGCAGCAGCACAGTGCACCGAGTGGCCGCAGCACAGAGGTTTTAGCCGGATCTGGATGGTTTATACTTTAGGTATACACTTTATTTCAACGGCCATTTATAAGCGATTAGGAGACCGCGGGAACGGGGATCCATTAATCCAGCAGGTGCCAATGGTGCCATGGCTGTTGAAATCGAGTATATGCTACAAAGTGTCCATAATTGCGATGAAACACAGCTCGGATATTGAGAGAAGACTGCAAGATAGGCTTGTGCTGTTTAACATGTTGTTAGCGCGACTACTCTTATTTACATGTGCTTTGTACTTACTTGCGTCACTGTAACATACCATTATGTTTGGAATTTATTGTTGGTGATGGCGATTTTATGTTCTAGTTTTGGTTTTGCGGACATTTGCCATCACGGATTAGTAATCAATCTTTTTACTAATCTTTGACGGTAAATATCCGCAAAAATCAAAATCAAAGCATACGGTTTTGCTTTATGAACTAAGGGTATCTACGTGTTTAGAAATTTATTTAATTTTCATCATTTTGTTATCACTTTAACTCTTACGAATACTCCAGTTTCAATGGATATGAAATGTGTAAATATTGCATTTGTTATTTTTCTTTGAAAATCAGAGAGGTATAAAGTGGTTTAGAATTTACAGTTTAAAAATACTCAATATCTTAAACTCGATTCGATAGCTTTGTGAAGTGCGATTGAAAACTGGAACTTAAACAATATACACTTGATGGTACTAATGGAACTTTGATGGTTATCAAGGCTTTTATAGTAAAATGTAAATTCATTGCATGTACATATATATTGAATATTTGGAGATATAGCAAATTCTTACCCTTAAAACTTCCCAAAAGAGCGCAAGGGTTAAATATTCACCACTCAGTATTTCAAAATACATAATAAGGTAATTTTTAATTTTTGATATTTGAACATCTTTC
The DNA here is from genome assembly GCA_035578135.1 of Flexamia atlantica. Lineage (NCBI taxonomy): Eukaryota > Metazoa > Arthropoda > Insecta > Hemiptera > Cicadellidae > Flexamia > Flexamia atlantica. Next base: position 88,719,528 of record JAQJVK010000001.1, read on the forward strand.
AAAATAATTTGGGTATATTTTTTATTTCAAAATAATTTTCTTTCCGTGATAAGGGATGAGGTCTAGTACTTCAGTAATAAATCTCTGATTGCAAGCGAGTGTCGGATCATCGTGGTATCTCCTATTTCCCTTCTTTCAGATCTGTGATTTACATGATAATGTATCTTGTTCCGGCGGAAGCTAGTTTTGTTCTCGGTATCGCACGAGGAGTCATCAGATTACAAATCAGAAATGACACATGGCAAGAGTCAAACATATTTTAAAAGTCGTACTTTTTAACTGTTTTATCGATCACTCAACACATAAAAAATGAACGCCGAAATTTTGATTTTATTACTTTCAAGTAAGTCCCAAGTATGCCAATTATAGTTAATTAATTAATTGGTTTGAACATGTTTAAGAATGCCATGCTGTACAAATTGTAAAACAAGCGTGTTTAAAAAAATCGTGTTTTACAAGAGGTTGCAGATTTCCCGAGCCATGTCGGGAATACCAAAGGAAATTTGTGTTTTATAGACTTTTGTTGTACAACATGTTTTAAAACAAAAGATCAAGTTTTAAAAGCAAAAGCTGTGTTAAACATGTTTTACAAAAAAAGTTAATAAAACAAGTTGTATAGTGTAAACGCGGCTTTTAGAGGCTCGGACAACATCTAGGCGACAGCCAAACTCAATATTACGATCACGTCCGTAAGCCCACAATGCAATGCTACGAATTTGGCTATTTACTCAACTAATTGCTGACTCTGACAACTTCAGCTTTCAAAAAGATGAAGCATCGCAGCATACATTGTACATACAGGCATGTACAATGTACTACACCGTTTCCTCGGTACCGATTTGCCTCGGAACCGATTTGCGCAGGACCGCAGGACGCGGCTTTGCATTCTTGGCCACAACGTTGGATAGGGTGCATAGGACCGCAGGACGCGGCTTTGCATTTTTGGCCACAACGTTGGATAGGGTGCACAGGACCGCAGGACGCGGCTTTGCATTCTTGGCCACAACGTTGGATAGGGTGCACAGGACCGCAGGGCGCGGCTTTGCATTCTTGGCCACAACGTTGGATAGGGTGCACAGGACCGCAGGGCGCGGCTTTGCATTCTTGGCCACAACGTTGGATAGGGTGCACAGGACCGCAGGGCGCGGCTTTGCATTTTTGGCCTGCACGGTCACCTCACATGACACCGTGCGATTTTTTCGGGATGATAATGAACGTAATTATATTCCTCCCTTAGCTCTTGATATTTATGAGCTTAGCCAGAATATAAAGGATGTAGGAACCGCATATCAAGAATACATCTTGCAAACTATATATTTGTATATTTGTAATACGTCATCATGAACCTGTTGCTCCCGTATGTCAAGTAGTTTGATGTAAAATTGGTTTTTATACAACCTTTTTTGCGAATTTCCCCTATAGGAAAGAAGCTATTACCATAGGTCTCATGGTAAGACCTAAGCACGAGACCATAATAACTTTTCGTTTTGGAGCCACGAGAAGCAAAACACACCAATCGTTCGAATTTATATATATATTTTCTTACCCAATGTAAATAAATAAATAAATAAATATATATGTGTGTGTGTGTGTGTGTGTGTGTGTGTGTGTGTGTGTGTGTGTGTGTGTGTGTGAGAGAGAGAGAGTCTTTGTGTACGATAGCGGCCGTAGGCCTAAATATGGTCCGATCTTGATGAAATTTGGTAAAGACATGTAAAGTGGTAATCAATTGGACGAGTTCGTAAACCAACCCGATCGGACCACCGGGAGGGGGGTAAAGGGGGATAAACCCCCCCAAAAATGGTTTTTCAGTTTTTTTCACATAGAAAAATAAAAATGATCAAATTTTGGTTTGCACCATTGAATTCAGCTCGAAAAAACAAACAATTTATTATCTTGAATCATTGCTCTATGTCCATTGGTTACCGAGATATTGAAAGTGGTAAACACAGTACGTTGTCCCAATGTTAACCTTATGGGAAATAGGTAAAATTCTATATCTCACTTATTTCTCAACATATCTAAATAAAACTTGGTTTGGGGCTTCATCTAGGTGAGATTTGATGTACTGTTGTCTAAAATCCCCGAAGTTTCCATTTTTGTGGCAGCAAACCTGCATACTCATCCCCATGTTATCCTTATGGGAAATAAAATAAATGCTATATCTTCCTTATTTTTTGACATATCTTGGTAAAACTTGGTACATGGCTTCTTCTAGTTCAGATCTACTAAATATTCGGTTAAAACCACCCAGTTTTAACGGACCTGTTGCAGCAAACCTTCATACTCGTTCTCCATGTTATTCTTATGGAGCTTACAACAACATGTCAAATCTCACTATGTTGGATTGAAATATGTTCTTTGGCACTTGAAATTCGCTGAGTATGCAGGTCTGCTGCAACGGGGGTATTTTAAGATTAATGTAATTGTGTAAAATCGGGTAAGCATCATTCATTTTGAATCGCCCCGTACATTTTTAGAAGAAAACGTTTTAGATAGTCAGTCTCAGAGATTATAGCCTACACATTTTTATCCATCCCTGATATACGCAAAGGTAAAGATTTAGCTGGAATAATTTAAATATCGTCTGGCTATTATATAATCACCGTAAATAATAATAAATAAAATAATAATCGACAAAACATTCAAGGTTTTATTCTTTTTAGCGAATTTCCCCAATAGGGAAGAAGCTATAGGGTAGGTCTCATGGTAAGACCCAACCATGATGGCCCGGGACCATCATAACTTTTTGTTTTTGGGCCCACAGATACCAAAAACACCGTTCGTTCAAATATATATATGTATGTATATATATATATATATATATATATATATATATATATATATATATATAAACGACCATACCATTCGTTCAAATTTCTAAATATGTGCCTGTAAGTACGATAGCGCTCGCAAAAATGGTCCAATCGGAATGAAATTTCGCATAGGCGTGTAAAGCAGTAATTATTCGGATGAGTTCGAAAACCAGCCCGATCGGAACACCAGAAGGGGGTTGAGGGGGAAAACCCCTCAAAAATGGGTTTTTTTGCATTTTTTACATAGAAAATTTAAAGTAATCCAATTTTTGTTTACGGTGTTGAATTCAGCTTGAAAAAAACTAATAATTTGGTATTTTTAATCATTGCTCTATGTCCATTGGTTACTGAGATACTGAGAGTGATAAACACAGTACGTTGTCCCAATGTTAACCTTATGGAGAATAAACAAAATTCTAGATCTTGCTTATCTCTTAACATATCTTAATAAAACTCAGTTTATGGCTTCATCTAGATGAGTTCTAATGTATTTTAGTCTAAAATCCCGGATATTTACATTTTTGTGGCAGCAAACCTACATACTCATTTCCCATGTTAACCTCATAGGAAATAAAAAAGTTGTGTAGTTTGCTTATTCCCAACATATCTTGGTAAGACTTGGTATGTAGCTTCATTTAACTGAGATCCGCTGGATTCAAGCCTGAAATCCCCTCATTTTAAAATTTCTATGGCAGCAAACCTGCATACTCACTTCCCATGTTATTGTTATAGAGAATATTTTAGCTTGGTTATTTACAGTTGTCCATTGATTATACCTGATGTGAGGCTACGTGTACATGATTTATTCAAGCATTTTGAAATTCGCTGAGTATGCAGGTCTGCTGCAACGGGGGTATTTTATTTTTTATATGGATTTTTCTTCTGCAAGGATTCGATTAGAGCTGGCCACGGGAAAACCGGTTTCCGTCCTACAGCTCTTCAAAGTGTCCTTCGTTATGGACATTTTTACCCAAAATGGCTGATTGATATATTCAGATTGTATTTGTTTTATCCAAGGAGGTTATGTTAATATACTGGAGACAGCACTCCATAGTAAAACATCAGCGTGCCGGCTGTTTAGAATAAAATATCACAAAAATGGTATATCAGTTAGTACCAACCTTTGCAAAATACCTCAATTTCACTGACTTTCCAAAATGAACGACTCAATCGAGTGATTCAGTCAAATCACGACTCAGTTTTGAGCTTGGTTCATTCCGGAACCGGAAATCATTAATATTTTAACCAAACACTTATAATAAACTGCTAACGAGTACTTATTAGGTGATTTTTGTTTGAAAATAACTTTACCTAATTTATTTTTGGGTATAACTTTAATGGCAAAGTAAAGTAAAAATAGCAAAACAGATACCTGGGCTTAGAAGTAATTTACATGACATAATCAGTCACTATGCAAATAATACGAGAATTACGGTAGCAACTTGGCAGGTAAGCAACATAAATAGTAGGACTTTTATTTCTGTTAGTGGTTCAATATTGCTCGAGCGACAATAACGTTCGTATTATAATATGGCTGAGGCAAAATCGTACATAAAGAGTGAAGTTGTCATTTACTGGCCGGATACTAACACTTATATATTGAACTTTAGATTAATTATTCTTTATTCATAGGTTTAAAAAAATAACATTTTCTATTCTATTATTTATATAATATCGAAGGCAAAGAAACCGCTCAATCATAGTGAGAATCAGATCGACATGATTCAACTCTCCGAAATGATTACATCAGTTTTTGAATCGACTCAAAGAACGGTACATCAGTTAGTACCAACTGCGGCACGCTTTCCAATGCAGATTGTGAAGACAGTGCTATCTCCAGTATAATAATATAACCTCCTTGGTTTTATCCCAGCAAAGCTCGGCTTCCCGGTACTGTGAATAAAAAAAAAACAACTGACACTCAATGTGAATCAATCATCTGATAAGCTCAAAACGAACCCAACGAATTCTGAAGTTTGAATTTTCCTCAAACGTTGTTTGTTTTGAAATGGATGCACTCTAGAGTGTATTCTTTGCTTTTACCTGTGACCTATTACAGGCACATTGACCTGTCCAACATTCCGCAAGGAGGCTAAGGACGGAGCATACAAGTAAAGTAAGTAAGCTAGAGTGGAGTAACAGTAAAAGAAGGAATTTCTATCCTCTTTGACCACCTATTTCCATTGAAAAGTGGAACGTTACGCGAGCGTCTAACAATTATGAAGTAATCCAGTCGGAGTCGGGTTGATTCGTAACCGGAAACGCCGCAAAACACCAAAGCCCAAACAGCTGATGGTTCATTAGTTTGTTTATCGAATCAGCTGTTCACCTGTTGCCTCCTTGCATAACACCACTCATGTCTCTTACCGCCTCGCTGCCACTTTCTACTTCCTTCCGCAACTGAACTTTACAGTAGCCTACGCAGAACGGCTTCGCCCCGTGAATATGAAGAGTGTGTAAGTTTACATTATGTCTTAAATGCTATAATGTTGCTCGGATGACCCGATCTTTACCTGCGGGGTCACAATAACAAAGGGCTAAGTTTCTGACCGTCCACAGGACAAGGGACCTTAACTTCCAAAATTTCAAAATTTAGTTTTTGGTTGCTATGGATGCAGCTTTAAATTACAAACATTTTGGTGAAAAACTTGTAGAGATATGTCAAAAAGTGAGTGAGTTATGATTTTTTAAAGTTTGTTATTCTAAAAACTTCGTTTTTGGGAAATAAGCGTCAGAGTTCAGTAATTTTCAACGTTAAGTATTTATGGTAATACTTACATTAGTATCCATGTTGATGTACCTACTTGCAGGTAATTTTGTCCTGATTTGAAATAAGTTTTCTTTTGTGACTTTTCTTGATTTTTTATTTTTTATTTCATATTTTTTACTTTATATTTATATATTTTACAGTTTTATAATTTGATTTTATATATTGATTATATGTTATAAATTTGATATTTATGTATGTTACAGTCAAAATATATTTATAAAAGTTATATTTTCATATTCTGTAAGAATCCAGCTAAAATATGCAGTCAAAACCTGAAAATGTGAAATTTTGACCTGAACTACTAGAAAGTGCTATACTGAAAAATTTTCCTCGGGAAGATAAGGTCCCTTTTCCTGTGGACGGTCACTTTATAATCATCGTCGTTACACTCGTTAACAAGCCTTGTCAATTAAAACAACATTAAAACATAAATAGATTTGAAATTTAAGTTTTTCAAACTCTTATATTCAATACGTTCCCTCAAACTAAAAACCAGTAGTGCCAGTAGTATAGATTAAATATGGTTAATTTAGGTATATGTTTGCATATTTTTGCGGTTCCTATACATTATTTCATACAACTGACAACAACTGTTATATGCAGAAGCTTCATCAATTGTGTACATTGTCAGAGGCGTTTTAGTGTCTTGCAGTATTTAGATATTTTAACTTACACATATGTAAACAAGAATGTAAGTATTGAACAGAGAATCAGAATCAATATATTTTAAAGTTATTATAGGACTGGATAAGCAAAGTGCTAAATAGAAAATGCGTCAACAAACGCTGTGCTGATTGAGAGGTTACTTACACAAAGAGAAACTACTTCATAGGTGGGGAAAAAGTCTCAACAAGTCAAGTCAATCAACCGAGTGAGGAGGACAAAGCACCAGTAAAACTAATGGGTCAGATCACTCAAAACGCCTCGTTTAAGGCAGAATTATTATATCTCTCAGCCAAAAGTCATCAATAACTTTGTAAACACTGATAGTAATTATCAATTATAATTACTATAATATTGGTATAGCTTGTACACAAGTTTATAAAACAAGTCTGTAGTACATTTCTATAGTATCTTAAATGTTTATTCTATTCTATTCTAAGTTCCGTAGTGTAAACGCAGCTTAAGGAGGAAAGCCAAGTTACATCCAGATATTTGGATTAGCCAAAGGTTTCCTTAACTTTCATAAAGCTTGAATGTTGACTTTGCTTTAGATGTCCTTTGAATCTTTGAATCTAATTCCGTCTTACTTAGCTCATACGCCTCGGCATATTGGGGCTTACTCTTAGTTTTAAATGTTTGAAGCGGACAGTTAGTTGAGGTGTTCAAAAAATTTTGATTTGTATACAGGGATTGTTTTAAGTTTGAAAGGGGGTTGTCTTCCACTCCACCAATAGGAAGTTTAAGGCACCTCCATAAGATTCAACCTTTTTACCATCAATGTGCACGGGGCAGCAGTCTTCTGAAGGAACCTGACGAAGACACCGCGAGCGGACAGTCTAGTGATGCGATGTGCCGAGGCTCCGGAGGTGACGTAACGGAGGAACGCCGCGCCGTGTATGCGCTGTATGCTGAGCCGGCACATTGTAATGCACAGCGCGGTGGCCATTACCTGAGTGGTCGACTTCACCGCAACACGGCGCGGCGGCAGGAGAAAGCCTCCAGTAGACACAGGTCCTGATAACGCACACACAACACTGTCGGGCAAGGAGCTAGTGTACAGCGAGCTGGAACGGATAGCCGCCACAAATTATTAAGTTAGATTAAATAATGACAATTTTGACTAGTGACGAGGTATTGGGTATTTTCCTCACCTCCCCTTTAGTAGTACTCTAAAACACTAGGGTCATTAATTTAATTCATTTTTCAGGGTAACGTCCTCAATGAGGTACCTGTCTTAAAAAGTGGTTAAGTGATACTAGAAGCGATACGTACATAATAAACAAGGACAGAACATTATTCCCACAAGAATAGCCGGCCGCTGTCGGGTGCGTGGTGACGTAGGCAGTGAAGTTGTCGGCGACAAAAGACAACATTGTCGCATTCCTCACGTCCGCTGGGAGGTGGGGCGGCAATTGTTATCACCATCAACACACCGGCTCGCCGACCGGACCTCTCAATGAAACATCTTTTTAGTTTGAAAGTAATGTCAGAGAGAAAGGAATTTCATTCTCTATGGTAATAATCATTTCTCTTTGGAAACAATCTTTATCTTACTGATTTACCTAAGCCCTTTAGGTACCAGTTGCTAGATCATCTTAGTAGATCGTCTCATAGTTGCATTAATAATCATCTTAACTCTTAATTATGACTTTGGTAAGAAGCATTAAAACTGCTATAGTCAAAGCTTGGAGTGATTGATAAACTGTCGATTCAGAATTGTAACAACCAAAACATTGGTCAAACGTGGGCGCGTGTGCGAGCGTGCGAGTGTAGTTGTAGCTGTTGGTGGTCGGTCTGTCTTGTGTTGGGGGAGGGGGATACATTCCTACTTGCCAGGGTGTCTTATCTGCCTGTCTGTCTGTCCGTCTGTCTGTTCACATCAAGTTGCACAACAACTAATTGTACAATTAATTGTACAATTAAATTGAAAATTGTTTATTAAAATACTGTTGAATAAATTTTAAACACCGTCTTCATGTTTAACAAATTCAAATAAGCATAATTTCCTTTCCTGATTTATTTATTAATATTTTCTCCAAAATTTAATTTAAAAGTTCAGCTCGATAACAATAATTAAAATTTATAAGATACAAACTCTCACGCACGGGCGGAAATAGCCTATGTGAGAGTTATGTGAGAGATATTTCAATACTTATTATAGTCATTTTACATTTTTTAACCAATTGTCTACTATATAAAATAGTTATTCTCATAAATAACTTTTGTATGGTATGTATATTACACGAAATAAAGCTGATTTTGATTTGATTAGACCTAGAGGGTTTTTTTATCTAAAATCTGCATCTTGTTCTGATAGCTTGTACAATTATTTTATACATCATTGTAAAATTAAAGTCCTTGTCGTTATACGGGATCAAAAGAATAGTTTTCTTGTCAACATGAAGTAAATGCAATCAATTTGAGTTGTAAAAATAATTGCGTGAATTTTGATAGTTTTTTGCAGCTTTTCACATTATACGAGAATCGAGAACTATCTTCATCTTACAACGTTCATGCCCGGCGTGCACACCGGTTTATAATCTCAACCGTGGTAACAATGCTGCAAAACACGCTACAGTAACTTATTAATCATGCGACTTTTATCAGGAGCACCCTTACAGCTCATTTGGACAAGTGCTGGGTTTGTATTAGTCATTTCTGAGGATAAGCCTAGAATTTCTGAATAATTTAAGTCTGTCGTCAGCGTCGGGGGCGTTGCAGCTGTGGCTAGTCTAATTTTACGAGTTGACAGTCACACTGGATTTGCTGAGGTCATAAATCAAAGTCTCTTAGCAATCTGGACAATTAGGATCTATTACAAAGACTAACAACCTCTAGTGGCGCCGGCAGCTAGGTTGTTATGTTGTACAGCTGAGCACGAACAGTGTAAGACATAGAGCTCCTATGTCTTATTAAATTATTAAAAGCAATATAAAAACACTAAAAATAAAATAATTTATCGCGCAGGATAACAAATATAAAAATACCCCCCATACTACTCTAATATTAATTTTAATTTAAAATAAGTTGAAATCAGTCCCAACTTTAGCCTACACCACACCCTTATTTTATTCGTTTCAACCCAACTAGGGAACGAAAAGGTATTGAATGCGCTTAACGAGTACACGACAATGAGTTTTTAAAAGAAAAAAAGATTAATGGGATTTCCAGTCAATATATTCTGTACTCGCTTCCCCTAAACATCAATTTGAAGTTTCAAGTTCTGTACATTATTCTGTAATTTGTATAAACTGTCAAACTCGATGGGGATGCATTTAATTTTGTGTACCCCCACACACTCCTAAAAAGTTATATATATCAAGGTTTCGGTTCTGTTTTCGCTTCAATCCCTTTTATTGACTTATAAGACCTTTGGAAGGAGCACCATTTTAATGGTAAAATACTGAATGTGATAGCTCTTAAGGCTATAGATTATTTTTTAAAGCCTTAACATTTATTTGTATTAAGGACTTTGAAGGCCAGTAGGGCATAGCCCTGAGGTAAAATTAAAAATTAAATGTTTAAAAATAATTAAAATTTAAAAAAATTGAATTGCTCAATTAATTGGCCCGATTTCTCAAGTTAGGAATTGATTAGTGGATTTAAATGACAAACTAGGGGCCCCATGCGCAAATTGCGTATTTTGATAATATTTCTGTTTTGTGGGAAACTCGCCTAAAGTTAAAATAAATTGTATGGCTTCAAACTCACCTTTATTAAACAAATTAACCTTTTCAATTGAAATTCAAAGACCACACCTAAGTAAACAAAGGCCTGACTGAACAAAACACACATAATTTTTATTTATTGCCCTTGCACTTGTTTTACTTTGGTTGTCTTCTCACACAACAGTAGGATAACGGAAGTATTTCTAGGAAGCCCATGTACAAATTGCTCATTTTAATATTTTCTCTGGTGTTCAATTAGTCTTTTTCTCTTAGGAGTTCTATGTTCTTGCCGAAGGTTACGCACATTTTCCTTAATCACATCGAGTCGTTTTTCTCTTTGCCTTCATCTACTTTATGTTTCAGGGTTCAGTTTGCAATATATTTATTATCTAACGATCATGGATCTTCACCATAAAAATTGATTTACCTGCCTCAATTTGGCTAAAATTGTCAATGAAAGTGGCCCAAATTCATTTTTCTATCCTGCATTGGACTTTGTTTACATTAGCATTCAATCTTTTTTTGTTTACAATGTGACTGGTTTGTTTACAATGAGTCTAAGAAGAACCTGCGTGTAGTCACGTCGGTACGATGGAAAACTTTAAAAAACTAAGTGCCCAGCGTAAAAGTGCTTGGAAATGTGACTCGTGCAAGGTGGATGGGTCGTCAGTGAGTAGCCGTAGTGATAATGAGTCGTATAGGCCTACACTTTTAGAGACAATTCAGGCTATGAAAAAAGAACTAAGTAATCAGATAACCGGGGTTAACTCTAATGTACAAGACGTAAAAAATGATGTTTCAAGTGTTAAACAGTCTTTAAGTACTGTTCAACAGACGCTTCAAACTCTTTTAGGCGAGAACGAGCTTAGGAAGGCAGAATATGGCCGTATCTCAAAAGAAAACGAGGTATTAAAATCTGAAATGTCGGCTCTCAAAGTACAAGTAAGGGAGCTAGAACAATATTCGCGGCGCGAAAATATAGAAATTGTCGCCGTGCCTTACAGCCAGGGGGAAAATTTATTTTCGATTTTAGAGGCTCTCGCCAAATCCCTTGGCGTCACATTCTATAGAAGCGACATTTCTACGGCCCACCGGCTCGCGGTTACCAAAGACCGCCCTAACCCCCCGATCATCGTCCGTTTCGTCAACCGCGACTGCAAGGAGGCGTAGATCAGCGCGGCTTGGAATATGAGGAGCTGCCTTACTGCAGCACTCATCAGCGACTCCTGGCCCGCAAACAACATCTACATCAATGACCACCTCACGCCCTACAACAAGGCCATCCTCGGAGAGGCACGTAAACTCGTGAGGGAGAAGAAGATCGCCGCAGCGTGGACCAGAGGATGTCGCATCTTCGTGCGGAAGTCAGCGGACCCCGGAACTCGCCCCATCATCGTCAACTCACCGGAGGAATTGGCCAACATCGTCGCTAACAAGTAAACCTTCGCCTAACTGGTACTGAACATAAAGTTTTTCGTTTACTCTTATTATTCTACATTTATTATAAATTACTTATTTTATTTTACATCCATCCAATCTTTATATTATTACTATTAAATACTTTAACTTTTCACAAAATTTTAGGAAGCAATTAAGTTAATACTAAAAGTTGGAGGTAGGATTGTTTCTTTTTGTAATCGCTTACATGCACAAATACATAAGAACTGTTGAATTTGTACAATACGAGTAGGCTAGTTGTAAGTTCTGAAAAATGTTTTTTATTGTTGTATATTCTTGTTTTTCGTTATCTGATGTTGATAGGAGCCTAAATAAATTTCTCATTTATTATCTTAATCCAAATAGTACATTCATTAAATTAAATTTATGTGCTATAGTTAAATTCATACAATGTTATATAATTATTCTAAATATAGGTCTATTCCCAAGAGGTAAACACAAAAATATTTTCTTCTAAGCAAAAATTAATATCAGAACTTAATATCTTACAAAGTTTTATGTTGTAGACTGTATAGGGATGCGTAGGACAGTCCTGGTCTTTATGTATATATGGTGTTCCATAAAATTTTCAGATTCGCTTTTAGTGTTCGTATTAAGCAGATATAGCTGTATAACAGCTGCAATAGCTATAAAGTTCCTACAGCTTGAAGGAACCTTTTTTAGTTGTTTGAATTTTTTCAGCTGTATATTTCCTACCTTATTAAACATGAACATGCAACAACTACTCTTTTATTATTGTAATTTCCTATACCATACATAATTTTTTATTCATATATTTAGGAAACGGAATCATTTTTCTTTCATCAAACTTATACAGCCTATTTCCTGTGACTAATGTATATATGTGTATATATGTATATATATGTGTATATATATATATATATATATGTATATATAGTTTCTTCTTCTTTTATACAAATGTACTACAAGCTTTAATATTAATACTAACTGGCAAATTATGTGGCTGTATAAATTACACAAGTGACTGACTCAAGTAAACTGTTTAAATCAAAGTGGTTATTTATAAATTATTGTAATATATAACAGCAATCATTACTTTCAGTTTTTTTTAAATAATAGTATTAATAGTTACGAAAGATCGCATAACTTTTTACCCCATTAAATATATAGAGATATAGATTAGGAGCGTGGTTATGGATGTGTAGGAAGGATGATTTGGGAAATAGAGTATGTGAGCTTTGAGGTGAATTTGAGAATGGGTTACATGCGTTTATTGACTGTAAGATTAATGGAAAAGGAAAATGGTTTATAGATAATATATTTATGGAAAACAATTTAGAAACATTAAATATATTTGCGGAAGAAATAAAGACTTTTTTTGAGTTCCTGGATAGTAAATGGAAAATGAGATCCACAGACAACATGCAGTTATCCCCTGGCCCCCTTTGACTCAATCCTCCCTGGTTTCTGGCATCTTTGTTGTTTTTGTTATTGTTGTTGTTTCATTGTTGTCGTTTATTTATTTCAGAGGTTATATTTATTGTTATAGTTTTCAAATTTTAGTTAAGGTTTGTTAATTATTGATAATATTTAATACTATTGATCGTTAATTTTATATTTAAGTTGTTATATTTCTTATTTAAATAGCTTAGAAAGAGTGGATAGTAAAAACAGGTTATTACGATTGAATAGTTGCTTTAAAAAAAAGGCTACCAACTAGCATGAGACTTTATAAGATAGTTAATTTACACAGTTATTTGCATGTATTGTTTGATGTACCCCTTGTGGGAAAATTCAATAAATAAATTGAATTGAATTGAATATTCTTTTAAAGTTAACTAAATAATTACTAGTTGCTTTCTCTTTTTGCTCCTTTTTTACTTAAAGTGCTTGACATTTTCTAACATACTCACCCTGGCAAACGGCACGATGACGCGACGGCACATCTACTGGACATGGACCAAACCGACTTAGGACAAGAACTTGACAGTTACAGACATATTCAATGTGAGGAAATAAGCGATCTCTCAAATTTAGGAATATTTTTTAAGGAGGAAGTTAATAATCTTAAGCTAATACACTTTAATATCCGTAGCTATCACAAGAATTTTGATAGTGTTCTAATATTACTTGAAAGTTTAGACATAAAATTTGATATTGTTATTTTCACCGAAGCGTGGTTAGATGAAAATAAATTTTTGGAATCGATTGATGGATATGATTTATTTTACACAACTTGTTATTGGAATCGCAATGACGGCGTTGTTATCTACTCCAGAATTAAACTTAACGGAACAAGTAAAGAGATAAGATTAGGGGAGGCCACTGGTCTACAATTGGAATTTAGTGTTAATGGAGCCAAATTTTCCTGTCTGGCCGTATACAGAAGCCCCTCCATGGACTTTGGGCTTTTCCTCACTGACTTACAAAACTTTTACTCGACCATAAAAAGCAAGACCACTTATATTTTCCTTGGGGACATAAATTTCGACTTACTTACTGACTGTAATTACCAACCTAACGAGGACAAAGACGCTTACTTGAACATACTTTACGAGGCAGGATTTATTGAGGGGATTGATAAACCTACGAGAGTTACAGCTTACTCAAAGACATGTCTTGACCACATATTTGTAAAACATAATGACTTTAGCACGATTACTACAGGGGCCTTACATACCGACACGACTGATCATTACGCAGTAATTGCGAAATTTGACCTGGGCCAAAGAATCGACACAACTTGTGATAACGATACTCGCACTTACTTGGACTTTAGGGCAGTCGGTGAGGGATTAATGAGCCAGAATTGGAATCAGGTTTTGTCTGAACTTGATCCAAACACGAGTTGTGATATATTTTTCAATATATTCGATAACATAAAATTAAACTCTGCCTGCAATAAGAAGTTTTCTACTCGATATAAGAAAATAAAACCTTGGATTTCGTTAGATTTAATTCATGGCATTAGAAAACGTGACAAATTAAGTAAACTTTTGAAAAAACGACCTTTTAATGACAATTTAAAAACTTATTTTCACTCTTTTAGAAATGATCTATTTAAAAAAATAAAAAAGGCTAAATTTTTATACTACAAAGAACAAATTTTAAAAGCGTCTGGCAATCCAAAATTGTTTTGGCGTACAATTAAAGAGTGTAGTGGCCTTAAAACGAACATAAATAGTTTTCCTATTAAGCATTTCTTGGACGGTTCTCATCCCGATGAAGAGGAGGTCCGAGGTGTAGCAAACTCTTTTAATGATTTCTTCTCTAAAGTTGGACAAAATCTGGCACAGAGTTTGCCGCCTCCTTCCGGTCCGCCGGTGGTCGACGACGCCGCGCACAGAGTCGACCTCGAGTTTCGGTTGGAGCCGGTCTCTGACAGTCAGATAGTGAGGTGCGTACAGGAGATGCGTGGCGGCTCTGCCCCGGGGGTTGATGAATTTAGTGTAACATTCTTAAAAAAACACATTGACTGTTTGCTTTTGCCGGTTAAACATATAATTAATCTTAGTATTACTACTGGAGTTTTTCCAAACAAATTTAAAACTGCTAAAGTCATCCCTATTCATAAAGCTAAAAGTAAATCAGATATGAACAATTACAGGCCAATCTCTCTGCTCAGTGTACTGTCTAAGGTTCTTGAGAAATGTGTTAAATATCAACTTCAAGAATTTCTAGAGCACAACGACCTTATTTCAAATTCTCAATTTGGTTTCAGGAGGGATAAAAATACTACTGATGCTCTTTTTTCCTTCTCTAACGTTTTAATGGAAAATATTAACAAATCAAAGAAAGCTTTATTGGTATTCATTGATCTTGCCAAAGCATTCGACTCAATCGACAGGAATATTCTTTTTTCCAAGTTAGAATGCATTGGGGTGCGCGGCATGGCACTTAGCTGGTTTAAAAGTTATTTAACGGACCGCAAACAGATTGTATCTTTAAACAAAATTGTAAGTGACCCAAGGATGGTTGATTATGGTGTTGTTCAAGGCAGCACTCTTGGACCTTTACTGTTTTTAGTATACATAAATAACCTGAAACATTTAAATATAACTGGAAAAATACAACTTTTTGCTGATGACACGCTGGTAGTATTTGAGGGAAGTAGGTGGGATGATGTTTTTAGAATTGCTACTAGGGAACTCACCATTATCAAAAGTTGGTTTGACCAAAACATTTTAACAATGAATCCCTCAAAAACAAAGTGTATGCCCATCGCGCTGCGCCCCGCGGGTGAGCCGCCCGCAGATCTTAACCTTGTCGTGCACTCGTGCCGTGGTTTGGCCGGGGCCCCTTGTGGTTGTCCCGCAGTGGAAAGGGTAGATCAGTACAAATATTTGGGTATTATAATTGATTCAAAGCTAAGGTGGGATAAACACGTTGCAATGTTAAAAGCAAAACTTAGAAAACTAATATTTGTTTTTTATCAACTTAATCAATTTTTATCACTTGATGAAATTAAAATAGTGTATTACGCCCATGTGCAATCATTGCTGCAGTATGGAATTCTGGTGTGGGGAAATTCCTTCCGAAATATTATTGAACCTCTCTCTGTAGTCCAAAAATCAATTATTAAGGCAGCTATGAAAAAGAACAGACGCTTCTCCTCTTCCTTATTATTTAAAGAATCAGGTCTACTTTCTCTAAGACAATTGTATATCAAATCTATTCTGGTCTACACCTTTTCGCATGGGGACTTGGTCTTAACACCAACCGAACATGATTACGCGACGAGGAGCGCTGTCCAGCTCGGCCTGCGGATTCCAAGAGTTATAAAATCTATTAACTTTACAAATGCTATTTATGCAGCAAACTTATTAGTTAGAAGAATTCCTATTGATTTAATAAACCCGCAGGTTACGTTGGCGGTGTATAAAAAGCGCGTCACTGCCTGGCTGTTAGAGGTCGGACCCGACTACCCAGCATCCCTCCTGGCTGTTCCTTGGACTGTACCCTCTACTTGACCTCTACTTAACTATATATCTCCTACAGACGCTTAACATTAACATTAACATATACAACTAACTTACTTGTCAAACCGTCCTTGCTTCATTTCTTATACTGTTCGCCTCTAAAATAATAGAATATATAAATTTTTTTTCATTAAGTACCGTTTATTATTCTGCTTTAATTTTAATTTTAACTATAACTCTAATGACGCCTCCAACGTATCTTGTGGTTATTTTAGGATTACTTATATTATGATTATTTCTTTCTATTTTTATTTTTACCTTCACCTCTTATTATAAAACAAATTAATGTCACTGTCCCTTTTTTCATAATAGGCCTATTTATAACTTACCAATTTTTATCCATATTTAATGTAATTTCTCTCTAATGTAACTCTAAGAATGCACTCATTTCCTCATTAAGAACTCGTCACCCACGCACAAGCCAATGTGGCTTATGTGGGGACTAATTTAGTTTATGTGCTATGTAAATTTTGTAATGGATATTTGCGAAATAAACTTGATTTGATTTGGTTAGAAATTCATCTCAAGGTAATCAGCTGTTAAGTTACAATCACATTTTAAAACCGTTATAACGCAAGTTGGTCAGCACTGGAGCGTTGAAAGCGCCCTCCATAAATAAATTAAAGCCTTAGGGGTCGAAGCCGAAAAAGAAATGCCTATTTTAACTATCTGTCGCAGGTGCGCTACATTATAAGCTTTAATACCCCCGTTGCAGCAGACCTGCATTCTCAGCGAATTTCAAATGCAAAACAACATATTTCAATCCAACATAGCGAGATTCAACATGTTTTTGTAAGCTCCATAAGAATAACATGGGGAATGAGTATGCAGGTTTGCTGCTACAGGTATGTCAAAACTGGCTGGTTTTTATTCAATATTTAGTAGATCTGAACTAGAAGAAGCCATTTACCAAGTTTTATCAAGATATGTTGAGAAATAAGCGAAATATAGAATTTTACTTATTTCCCATAAGGTTAACATTGAGACAACGTACTGTGTTTACCACTTTCAATATCTCGGTAACCAATGGACATAGAGCAGTAATTCAAAATACTAAATTGTTTGTTTTTTTGAGCTGAATTCAATGGTGCCAACAAAAATTTGATAAATTTAATTTTTCTATGTGAAAAACTCAAAAAACCCATTTTTGGGGGGGTTTATCCCCCTTTACCCCCCCCCCCCTTCCGGTGGTCCGATTGGGCTGGTTCACGAACTCGTCCGAGTGAATACCACTTTACACATCTGTACCAAATTTCATTAAGATTGGACCATATTTATGGTTGCTATCGTGTTAACAGACATATATATAGGCCTATATATATACAGGGATGCTGAAAAGTCCCGGAACGGTTAAATATTTTTTGAACCGAATTGGTTTGAGAAATCAAACTTTGCACATTCACTCCTATGTAAAAAAACTACTTTCTGAGGTGTTTATTGACTCTTGGCCCCCAGTGGGGGACGGCCCACAAGGAGTCGGTACAAAATCTTAAATGTAAGCATAGGTTAATATGCACAACATTTTAAAGGGCTAATCAGGTAGAGTTCAATGCCGCAAACCGCACTTCAAAAGGTTCGTTCATTACAAAATGGCGGCTGATCAAAAATCTATAGGAAATACACAGTGTTCGCTTAAAGATTGTTTAAAAATTGTTTGCAGACTATGTCTGAAAGATCTAAACTCCGGAATTGTATGTCAGACCTAAAAGCCTATCTTTTAGGGTGCCGTAGAGGATATTACCTCCAAGAGGGGATGACCCACAAGGAGTCGGTACAAAATCTTTAATGTAAGCATAGGTTGATACTCACATCATTTTAAAGAGCTCATCAAGTAGAGATCAATGCCGCAAACCGCACTTCAAAAGGTTAATTTGTTACAAAATGGTGGGTGATTTAAGCTTTCAACAAAAATACATACTTAGGCATAGGGTTTGACAAGCAATTTTATTTATTCAAACCTTTATTCCACCCCCTCCCTACAAACCTAAGCCTATGAATTTTTGTTGAAAATTTTAATCATCCGCAATTTTGTAACAAATTAACCTTTTGAAGTGCGGTTTGCGGCATTGATCTCTACTTGATTATCTCTTTAAAATGATGTGCATATCGACCTATGCTTACATTTAAGATTTTGTACTGAAACATGTCTGGGTTACCATAACCAAAGTTTACCGTGAAACTTTAAAATAAAATATTGCTGTTTCTAAGTTGAGGTTTGAAGGCGACAAAATAAAAACACACAAGTCAATCAACAACTGAGGTTTATTAATATAAATATTCAAAGTTAAACATCACCATCAGTCTTAATATATATATAGCCTAGGCCTGATAATAACAAGTAAGATCGGATAAATTTATAGGCTATCTAGAGAATTTCCTTTATGCTCAAAATATTATTATAAAAGAACTATTAGAATAGAATTAAAACCAGCCCACTTAATCATTACTTAATAAATTATCAATGGGGGCATGAGACAAAATATTTATATAAACAAGGGACAAAATAAAATAATTGACAAATACATTCACAATAAAATAACAATAAATATTCAACAACAATAAGACATTTATTTAACTTGCTTTTGCAAGGGCAGTATTAAACTGAAATAAAACATTTAATAATCGTGGCAATCTATATGGCCTATAAGACAGAATTTAGCTCTGGTGTGGACCGAATTAGAATTTTGAACAAAATGCCGAAATGTGTCTATAGACCAAAGATCTTTATTTAACCCTAACCTTAACCTACCATATCACAGATCAATACAAATATCATTTACATACTCTACACAAAAATAAAATCACACTTAGACTCCAACGCATACTATGTATGCATGGAAACAGCATTAAAATAATTGCTTCCATAGTAGGCCGTAGCTTCTGACATAATTTCATGGCTCGCAGCGGTAGAAAATTTAATGTTGACAAAAAAAACTATTGATTTTATACTGATTTTATGCTGTACTTGAATTTACTAGATTGACTAATTTAAAGGGCTGTGGTTGGTTGGAAAAGCTCAGTCTAGCTAATAAATCTTCTGGGCTGGTATTTCTTGCAGCATATAAAATAAAAGAGTTGATAGCACCTGAGTAACCGGAAGCAGTAGGTGGCCTCAACGCAGCAGCCATGGGACGCAGCAGTTAGGAACATCAACCGTAGCTGGCGGTGAGGTTAGGTTGGTTCGGTCCGGGTAGCTACGAGCCATTGGTGAAACCCCGTAGGTGTCAGCCACTGAAGTTGAACGAGGCTTCACATCTTAAGTCGGTCAGTCAGGAGGTCATGGAAGACAGGAACACAGGAACCCTTTAAACAAGGCACAGAACTTCTAAAAATATGTTCCCACAAATTTATAATATAACCAAGCTTGTTTTTGGAAACACCTAACCTCTCTGATAATTTAATTTTCTGTTAAAGGCTGGGGATTTCAGTTACTGCTCACTTCTCGAAATGACATTTTACTAGCCTACTGCGAGCACAAAATATTTAAAATGTTTGCAGTAGGAATTCAGTCCTAGTTGACTGCAATTGACAATGCTGGTAGCCTTTAAATAATTATATAACTTGGCATCTAAATCAGCTTTATGTCATCAAAATACACAATAGCCTATAAATACATAAAATGAAATACAGTTCTTTGATTTTACTTTCTTGGAACAGATATGTATGCCATACTCATATCTGTGAAACTGCCACTAAAGTCATCACTAGAATGTACACTTCTACCAACGTGACAAACGAGAAAGTACCGTTAAACTCAAACGAGCAACAGAATAATTACCTCTAGCGCCAACATAACAACACTATAATTCCCTTGAAAATAACTGTTGTTTTTAAGTGTTGCCAACATAAAAAAATATATAAATTGTTGTAAGTTTCGGAATAGATGAAAAATAACAATTAATTACAACATAAACTAAACCTTTGTCCAATGCGAATTTAATATATATGTATATAAAATTTTACGAAATCTTAATGGCAAGAAAGAAGAAATTAATTATAATTTTCGAACGAAAAATTGTGAAGTGTTTGGTGCAACATTTTTGCAGAAAGGAGTAATAATTACTCCTTAATATTGACATAATATAGTTTTAATATGCTGGAAAGAACTATTTTTGTTGATGGACGCCTAGATGACGTCTTTCTTTCAAATTCGTTTTAAAACTAGTTTAGGTAGGGAAATTGTAAAAATTCGATGTAAATTCATTAAATTTGGCCTAAACTTAAATAGCTTAGAGAATTCATTAGAAATAGTGCACTCGATTTTGAAATTCTACATTAAAGTACATTGAGTACTAATGTACAATAAAGTACATTAGTATATATAAAAGAATACTTTTAAGTATACAGATTTAAATGACCAAATTTTGTTCACACAGCGTCAACGTCCATAACTGCAATGATGTACTAAAAAGTTCTGGTTTGCACTGTTAATTAGCAAGAAAAATGCCCAAAATGGGTTTAATACTTAATTTGATGGTTTTAACAACCCATTAAAAGAAACCTTTGATTGGGCATTCCTAAATACTGACATTATATTAGGAGTTTGTACATTATGACGTCATTTTATCAATGGCTAGGGGTTGGGGAGGGTCAGGCGGGTCTCTATATTGTATGATAGACAGTATGCTAACAATTAATTATTTTTATCTTGGCAGCAGTGGATTTATAGCAACTCAAAACCCAATAAAATTTATACCTCCTTGTACCAGTTGTACCTTGTACAAAATGGAGGTTGTGTTATGTTGGAATAGTCTGTTTTAAAGAAGAGATTGAAGAAATAAATAATGTTTCAGATCTTCTTTAAGGTATGTACCAAAAATCAAATGTATTTGTTATTTCCTTTATTCTTATTCCTTTGTTGTCCCAAGTGAAAATATATAACTAGGGTAATCAAATGATATTGATGCAATAATACGTTGTGACCTTCAAAATTGACTTAGGCCTAGCTTTTCAATTAATTAATTATACCCATTTGCAGTACTTGATTTGTCAATTGTTTTTACTTTAAATGACAGTCTATCTCGGTAGTTATTTTAAGCCAAATATGAATGAGACATAGGGATGGCAATTAATTAATATAGAGTATTGATATTATGGGAACCATTAATATTCATATAACACAACACATATAATACAGAACATGTCGGCATTAGTAACAAGACTACAATTTTGCGCCCCAATCATACTTCACTCATCTCATTTACTCGGCTTAAAATGCCTTCCGTAGTTAACTTATTTCAAGCCAATTCAAACAATGTAATCTATTACCAATTTTCTTAGTCACAAAAACAGGTTTACAAAAGAGGGTTTTTAGCCAAGGATTACTATTAACAAGACACTAAAATGTTTATGCCTAGCCTAGGCTGACTCAAAAATATTAGTGATTGCCTGGGTTTAAGATTTATAGTTGTTAGTTGATCACATTTACTTTAATTTATGTGCTCAAAAAATCCGCTCGTGGCATTTGTATGAAGTTATGCTCTCTCCACCAAATTCCCGAACACGTGTTGCTAGCTACCTCTTGGAATTTCTTGTATTACATCTGTTTAGAGGTAGGCCTACTGAATATGCTGTAAATTGTTTTTGTATGCCATACTTTTTATGTATTCCCAAAGAAAATAGGCCTAGGTAGTGTATTGTAGTGGGGTCGAATCCGGGGATCTTGGGGGGGGAAATAATCCTCCACAGATAAACTAAAAATTTGCCTTGCTTATAAAGAAACACCCTGTAAATTATTTTATTAATATTGTCTTGAAATTAGGCCATGACAACAGCTCAATAATACTAACCTCATTCAAATTTGTCAATAAAACACTTTTTTCAGTTGATAAGCAGGCTATTGTATAATACCTGAGATAGATGCTATTGTAGAATACCTAAGATAGATATACTGATAACGGAACAAAAAAATCGATATGGTTGTTGCGATATATACGCCACTTTGGAACTATAATATAGATACTTTGGATAGGCCTATATCTAGGGAATCCAATCCCGGGATCCCGCATCCCGGGATCCCGCGTGATTTTAGAGCATATTCAATCCCGGGATTCTCAGGCTCAATCCCGGGATTTTTGGGATCATCAAATTACGTGCAAAATCGATGTTTTCTATTATTCCTATCAGTTTTAACAAATTAATAACTAAGAAAAACCAGTCGTATGACGTTGTTGTCTAAGTAATCATGGTTTGATGAGTTATTTGCCATATTACACTTCTGTTTGTGTCAGTTAATATTTTAAAGCGTTTAAAAATATTTTAAAGAGGCCTTTTTTTGATATTGTATAATTGTTATCAAGAGTCACTACGAAGCTTATCATCATTTTTAATAATTTTTAATTATAAATAATAATTTAATCTTAATAATTATCTTAGTTCTAGTTTTTTTACTTACTTATTTTAAGCGTGGTTTTATTTCTACCTTATAGTTCTAATATTGTTTGGTCAAGTAACCAAAAATATTCATATTTTGTATAAGACGTTCTTTAACTATATTTTGATAAATATTTCTATCGTTCTCTTACACATTTTACGGTTATATAGGGCCTATCTGATGATGAGTTTTGTTTACACTTTAATTTATAAACTGTATATTGAGTGTTTCATGATAAAGCTGACCATTTGATAATTTTTTTAAGATCTAATTTTTGATGAAAAAATACGTTTTCAGCTCAAAATTAAGCGGAAACTGCTTTAATTAGTGCACTACAGTTGCGATACCATGTATATCTATGAAATTATACTAAAACCTTTTTTTTGTATTGGCAAATACCATGTTGGGTCAATCCCGGGATCAGTCCCGGGATTACATTTTCAATCCCGTAATCCCGGGATTGGATTCCCTACCTACATCGATATTCTTTTTCTAACTTTAATTAGAGACGAGTGTAGGATGACTGTTCTGCGATCTTGTAGTAATTAACACAGATTTCTGTACACTGAACTTGTTAGCCTTTTAAATAGGCCTATCCTAAGAGTAAATTGAACCTAAGGGTAGGGACCCGAATACATCGTACTCATTGATAGTACCAATCAATCGATATTCACCTTTATGGTAAATGTGCATTTTCCACATCTCGGAAATGAAATTTTTTTCAAAATTAAATTAACGCTTATTCTGGAAATGAAAAGGTTTTTTAGGTGCTCACGTCCGGTAAACCGGGAAAACTCCAAAAACATTTCAGTCTAGTAAGTTAGTCATGTAGGTACTCAAATTTACCAGGAGAGGGAGCTGAATAAAATTTAGCGTGAATTTCCAAAATGTGATTGATATTAAATGAGTTATGACTAAATTAGATATGCGTCTGAAATTATGGAAAATCCTCAATAATGGTGTCTTAAGGGATATATTTCGTTTGGTATTTTGGGCCATGTTTTAGTTGTTAAATTAAGGCTGAGATAGTTAATATAGTGTTGTATTATATTGGGTAGAAATGTAATGATAGGTTATGTTAGGTTTTGTTTTGTTGAGGCTACTTGAGGTATTTCAGGTTTTTTTAATGCATGTATGCAACTACTTAGGTTATGTTTTGTTGTTTTCTGATAGGTACTATCAACGGGATATTTTGCTTTATCTCTGCCACTGTATGCTAGATTCTAAACATCCTTACATACTTATTCATATTCACCTTGCTACTTCTGTTTATCTACTGTGCTCACATGTTTTTTTATTTGACTTTTCCGACACTTTCCGAACGTTTTGCTGGCCAACGTTTTTTTGGGTATGACTTTGGTAATCAATGGATCTTAAACATTCTTATATATTTCTTTCTGCTTGCTCTCCCGGTCAATTTAAGTAACCACATGACCAGTTGTGGAATTAATAATTGTTTTTATTTTTCCGAATTTCTTGGGTTTACCGGCCATGATCACCGGGATAAACTATCATTTAGGCTACTGAATCAGCGTTCGGTTTCCTATGTCAAAAAGAACAAATTTCTACACCAGTAGGTAGGCTACTGAGGGGAAGTAGCAGTCAATTAGTGTTCCTAAAGTTTCATCCATTCGAAGCAGAAAGGTTATTGCCAGTAAATTACAAAATGTTTCACAGTAGTAGTGTTGGCATCGCACAACACAATCACCAAACCGTAGGGTTACGAGGCTATGTAAAATTCTCAACTTATGACCTTGAAGCTGAAATTATTAGCTTGTAGTTTATTGTTAAAAAATAGACATGACTGCATAGGTATTCACTCTCCATGTTTTTCTTTGTTTAAATAATCTTTTTTCCCTGACATATCTTGATGTAATTTGTGTATGGTTCCTTCTTGTTAACATCTACTAAATATTCAATTAACACCATCAAGTTTCAACATACCTGTTCAGCAAACCTGCGTACTTATCCCCCATGTAATTATTATCGAACTTACGATTATAGTCGCAAGTCCTATCTTGCTATGTTAGGTTCAATTGTTTTTAAATTTGAAATTCGCAACGTACGCATGTCTGCTGCAATGGGGTGTTTTAATTAGGTCGGGCCTATTGTGTTTAATTTTATCCTATAGGCCTAGTCATAAAAAAAGATAATTCATAAGCACAACCAAACAATGTTGAAACTCAAACAATTAATTTCTACTAGCCTAATATGTTTACAACTGGTTATCGTCTAAATGACCTAGTTCTCACATGGTCATGAATGCACACGTTAACTTATTTGTGTAATTTTTCAGATGGCACTTTTCTGAAAACATAATTTCATTTTACTCTTAAACGGGTATTAATATTTATATACACTTAAATATACGCGATACACACATATATATATATATATATATATATATAGAAACATAGCATTACTTTTCATATAGCTAAAAAATGAAGAAAGTAACTAAAACCTCACATTTGGTTGATTGTAAAAAAGCCCATTTGGAGTGGAAGAGTATGAAGTTAATCGATAAAATTAATTTAGCTGCTCAAGTTTTACATGAAAATGACCTATCATTGCATGAAGACACAAAACTGACCTCAAATTCACCATTTGTTAAGGCTTTCATGAAGAAATGTAGCTTATTTGATAACTACAAGAATGCTAATATGGTTTCATGTTGCCTAAACCGTAGTATACTGTCGATAATTAATGCTGCTAGTTTGCTGAACAAACCACAAGATGAATTTAGTATAAACAAGATTGATGGAAAGAATCTTGAGGGATTGCCTTTGAAAAATAATGAAATATCAACACCGGAAGATGATGTTGCCCATAATGGAATGGGATGCAGTTACTCCACATTTAGCAATGACGAATGTAGCAGCCTTGAGTCAAATGTTGTTGAAAATGTTAATGAACACTACATTAATATGGAGGAAAAAGAACATAAGTTTCACGATCCAATACAAATTGCAGATAAGTGTTTACCAATTACCACTGTAAATATGCAAGATCATCACACCTTTAATGAAATGAATGTTATTGAAGAAGAAAGTCCTGATGACCCATCAGAAATAAATGAACTTGTACATGAAACAAAAGAAGTCGGAAACGGAATTATGCAACAAATGGATGGAAGCGTAATTGTTACATTTTCAAGTACACCATCAGATAGAGAACCAAAAGGTTTGAAAAGAGCTAAAAGAAATTTCAGATGCACTGAGAATATAGGTGAGTTTCTCATAGAAGATCATACGTGGAAATCTATGATAAATGAAGAAGGGAAGTTGTTGACATCAGTGTACCCAACAGTGATTGCTGACAACTTTTATACAATAAGCAAAGGTTGTGTAGTGCAAATGCATCATGTTAACTATTTTGCACCTAAAAAAAGTCGGCAACCTGTAGAAGAGAACAGAAAAATCCTTACGATTTATGCTTATTGTGGACATAATAAAGACACCACTTTCAAATTAGTATGTACAAAGCAAGGGGAAAGTAATAATTTCCACTTCAACGTGTATTCTAATTCAAACCAATGTCATCATCCATCAAAGAAAACAAGAGAGCTGAGTGGAATTGCAAGAGATACTGTTATGCATGAATTGATTAATGGCAGTGCTACAATGGTTAGATTAAAGAAAATCAAACAATGTGATGGTGAAGGTGTTAAACAAAACAACACACAAGAAGTAAAGTCCTACAGTGTATTTCGCAAAGCAAAAGCAGAGGCCTTAGCCATTCAGGACTTACATAAAAATCCAATGTTGGATCTTTTCTTCATGCGTGAACAGGAAGAAAAATCTAATAGCAAATATCTCCAACATGTCTCAGATCCAATGCAGGTAATGATGTTTACCCCTGAAATGCTGGACTTATTGACTGCAGCCAAAAAAGGATCAAAAAAGGAGTTTTCGTTGCATATTGATGCTACTGGTTCTGTTGTTCGTAACTTACCTGAAAGAGGTAACAAGCGTGTACTTTACTATGCTCTTGTGTTCAGATACCATGGATTTGTCATACCTGCTGCTGAATACCTCACTGACAACCACACAGCTGAATCCATTGGAGCATGGCTCATAAAAGTTAGGAGATTTCTAATGGACAATGGATGTTGGCCTCCATGCCAACGAGTTGTGTCAGATTTCAGTTGGGCACTGATAAATGCTGTGTGTCTCCAGTGGAACAAAATGGAGGTAGTGCCTTACTTGCAGTATTGTTATGAAAAGGTGACGGGTAAAGAAAGTACAGTCAAACCCAGTGTTACGTTACATATCTGTGTTTGCCACTTTGTGAAGATAGTTGTAAATACTGTTAAAAAAACATGTACTGCTTCATCAAAGGAGGAAAGAACGGCTCAAAAAGAGTTGATTTTACAAATTGTCTGCTCAGCTATCAACAGCAACAGCTACAGCAAAATAAAATCGATGATGGAAAATGCAATGACAGTGATGCTTCATAAGACCTGCAATGGAGAAGTATTGCATGCACTGCATAATTTATGCAAATTATGTGAGGGAAACGCTACTATACCAGAGTTACCTGATGTGACGACCGAAGATGATAACCAAGATAATGATGAATCGTCTGACTTCCTCAAAGACAAGGAACCCATGTATATTCAGAGTCCTTTTTATCAAGACATTAATAAAATAGAAAGAACTGTGAAAAAGAAGATTCTTAAAAGGCAAAAGGAAAAAGTTTCTCAGTTGTCAGCAGGACAGCCAAACTGCAAAGAAGAAGTAACTAACAAGTACTACTGCCCAAACTTTGTAACAATTCTTGTTAACAAGTTAGGAGCATATTTACCATTATGGTCTGGTTTACTTTTGAGTGGAAATAACAACTCTGATCAAATTTGTCATCGATTGAGTAATGGACCAGTTGAAAATTGGTTTCACCAAGTAAAAAACATGGTTCTTTCTGAGAAGGAGTGTAACCTAAGAGCAAACCGGTTTCTGAGAAAAATGAAAGATTTTGTTCTCTCGAGATGTAAGGAAGTAAAGTTAAACATACCAACAGAAGGCTGTGCTAGAGGCAAAAGGAATCAAATAAACAAATGTAAAAAAGTTGTGAGTGCACAAAATGTATCAAATGAACCTGAAAAAGGTAGTGAATCACAACCACAAACTGTGACAGAGGAATCTGTGGAATTAAAGAAGAGAAAGAAATTGTCTTTAAAACGAAGAAGAAGTCCTTCAACAAACACTGGGCCTGCAACTAAAAAATCAAGAAACAATGAAGTAACTGTCATAAGCTCTGATAGTGAAATTGAAAATGCACAAGAGACATGGAAAAAACCAAATAAAAAGAGGCATACCTACTTCACCTCAACATACTTACAGGAAAATACCTTAAAACCTTTTACTATGCCTCCTGAAGCTGTGTCCTCTATGAACAACATGGTAATGGAAAATAATTTGATTTCTGATCCAAATTACTATGTAATGTTGAAGAACTGTGTCAATTATGTAGTATGCACGTTGGAAACCCCTTCATCACAAGACTTTGGCCTCAACGTACAGGACATAAACATGTTGTCTGGAAAAAACTGGTTGAACACTGACACCTTATCAGCCATTGGTTATATGTTCCTCAAAACAATCGAAAATAAACATTGTGTAATTTTCAATGACAATATTGGGACCGCTGCTATTGCCCAAGGGTTACCAATTGACTCAACAAGTTTTCTATTGAGGGATAGTGAAATAAAGAGTGATTCAGAAAAATTGTTTTTCCCCGTCAATTTAAACAACATCCACTGGGTATTAGCATATGCAAATCTGAAGACTTGTGAATTCTCATATTTAGACCCAATGAAAAGTGAAGTTGAGAACTCTGTGTTAGAAAGAGCACTAAGCAACTTTTTGAAGTTGTACTCAAATTTAGCCAACAAAAATGTCGATCAGCTTGAAGGGAATTGGATGACAAAACACTATTCACATCCGATACAAAGGGATAACAACAACTGTGGTGTTTTTGTAATGTATTTTATTGAACAGTTGATGCAGAAAGACTGTATTGATGGGTTTTTTGACCCTAAGGAGTATAGGCAACAATGCTTTAAGCGGCTTCTTCAAACGTCCAAGAGTATGACCAATAAGTGCCTAATTTGTAGCCGCAACTTTGAAATTAATTTACCATCTACAGCTGAGAATGAAAGTGTACAGTGTAGTTCCTGCCTCAGATGGTATCACATGGAAACCTGCCTTCCACCTGATGTTACACGGGACAGAAAAATTTTGGAAAAAGACGACTTTCTATTTTTTTGCTGCCTTTGTCGCAAATACTACACAAACCACTTGCAACAATGAGTTCATTTCCATTAGATATTAAACTCTCTGACTAACTCGAGGCAATCTCAAGACACAAGTATCAAATGGACAAGGACCATAATCAAAAATTATTCATCAATTTGTGCTGCGCCCATAGTGGCTGCAACCGTATTACAAATTGTTCATCAATTTGTGCTGCGCCCATAGCGGCTGCAACCGTATTACAAATTGTTCATCAATTTGTGCTGCGCCCATAGCGGCTGCAACCATAATACAAATTGTTCATCAATTTGTGCTGCGCCCATAGCGGCTGCAACCATATTACAAATTGTTCATCAATTTGTGCTGCGCCCATAGCGGCTGCAACCATAATACAAATTGTTCATCAATTTGTGCTGCGCCCATAGCGGCTGCAACCATAATACAAATTGCTCATCAATATGTGCTGCGCCCATAGCGGCTATGACCAATTTAAAAATTATTCATCAATTTGTGCTGCGCCCATAGCGGCTATGACCATATTACAAATTGCTCATCAATTTGTGCTGCGCCCATAGTGGCTGCAATAACAAACCTTATTACAGATAGTACATTATTTTTTGCTGCTCCCATAAGTAAAAAAAAAAACAATACATGGGAGATATTTAATTTGTAATTTCAATTTACCTAGCTGTTGAAATTAAATTCTTTCTCAATGGCATTTATGAATACTTGGTGAAATTGACATTTAGGAATATTAAACAAATTTGTGCAAATTACGCACAATTTAATCACACAGTTCAATGATGGGTAATGTTTCAGTTCTTTTTGGAACAAAGCTTCTGAAGTCGAATTGCTGCAAAGTATTGAAGTTGTGGATGTATTACCAAAGGCTCAACAACTCTGAATAAGGTAAGACCCCCATAATTTATACATTAATTTATAGGTTCCTATACTTAATGAAAAAGTGCAAATGTCAAAGGTTATGTTCAGGCAACAAATAGTACAATTCATTACCAACGTGACACTTTTTAAACGTTTCTCAACCGACGCTCTTAAGTTGAGTTCGGAAAATAACGACCAAGTTACAAAAAGCAACTTAATTAACGTACAATCAACTATATTTTTGTTACACTGCTTAATATTTTACGATGACTACTTTCAAACTTTTTATAACTTCTTCATAAATTGTTATCTCATTCTTGATATTTAAAAAACTCCTGAATTAAGGTTTCCGTCATTTTGGATAAAGAGATTTTAGCTCGCTCCCCGCAGAGACTAAAGAGAACGGAATATTTCAGTAAAACTGTTTCAATAAAAGCTGTTACCGTAGTACTCATGGTAAAACCTAAGACCCAGACAATGATAAGTTTTTGTTTTGGGGCCCCCAGCAGCAAAAACCACCGTTCGTTTGAATTTCTATTTATATATATGTCTGTTAGCACGATAGCAGCCGTAAAATGGTCCGATCTTAATGAAATTTGGTACAGATGTGTAAAGTGGTAATCACTCGGATGAGTTTGTGAGCCAGCGCGATCAGACCACCGGAAAAAGGGGGGAAAGGGGGATAAACCCCCCAAAATGGGTTTTTGAGTTATTTACATAGAAAATTATTATTTAACAAATTTTTGATGGCACCATTTAATTCAGCTAAAACAACCAAACAATTTAGTAGTTTGAATCACTGCTCTATGTCCATTGGTTACCGAGATATTGAAAGTGGTCAACACAGTACGTTGTCCCAATGTTAACCTTATGGGAAATAAGTCAAATTCTATATACATCTTATTTGTCAACATATATCTTGATAAAAATTGGTTTGTGGCTTCATCTAGATGAGACCTACTAAATATTGCGATAAAACCACCCAGTTTTAATATACCCGTATCAGAGTATGAATTTTGCTGAGTCTGCAAGTCTGCTGCTGCTGGGGGTTTTCTAAACGTTATTGTTTTGTAATTGGACCATAATTTTGTAAAAATCAACTAACAAACAAATAAATATATGTAATACATTATATTACTTTCTTTTGTTTCAGGGTAGGCCTATTCAGCTTCTACACTCGGAGAGCAACTGATAATCAGAGTCCCTGATCTTCAGAAATCCTTTATAATGAATAATAATTGTTTTACTTAATAACAGTTAATGTATCAATAATAATATTAATAAAAATATTTGTAATCATGATTGTCGGTTTTTATTGGTCCAAATACAGAATAATTTCTGTTCTCCTAATTGAGCTAGGGATTTGGGGGGGGGGGGGTGCTGTAATTCTTTTCCAATTTCAATTGCCTTTAATTTGATGTGAAACCCTTACGGGGTCTTGAGGGAAAACTTTTTTGCAAAATTTCGTCAAAAAATTTGAATTTTAATTTCAAAAAAGTCACATAATGAAAAATTTTCAAAAAATTCTATGAAAAAATCATGAACTTGGAGAAAATGTATGTACACTGCACTTGTAATTCGAGAATCAATCATAACTAGTATTTTCCAGTTAATAAAATTAACTATTTGATTGATGAGATAATATGCTATCAACTTTGAGCAGGTATTTATTATATGGCTTGTTAAAAAATTGATATCATTATTAGTTTAAACAGTGTAAGTTGATGTTACACTAGCGTTAATACGGTACCATTTTAGTTCGGGTTTCTCTTTCAATTTATATTTTTTCAGCCGATTTCTAAGAATTTGCCAAGATGTTCTAATAAAAATTTGTTTACACTACCTTGTTCAAAAGTTTTTTCTAAGTTTTGATTACTAAGGATTCCTTTAGATTATGACTTCATCATCTGCAATTATGGCCTCTGCAACATGAGGCGTTATAGGTCATCTACAGGTAATCCCGCCATATCCTGTATGTAGTCCATAAACTTCTTCAACACTTGGCATTTAGGATTTGCTTGTACATAAAACTCTATTTTTTCTCTTTGTAACTGGGAGGCCCATAGTTAAACTCAGCCTCAAAATATAAAATGTTTAGGTCCCAAAGAACAGATATAGCTAATAATATATATTGTAACAGTGCAATTTAGTAGGAAAGCCTAACAAACTTATGCAGGTAGAACAAACTGGCATGAAAAATCGCATTATGTTGCCAATCTGTATAGTTCTTCATCAGTGTTTGTTATGCATAACTCTTTAATAAGGTGTTTTACTTTCTTATTCCAACCATTAATCATATATCCCTCGCTATTTTCCATATTTTTAATCCACTAACATATTAACGCTTTTATAAGGTAGCTATTCTAAATTTAAAAAACAACCCAAAAATATCAATTTTTTAAATTTGATATTTTAATTTATTATATTTCATAAAAATCACATTTTTTAATACTATACAAAATTGATTTTTTCAGTTAAAGTGTTCCTTTTCTTTAATCATGTGTCAAATTCGATTGTGTGGATACCCCCCTTAACTATTAAACATGTTGAAGTAGGTAAACGAAACTCAGTTCACCACTTTATACGTCACAAAACCGAATTTTTTAAACACTAAAACGATTTTGCCTTGGACCCAAATTGGGGCCCTTTGGGGGCAGCCCCAAATTTCTAAATGTAGACCCCAAACAAGTGACCCCTCATTAAAGGGTTCTTCAAAAGAAACAAAATGGTCAAACCAGAGATCAATATCACACCCCTGATCGAAATGGTTGCCATTTCAAAATTAGGAAGGAAGGATAAGACCTGATAATAGTAGTCTTGTAAACTTATAAATTTTGAAATGTATGCCATTCTGGATAGGGGTGTATATTGACCCCCAGTTTGTACCATTTTATTTCTATTGACAAACCCTTTAAAATGAGGTGGGGTAGCCACACTTTAGGTTGTTACCCATTCCAAATTTTGAAATGGCTGCCATTTTGGTTAGGGGGTTTATATCAACCTCTGGTATGCGCCATTGATTTCATTTTGACAAACCCTTAAAAATTAGGGTTCACTCGATAGTGGTTTGTTTTGAAATTTGAAGCTGCCCCTAAAGGGCCCCATTTTGGGGGCTGAGGCAAAGTTGTTTCTGCAGCAAAAAAGTATAGTTTTATTTTGTATAAAATTGAGCCAAGATTAGTTTTCCTACTGTATTACATTTAAAAGTTAAGGTAGGGTATCCACACTTAAAGCTTGTTACCCATTAGTGCTGAAAATGTATCGACCCATTGATGTTTTTTTGTTACGTATCTCCTGATCGAATAAAGGTCCCACTCAAGTAAATTTTTAAAGTGTACTCTTAAAATGATGCCTTAAAACCTATACAAATTTTTAACAAATAAAAAAATACTAACTCAGCTATGCCACAAGCCACCACACTGCTGCATTCTAAACCGATATATTTCACTGCATGGAGAGAGAAGTAGGCTACCTGAGGTGGCCCAGGTACAAGCGTTTCCCCTACCTGTTTGTTTCCTTGACTAATATGTCAAGATAACATTTTCATATTGAGAAAGTCAAATAATTAGGCCTATATAAATTGATCTATCAATTTTTTATTGATAAAATGTGTTTTATTGCAGCTGCCTTCGACAACGACGTAGATGGTGTGATAAGAATTCTCCTCGAATTTGGGAGAAATAGAAGAAGGGGAGGGAGGGGTGGAAGGGATGCGTGGAGAAGAGAAGGAAGAGGGGGTGGAGTAAGAGGGGGTGGAGGAAGAGGGGGTGGAGGAAGAGGGGGTGGAGGAAGAGGGGGTGGAGGAAGAGGGGGTGGAGAAAGAGGGGGTGGAGAAAGAGATAGGTGGGAACATCCAGTGGTGCGACAGGAGGAGTGGAGGAATGGGGAGGAGGTGATGGACAGTCCTGACAGCAGGAGCCCATCACCGGCATTCAGGAATCCATCACCACCATAAATAATAATGTAATCCTTTTTTTTCAATAATATATTTGTTCTGTTCAATTTATATTTCATGGTTTTATTTTTTTAATTCCTTAAATTAGTCCTATTAGAACAAATCAACATGTTATATCAAATTTCTACTTTGAAATCAATTTTCCATGAAATATCTGTTGTCAAAACAGAGACTACAAAAAATGTAGTCTCTCAAAGTTATTTATTTGTCTATAACATATAACATTTGAAAAGAAAGGTCAAATAACTCAGCTTGGAGTTAATGGTCATAGTTAATGTGCTGTTTTAGAGCAGGCTAATAATCTACAAATGAAAATGTTACAGCCTCATTGAGGCGTTTGATCTAGTTAATGATTTAAAACATATTTAAAGGTTTTCATCAAAATAGGAGTCAATTTCAATTTTGTTCAACTGTGATGTGTCAGATTTAATTAGCCTATAATAAATTTGGTAAATAATCTCATTAAAATCTAAAGTGACTTTGAAGTTGAACCATATCACTGAATGTACTAGAAATTATTAAGGCTTCTTGGATTTGTATCTTAGGCCTATGATTAAAATCTAGTCTTCAAGAGAATTAAGGTTACATTACATTGTAATCACTCAAATACCTAATGAGGAAAAAAATTATGGTGACTTACTAATGGTGAGTAACTAACTATGGTGAATAAATATTTTATGCGATAAAATATTGAGGGTAACAGAGAAAAAGTTGTCTAAGAATCAAATTTTTCCTTAAAATTCAAGAATTAAAAGAAATTTTTGTTTTACAGCCCTTCATACTGTAACCATTCTAGTGTTTGCCTTGCAACTTGACCTAAAGTTTTAGAATTTAATGGAGAACAAATTAATTGAATTTGAAATGAAATAACAAATTATTATGGAAAACAAAATCATCTGAAAACACATCTCTATTCAATTGCTTTTGTTTCCTTGACCTAAAGCAGTAGTTTTAAAAAATAAAGCTAACTTTGACATAGGGCCGCTGTCTCCAAACTCGGTTAACCTAAAAAAGATGTTTAACCTTGGGTTTTTATGCTAACCAAGTAAGGAGAAAGCGTCCCTTGGGAGTTCAAATCAATCAGAGTTTGAAATGTATTCAAAAAAATAAATTTTATTTATCATCATCAATATTAAACATAAAATATGTTCTACTAAACTTAATTTTATTGGTGACCTTGAAGTATTATATTAGTATGTATGTTAAATTAAATTTAAACACAAAAATTAAATAGTTCATATTCATATAAAGGCAATAAAAAATAATACATTAGAAAGTACTAATAAAAATACAAAGCCTAAACATACCTGCACTCCAGAGTGTAATACTAGTGTTGCACTCCACAAACGCCACTAACTACTGAGGACTGTGGGAAAAATCCGAAAGCCGTCATGGCGTGGTGGAGGGGAGACAGAGCAACCAATAGGAGGAGAGGAACTGCGGCGGCGGCGTCCTTAGCGGCGCTTTTGAGGCAGCGGCGGCGGCGCCGTTAGAAGGTGGTGGGAGCGCGGCGGCACAAGGGATCTTTCTCTGATCTCGCCGCTTTCCACTACAACTCTGGCCCGGCGCGGTTTTCCGCGGGAATCTCGCCTTGCACGGTGACGATTTGATTCGATTTTTAGGACCGACTTCTTAAATTATCGGTGGACGAATTACTGTCGTCTTGATATGTGAATATTTAATATTAAAAGCGTTCATACGGTCGATATTTGTTTTACTTCATCTCAAGGGCCGTTTTCGTTCCCGCTACTCCCCGTTGAAAGTTATATTTGAAACTATATTTTTTAAACTATATTTGAAACAATATTTGAAACTAACTATAACAATTATTACGTTTCAATAATTTGAATTGTCTTTTGTAATACTTTTTTTGTAACAGTTTTGTATTTTTGTGGTATTAGCGAATCTTTATATTTAAGCAGGAGTTGCCCGTGGCTTTGTTCAGCATAAACATTAGGACTTTCGCTGCGTAATTGAAGATAGTACCGAGTTATTAATTAAACAATACTATAGTTTCAAAATTAATTAAGGTTGGTCTGTGTAATGATATGTTAGTGGTATTTGATTACGTATAAAATCATTGGATTCTATACGTAATCCAGTAATTGATTACTGCCTTTTTCATTGGAGTTTTTTTTCGAGTAATACGTATAGAAACATCATAAATTTGGGATGTATGTGTTCATAAGAGTGTGGAGAATAAGTCCTATATAGCCTTATTCCCACTCGCGACATATGACAAAAGCTATGTTAACATTTATGACCCACGTTGCACTCACGGCAGAGCTCGACTGCCGTTTTCATTGGAGTTTTTTTCGAGGAATACGTATAGAAACATCATAAATTTGGTATGTATGTGTTCATAAGAGTGTGGAGAATAAGTCTTATATAGCCTTATTCCCACTCGCGACATATGACAAAAGCTATGTTAACATTTATGACCCACGTTGCACTCACGGCAGAGCTCGACTGCCGTTTTCATTGGAGTTTTTTTCGAGGAATACGTATAGAAACATCATAAATTTGGTATGTATGTGTTCATAAGAGTGTGGAGAATAAGTCTTATATAGCCTTATTCCCACTCGCGACATATGACAAAAGCTATGTTAACATTTATGACCCACGTTGCGCTCACGGCACAGCTCGACTGCCGTTTTCATTGGAGTTTTTTTCGAGGAATACGTATAGAAACATCATAAATTTGGTATGTATGTGTTCATAAGAGTGTGGAGAATAAGTCCTATATAGCCTTATTCCCACTCGCGACATATGACAAAAGCTATGTTAACATTTATGACCCACGTTGCACTCACGGCAGAGCTCGACTGCCGTTTTCATTGGAGTTTTTTTCGAGGAATACGTATAGGAACATCATAAATTTGGTATGTATGTGTTCATAAGAGTGTGGAGAATAAGTCCTATATAGCCTTATTCCCACTCGCGACATATGACAAAAGCTATGTTAACATTTATGACCCACGTTGCACTCACGGCACAGCTCGACTGCCGTTTTCATTGGAGTTTTTTTCGAGGAATACGTATAGGAACATCATAAATTTGGTATGTATGTGTTCATAAGAGTGTGGAGAATAAGTCCTATATAGCCTTATTCCCACTCGCGACATATGACAAAAGCTATGTTAACATTTATGACCCACGTTGCACTCACGGCAGAGCTCGACTGCCGTTTTCATTGGAGTTTTTTTCGAGGAATACGTATAGAAACATCATAAATTTGGTATGTATGTGTTCATAAGAGTGTGGAGAATAAGTCCTATATAGCCTTATTCCCACTCGCGACATATGACAAAAGCTATGTTAACATTTATGACCCACGTTGCACTCACGGCAGAGCTCGACTGCCGTTTTCATTGGAGTTTTTTTCGAGGAATACGTATAGAAACATCATAACTTTGGTATGTTTGTGTTCATAAGAGTGTGGGGAATAAGTCCTATATAGCCTTATTCCCACTCGCGACATATGACAAAAGCTATGTTAACATTTATGACCCACGTTGCGCTCACGGCACAGCTCGACTGCCGTTTTCATTGGAGTTTTTTTCGAGGAATACGTATAGAAACATCATAAATTTGGTATGTATGTGTTCATAAGAGTGTGGAGAATAAGTCTTATATAGCCTTATTCCCACTCGCGACATATGACAAAAGCTATGTTAACATTTATGACCCACGTTGCGCTCACGGCACAGCTCGACTGCCGTTTTCATTGGAGTTTTTTTCGAGGAATACGTATAGTAACATCATAAATTTGGTATGTATGTGTTCATAAGAGTGTGGAGAATAAGTCCTATATAGCCTTATTCCCACTCGCGACATATGACAAAAGCTATGTTAACATTTATGACCCACGTTGCACTCACGGCAGAGCTCGACTGCCGTTTTCATTGGAGTTTTTTTCGAGGAATACGTATAGAAACATCATAAATTTGGTATGTATGTGTTCATAAGAGTGTGGGGAATAAGTCTTATATAGGCTTATTCCCACTCGCGACATATGACAAAAGCTATGTTAACATTTATGACCCACGTTGCGCTCACGGCACAGCTCGACTGCCGTTTTCATTGGAGTTTTTTTCGAGGAATACGTATAGAAACATCATAAATTTGGTATGTATGTGTTCATAAGAGTGTGGAGAATAAGTCTTATATAGCCTTATTCCCACTCGCGACATATGACAAAAGCTATGTTAACATTTATGACCCACGTTGCGCTCACGGCACAGCTCGACTGCCGTTTTCATTGGAGTTTTTTTCGAGGAATACGTATAGTAACATCATAAATTTGGTATGTATGTGTTCATAAGAGTGTGGAGAATAAGTCCTATATAGCCTTATTCCCACTCGCGACATATGACAAAAGCTATGTTAACATTAATGACCCACGTTGCACTCACGGCAGAGCTCGACTGCCGTTTTCATTGGAGTTTTTTTCGAGGAATACGTATAGAAACATCATAAATTTGGTATGTATGTGTTCATAAGAGTGTGGGGAATAAGTCTTATATAGGCTTATTCCCACTCGCGACATATGACAAAAGCTATGTTAACATTTATGACCCACGTTGCGCTCACGGCACAGCTCGACTGCCGTTTTCATTGGAGTTTTTTTCGAGGAATACGTATAGAAACATCATAAATTTGGTATGTATGTGTTCATAAGAGTGTGAAGAATAAGTCTTATATAGCCTTATTCCCACTCGCGACATATGACAAAAGCTATGTTAACATTTATGACCCACGTTGCTCTCACGGCACAGCTCGACTGCCGTTTTCATTGGAGTTTTTTTCGAGGAATACGTATAGAAACATCATAAATTTGGTATGTATGTGTTCATAAGAGTGTGGAGAATAAGTCTTATATAGCCTTATTCCCACTCGCGACATATTACAAAAGCTATGTTAACATTTATGACCCACGTTGCACTCACGGCAGAGCTCGACTGCCGTTTTCATTGGAGTTTTTTTCGAGGAATACGTATAGAAACATCATAACTTTGGTATGTTTGTGTTCATAAGAGTGTGGGGAATAAGTCCTATATAGCCTTATTCCCACTCGCGACATATGACAAAAGCTATGTTAACATTTATGACCCACGTTGCGCTCACGGCACAGCTCGACTGCCGTTTTCATTGGAGTTTTTTTCGAGGAATACGTATAGAAACATCATAAATTTGGTATGTATGTGTTCATAAGAGTGTGGAGAATAAGTCTTATATAGCCTTATTCCCACTCGCGACATATGACAAAAGCTATGTTAACATTTATGACCCACGTTGCGCTCACGGCACAGCTCGACTGCCGTTTTCATTGGAGTTTTTTTCGAGGAATACGTATAGTAACATCATAAATTTGGTATGTATGTGTTCATAAGAGTGTGGAGAATAAGTCCTATATAGCCTTATTCCCACTCGCGACATATGACAAAAGCTATGTTAACATTTATGACCCACGTTGCACTCACGGCAGAGCTCGACTGCCGTTTTCATTGGAGTTTTTTTCGAGGAATACGTATAGAAACATCATAAATTTGGTATGTATGTGTTCATAAGAGTGTGGGG
Source organism: Flexamia atlantica (assembly GCA_035578135.1). Classification (NCBI taxonomy): domain Eukaryota; kingdom Metazoa; phylum Arthropoda; class Insecta; order Hemiptera; family Cicadellidae; genus Flexamia; species Flexamia atlantica. The sequence continues at coordinate 88,758,884 of JAQJVK010000001.1, forward strand.
AATAAGTCTTATATAGGCTTATTCCCACTCGCGACATATGACAAAAGCTATGTTAACATTTATGACCCACGTTGCGCTCACGGCACAGCTCGACTGCCGTTTTCATTGGAGTTTTTTTCGAGGAATACGTATAGAAACATCATAAATTTGGTATGTATGTGTTCATAAGAGTGTGGAGAATAAGTCTTATATAGCCTTATTCCCACTCGCGACATATGACAAAAGCTATGTTAACATTTATGACCCACGTTGCGCTCACGGCACAGCTCGACTGCCGTTTTCATTGGAGTTTTTTTCGAGGAATACGTATAGTAACATCATAAATTTGGTATGTATGTGTTCATAAGAGTGTGGAGAATAAGTCCTATATAGCCTTATTCCCACTCGCGACATATGACAAAAGCTATGTTAACATTAATGACCCACGTTGCACTCACGGCAGAGCTCGACTGCCGTTTTCATTGGAGTTTTTTTCGAGGAATACGTATAGAAACATCATAAATTTGGTATGTATGTGTTCATAAGAGTGTGGGGAATAAGTCTTATATAGGCTTATTCCCACTCGCGACATATGACAAAAGCTATGTTAACATTTATGACCCACGTTGCGCTCACGGCACAGCTCGACTGCCGTTTTCATTGGAGTTTTTTTCGAGGAATACGTATAGAAACATCATAAATTTGGTATGTATGTGTTCATAAGAGTGTGAAGAATAAGTCTTATATAGCCTTATTCCCACTCGCGACATATGACAAAAGCTATGTTAACATTTATGACCCACGTTGCTCTCACGGCACAGCTCGACTGCCGTTTTCATTGGAGTTTTTTTCGAGGAATACGTATAGAAACATCATAAATTTGGTATGTATGTGTTCATAAGAGTGTGGAGAATAAGTCTTATATAGCCTTATTCCCACTCGCGACATATTACAAAAGCTATGTTAACATTTATGACCCACGTTGCACTCACGGCAGAGCTTGACTGCAGTTTTCATTGGAGTTTTCCGAACATTTGGTATGGTTTGTATATGTTTAGGAGTGTCCATATACTACTATTTATCCCTTATCACTATTTATGTCCATAACTCTTTTGCCAAATTTAATTAATGCATACTTCATATTTTTCTTTTGGGGAAATTATTTCTCTGCAGTTGGCATTACTTGTTTCATCATCTTGTTGGTGGATTTAGTGACAGATTCACACAAGTAGGATAAAACTGGAGAACATAGGCTAAATCAATTTCGACAATCAACTAGGTTAGCCTACTTTATTCATTCATAATCATTAGTGTATATATCGACTGAGCCTATTCTGGTTAAGCGAGCAAAACCCAAAAGAACAACCAACTAGAAACCAGGCCTAGGCCTAATTTGATATTGTGTGACAAGTTCTCCACAATTAAATCCCATAAAACCCATAGAATTTTGTATGTTTCCATTACGCTAATTTGACTGGTAAAAGTTAAGATTATTATCTGTTAAATATTGCTCAGAAATCACCAACATTTTGTAATATGTCTATTAATCCTAGCCTAGTTAAATTAATTTATAAAATATTAAATAGGACTAAGGGGATAATTAAAATAGATTAATTTCAACCTATTTCTTGTCCTAGACATATATAACTTATATTAAAAGCCTTAACTTAGTTCAATTTTACTCACCTACCTTAAGTAGAGCATCACATCATTCACATCTCCAATTTTATGTTCAATAAATTACGTATAAAATATTCAGAAGGTTAACCTGTATCATGCCAGAGAACTAACCCCAAATCCAAATCGGATCAATTGCATCAAATAAGAACGAAGAACCATACAAAACCGAACGAATCTTTCAGACTAAAAGATTGACTCAAGTCAGTCGCCAAGAGAACGGTTAAAATCGCGTATCTCCGAAATAGCACTGCTACGAAAGCATATCTCCGAAAGAGCACTGTTCCGAAAAAACTTCGGAACAGTGCTCTTTCGGAATTATGACTTTCGGAACAATGCGGGCCTCCGGTAATTTTTGTCGGTTGTTGTTATTCGAATTTTAGGTTATATCATGTTCATGTGTTGTTTGAGGTTAAGAAGATGTGTACTTTTATGACATTGGACATTGTACTGTGTATGAACTATTAAAATGAGAAGTATCTGAATTAATTAATTCAGATACCAACCTTTTTTTCTCTTGTATTGTGTAAGAGCTGTTGCCTTGATTTTTGCTTGGATTACCAAGTGCCTCAATACACACATATGCTCATTGTAAGGCTAAGTGTACTAATACCTATAAATTCAATTTGATATGAATATTCAAATTAGTTGTTATATTTTGGCTACAATTATTCCTCTCAGTTTAGAGTTATCTTTTGGACATATTTTTTCAAAGATTGTCAGTCCATTCATAGAACAATGTGATTCAACATGGGTCCCTAGAAATATCAGTGGTGAGTTAATTTTTAGCATAGGCTATTGGAGGAAATACATTACAACCGACCATCTTAGTTGTTTGCCACAAAGACTTATTATACAAGCTTTAGCTAATATTAATCAATTTATATCCTATTTTAGACTAATAAAAATCGTAAAAATATTTTATAGGTAGCCTATCAAAAGTCTCATGGTCATTTTTTTTAATTTTAAAAAATTAAATAATTAACATTTTATCTGGTTGGATGTGCTGTATGAAGGTTTCCCAAATTCGAAAGCCCTTACTAATAACAGCAATCAGTGGTACCCTAACAGAAAAGTAATCTCTCTTGCCATCTGCCAGTGGATGAGTGAACTCCTTATAAGTTAATGTATTTTTCTCGATTTCTTGGAATTCTGTTTTCCAACTTGAGGTTCCTTTTCCAACTTCTCAATTACCCAACAAGGATTAGGCTAAAGCTTAATATTTTGATTACAGTAAACTCCTGATTATCCGAGCCCCGTTTATCCGAGACTCCGGATTATCCAAGGTCATGCTAAGCTAAAGAATATATTATTTTTACTTCCGTTCAAAACATAATATTAACGTCATTGTCATTAGTTTTTGGTAAAGTAAATGTAAATTAGTTTATTCGTTTATTTAAGTTTATGATTTAAATAAACATTTGAAGTAGGTCCTATTATTTTATGGTAAAAATACTACCAATAACCTAAATTTGTCTTTTGAGTGAAAGTCATTAGTGGAGGAACTGACCGAGTCGTCTTCTGCTGGATATAAGGCGGGAGTTCACTAGCGGCGAACAATGGGGAGTTTGACTAGCCAAAATATTGGGCGAACTATTTGCCGCATGAGGCCTTATGAGAATGACAAGAAACTAGTACATCATACCAGTTCAATCACCACATTCGTATTGGCCAAGATTCACCCTCCGATACTGAGCTTTCCAGTAGTAAACTCCCACGATAAACAAAGTGCGTACGAATACAGACGTTAATATGTTGAATGAAAATTTTCCTTGACGAAGTTTATTTTGTTACTCATTGTTGTTTTTAAATATTAGTATTGTATTCAAATTTTTTTGCTAGGGCCTAGACATTTTGTTTTATCGGCCTAGAAACTAGTATTTTTCCAGCAATAAACTTCCTATTGTGGTCTTGTAACTCTCAAACCTCAAAATATAAGCAGCTTCCGTATTATCCGAGATCCTCAGTATCCGAGGCAGCCTTGGTCTCGACAACCTCGGATAATCGGGAGTGTACTGTAATATGGAAGTATATAAGTGTAAGAAATCTTTTTTTGTTTAGATTTTAAGATCTTGTTTTCAGCTAGTTTTAAGTTTTGGTTCTTAGGTGTATTCTCTAAAAATCCTTTTTTTAATTTGATAAAAATTCAAATTCCAGTAACTTAAACAAAAAAATCATAGCATTATAATTCATATGTCAAATTGTTCATTATTTAAAGCTGAATTTCAATATGCTAATAAGTTACTTGTAAGTCATAACTGGAAAATTTTGACAAGAGGACCCTTTTCTCTTACCAAAAACTAGATGGTGCTCCAGCTACACATAGAAATTAATTAGTGCTGCATTCTGTGGTTAACCTCTTGTAACCACTTCATTTAGTTGGAAACAGATAGTGCTACTTTTGTCAATGGATAGTGCAACTGTACTGTTGCGAAATTTCAGCTCTTTACTGTTGTTAAGTAATGCTCTTTCTTAAGATTCTGAAACATAATAAAATGAAATTAACGCTGCGCTTCAATCACCGACCATGCCTAACGTTCTTTGCCTGTCGCTCACATCTGTAACTGAAACGGAAGTGTTGGCTGCAATTAAAGATATCAAACCAAACGATCGTGTGGTCCTGACGACATACCTCCATATATTTTCAAAGCGTGTGCTGAGTCATTCGTTCGTCCTTTGTCATTTAATCTCTCGTTACAATAAGGCTATTCTCTCTGATTGGCGGCGTGGTAAATTGGTACCTATCTTCAATAAGGGGGACCGAGCAAATGTTCAGAATTTCAGGCCCGTGACAATATTATCTGCTCCTGAAAAACTTTTTGAGTCGACCTTCTATATAAGCATTTATTTAGGCATGTCAGTTATCTTATTAGGCCTAGTCCTCATCAACATAGTTTCTTTATTAACAGATATATCAACTCCAACTTACTGAATTTTTCTGAATATTGCATTCCAATCTTGGACTATGGTGGTCAAGTTGATGTTATATATAGCCTACTGATTTCGAGAAAGCTTTTGATGAAGTTAACCATGCCTCTTTACTTTGCAAATTAAATTATTTTGGTCTGTGTAGCCCACTCATAAAACTATTCTGTTCTTTTTTGTGAGACCGAAAACAATATTTGTTTTTCGAGGGGTTTTCATCAAGTGATTTTTACGCTGAATCAGGTGTCCCACAGGGGTCAAATCTTGGACCTTTATTGTTCCTATTGTTCATTGATGACATAAAATCATGTGTTTTGAATAGTAAATTTCTTTTATATGCTGATGACTTGAAGTTGTTTAGGGCTTGTAGGTAGTCTGTCTGACTGTCTACCGTATCTTTGCAGGATGACATTGACCGATTGTACATATGTGGAGTATAGATAATCTCAAATTTCATATGGATAAATGTGCTGTTATACCATTTACAAAGAAGTCCGATGAAAATATTCTTCGCTTTAATTATAACTTAGGTGGTACTCCCTCAACATAAAGTCATCTGTACATGATCTGGGCATTGTCTTCGATTCAAAAATTTATATTAATGGACATATAGATTCCATCTGTAAGAGTGCTTACAAAATTCTTGGTTTTATTAGACAATCAGGGGATTTTTTAAGTAATGTCAATGCAATTAGGCTTCTTTATTCTTCTTCGGTTCGATCAAGGCTTGAGTTTGGTTCGGTGATATGGTAGCCTCATCACACGTATCAAATTAAAAATGTTGAAAGTGTCCAAAAAATATTTCTGAGATATTTATACTACAAAGCGTTTGGTCATCATACTGATGTTGTACCTTAGTCGGAGTTGCTTCAAATCTTCAAAATAGATTCATTAGATAAACAACGAAGAGTGACTTCCCTATCTTATTTTCACAGGCTGGCATCTGGTTCGCTGGACGACATGTTGCTCTTATCTAAGCTCAATTTCAAACTCCTCGCCACAATTCCCGGTCCCGCTTGCTGTTCACCCCCCCCCCCCAGGTTTTTTCCTACTAACATTGGTGCCAGTGCGCCTCTCAATACAATGATAAAATTGTATAATGAAATTTCACCAAATGCAGATGTAGATATTTTTAGTGCATCCATAAATTCTTTCCGTTCGTCTGTTCAGTTGCAACAAATTCAATAAATATCCAGTAATTAATTAGCTCATGTTACCATTCCAGTGTTACGCTAAACTATCATTGTTAAAACTATTTTTTTTATCCTCTACCTATGTTGAATTATTTAAGTATTTATAGTATTGATATTAGCCTACATATTGTACCGTTTTTAATTCAGTAGAGTAATTAGTAAGTGTTTCTCATTATGTTTGTGCATGTGAAAAAGTGTTTTAGCTGAAATGAAGCATTGTAAATTTATTCTACAAATGAAAAAGACTGTTGGACATTTGAATCTCCACTACTCATATATTTATATTTATGATGCTTCTCAAAATATTAATGTTGCATTGTAATTGGGCTTGGCCTGTTGTGTAACATTTCAAATAAATAAATAAATAAAAATAAATCAAATAAAATACTTTGTTTATTCAGGCAAAGTTAGGACCTCTTCGCCCTTTCTTACACTTAACTAGACACATAAGTGATCCATAAATACTTAAGTAATCTATTAATAAAAACTTAAAACTATATTTACAAGAAAAGAAAAAAAACACCAATTTTAAGAAATCACACATCCATCCATCCATCCATCAGCAACCACGCACAAGACATTCCTCCTAGGACGCACCGGCAAAGGAAACCGCATCTGAGGACAATTCTGGATGTAAAAATCTTTCAGTGCTACCACAAACCGATGACGACTTTCCAGGGACGTTATGGATTCTGGCAAGCCATCCCAGAGATGACAAGCAGTAAAAACAAAACCCCGGTCATATACTGCTGTTCTTTGATGAAGCATCCGAAGTATTAGGAAAAAAAAGTGTTAAGTCCTTATAATACCCTGAGATACAAAATTAGTCATGCACAAAATAATTTGGTGAACTAGTTTTTAAAATTGAAAACACAAATGAAAGAATTTTAACTGCTCTCTGATCATTTAATTTTAACAATCTTGTCTCAAGGTAGTACGTTGCTATACGCTCCACGCGTCTCAGACCAAAGACATATCTCAGACAATAGTTCTGAGACCGTTGGAGCGTATCAGAAAGAGCCACAGTCATATCATTGATCACAGAGTTGCAGTAAGTAAAGTAAGGTAAGACAAGTGATTTTACTAGATGGTTTGATATGTAATGGTAAGAAATTTTTCAACTTCCTAAGTGAATGTATCGAGGCAAAGACTTTCTTTCTGATGGCGACTATGGCGTCATCCCAAGCGAGAGTTGAGTTAATAGTAAGTCCAAGATTTTCCACTCTGTTGTAGTAAGGAAGAATATTTTCATTAAGTGTGTTAGTAGAGATAAAGTCAATTGAATTTCTTAAACATGATTGGCAAATGATTATAGGCTTAGTCTTTTCATGATTTAGTCTAAGTCCGTGTTTTAGTCCGTAAAGTGATTTGGTCTATGTCTTCGTTTATGCTCCAGACACAATTATTAATATTGTTGACTGAAAAATGTGCATAAATTTGAAGGTCGTCAGCATACATGTGGTATTTACAGTGAGTAATTGTGTTAATGCCATTCACATAAAGTACAAAAACCAGAGGTCCAAGGATTGAGCCCTGAGGCCAGTGGCAGTTCGTGCATGGGAGCACATGAGCACGTGAACCCCCTATGAAAAACCACAAATAATGTTATTTATTAAAGTACTTCTATATAAACGCAGAATATCCCAAACAGTTAAAAATGACAGTAATAAGCAACAGCGAAGAGCGCGCCTCGCACTCGATGTTGTCACGAGAGCCAGAGAGGCGAGACTGAGTTTGGAGCACAGCGCTCCGTGGCTATAGGCGTAGGACGAGTCCATTTGTGGCAGCGGCGGGGGAGGAACCATAATTGCATGGTGCCTTATGGAGCTTTCCTCGGAGCTGCTTCCTAGTGTGCCCATGTGCGTTTTAACGAAGCTTGACACTTGTTGTTTTTTGGTTCGGATGATGTTAAAGTTTATTAATATAAATACTGTGTGTTTTAATGTTGTTTTTAGTGATAAATATGTTATGTGATATATATGTTATGTTATTTCAGTGATGTAGTTTGGTGTTTTATGATGTACTCTGATTATTGAAAGAAAACAATTAGCGTAGCTGCCGCGCGATAGCTGACCCTCTGCAAGAGTATTTATTACACTCCTGACTAATTTACTAAAACCTTGTACAATTATTTAAAACTTGTAAACATTTTTTTAATAACATCAAAAATTGAAACCTCAGATGTTACAGCAGGCAGATTTAATGTTATTAGAATGATGCTAGACTCGGTAGTTTTTTAGTTGTATTTTTTTCTGTTTGTCAACTGGTCACACAACTTGTTAAAGTGGCCAGTCAAAAATATGATGACTGTATGTATATGTTTATTACTATGGGAAGTAAATTCATTTATTTATTTATTCTTTTATTCACTTGTATTATACTTTTTAAAGGAATAAAATTTATTAAGACTTGTAACAAAATATTTTAGTTCAACATTATGAAATGGAAGGAGTTAGTTCTGATGCATGGCAGTGGCCGCGTTTTCTTTCGGTAATCAAGGTATAGTCGTAATTCATCGTAGGTTAATGATTTTTATTTTAAAGGATTAATCAAGAAGAGCATTAATCAATGATGGAAGATAATAATTGCAGGCCTCAGTTCACAATTAGTTATTTAAAAAACATTCGATTTTCCGATTTATTTAATATCAAATTAATGTGTAATAGTAGCAAAATACGATTCATAATCATCAAAGGTAGGGCGGTGCCTCATTAAATTTAATACTTTAAGCATTACACTCGTGCATAACAACAGGTAGGTATCTCAAGAAATGCAGGCGCTGCGGTCTTTTAAACGTTTAATGTACTTAAATACTGATTAGTTTAAGACAATAACTCTAGTATAAAACATTGATATCACATGTATATGTTTTTTAACTGTGAACCCCCAGTACATATACTCACGAGCCGCCACTGCCTGAGGCACCACCGCAAGTAACAGTTTCCTAGCCAGATTTTATGTTATCAACCTCAACACACTGCTGCCTGTCCGACAGACGTATTGGGAAATATAAATAAAAATACTTTTAATTTGATTATTGAATGTTAAAATCCGTTCAGATGTTATTGAATTGTGACTCAGAAATTTTATATCTTACAAATATTTTTTCATATCTTACAAATATTTTTTTTCATGAGGGCTTTTTCACATTAGGCAATTGTCGCTAGCAACTCAGACGTGTAGTCTTGTTGCTACGCTTGGAATAACATTTTTTCCAATGCTTTGTGTGTAACACCGCAACTGAGACTTTCTGGCGTCAACAATGAAAACGACAAGACTCTGCAACGGGATGCCGTGAGCAACCGTCACCTAAAGAAAAGGCCATTAGTCTCTTGGTCACTTAAGCTCAATTTGACACAGGGATCTATGGTAAAGTACACTGTGTAAATTCACTGCACTTGTCCACTATGTGGTCAATCATTCATTTGGTCTAGCCTACCCATGTTTTTATACTCTCACTGGGCTTTTGTTGTTATTGTTCCTTTATACTCGAAGGACCTTAAATTTATCTCTATGTTGCAGGTTTAGAGAAGGACTTGTATACAAATGTTTTTGGCCAAGAATTGGCAGTGTTTACAATTCTTACTGCATTAAAAAACTATTTATCAACAACGGATTACAAGAAACCATTATCTCTCAGCTTCCATGGCTGGACAGGTGGAGGGAAAACTTACATAAAAGATTTCATTTTAAAGCACTGGTTTTTTAAGGGAGATAGAAGCAAGTTTGTGAAACTGTACTTTGCTGAAAGAGATTTCCCAAACAGCACCGAAACCGATGTCCAGAAATACAAGGTATGATTTCCTAAAGAGGTATCGATTTAGATTTGAAGTACGGTAAAGTGAGAAACTATGTTACTCAGTTTAGCCCACCAAAAACTGCCAAACAACACAAAAAGACATTAAAGAAGCCTTGAAATCAGACATCATCCATAGAAATTATAAAGATGAGGTTACAGCATACTCCCTTTTCTCCGGACACCTTTTAACCGGACTGCACTGCACGTGAGAGTAGCACCTTTTCAACCGGATGAATTCTATCAACATTTCGGTTGAACAAGATGTGATCAGCAGGAAATGGACAGTTTTATGTAAACATTTCAAGTTAGAAAGATTTTAAACCAGTAATCACGTGTCTTAATCAGAGAATCGGCTTATTCAGTATGCATTAGAGTTGTAATTTAACTTTTATCACGGGACGTCAGTTTAACCAGAAAATACATTATTCGGACGAGTCTTGGTCCCAAAGTGCCCATTGTAGTTTCTTCTGATTACAGTGACAGTACCATATAGAATACTAACGGCGATGATGGGGGATATTATTTCCCTGTTTTGTATTTTCCATTGCTGTTTATGGTGTGATTGTAATTTATTACTTGAAAAGGAGCCATGAAATTTATGACAGTTACTGGAAAGTAGTCTAGTATACATGAAGAGTTTTATTATGATAGACATGTTTTTATAAGTTTTTATTTTCTATATCAGTTATTTCTAAATGGTAAATGGTTTTCTAAACCAAAGTGAATTCTTCGTATGAAAACTGTCATATTAAGCAAATTGCAATTTATTGAGGGTTTATTCACTTTATTAAAGACTAGCAGTTGCCCGTGGCTTCACTCACGATAAAAACTGTAACTCCCGCTGCCTAAATGAAGATTGGGCCACATACTAAGTTTATCAGTGGCGAGGCGTGCGGTCATCTACAGATTCGCCGATGACTAACTCAATTTTAAAAGTAAATATTTTAAATAAAACTACAAATAACATAAATGATAGAAGCCTAAATGTCTATTATTTTCATAAGAAAATCATAAATTTTCGGAGTATCAGGCTATTTTTATGCACGGCGTTTCGCTTTGCGCGACAGATGCGCCGCGTCCCTAGTTCTCTATGATTAAATCCTAACCGATTCGCCGAGTTTGGAGAATCCAATCTAGTGGAGCGCCCACCTCCCCGTGTCCATCCCCACCACTCACACCGCTGTTGTGTTGAGGCGGCCAAGTCATCTCTGTCGCTGGAGAATCTATTTGCGTCCGGCTCCCTTCGGCTGTACTCGGCAGCCTTCCTAGCGAGCGATTCTCGACTTCATTGTCGCTGTCAGTGACACTGTTCGTTCCTCGTGCCACGCACTGTGCTTTTGTTTGTGTAGTTTCAATGAGTTAAGTTGCAGTGTTTTAATAATTAAATGTTTAACATGTTTATTATTAATCGATCAACAATGACTGAAGAAGAAGGTGATATAATTGTTCAACTGAAATAATTATAAAAATGAAACTAAACTGATTAAAAAATTATAAAAATGAAATTATAAAACGAAACTGTTTAATAAAATAGCTAGCTGCATTTTTCAATGTTAAACTTTCATCCGAGAGCTTTTAAGTATCAGCATTGACTTTGAATGTATAAGGAGACAAACCATCCATATGGCCGCCTTGTGCCGGCTTGTCTTGGCAGCTCCACGTAGTTGCCATCGCCGCCGTTAGAACGCGCTGCCCGCGCGCTCTGCGCTCTCTCTCACTCCCTCCACCTTGCCCCTCGGCCCCCTGCCGTGTGCTTCGGATGTCTCTCTCGCTCATCACTACTTCTCCTTCTCCCTTCTCCCACGCAACTGCCGTTCATAGCGAGTGGAAAGCTGCGAGTCGCTGCGAGATACGCACGCCTTTGAACCTGAGTGCGGATCGGCGCGATGTCGTTCTCGATGAGGCAACGCGAGAGCTTGGCAATCTTATTTTTTGAACAAAAAAGCTATAAGATTGATAATATACATTTTCTTAAGTATATTGTAATATATCTGTATATTCTATAATTTGTTATCATCCCAGTACGGTATTTTTTAATGACCTGATTTGGTGATTGCTGCAAACCATAGTATTACTTTTTTGGGATATTATAAACATTTTGCAATGTGCTGATGAATTTATTTTGTGTTCTCGGATATACCACTTGGGCTTAGTAAGACTTAATTCTGCTATAAACGACAGAAACACGCATCAGAAACCGTCAATTAATTAATTTGAGCAGGAAATAATACAATTTAAAAATTCAAATATAGTTTATTGGTATATAAATACAAACATAATTGAGTATTTCAAAAAATCAACAGCACTCCCGGTCATAAACTTTGATTATGGCTTTACATAAAGCATAAACTATTTTCGGGTGAATTTAAATTAGCAATTGAAGTATTGCTACTTTCACTTTCCTTGCAATATTTTAGTTTTTTGAAAAAGCCTCCATACTTCCCTCCGGGCTGCCTTATTTCTTCCGAACTTCCTGGAGTTTGCGGTGGATTTTTTCTGTAATCAGCTTGTTGAGGACTAATGCACGATGTGTTTAGCAGTCTTTACTGATGTTGTTTTAGGCATATAGGCCTAGGCGCATTATAAAACACTAACCTCATCTATACGAAGCAGCAAGTGCAGGTGTGATTGTATTTCACATCAAACTACTGTCGAAGAAAAACATGTGCGCTCGAGTTTAAACCCATATATAACTATTGAATGAATCATCCGGTTTTAGTGAAATTAATGTTAAACTGAACCTTTGTTAAATACATTTTATATTATAACAATCTTCTATATTATTAATTCTGTAAGCGATTTTTTTCAATCAAAATTGTGAGAGTTTGACAGCTCGCAGGATGATGGGAGATGGCTCAAAAGAAAGGTCTCGGTCCCACGGGGTCGGGAAAAATATCAGATTATGACCAAATATACCAGAAAATGAGAAATAACGAAAAATATCTTCCATTTAAAATGCATTGGGATTGAAAAACGTCTGCTTTGTTTACATTTAACATGTGGTGCTAATGCTTGATTCAAAGCCATATGTTAGATGTTGACATGTGGGATTTTTTTCAAAATGCAGCTCACTATGCACAATCAATGTACTATAAAAAAAATTTAAGATTTTCTGATTTTATAATAAATAAGGGTTTGAGTTTTTTCATAATTTAAAATTATACAAAGATAAGTATGTTTGTTTAGTTTATGTTATAACGATGCAGATTTAATAACAAATGATCTATACTTATATATAATTACGTAAGGGAAATTTTTGTGACGAAATTATGGGCGTTTGGAAGGTCGCAGGATGATGGGAGGGGGCTCAAATTAAAGGTCTACATCCCAGGGACTCGGGGAAAATACTGAAATTGCTTTAAGCTTACTATAAAATGAGAAATAACGTAAAATAGCTGTCATTTAAAAATAATTGGTATGTATAAAGGTCTGCTTTGTTTACTTAAAACCAAATGCTAGATATAATCATAATTTTGTGGATCCAAAAGCCTATTTTCTAAGAAGGTATTTGGAACTATAGTAAAGAAGGATTATGCTTAGGGGCTAATAGCCCCTTCAAGCCTCTAGTTTTAAATATTTCGGTCGAGCCGGATTTTTGTTTACATAATAAAAACCATGAAAAGTACCGATTTTTCCGAAGGTACACACTAAAAGTGAAGTTTAAACATTTATTTTACAAAAACTGTTGGAGCAAACTTTTTCAAATTTTTATGGAGTAATATTAGGTATATTATTAATTTATTCATATTGGTTCATAATTTTAAGGTTAATACTCTAGGTGCTGTTGTTAATTTTGTAAACGTTTACTGAAACCACTGCTTACGGGCCAAAAAAAAGTTAGCTCCAACAGTTTTGTAAAATAAATGTTTAAACTTCACTTTTAGGGCGGACCTTCGGAAAAACCGGTACTTTTCATGGTTTTTATAATATAAAAATTTTCCCGCTAGACCGAAAATTTTAAAATTAATTGTTATAATATAAAATGTATTTAAATGCTTCAGTTAAACAGTTATTTCAGTGAAATCGGATGATTCATTCCAGAGTTATATGGGTTTAAACTCGAGTGCACATATTTTTTTCTTCGACAGTAATTAGAGGTGAAACTATTTTATTTGAAGTTCAGCTTGATAAGGCCCGTGACAATTACACGGCGGTAAATTGCGATCTTAGTCTTAAATGTCAACAAACATCTGGGAAATGGCTAGAATAGCAACAGAACGTCACTGACACCTCTGACTGCTAGCGGTGTACCCCCTCCACAGGCGGCATATCCATCAAAGAGCCTAGTCGCCGGCGCCGCCTCCCATCTCCCATCCCACTGCTGGATCCAGCTTACAGGGTGACCAGATTTCAGGGAGGACAGTTAGTTGGGTTAAAGAAGGGGGACATTTACAGAAAGAAGAGGACAGCGTTAAAAATAATTGGTAATAATTTTTGCTATAGACCCAATTACATTGCATTACAAATGATTGTCTTATATTATGTTAGAGATACACAAATACTTTATTGTGTGAAGAATTCATAAAAAACATTCACTCTACCTGTTTTGTTTTAAGGAAAAGTACCTGGTGGACCGAGCCTTGCTCGGTGTTATTTCATGTTCACCAGTTCATCCAGTTACTATAAAATATTTCAATGTCATAGAATTTATCAATGTAAACCTTTTTTATTGCTCCATGGACTCTTCATTCCACCTGCTGTATTCCCTTGATAGCTGTAGATTCCAAAAAGCTGTTATGATTACTTCATTTGTTTACACTTTCCTTTATTATTTTCGTTGCTATCACGGCAACCCATAAGGCCAATGTTAAAATTTTACAACTTTAAAACTCGATTTAATACGTTATTAGATTTTCTCTGGCCAAGTAATCTGCGTAAAAGACGTTTTTGAGTCATAAATGACTTATTTCCAGACTTTGAAGGAAATCCTCGGAGCCGTTTTTGAGATAATGTAGAACAGTAAACGAAATACCCTTTTTAGACTTTAAATTTACCAATTATTGACACATAGGGTCGATTTTCGCGTCCGCAACTTCACAAGTCGGCAAAATGAAAAAATGTGTTTCCCTTTTTTATGTGATCATTACTGTGCAATGTGATATGACACATAACAATCTACAAACGGTAGGTGTAGGCCTAACTTGAATGAATAGGTTTTAAACACGAACGGCCGTAAATGACGATAGAGAGATTTACCGATTGCGGGTAGACGACAGTAGGGCCTAAGTTGTTTGACCAAATACGAATAAAATTGTTACGAAGGCGCGAATTTACCGTATTTATGGCTGCGGGAACACGACGAAAGTATATCCTTTGTAGAAGGCCACATTTTAGCGAAAGCCGGGAGGACAGGAGGACAGTCGTTGAAAAGGAGGACATGTCCTCCTAAAAACGGACGTCTGGTCATCCTGAATCCAGTACGACCCTGGTGACGAAGCTTTGGTTGCATGAAGTATATTGGAATCGCGATATATCCACCAGTCTTTCGAATTGAGAATCAAAACATAATTTTCGATAGTTTAGGCCTACTTGTGTCTATGGAAAAACGCACAATAGGGATTTCTATTATAAAAGGACCTGAGAGTAAATTCTTTATCTAGGAACAATATTTATATAGGAACAAGTCTCCAGTAACCTCATTTTGTAAAAAAGGAGTGTATAGGTAGGTATACAGCACATACAAAAGTATTGGAAAAACGACAAAGTGCAATAATGTAATGTAGTGTAATGTAACCTTCTTTATTACCGTTGGACAATACAAGTAATGCATAGCATACGTCATTAGGTTAAATAAAACTACAATGTAATGGATCTGTTATTCTGTTAGTAGGTTTAAAATTATAAGAATGTTTTTTACACTGTTAATATAGGAATAGGCTAACATATTATTTTTTACACAATAAAAATACGAATTATCTGTTTCATTGATAATTATACATAAATATTTTTTATTATCTGATTTTTTATGACTTTTTTATAAGTATACTTGACTGTTTGAAACTTTATCCAGCATTCAGCCAGTCTACTTTCGACAAATTGCAACATAAATAAGCTGTCACAATTAATGAAATTTAACAGAGCATTTCAAATATATTTTTATAGTTTATTTAATACGGCTTTTCTTCGATTACATAACATTTGGTTAGGTCAAGTTTTAGGATATAATATCAAGTTCTAAAACAATCGTGTAAAAACAATTATATTTAAAAATTAATTCATTTGAACGTGAGCTTACTTGGGAATAAATATTTTGTATGATTATTGTACTGCTTAATTATTTTAATTTTTATGTCAATGCAAAACTTAAATTTTGCGCGACGTCAAATTATAACAGCGCGATCGGGCCTAGTCGTGGATGAGAGCGAGAGCGGTTTGTCAGCGGGGGGAGCGGTTGGCTACTACGCCTCCCCCCCCTCCCGTGCAGCGCGGCGCCGCTGCCGGGCCGCTGCGAGCTGTCGACCACCCGTTCAGAACAGCTTCCGAGCCTCGCCGCTTGGAGCGCCACTCCATAGCGGCTTTCTCGGTGTAGTTCAAGTAAAATTCCGCTTGAGTCGCTAGTGTGCTTACAAAACGGCCATCCACAGATTTTACAATGGCGGTGAAACGTCTCCTTCTACATTCAAAGTCAATGGTATCAGTATTAATCCATTTGCCTTTTCAGTAGAGTCGTGGGATCTATGAATGACGCTGGAGGACGGATATCCGGGCCGGTCAAGCGCAGCACTGTCGCGACTGTTCAAATAGCAATATAGCCGTTCCGCCGCGCGGCGCCGGCGCAGTCGCGTGTACTCCTACACTATCAACGATGACCACGCAAAAATGTCACGCGTCGCCACTGAAGTTTATGATTAAACAGATAAGGTAGCTACAAAAACTAATGATGACTTTAATTTATCTAACTAAACTAAATTTAACTTTTATATAGTATATATCACCTAAAAAATCAACAAAACAACCATAAAACCATTGTGAAAGTATCCAAATTATAAATCAGCTGTAAAACGTATCTGTATGTGAAGGTGAACCATCTGCTGGTTGAATGAACATTGAAAATTAAACAAAAGATCATCCATTCCATTTGCGAAGGAAAATTTAATTTATTAACTTAGACCCCGCCAAAACCCCTTAAAACGTCGAACTAAAAAACCCGTTCTTAGCGGATGCTTACGCCCCTAAGATCGTCCATGCAAAGTTCCAAGGTTCTAGGTCAAGTAGTTTGGGCTGTGCAGTGATAGGTATTGGACAAATATAAAGAAGATGGACTTTCATTAACCAGAAAGATGTTCTCAGGAATCCTCAAAGTCTGCAGGTCTGCTGCGACTGGAGTTATTCTATTGCTGCCCCCCGCAGGAGGTATTTCTATTTGGCCTTCCTGTACCTATACATGTGAGCAGATTCAGCGCCTCACCCACAAAGCCCTCAAGGGTGTGACTGCCCTGGAAAGGCTTATGCCCAATATCGTTGAATCTGCTTGCATGTATGGTAAAGAGTGGCTATTAGGCAGGAATATAAATATCTCCGTCGCAGCAGACCCTGCGTACTTAGAGAATCCTAAAGCAGTTTTCTGTTTCATGAAAGTATATGTATGTAAAACGTAGAAATTGCCTTGATTTAATGTCAAAAAAATTCTAAGGTTTTTAGGGTCTATCTTGAACATAAAAATACCCCCGTTGCAGCAGACCTCCAGACTATGTGTATGACTTTATTTTATTTCTTCCATAAGAATAACATGGGGAATGAGTATGCAGGTCTGCTGCAACAGTCATGCAAAAATGTGGTGGTTTTAAAACAATATCATGTGAATCTGAACCAAAAAGCCACATACATAGTTTTATCAAGATATGTTGAGTAATAACCGAGATACCTGTAGAATTCTTCTTATTTCCCATAAGGATAACATAGGGACAATTGTAATGTTGCAAAATAAAGCCCAATACTATAAAGAACAGTTTATGACTTACTAAATACTAAATACTTATCTATACTAGATAACTTATCCATGAATTCTAGAGCACAGATACCAATATTAAAATATTTACTGGGCTATGAATACTTAAAACGAGTATTACTGAATACACAGTTCAGCTCACTTTTATAAATAATTATCGTATTTAATAAAATACTATACAGCCGTAGGAAATGGCAAAATAATGTACTGTCTAGTTAATAAATAAAATCTAGACAAGTATATTGCAATGAAGTGAACAGCAGGGTTCCGACGGTGGCCGCCAGTAGCACCACGACTACGCTCCGCCCACCGAAGCTCCCCACCCCTGTCGCCAGCAGTGGGAAGCGAAGAGCAGCGACGCCGTCAGTCGGGCCACAGCGGTCTATCCCGCCACCACTGCGCGTTGAGCCGGCGGCAACCTCCCCCCCTCCCTGACCACCGCAGAGGCACGCTGCGCCCTAGGCGGTCAGTCTGTCCACGGCCACTGCAGAGGCAAGCTGCGCCCTCGTTGACCGGGTCCCGTTCCCCTTCCCTGACCACCGCAGTGGCAAGCTGCGCCCTCGGCGGTCAGTCTGTCCCCGGCCACCGCAGAGGCAAGCTGCACCCTCGGTGACCGGGTCCTGTTCCTCTTCCCTGACCACCGCAGTGGCAAGTTGCGTCCTCGGCGGTCAGTCTAGCTCCGGCTACCGCAGAGGCAAGTTGCGCCCTCGGTGACCGGGTCCCGTTACCCTTCCCTGACCACCGCAGTGGCACATTGCGCCCTCGGCGGTCAGTCTGTCTCCGGCCACCGCAGAGGCACATTGCGCCCTCGGTGATCGGGTCCCGTACCCCCTCCTTGACACCGCAGTGGCAAGTTGCGCCCTCGGCAGTCAGTCTGCCCCCGGCCACCGCAGAGGCAAGCTGCGCCCTCGGTGACCGGGTCCCGTTCCTCTTCCCTGACCACCGCAGTGGTAAGCTGCGCCCTCGGCGGTCAGTCTGGCTCCGGCCACCGCAGAGGCAAGTTGCACCCTCGGTGACCGGGTCCCGTCCCACCGTACCAGCGCAGAGGCGAGTTGAGCCCTCGTTAGTCAGTCCGTCCTCAGCCACCGCAGAGGCACGTTGCGCCCTCGGTGACTGGCCCGTCCCCCCGTACCGTCGCAGAGGCGAGCTGAGCCCTCGGCAGTCTGTCCGTTCAGGTTATCCCAGTGGTCCGATGTACCCAGATTCCTGAATTCCGTTTTCCCGTCCGTAACTGCCAAGTGGCGCAATCCCTTGGCAGTAACCCCACTATTTCATCCCCACTCTCTCGTGCTTGGGTTTAATAGTGGGTTCTGATGTTTCAGCAGTCAGTTGAGACCAGCCGGTGAACCAAGTTGGTCCACCTCCGTATCCGTCCGAGCTAGCTCATCCGTTAGATCCAGGATCTAATCCTAGTCCATCATCCGTCCGAATTCCCCGTCAGCAGCCGGGGAGCCGTGCCGTCGACGCCAGTCCGCGCCATCACCGTGACCTCCTGTGATCAGCTTCGGCCCAGGAGATCGCACGACCCCCACACCGAACTAAGAGTCCTCGGACACCAGTGAATAACCCGTGTTAATGAAGACCTAGCCGCAATAGTGGGTGGTGATAGACACTAGTAAGAGTGTGAACCTTAGTGAGTAAATCCAGTGTGATCTTTTCTTGTGCTGAATAATTTTACGTCTCTGTGAGAAAACCGTTTATTTTTTAAACCTGGGTAGACGCCCCTTAAAAAAAGTCTAATGAGGGTAAAAGAACCTTACACAATGTACCGTGTTTTCCGCTTTAAATATTGTTTGAATAGTGTTTTTTGCTTCTGGGGGGCCCAAAATGAAAAGTTATCATGGACTCGGGCTTAGGTCTTGCCATGAGACCTACGGTAATAGCTTATTCCTTTAAGGAAATTCACAATTTCCGTCAATGATATTCGCTAAAAGACAAAGTCTTTTTTTCTAAAATTAGCTCTTTCAATAACAGCTGTTATAGGGAAGAAACGTCTTTTAAGTAATTTCTAGTCGCAGTGATTTATTTTATGTTCTATTCCTGACAGCTGACATTCTACTACGTGTCTTGCTTTTTACATCTGTTTAAATATAAACATGTCATCAATTTTCTATTAAGGATAACATGGGACCTTTGAGAGGCTCCATGGCGGAGTCCGAGGGTCAGATCAGGATGAAAACCATTTAGTTGTCCTATTTAATGCCTAAAGAAACAGTGTACCAAATTTCAGCCTTCGGAAGTTGGAGAATTAGTGATGAGTGAGTGAGTGAGTGAGTGAGTGAGTGAGTGAGTGAGTGAGTGAGTGAGTGAGTGAGTGAGTGAGTGAGTGAGTGAGTGAGGGCTTTGCCTTTTATAGGTATAGATAACACATGACAATGAGAAACACACGTAAAGCTTCACTGTGGTGGTGATGGCAGAGTTAGCTTGATGGCGGTTTAGAAGAAAGTTGTCATCAAGGTGTCACCCCAATAAATCACTTATTTGGCATTTTTCTCAAAGGTGATAGAGTCACCACCTTGTAAAAATAAACTGCATGTGGTTTACACTAGGTGTTTACATGCTTAAATCTAATAGAAGTGTACTAAAATATCAATATTATTCTGCTGTTAAAACCACTAAACAAAATTTAATGTGAATTGAATGTGTAGCCTATATTAAAATTAAGCTATCGTCAAACGATTTATCATAAACAACAAGGAACATTTATTTGTGGCTACAAAAGTTAAAGGAAAGCGCAAACTATCATCAGGCTTTAAGGCATGAAAGAAAATTAACATATTAACACATTCAGTGCTGATAATTATCATAATTGCGGATCTGAGAAGCTTAAAAAATATTTTGTGATTAATTACTCAGAAATGATGTCAGGATATCCCAAATGGTATTTCCAGTTGTCCAGGGTCCATTTTGGTTGAGTTACGTGACGTCATTTCCGTGACGGGCATGCCCGTCATCCGCTCCTGGCGCCCGTCCTTGCCGTCAGCACATCACAAAAATAGTCCCAGAAGGCCACAGTAACACAATATATTCAAATTCTGTAGTCGACAATTTGTATATAATCATAATTTTGAGAAAAAATATATTTACAACCCCTTTCTAAACCATTGTATCAAGTGTTTTAGTTCAGACACAAAATGTTTACAACAATTTAGGAAAACATGTAAAAAGAGATAATTTGTTTGAAAATAACAAAGTCTATAACTAAAAAATTAATATTGCTTTACACACTACTATATACATTATATACTATATACTATATACTATATATATATATATATATATATATAGTATATACTATATACTACACACCCGAAAAAATGAAATGGCCGAAGCGAAAACTAAGCGCGCCAAAAACTGAGGAAGACTTCCCTAAAAGCGCGGGAAACAAACACAATCGTCCGCCACCGCGGCTAAGCTCACACTGAACGAAGGTTGTTGCTATGCCAACATGACGGGCGCGCCCGCCAAACGCCTGGTGAGCCAACTGCGTATGACGGGCGCGCCCGTCACTCGCGCGAGATGTGTTAACTGCACATTGCTTGATAAAATTTGCAATTATCATAGGCGTCATGAGTTTATGTACTGGAGGCTGGAGGTTTGCAATAAAAAAAACCACACAATACTAATGTATTTACCCTACATTAGCATTATCGCCTTAAACCAATCAGTATTTAAATGCTTGAAAGACCTAGCACCTGCAGTTCTTTAGGTTCGTGTCCGTGTTCATACTTTTGTAGTACTAGCGCTCTCCCAAAGCTCCAAAATTAACCGATTTATGAACAAAAATATGAATTTACGAAACACAGTACATTGTCTTGAGAGGATTTTGCATTCTAGCGGCCACAGTTATCATCCAATTAACTTAAAATTTGATGGAGAGATTATTTTCAATGACCTCATTGGCCAGTTAGTTCGGGAATGAAATCGGAGTCTCCTATTCCCATTTTTCAGATGAGCCCATTATAAAGCCCAAAATTGTGGTCTTTGTAGGTCTCAAATAGGCAATTGAAGCACTGAAGTTAAATTCGTTCTGTCATGTCAGCATGCTGTGTGATAATATTTTATTTTTCATAAGGGTAAAACTGGGTCAATGTACTTACCTCAGACTCTCGGTAATCAATGGACTTAGAGCAATGATTCCAGCATTGACTTTTATAGTGGGTCATTCCACGTAAAACCAACAAGGCACTCAACCCGACCATCCTAGATTTTGATGAAACTTTATTTGTTTGTGTTCTTTTGGGTGCAAAATCCAAAAATAATTTTTAAAAAATTCTACCTCTTATAATTTTTTTGCTATGTTTTTTTAAAATCGGAAATTTCCTTTTTGACTTGCGCTCAAACCTATAATGTGCTATAACTCAAGTTCTATTAGGCCTATCAAGCTGATCAAAGGCTCATTTTAAAGAGGATTTCAAGGGCTTTCATATGATACCACACTTGACCAATTTTGATTTTAAAAATCTTTTTTCAAAAATTTCAAAAAATGATTTCAAATTTTTTTTGAGATAGTAATTTTTGAAAAATTTGAAAATTACATATATTTTTCATTGCAATGTGGACAACATATGTTGAAAATTTCAGAGTGGGATGTCAATGGGATCAGCAGTTAAGGTAAAAATACTTAACAGCGGTTTGCTATTTAAGTGAGATTGCATGTCACTTACTACCATCTAGATTTAACATGAAGTATGATAAGTATGCGTAATGAAACAAAATTATAAACTATTTCCTAATAAACATAATAAATCATAATTAAATATACATTACCCTATGTATAGGCTGTACACATGCAATCAAAAACATGCAATCCCTGTATACATGCAGAAAAGTGTATATACCGGGTGTCTCACCTAAACTGAACCAATAGCTAACTTTTTTTATTATAAATCTGACAAAGAACTTCTTATGGGGGACTTCCCTTTATTTTTAAAGTTACTTTTTGGAGTGACTTTGAAATTTTAAAATATGGCCGCCATTTTCCAATATGGTGGACAACTTTGATTTTTCTTATGGAACACCCTGTATTTCATGGCGGTTTTGAATTTAACGCTTAATTTTAGGAACTTTTTATTCTTTCTCATTTTTTTCTAAATCCATTGGTTCAGGTGATACGAGCAGTTAAAGTTTGATTTTTTCCATTTAAAATGCATTGGGATATTGTTGGTAGTCTATATATCGAAAAAGGTTGGGTTTAATAATACATGCCAAAGAGTAAAAGTGTCTTAAAATGTGAGTTTAGTTGAGATTTAATCATAAAATAATTTTCAGTTGAGATTCACTCATAGAAACGTATTATTTCGAATATGCTTTTACTACATAATGAATACATGGGATGGCACAGCTAAATGGACACAATGCTTTTTAAATGGGAAAAAATCAAACTTTAACTGCTCATATCTCTTGAACCAATGGGTTTAGAAAAAATGAGAAAGAATAAAAAGTTCCTAAAATTGAGCTTTAAATTTAAAAACACCATAAAATACAGGGTGTTCCATAAGAAAAATTAAAGTTATCCGCCATATTGGAAAATGGCGGCCGTATTTTAAAATTTTGAAGTCACTTCAAAAAGTAACGTTAAAAATAAAGGGAAGTCCCCCATAAGAAGTTCTTTGTCAGATTTATAATAAAAAAGTTAGCTATTGGTTCAGTTTAGGTGAGACCCGGTATATACACTTTTCTGCATATATACAGGGATTGCATGTTTTTGATTGCATGTGTACAGCCTATACATAGGGTAGTGTATATTTAATTATGACTTATGTTTATTAGGAAATAGTTTATAATTTTGTTTTATTACGCATACTTATCATTCTTCATGTTAAATCTAGATGGTAGTAAGTGACTGCAATCTCACTTAAATAGCAAACCGCTGTTAAGTATTTTTTACCATAACTGCTGATCCCATTGTCATCCCACTCTGAAATTTTCAACATATGTTGTCCACATTGCAATGAAAAATATATGTAATTTTCAAATTTTTCAAAAAACACTCAAAAAAATTTTGAAATAATTTTTTGAAATTTTTGAAAAAAGATTTTTAAAATCAAAATTGGACAAGTGTGGTATTATATGAAAGCCCTTGAAATCCTCTTTAAAATGAGCCTTTGATCAGCTTGATAGGCCTAATAGAACTTGAGTTATAGCACATTATAGGTTTGAGCGCATGTCAAAAACAGTGGATATTTCCGATTAAAAAAATAATCATAGCAAAAAAAAGTATAAGAGGTAGAATTTTTTTTAAATTATTTTTTAATTTAGCACCCAAAAAAACACAAACAAGTAAAGTTTTACTAAAATCTGAGATACCAAAGTTGAAAGTGTTTTTTATTTGGTTGATTTGATGTGGAATGACCCTAGTCAAAGATTCAAGGTACAAAATTGTTTATTTTTTCAAGTTGAATTCAATGGAGCAAACCAAAATTTGATTATTTTAAACTTTTCATGATATAAAAATCCCAAAAAATGTAACCCCCCTTTTGATGGCCTGATCATGCTGGTTTTCATACTCATCTGAACAATTTATGAAAATGAAGGAATGGTGTTTATGGTAACTGGGGACCCTAAAAAAAAAAAGTTATGATGGTCCCGGGCTTAGGTCTAACCATGAAACCAACGGTAATAGCTTATTCCTTAAAATCGCTTAAATAATGATTTGGCGTTAAGACTTTAGGTACTGCTCCAATCTTGGTCCTTCCCCTTCATTCCTCTCCTCCTAAGAGTCCTCCCTACCCAACCAAAAATGTTTAAAAACAGCTCTCACGCGGACCCATATAGACGCCCCATGGGGTAAGGGAAAATTTTAAATACAATATAGTTGTTACGGGAAATGTCCAAATACTAGAATTGCTTTTTGGAATTTCGATAAATTAAATACTTTTTTCCTATAATCAGTTTAAAATAGTAAACTTTGGACATTAATAAAACATGTTCTATGACCTTTTTCAAAAAATAAAAAAACAATTCCAGTACTTTAGAGTATTATTTATTTAAATAATATCGCATAGTAGGATATCTTTAAAAATATGGGTGCTAAATGGGTCCGCGTGAAACCTTACATCCCAAAATGTGCATTGATTTAGCATGGACTCGGGCCGAAGTTCCAAAAGTTGCCGCTAGTGTCACAGAAAAACGAAAACTGCCATGGGTAGTAGCTTGGTGGCTTAGAGACAATATCAGCAAGGATCTTGACCTGATGGATTAAAGCTGCAGCTTTTGCAAATTTCTTCCATACCCTAAATACAAACAATTTATGGGGGAGTGCCCGATTTTCAGGTCCGCCATCTTGAAATACGATGCCATCTTTGTTTTCTTTAGAGGAATTGAACTATTCATTGAAAATGGCCTAATATCACCCAAAAAGGCAGATTTACGCCATTTTGCATTCAACATGTTTTGTTCACAATTAAATTTGCTATAAGATGAGATAAAAACCACTTTGATAACTTAAATAATCTTGAAGATATAAACTGTTAAAGTTGAAAATTTGATATATTCCTCAAAGCTACATGTAGTTTTTGCTATGTATCACCCAAATTAAATGGTCAAGGGTACGTATTTCTTATAGTAATATGTTTTATTCACAATTAAATCTGCTACAAAATGAGGTAAAAATCTCTTAAGTAACTTAAATAGTTTTAAAGATAGAAACTGTTAAAGTTATAAATTTTATTTATTCCTGTATGCAATAGGCTTAGGCCTGTGTGACTTATAAGTCCCTGCCCCTTTGTTTTTCCTGCTCGTATTGCGTTAGAAGACTCGAACTTCACACATCAATACTGGACAAAAAATTACTTTCTAAAGTACTTCTTGACTTTTTCCCCCCAAGGGACCACAAGCAGTAAGTTGAACATCTTAAATAAAAGCATCGGTCATGATACATATCAAATTAAAGGTCTTAATCAGTAAAACTCTTGACGCAATCTGGAGTTCAAAAGAACGATCTAGTCAAAGTTTGCAGGAAAACTTCATAAGCAAAACTATAAAATTGCCCCACTTGTCCTTTTAAAGTGCGGTCTATCCTTCTACTAGTAAATCCCTTTAATTTGATATGCATCATTTTTTTTTTAAAGAGGGCCATGGCTTCACTTGGCCATGGTGTTGCAACGCAGCAGAATTAGCTTATTGTGCACCCTCAGTCAACAGGCCTTCACTCTCCGTCAAATCCCAAGGTCCTTAACGAACCTTGAGGTCTTCTTGACGAAGGTACCTGTTCGTCACAGCGCTTCCATATGAAAATTGCTTAGAGCCGCGACCGGGAGTTGAACCCGGGCCGGCTAAGTGAGAACTCAGAACGCTACCAACTAAGCTACAGCGCCGTCTGATATGCATCATGACCTATGCTTTTGTTTAGGATTTTCAACTTACTCCTTGTGGGCCGACCCCCCTTGGGGGAAAAAGTCAAGAAGTACTTTGGAAAGTACTATTTTAGGTCCAGTATTGATGTTTGAAGTTGCAGTCTTCTAACATCAATATGTGCAGGAAAAACAAAGGGGCGGGGACTCATCGACATTGATTTTGCGGAGTATATTAAAAGATCAGTACGTGCTAAGAAAAATGGAAAATAAACTATGACTGTGACAATACTGTATTGGCTAAAACAGGCCATGCAAAATGTCATTTTTTAAGTATATTACCCAAACCAATTACGTCATTAGTCATAACAATATGATTTATTTGAAATTAAATTTACTACGATTTTTTTACATTGCCTTTTTATCGCCTCAATACTTTGTATAATCAATTATTTTCAAGTTCGGGTTGTTATTTATGTCTGAATTGCATTTGAAAATTACCCACTGTCACCCCAGTGGCATGATTTACTGGAACATTTTGAACATGTGTAAAAATTAAATTGACTTTGTCACAACAATTAGGTCCCAAACAGCTGTTATTGTTTAAGTAGTATTTAACCACAATGTTTTGATATTAGGTTAATGTTTTTATTGGTTAGTGTACGATGGAAAGTCTTGTTTTTAATGTGTGTTTTAATAGTGTTTTAAAGTTAGTGATTGAGTGTATTGGGATGTGTATTGCGATTGTGTGTTTTAAAATTAATTTAATATAATGGGCTGGGAAAATGCATCATATGTCATACTGCTGGTGGTGACTTGAGATCTCCAGCCATCAGACCACCCGACGAAGCAAAAAGAAGCTATGATCAGTTTTTACAAACTGTTGCAGAGTTTGAACAATTGCAACGTTTACCAGTTGAGTTTATTGATCGTAGAAATGCTGGAGCTTTACTGGGGAACAGGGCTAAATGGCATAAACATTGTCGACTTAAGTTTTCACAGTCAAATCTGGATCGAACAAAAGAGAGAATAAATAACAAACTTAAACATGAATCCAATGATGAGGGCCGAAAGTCCAATCGATTGTCAACTAGAAGTATTGGTGAAACATGTACGTAAACATATTGTTGGTGAAACATATTTTTTCCAGCATGTTTTAATAGTATTTTTACTTTATTATATTTTAAAATGAAATGCATTCTGAATAATGACACAATCAATTTACAATATATTTACAATAGCATGCACAATAATTTACAATTTACAATTTTTAGCGAATTTCCCCTATAGGGAAGAAGCTATTACCGTAGGTCTCATGGTAAGACCTAAGCCCGAGACCATGATAACTTTTCGTCTTGGGGCCCCCAGAAGCATAAAACACCATTCGTTCGAATTTGTATATATATATATATATATATGTGTGTGTGTCTGTAAGCACGATAGCGACCGTAAAACTGATCCGATCTTAATGAAATTTGGTACAGACATGTAAAGAGGTAATCCCTCGGACGAGTTCATAAACCAGCCCGATCGGACCACTGGAAGGGGGGGTAAAGGGGGATAAACCCCCCAAAAATAGGTTTTTTACATAGAAAAATAAAATTTATCGTATTTTTGTTGGCACTGTAGAATTCAGCTCAAAAAAACAAACAATTTAGTATTTTGAATCACTGCTCTATGTCCATTGGTTACCGAGATATTGAAAGTGGTAAACGCAGTACGTTGTCCCAATGTTAACCTTATGGAAAATAATGAAATTCTATTTCTCGATTATTTCTCAACATATCTTGATAAAACTTGGTAAATAGCTTCTTCTAGTTCAGATCTACTAAATATTGAATTAAAACCACCCAGTTTTAATATACCTGTAGCAGCAACACTGCATACTCATTCCCCATGTTATTCTTATGGAGTTTACCAAAACATGTCAAATCTCGCTATGTTGGATTGAAATATATTGTTTTGCATTTGAAATTTGCTGAGTATGCAGGTCTGCTGCAACGGGGGTATTATATATATAATTTATGCATATATTTACAATAGCTACACTTAATCTATTTATGTTTATTAAAACTGTAACGATTTTTTAATTACTATTCAATAACTGCAAGAGCACGCTATTTAAAATTTATGTTTTTGCGAATTTCCCCTATAGGGAAGTAGCTATTACCGTAGGCGGCCGTAGCTATTACCGTAGGTAATACGGTATTAGCTATTACCGTAGGTGAGACTTAAGACCGGGACCATGTTATTTTTTCATTTTGTGGTCCCTAGACCCCAAAAACACTGTTCGTTCATTTATATATATATAAAAATATAAATATATATATATAAATAAATATATAAATAAAAAAATAAAAATCTTTATATAAATAAATATAAATATATATTTATTTATATAAATATATATAAATAAATATATATATATATATATATATATATATGTATGTGTCCGTAGGTGCGATAACTTTTGTTGAAAAGGTCCAATCTTGATGAAATTTGGAACAAACGTGTAAAGCGAAATTCATGACTTCGAGTTCGAAAACCAGCAAGATTGGTTTACTCCAAGGTTTTTTTGACAAAATAAAATTTATTTTCAAGATTTAACACCTTTTTACTAATTATTTTTAAATTTAAATGTCAAAACTGAATTCAGCTTAAAAAACCAAACAATTAACCCTAGAAAGGCCAAATGGTGAGATTCTGTGGGGCCAGGCAGTTTTTGCCTTCTGTGCAGCATTTTATGTTAACTGTTATAAAATACCTATTTTTTTACCAAAACATATAACATTATATACCATTGGATTTGGGACATTCTGTATAATCTAAATATACTAACAAACCCTGAACCTTTGTTACAACAAAAATGGTACATGCCAAAAACCAAAAAACAAAAATTTGCTAAAAACTAAATTTCAAAAGTAAGGCCTTCCAAAAAATAGAAAAAAATTTGTTTACAAAAATCCAAGATATACAAGTTGTTTAAAATTTATTTCCCTACACAAAAACAGAAGAATATTTGAAACAACTAAAAACGATTTTGAGTTATAGTGTAAAATGTGAAACTCTACATTTTGTTTGAATTTTGCATGCTTATATACTTTTTAGGCCTACACATAGTAAAAGACCTAAAACATAATAAAAACACATATATTCTGATAGAACAGTAAACACAGAATAAGAAAAAATAAATATCCTTATTTATCCTTTTTCCGTTAATATAGTATTTCAGTTCAATAAGTTTTGTTTTTACTTACGGGATTTTACACAAAAAACTAACAACTTCTAACACACGTAAAAAAATAGTAATTGGGTGTATAAAAATTACAAGGTATACAAAATGTGTGAAATTTTGTACCAAATCAGAAAATATATAGTTTATTTGAAATAAAACAACTTATAAAGGTTATAAGTGGTAAAATATAAAAAGAGAGAACATTTTTTTTATTTACCGCTCTGTTATGCTCTGATATCAGAGCAAGATTTTCTCCAAAACACTCACTTTCTTGATTTTATGGAATTAGCCTTTTATCATAGCAAATGAGTCAATGGGAAAAATGTAGAAAATAATAATATTTTTTTAGTAGGTAAACCATGGAACTAACGTCAATGTATGTTTATAAACAATTTTATTTTGCCTATCTTTCTCACAACTCACAAAAAAACCTGGAGTCCAAGTTCTCTTCCATTATTCATCACTGATTTACACATAAATACCTTCTAATATCACTATAATAACAATATTTATTCACTAAAGCAGTCACAACTAACAAAAACAAACTTATAACCGACAGCTGTTCACCACAACAAAGAATCATCTGGCTGCAACGCGATATGCCTACAACACAACAGGTGCTCTGACGAACTGAGACATTCCATAACTTTGACCAACTGCAAAAACCAAAATATAACTCCAGAAAACTTACAATCATACTTAGATCGGTAGAGGATCTCTTCCTCTTCATTTCTGTATTTTTCTTTGTTTTAAATTCCATCTACAAGCAGAATAATAAATACTTATCCAAACGACTAAAAAAGTTGTTTGGCCCTACAGAAAACTCTTATTGACTTAGTTTACCGTGTCTTTGTAAAAAAATCACAGCTGGTAAACTAATGACGCTAGACTAAATCTTTCAACAGACGAAGTGTAGAGAAAGAAAGAATTAATTGAGTGATACCACCCTCTAGCTTCTACGACGAAAAATAAAGCTTCTACGAATTTTACAAAATGGCCCATTTTGCCTCCACTGCTCGCTCGGCAGTGCCGCGGAACGGGAAGGTCAAAATTTCAATATATTTATCTCACTATCCTGCGGTTATAGTAAACATAAATGAGTATATTATATATGGAAATTGAAGGTAATTTCATTATCTTTCCAATGATTTAATTGTCTTTGTGATTACTGCAATTTAACAGTACGAAATATTGGTTAGAACAAAAGTCTGTAGCAAACGACTATAAAAGTTGTTTGGCCACCATCTTACCGTAACCTAACGACTAAAAAAGTCATTTGGCCGTTCTAGGGTTAAGCATTTTGAATTATTGTTCTACGTCAATCCGTTGCTTAGATATTGGATAATATTGGTTGTGCTAAACATAGTACATTGTCCAATATTATTTTTAATTTTTCCCTCCAAAAAGTATAGCCACCCTGATTTAAGTTATTTAAAAAAAATACAATTCTGAACATATGTTTAAATTTTCAGGTGATGAATATTTTATTTGTGTTTATTTTGAATAGTTAGAGTTCATTGATCAGGATTTTGCAGAAAATGTATACTATATCAAAAAATACAAATTATTTTTAAATTTAATAAAGAAAGTATGAGCATTTGGTGGGGGGGATGTCTTGGTCTAAACTGCCTGAAAATGTAGCATAATATATGGTATGAATACAATGATGAGGATTAATGATATGTTTAATTGAAATTGGCTGGAGATGTAGGTCTGTTGCAACAGGGATGTTTATAATTTATCATTTATCATTCTTTTTGAGACAGGTACCTCATGGAGGACATTACCCTTTATATGAGTGTTAATTACAAAACTGACCATATGGCTGAATTTAATTTTTTCATGAGATTAAGTTATTTGTTTGTTTTGAATTTATTGATTATATGTTTGTTGACATTTATACTATAAATACTATAAGATTAAAGTTATTAAAAATTAAAAGACTAAGAATTATATAAAAATACAAAAGTGTATGTATTACTAATGAAAACCAATATGGTCTCTTTGTTAATTTTTCTCATGTTTCCTCCAGCATAGCTGACCTGCACAGCGTCGCCTCAGTCACCCCTCCCCCGCCGCCGCCTGATAACGCTCAGATCCTTATCAACGACCTCACCCCGTTCTCAAAACAATTCAAAGCCGCGCACATCAACGCCCAGTCTCTCAGTAAACACATTGATGAAGTCAGAGCAATATTTCGGCACAAAAATTTTGAAATTATTACAATTTTGGAAACATGGTTAAAGCCGAGTATTTCGTCTGGATTTGTTGCACTGCGTGGTTATTCTCTCATTCGGAACGATCGCTTAGGAAAAACTGGAGGTGGGATCGCTGCCTATGTTAGGGAAGGTTTAAAAACTAGGCAGTTGTATTCATCTCCTGGTGAGTACTCGGCGAAACCTGAATTCATTTTTTTTGGAGATTGGCTTGTCTTGTTCAGATGCCCTTCTCCTGGGGATTTGTTATCGCCCCCCAGGTGTTGGGCATCTGGCGGACTTTGAAAACATACTTTGGCGCCTCTTGCCAGGCTACAGTCGTGTATTGATTATGGGTGACTTCAACTGTGACTTACTAAAACCAGAACAGTATGATTGCCGTCAACTGACTAACATGTTTGCATCATGCAACATGACTATAAAAATGCAGCGACTCTTACCTTTTCACATTAAACTACTACTTATCAAATCACTAGTGTTTCCTCACTTTAATTACTGCTCTACTGCAATTAATGATATGACTGTGGCCTTGGAGACAAAATTACAACGCGTTCAAAATTATTGCATCCGATTTTTATACAATCTACATCATCATCATCTTAGGTGATGATCGCATCACACCTTATTACATCCATTCTTCTCTTTTAAAACTTTCAGATCTAAGGCAAATTCAAATCATTCAAATTACTCATTCAGTAATCAACCTTGGAATCCCAAACTATCTTGCGGCAAATTTTGAATTCTTAAGTGAGAGAGGCGCAAGAAACACCCGCTCTGGCTCGTCATACGCATTCCCCGACACAAGACCACAACTTTCAATAAATCTTTCACTGTAACAGCCTGCCGCCTCTGGAACTCTCTGCCCATTGAAATAAAATCCGTTGAAAATCGTGTATGGCTGACGGTGGCGCTGAAGAAATATTATTTGGAGCAGATGTCCGTGGTGTGGCGGGATGGCGTGCGTTAGGCCTAGCTGTGGCATTGAATGAATGTGTGAGTTTGTGAGGATGTTAGGGCATTATTATTATTGTTAAATAAGTTTGTTTGTTTATTTTTATATCTTAGAAAAATTTGTTTATAAATTTTAAGCATATTTTGATTTTGTATATTAGTATTAGAGGTTAGCTGTAAGAAAGGACCATGTGACAACGCCCTAAAACAAAAATTCCACGATATTAAATCAAAAAAATCCCAGAATGAACTTGATTTAGAAGACAAGATAGAAACATTTAAGTCCACAGTTGAAAATTTGACGTTGGAAAATAATAGCTTACGACAAGAATTGGCTTTCATGATCCAGAAATTAGAGCAGGAAAAATCATCAAGAATTGAACTTATCAAAGAAGCAAATGAAGATAAATCAACGTTCGCAGCTCAAATCAACAGTATCCTTCAAACTAACTCCCAATTTCAAGATAAAATAGTACAGGTTGAGGCTGACTTAAACCACAAAGAAATCGAGATACAATCTCTCAAAAAACAAAATGAGAACCGTATCCTATCTAATAATTTACTAGAAACAAAATTAGAAGAAAGATCGATATGCCTAAAGCAACTACAGGGCGACTAAGTGCTGTTTTGTTGTGCACTGAAAGTTTGAACAACAAAATTAAAGAACAAGAAACTGCAGCCAAGACATTCCTAAAAGATTTCTTCGATGCCACTAAAGCAAACCCAGATACCACTCTCATACAAAACAAAAAACATGAGTTTGAATCAAAGAATGATTCTTTAAAACTGAAACCCCTCACATCGAAGGACCCAAAAACTGCACCCAACAAGAGAATCAATTTATTTAGCACATCACTCCAAGCCACTAAATACCAAAATTTCTGTAAAACAAATCAGACGTTGCTGAAAACAGTCCCCAAACAAATTTGCGTCTTAAGTTAAAAGGAATCCTCAGCTCCACTCTTTTTGAGGAACTCGGAAGGGCCAAAAAATAATCTATTTCAAAAGAGACCACCCTACACAGCCAAAGTTCGAAATGAAGAGGAGGATGTCAAAGACTTTTTTAGCAAACACCTTGAGTCTTACAAAATCATAAACAACTTTTATATGAATATGAATTGAACCTATCCGACAACCACATCAAACTCAACATTGGACCATTTTTTAATGCTGCGTCCGGGGATAGAAGAGAAGATATGATTAAAAAATCACCTCACCCAGAACTGGAACAACCTAGGAAAATACTGAAACTGAATATTTTGCACCAAAATATTGAGGTCCTAACGAACGACAAGATCAACAGACTGACTCACCTACAAGAAGAAATAAAGCCACACATACTTGTACTAACAGAACACGGTAAAAAAGAGGAATGTATAATAAACACACCTATACCTAAATACACTCTAAAAGCACACTTTAGCCGAGAGGAACATACTAAAGGTGGAGTTGCTATCTTTGTCGGAAATGATCTAGAAGAAAACACTGAAGCCTTAGACGTAAGAAACCTATGTAAAGAAATGGTCTGTGAGGTTGCGGTCATAAGAATGACAGTGGAAAAACAACTTTACATAATGGGCGTCTACAGACCACCACCAATAAACCAACTGGATGAGGCCCTCAGCAACAATTGAAAACACCAAGGCGGAAAATCACTCGGTTATTATTGTTGGAGACATCAATGTGGACAGTCTGAAATCTGACTTCAAGTCAAGAAAGTTAAACGATAGTCTGGCAAGCCACAACATCACCAGACTTCCACTGTCCCCCATAAGAATAACACCTAATTCTCAGACATCTATTGATCTTGTATGCTCTAACATTGAAAAAGAAAAATTGTCTACAGTAGTTATAAATACAGGAATTTCAGACCACACTTCTCAACTAAGCTCAGTACAAATCAGCAAACCCCCCACACTTACCCAAAATAGTTATGGCAGAGTGTTTAATAACATAAACCTCAACAATCTTAAGGAACTCCTAGAAAATAAGAACTGGGATGAGGTATTAAACGCAGATTGCACAGACCAAGCTTACGACAGTTTTCTGCTTTCTATCAAAGCAGCAATGGACATAGCCTGCCGCTTAAAGAAATTTAGATCTAAAAATAATAATAAACCAAAACATTTTGTAGATAAAAGAACCTCTGATCTAAAAACTGAGTTTTTGGCACATTTCAAAAGATATAATCTGACTGGTAAATATTGTTATAAAAGCGCCATGACAAAAGTGAAAAAAGAGTATGATATGTGGCTCAAAATGCTAAAGCGCAAATCATCAGCAGACCACATCCAGAGCGCTGAAAATAAATCCAAATTTGTGTGGCAAGTTATAAACAATGAAAAGGGCAATAAAAAAGCGTTTAGCTCACATCCAGCACTCACAGTAGATGGAAAAACAGTTGAGGACCCACATAAAATTGCAAACTTTTTCAATAAGTTTTTACCAACAAAGCACAACAAACTCTAAGCGCAAACCCTCCAAGAACTGAACAACTAAAATCTCTGCCTCCAACAAAAAAATGAAGTCTCCCTACCTCCTACAGATGAAAATGAAGTTAGGAACGTAATAAGCAGCTTGAAGCCTAAAACATCAGCAGGTCTGGATGAAATATCAGCAAAAATGCTAAAACACTGTAGTAGCGCCCTGATAAAACCACTTGTCAAAATTACAAATCTATCATTAATGCAAGGCCATTTCCCAAGTAGCTTAAAAATATCCAAAATTTATCCGAAGCACAAAAATGGCACCAAATCATAAACCAAAAACTTCAGACCCATTTCACTAGTCCCAACCTTTTCTAAAGTAATTGAACAAATAGTCCTTAAAAGATTGATAAATCACTGCAAGCACCAAAACAACCTAACCGAAAACCAACACGGCTTCATTAAAGGAAAATCAACAACCACTGCTGCAATCATTGAGCTTGTTGAATTCGTACTTGATAACCTAGAAAAACAGAACTTTGTAACAGCCATAATGCTTGATTTCAGCAAAGCCTTTGACTGTTTAGGCCATGACTTGATTCTCCTCAACCTTGAAAAAGTAGGAGTAAAAGGACAAGCAAATGCCTGGTTTAAGAGCTACCTAGCAGAACGAAAACAAATAGTAGAAATTCACAGCGCAAAAGGATCTATTCAAAGTGCGACATCAAGCCCATTGCCAGTAAATAGAGGTGTACCACAGGGTTCTGTTCTGGGCCCTGTGCTATTTATCCTCCTGTCAAATGACTTGCCACAACACCTGGACACACACTGCTCATCTTTGATGTATGACGATGACACAACATTGCTACTTTCAGCTAAGACCCCAGAAGACCTGGCTGCAGACTCGTTTATTGCACTCAATATGGCATATCAATTCTGTCGTAATAATGACTTAGTGGTAAACACCAGCAAAACAAAGCAGCTGGCATTTGGGAGAAAACAGGACAAAATAGACACATTACCTGATGTGGAGGTTGAGGACCACACCAAGTTCCTTGGCATTACTATCGATGGACAAATATCATGGACCCAACACATTGACAATCTGTCCAGCAGACTTAACACCAGCCTCTACGTTCTGAAACGAATTAAACATGCCAGCAATGAAGCCACCACGAAGACAGCTTACCACGCTCTATTGGAGTCACACTTGATATATGGCCTTGCAGTTTGGGGAGGGACTACGGCAGGCAATCTGGAATGCATCCTTCTCCTCCAGAAAAGAGCTGTTCGCCTTTATAAGGGTCTTGATTGGAGGGAGAGCTGCAAACCTTCAAAAAACTTAACATCCTGACTGTCGTCGCACTGTATATTAGGGAGGTGATTCTTTATGTGGATGGAAAATCCCCTCAAAAGGGATCAGACATCCACGCCCATAACACCAGGCATGCGGATAGGTACCAGCTACCACTTCACCACAGCGCACTCTATGAAAGAACACCTTCCTACAACAGTAGAAAATTCTGCAACCTGCTCCCGGAAGACATCAGAAGCCAAAGAGGGAAGAAACTGAAGACTGCCCTCACCAGTGGCTAGCAGAGAACCCCTTCTACACCCTGGACGAGTTTCTACAGTGGAGAGACTCCATTCCACAACGAAAATGAAAATTGTACAATTTTGACGCCATAGCAAATCTTAATGTTTTGTGGATAAAGAGATTTTTATTTGATTTTATATGAGACTTGCAAGATGCAGAACTCCTAACATGCATCTCTTGTGGGGATTTGATAGCCATAGGAGCGAAATACCACCTCTTTTAAAAATCGCCATAGAGATATGGAGAGAAAAAAAGATACAAAGTCATCTGAAAGTAGTAAAGAGAAAATGACGGAATCTCGTGTGTTCGTCAAGCTTTTGATGTACATAGAATCCGCTGTCGAAGGGGGGAATTACATATTCAAACTTACTGATTTGCATAGTTTATATGTAAATCGACTTGAAGTGATGGGTCATCCAAAGGTCGTCAACAAATCAAGACTAAAGAGAAAGCTTCTGGAACACTTTGTTGGTGACTGTCAAGCGCAATCTAATGGTAAAAACATGCTGTTAGTTTTTAATGAGGGTCTTAAAAAAACTACTCAAAGATGCTTTGCAATCCCATGATTATGACCAAGAAGCTCTAGCAATGGCACGGGTTTCAAAACTTCTACGGAAAGAAATTTTGAATACAGTCGTTCCTAAATTTTCAGGTACTTTTGAGTCAGACTATGAAGAATAGTTTCTTCACAGTCGGTTCCATAAATCCTAACATCTTTTATATCAATGCTGTTATATTGCCCAAGCATTAAAGAGGACACTGTTAAAATCAATAAAGCATGTCTTACAATAAGCCAGTTGATAGTATTCAATCACAAAGTAAGAATGTTAGCACCCATAGAAAAAGTGTGCCACAGCAAGGCTACAGAACCTCCTCTACTCATATTTAGGGGTTTATATTCATGCTCACACAAGAACAAGGCATTGGTGACACTACTTTATGAATGTGGGATTAGTGTAAGTTACGAGCGGGTGTTGGAAGTAGAGGACTGGCTCACAGCAGCTGCCTGTCAACGTTACAGAGATGACGATTTAGTGTGTCCTACTCAACTTCGCAAGGAACTATTTACGGTTGGTGCTCTTGATGATATTGACCATAACCCTTCCTCAACAACTTCGTTGGGGTCATTTCATGGAACAAGCATCAGTTTCAGTTTCCAAGCACTATGAACCCTGGAGTAGCCAGACCTAAAATTGTTGTTCCACCAGCAGAATGCAGCACGAAGCCAACACTACCAGATAACTACTGTATAGTTCCAGCTGTTGCTTTCAATGCTAATAGTTTGAAAGTGCCAGACATGCCCATGCCGAATACGGAAGGCCATTATGAATTGGCTATGAAAGAAGAGTTACAGTGGACAAAACATAGTATTCCCATTCTTAGTAAAGAAAAGATAGAAAAAATGACCAAGTAGCCTGGAGTGCTTATCATGCATCTCGACAAACGGGTATTACAGTAACACCTGGAATAACCTCACTTTTACCTTTGTTCGAAGAAAAAGCTGCAAGCATTGCTATGGTAAAACATAGAATGGATGTTATAAAAGCTGTTACTGAGATTTGCAATTCGAGCCAGGTTCCAGTCATGGTTGTTGATTAACCATTGTTTGCCTTAGCCAAGTACGTTCAGTGGCGTTGGCCAGAAATGTATGGTGAAAATAAATATGTCGTTATGATGGGAGGGCTTCATATTGAGATGGCTCTGTGGAGCATGATTGGTGATCTGCTTCAGGATTCAGGATGGGTTGAGTGTCTTACTGAAGCCAAAATAGCATCATCTGGGACTGCTAACTCTTTCTTGAAAACATCGCATCTTACTAGGACAAGACACGCACACCAAGCAACAGTTCTTAGCTTGGCAACACTTCAAGACAAAGCATTTAAATCTTCGCCTGGACCACATGATGATGATGCTTTTGCACTATGGAAGGTCGACATGATTGGAAAGAATCCTACGTTTGAGTTCTGGAATCTTATCCTAGAACTAGAAATCAAAGTTGTAATGTTCATATGTTCACACCGCGAGAGAAACTTGCCACTTTACATTGAAGTGGCACCTTGGTTACACTTTACATTGGAACAACTTGCACCTTGGTTTTTCATTTTTGATCACACAAATTATGCTCGTCGGCTTCCCGTGCACATAAGGTTTATGAAGTGTATTCCAGACGGTATCAAGGATCAGTTTCAAAAATGCTGGTCGTTTCCTAAGACTAGCAGGAAATTCTCAAGCCTGCCTTTGGATCAAGCCCACGAACAAAATAACAAGATGGTAAAGGTTTCAGGTGGTGCAGTTGGTCTGACGGAGAATCGGAATGCTCTCAAAAGATGGATGGTTTCCGGTCCTGAGTTGACACGTCTTTTGAATGAGTTTGAAAACGACATAGACCAATCCAACTGTGATGGTAAAAGTCATGAACAAGGGTTTTCTACCCAAAGAATATTCCAAGCTTAGGTTAACAATTTAATTGAGACTATAACATTAAAATTCAACCCCTTCTTGGACTGTGACGAATTAATCAACATGTATAGTCATGACTATGTTGGAAAGGATGTGGTAATTGAAATGCGTGCAATGGAGAGTAAGGCAACAAACCAATATTCAACATATGTAAAGGATGTTCTCATAGATAGGACAGTTTCTATTAACAAGCCCCTAAAAAAGAATCATACAATAATATTCCAGAAACCTAGAAGTTGCTCAAAAAAACGGAATTCTGGCCTTAAGTATGATCTAAAAATTGACTGCCTATGGACTGCTCACTCAACTCTTTATATCTCTTTCTGAATTTTTTGCGCATGAAAACCACCCTTGACCACCGTCAATAAGCAAACACGGAGACTTAAGATTAACAAGCGATAAGTCAGATATATTGTCTTGTCTATCTCCAGTCAAAGATCATACATTACCAAATTTTGATGTCACAATCTTTGATGGACCTTCCAATATACACGCACTTTCTCGATACGAAGCAAGTACTTTTGGAGAATATTGTGATACAGTGTTCATACCGTGGATAGATAATCAACTTAAAGGCTGACCAGGAATAGATGTTGTATGGGACACTTACAAAAAAGATAGTCTAAAAGAAACTACTCGTATGAAGAGAGGAACGGGAGGAAGGAGAAAAGTAACCAAAGAAACAACACTCCCTCAAAACTTTGCTACATTCCTCCAGAATTCCGAAAACAAAACTGAGCTATTTAGTTTGTTAAGTGATGGAGTCACGACCCATGAAGTTCAAGATGGTAAGGAGTTGTACATTACCCATGGGAAATGTGTCATATCCAAAACCAGTAGCACAAGCATGCCAGAAACCGACCAAGAAGAAGCCGACACGAGAATGTGTCTTCATATACAGGATGCATTACAAAAGGGTGCAACTTACATCCTTATTAGCACAGTAGATAGGGATGTAATTGTAATACTGATCAGTCTATTTTTCAAGCTTTTAGAGTACAACCCTATTTTTCAACTGAGGGTGGCTTTTGGTAAGGGGAAGCACTTCCAACACCATTTCATCAATACCATTTGTCAAGAGCTTGGAGAAGTAAAGTCGCAGGCACTGTCCTTTTTCCATGCATTTACAGGCTCAGACACGACATCGAGCAAAGGAAAGAAAACTGCTTGGAGAATATGGAAAGCCTGTCCATCAGCTCCTGAAGGATTCCTGTATCCCGTAAAATATCCTTTTGAGAGTATAGATGAGAAATCAAATGAATTTAAACTTATCGAGCGATTTACATGCGTCCTGTATAATGGAACCACCGAACTAGTCAGTATTAACAGGCTGAGAGAGGATCTTTTTGTGAAAGGAGGACAAGTAAAGATGATGCATAATCTCCCACCCACACGGGACGCACTAATGCAGCATGTAAATCGATGCATCTATCAGTCGAGCATATAGCTGAATAGTTTAAAAACACTCCAAAATGCCCGTCCCCGGCCAAATTCGGATGGAAAAGTAACGGCAAAACTTGGCAACCGATGTGGATGACCATTCCAGAAGCAAGTAAAAACTGTAGAGAACTGATCAAGTGTGGATGTAAGGCTGAACCCCTCTGCTCCAAAAGTTGTTTTTGTTAAAAAATCAGCTCTTGTCTGTACGGCTCTTTGTAACTGCAACGGTCATTGTGGTGAGGAAATTCTCTAAGTATGAACAGTCTTACGGTACTTATATTTTCAAGAGAATTTTAATAATTTTAAGTAAGTTATTTTAATATAGCATGTAATAGTGATTTTATCCTTTTTAGCAAATACAATATTATCGTCACAAACATGGTTTATTTTCATTTTTAGTACAAAAATTAAATTGATCTTTTAATATACTCCTCAAAATCAATATAGTGCATACAGGCATAAATAAAATGTATAACTTTAACAGTTTCTATCTTCAAAACTATTTAAGTTACTTAAGAGATTTTTACCTCATTTTGTAGCAAATTTTATTGCGAATAAAACATATTATTATAACAAGTATGTACCCTTGACCATTTGGGTGATATATAGCATATATACATGTAGCGTAGACTATTTAAGTTATCGAAGTGGTTTTCATCTCATTTTATAGCAAATTTAATTGTGAAAAAACATGTTGAATGCAAAATGGCGTAAATCTGCCTTTATGGGTGATATTAGGCCATTCAATGAATAGTTCAATTCCTCTAAAGAAAACAAAGATGGTGTCCTATTTCAAGATGGCGGACCTGAAAATCGGGCACCCCCCCCCCATAAATTGTTTGTTTTTAGGGTATGGATGAAACGTGCAAAGTCTGTAGCTTTAATCCATCGGGTCACGATCATTTCGCTAAGCCACCATACTTTAGGGAGGACTCTTAAGTCCTGTGTTTGGTATTTCTAAAGAAATCTAGTAAGAAAGTATTTAATAGCTTCTTCAGGGATTGTAACGGTTTTTTTATATTTTTTTGCTCTAGGTTATTTTTTGTTTTTTTTTTCAAAATTTGGTTATTTTTGTTATTTTTTTGGAATTTTGGTTTTTTTTATCTTTGTCAACCTCAAGAACTGCTACAAGCACTGTTCACACTATTCGTCTGTCAGACAATCTCTTAACAGCATCGCGACTGACGAATCTCGTCATCTTACATTGTTTGAAAACCAAGTCTCGTCGCGTGAAAACCAAGTCTTGCCGTCAGATCTAGGCAGATTTGTGATTAGTCTGTCGAGATTTTCTTTTTTACCAAGATAAAGAATGTATTATTCCCAATATAACGCCGGTTTTCTAATTTTTAGCAACATTTTTTGTTTACAAAAGGTTATTTTTTTGTGTTATTTTAGTTTTGTTTTTTTTCAACCTCAAGATCTGCTACAAGCCCTGCTTTTTCCTCGTGGGAAGATTTCTTGGAATTTCTATTAATTTATTCTATTTGATGGCTCGGCTTTTCACACTAATCCAGTAGCACATTTTTAAACTCTTTAAACTTGAGTGCTTTGGGAAATGTTATAATTTTGTATAACGTAATGGTTGTTTTTTAATGAAAACTAATTTAATAATTGCAGGTGAGGCTTCATGAAGAGTTGGAAGAAACAATAAATTTGTGTTCAAGAGCCATGTTTGTGTTTGATGAAGTTGACAAATATCCTCCTTATGTCTTAGATGCAATCAAACCCTACTTGGATTACAACTCTAACATCAATGGCTATGACTACAGGTACAGATATAAAATAAAATTTAACCTAAAAATAGGTACATAGATTTTGACAAACAAATCAATTCTTATGAGCTCTATGTCTTAAAAATAGCATAACTTATCATTTAATTAAAGTTGAATCAAGCCTTAAATATCTTTATATAATCTCAGATAAATATTAGCCTTTTTAAATTCCAGAATCAAAATCTTTAAATTTATAGGATTACTACGTTAATTTAGATAATGTTGTATTAGAATTAGTAGAGCTGATGAGACCGTTTATCTGAGCTGATTTATCCGTTAAGGGAAGTCCTCTACCTTAAACGCCCAAACAATTTTAAAATCAGGAAAAAAACTTTTCATCTAATTTTGTTCTGCATAGGTACCCCTAAATATGGAAAAAAATTTAAAATTTGTATTCCTTTTTTTATGATAAAAAACTCAAAGTTTATATTGCTGAACACACGTATGAAGAATACATCACTTTTTGAAAAAACTTATGATTACTGGAAGTAGTATTTTCATTGTTATCAGCATACTAAAATTAAGATTCCAAAAGAAATGCTTAAGCTTCACCTTTTAAATTTGTTTATGGTTATCTAGATAAAATTATCTAAAAAATCATGTATTTTCAATAAATTTGGCTTAGTTTGTGTTTGAAAAAATTAGAATATATATAAAAAAAATTCTCAATGTTTTCAGTAGGCCTACATAAAAATAGCATAACTTATCATCTTAAAAATATATTTTAAATTAAATTTAATGATGAACAGAATGGCACATTTATAATTTATATATATGTTTAATAGTTTTTTCAATATTGATTTTTAAAAAGCTTAAAAAAAGTTTTTTGTTATTTTCAGGCCTAATGGATTTTTTCAAATTGTTTTGTTTGGAATGGTGGTTTTTAGCTTAAGTACAAAATACTGTTGTTTATTAAAAATCAGCTTTAGGCCCTCATAACCATTTTAGCTTTTAAGGTAGAGATTCCCCTTGGATGCCAAACACAAGGACCCATTCCTAAAAACTCTCATCTTACTTAATTAATTCTCTTGTAGATTTGCACTAATATAGAGACTTAATTTCTATTTTAGACAAGCAATCTTCATTTTCATAACCAACGCAGGTGGAGAACTCATCACTAAAATTGCCTATAAAAGTTGGCAGCAAGGAATGCATCGTGAGGATCTAAGACTACGTGATTTTGAGCAATTACGGACACTCTCATTTAACGATGAAGGTATTATATCAATTTTTCAATCACTTCAAAACTTAGTTGATAACTCTGCATTAGCTAACATAGAGAAGTTTTTTCATGCCTTTTTTCAATTAATGAAAACCTTAGATAACCTAAGGTTTCCTTTATTTCACTGGTTCAACCATTAAATGAGTTAAGAAAATTAGCAATAATCATGTACTACAATTAATTATAAAGGATATGAAATAATTTATTGAGCCACTTGTAAAGGAAACATTCTGTAGCGTAGTTTAAGGAATAACGTGAAAAGATTACTTAGTTCTTTCAAACTGAAATAAAACATAAGACCACCTACTTTTTTAATACTGTAAATACCTTAAAGGTAAAATTTAAGAATTGAAAAATCTGTGGTAGTTCTACTGTAGTGAGCTCACGAGTGTAGGATTGGAACGATGTAACCCTTAGAGCACCCCCTTAACAATAGCATGGGCATGGCTAGCGCCTTAAAATCTCAGTACCACACTCGTGAGCTCACTACAGTATTAAAGCAAATTTATGCTCCACCCCATGTGCTCTTCCAAGCAAGTGTGTGAGCA
This sequence comes from Flexamia atlantica, assembly GCA_035578135.1. NCBI lineage: Eukaryota > Metazoa > Arthropoda > Insecta > Hemiptera > Cicadellidae > Flexamia > Flexamia atlantica. The sequence continues at coordinate 88,802,566 of JAQJVK010000001.1, forward strand.
TTATCAAAGTGCTTGCAGTCATTTTACCTTCTGGCTTTGTCTCCGTTGATTGTGCTTTTGCCTATACAATCTATTATATTCATCTTAAGACTCCTGTCACCTACCATCTGTATCTGTATATTAATACGCAAGCGGTTTTCTTTTCACAGTCGAAGCTCAATAACGGCTGGACGGATTTTAACGTTTGATGTGTCAAATTAAAGGGATTTTTATATAGATTTGTCAATAAGTCTCAAAATCTTAAAAAAGGGCGTCACTAAAGTTCAGTAAAGGGCTGAAGTTTCAGAACAGTGGTGCTATTCATCGACATTTGAGCAAGCTCAGCTCTTTTTGTTTACAAACTGAACATATGGTCAAGCTCTGAAATAGTTCTACAGGTAAACCACAGATTGCAGCATTCATAATTAATTTTTCAAAAGGAGCAGTTTTTATTTTTACAGCTGCTTTGGCTTCTAGAACGTGACAACAAATTGTTTTCAACAGTTTTCTTTTGTAAAAGATTTATTATGTAATTTAGGTTATGTTATGAAGTTTTTAAAGGTCTTAAACATTGCAGTTACCAGTTTTACAATTTAGTTTATGATATCTCATAGTGTTTTTTTGAAATTTTATTAACTTGAGCCAATCTATTTTTGGATTTGGTGCAGTTATAATTTCACCAATGAGAAGAAAATAATCACTGACCGGTCGGAGGAGTCGGGAGGAACAGATCGCAACCGCTGACATCACCCTCCCAATGTAACATTTGATGCTCCTTCCAACCTCAGACCAATGAACATAAAATGTTTTCGTTGCGGTGGGTTGCATTTCAAGAATGAAAAAACTGGTAGAGATAATGCGTTATTTAAGCGTTTTTGACACAAAGGAAAGGTTCCCTACAAAGACAGCTGTCCCTATAATATTTGTTTTGGCGATAATTATCAATAAGGTCCCTACACAAAGGAGGCCTTAGAGGCAGTCCCTAAACAAAGGAGGGCATTGCTCACGGCACCAGTGTTTGCTCTCCATCAGCAAAGTGTTGCTCTCTGGTATTGTAAATTACATTTCAGAAACTAGAGAACATGGGAAAATGGAGGTGTTCCCCCAAAAAAATTGTTTAAGTTTACCAGAAACTCCTGCGGTAGACCAAATGAACTTTAAAAGTTTCAGTAGTTTAGCCATAATTTTGTTATTGAATGTAGCCCTTTGATTAAACTTTAAAAGTATATAAGTAGGCTGATTGTTCTTCATTCTTTTACTAAATGATTTTTTGCTTAAATTCGAGCTACGTGTTACCTAGTTGTACAATAAATGTGGTACTTATTGTCGACCTGTAATGATATATCAGACAATGAAGCATAGAGCTAATGAATTGTTCTGAAAATGTTGGATTATCGAGTGTCTACTGTCATTGATTTAGCAGTTCAAATCATAATCATGAATTTCCACCAAGTCCATTGTATTGTGTAGGATTAAAGAAAATTGGTAGTTGAAACAATCTACTTTACAGGAGGTTTTTATAGGAGTGATTTGATCAAACATCACTTGATTGACTATGTCGTGCCGTTCCTGCCCCTGGAGCGGTCCCACGTGCAGTCCTGCATCCGGGCAGTGTTTGAACAGGAGAGGAAGGACAGAGTACGTCTGAGAGACGGGATTTCAGATGACCTACTCCAACAGATAATCAGGTTTGTGTGGATATAAGTATCCCGATTGAGTTGGTGGAGATCCGATTCTGATTTCTCATAAATATAAGACTTTTGGGCATGAAGCTTGGCACTAATTTTTTTAGAGTCTAGTCGCATACTAAGAAAGGATTTCAAAATATTTTTTCCTAAAAGGCTGAAATAGAGTAGCCTGCAACATCTAAAATTCTAAATGAACACAATTTTCAGTTGGGGAAAACTATGCATGGCCTATAGAATAATGTCAACAGATGAAAAAGGTACAAAATCCTATCTACTAAAAGAATAAAATTAAAAAATGTATTACAGCAATGTACTCTATATTTGCTAAATACCACTTAAGCTACCTGCGTTTTACGAACTGCACAAAGTACTTAACACTTAAAAGAACACATCAGTCAATTTTACCAATGGGAATTCTTACGTTCTGAAATTGGCAGCACTGATTGGTTTTAGCGCTCACCGCTCACAATACCTTCCTTTCTCCCCCTCCCTGACCCCCCGGCAAAATATTGATTAGTTTCGCCCTTGGGTGTGCCAAGTATGGACGTATTTTGTTTCGTTGCGCAGTCAGGTTTACCTTGTCTGTTCTTTACCATTATTATAATGTCGGTCAAAGTGACCTTATGTGTTCTATAACGTGAACTGTACTAAATCCGTATAAATATTTTGTGGTGATTTTGTTACATTTTCTCAGTCGTCAGACTCTATATTCTTTGTACATAGTTAATGATAGTTGTTTTATATTTTCTTTTATTTCTCACGTAAAATGGACCGACCTAGTCCAAGTAAACCGTGTCGTACATCTTTGTCAGTGGGTGATCCAGTTTTTGAACACCGAGTACGCAGCTTGTTACAGGAAGATGAGGACAACCCAGACGATCCAGATGAAGTGGGTGACGTAGTGGATGATTCAGATGCTGACCCGGACTATGTGGTGCGTTAAAGTGAGGAAGAAGAATCAAGTAGTTTGGACGATGATGCAATGCTAGAGGACGACATGGATGTTCCACTGCCTGAATATTTTGTTGAAAGGATGAGGAAAAATGAACAGGGTCCTCCAAATGCCTGGTCAAGTAAACATCCTCCCCGAAATGTTAAGACTCCTGCCCAAAACATACTTAGAGGAGGATTGCCTGGGATTACAGGGCCAGCATGAGCATTAGGAGCAGATTCAATAAAACAGAGGTATGGCAACTGTTTTTTGATGCAGACGTTATATCAGAAATAGTTACCCATACTAACATAAAATTATCATCAGTTCGGGAGAAAATTCCCCGTGGACAAACTAAAGCAAACTTTAAAAACACTAACAATGAAGAAGTAAATGCCCTGATTGGATTACTACTACTGTCATCCGTTCTAAAATCAAATGATGAGAATATGGAATCACTGTTTACGAAAGATAAGTATAGTCGACCAATATTTCGAGCTACCATGTCCCTGAATCGCTACAAAGCTCTTGTGGCTTGTTTACGGTTTGACGATGCTGAAACAAAAGGTCAAAGAAAAACAACCGATAAAACGGCAGCAATCTCAAAGATTTTTTATAAAATCAAATCAATAGCCAGGCTGTGTATCGCCCTTCGGCTTATACTACAATTGATGACATGCTAATACCGTTTTGAGGTCGATGCATCTTTAGAATGTACATGCCTAAAAAACCAAAAAAGTATGGTGTAAAGGTAATGTGCTTAGCTGACGCCAAAACTTCATACCTCTGTAATGCTTATATCTACACAGGAAAAGGAAGCAATGAATTTGGGTTGACAGAAACTGAAAAAAAGCTTAGTGTTCCAACTCAGTCAATCATTCGTTTATGTAAAATTATCGAGGGAACCAATCGAAACGTGACAGCGGACAATTGGTTTTTGTCTCTGGAGGGTGTAGAAGAACTTCTCAAAAGGAAGCTCACGTATGCTGATACATTGAAAAATAATAATCTATGCATACCAGTTAAGTTTCTTCCAAATAATGATCGTTCTGTCATATCTACCTTGTATGGTTTCAGGAATGAAGTAATGCTTCTATCTTTCGTACCTAAAAAGAACAGAGCAGTTTGTCTATTGTCAAGGATGCATCACACAATTGACAATAACGAAGAAAAGAAAAAACCGGAGATTATTTGCTTCTATAACAGCAATAAAGTCGGTGTTGACTTCATCGACATGAAATGTTCCGTATATTCTTCAAGTAGGAAAACCAGAAGGTGGCCGCCAGCAGTTTTTTACAGGCTCAAAAATATTGCCACTGTAAATCCCTTCATTGTGTACATGGCTTACACCTGCACAACAACAAAAAACACGCTTTGGGTTTATATATAGTCTTGCAAAGGAGTTGATCATGCCCCATCCTCAGAAGAGGCTCAGCGAAGTCCCACGGGAATTGAAGCAGGAAATCCAAAAGATTCTGGGAAATGATGCTGCTCCCCAGATAGATGGTGTTCCTCATGATCGCCTGCAGAAACGAAAAACCTGTCAGAAGTGCCCAGCTGGAAGCGACCGCAAATCACAACATAAATGTATAAAGTGTAACCTTCATGCGAACAGCTTCAAGGAAGAGTATGTACAGACTGTGCTGAAGATTGTGAGTAAGCTACTGCTACAAATCATTGAGCATTTGGGAAATTTTCAATCCACAAGTAAGAAGTAAATCAAATATTGTGAAATTTTCAGTAAAGCCAGATTTTTTCTTGCGAAAAATATTTTTAAAATGCAGAAATATTTCACAACATATGTTCAATAAACTTTTTTACTTTTTACTAGACTAACCCCGTGCAGCGCAAAGTGCCGCAAAAAAACTGATATTTATACTATTATTTTTTACTATAAAGACACTGGCATAATACAATATCTAAAAAATTAAATGAATTTTATGTCATTTGTACTGTAATTAGAAACACAATTCTACATTTTTAATGACCATTGAACTACTTAAATGAAATAAATTACAACATAAACCAAGGAAGTTAGCAGGTGTGAACCTAGGGGGGGGGGGGGAGCTCAAGCTTCTCCCAAACATGGAAAATATGCAAAAAAATGGGAAAACCATTTTTTTAAATTGAGGCAGGGAAATCTCTTTATTGTGCAGTCCTCGGTAGATTCCTTGATTATTTCTTAGGGATTCGGTGATTTCACGGCCATCAAAACTCTTTTATCACCGTCGGTCAATCTCGGCATATTACTATTCTTCACTATACCGGTTTTCCAGCTTAAGTTTTCCAATAGCTAACTTTTAATTTTATGTATGACATTAAACCTCTTTTAGGGAAACCTATTATTTTTTTACTTCTTTTAGGTATGTACAGTACACCTCGAATTATCCGGACCTCACATTATCCGGATTGGCCTGCCTGTAAAAATATTTTAAAATCACGGTAAAACATGAATTTACTGAGTATTGCTTGCGAATAATGCCTAACACGGCAATTTTGCGGGTTCGATCGTCGCAAATCAATTTTGACCCTCGATAAAGGTTTGATCTCCAAGACCAACAGCCGAATATAAAATCTGCCGAGCTTAGACGCGACGCGTGATGGCGGCGAGACTCGTTTTCGCTCAACGTATATAGACGAGATTCGTCAGTCCGCTTCCGCGATAGTGCACTACGAGATCGGCCGGCAAACATGTTATATGTTTAATTTGTGCCAAACATTTTATATATGATTTTTCGGATGATTCTATTAATTTTTGACAATGAAAAGACGTAAATACTGTCACGATATAACAATGTGATTTTTCTACGTATCATTTTAATAAGGCAGATACCTCACGGGATATTAAAACGAGAGTCATCTGCCGCCATCTGACGGTTACGATGGCAGTGTCGGAGAAGATACTTCTGCGATCTTTATTTTAAAACTGTAATATGCTTTTTTGTTATCGTACTTCGGATTATCCGGATTTTTTGTTATCCGGGTCGGGACTCCGCCACATTAATCCGGATAATCCGAAGTGTACTGTATTTCAATTTTTGAAATTCCCTGTAATTATCCAATATGGCGGAAAACATAATTTTTTCTTTTGGTACTATGTATTTTATGGTGTTTTTGGATTTTACACAGAAAAATTTGAATTTGTTATTACTTAAATCCTCATAACTTCTGAACCTTATTTTTTACAAACATACGGGTAGTGTCATTTTGTTTGGCATCTTAAGCACTGAAAACCATGAATGTTTTATCAAAACCGTTTGTCGTTTTTGAAAAATGTGGAGTTTAGTAGTTTCTTATGGGTTTTCATGTGGTAAATACCCTTAAAATCTAAAATTCAAAAAATGAAAAAAATCCTGGAAATATTATAGTTTTATACCTACATGCCAAATTTTATTGAATTCGGCCAATTGGTGTCCTTTCCAGCTCTGTTTACATACATCCTTTCACTCATACACACATGCACACACACACACACACACACACACACACACACACACACACACACGCGCGTGCGCGCACACACACACACACACACACGGATAAACAGACACCACTCTGAAAACCACTTTTTTAATTTAGGGAGCACAAAATCAAATAGGCCTGGATCCACTAACAACTCAAATCAAAATATATTGACAAAAACAATACTTTCTCCGAAAACAATTTTTTTTGGATTTGGGGAACACTGAAACAAATGTTTCCACTAACAACACAAATTCAATAATAATAAAATAATAATAATAATAATAATAATAATTGTCTTTATTTAAAGCGTTTTTCAACATTTACATTGTTGGTTTACAAAACAACTCAAGTCAGAAATATGTAAATAAAATTATTATAAACTAAGGATAATAAAAATAACTGACTATATGCGATTTAAAAATAAATCAAAATACAAATGTTTTTGCACTGTTTTGCCACTGACTGGCCGATGAACACATCTGGTCGAGAGCATTAACAACAATCTATTATAAATATCAGGGGCAAAATACGAAAAGCGTTTCCGGTCGAGCTCTAGCCGCACACGAGGCAACTCCAGCACGGAATCCTGTCTCGTAGACCGAGATCGGATCTGGGAGCGGAACTTCAATTTGTCCCTCAGGTATCCAGGCCGGTTGGATGTCATGGTTCTGTGGACCACCATGGCTGTGCGAAGAACGCAGACATCTGATATTGGCAGTAAGCCTAAAGTCAGACGTGCATTCGAAACATGGTCATATTTTCTAAGCCCACAGGCATACTTGACACACATATTCTGGACCCTCTGCATTCTCTCCATGTCCCCTGCAGTAATAACATTACCGAAAACAGGGAGACAATAATCAAATGCAGAGAGCACCAGAGCCCGGACAAGGCGAAGCTTGGCCGCCTGAGGGGACATGTGCTTATGTCTGTACAACACTCTTAAGGAAGAAACAGCTTTTTTGCAAACGGCACTCACATGGCTGGAAAAATTTAGGCCATTATCGAATACTACACCAAGTAATTTGGCTGAGTTGACTGCTTTCAAAGCTGTCCCTCCAATGGACACACAGGTGGACTGTGAGGAGGGCAAGCACTTGTTGCCTTGGAAATTTAGCAGTGCACATTTATCTACATTAAGCTTAATCCCGTGCTCCTTGGCCCACCTGTGGATGGATTCTAAATCCAAATTAATGAGCCGAATAGCCTCATCAGATTGAGTGGCCTCATAAGAGAGGCTCAACTGAGCCGGTCCGATTGTGGTCTACGGAGTCAAAAGCTCGGGAAAAGTCTAGCATCGCCAACGTTGTAGATTTTCTCTCTGCTTTTGCATTGAGCAAATCATCACAAACGTGTAAAAGGGCAGTAGTAGTGCTGTACCCCTTACGAAAGCCAGACTGAAATGTGGGAATAATATTTTCCCACTCTATGAACTCTACAAACTGAGCGGTGACTAATTTTTCAAGCACCTTCGACAGAACGGGCAACACAGATATAGGGCGCAGATCCGCCACAGTTGAAGGGTTCTTCACCTTTGGCAATGGAATAGCTATGGATTCCTTCCAAGCCTCGGGAAAAATCCCAGTAGCCAGTGAGCTGTTCATGAGGTTGGTGATTGCATCAATACAGAAAGGGCTAATCATCCTGAGCATGTCAACACTTATATTATCAGTGCCCACTGCTCTGCTTTTGATACTATTCAATGTGGCTATGACATCCCTTACGGACACTGAACGGAATTGAAATTCCTCCTTCACCCCTTCACATGTCTTATTTAAATAAGACTGGAGACAGTGCTGCGCAACCGAGTTCCCTGCTGCCATGTTCACAAAATACTTATTAATACCATCAAGGTCTTTGAGGAAGGCTGGAATTTCAAAGTCTTGTGGTTTACAAACACCTGTGGAATTAATTTTTTTCCAAAAATCAGCAGAATTTTTACACTCTCTTAGCTCGTTTTGGAAATATTTCTGCTTAGCAGCTCTGATACTGTAGTTTAAATCATTTCTCGCTCTACAGTAAGCTTCTCTGTCAGCTGCTGATCTAGACTCTAAGGGCTCTTTCACACGAGGCCACTAGTGGCCGCCACCGGTGGCCGCCACCGGTTACCAGCCCGGGTAACTGCAGTTGACGGTACAGGCAACTAGCAGGCCACTCCACCAATAGCCACCTCCGATTTAGTCGAGAAAATGCTGATGAGTAATAAACAACTCATTCTTCTCGCATCACCAATCAAGAAAAGAAGGCGGAGATGCAGGTGGATATGTTCCATGTTCATCCAGTACTAACGAATAGGAAGGACAATGGCCTTTATTACACGTTGTATGACGAACTATGTGCCGCCAGAAATAGTTTATTTGGAACTATTTCCGAATGTTCCTGTTCCTTTTTTCCACTTTTACTTTCTCCCTCCTATACATAGTATTTGGGGAAAGTATTGTTTTCGTCAAAATTTTTGAATTTGAGTTGTTAGTGGAAATATTTGTTTTAGTTCTTCCTGAATCCAAAACGTGGTTTTCGGAGTGGTGCCTGTCTGTCCATGTGTGTGGAATCCACACTGTGGATGTGCGGATGTATGTAAACAAAGCTTGAGACGACACCAGTGGCCCAATTTTCATGAAATTAGGCATGTAGGTATAAAGCCATGATATCTCCAGGCGAATCCAAATTTCTCAAAAACGGCTTTAACGAATTTGATAAAGATTTTATGGTTTTTAGAGCTTAGGATGACAAATAAAATGACACAACTCGCATGGCTGTATCAATTCAGGTTTAGAAGATAATATGGGAAGTGTTAAAAAATTCATATTTTTCAAATTTCACAAAATATGGAACTACTAAAGAAAATATACTTGAAACCATTAGATTTGACTTCAAAAAGTAAATAATTCAGTATTTTGAATTATTAGTCTATGTCAACTGGTTGCGGGGATAGTTGATATTTTTGATTGGCGGTAAACGCAGTACGTTGTCTAATGTATTTGCGGAGTGATTGTACATTAATTTTATTTTATTGCAGATTTTCTTACTTTAAGGGAGAAAGTATTGTTTCAGTTTTCTGATACCATTTATTTTATTTTTTTTCTTCTGTTCACTCATTAAAATAATAAAATAAACAATTAAAACTCGTTTAGAAAAATCATTTCTCAACTGTACCTGCCTCCGCACGTGAACTGCTTGAGTTTACCCCAAAAAACAGGTAATGCGCGCGCTTTCGTAGTCGGGAGTGGCGGCCACCGGTGGCTACGTCTGAAAGCTCCCATTTCATTCAATGTCCCGCGACGAGTTGCCGCCACCGCGGTGGCCGACTCGCAGTTGCGCGAGTCGGCCACTGCTCGGCCACTGTGACCCGTCGGGCAACCGCAGTGGCCGCGTCTGAAGGCCTCCATTTATAACAATGTTTAAGCTGTGGCGGGCAACCGGTGGCGGCCACTAGTGGCCTCGTGTGAAAGGGGCTTAACATTTTTCTTTTTCTGTAATTGTTTTCTTTTGTCAGGCTTTTGATTAGTTCTGTTATCCATGGTGCTTTATTCTTAGTGACCCTTTTCATTACCAGAGGAGCATTCTCATCAAATATTTGCTTTATAGCTGTGTTTAAAAAAGCCAGTTTATCCTCTAAATGCATGATCTTTTCTATATTTTTCCATCGAACATTGGTTGCGCTCTTTATTGAATTTTCGGCTCTGAGGGTGGAAAAATCTCTGTACTGGATGAACTTCACAGGGTTTTTTGGCTTTTTCACGCCAACATCACAATATGTCAACATATGGTCGGATACCCTAATGCCTCTGTGGTCGAATATTGCGGACATATCAACAATATCACAGCCGATAATCTCAAGACCTTTATCCACAATAATGTGATCAATCAGCGTAGTAGATGTTTTAGTGACACGTGTGGGTCTGTCAACCAGCTGCAACACATCCAGAGCCTTAAATTGATTGTTTAGGAAGCGTGTTTCAGGAAGGGTTTGGTCCAGCAGATTAATGTTCAGGTCTCCCATCACCACCATGTCATCAGCAAATTCTGACATATTACAAAAAACAAAAGCAAGGAAGGGCCCAAGACAAGAATATGGCAAATGTTTACTTCTATATACAGTGCATATAAACAGAGTCTTCCCTTTGATCTTAAGCTAAGGGCGGATCCAGCGAGGGGCGAATGGGTGGATCGCCTCCCCCGTCAGCCAAAAATAAATAAAAAAATAAAAAAAACCCGGTTGAGAAATTGAAAAACTTAAAGCTTCAAGCAAATGAAGAAAAACATGATTATACTTCACAAAATCTAAGAAAAATAAACGGCATTCCAAAATTTATAAAATACTGTAATAAAACGTACTGTAAAATAATATATGAAATATTATTTTTTGCGAAACAGCGCTAGGTTCGGCGATTGGCAATACTGACATCTGTAGTGCAGACAGTAAACAGGCATGCAAGCATTGCGGACGGGTGACGAGACGTAACGGTACGCAATGGTAGGCATCGTATGATTACTTATCGCTTCGTATAACAGGCAATGGAAAAATTTGATCAGATAAGTTATTTGTTTATTTTGTTAAATTTGCAGTCGTGTGATTGGTTTTACGGATGGAGTTTCCTTTCCGACCCACACCTACTACCGCTAATAACCTAATATATCCTAATATAGCAGCCTAATAGGGAAGAGGGTGGGATATCGGGGTATTGGGTGGGGTAAACAAAGTGTCTAAATGGGAAAGAATGTTAAATAAAGTACATAATTGAAGTAAAAGGTGGAAAACTGTGATATATGGTGCTTACGTGGTGTCGTCTGTAAAAGTATCCGATAAGGAATATCGAATATAGTTGTATATAGTTCAATCGAATGTTCGGGACAATACAACGAAAACGTAAAGGTCAAATGTAAATTCAAGTGTGGCCCTAGCATATCCGATTAAAAACGTCCAGGTTGATCGAAAGTTCTTAGTGGCTCTGATAACACCGTTTGTTAAAACTGGTGCCTTTAAAATCGGTGGTATCCATTCTAGTGACACCCTGAGTGGTATATAGTTAGGGCGCCGTGGCCGTTCGGCGCCGTGGGGTCACCAGTGGCCGACTGCTGCAGCCCGCAGTGACGTCTTCGACGCCGCGGCTGCAGCAGCGGCCAAGCTCTTAGAGATAGGAATTTTGTAGCCGGGCCTAAATTCCAATGCGGGAAATGTGTAGCCGGGCCAAGTAGTTTACAAGGAGATGCATTTATCGAAAATGAAAAGAGCAAGCCAAAGGTAACGAAACAAATACAGCATTCCATGTAATAAGCGATTTTCAATCTGTTAACTTTTACGTTAAACTCTCTGTATGAGTAATAATATTTTTTTATGTGATTGAATGTAGCTTAGGTTCTGAAACGTAATTAACAATGAGTGCGATATATCGATTGTCGTTATCAATAGATAGTTCCCCTCCCGAAAACCCCCAATTCCCGCCGAGCCCCCAAGTTAGTAGAGGTTAGAATGTGTGGGAAGGAAAAGAAACTCTAGCCGGTTTTACAATGTATACTAATTTATTCAAGAGCAAATCCAAAGCATCAAATTTAAAACACTTGTCTTTGTGAAAACTATTTTTCAGTATCTACTATTGCTTTTTTCTAGGTACTGCGCACAGAATAAATTACACTTCTAACAATGAAGAAATGAACAATTCAACCAAATTTGTTAAATTTTTTATCAAGAAGAAACAAAGTTGAAGATGGCGATTTTGAAAAACATCAAGACTTCAGAACTGTTTCAGATTTTGAAAAACATCAAGAGTTAAATACTGGTTCAGAGGAGACATCTTTGGAAAACAGTAAATGTAATAATCCCTCACAAGGTTCAAGTAATCAAACTGATGAACTTGTGCCAATTGATACCACTATCGAAATTCACAAAGATGACATCGGGTATTATTTACGCCGTAAAACAACAAAAATTGATGAAGCCACAAAATGCCATCTCCTAGAAAATCACTGGTGCACAGAAAACGGGAAATTGTAGTTTGGAGGTGCATGAAAAATGCAATATTATGTCCTTGCAGCAACCACGCATTAAACCTAACATTGACGAAATGTGCTAGAGTGCAGGCAGTGCGAAACATGTTCGGAACCATGAAAGAAGTAATTTCTTTTTTTAATATGTCATCAAAACGTAGTGTTACACTAAAACGAACTCTTGGTGGATCACTTCTCTCGTTGTGTGAGACTCGGTGGGTGGAGCGACATGATGCCATTTACACTTCCAAGAAGGATTCCTCTCTATTGTCGAGGCCTTAAGCATCATTTCAGTTTGGGAAGATACCAGCTCCTCATCTAAAGCAAAGTCCCTTTGTGATGCGATATGTACGCCTGAATTTATTTTGTCCATGCACACTATTGCCGACATTTTTTTCTGTCACACTTCCTATGAGTATCAAACTTCAGAAAGAAGACTGTGACAAGTTCTTGGCATCAACTCTGATCAAAAACATCCAGGGAGTTTTGAAGAAGAAGCGAGCGGAAAGTGACAAGGTTTTCAGCCTTATTTTCAAGAGAGCCAATAAAGTAATGGAAGAATTAGATGTAGAACCTAAAAAACCCAGACTAAATCCGAGAATGAAGAACCGAGAAAATCCGAATGTAGAGAGTGTTGAAGAGTATTTTCGAGTTACAATCTACAACCCAACATTGGACGAGATTCTTCAAGATTTGACCTTAAGATTTGATGACTGTGTTCTAAATATCTTTGATCTTGGTGTTGTCATCCCTAAACTAAAAGAAGTTGACACTGAAACCAAAGAAAGAGAACAAACGAAAACTTGTCAAACAGTTTTGGATCACTTCTTGAAGAATTTGGAAGTGTTATCTTGTTCAAGCGTGTCCTTCAGGGAGAATTCCAGGTTTGGCAAGAACACTGGAGAAATTCCTTCGCTAAACCAAAAAATTAAATTTAGTAAATATTGTTTTTGCAACTATATTTTATTAATATTCTTAACTTTCCTCGTTCCCAAAAATCTTATCTCCTGTTATTGTGCAAAAAGAGTATGCTGTAGAGATTATAAATAAAACAATAAATTCTGGCAAAATGTAAACAATTTTAGGAAACGATACAGTATGCTACAAACATCCCTCATATAAAAGTAAAGAAAATATATTTGTTGAATATGAAGATAAATTTTAAAAACACCAACACAATCCTCATAGATTCAGATAAAAAAAACTTAATATACCCTCAAAATACGTTTTAGATAAGAACAGAAATCTAAATTCTTGTCCTCCTCCTTCCTTCTTCCTCCTAAAAACGCCCCTCCCGTGGCGGAGTCCTGGATCCGCCCTTGTCTTAAGCAGGCAGCAAACGTTCTCCGGAAAATCACTGTTACTATCAATGTCGTGTACAGAATATCGAATGTGACTTCTTATGAAAAGAACCACTCCACCACCTCTGTTGAAACCGTCACGCCCATTTCTGTCTTTTCGGATCAAAGAGTAGCCTGGTATTTCCACTTCTTTTGATGACTTTTGGTCGGTTAGCCATGTCTCTGTGACTCCCAAAAGATCTAAATCAAGGTCCTGAACTACAGAGCACATCTCCTCAAAGCCTGTGGAAAGGGAATTCATGTTGACATGACCTATTCTGAGAGTTGATCCGGCCTTGATATTCCGTTTTTTGATGCACTCCCAACCTCACCAACAGAAGGGCTAGGTGTTGCTACTCTGTCGTTTTCAGGTGACGCTCTGACTGTTGTGGCCACAGGGGTTGCCACGGGCGCCAATGCACCGCCCGTTAAACATTTACGAGAAACGTCGCAGAGTTTCTCACCAAAGAGACTCACTCCCTTTCGGTTGAGGTGTCTCCCATCCCTACTAAGGATGTTTACTCACCCAAACACTGGTGTTCACAAAAGTAACACCAAAGTTCCCACACATCAACTCGAGCTGTTCGTTAAACAGTGCTAGTGACCTGTAACTTATGTCAGATCTGGGTAGGACACTATTGACAATAATAGTGCTGTGGGGAAAGTAAGATCTGGTTGTGTATAGCAGATCAGCCATGCTATGGAGCGCCTCGCGTTTCCCATACCCGCCGTTGTACTCCGGCCCACCCTTGTAATGCAAAGGAAGATCGTTAGTACCAACATTAAAATGAATGAACTCAGGCTGGAGCTTTGAGAATGACATTATTTTTTACTTAATGTTTTTTATCTTTGCCCCAAGATTGACACTGACAATACACCCATTATTTTCACATGGCTTTCCAGCATAGCGAAGCATAGAGTCCCCAATCAAAAGGTAACGGCGACGGTCCTCAGATGGAGGATCGCTCTCTACACCAGAAGCGTGCTTCGGAGTGTCAGTAACATTGTCAAAACTACTACTGCTATTAATTACATTACAATCATTTAATTCCCCATCAATTTTGGGAGAACTGGTAGTTTGCGTTAAGGTATGTTTTGATGCACCACGTTTCCTTTGATTTGTCGAAATACCTAACCTATTTTGACCAGTCTTTTGTGTAAACTTTTTCCTATTATATTCAACTTTATTCAGATTCCCAGAAGAATGTTTCTCATGCCACGAACCAGATGAATTAACAATAACATTAGGTCTACTCGAGCTAGATTCGATTACATGACTCAGAGCATCAAATTTATTACTACAAAAAATGGGGTGATCTTTGTCTGGTTTTACAACTTTAACTTTACTGCTCCTTTTTTTATTTTTCCTCTGGACTTCCCAGCAGGGGTAATCTATCAACAGCAATTCAGTTTGACTTTGGGAAGAAATGTGGTGAGGAACACGACATTGGTTATCAGTTAGGGAGGGTTGAGAGGTGCATGAGGGAGGGTCAGTCTGATTATGGATCATAGGAGTCACTACATTCGGACATAATTGGTAAGCAAGCAACCTAGCATTAACAATTACATGTAACCCACACTCATGGCCTGCAGTCTGTTGAGCAACACTGCCCTCAGTCAAATTTACCTCCAGCCCCAAGTTAGACACCAGTGCTACAGCATGCTTGCTATTTAACCCCCAAACAGAGTCATAGTGAGTAGCGCGTCTGGCCACTGTATCAAGCAACACTAAGCTCCAATGGGAACCACCACTGTCAACAGAGTTATTAAGACAAAAAAACACAAATCTTTTTTTACTAAAATTAATGTCTTTGAGCACATCATCAACCTGCTCCTTCCTCCCCATCTTAAGCAACATTGTCAGAGGGTTCTAAAAACAATATATCATTACAGTGTTTGGCCAATTCGTCATTTAATAAAACAAAATGTGATTTAATCAAGTCATCAAAAACCCATTTATTTTTGTTATCAATAGACAGCTCAAACTCTTTAATTTTCTTTGCCAATTCAGTGTTTTTATTTCTAACTTACTACAAGCTAGCTCAAATTTCTCACTAGACTTTTTTATTTTACTGTCTTCAGCAATTAGCCTACGGTTAGCCTCTTGAACACTATCACATTCATCTAATACACGATCATGCTCTGTTTGCAATTTTCTTAAAGCTAAGCTTAAATTGTTAGCCTTAACTAAGCTTATAGGCAAATCTTTCACCTTTTTCTCTAAACAGTTTTTTTCGCCGATAAGGCAGTCATTAGTGCTGTTGGACTCACTAAGTTCAGTACGGTGAACGTTCCTAACGGATTCCAAATGAGCATGAAGTTCACTAAGTTCAGCTTTGGCTTGATGTAATTCATTAGATACTTCATCCAATTCACCACAAACAGAATTGAATTGAATTACAACTTTACTTGCAGATGCGACAAAGTTTTGGCAATCGTTTATTTCAAAATTTGCCAAAAGTTTGCTGAGCTAAAGACAAAAATCCGAAACAAGAAGTTCATAATCTTTAGAAAAATGTGTACATCCAAACAAACATTTATCCAAACTCTCCATTATTGTATAATATAGAAAAACTACAAACAGCCAGATGGATTTTTCAGTTTATGGCACCAAAGCTACCTCCTGGTTGATGACGTGGAGAAATAGCAAAACGCCGGTCTTAACAATACTAATGAATAATTTGGACAAAGATACCTCCTTCATATAATATGGGGAAGAAAGTAAAAATTACAGGAAAATTAAAAATTGAAATACATACAAAAAATCATAAAAATAAGGGGTTTCCTCATAAGAAGTTTACTGTCAGACAAGAAATGAAAAAGTAAGCTTGGAAAACTTAATGCTGGACATTCGGTACCTATAAACAATGGTATAACATCTAGAAAGTTAAAACATGTTATTTGTCAGTGCTTTGAAACACAATCCTATACATTCAAACACCACCAAACCTACTTAAATAAAGTAAATCACAACATTAACAAACCATGTTATGACAGTAAAACATGTGCTTTAAAACAAAGCTTTATAATCAGCTGATCTGTGCTGTTGTACTTAGTTGATCAGTAAAAACAATACTAATGAATAGATATTATTTTATATTCCATTTATTAAATATAAAATGAAGGAATATTTAACTTTTCAGGCAAATGGGCATTTACAGAGTTAATTACCTTTCATTTAACATAACGTGCATGTAAATCGGTCCGATAGAAATCCAGATCTCACTCAAAATAGGCCTAAAGTTTTACCCCATGTTATTATCTTAAGTGGTTTTAATTTCCGTTTTTGGAAAATTTAGTGGAATAGCAGCTGAAATCGAAGCAAGATGGGCAAATATAGACATAATTGCTTTTTAATTTATCCCAGCCGTGTGTAACTTGGCCCAATAGTATGGTCAGGCTCGCTGTCATAAATTTAATTTTTCCCTATGTTAAATCTTCATAAGAAAAGTTTATTTTCCTTTGAACACAATTAACTTAGATGTTTTCAAATGTAGCATTCATCGTAGGTCTCAAAATGACATTTAATATGAGTGTGACCCATCAAAACCGACCTTTTACAGTTTGCCCCATTGTAATAAACATTTAGACCATTAACGTTTTTGAAATCAGCTGTTTCACATAATTAAATAGTTATAATACTAAACAATTTAGCAACCAAATCTTTTTTTATATCTATAAAACTCTATAATTTAAATAATATAAAACTGTTTTTTTTCTTTCCATTTAAAGGTAATACATGATAATGCATACATTTTTATGTACTGGCAATAAAAAAACCAAATGCTTCTTTAGGGTTTGCTCTTTTTCTGTTGTTAGACAACATACCTCGTGTCTTCACAATCAGCTGAGTGAATGACTGTAAAAATATGCCACTGCAAAGGTTTGGAAAAGTGGATTTTCTTAATTTAAAAAGCAAGATAGCGTAAAAGTAAATAAAACCTGCAAATATAGAAAAGTTGACCTTTTATTTGGTACAAACTGCATGAAAATGGGTCCAGTGGAAGTCTCAGACGTACTGTCCAAAGGATTGGAAAAAGTTGATGTTTTCCCTTTTTTCCCCCCTGTTAAATCTCCATAAGAAAAGTTTAGTTTCCATTTTTGACCCAGTTAACATAAATATTTTCAAAATTCAAATAAAACCTGCACATATAGGGCCGATAACCTTCGTTTTGGTACAATCCGCATGTAAATCGGTCCAGTAGAACGGCCAGGGTCGCTGTCATTAGTTTTACAAAAGTTTTTTAATATATAAGAAGATTTGTTATATTTGTATTTTCCTTTTCCTTATGATGCTTTGGAAAGAAAAAGAAGGTTAAAAACCACAAAAATGCAAAAAACGGTCAAAATAAACAGATGTGTTCTTTAACGCTATAACAGACTTGTGTTCTTATAAGTGTTGAATCTTGAAACTCTCCATAGACATTCCATTTAGAGTGTAAGCACCCACTGGGTTTTTATAATCAAGAATGTTTGGAGGATTTGTGTGGGTGTCAGTGATTTTAGTTCCAAAAAATAGACGATGTCTAGAATACATTTTTGTATCAGATAAATGAGTGACTGATGTTCAATCTGATGGAGAAAGGTTTTGGGAAGTGAGGTTTTGGCCAGTACATTCATTGTCTTAATTTACATACACTTTATGTTATATTTTTAAAATGTGCTAAATTCAGATTTTAGGTCGGAAATCTGCCCTTAGCATTTCTTTTTAATTTGATGTCTGGTTCATTTTTAGCGAATTTCCCCTATAGGGAAGAAGCTATTACCGTAGGTCTCATGGTAAGACCTAAGCCAAGACCATGATAACTTTTCGTTTTGAGGCCACCAGAAGCAAAAAATACCATTCGTTCGAATTTTAGCGAATTTCCCCTATAGGGAAGAAGCTATTACCGTAGGTCTCATGGTAAGACCTAAGCCCGAGACCATGATAACTTTTCGTTTTAGGGCCACCAGAAGCAAAAAACACCATTCGTTCGAATTTTTATATATCTATCTATCTATATATATATATATATATGTGTGTGTGTCTGTCAGCACAATAGCGGCCGTAAATATGGTCCGATCTTAATGAAATTTGGAACAGACATGTAAAGTGGTAATCGAATGGACGAGTTCGTGAACCAGCCCGATCGGACCACCGGAAGGGGGGGTAAAGGGGGATAAACACCCCCAAAAATGGGTTTTTTGAGTTTTTTACATATAAAAATAAAATTTATCGAATCTTTGTTGAATTCAGCTAAAAAAACAAACAATTTAGTGCTTTGAATCATTGCTCTATGTCCATTGGTTACCGAGATATTGAAAGTGGTAAACACAGTACGTTGTCCCAATGTTAACCTTATGGGGAATAAGTAAAATTCTATATCTCGCTTATTTCTCAACATATCTGGATACAACTTGGTTTGTGGCTTCATCTAGATGAGATATAATGTATTTTAGTCTAAAATCCCCGAAATTTCAATTTTTTTGGCAGCAAACCTGCATAATCATTCCCCATGTTATCCTTATGGGAAATAAAAAAATTCTATATCTTTCTTATTTTTTAACATTTCTTGACAAAACTTGGTATATGACTTCTTCTAGTTAAGATCTACTAAATAATGAATTAAAACCAACCAGTTTTAACATACCTGTTGCAGCAAACCTGCATAATCATTCCCTATGTTATTCTTATGGAGATTACAAAACATGTAAAATCTCGCTAAGTTGGATTGAAATACCGTTTGTTGTGTTGCATCTGAAATTCGCTGAGTATGTAGGTCTGCTGCAACGGGGGTATTTATTTATATATATATATATATATATATTAGAGTAATTGTGGATGATTAGGGCTACTAATATAGTGATAAGATTAGTTTTCATAACAAGTACCCTTTTTTTATTTAAAAAATTATTTTATTTATAAGATGACATGTTTCGAAACTAAGTTCATTTTCAAATCTTATTCATAACCTCTTTTAAAATTTTATAAGATAACATGTCATCTTATAAATAAAATAATTTTTTAAATAAAAAAAAGGGTACTTGTTATGAAAACTAATCTTATCAATATATATATATATATATATGTGTGTGTGTGTCTGTCAGCACGATAGCGGCCGTAAATATGGTCCGATCTTAATGAAATTTGGTACAGACATGTAAAGTGGTAATCCCTCGGAGGAGTTCGTAAACCAGCCCGATCAGACCACTGGGAGGGGGGGTTAAGGGGGATAAACCCCCCCAAAAATGGGTTTTATGAGTTTTTTACATAGAAAAATAAAATTTATCAAATTTTTATTGGAACCATTGAATTCAGCTCAAAAAAACAAACAATTTAGTATTTTGAATCACCCCTCTATGTCCATTGGTTACCAAGATATTGAAAGTGGTAAACACAGTACGTTGTCCCAATGTTAACCTTATGGGAAATAAGTAAATTTCCATATCTCGGTTATTTCCCAACAAATCTTAATAAAACTTGGTAAATAGCTTCTTCTAGTTCAGATCTACTAATTATTAAATTAAATCCACTCAGTTTTAATATACCTGTAGCAGCAAACCTGCATACTCATTCCCCATGTTATACTTATGGAGCTTACCAAAACATGTCAAATCTCGCTATGTTGGATTGAAATATGTTGTTTTGCATTTGAAATTTGCTGAGTATGCAGGTCTGTTGCAACGGGGGTATTTATTTCCCCAATTGGCTGGCAGGATTGAGGTAAGTGCAGAGTGCTATGTCAGTTCCGAGTTTAATCAATTGAAGGGGTCCTCCGTAAAACATTCCAAGAGACAAAACCTAGGTTCAAAAAATTTAGCATTGAAAGTTGAATTCTAAAATTCAGTTTTCTATCAAGGTTAGAACTTAATACTAGGGGTGTGCGAGGAGTGATTTTTGACTCAAGCCAAGCCGAGCTGAGCTTTTTCAAAAGTTTTCGAGCTCGAGCTTTCTCAAGCCGAGCTTTTTAACAACCACCAAATTATGAATGTTGATTTTAATTTTAAAAGATACAATAGACTAATGTTTGCATACCTGAAGTAAAAGCCAGCTCAGAACTAGAAAGCTTACCTCCAAAACAAGTTGATAATCTGATAGGTTCATCAATATTTGTTATTTTGTTACATAAAATTGATCAAACTTGCTCAAAAAATAATTTATGTAGAAAAATAACAAATTTAAAATCCATTTTTATATTAATAGACAAGCATTTTTCCATAAGGTTTTTGTCCTCCTTTTTTCTCAGCCAGTGTGCATAGTAGCGAAAATCTAAGCACACCGATAGAATTTTATTTTCCTGTAGATGTGCAGAATCCAATTGAAATTTATATTAGTCTTTTAGACATGTAGAAAATTTAATTTAAAATTTCAAAAAACCAACATTGGTCTTATGAGTTGCTGTTTTGGTGACAGAATAACAAAACAAAACTGTGCTTTTGTCATCATATGTAGTTGTTATCACATGCTATTTTTCGTAGAGTAAAGATTATATGTAGAAATATTATGTGAGGGCTAAAAGTGGGCAAAAATGTACGCTGTTTTTTCTGACACTAGGGGCCACATGCGCAAATTGCGCATTTTTATATTATTTCTGTTTTGTGGGAAACTCTCCTACAGTTAAAATAAATTGTATGGCTTCAAACTCACCTTTATTAACCAAATTAACTTTCAATTGAAATTTAAAGACCTCATCTAAGTAAACAAAGGCCTAACTGAACAAAACACACACAATGTTTATTCATCGCCCTTGCACTGTTTATTATTTTGGTTGTCTTCTCGCACAACAGTAGGATAACGGAAGTTTTTCTAGGAAGCCCATGTGCAAATTGCTCATTTTAATATTTTCTCTGGTGTTCAATTAGTCTTTTTCTCCCAGTAGTTCTGTGTTCTTGCCGAAGGTTACGCATATTTTCCTTGATTACATCGAGTCGTTTTTCTCTATGCCCTCTTGTACTTTATGTTTCAGGGTTCAGTTTGCAATATATTTATAAACTAACGATCATGGATCTTCACCATAAAAAATCATTCACCTGCCTCAATTTGGCTAAAATTGTCAATGAAAGTGGCCCAAATTCATTTTTCTAACCTGCATTGGATTTTGTTTACATCAGCATTAAATCTTTTTTTGTTTACAATGTGACTGGTTAGAAATTTGTCTCAAGATAATCAGCTGTTAAATTACAATCACATTTTAAAACCGTTGTAACGCAAGTTGGTCAGCACTGGAGCGTTGAAAGCCCCCTCTATTAATAAATTAAAGCGTTGGGAGTCAAAGCCGAAAAAGAAATGCCTATTTTAACTATCTGTCGCAGGTGCGCTACATTGTAAGCTTAACAATAAGTTTTTATCAAGCAATAAACAAATATAAGGAATTCATTGATGGCCCGAGTTAATATCTATCAAATAAAAAATCCAACAGAGTTAAGAGCAAATTATTATTTTCAAACAATTTCAAGCCACATGTTTTATTGTGACATCAAGTAAAAATATAGAATTTAATTGAAATCCAAGACTATTTAGAAGATTGAATGTGTTCCATTTAAGATTTAGCGAGCAAATAAAGTTTGCTCACTTAAATAAAATTAAAAGAAAAAAATTTGCTGATAAAAATGGAAGAAGAAAGAATATGAATTTAAGTCTCTACCATCCAATGTACTGACGTGCAACTTGAGTACAGGTGGACATTACATTCCAGTTGTTTTTGATGGTAGAGAATGGGAAAAATATGTGTAATATTTTTGTGATATTGGTAGGAAAGGAGGGAGGGGAGATGAAAAAATTGGGAATGAAGGAGAAAAGGGGTAAAAACTAGAAAGAAGGTCAGAAGGAAGGGAAGTAGAGAGTGAGGGAAGGAATGGAGGGAATGAGGGAGAGAACTGTGGCAAGGGGTGTATGGGATAAACTGATTTGATGGCTGAATTTTACCACCCTCTGAATCAATGACCAGCTTAATGTTTAGGAAATAACCGTGGAATCATAATACTGTATAATACTAATTACTAAAAACCATGTCAGAAATATGCGCCAGCGGCGAGACAAAATAATTAGTCAAAGATTGTCTTTCTCTTTTCCTTTTGGTTCCCATTTGGTTTTATATGTATTTACGTGGAAAATGTGTACTATATGAAATGTATTTATGAAATGCATTGGTGTATGCAAAGATAATTTTCAAAATTAAATATCCCTAATTCTTGATTAAAAACTGGTAGAATTTTCGACCACTGGCGATCTCTAGTATTTATAATTTGACTCCCCAATTCCACAATACTTTCACTTTAAAATAAATAGTTAAACTTATATAATCTTCTAGTTATATATAGGTACTACAAAATGAATTCCAAGAGTTGAAAGGAGTAAATGGAAAGGTTTTAAAATAGTTACATCCTTAAAAAATTAACATATTTACTCTTAGTCAAACACAAGATTGATTTTCTCAATGTTCACAAAGTAAAGATGATTACAAATAGCAGTCCCAATCGTGGCAATTATGATGGTTAAATAAGTTTATTGTAATCCTAAAATTAATTGCATTTCTAAGCTTTTGTGAAGAAAATAATGTACCATTTACGAAAATTAGAAAGAAGAAAGATCAGAAATTAGGAAGGCATAGAGAGAAAAAAAGAAACAGCTACCTCTCTCACTCTCCTTTTCAGTGGCCAGGGAGGGGGAGTGGAGGTTGTTTATTCCAAGCCCCTGTCCCGGTTTTTTGTCATTGACTCAGTGCGAGCATGCGTGAGTTAATTAGGAGATAAGGAATCCTTGTTGTATGACAAACTACTTGTCATACAACTATAAATTACGGCTGATATTTTTCTCTTATTTTTATAAATCAAATGAGACCAAAATGAAACTTGTACAATATACCGTTAAAGAGATTAGCCATAATAAAACAATTAGCAATAGACTTTATTGCTGTATTTTGCGGTTCTCCAAGGTCAACTAAATACAGCTCCGATTTCCGTCTAAATGGAGATAATATTTCTTGTTACCTGTCAATGTCCTTTCCTTATCATTAGGGAATATTTTTTGTTTATGTTTTTCTTGGGGGGGAAACGATCTTCCGGTTTACCGTGTCCAGAAATATATCACAATGATTATGTTTCCGATAAGAACTCTCTTAGCAAAAGCTCGGCTCAAGTGTCGAGCTTTTTTTACAAAAGTCGAGCTGAGCCGAACACTGAAAAGCTCAACCTACAAAGCTCGACCGGTCGAATACTCACACACCCCTACTTAATACCCTATATATAAAATTATGACGTAGCCTTATATTACATTTTTACTTGCCATTAAACATTTTCCAACGTTATGTGGTTGTTTTGGAGTTACAATGTTCTAGACGACTGGCGTTTGAATGTTGAATGTTGACTGGCGACTGGCGATCTCTAATGGTAAAATCAACAAAGATTTTCTCCACAAGAATAACACAGGATTTGATTGATTGTTTAGGTAGTGGGGGATAGACTCAAAAGGTCCCAGCACGTCAACCGAAGCTTATTGTGCTCCCCTAATCTGCTAGATTGGCAGCCCTATGACTGTGCCCTCAACGAGGCTTAAGAGCTTCTTTCCAATGCCAGCATCTTTATCATCACCTGGTTGTCGAAGACCAAAGAGGGCTGTTCTCCTTACCCCCAGTCTTTCACATTCCAGGATGGTATGACTTGTAGTCTCGACAGAGCTGCCGCAGAGATCATCATGAGTGAGAGTTAGGAGATGTTTCCTGAAATGGCCGTGTCAAGTGATCAAGGCAATTACCCGCTTGACCTGATTCCTGCCCAGACTCAGCAGCCAGCTGGTGAACAGAGCAGAACTTTCAGGAAGCAGCTTTTTAGCCAGTGATTGGCCATGGTAGTTGCACCGTCGAAGGCAGTGCTGATCCTTAGCCCAGTTATCGATGATGTTGTGGGAGGTAGCCCTGCTAATACCACAGCATGGCTCTGGGCCATAGAATGGCATTCCCGCTCCTGCTTTGGCAAGTTTGTCTGGGTTCTCGTTGCCCCCAATGCCTGAATGGCCTGGTACCCAACCGAGGAGCACGAAGTTTAGTTTTCCCAGATCACAGAGAGCATTGAAGCCACTCCCACACCAGTTTTGAGGCGATCTCATTTGAGTCAAGCGCCTTGAGAGCAGCCTGACTGACAGGATCACAATGTCTGCCTTGAAGGCCCCTTGCGAGGCGTAGTTTGGCACATGTAAGAATGCCAAAGATTTCTGCTTGAAATATGGTGCATTAAGCCCCCAGACTTGCTGAAATCGCTGTTCCAGTAGCTTTACCATACACTCCAAAACCGGATGTGCCTCCAAAAAGGGAGCCGTCTGTGTACCGGACGAGTCTCCCTCTGCCTGACTACGGCATTTTTCCGGCCATCCAGTCATTCCTAGAAAGAAGATCAACAGAAAAAGGTTTGTGGTAAATAACCTCTGTATTCATGACGTCTGAGATCATGTCAAGCACAGGGTCATTAGTCACGAATTTGATAAATGAGGTATGACCGGTTCTGGACTGGCCTTCCCTCCACAGATTGGCAACCTTGAGTCGGTAGGCTGTCTTGCGTGCCACCAACTAATGTGAATGTCCAGGGGTAGAAGTCCAAGTGCAACCTCAAGACTTGTTGACGGACTGCTCCTGAACGCACCAGTTGCCAGAAGAGTTCCGAGCCTCTGAAGGCTTTCAAGTTTGGAGATGGCTGTAGTTTGGTTCACCTTTGTCCACCAGACTAGTGAGCCGAAAGTTACCTGAGGCCTGACAATGGCCTCATACAGCCATAAGGCAGTTTTGGGCTTGATGCCCCATGTTGCTCTTGCCAATCGCCTGGACTCTAGAAGTGCCCATTTTGATTTCCGCAGTGTGTTATTTAAATGTTCATTCCAAGTGAGTTTGGAGTCCAGCGTCAGTCCTAAGTACTTGACTGAGCCAGACACTCCCAACTTGGTTCCTCCCAGTGTAAGCCTAGAAAGAGACTCTTAAGTTCTTTTTTCCTAGTAAAAGGGACTACAACTGTCTTGGAGGGATTGATGTTGAGACACCATGCATGAGACACGTCTGAGATTGACGTTCGTGACGTCAGCTACAGTACTGGTAAATTTTCCTTGCACCATGAGGACAATTTCGTCAGCATATCCTTGGGCAAAGACACCTTGGCTGGAGAGCTCTTGAAGGAGACCGTCAACCACAAAGTTCCACAGTAGAGGTGAGAGTACACCTCCCTGCGGGCAACCCCTTGTGGGAGCGATCACCAGAGAGCTTCCAAGAAGTTCAGCCCTGGTGCGTCTGGAACGGAGCATCGACTCAACCCACTCACAAAGAGCAGGCTCGAGTCCGCGCTCACGCACACCTCGCACCATGGCCGAAATTGTTACATTGTCAAATGCCCCCTCAATGTCCATGAAGGTGCATATGGCAATTTCTTTGCAAGCCAGACTGTCCTCAATCCTGCTGACCAGTTGGTACAAAGCAGATTCGCAAGACTTTCCTGGCTGGTATGCATGTTTGTTGCGGTGAAGGGGAGTGTAGGAAAACACTCCCTTTCTGAGGTGTCTTGCAACCAGTCTCTCCAGGGTCTTCAGGAGAAATGAGGAGAGACTTATTGGGCGAAAGGATTTAGGCGCAGAGTAATCTGCCTTTCCTGTCTTGGGAATGAAGACCACTCTGCTTAGGCGCCAGGTCTTGGGAATTTACCTGTAGGTCACATTAGCTCTGAATAATTCACAAAGATGCTGAAGAGGGCATCTGGTCCGCGTTGGATCATCGCAGGCAGAATGCCTAGATGCAACCTAGAAGGAGTTGCTGGTTGCCAGTGCTTGCTGTATCCACCAGGAGGCAAAGCTCTCTTGGTGGAGGGGATTCCCTGGAGTCATAGGGCATGTAGACAGAGCCTATGATGATGCTCCATTCCCTACCCCCAGATCTAAAGGAAGTCAGGATAGCGGTGATATCTCTGGATATAAATTCGTGAAGGGTTAGAAACTGCACTTCTTTTCTTACCAGAATGCAAGTTCTGACATTGTTGAGAGATGTGCGGTAGATCAACTTACCTCTGGATTCTCCTAGGCCTGCGACTCTGCCTTGGTGAAGCCATGGTTCTTGTATGAGGGCCAGGTCAATTCTCTCTTTAAGGAAGACTTGGCATGAAGCAGCCGAAGCTGCTTTGTTATGTTGGAGGTTGATCTGTAGGATCCGGGCCATCTTCCTTCGCTTTGGAGGAACCTTCGCAAATCAACCTAGGATTTGCCAGAATCCTAGGTTGGCTCTGTGGTTTGCTGACCACACAGCGTCGTAACAGACCTCAAACAGGAAACAGGTGAATCTGTAACCTTTCGGATCTGGCTTGGCTGGCAGCACTTTCCATTCATTGACATTGAGGGCTGGATTCTGCTTAGCTAACATCTCGAAAACCTTTTCGGGAGTCTTCATTGAGAGCTTAGGGTGGGCTCTGAAGATGACCCTCACGGATCCTAAGATGTCCTTGCGTATCCCAGCCTTGAGTGGCATTTGGTCCCCCAAAGGATGTAGAGAGGTATGAGTGCCTCAAGCCAACCCTTGGTAGCGTCGTTGAGGCAAGCGACAATAATGGCACCCCTCTCCATGTAGATTCCAGCAAACGATGGAGTGGTGCCGTCCTCGAAAGGCTCGATGAGGTCCAAAACCGTGTCCTCCAAGGCTTCACCCTGCTCTGCTGTGAGCTTAGCCTCAGGGTAGCTATGTGGGACAATGGCTACTTTGATGGCGCTCCTGTCCCTGTAGGAGACAACTTTCAAAGATGCCTCAGGAACATACAAGTCAACATTCATGCTAGCACTGCCCTTGACCTTCTTAGAGGGAGCCTCCGCCAAAGGAGCAGTAACTATGATGCCTCTAGGGCGCTTAGCCCTCCTCGCATCAGCAGTTTGACTCACCTCAGGGGTGGAGGCAGCACCAGCATCAGGTTTCTTTGATTTGTTTCCCTCCTTTCCCCTTCGCCATTTGGCCAGGTCGAAGGTTTCACCCCTAGCAAGAAGTTTCACCCTCAAGGCTTCTCTTCTTTGCTTGGTAGAGAGATTAGGACGCTTGACTTTGAGCTTGTTGAACTCCTTGTCAAGGTCTCCTGTTGAGGCAGGTATTTTAGGGCTCAGCAGTAGCTTGTCCTCCATATCCTCCAGAAATTGGACGGTGGAGTCCTCTGCCTCCTCCACGAAATGTTCCAGAACCTCCTGAGTTCTTGGGGCTTCCGAGGAGAGAGCTTGGTCCAGCTCTGAAAGGGGTTGATTGGGGTTAATTGGCGAGGCAACCTCGAGGGTTGCTTTGGGTTGTGGTTCTGGTTGAGTTTTTTAAAAATCTCAAAAATCTAGTTTAAAAATCTAGTTTGTGTGGTTCCCACGAGAAACTAGGGAAGTGAAGGTACACCCGAGCAGAGCCCCGCATGCCCAGGTAAGGCTGAATACTCCAGGAGGTCGCCCGGTTTCCTGGAGGCTCCATTAGCACCACCGAATTGTAGAGCCCGGTGGCATTCACCCTATTACCACCCTCTTATATAACCTACGATATTCTAAGTTAATTGACAGAAATAAATACTAACTGAGGTTGACAAATACAAGTTTAATGATCTTTTTAAATCTAGCCCAATTACAAATCTTTGATAATTCGAATTCTTCTATTTTGTGAGTTACTTCCCAGAAATAAATTAATTGCCCGATTCTTTCCCTGCTAGGCAGTCGATAATTGTTTGAGACTCTGGGTCGTAGTTCTTTGCCCTCGGTTCACTTGATATGTTCTTATTCCCAGACGGTATACTTCATTTATTCAGATGCAAATTTTTAAACAAAATCAAAGTTACGTATATATATATTACAAAAAACGGGAGTCGGAATTATTCCCCCTTTAAACGTGCTTAAGATATACTTTGTTTTTAATTTGTTAGTCCAATAGGTCCATCGGCACCTCGCTCGTTCACAAGTCCCATCTCCTCGTGTCGATAAAGAATTTCCTGAAACGATATTAGTGGATTTGGGTTACCGTAGTTTTGGCATCCTCCCAGATCGTCCTTCGGTCCAATTGGTGGTCTGATTGGGTTTTCCGCTAAACTTTATCTTCTTTTCTTTTATTAATTTTGTCGAGTAAATTTAGTTACGTCTTCACTTCTAAACTGTTGACTCGAAAGTAAATATTGTTCCGTAGCAACCATTTATTTGCAGCTGGCTTCACTGTCACTTGCACTTATTGATTAATTTCTGGGCACAGGTTTTTTGGGCATCACAGATTTATATTATATCATATAACGATCATATTGAGTATTCTTAAGCAATTTCGCGATAACTAGTATTCCGATTGCTCCCCAACATAATAATACTAAATTTGAAATTAAATTTACTTTCTAAACATATATGTATCGCGAATACCAAATATGACATCTCGCATATCGCTTACTTGCTAACAGAGGTCTAATAATTGTTTAGTAAATAATACTATCGAGAAAATATGACTAAAATTTAGACTAACGGTTGATATATTCCCACTTCATTATAACGCCCGTTACTTAGTATGATTTTGGGTTCATATATTATATCTATATCCAATTGTTCCTTCTCTATGTCCTTGCCTTCTTTTAATTGCATTTCCCAATTTGTCAACAGCTGTTCCTGATGTCTTGAGACTACGATCTGTCACATCGATTTGTATCTTGACAACAAATAACATAACCATAGTTTTGGGGGCGTGGTCAGATGTATGGTTACAATAGCCCTCTCTAATTTCAAGGAATATGAAATATGGATTGAAATTACGAAAGTCGAAAAGCATAGTATTGTAACGTTTTCGGGGTTTTTGCATACACATATTGAATATATTAAAGACAAGTATTATTCATATAACAAATTATAACATAAACAAACTTAACATCAACATGAAAGGACAAGTTAAAATACATGAGGCATTGCATGAATCAAATTATATCTCGGACCTTATGGTCTGGCAGTGGATTATTGAAGAAACATATAAATTGATAACTAATTGAAATTAAGGTTTGTAACATGTTTTGACATTAATTAACAGTATTAAACATTTAATTGGATTAAACACGAAGATATTATTCATAGTTCGTGGTGCTGCGAACACAAATTAAGTCCCCACCTTTAGTCACATTGAGTTTACCAGTTCGGTCTTATCACTCATATTAGAATGTTCACATCACCGATATTAGCACTATATGGTGACTCGCATTCGCGTTATAGTTCATACGTGGTTTTATACCTTTTAAGACCACTTATGTGGTACGGTCCCCGCTTACTTGTCCCGTCTGTGTTGGATACGGAGTACACTGTCTTCCCTAATTTCTCGCAAATAATGTAAGGTCCTGTATATAATTCAAATAATTTAGCAGTTGTACCGTCGATTAGTTTGGATGGCATTTTCTGGGCGACTAATACCAAATCCCCTACGTTGAACTCGGTTGGTTTATGCATCTTGTTAAGCTTTTCGGCGTTTTTCCTCTGTCGCGTACTCATCCGCTGTCGTGCTTGTTCCAACCTAAGGGCTAATGGTCGGTCTTCTTGAGGGAGTAACTCCAGAAATTCTTCCCAAAACCTCGTATTTTTGGTCCCGAGTTGTAGCTCGTTGGGAGTGCAACCTGTGGTGGTGTTGTAGATTTCGTTTAGACACCGGTTGATGTGTGGTATGCAGTTGAACCAGTTCTTTTGGTCGTTGTGACACATGGTTCGAAGCGCCCGCTTCACGTTTTGGATGTACCTTTCGGTTAAGTTCGCTTGAGGATACCTTACAGGATTAAATATGGGTGTTATGTTATTGTCAGATAGTTTGCGTAGATAACGCGCGCTCCTGAATGACGTTCCATTGTCGGATTGGATGAATCTAGGTTTTCCAAATTCTGGTATGTATCGGTTGAAAATCTTATCGATCACCGTGGTAGTATTCGCCCTCTTAGCCGGGTATAGCTGGATGAATTTTGTGAAGATGTCAATTACGACAAAATATATTTAGCCCCGAAGCTGCTTGTAGGTAAAGGGCCAATCCAATCACATGCTATTTGTACGTTCTTATCCGTGCAAGTTATTCCTTTGGCTAATCCGTGGTTTGGATGAGTGTTGGGTTTACATTTTTGGCAAGAGTCGCAACAAGCTATTATTTTACGAATTATTCTGCCCATGTTCTTAAATACAAAGTGCTCTTGGAGCAGTTTCAAACATTTGTCCGCCCCGCAATGGATGTAGTGGAAGTGACAGGCTAGGATTAGGTTTTCAATCATGGTTTTAGGGACAAGGATTTTCCATCCTAGACCGGTTTTCTTATACAATACATTTTGATATATTAAGAATTGATTGGAATTCGGGTTATCTCCTGGGGTAGGTTGATTTTCACGTATTTTGGTTATGATTTCGTTTAAGTTGGGGTCATTTAGTTGTAGTTGTTTTATGTTTTGTAACTGTTGACTAAGATACGGTTCGATTTCTGTTTCAAGGAAGTTGATTACTATGGATGGTTGAGTTGGGTTTGAGATTTCCCCGTCTGAGTATTTGATTCGACTCAAAGTGTCAGCCACTATATTATCTTTGCCGGGGCAATGATCAATAGTAAAATCGTACTCCTGTAGTGCTAATGCCCATCTGGTTAACCGCGGACTTAGTAATCGACATGTTTTCATAAAAGTTAAAGCTTTGTGATCGGTAACGATATGTATGCGTCGACCTATCAATAGTGATCTGGCCTTTTGTAAACAATACACAATCGCTAAACATTCTAGCTCGGAAGTATAGTAATTTAACTCTGGTCCCTTTAAAGTACGGGAAATGAACATGATTGCTACTTTCTGCTGGTCGTCTAATATCTGATATATGTGCCCGCCTATGCTGTGGCCACTCGCATCGCACTGAAGGTAAAAATCCTTTGAGAAGTCCGGATAGTTCAAAAAATGAGTATCCAAAAACAATGATTTTATTTTTAGAAAGTGTTGTCGTTCGATCTCCGTCCAACAAAAGGTGGTTTTCTTAGAAGTTAGATAGAGTAGTGGTTGCACATGCTCTGCAAATTTGTCCACGAATCTGTTATAATAGTTGATCATCCCTAAAAACCCTTTTAGTTGTTTACGATTTTTTGGTTCAGGGAAATTATTTATTACTTCAATTTTGGAGTTGTCTGGTTTAATCCCGTTCCTAGTGATAATAAAACCCAAATATTTTACCTTCTCTTGGCATAGTGCCGATTTTGGTAGCTTAATTGTCATATTAGCATCTTTAAGTTTAGCGAATAAGAGTTCTAGATGTTTGAGGTGTGATTCGAAACTGTCTGACGTAACGCAAGCGTCGTCCACATAAAACATACAGAATTCGTCAAGATCATTCCCGATGGTGGCGTCTAAAGCTCGTACCAGTGCTGCTTGAGATATAGATAGCCCAAAAGGTACCCGCACGAACTGATAAGTTTTTCCGTTATGTTGGAAAGCTGTATATTTCCGGGATTCGGGTTCGAGTTCTACTTGCCAATAAGAAGCTGTAAGGTGGAATGTGCTTATGAAACGGGTGTTTTTGCATTTAGTGAGTAACTCATTGATTCCTAAGTTGCAATCATAGTCGTTAACTATCCGCTCATTTATAGCTCGGGCATCTAAACATAAACGAATTTCTCCCGTCTTCTTTGGGACTACTAGCATAGAATTAATGAACGTGCTATCGCTTCTTTCTATAATGTTTTTGCTCAGCATGTCATTGATTTCTTTGTTTACCGCTTCTCGGTGACACACAGGGATAGGATACGTAAAACTCTTGAACGGTTCATGATTTTTCAATTTGATTTTATATTGTAATTTATTGCATAGTCCGGGTTCGTTAGAAAAAACGGAATCATATTTTAATAACAACGCCCGTAATTTTTCCTTTTCTTCCTCACTTAAAATCGTGATTTCAGCTAACTTGTTATTTACTATCTCCCTGTTATCGGTTAATTTGTTATTTACCATTTCTTGGGCTATCGGCCATGAATATACTGAACTTTCGTCCCCTTGTGATATTACCTGACATTTTATTCCTTTTTTATTTACGTTTATATGGTTGTTTATTGTTTCCTGAGTACTTTCTCCGGTTTTTTCTTGGTTAGTATTTAATGGAATTACCTCGTTGTTGATCGTTAAAGTATTATCCTTAAAGTTTAATACAACTCCTAATGATTCTAACGTTTCTTGTCCTATGATGACCTCACGAACTAATGATGGTATAATTAAGTACTGTGCGTCGAAGCTATGGTTGTTAATTTCAGTATGTATTAATATTATTTTTCTTATTCTCTTGGACTTTTGTCCAGTAGCAGTGGTAATATTGAGGTTAGTTACTGGAAAGGTTTCATGTTTGCCTATGACCTGTTGGTTTTGCTCATACCATTGTTCTTGCAAGCAATTAATGTTACAGCCGGTATCAATAAGAGCTTTAATTTTGGTTTGGTTTAATTTGATGTCTATTTCGGGACAATCGATACTTTTAATTACGGGTGGTTCAACTCCGTCCTCCTCGAGTAGCCATTTGTTATCGCAATATATATTGGATACGACATTATTTAGGTTAAGGTTTGATTTGATTGGGGATTTATTTGGATTATGGGTATTGACATGTCCGATATGTTTAACTCGCGTCAAAGTTTCATAATTTTGATCTGTTTTAGTCTTGAATGCGTGCAATACCCGAGAAACTTCGACGCTATTTAGTTTCCCGAACCTGCGGCAGTCGCTTTGTTTTGGTTAGGGTTATTCTCAGTTACGAAGGTCGATCTCGGTTCATAACCGCTTCGGTTGTGGAAATTGGGCCTGTCGTTGGTTCTAAAGTTACTTCTTTGATTAAAGGTTCGCACGTTAGAGTAGGTTCGCTGTGTGTCGTTGGCTACGTGTCGATCGCGATTGGGATTCGGGTACCTTGGTTCATGGTTAATATTCCGGAAATTCCTATCATTCTCGTGTCCGTAGTTAGACTGTCCCGATTGTCGGTTTTCATACGGGCGACTTTTGATCCGATGGTTCTATTCCTCTAAATCTTCTCTACCTAATAGCTGTTCGAATTGCCTTATCGTGGTAATGTTTTGGACTCGACGTGCATCCCTAACTCGCTCCTCGAATTGTTCGCTCAG
This sequence comes from Flexamia atlantica, assembly GCA_035578135.1. Classification (NCBI taxonomy): domain Eukaryota; kingdom Metazoa; phylum Arthropoda; class Insecta; order Hemiptera; family Cicadellidae; genus Flexamia; species Flexamia atlantica. The sequence continues at coordinate 88,836,032 of JAQJVK010000001.1, forward strand.
CAACATCACGATCTCTGCTTCTTCGAGTGTAGGTGTCATATTCCGCAATATGATCGCTCTTTCAATGAAATATTCCGATCTACTAAGTTTTCCTCCAGTTCGGTATCGCTCTATTTCGATTCTTCTCTTTATACCGCGTTGAATATCTAGATTCCAGTATTTTTCGAGAAACACGATTTCAAATTCACTCAAATCTTTAACGTCCTGTTTTACTATTCGCCACCATTTAATCGCACTTTCTTCTAGACACGATTCTAGCACGTCCTCCAAGTTAGGTATGTGTGAACTTAGCCCTCTCCGCGTATTTGATTTCTCCCAGTACCGTTTTAGTTGAGCCAAGAAGTGTAGTGGATCCTTTTCTCTCCCAGTGAATTTAGGTTTTTTCTCGTTGAGGTCAGGATTTACATAGTTGATGATGATTTCGCCTAGGTTACCCGACGTTGAATTTCCCACACGGTTTTCGAGATTTCCCATTTTGTTCTGTATTCCTATTATATCTTCCTGAACCTTATTTACCATGTCATTATTTTGGACTATCGACTGGTTCATCTCCCTAAATTGGTTTTGAGTTTGGGTTTCAATTTTGTCAATTCGTTCCTGATTAGTTTGGGTGATTCGTTTAATTTGAATCGTTTCGGAATTTAGATATTGTTTAATTTCTTTATACCGGTCTTCAGTCTTATTTATAGTGTCTTGGTTTAAGTTTGTCATGTTTTCCATGAATTTAGCACCGTGCTCGTTTAGTTTTAGGTCGAAAGATTCATTTAATTTGAGATTATTTTCCCTAATTTTTTTTTCAATGTCTTCTTCGATGCCTATCCGTAAGCTCGTAATCTCGGTCCGGATCTCGTTTAGTTCCCTACGGTGTTCTTCCTTACAAGATTCGATTTTACTTTGTATTTGTTGGGTTATTTGTTGGGTTTCGTTTTGTATTTGGTTTTGCATTCGAACCGTTTGGTCTTGTATTTGGGTTTGTATTAGTTTAGTTTCGTTTTGCATTTGGACCGATTGTGTTTGCAACTGACTGAGCATTACCATTATTAACTTCAGATCGGTTTGCGTCTCGCTAGGTTGTTTAGGTTCCTCCGGTTGTTGTTTATTAGGATTAATTTCAGAATCTCCCTGCGCAAGCAAAATTTCCTCGTCATGCGGGTTTCCTAGATCGTCATCCTCGTATCCGCGCTGGTCAGTCTGCGAGTTTTCGTCGTCCGATTCATTCACGCGCGCTTCTTCGTTTCCGATTTCCGGGTTGTCCCTAACATCCCTATCACTTATCTCTACCCTATCATCCGTATCAATATCTCGATTCCGCGCCGTTGCCATTTCGGTTGTCACTGGGTTCGACCTCTTACAATTTCCTAACGCGTCTCCCTTCTTCGTTCGCCTTGGGTTTTGTCTTAAGTCATAATTATTACTCATATTGGTTACTCTTTAAATAATTAATTATATTCTCTAACTTAAAACTATGACAATTCAATAAAGACTTATCCTAAGATATTTGAGATGTCTTATTGGTTATCAATTGAACCGTGGGTCAAGAACTTTACAATCAAGTGCCCCACGTTGGGCGCCATTTTTATTACCACCCTCTTATATAACCTACGATATTCTAAGTTAATTGACAGAAATAAATACTAACTGAGGTTGACAAATACAAGTTTAATGATCTTTTTAAATCTAGCCCAATTACAAATCTTTGATAATTCGAATTCTTCTATTTTGTGAGTTACTTCCCAGAAATAAATTAATTGCCCGATTCTTTCCCTGCTAGGCAGTCGATAATTGTTTGAGACTCTGGGTCGTAGTTCTTTGCCCTCGGTTCACTTGATATGTTCTTATTCCCAGACGGTATACTTCATTTATTCAGATGCAAATTTTTAAACAAAATCAAAGTTACGTATATATATATTACAAAAAACGGGAGTCGGAATTATTCCCCCTTTAAACGTGCTTAAGATATACTTTGTTTTTAATTTGTTAGTCCAATAGGTCCATCGGCACCTCGCTCGTTCACAAGTCCCATCTCCTCGTGTCGATAAAGAATTTCCTGAAACGATATTAGTGGATTTGGGTTACCGTAGTTTTGGCATCCTCCCAGATCGTCCTTCGGTCCAATTGGTGGTCTGATTGGGTTTTCCGCTAAACTTTATCTTCTTTTCTTTTATTAATTTTGTCGAGTAAATTTAGTTACGTCTTCACTTCTAAACTGTTGACTCGAAAGTAAATATTGTTCCGTAGCAACCATTTATTTGCAGCTGGCTTCACTGTCACTTGCACTTATTGATTAATTTCTGGGCACAGGTTTTTTGGGCATCACAGATTTATATTATATCATATAACGATCATATTGAGTATTCTTAAGCAATTTCGCGATAACTAGTATTCCGATTGCTCCCCAACATAATAATAGTAAATTTGAAATTAAATTTACTTTCTAAACATATATGTATCGCGAATACCAAATATGACATCTCGCATATCGCTTACTTGCTAACAGAGGTCTAATAATTGTTTAGTAAATAATACTATCGAGAAAATATGACTAAAATTTAGACTAACGGTTGATATATTCCCACTTCATTATAACGCCCGTTGTTTAGTATGATTTTGGGTTCATATATTATATCTATATCCAATTGTTCCTTCTCTATGTCCTTGCCTTCTTTTAATTGCATTTCCCAATTTGTCAACAGCTGTTCCTGATGTCTTGAGACTACGATCTGTCACATCGATTTGTATCTTGACAACAAATAACATAACCATAGTTTTGGGGGCGTGGTCAGATGTACGGTTACAACCCCTTCAGCACGGGTTGCTTGACACTACTGGGGTTAGGCTGAAACAGAAGAAACAAATGGAAAGGAAGAGGGAAGAAGAGTTCTTCAATAGGAAAGCGAAGAGAAAAGACAACCAGCAAAAAGAAGAAGAATGCTGGTCATAGAACCCAGAACAGAAGGGAAGGGCTAGGGAACTCGGGGTCGCCAGCCCCGTAGGGCCTCCCATGTAGTTGAAGTCAACCACCCCTGAGGCAAATAATACAGGAAATGAGTATGCAGGTTTGCTGCCTGGAAGTGTGAATTTAGATTTTTTTTTACAATAATCAAGTAGATATCAACTAGATGAAGCCACATACAGTTCGCGCATTGTATATTACACCACTAACTGTATCATATGATATTTTAAACATATGATTTTGGTAAACACAGCGTTTGGCAAACAGCGGAACTGTAGAATAATGTTTTCAGAAAAATATCCCCTCTCCCCCCCGCGCCAAGGAGCTAGCTGACCCTGCCATAGCCGGAGATATAATGCGCGAACCGTACCAAGATTCTTCAGATATGTTGAGAAATCAGCGAAATATAAAATTTTAGTTATTTCCCATAAGATTAACAGTGGGACAACGTACTTTGTTTACCACTAGCGATATCTCAGTAACCTATGGACATAGACCAACAATTAAAAAAAAAAGTCCAAGCTGAATTCAATAGTCTGAACTAGAATTTTAGAATTTTGATTTTTTTATATAACAAATCCCAAAAACCCTTTTTGGAAGGGTTTAATTGCCCTTACCCTCTTTCAATCTTCCGATCGGGCTGTTTTTTGAACTTGTCTGAATAATTACTACTTTACATGTCTGTGCCACATTTAATTCAGATCAGACCAATTTTACACGAGTTATCGTGCTTAAAGACATACAGGGTGTTTTTTTTAAAACGCAACCCATTTTTAAGATTGAATAATTCATATATAAATATGAAATAAGTATTGTTTTATGGTTCTTTACGTTTTATACACTCTATTATTTAAATCTGATCACATTTAGTTCACCTTATGTGCTCAAAAAATCCGCCTGTGTCATTTGTATGAAGTTATGCTCTCTCTATCAAATTCCCGAACACGTGTTGCTAGGTACCTCTTTGCATTACATTTGTTTTGTTTGTTTTGGGGTACTGAATATGCTGTGACTTGTTTTAGGCCCTACTTTGCATGTATCCCCAAAAAAAATAAAAATATAGTGGTGTCAAATCAGGGATATTGGGGGGAAATCTTCACCGATAAAATCAAGTTTTGGGTTGCGTTTTTAATGTGTGTGTCTTTAAGCACAATAACTCGCGTAAAAATGGTCCGATCTGAATGAAATTTGCCACAGACTTGTTAAGTAGTATTATTCTACAAAAACAATTCACAATATATTCAGCACCTCAAAACAAACATAACAAATTTAATGCAAGAAATTCAAAGAGGCACCTTGCAACACATGTTTGGGAATTTGATGGAGAGAGCATAACTTTATACAAATGCCTATGACGGACTATTGGAGCACATAATGTAACTTAAATGTGATCAAACTTAAGTAATAGGTTGTATAAAATGTAAAGATCAATAAAAAAAATCCTCATTACACATTCATTTGTGCATAATTCAATCTTAAAAATGGGTTGCGTTTAAAAAAAAACACCCTGTATATTGTATAATTATATATATTGTATAATTATGTTCACATATTAGGACTACTAATTTATTTCAGATCTTGAAAATGACCTCAGTGTCGAAACTAGTTGATCGAATGAATCGATGCTAAATGAAAGGATACTCAGCTATTTATTTATTACTATTAAAATATATATATTATTTATATATCCATCTATGAAAATGATCGAATGGTGTTTTTGGCATCTGGGGATCTAAAAACAAAAAGTTATGATGGTCTCAGACTTAGGTCTTAGAATGAGACCTACGGTAACAGCTTCTTTCCCATAGGGGAAATTCGCTAATGAGAAGGTGTTGATAAATAGTAAAAATTGATACCATTTGCTAATCTTGAGGGAAAGTTATAGTGGAAACTTTTGACTTCCTCATTTTAACCTTGGGTAAAATTACCAGCTGCCACCTTAAGGGTTGATTTAACTCCATAAATTACAGTACAGATATAAATTTTAGTAACAAAAAATTAGTCTGTTTGTTAATTTGAAAGAACTGTATATTTCATAATTTAATTGCAATTTAGTTATCCTTTCAGCGGGCGAAGCCATGGTTATCTACAGAGCCTTCTTATTTTTTTTGAGTTTGTGGTACCAGTAATTAATCAAGTTAAGTGACTTAACTTGTTCTCTGTAATCACCATTTCTTTGAAAAATTTTATCTTCTACCATTTTTTGATACCTATATATTTTTTCAGAGATATATTGGAAGACGTTATGTTTGAACCCAAAGAACATGCATTGTACGCCTCACAAGGATGTCACAATCTTGAACCAAAGGTTTATGTGAAGGTTGAAGAGTTAAAAAGAGGTCAGAGAAGAGCAATGTTTGCAGAAAACAAGAAGAATGAGTTATGAGTTTTATTATACTTGAAAGTACCTTAACTAAACTAACACAGGAATCACATTAAGTACCTTTGTTATTTTAGTGTAATTTAAAGAGCAGAACAGACAGTCATTGCTGTTATAGTGCATTACAGCACTGGCTGGATTAGTCCAAAGTCTTTTCCGTAACCATTGTTGTGCTGTTAAGATAACATTTTATTGCATGGTGAACATGTGAAACATGCTCTAAACTGTTGGCCCCAAAAACCCCTGTGATATTAGAATGGTTTGGAGACATTATAATAATAGGCCCCAATCAAGGTCATTCCATGTAAAAGTCTTGCAGTGTAGGCCATAGCAAAAATAAAAAATTCAATAGTGAGATTAATTACATCTCCAACTTATTGTTTTTAAAAACTTTGTTGACTGTTTGAGTTAACTATAAAAACTAAAATGCCGAATTTTTTGACTCATCAGGGTTTTTGCTGCAATGAACATGTTCATTCCGAAATTGCTTTAAAAAAAATGTAACCTTTCTAAGTAGTACCTGATTTTTTGAAATTGAGGTCCAGAAAACTACAATAATTTACTAGGAGGTATGACCCTCAATCTCCATTTTCCTCCCTTAAAAACATTGGTTATGTGTGTACAGAATAAGGATTAGAAAGAAATCCTATAGAACTTGACTTTCACACTTTTAAAAGGATTCTTTCCTTTGGCTGGCTTTTTTAATGTCCAGGTTTTTGCAAGTATTTGAGCCTTTGAGATTTTTCATAAAGCTTTTGTACAATTAAATTAGCTCGATACCAAACTAAACAGCTTTATATTTGAGCTTCATTCAATATGAGTTGTCCTCCCAGTTTAAATTTTACCCCAAAACCGAATATGTGTAAATTTTACCCCAAGGGCCGAAAATGTAGAATCAAATACTGAAAAAAATGTATTTATTGATTCTAAATGAACATTTCCCAAGATATTGATTTGAAACCATTACCGATTAATTGCTGTGTGGTAAATACTTAATTTTGATCAGGTATAAATTTAATCAATACAATTTCTGTTGAACGCAGACTTATTGACTCATCCCCGACAGGTTGTATTTGTTTCATTAACAGTTCAAATGAAAGCTGTTAAATCACTGAATCTTTTACGACCAAAACCAACATCATACTGTAATTAGAACCGGAGATATAAGGAAAACAAAATAAAAGACAGTTTAATTTGGAAATGCCCATGAGAAATGTACAGGGAAGAATTTTTATTTGAATTTATCTCGAGAACAAAACAATATTTAAAAAAATAGATTGTGGCATTATAATCAGCTTGAAAATCTAGTCTGTAATAACGTGTCAAAACATAACATGCTTATTTTAAAAAATTACCTTGCATCTAATATGGCAGCTGAAAATTAATACACGTTCAGAATAAGTATTTACCACCCAGCAACTATTCGTGATGGTTTCAAATCAATATCTTGGAAAATATTCATTTGAATACCATGAATACGGTTTTTTCAATATCTGTTTTTGTATTTCCGACCCTGTGAATTTTGGAGAGAGGTGAAACCCTTCTATATTCAAAGTTGTCCAAGGATCCACCATATTCTTGTTCAGTACATCAAATGGTATTAGAATCAATTATAAATTTTGAGTTGGACCATACTTCAAAGTTCATAACTAATTTCGTTGGGGACTGGACTTCCATCATTTATAGCAAATTTACTTCCGCCGCGATCAATCACATACAGTGGTCTTTCGCCCTCGCACACTCGAAGCTAAATAAAGATTATATATTTACAGTAATTTGCAAAAATTTAATTTTGCTTATTATGTGCAACTCCAGCCGATTAACAAGGTCATCTTATGTGGCAAACTTGCCCCTGTCGATCAATTCAAAGTAATTGTTTTTAAAAATGGTCAAAAACTGAAAAAAGAGATCCCGTAATGCTGTTCTGATAACTTCATTCTGCTCTATGATAACTGCCTGCTGATATTGCTATTAAAAAGTTACCACTGTATCTCTACAGTATTTCAAAACCCTGATGCTCCATAGGCCTATTTGTAGGTGATTTCTGTCAGCATTTTATTATGTAATCGTGGGCAGGTTTCTGATAGTTGGAGAATTTTTTTGGCAGGGAAGAGGGAAATTTTTCAAACACAACTTTGATTGAGGTTTTACTTAAATTACGAAGGGGTTGATGTTAAGAGTCTTTGTCACCCCAAGAAGAATTTTGCACTCATAATCTGTCTGATTTTCTTTAAATAGTCCTGGTATAGTCAGGTACAAAATTCTATGGTAAGGGACGAGGAGGGGGTACTTTAAAAAAAATCAACCACAGTGTGCACGTCATGATTCCTGTAAGATATTGAGCATGTATGTGTATTGCCTCAGTGTAAATTATATGCTGTGTGCTTGTGTGAGAAAAGCTGTGATGTCCCAATAAGTATCCACCATAGTCTTGTTCAGTACATCAAATGGTATGCTTAGTAGCATTACGGTACGTCCTAGTGCACGCCGGTTCCGATTCAGTTTCAGATTATTGGCGCCTGTTTAGGCTGAATCAGATTTTTTGTAGGTGGCCATAGTGGAGGCATGAAAGGCTTTGCCGACTCGGCGAGCAGATAATAGAGTTGCCAATGTTGTTTACATTATTTCACTATTGATTGTACAGCTATTGTAATAAATATCTAATTTAATAAATGTCATTAATTACTTTACACGAAATATTGGTAATTTAGGATGCCTCTGCGGAAGTGGTAAAAAACCACGAAGCAATTAATTATTTTATAAAGGTAAACGGCATCAAAGTAAGCTTAACAACAAAGATAATTTGGCCTATGCTCGCAACTTTGTCATAGTCAGGATTTAATTTGTGTACTTTATATCAAGTCTTTCTAGTTTGTGGAAATCAACAAAAAATATATTGAGACAGTGTGACGAGCAGATCAGGAACCAACAATGGACTTACAAAATATTGGAGGCGCGTAAGGAATATTTTAACTCTACAAACCATTTTAGCTGACTGATATAATAACCTATAATTTCAAATTTGACCTTTAGTTCCTGTACTTGAATCAGGCCATTATATAGTTTCTTTTAAGTTTGAATAAGCTGCTTTATTTGTAAGAAAATCCTTATTTTGTCTTACCCATAGGCCTACAGTCATTGAACATAAAGTTAGAAGTATTGTACAAATAAAGATCTTGCACAGTAAGGTTTTGTTTCACTTACCTTCAACGCTGAGTTCCAATGAAATTTCTTTCTAACATTTATCTATTATATCTCTGTTTGAATATGCTATAAGTATTTAATCCCAGATTGGTGGGTTTCTTACAATATGAGAGATTATAGCTGGTAAATCTATTAAACTGCTGAATTAATTAGATTTCAAAATTAAATGTTGCTATTAAAAATGGCGGCTGGAGCAATCGGAAACTGGAATCCACTCCCGAAATGAATAATACATTCTGGTGAGCAGGCACCTGCGCGCAAGCTCTGCTTCCGGCTGCCACAATGGCCACTTCCGTTAAAATACAAGTGTCATTCCTGTTGCCAAAAATCTGAATCTGAGTCGGAATCGGAACCAGCGTGCACGTTAGTAGGCTAGTAATGCTGGCTTGTTCATTGTTCGCCTCTTGAATTGATACAATTAATTAAAAAAGGTTACATACCTTAAAACTGTCTTCAATTCACTTGCCACATCTTACAGATTTACTCGAGTTTCAGCATAAAGCATAGTAATGCTGATTTACAAGCTGCGTTTTTAGCCCAAAACATGCTTTTGTAGTACCCTGTTTCCATCATTGCAATTGGTAATTGATTAATGGGGTTAATTATTTTGCAAAATATAAATCTTGCTGCATGTCCCTCTAACCTTAAAACTCAAATTTTTCTTGAAAGTATTTCTTTTTCAAACTTTAAAAATCAAGTATTCTGGAGGTTTTTTGTTGTTTTTCCAAGACACCTTGCAATTTATCATTATTTGGAGGTTACAGCGACAAGACACGGAGGCATTCTTCGTGAATATTTCAAGGCCAACTTTATGAAAATCGGTTGAAAAATGGCATTCGAAACAGAGGACTACAAACTCTTGTTTTTGTCGTTTTTGCAGGGGTGATGAAGACTCTTGAATAAAATAAATAGCTACTTGGAACAGGTCATTTAAAAAGGAGTTTGATGTTTGAATTTGAGTGTACAATACTTCATTCGTTAGGTGGGCTCGCACCCCCAAGACTATGATCCAAATCCGCCCATGGCAGCGGAGTCTAATTTCAAAGCTTTACAAATTTTTTCAGTCTTCAAGCATTGATTAAACAGAGAAAATAATTAAATTGTTTTGATTAACTTTTCTTTGTTTGAAATTCATTGTTGGTGATGGTGATTTTATATTTTGATTAGGATTTTTGCGGACATTTGCCATCACTGATTAGTAAAAAACAAGTTTCACGACGTTTCGGGATCTGGAATCTGATCCCGTCTTCAGGTGGAAGAAAACCTAGAACATAACAAGATTAGTAACACATAGCCAGGAAAACCTGGAGAAAAACACAGCTAAAACAGAGAACTGTAAAAGCAGTCACGAAAACAATAAGCTGAAAAGAAAAACAATACACAAAATAGCACAGGAATCACAAGTATCAAAAATCACCAGGCAGGAGAGAGCACGTCCACACCCAATCAGAGCTGAGCTGAGACTGGTGGGAGGAAAGCAAAGCATTTTTGCTTTCCTCCCACCAGTCTCAGCTCAGCTCTGATTGGGTGTGGACGTGCTCTCTCCTGCCTGGTGATTTTTGATACTTGTGATTCCTGTGCTATTTTGTGTATTGTTTTTCTTTTCAGCTTATTGTTTTCGTGACTGCTTTTACAGTTCTCTGTTTTAGCTGTGTTTTTCTCCAGGTTTTCCTGGCTATGTGTTACTAATCTTGTTATGTTCTAGGTTTTCTTCCACCTGAAGACGGGATCAGATTCCAGATCCCGAAACGTCGTGAAACTTGTTTTTTACTAATCATTGATTAACTTCTTGTGTCAGATATTTCTTAGAGTATAGTCAACTGAGAAAACATTACTCTTTATCTTAAGGATAAACAAACAGATGCACCCACCTAAATGTGTCCCTGCAAGACATTGACTAAATAACCACTAACATAGCGAAATTTCAGTTACCTTAATTAATTTATTTTAAACATACATAGACGCAGACATGTATATTGTTTTACAAAAAAATTTAAGAAAACTTAACTCTTAGTAACTTAAAATTCCTTGCTATTTATTATTTTAATGATTGACTGTACTAAAAGAATTTTATTTTTTTCATTATTAATCATATATTTCAAGTTGTATTTTATGTGAAATATCATCCCATTGCAACTTTAAAGACGAATAGAGATAATTTGCGATTACAATAGAAGATATGTCGATTATAATATATCATAATTTTTTCACAATTTTGTTAAAGAGCAGAAAAAGGTCATGGTTTATTAGTATAATGGGAACCCTGGTATAACCTTGGAGGTCTGAGACTTATTATAGAATCATTTTGAAAGTTGGTTGTATATATCTGTCTATGAATTTATTTTTATATAATATGGTCTGTCATTTACTTTTGTTTTTTGTAAAAACACTTTTTGGAGTAATGTTGTTCTTTACCCAACTGAAATTAAATGCCTTTTACTGCAGTTAAGCTTTACTAAATAAATTTGTCAATGAAACTATTTGAAATTTTTTATACACCCTTTAGCTTAGTGAATCCCTACGTCCCAACCAGTGGTGAGAGATTAAGACGTAAAAAAAAGGATATCTGAAGGAATGATGTTCTGCCATCTGCTTTCCTAGCAGTATATCTGATATAATAATTGGAGGGGTCCTGCGTAAAACGTTCTGAGTGGCAAAATTTCAAAATTAGCGTTTAATGAAAAAGGTTCTAAAGGACACGAGCTACACTGTGTTATAATTTGTTTTGAGGATATTTGAGTTGGCAGCCCTGACTTTGTCTGTCAAAGTTGGTGCAGTTCGAGGGACTCCACGGACTTTCTGGGGAATAACGTTCTATTTGCTGAAAGATGGACTCCCTACCAGTCGTTGCGTTGCCGCCCAGCGACCAAAATTGCGAATAAAAATAAAAGACGAAAAGTAAATATTGGAAAGTGGAAGGATAAGACCTGGAAGGAATATAAAAACACGGGATTACCCTATTTTTCAAAAACTAAGAAAACAAGGCCTGGAAAATTGTCCCTTAGAGAGATGAGTTGAATAATGTTTTAAGCGCCACCTATGGATAACTTTAGCAAAGTGACGTATCACGTTATGTAAGAACATTACGTTTTTGTACTTTTATATCAATGAAACTGATTTATATACAGTTTAATTTTCATTTTTGTTGGCATTACTACATTCCCCAATTTTTCCTTCCAAAGCAGAACAGCAGTCCATGAGAGAACATTTCAAATGTCAGTTGTTTAGAATGTTATAACCCCAAAAAAACCACATAAAGTGTTTTGAAACTCTTGATGGGAAGTAAAAATTTAATGTAAGCCTACATTATGATGTTATAAATAGGGTACTAAAAAAATTATACATGACTCTATTCTAACCTTAAAAAAATCTAAATTTTAGAATTCAACTTTTATGCTGGATTACTCAAAACTAGGTTTTTGTTGCTTAGAACGTTTTACGGGGGATCCCTTCAATCCTTAATTGCAATACTTGTCTGAATTTAACTTATTTTAGTAAAGAACACAAGAGATCTAGTAATGGCAATTCAGGAGAAATGGCTAGATGAATGGGGCCCCAATAGAACCCCAACCCCTTGACCGCTGTGGAGCCTTTCTAAAATAAATGGAGGTCGTTTTTTCTAAAATAAATAGACTTCTATGGAGGTTGTACTAAAATAAATAAGAGTACCTGGTAGATTGAGCCTTGCTCCGTATTATTTTTAATATACCAGTTCATCCAATTACCATAAAACAATTTGATGATATTTATAAATACACTTATATTACTCCATGCAATCTCTGTCCCATACTCTACACTTTCCTTGTTTATTTTGTTGCTATCATGGCAACTCATAAGGCCAATGTTGCAATTTTACAACTTTAAAAATGATTTTATTAGATTTTCTCTGGACAAGAGAAATCTGTTTTTTAATCATAAATTGCCTATTTCCATACTTAAAAGGAAATCCTCAGAGCCATTTTTGAGATAATTGTGCAAGCAAGCAACCAAGCAAGATAACATTGTACTGAGCAACATTATAAACGTATTACCTTAGTTTCAAAATTTTATTTTTTCAATTTGCCGTAGGTTTTTAAACAGCGTGCTTGATGCTAGTCAAAAAGGAAAATTTATATGTATATTTAAATTATTTTTGTTACTTACGTTTTTACGCTGAGTTAGTGGATTACTGGATATCCAGAAAACTTTTTGAATATCTGTTTTCAGGTTTACTGCAAGAGTTGATTACATTGGTACATTAGATGTAATGGAAATTGTTGCCATTGTCAAAAAATTTTAATTGCATTTCATTACACTTTTATCGATTGTTCACATAGTTTCTTTGCCTATAAACTGCCAACATAATAGATTAATAATGAACAATAAAAATTTTTATCGCAGCCTAGTCCGAGGTCTGCATATAAGACTACAAAGACAGTGTTGCTTAAGCACTATTTTAAAATTTTTTACTTAAAAAGAGAGTTTTTAGTCATGTAAACAAAATACTACTAGAAACTAAAAAGGCCACGACTAAGAAAATTAAACTAGAAAGGTTTATGTTGGAACTTCTTGTTGACAAATGTCTACAAAATGTATCTCAGAAAAGTGAGTTATTTCGTGTACCTGCCAAAAAAGTTAATTTACAAATAAATTTAATTTAAGCACTTGATTCTAATTGAACGAATGTAAAAAAAATAAATTGTCACTTCCATTGTCCTGAATAATTCTAAATGTGTCGTCCAAAATCCGGAGATTATCGTACGCTTTGCCACTGCCGCTGTATTGTACTAACAGACAAATATAACAATTTATCATATTTTTTTATTATATGACTTATTTATTTGGTCTACTACAGTGAACTCTCGCTAACACGAACCTTGATATCACGAAATCCTCGATAACACGAATTATTTTTAATCCCCTTGGAAAAACCTGTCTAACATGAAGAAATTACTATACATAACACAAACTAATTTTTATATCACAAACCAATTTTCCGGGCATATTTTACCTCTATAACTCGAAATGGACACAAAAATTACCTCTATAACACGAAGCTCAGTAGATAAGACGAATTTGATTCACGCTTTACATCCATAACTCGAAGTTTACCTCCATACTACGAAGTTTTCAGAATGGACCTCTGTAATACGAAATCCCGGCGTTCTGAACTGTTTACTCTATTTTATTTCACACGGTTTTTATTTTGTATACCGTACTGTAAGTATTATTCATTAATACAGTAACATTCAAAGTTTTAAGTTTATTTTTGTAGCTGTAGGGGATACAGTAAAGTTTCTTTATATTATTGTTTTAGTAAAAATTATGATCGATAACCTGTAATAATTGTTTTTACATGTTTAAGCAGAGGAAGATTTCAGACTTTTTAATCAGAATTGATATGATCTTATCTGTTTTTGTGTTTTACAGGTTATTATATAATAAATACTGTATTTTTCATTGATATATAATATTTTAATAAGTTAAAAGCTTGGGTTTGTCGAAGATGTAGGGTATAAACTTTATTTCCTTTACCTCTATATCACGAATTTTAATTTAGTTTACCTCTACAACTCGAACTATGCCTACGACAAACTATACGTAACACGAAGAAAAATCGCAGTCCCGTAGACTTTCGAGTTAGCGAGAGTCGACTGTATTGTTTATCACAAAACTGAAAAATGAGTAAGCAAATATGTCAATTGGAGTTTGTGACAAAGCTTGAACAACTGATCTCTGCTGAAGACGCTGAAGTTTCAACACCTCAACAAACTAGCAATGCAAATGAATCACCTCATGCCATCACTCTCCCAGACAAGTCTTGTGTCAACATTACACTGGATGAGACCTCACCTATCATCACTCCACCAGAGGAGTCCCTTTTAAACTCTCACGTAAGCCAACAGGCAGCCCCAAGATAGATGAAACTTTTTCAACTCTAAGGCTATTTCATCAAAATATTCAAAATTTATCCACTCGTATAGAACAGTTACAGGTTATCTTAACAGAAGTAGATCCAGACTTAATTGTTTTGACCGAACATAATATGAATGAAACTGAACTAGAACGTTTTAATTTAGAAAACTATTATTTGATTACACAATATACGCACCACAACTACAGGTGGTGGTATAGTAATTTTATCCAAAGAGAGTTTTAAAGGGAAGCCGCTGGTTTCTGATAAAATCGAAGAATTATGTCGGGATAAACTGTTTGAATGTTGTTCAATTTTTAAGATAAAGAGTACTAGTTTCTTATTGGTAGGCATATATAGAAAACCACAGTTACAAAATTCAGAGTTTTTAATTTGTTTAAATTTACTCATTGAAATTTTGTTAGATAAAAATAATCACTTAATCATAATGGGCGATTTTAACATTGATGTGCTTGTTGTATCACCTGAATCGAAAGAGTTGAAAAATATTCTTGCTAGACATGGTATGGATTACCTGATTGAGTTTCCAACATGAGTTACAGCTACATCAAAAACCTGTATTGATAATGTGTTAACAAATTTTGATAAGCAGACAATAAAAGTTGAGGGTATTATAACTGCCTTATCAGATCATGATGGACAAGTCATAGATTTACCTTTATTACCTAACAAAAAAAATGCTCCAAGCCTCCATTTCCAAGGCAGGAATTTTTCCATTGATAATATGACATTATTCAAATCACTTTTGGAAAAGGAAAATTGGATGTCTCTTTATAATTCAAAAATTGAAGATAAATATACAGTCTTTCATAATATCTTTCACTACTACTTTAATTTATCATTTCCGGTCATTCAGAAAAAAATCACAAAAAAATATTAATAATTGGATTACCCAAGAACTAAAAGAAGAAAAAAACAATCTCATTGAACTCAATAAATTGGCCAGAGACTCAGGTTTACAACCCCTAAAAACAAAATTTAAAGAAAAAACTAAACAATACAAACATAATTTGAGAAAGGCCAAAAAAAGATTATTATGACGATAAAATTAAAAACTCTGAAAATATAAGTAAAGCTTCATGGGGAATTATAAATAAAGAAACACAAAAAAGTTCAAATCAGGTAGAAAATGATTATATTCTAAGTTTAGACAATGGTGAAATTACAAATCCTTTGGATGTAGCAAATAGTTTTAACAATTATTTTGTAACAATAATAGAAATCTTGGTAAAGGACATGGTACCGGCTCAGGATGGTTGTAATGATACTTATATTGACTGCCAAATTCCTTCTTTTAGGTGTCCACCACTGGAGGAAAAAGAACTAATGACACTTTTTGATTCACTCAAAAATAAGTGGTCCAGTGGCTAAGATGGGATCCCTGTCAAAGTAATAAAATTTGCAAGAGATCCACTCATTAAGCCTTTAACTCATCTAGTAAACACTTCTTTTATCTCAGGAATTTTCCCAGATCAACTCAAAATTTCAAAAGTGGTACCAGTTTTTAAAAAGGGAGAAGAAACAGAAATTGAAAATTATCGTCCTATTTCAATTTTACCCTCAATATCCAAAATTTTTGAAAAAGCAATGTTTTTAAGATTAGTGAAACATCTGAATGACAATAATCTCTTCTGCCCAGAACAACATGGTTTTAGACAGGATAAATCAATCAATACTGCCCTGATTAGTTTTATTGAATCCTTAATAGAATCAATAGATGAAAAAAGCATAGTTGCTGGAATTTTTATGGACCTATCTAAAGCTTTTGACAGTATATCTCACAGCAAAATTATCAAAAAATTAAATAGGCTAGGTGTTAAAAACCTTCATTTAAATTGGTTTGCAAGTTATCTAAAAAATAGAAGTCAATATGTAGAAATATCAAAAACGGAAGGTAATCAAATTGTTAAATATAAATCAAGTTCCCAAACAATCAAACACGGGGTACCACAAGGGTCAATACTTGGGCCTTTATTGTTTATTTGTTATATAAAAGGCATGCCAGACTGTCTTAGTAAACTTAATGATATAAAAAATCAACTTATACTATATGCGGATGACTCCAATCTCATCATGTCTGCAAAGACTGACATCGAAATGGAAATAAGCTCTTTCATAGAATTGGGTAAACTTCAGGACTTCTTCTTTTCAAACAATCTAATATTAAATTCAAAAAAGACTAATTATATTCAATTCACTACGAAACAAAATCGAAATAATCATAATTTTAACATTCTTGTTGATAATACTCAAATAGAAAGGATTGACAAAACAAAATTCTTGGGAGTCCATATTGATAGTCATCTTAGTTGGGACCAACACATTGATTATATTCTAGCAAAAATAAACTCAGGAATTTATGCTTTGAAAAGATTGTATTATCTCTGCAATTCAACCGTTTTAAAGAATGTTTTTCATGCTCATGTGCAATCCCATATATGGAATTTGTGTGTATGGAGGAACAACCAAACAAAACCTCAATAAAATTTTAGTTAGTCAAAAAAGAGCACTAAGAGCTATGTTAAATCTTAAGTTTGATGAGTCTGTGAGGCAGCATTTCATTGAACAAAACATTTTAACCTTTTACAGCTTATACATCTTGGAGTGTGTAACACATGTTAAAAACAATAAAGATAATTTTGTAAAACATGAGGATATTCATGGTTACAATACCAGAAATAAAAGTAGTATAGTATTACCCTATCATAACTCTGAGCTATTTAAAAAGAAACCATCCTATGCCGGTTCTGTATTTTTAAAACACATCCCTAAAGAAATATTGAACATAGAAAATTGTAATAAATTTAGGTGTGCACTCAAACTTTTTTTAATAATAAATGCTTTTTATTCTTTTGAAGAACTATACGAATTGAGTAACATCAATGCTGTATAAATAATTTTTACATAGCTGTATATATAGATTTAAGGCTGAACTTCTGTGACACTATTTATTGTATTATGTACATGAACAAATAAAGAAGTTTTGAATTTGAATACGTAAAACAATTCAGACTCATCATCAGTTTACGATAATGCGAAATTAATCTTGCATTACAATCTGGATCAAATTAGTTACAGAGTGAAGGCCTATTATTTGCTTTTACAAAAAAAATAAAATACCCCCGTTGCAGCAGACCTGCATACTCAGCGAATTTCAAGTGCAAAACAACATATTTCAATCCAACATAGTGAGATTTGACATGTTTTTGTAAGCTCCATAAGAATAACATGGGGAATGAGTATGCAGGTTTGCTGCTACAGGTATGTTTAAACTGGTTGGTTTTAATTCAATATTTAGTAGATCTGAACTAGAAGAAGCCATTTACCAAGTTTTATCAAGATATGTTGAGAAATAAGCGAAATATAGAATTTTACTTATTTCCCATAAGGTTAACATTGAGACAACGTACTGTGTTTACCACTTTCAATATCTCGGTAACCAATGGACATAGAGCAGTAATTCAAAATACTAAATTGTTTGTTTTTTTGAGCTGAATTCAATAGTGCCAACAAAAATTTGATAAATTTTATTTTTCTATGTGAAAAACTCAAAAACCCATTTTTGGGGGTTTATCCCCCTTTATCCCCCCCTTCCGGTGGTCCGATTGGGCTGGTTCACGAACTCGTCCGAGTGATTACCACTTTGCACGTCTGTACCAAATTTCATTAAGATCGGACCATAAATACGGCCGCTATCGTGTTAACAGACATATATATAGATATATATATATAAATTCGAACGAATGGTGTTTTTTGCTTCTGGGGACCCCAAAATGAAAAGTTAACATGGTCTCGGGCTTAGGTCTTACCATGAGTACTACCGTAATAGCCAAAAAATTCCTTTTTTTGGAAATTTCCTTAGTTCCTTTAAGGAAATTCGCTAAACAGGATTATATCAAAACACCGAAGTAAAATAGATAGTCTAATACCTAGTTGTTTTAATAGAAAGCTTTGTTGACAACTCTATCTTACAAAAAAACTAGGGAAAAAACGTAATTTTTAATTTTGTCCTGCGCCTGAGCAAGCGATGGTGGTGGGCGGGGTGCGTGAGGGGGGCGGTAGTGCCATAGATCAAAACATGAATGTTTTTATCTATGGTAGTGCGCTATATCAAGGCTACACTGGAAAATATTTATAGTATTTATTATAGTATTCGTAGTGCGGCCTTGGCTATATCCGTATGGGGCCGTTCATACATTACGTCATCTTTTTCTGGCCATTTTTGGACCCTCCCACCTTTACCGTCATAATCCGCCTGATCCCCCCCACAACCATTACAAGATGACGTCATAGGGGCAGTAGCGGCCGGCCCGTAAGGACTCTCGGACGCCGCCCCCCCCCCAGAAGTATTTCACACATACTGAATTAAATTAGTTTACATATGTATCCGATAAATGTGTAAAAACTACCAATTTTCATTACACTGATCATTAATAATAAATTCATTTCAACTATATGCATAGAAATATGTTGCGAAAGTATTTAGGAATCATCTGCTATTGCGCGTACTATATCCCGCGGACGCTAGCCGAAGCGTCCCAATCCTAACGCATGCTATCTTATGGCAAATCGAGCAGTCACTGGTGAGGGTGCTCTGAAGTCACTACCATGTTTTGATATAGGGCGGATCGGGCAGAGTCCGAAGATGCGTGCGCACATCAGCAATCAGTGCAGCCACCACAATCTCTTTAGGGCAATAAGAAACTGAACCTTTGCTGCCGTTATGATTGCACGATTCATGTTGGCTTACCTGTTGTTTGCTCGTTTTAGTAACCATAGCAACCAAACTCTCTAACCTCCAAACAGTAACGTAACCTAAACGATATGGGAGCTTAAGTGAGGTTATTTATATACATTCTGTGTTCCATGTATCTATTTTACTTCAATGAGACGGTAATCAGGGATGGTGACAAGTGATTAATATTATTTTAATAGTGAATCCAGTGGATATTGGTAATATTACAGACCATGAAATGTGAATAGCAATCGAAGGTAGGTGAAATACACAAAATCCATAATACTCTTTTGGTAGTTAGTAGTAAGTGAGTCCTCCTGTTCATTTAAACCACCAGCCGCCATCACTGCATAGGGGACAAACTTCTGAAATAATGCCAGTCTTCGAGAAAGAACTATTAAAGGGTTCTTCTATTGGGTTAAAACTACCATCAAATTTAGTAGTTTTAAACCCATTTTTCGCTAATTTGATGTTCGATGATTCAAACCAGAAGTAATTTCCACAGAGATGGACGTCAGTTGAATCGTCCATGGTCTTTCTTAGCCAGGAAGTTTATCGTAGTTTGAGTTTTCGTAGTTGATAGACAGCAGATTCCAGCTGTTTATCAACAACCAGCCATATCTGATCATCATGCCATTATATACAGACTAACTTTAGAATAAAGAAAATTAATTATAAGAAGAAGATGACTAGAATTATCTATGACAATAATTTGCATGAATTAAAAATAAGACTCTCTAAAGAAAACTGGACTGAATTTTACAGTGTCACTGATGTTAATGATAAATACTCCACTTTTATGGAAACATTGCTCCATCATTTTAACATCGCATGCCCATCGAAAGAAGTTAAATGTTCAACCAACAATAGAAATAAATGGCTCAATAATGATATTATTGATTGTAAAAACACCATGCTAGAACTATACAATATTTGGAAAGCTAATAAAACAGACTACAATAAAAATAGATACGAAACAGCTTTACATGATTACAGATTAAGCATACAGACAGCAAAAGGTGATTGGTATAACTCTAGAATAACTGCCGCTGATAATAAGGCGAAGGAGGCTTGGAACATAATAAATGAATGGAGAGAGGTCAAAAACTGTAAACAGCCTAAGAATATTCAATTAAATGAAAATGGTTCTCTGACATCTAATCCAAATAGAACGTGTGAAATGCTCAACAATTACTTCTGTAACCAGGGGTGCCTACAGGGGGGGATTATGACGCCAATGGCGTCATAGAATTTTTTGGGGGGGATTTTTTTAAACGTACTACTACTAATTTTTACCAATAAATCGACAAAAACAAATTAATTGCTACATTATTTAAATTTGTATATAAATTAGAATTATTATTTTCAATGTACGAAATAGGAATATACAACATGGACATGCCCGCACGGCACGACTGTCCAGTGTATACAGTCAGCGTTCCTGTACACTTGTTTCTTCAGTGGCGGCCGCGGCACGCAAGCAGCCGAACTGGCTCAGTCCACGAGACTCTCCAAACAAACACAAACAAATTAATTCTTTCAACCTGACCTGTTTCCTATCCATAAATTACTCAACTACTTTTAGGGGGGGAATGCAAATTTGCTTTGGTTCACTTGAAAAAGTAAAATTAATAATTCCCCCCAATATAGCCTTGACGATTTAAAACTTATTTTGAGGAGGGAGGGTGCATTCAAATGTATACAGTAATCACTTTTTACCGGGGAAATGTAAAAAAGGAAACACAACAAAATCTTCAATCAGTCATCTATAATAGCAAAATGAACGATTCCCCCCCAATACCAGCATTGACGTTTTAAGGATTATTTTTAGGGGGAAGGTTGCGTTGAAATGGACAGTTACTTTTTAGCGGGGAAATTGAAAACTGGTAACACAATAAAAGTCTTCAATCGGTCACCTAATAGCAACATTAATGATTCCCCCTCAATACAGCTTTAACGTTATAAAGATTATTTTTTTGGGGGTGGGGATGGGTGTGTTTAAATAATGAACAGGTCCTTTTTAGGAAGGAAATTAAAAAATGGTAATAGGCTACAACTAAAACTTTAATCAGTCAACTAATAGCAAAACGAATTATCCCCCCTTCCATACAGCCTTAATGTTTCACAGGTTATTTCTAGAGGGGGACTTAGGGGGGAACCATCACATTTTAGGGGGGAAAAGTAAAAATGGTGATAAAGAAAAATTTTAATCGGTCATCCATTAGCAAAATTAATTGTTCTCCAATATCACGTTGACGTTTTAAAGATTATTTCTAGGAACGAAGGGGGCGTTAAAAAGTTTTAAAATATTTAGGAGCAGGGGATTGTAAAAATTGTAAAACTTGAATTAAAAAATGCAGTAATAACAGCTTCATGACAGAATAACATATTTTCGCCAAAAAAGGATGAAATAATTCTTAATTTATTCCACTAAATTATCGACCAGCTACGTAATGTGGAATGAACTCACAAAAATTCAGAATTTTAATGCCTTTTGTAAGTGGGAAAGACTTGGGATAGTGGATAGTGGCAGGGTCAGATGTTGTGGATGTTGTTATGTTGACATGTTGTCAAGTTGCCTGCTGTATAGGCCTACATATGATGGGTGTTTATGATTAAGGGTTAGATCATGGCCTTGTAGTGCAAATGAGAGCGTCAGTCGTGTACTGGGACAGTGGTTTAGTGAATGGTTGGAGTGAAGCTTATGACAGAAGAAAATATTGACTTTTTGGAGGTAGCTATCTAATGTCCTCGTTTACGTATTTTAGTATTTGTGATAAGATGAAATGCCTAGAGTTTTCGCGCCAAGGCTCAAGAATGGTAAAAGGCTACACGTGTCTTCTTCCCCCAAACGATGTTCCGGAAATAACTTACGACTAATAAAATCGAAGTTTAAAAAAAATAATAATTTTTTTGTAATTAATATTATTAACTTTTAGTCGGGAAAATGTTTAAAATCTGAAAATGATGTAACTTAAATTAACCCAGATTATTTTTAATGCCATCTGCTTAAATAGGATGTCAAAAATATGTGTCGTGCGGACGGGGGGATAATTGATAGATTCTGGAAATTTTTGGGGGGAATTGGCGTCATAGCTCTTGGGGGGGATTGGCACCCCTGTCTGTAACATAGGGAATGCAATTCATGACAACCTTCCGTTTTTTGCACCTCAGAGGCTCACAAATCTTAACCAAATGGTTAGGCCTGCAAATGTTTTTAATAAATTTCATGAGGTAAATGAAAAAACAGTTTCAGCAATGTTTTCTAAATTCAAGCCGAAAAACTCTACTGGAATAGACAATATAAGCATGCGAGTTTTTAAGGAATGTCAGGATGCTCTAATCAAACCACTGACACACCTGATTAATGTCTCGACCTGTAGCGGCGTTTTCCCGGACGGCTGCAAGGTTGCCAAGGTCAAGGCTTTGTTTAAAAAGGGAGATGAGGGGGAGATGTGCAACTACCGTCCGATATCACTCCTCCCTGTTGTTTCCAAATTTCTTGAAAAAGTGGCCTGTGATCAGCTGACTGCCTACCTTGAGGACAATGAACTCTTGTGTGGGCGGCAGTATGGTTTCAGGAAAAACAAATCCACTAAATTGGCATTAATAGATTTTGTAAATGACTGTATCGAGGCAATGGATGCTGGCGAGACGGTAATAGGATGCTTTACTGATCTCAGCAAGGCGTTTGATTGTGTCGATGCAGATCTTCTCATCCAGAAACTTCTCAAACTCGGTATCTGTGGAGGTGCCCTGGAGTGGGTTAAATCCTACCTCAGTACGCCAAGTTACCGAAGTTCAACACGAATCAAAATTCAAAATTAAGTCAGTCCTGTCCAATCCGAAATCGATTTCTTCTGGTGTTCCGCAAGGATCGATTATGGGCCCTCTCTTATTTTTGGTTTACATAAACGATCTTTCCGATAGAATTCCAGAAGGCAACCTGTTTATTTTTGCTGACGATACCACAATCGTCACCAAAAATAAAAACATCAATAACTTAGAAATAGATTCGACGATCAAAATTAATGAAGCGGCCCAGTTTTTCAGCGAAAACAAATTGAAATTAAATCTGGACAAAACCCAATATGTTTGCATCCAAACATACCAAAAACAAATGTCAAAATTGTCAAAAACTCCAACCATCACAATTGATGACACAGAAATTTTTTGTGCTGATGTGGTTGACTTTCTGGGGGTGACGTTGGACGGTGGTTTAAGCTGGGGCGAGCAGTTGGACAGGATTGAAGGAAAACTTGCCAGGGGAACCTTTGTTCTTAAAAACCTGGCTAAGTACCAAAACTTGGAGCTACTCAAGACTGTCTACTACTGCTTGCTCCAGTCTCACATCTCCTACTCAATTATTCTATGGGGGGCTGCAGAGTCAAATCTCAAAATAATTTTTGTTTGGCAAAAAAAAGCTCTTAGGAGCATGTTAAGGCTTCCTCATGATCATTGCAAAGAATCATTTTATTAGGTTAGGTTTGCTTACCGTTCCATCTTTGTACATTTTTGAAGTTGCCATTTATATTAAACTAGACAACATGTAGCTCGAAATCGAGCAAAAATCATATAGGTAGTAAAAGAATGAAGAATAATCAGCCTACTTATATACTTTTAAAGTTTAATCAAAGGGCTAAACACATTAACAAAATTATGGCTTAACTACTGAAACTTTTAATGTTAATTTGATCTACCGAAGGAGTTTCCGGTAAACATAAACGATTTATTAGGGAAACACCTTCATTTCCCCATGTCCTCTTTTTTCTTAAATGTATATTTTAACACTGGCAAAAGATCGAGCTCTGCTTACAGCAACATGTATCTGACCGAGAGCAATCACTGGGGCCGTGAACCATGACTTTCTTAGTTCCTTTGTTTAGGGATTGCCGCTGCAACTCATTGATAACTATCACCAAAACAGATATTGTAGGGAACGGCTGTCTTTATAGACAACCTCTCCTTTGTGGAAAAAACGCATAAATGACGCATTATATCTACCAGTCTTTTCATTCTTGAAATGCAACCCACCGCAATGAAAACATTTTTAGTTCAATGGTCTGAGGTTGGAGGGAACATCAAATATTACATCGGGAGGGTGGTGCCAACGGTTGCGATCGTGTTCTTCCCGACTCCTCCGACCGGTCAATGTTCGTCCTATTCTTCTTATCGGTGGCGTTATAAATGCACCAAATCGAAAAATAGATTTGCTTAGGTTAAAAAACATCATGAGATATCGTAAACCACATTGTAAAACTGGTAACTGCAATGTTTAAGAGCTTTAAAAACTTCATAACATAACCTAAATCATATAATAAATCTTAAAAAAATAAAACTGTTGAAAACAAAGCCATACCAGCTGTAAAATAAAAACTGCTCTTTTCGAAAAATTAACTATGATTGCTGCAATCTGTGGCCACCGGTCTGACACTTAAATGGAGCCAAGTGGTAAGCTTATTGGAGCGGGTTAGTTCGATGCACTTTATTCAGATGGCGTTGTAAAAACATGACTTTCTTCTTCTTCACTGATTCAGCCAATCAGAACGACGATAACGATCTGGTAACTTCCCGTTCCGTTTCCCTTATTTTCTGTCACGACGCGACGTGTACACAACCATAACGAGTTGGAATTAATTTGAGTGTGGGAAAATACCTAAAGTACATTTGCAGAAAGTTGTTCTAGTGTAAGTTGTTTCGCGAAATACCGTTCTGCGTGATTCATATTGTGCTTAAAGCTATTGATGGAAAATAAATACGTAGATGTTTACATAAAAGCACTTAATAAAAATTAACTTAGTAAGTTAATTTTTACTAAGTGCTTTTATGTAAACATCTACGTATTTATTTATTTATTTATTTATTTATTTTAATTTAAACGGCTGACGCCAATACATAAATGGATACAGTAAGTGAAAACATGCATAAATATAATGCAGAACAAAATTCCAAGATGCAGTTGATATTTTACAATATATAAATAAATAGTTGATTAAATAATTCTTAAATTGAATATTATTCTTATTTTCTATCAATCGCTTTAAGCACAATGAGAATCACTCAGAACGGTATTTCGCGAAACATCTTGCACTAGCGGCAAACGTACTTAATCTAAACAAATCGGTAAAGTCATTAAAATTGAAAGTCTAGCAAACAAAACAAGAAAACGAAAATATAAACAAAGCAGACGACGACGATCGATATGTCGCATCGATGACCATCGATATATCGCATCGACGACCATCGATATATCGCATCGATCTTTTTAGTTCGTTGCACTTTATTCAGATAGCGCTGCTGTTCCCTTACCACCGAGTTAACATGGGAGTGCCATCTCTTTACGAAGTTCATTATTACTCTATGCTGTGGCTTACCTGTAGAACTATTTCAGAGCTTGGTCATATGTTTATTTTGTAAACAAAGTAAACTCAGCTTGCTCAAATGTCAATGAATAGCGCCACTGTTCCGAAACCTCAGCCCTTTACTGTACTTTATTGACGCCCTTTTTTAAAATTCTGAGACTTGTTGACAAATCTACATAAAATTCCCTTTAATTTGACACCTCAAACGTTAAAATCCACCCAGCCGTTATTGTGGTTGGACTGTGAAAAGAAAACCGCTTGCGTATTAATATATAGATTACATACCGTAAAATACGTTAATACAGCCCATAGATAAAATACTAGATTCAAACACAACTTTTCTATTCATCATAACTTGTCCTTGTTTGAAAAAATGCCAAAATATTCCGGTTTAAAGATTTTTCAACTCTTGCCAGCTAACATTAGGCTACAGGAAAACTTTAATAAATTTAAAAGGGATTTAAAAAACTTTCTGGTACAAAATAGTTTTTATAGCTTGAGTGAGTTTTTTGAACTTTGTAGCCCTAACCTACGTTTTCCCCCCTCCAAAACCTAAAGCCTAAATTCACCAACTTCTAAATGTTGGCCTACGGCCACATTATGACGACGCCTCATGCAACTGCCAACGAGGCGAATCTCCAAGTATCCAAGTAAGCTGTCACTGTACTACAGCGCACTCAGTTTCCAGAGTGCCATCTCAGCCAGCGTAGGAGAATGAACTCAACTAGAAGTAATTTTTTGAACTTAGTAGTTCTACAATATTTACTGTAGTGATGGACGCTGACGCTGACGCTGACTGACTGTTATATCTATTGGTCTGTATTATAAAAAATCATATGTTTTAATTTCATTTCTCACTACTGTTTACATGATGGTCAATTTTTAAGAAAACAAAGATTGTACAATAAAAATATATTCAAACATATTTTCAATATTAATTACTAGGATTTTAAAGTGGCGACTTCGGTAAAGTAAAAATGGCTCCTGATCAATTTCAACAGCTCATGCAAACTCTTACAACGGCTATTCAAGGTATGTCTCAAGTTCACCCTACAAGAAATATAACTTTGATTTCCAACTTTGACGCTTTTGATAGTAGTAAAGAATCATTTACTCAGTACAAAGAAAGGTTTGAAAACTACCTGAAACTAAAAAATGTTTTTGCTGACAAAGATCTTTATGCTCAGATTTTTCTAAATAGCCTAGGGTCTTCCGGTTATGACTTGTTGAGTACGCTGTCTTTACCTAGAAAGGTCACTGACCTGACGTATGATGACATCACAACCGTGCTGGGAAATCATTTTCCCAAACAAAATGAAATTGTTCAACAACATCAGTTTTTGTCAAAGGTTCAACAACCCGATGAGTCAATATCCGACTATGTAACTTCTCTCAAAAAACATATATCTTCGTGTAACGTCACCTGTTCTGCTTGTCATGCTCCAGTCTCTGATCTGTTCCTCAGAGCACAATTCATCAGGGGCATAAGGGATTCATCCATTAGGGAGAACCTTCTTCAACAGGAGGACTTGACCTTCGATTCTGCTGTACGACGAGCTTTGGCCATTGAAGCTTCAAAGATTGATAGCAATGTAATTAATGAGTTTACCAGGCATCAGACTGCAACCGACACGTCCGTCCACAAGGTGACAATGCAGTCGACCACTGGGCACTGCTCATCCCGCGGACATAGCCGTGGCCGCTCCACCTCTTCCCTGAGGGAGTCTACGGGCACACGCCATCCGCTCGAGGACCAACGTCGGGGGCACGTTGATTTGACCACACTGGGATTGAGTGGCCTTTATCTCCGGTGTGGCAAGCACAATCACACTTCAAATCAATGCACTCTCCACCGTTCTCGACTTCGCTGTAAGGAATGTAACAGAGAAGGACATGTTGCGAAGGTATGTATTAAATCCTTGTTATCAAGACAAAATAAGACAGCTTCGATACAACTCTTGCATCCCGATGGTGACAACCAGACCCTTACATCAGACGATGATGATGATTATCTTTACGATGTAGGACAACTTAGTAATATTTATGACATACATTTGTCAGACACGGATAAATTTATTACGACTGTTCTTGTTAACAATCTACCTCAAAAATTTGAAGTCGATTCCGGTTGCGCACACACGCTTATTCCTGTGGCAGATTTCGATCGGTTACGTATTTCAATAGACTCACTCCGACCGACACCTATCAAATTTCGATCTTATACAAACGAGATACTTTCACCTTTGGGTATAGCTACCGTACATGTAGAATCTAATGGAATTTCATCGTGTGAACAACTTTTTGTTGTTCTCAATGGGTACAGTCCACTGTTGGGCCGAACATGGATCCGCCATATACACATCAACTTAAATAACATTGATGAAATGTCAGAACGGGACAATGGCATCAATTCTGTAAGTGAAGATGTCGATGATCTTATCATTAAGATAGAAGCTAAGTATTCGGACATTCTTACGCCTACTATTGGTTGTATTCCCAATATTAGTACCCATCTCCAATTAAGACCTCAAGCAAAACCCGTTTTTCTAAACCCAGGCCACTGCCTTTTGCTCTTCGCGACCAGGTAGGGAAAGAGTTAGATCGACTCGAGCAGGATAACATCATAATCAAAGTAGATTTAAGCGATTGGGGGTCTCCATTAGTTGTTGTCCCTAAATCTGATGGCTCCCTAAGACTATGTGCGGATTACAAACCCACGGTAAACCCTCAGTTATATGATGCCCATTACCCAATACCAAAAATAGATGAAAACCTGCATAAGCTAAGAAATGCCACTTATTTTTGTACCTTGGATTTGTTCAAAGCGTATCTCCATGTCGCTGTTGATGATGCAAGCGCACAAGTTCAGGCCATCTCAACACACAAGGGTACCTATAAGGTTAATCGCCTGTCTTTCGGGATAAAAACTGCTCCTAGCTTATTCAACCAAATAATTGAACAACTATTAGGTGACTTACCTGGGGTAAGCACTTACTTTGATGATATTATTGTTTACCGGCTCGACTCTTCAGGATTGCTATAACAATTTGTGCTCTTGTCTTGAACGGCTCCAACAAAACAATCTCCATATCAACCGCAAGAAATAATGTATTTTCTTTCGGAAGAGTATTACCTATCTAGGTTTTGTTGTAGAACATAATAAAATTTCAAAATCCCGTACTAAAGTTTCGGCCATTCTGAACACCGCACCTCCTCAATCCGTTGATGACGTGCGAAAATTTTTGGGCCTTGTAACATACTATTCCAAGTTTATCCCTTCGGCTTCTACTCTGACTTACCCACTCCGCCAACTTCTCGGCAAACATAAGAAGTTTCATTGGACGAAAGCCTGTCAAGACGCTTTCAATAAAATTAAACAAGAGATCGCATCTGATCGTGTGTTGATTCCTTACAATCCTGACCTTCCACTCTCCGTGGCTTGTGATGCTAGCCCGTTTGGTGTCGCAGCTGTTCTCTCACACACCATCAAGGGAACTGAACGTCCCATCGCGTTTGCCTCTCGTTCTTTGACGAAGGCCGAAAGTAACTATAGTCAACTCGACAGAGAGGCGCTTGCAATTGTTTTTGCAGTAAACCGGTTCTTCCCATATCTCTACGGGAGACAATTCGATCTTGTAACGGACAATCAACCACTTACCCGGATTTTTCATCCGAAAAACGTTCCACCCATATCAGCGGGTCGACTTCTTCGTTATGCTGTTTTTCTTCGAGGTTTCGAATACACCATTAAGCATAGGAGGGCTTCTGGTCACACGAATGTTGATTATTTGTCAAGGTCACCAGATTCAGAACAATACAAAGGCATTGATTCAATCCTTAACAAGGAAGTTGAAGAGATAGAGTTAATGTCGATTTTACAGTTGTCTTCACTTGATATTTCTAGTGCTTCCATTGCCCAAGAATCTCTCGAAGATGTCACAATGAAAGACATTCTTCAACAGCTTAAAGACGGTACAAATGACCCATTGTATTCCCTTAATCAGGGAGTTGTTTTCAGGGGTGACAGAGTGTATATTCCTCAGTCTCTTCGGCCACACGTTCTACAAGAACTCCATTCTACTCATGTCGGCATCGTGAGGATGAAGAGGCTTGCCCGAAGATACTGCTACTGGCCTGGAATTGATAAGGATATCGAACACATTGTCCGATCTTGTATGCCGTGTTCTTTGAATCAGAACCAACCAACTAAAATACACCACTCCTGGGAGACACCTACAGAGAACTTCGAACGTGTGCACATTGACTATGCCGGTCCAATTCATGGCTGTCATTTTCTTGTCCTTGTTGATGCAAAGTCCAAAAGTGGCCTGAGGTAAGAATAACAAGGTCTGCCCCAATCACAGCGATCACAGTAGACTTGCTCCAAGACATCTTTTCAAGTCACGGATACCCTACGACCATGGTTTCCGACAACGCATCGATATTTACAAGTTGTGAGTTCCAAGAATTTTGTAAGAAGTCGGGTATAGTTCAAAAATTCACAGCTCCGGGGCATCCAGCTACAAATAGTTTGGCAGAACGTTATATTCAAACCATTAAATCAGCTCTGACAAGGAACATGGAGGACCAATCCTCATCATCATCATCACTAACACCCCACTTAAGAAGAATTTTGTTTCGTTATCGTGCTACGCCCCTTCAGTGTGGACAGTCACCTGCAGAGTTGTACCTGAACAGAAAACTTCGCACAGAATTGGACATGATGCAGCCACCTAGCAAGTCCACAACTCGGGAGTGTTACCCTCCAGTGCCGCGCTCCTTCAGCGAGGGGGAAAGGGTCCTGGTACGCATGGAGGCCAAATGGAAATTCGGCAAAGTGATAACCAGGCTTGGAGCACTCCATTACAGCATTCAACTCGACTCTGGATATGTCTTAAAGAAACATATAAACCAACTGAAACGGACGGAGGTTCCTGAAACTGACACCATAATCAAGAGACCCCATAAAGATTCACAAAAACCTGATTCAGAAAATTATACAAATAAAAAGGTTACATTCAAGGAAACCCTTGAGAATTCTGATATAACAATTTTTCGTCCCTCGACCACTATTCATCACCCTAACATGAATTCACCTGTTGTCACTCGACCACCACGTCCACGACATACATCAAGAAAGGTTATGCCACCAAACCGATTTAGTCCTTGAATACTTCCTCAGTGCCGAAGAATCTGTTATATCTATTGGTCTGTATTATAAAAAATCATATGTTTTAATTTCATTTCTCACTACTGTTTACATGATGGTCAATTTTTAAGAAAAGAAAGATTGTACAATAAAAATATATTCAAACATTTTTTCAATATTAATTACTAGGATTTTAAACTGACGCTGCGTAAAAATGTATATTGATCATTAAAATCTGCATTTACAGTAGCTTTGTTTTGACCTGAAGCTAAAAATTGTCATTTTTAATTTCTGTTTTAAATTGCCATTTTTCGTAATGTAAAATTCGAGTACACAGTTTCTAATGAACTTTCTAAGCTGTTTAGCTTTAGACCTAATCTCGTTAACAACTTTCATATCTAAATAATTATAGTTTTAAAATAAAATTGAAAAAATTATGTAATTTTAGCGCTCCTCCCCAAGCACATCATCCAACCGTCATTCCCTTCATTTCCATTCTTTACTCCTCCCCCGTATTTTCGGATGACGTAATTTATGGACGGCCCCTTATGAATATGAAATAGCTTTTAATACATTTTAACCTGGAAGTTGTGAAACCTCAATGTTTTGGAACAGTTAATTTTATTTTAATTTCTTATTTTATTATTAATTTTTTTTAATATAACGAACCGTAGACGTTATGGAATAGCTTTTTCTTGAATAATTAAAAATAATGAACCGGGACGTTTTGAAACAAAGAGAAATTAATAATAAAATGAGAAATTAAAATTTCAAACTCTACAGTTCCATGGTTAATAAGTCAAGCAGAATCCACGCCGATAAAGGAATCAATTTTATTTTGAGGTTAGGTAAAAGTCAAACGAGAAACGAAAACGTTCAATCCGAAAGCCGTAGCGTCTCGTTTGATGCTTATTATTTACTTTTTCTTTTCCCGGCTTTAAGTCTAGTCTCATGAATTATAAAGTTATGCTTGTGTTTTAATTAAAGTCGTGGCCTATCATTAAATTGATTTAATAATATAAACCCAACAGGTAAGTCATTAAATCTTAGAGTATGATCTAGGTTATGTTTACCTGGTCTACATTTTCTTAACCTTTTTATTAAAGCCTTTAATAATATTTAACCTTTGAGCTAATTTCAGCTCTATGATTTACTTACATATGGTCTATGTTAGCAACAGTAGAAGGTACATGGTAGATAGGTACAAGGTAGGAACAGTAAAAATCATCAAGCCTATCCATAACCCTTCACCGGGAAGAAAATGTACAAGTTGGTCCCCTGCGACCACTTCATTGACGACACCTAATACCTGCATGGGTCAGCTGGGTGGAGCAACAAGTAAGTAAGTAAGTATCAACTAAGTTAGTCATATTTATGATCAATCAAGCTAGGAATTCTGCCTACTTAGGCCTAGGCCTTCAGTTACGAATTAAGAAAATTTATAAATTCACTACAGAGCAGAATATTCAGATATAGGCCTATCTGGGTAGCAAAAATCCGGATAACTTATTCTGAGATCATTATGATATCCTAAATCGTGATCACGAACCTATCCCCTGTTATATTGATTTGCAAGCTGTGTATCAAGACCGTATAAAACAATAGTTTTATACCTTATCATTTTTAAACTGAAAGTTGGTCCATACAACCACAGAAAGCTATCCCAACTAGCCTAATAAAATATAAACAAAGCAACAGTAAAATATATTTTCTATGCCTTATTCTTGCCTGGAAAGTTACTCTTGGCCGGCATTGATTATCGACCTTTGCCGGTAACTGCAACGGAAATAACGGAAGTAAACAATCAAACAGTCAGCTGATTGCAGCAAAATGAAATTAAATGCATGATTATTGGTTAATTCAGAGGAATGTAGGGGCAGCACTTGAAGCAGTAGCACATGTTGGTTTATTATTGGTTGGATTTGAAGAATAAAGAACCGTAATAAATTATAAAAGGAATACTTTATTATTTAAAAAACAATTATTTTTTGTGTTAGTATGATATGAAATGTTGTACATTACGCCTGGTAATTTTTACTGTACTCGTATGAAAATCCTGCACGAGTCAGTGCTCATCCAGTAAAATAGCAGCTTACTTACCGGTCTAGGAACATAATATACTATTATTTTTATTTTCTTAGAAAAAGTATAAATTGAAATTGCAGTTGCGGCTTGGATAACCATTTTAAGGCTCAGAACCTATATATGGTTCGTTTGACAGAGGACCTTTTCAAAGTGGGGCTAGAGATGCTACATGTTTTTATATAAAATTTTCCAATATTTTTTATAAAGGAATGGTTTTACCTTCTACCAGATTTCAAGATCAGACAACAATTTATTGTTTGAAACAGCATACTTCTCAAATGTGTGTTTTCAGCATTTGGGGGCCCCAAAACAAAAAAAGTATCACAGACCCACACAGAACTATCAGAACCATTGTGCGGGTCATTCCAATAGCTCAGTGTTTCCCAACCGGTGATATGCGTACCACTGGTGGTACACGAAGGCCTTTTAGGTGATACGCAAGAGATTGAAGAGTTAGTACAAAGTAAAACACTAGGTTTACGAACGAACGCTGTCCCGTCGAACAGTATACAGTCACACTTAATGCTTTAACATTATTAACTTTTTCAGTATTTGTTTTGGTCTTAATATGCCAATTTTGTACCATATTTTAGGAACTATTTTTAATCTTTCATTTTAAGAGTAATACTTTTTACAAAATATTTTGGCTCTAACAAATGTTCATTCCATTAAAAAAAACTACCAGTTTTACGTGTTAATTCGGTGGTATTACTATAGTTTTTAGTTGTACGATTTACTAATTTAACGTATTTTCTATTGTGAACACACAGTCTATTTACGTCGATCTGTTGTATACATTTTTGTAATATGCTAAAATGTAAGATCATCGTTAAAAATACAGTGTACTTTGAATGTCTTTGAATTGTTTATTTATGTTAATTTTTCAATATATAATATGAGAAATATATTAAGTTCCAAATAACAGACAGAGATTATTTTTTTCTAGTGTATTTACACATTTTTCGCATTACGAAATTCATATTCAAATTCTTACGGTTTGTTCAACAAATTGACTATGACTAATTATTGAGCAAAGCTGGGATGGACATAAAATTCATCAAAATTTCTTTATAATCAAAATACGATCTAAAATTGTATATTGTCAAGTAAAATAAAATAAATTTAACTGGCAAAAACAAAACCTCCAAAGGGTAACTATAAGCAATGTTGGAGGGGATCCCGTAGTGGCGGGGGGAGGGGAATCCTAGCGATGGTACGCCGAAATATTGAAAATGTGGTAGGTGGTACGCGAGTACTATTTTTTGCTATAAGTATGTAACTGTCATTGCATTTATAAGTAAATTTCATGTTAAAAATTATTATTATCAGCCTATTAATCAAACATGATCTAATTTTTAAAGGAAATTCAGCTTAAAGGTATTCCTGAACTAAGAGTAAGTATACAAATAAATAATATGAAATCAATTACCAAAACGTTTTATAAACTCACTACCTAATTCCTTATATGCTGTCTCCTCCAATCCTAGATTAATAACTTGGTTTGGCTTACTGGTCCTCCCCGTGTTTCATCAAATGAAATTACACTTCCAAAATCTAAAATTAATGCCATCTTTAATATGCTATCTTGGCCTACATCAATATTTGAAATATTTGCTTTAAGTTATTCTGCCAGGTACACTTGCGATCTTGTAATCTCTCATATAAAATGAGTTTTAAGATACTTTGCTGAAGTTGCTTAAACAACAAATTTGTTCGTAAAGAAAAAGAATTAGATAAAACCTTGAATAATAGGATAAGTGATATAAATTCACTATTCTTAATAACTCAAAAGAAATCTTTAATTCCAGTTAAACAAATGATATTTTACTGATGGCAAAGAAAGATCAATGAACTGTGTGAAAAATGGCCTTAAAATTTGACTGCACTGTCCTATTAAAGCTAAACGGCTGGAGTTTTTTTAAATTTTTTTTTTACTGGAATCGATGTTTTTATGTTCTTTTGTATTATTATCTGTGATATTGATGTTAGGTAGCTTAGTTTTAGGTTAAGGACTTAGTAGTACTGCACAGCTGAAATATGACTTTGTCAATGCTCGTAAGCCTGAAAGACAATAAACGAATTCGTATTCTTATTCTTAGTAACAAAAAGTCGAGTTGAGTAGTGTATACTCGACACGAAATACTCGATGAGTACTTGCACCCCCTCCGCTCCGAAAATAATTAGAAAAATGGTTTTTTTAGTTTTGGAAAAGTAAAATACCATCCCGATTTCATCCAAAATTTCAAGGGAAGAAATACAATTATCTCTGTTTAATTCAAACACCACAAATTCCCTGGATGATTACTGATTGGATCTATTGGAATTATATACCGTGTTAGCTTCAGTTTATAGTTGATAACGAAGAGGGGAGGGGGTATTAGAAAAATTTTTGAGGAGGGATGTCAAATTTTGGGGGGGAGTGGCTACCAAAATTTGGGGGGGAGTGGTTAGCAAAATTTGGGGGGAGAGCGCCATGAGGCTTGGGGGAATGGGCACCCCTGCTTAACAGTACCGGATTTAAGGCTGCCGTGGCACTAGGCCCAGGTTTCTGTGCAGCCCCTATGAGACATGATGCCGTTTGCAAAAGTGATGCCTTTTTTTTGCCAAAATTCAATGTTCCTTTCCTTAATTGTTCAAAAGAATCTCACAAGTGAGCAGCAAATCATTAACCAAACAATTTTCCCCCATTGTTAATTTGATGGCAATGCAGCTTGTTATTGTATGTAAGTTCACCCAATTATTCAATAAAAGAGCGTGGGTAATAATCCTTTTGAGTCATAATATAAAATTTAATAATCCCCTAAAGTAATTTTTAATTATGTGCTGTACAAAGGATTGTATTTCAAGCTTATTTTAAAACAATTTTTAATGAAAAAAATGTATATTGTTTACAGGTGATAATGACAGAAACTAAATTGCCTATTGACAAATTGAAACAAAAGTTTGCTGCTGCAAAGAAAAGAAAGATTGAAGAAAACATATACGATATAGATCCAATATCAGATGATGAAGACGGTTCTGGTGAGTCAGTTTGCTCTTTGTGCAGTACAAATAGGCTTTTCGACAAGGGGTATTTCCTATACTCTTCACTAACCTTCGCAATAATCAACTGATTCATTCAAATTCTGTCTCGGATGTAATTTTTTGTCTAGGGTACATTGTATCTTTGTAGATTAGGCTATTATTTTAGTTTATTGAATGAACTGATAAATTGGTTTTGAGCTTTAGCGTTCAGGGTCAGATTTCCCAAGTAGGCCCAGGGCCCGGGGGACAAACTGTCTTGGGATGCATTCTCAAGCAAAAATAAAAAATTAACATTCAAATTATATAATTAAGTGAAATTCTTGCAAGGAAACTGTAGACGTTTGGCACGCTGGTGTACAATGATGGGAGAGTGCTCAAATTGAAGGTCTCGATGGCAGGGACTGGGGAAAATACTGAAATTGTTTACAATTCACCAGAAATCGAGAAATAGGGCGATTCTCTATGTGACGCACGGGACATTCAGACACTTTATACTTTTATAAATATTACAAAATAATAATTACTATTTTTTTCTTCATGCAGGTGTAGTGTATTTCATCCTGCAGATTCTACATATTTAAAGAGAATATAGTTTTTAGTGTAATACATAAAAGTTATCATTAGAGTACAAAGTTCCTTAAGTAAGGCGAATGCTATTTTTTTCTGTGATTCAGGCTGTAAAGTAAAAAATTTATTAAAAATTTTCATTTTTTTTAATGTTTTTTATTAAAAATATTTTTTTGTTAGAGAAAATTAATATTTTGATATATTATAAAATGTTTTAAAATCCTAATACATTGTGATGCACGGGACAAAAGTTTCTGGTTGCTTGTTTTACCATTTTTTTTTCAATTAATTTTCAGAGGTGACCTAGATTTAGCAAATATAAATTAAAATGAACATGTCAGTAGTTTTTTAAAGCGTTTTCTTGAGTAAATTAAGAAAATAAATAACATGCGATTCTATACGCATTCTAAATTCTATATTCTATTTAAGCATAGGCGCCTAGGGGCCCACGCCACAAAAAATATATACAAATTTTTAAATCCCAGAATTCTCGTAGTTTGGTACTCAATAAACCTCGACCTATAAAAGAATAAAAAAGAATTAATAATTATTATCCTAATTGAACATGAAACATGAACAATGTAATTTTGTAATTTAAGTACTTAAATACGAGTAGCAGACAGCTCAAAAGATATAACATCAAGTCCACTGTAGGTAAGCTGTTGTGGACGGCGCCGCTTTGTAGGCCGCAAAATTCTCGAAGTGGGGTGGGGGGCAAGGTTTGTAGTTGTGAAGAGAAGAAAATAATAAAAGTGCTCAGGCTATCTCAGTCGAAAATGTAAACAAATTGTGACGTCATTTGAGGACTGGAAACATAACCTGCAGCTAGGACAAAAATTAATGTTAGCCAATGAACGGAAGAATATTCCTGACACCTCATTTAAGCTATATTTTACCCAATAGGCTAATAGAGCTTGAAGAACCGGATATAAGTTTACTATTGTAGTCACAAGTTTTGCTGCCATACGGGGGGCATACATTATTTGCGCAGTATGCGGAGAGCCAGGTCGAAGGGCTGTGTTTTCTGCGTGGTGAGCTCCAGGGGGGCTCTATGCATCGTCTGCGCGGTGAGGGATGGCGGAACGGCCTCAGCGGAACACAATATCGTGGCCTTGCCATTTCTTTTACATTCTTTTATTTTTACCAGTAATCTTATGAGTGTTTTTATTATTGTGAGGAGATCGAACGGGCTACTAAGTAGTTGATTACCGCTAAATAATTTAAAGAACAGTATAACCAAACGCGGGTTTGAAAATATTCGACAACAAATATGTTATAGTTGTTTACTTGTCAACGTTCCTACAAAATTAATAAAATGCTATAGATCACAATATCGCCCAATGTCACTACTGTATACTCGGAAATATAATTGTAAAATAATAGTCGTAAATTTAAATGTAATATATGGAACTACATTATTTAGATTCAATCAATCAATCAATCAAAATATCTTTATTTCATAAAATGTACATGGTACATGAAATAGTGTCATTGGACTTAACCTAATTACAGTTCATTTAGTTTGAGATAAACAATAAAAAATACACTGATTATAAAGTTTAAAAATTAACAAAAAAAATAAATCAAATTCAGTTAAATAGGTATTTAAAAAAGATTTATTTAAGCATGGAAGGAACCTTAAACACTGGAACTAATCAAAACTGCAAACTACAAAAAGTAAACAATAGAAAATACTGGACCAAAGATACCAAGGATACTATATAATTGACATAATCTAAAAAATATGTGGTTTAAGTGTCAAAATATCTATTGGTGAATTGCGTAATTGAAAAATTCTTCAGTTGAATAGAAAGCTGAAGCAATTAGAAAACTTTTTAGAGAGGTTAGAAATTTATTTTGATCCCTCGCTAATTTTATCTCTTGTGGTAGACAATCAAAGAATTGATTCCCTTTAAAGGAAGTTTTCTTCTTAAAAAATTCCAAATTATGTTGTTCTACCAAGCGGTGCGATCTTGTATTATATGTATGGACAGCATTTCCGAATGTAATCCTATTGTTAAGAAAAACAAACTTTATGGTTTCATAAATGAATAAGCTGTAGGCCTATACAGTAAAAATTTTGAATTCTGAAAAAATATGTTTAACTGAGTCAGTTGATTTCATATTGCACATGATTCTCAACGCCTTTTTTTGTTGTACCAGGACTCTATCCATATTTGATTTGGTTGTCGATCCATAGATACCAATACCATAGGCAATATGGGAATGAATTAATGCATAATAGATTGCTTTCAATGTTTCAATATTACATGACGGAGCCATTTACCGCAAAGCATAAAGGCCACTTGATGTTTTACGGATCAGGAGGTTAATATGTTTGTCCCATGTTAAATTTGAATCTATATTAAGGCCTAGAAATTTTGTTTCCCCTACCTGGTCCAATATTTCATTACCAACAAAAATTGTAGGCTTTAATTTATTTCTTGCCTGTCTTGTTGAAAAAGATATAAAATTTGATTTGTTTGAATTTAGAAGAAGATTTTTGCTGTTTAGAAATTTTTTTATTAATGATAAGCCAATATGAGATGATATTTCTATGTTTTCTTCAGTATCAGCAGAAATTACTAAATTAGTATCATCTGCATAGAGACATACTTTATTGTCTCTGCCCCAGACTACTCCAGGTAGACCCTTCAGGTAGCATAGGAATAGCAAGGGGCCTAAAATTGATCCCTGGGGAACTCCATATTGAACTGTCAAAAAGCGAGAAGAAAAAGTTTTTTACAGGTATTTTTTGAATGTTCTATAAAGTGATCTAATTCCACAAATTGTTTTCTTTCAGTCAGATATGATTTAAACCATGCCAATTCCGTATTTTTTACACCAAGTGAGTAGAGCAAATCCACTAGAGTATTATGCTTCACACTATCAAAAGCTCTTGTCAGATCTAAGAAGATGCCAATTACCTTCTCCCCTCTGTCAACCGAATCAATAATGGATTCGACAAATTCAATCCCAGCTGTTATAGTGGATTTATTTGATCTAAAACCGTGTTGTTGCTTGTCCAGTAGCTCATTCGTTTCAAGATAATTCAAAAACTGTTTAAAAACAACTTTTTGTAAAATTTTTGAAAAAAAAGGAAGCAATGATATTGGTCTATAGCATTTGATATCTCTTGGATCACCCTTCTTAAAAAGTGGAATAACTCTAGCTACTTTAAAACTCTCAGGGAATATTCCTGACATTAGTGAATGATTAATAATATGTGTTAGTGGACCAGAGATGAACGGCAGGGCTGCCTTTATAACTGTTATAGGTATGTCATCATACCCTGTTGAAAACTTATTTTCAAAAGATAAATACTGTTTTTCCAACATCATTTTCTGTTACACTTGTAAATTTAAAAGTAGCATCAGACTGTCCATTAAAAAGGTTGCAATTTTTAAAAGTGTTGGCAATGTTGGGAATAATTAAGTCTTTTACCGCATTCACTAAAAAGTTATTAAAAGTCTCACATATAACAGTTGGATCTGTTATATGACTTCCTTGATGAATTAAGTTGATATTTGTATTTTGTTTAGCCTTTGAAATTTTGCCTACTTCTGAATTTATTAAACTCCTAGTTGTTTTAATCTTATTTTTTGAGTTTAGTACTTTTTCCTCAACGTATCGTTTTTTACTTCTCATTAAATTGTGCCTGAGGTCTTTTTTTCTTTTTTTATGAGATTTTTATACTTCATGTCTTTACACGATCTAAACTGGGACTCTAAGTTGGTTATTTCTTTCTGCTTTAATTTGAATTCTTCTTCAATCCATTTATTTGATTTCTGTTTCTTTTCAGTTACAAATGATTTTGGAAAGTTTATATCAAAGTGAAACTTAAAAATATTAAAGAAAGTATTATATTTAAGATCAACAGTAGTCTGGAAAACTTGAAACCATGACTCAGAACCCAAACTCCTACAAAAAGTCTCAATGTTATTAAGATCAAACTTACGTACTTGTTTTCTAGTTAAGCTTATTTGTTTGGAATTGACATTTTTTAACTCTAGCACCTGCCCATCATGGTCTGAGATATGTGTAATCATACCGGTTACACACCTAACGAACCTAAGTCGTTAGGTTCTATGTTCGTCACAAAGTTATCGATAGCTGTCTTTGAGTGCTCTGTTACTCGGGTGGGAAAGTCTACCATGTATTTCATTCCATAAGTGGTCAAAATATTCACAAATTTGTTACAAGTATCATCTTTGGTCAGTACATGTATGTTAAAGTCACCGGTTATAATTATATTTTTAAATCTTTTACATAAAATATCCAATAAAACCTCAAAATGTTCAAAATTTTCACAAGATTTGACTTACTTGGAGTTCTGTAAATACATGCGAGCAAAAAAGAAAAGTTACAAGTCTTGATTTCTGTCATACAACATTCAAATTCTTTTTCTATTAGTAATGATTGAATAGCAGGTATCTTAACTGGTTTGAAATTTACATTTTCCTGGACTAAAATTAGTACTCCTCCACCTCGTCCCAAAATTCCAGAAAAGGAAGATGCTGTTTTATAATTTGAAATATTGAGAAGGTTTAATTCATCCTTTGTCATTTTATGTTCACTTACAGCAACTATTTCTGGTTTTAAGTCATCAAAGAAAATATTAAGAAGATCTAGACGAGATGGAAGATGTGGGACATTGTGATGAAGAATAGAAAAAGATTTATTATATGTGCTATTTTGACAGCTAGGATATATATGGTCTTTCTTAGCAACTAAGTGTGACAGGGCTGGAAGGTTTAAACATTTAAAACAGAATGTCTTTTGTAAATTCATAAAATACAAATAATAAGAACAGAAACAGAATTTATCACAGATCAAATTTTATACAGAAACTAGACATAATATAAAATACGGTATGTGCACTGAATACACGTGGTATGTGCGAGAGGCGGCTGTTTGCGAATTGTTGTCGGCTGTCTGAGGCTACCTGGGCGGGACACCTCGCAGATGATGTAAGGGGATTAGGCGACAATGTGATGGGGTCCCATTTGAGAGATTTATTTTATTTGAAATCAGAGGAAACGTTGAGTGGGCATGATTGGTCATTTTTCTCCTCTTCCCTCCCCTTATCCCCACCTCAGCAATTCAGGGGTCTGATAAGAACCGAGGGTCAGTCAGATGTCCAGTGGCTCCGGTAGCGTCAGGATCGCCGTCGCCAGTATCGTTATCGCCCGCAGCAGCTCTTGGAGATGTCTGAGTGAGTGCCGAGAATTATTATTTTTATAAGTATTAACGTTATTTGAAATTACCGATACCGTTGTGAAAAGTCATTTCCAAGTTAGCGCAACATAATTTTAAAATTTAGTTTAAATTTAATTAAGGGTTCGTGAGGGACAAGTGTCTCTTCGGATCCAAAATCCAACAAAAACTGTCTCACGTTATTATAATTTAACACAATAAATAAATATTGGTTTTAGCTCGTGGGACAAGTGTCTCACTGGAGTAATTTTCGCAAGGGTTTTAACAGAAAATAGTCCAAAAAGTAAATTTTGATAAGATGCTAGTGACAAGTGTCTCAGCATCATATTTTCTTGAATTTTGGTACACTAAAATACATAAATCTTTTGAGTAACATTCAGATGACCTGGGGAGGAAAGTTTCTCACCGGTTAAACGATTAATTTTGAGTCATATTTAAAGATTCGAGTGAGGAAATTTTCTCTTCGAATATTAATTAACTATGTGAAAGGCTAAATTTACAGTAAATCTATTAAATAAGCCACCGGGGAAATTAACCCCTAAATTGAATAAATTAATTCAGTGGGCCCCAAATAAAGTGGTTACCTTGGTGCTGAGGCGAATCTATTAAGTGTAGGCTCTGATCATTAAAATGTGGTTTGAAAGTGTACGTGACGACTAATATCAGGATTTTATCTGAGTACAGACTATTTGGACATGCTGCCGCCTAATATTTCGCTTAGAAAATCTGTATTTGATTTTGTTTAAAAGGTTTTACATTTTATTTTATTTAATAAATTGATGTTTTTTGATCACAACTTGATTAAGTCGAACCCTGGGTATCCCGTACTGAGCTGTATATTTTTGTAATGGGTGATAAAATGAAGGTTGGATATAAAAAAATACTATTTTATATTTAGAGTTGAATGGAAGTATTTTATTACATTGAAAACTAGTCTGTCGGCCAACATCCTAACTGATTAAACCCCATTACAACACTTCAGAATATTTCACAGCAGGCTTGCATACCGCGCAAATGATGAACGACCCATACGGGAGTTAGACAACACAACAGTATAATAATATTCATGGGAGTAAATTCAGCAATTTTACTGGGGGTGGGCACGATTTTCAGACCTCTGCTCTACAGCTCAATTTTAACCCCCTTCCCCTTTAAAATGTGTTAGATGCTGTTTTGTTGAAAAATATTTGCCAAATATATGACGGCCGTAAAAGGTCTGAGAGATGTACCGACAGTGATACGACCGAAGATCGCAGGTTACGAAATAGCCTAGCCTAGCCAAAAGCTGTTTGTTATTGCCATAATGTGACCAAGAAATCTGTTTAGCCGCTGTAAACTTAAAGCAGGGTGTCCACTAGATTTCGCATATTAAATTTCCAACTTTTTTCTTACTTTCCCAGACCATTAAAAAAAACCACCAGCAAAATCAGTAATGTAGCTTTTAAATCGAACACTTGAGCACTATCTTTGATGTAAAATACAGACGGCCGCAATGCGACTGACAGATTTACTAGCTGCGATATAAAGGTTTACCGAGTGCAATGTGACCGAGAAATTTGCTGGCCACGAAAAGACTGGTTGAATTTCCGACTGCAGTATGACCGAGAGATTTGCCAGCCGCGGTACTATGACCAAGGACCGCGATTTGACAGCCGCAATTCGACCGACAGATTTTCCAGGTGCGGTATAAACGACCAGGTATAGATTTCCCGGCTGCAGTGTGGTGAGTAGATAGGACAAATAAAGAGTGAGAGACTTGTCGGTCGCAAAACTACCGAGAAATATTCGCATTAGCTGCTGCATAAACGACAGATTTTCTGGCCACGATAAGGCCAAAAGATGTGACGGCTACGAAAAGAACAAGAGGCTTTATTTTGTCCGCCGCAATGCGACCGACAAGTCAGGAAGGACTGAGGACAGTGATTAAAAAGGAGAATATGTTTTCCTAAAAACGGACGGTTGGGCACTTTAGTCCTGGTGGCCCGCACCACTGAGTGAGCCTTGGGGCCCAAAAGTCCTAAATCCAGCCCTGTACGTGATGCATGGGACATTCAGACACTCTGTAGACTTGTACACATTATGAAATAAAAATTAATGTTTTTTCTTCATTCAGGCGAAGTTGATTTCATCCTGCAAATTCTATTTATTGAAAGAAAAATTCATCTTTGTGTAATATAAATCTGTTATTACTAAAAATGTGATCATAGTACACGGGATTCAGTGAAAATGCTGAATTTCTTTAGGAAAGTGAACTTAATTAAATATTTAATTATTATTATTAAATTAATTAATAAATTTAATAAAGTTAATTAATTAATTGAGATTTTTTGGGATGCCTAGTAGATAAAATTATGGTCAAACTATATTTTTCATAGAAAAATACTTTATTTATTGATATTTTACATTTATAATAAACATGATGTATTCTAAGTACATTATAAGGATTTATAAATGTGGTAAGATCAATATTAACTTTGTGTATCTGCAGTTATCAATCTTTTTACCTATGTCCTGTGCATCACGCGATGCATGTGGGACAGATTTTAAAAGTCTTACAAAAAAACAACATTGACTATATTTAAAATAAAAATACTGTTACACTTAATTTTGATAAACTTTAACAAAGTACCTTTGCACAATAAATATTATAATGATAATGCTATTTTTTAAGTCAGTAAAAGAAAATTGGATGGTTTTTGTGACGCACGGGACACAGTGAGGTGTGTTTGGAAAATTGTCGTTTTAAGTGAGTTTAATAACTGAAAACGTCCATTTTGTGTTATTGGCATGTTGCTCTAAGTCAGAGCAATAATGTAATCGTACTATTTTATGAAAATATTCAAATTTTACCAAACAAATCAAATTTTAATTGGAGTAATTTTTCTGAGTGATTAGTGTTTACAAGATTGGTTAAATTTGCAAGCTATTTTTTTCACAATATGGAGGAAACATAATTTTTTTTACTAGAATCATTAAATTTATATATTTTACTAACAAAATACACCCATTATAAGTTCTTCAAAATTACTTTTAAATACATCATGTCAGTTTCACTTTCCAGAGAATCGCCCAATAACGTAAAATATCTGCCATTCAAAAAGCATTGGGATCTAAAAACGTGTGCTTTGTTCACATCAAATATGTGATGCTTATACTTGATTGAAATGAAATCATATGCTGGGTATTATCATTTAATTTAATACTTGAGATCGCCAGTGGTCGAAAATTCGACCAATTTACACCATTTAACCAAAGAACAAACTGAAAACTTCTCTCGCTACATAAAAAAAGATTGAGGAAC
Organism: Flexamia atlantica; assembly: GCA_035578135.1. Lineage (NCBI taxonomy): Eukaryota > Metazoa > Arthropoda > Insecta > Hemiptera > Cicadellidae > Flexamia > Flexamia atlantica. The sequence continues at coordinate 88,880,923 of JAQJVK010000001.1, forward strand.
TTACTGGGGAGAACAAAATGCTAAAAGAAAAAGTGCAACAGCTAGAACATCGCCTAGATGAGGCAGAGCAGTATTCGAGGCGTAATTGTGTAGAAATCCAAGGCGTGCCAGTGAATGGTGGAGATGTCATCAAGACGGTTCAAAATTTTGGTAAAGCTTTGGATATGGACATCGAAGAAACCATGATTGATGCCTGCCATACTCTGCGACCCAGACCCAATTCCACTGGCCCTCCTGGCATAATTGTAAAGTTTGTCAGGAGAGTGGATGCAGAAAAGCTAATGATGAAACGCCGACTCAAAAAAGACCTCTCCACTAGACACTTGGGGCTACCTGAGGACAAACCAGTATATATAAACGAGTCTCTCTCGCCAAACAGGAGGAAGCTGCTTGCTGTGGCGAGAGAAGCCAAGCGGCAAGGGAGTTTCAAGTGGCTGTGGGTTCGAGGCGGCAAGATATTTCTACGCAAGGATGATAATGGACCAGTTATTAATGTTAAATCCCAGGCTGACCTTCCCAAGTAAGCTTTATAAAGTTTTTACTGGTATATGTAGTAAATATAACAAGAGATGATTTATTTGGTACTATTTTTGTCGTAGATATATTGTAAGTTTTAATTGCCATTATGAGTCATGTTAAAACTATAGAAATATTAGATAGTCTTACTGGTTTAGTTATCATACAGCAAAATATTAGAAGTATGAGAAATAATTTTGATTTGTTTTTAACTGAGTTGGCTGGTTTAAGAAAATTACCTGATATTATTATTTTAACGGAGATATGGGTTAAATATTCTGAGCACGAATATTATTGTATTCCTAATTACACTTTGCATATTAAGTCAAATGAAGAATACAGAGCAGGTGGTGTAGCTGTTTTTATGCATAATTCTGTAAAAAATCAGAACTCATTTCATGTCAAGATTACTTCTGCTGATGTAATACATATAACATTCGATTATTTTAGTTATAAGTTTGATTTAGTAGCAGTATATAGATTGCATCAGGTTAAAAAAGAAATTTTTATTAATGAACTAAAAACCTATCTTAGTAGTCAAGAAATAAGAAAATCAAAAAATATTGTAATTATTGGTGACATGAATTTAAACTTGTTAGATGAAAATAGCGTAATTGATGAATATAAATTAATTGTTGCTAGTAGTGGTCTGGACTCCTTGATTAATACTCCAACTAGAATAACTGAATATTCTGAAACATGTATTGACCATATTCTAGTTAGGATAAGGAATAACAACTCACTGAATGTTGAAGATGCCTCTGTGATAGACAGTTGCGTTACCGACCACTGCATGACAGCGCTGACGCTGAGAGCGCGCGGAGGGGGAGTAGGGGCAACAATAACAGACGCTGCAGACACCGCCGCCGCCGGCTCGGCCGCGGCGCGCGGTGCCTCGCGCACTTGCAGTCGCATTGACTATGGGATACTGTCCAGTTTGCTTGCTGATTTAAATTGGAATGAAGTGTACAATGAACAAAACGCATCTAAAGCTTTTGATATGTTTTTATCACAATTGTTAGGTGCATTGCATAAAAGTAAATACGAGTACAAAAATAGGCAAATTAAAAAATTGAAGGTGTGGATGAATAATGAAATGAGCCAAAGAATAAAACAAAAAAATGACATGCTCAAAAGAATAAAAAAACAACCAAACAATGAAGTGTTAAAGGCATATTTTAAGGATTTTCGTAATAAACTGCAATCTGATATTCGTGTTTTAAAAAATAATTATTACAAAGAGCTTTTTGATAAATATAAAGGGAATTCAAAAAAAACTTGGGAAGTAATTAAGGATATTGTTGGGAAAAACAGAAACACACACTCGATTTCATCACTTGAAGTAGATAATAACATAATCAATGATTCAATCACTGTAGCTGAGGAATTCAATAAGTATTTTTTGTCTGTTGCTGAAGAACTCAGTTGTAACCACAATAAAACAACACTTTTTTACTCTGCGCCTTGGAAGAATTGTTTTAGACAAACACACACACTTAATACAATTTTTTTTAAGCCCTGTTACATTAGAAGAATTAACAACAGTAATTAATTCATTAAAAATTGGAACATCTCCTGGAATTGATCAGATAAACTCAACAATATTAAAATATATTTTCGAACACATCTGCCATGTATTGCTATATATAATTAACCTTAGTTTCCAAACCGGGGTTTTTCCAGAGCAATTAAAAGAGGCTGTTGTAATTCCAATACACAAAAAAGGTTCTAAATTACAGTGTTCAAATTATAGACCAATATCACTGTTAACATCATTCTCAAAGATTTTTGAAAAATTAATGAAACAAAGATTGGTTCATTTTCTTGAAAGTATAAATTTTTTTAGCAGGAATCAATTTGGATTCCGAAATAATTTGAGCACCGAAAATGCTCTTTCAAAATTTATGAATGAAGTAGTTAATGGGTTAAATAATGGGATGAAGGTTAGTGGGCTCTTTTTAGATATTACAAAGGCTTTTGATACTGTTGATCATCAAATTTTGTTGAGGAAGCTCTATAACTGTGGCATAAGAGGGATTGCACATAAATGGTTTGAAAGCTATTTGGTTAAAAGGAAACAATGCGTCAAAATTGGGGATGTCAAAAGTCAATTTGGATATATCAAATTTGGGGTGCCTCAGGGGTCTGTTTTAGGAGCACTGCTGTTTCTTGTTTATATAAATGACCTTTGTAATGCCAGATTCAAGGGAACAGTTGTATCTTTTGCAGATGATACTGCACTTGTTTACTCTGGGGTAACATGGAACGAAATTGAGAACAACATGAACTACGATTTACAAGCACTAAGGTGGTGGTTTATTGAGAATAATATGACTTTGAGTTCTAGTAAAACCAAGTATATAAATTTTAATATAAGAGGAGAGTATCAACATATTAATTCAATTAAATATAAATGCATACAGTGTATTTTGGGTAATAACAACTGCTCATCAGATTGTGATGTAGTGGGTTTTGAGGATAAAATTAAATATTTAGGTGTTATAGTGGATAAGAACCTAAACTGGAAATCTCATATATCGTATATTAAGCAAAAAAGTATAAACTTAATAAGATTATTTTACCACATCCGTTCTTGTTGCAATAGTGAACTCTTGAGGACCTTGTACTTTTCATTGGTTCACAGTAGGCTTGACTATGGCATAGTATGCTGGGCGAGTACATATTTGACGAGTCTTAAACCATTAATTGTAATCCAAAAACAGTTTGTCCGATTGATCTTGGGGAAAAATCGAGATGAAGCTTCCTGGCCGCTATTTAAAGAATTAAAAATTTTACCCTTAAGGTATATGTATATTTATAAAGTCTTAAAATTATTTTTCTTAAGATCAACGAACTACAGACATGATAATGAATATAAAGACAAATTGAGAAACAGGGATTTATATATTGTAGCAAGACCTACATGTACCTTTTTTATGATGACGGATAGTTTTTTAGCTCCAAAGCTCTTAACAAATTACCTCCTTGCATTAGCCAAGAAAGAAGATTTCGACTGTTTTTAGGGAAGTTAAGAGAATGGCTATTTAGTATAAATGATGTTGAAAATACCTTTTATAATATAAATAGATAGAGATTTTAACAAATATTAAGCTGGTGGTACAGTGTGATGATTTCTGTTTTAATTTTAGCATTGTTCGTTTTATTATGAAAATATGTTGATATTGTCTGTTAGAATTAAAGTTAGAAAGAATTAATAAATATAGGTTTCATTACTAGTTTTTATGTAGTTAGGTACTTTTATGTATGTACTTAGGGTAGTTGGTGTGATTGTTAAGGTTCTTGCTTATAACATGTGTGTATTTTATAATGTATGTATATTTATCAATATGTTATGTACTTTTTATAAAGCTTAGGAGTTTGCGACTTAATATTTGTTTAGAGATATTTGAAATTGTCTAACTGCAATTTATAAAATATTAGCAAGTGATCACCTCCAAACAGGCGTAGCCTTGGAGGAATTTTCTCAAAACAAACTAAATCCTATAATTTAATTTAATTTAAAAAAGGACAGCCTGGGTATACATATTGTTAATTTTGTAATGAATGTGAATATATGTAATACACAACATTGTATTTATATATTTATGTATATATGTTTTGAGAAAATAAAGATTATTATTATTATTATTATTATTATTTTCAGTGACAAATAGGGATAGCTAATTTTATAAATCCCCGCATAAACCAATGCGTTTCTAAATACATTTCATATAGTACATATTTTCCATGAAACACATAATATAACCAAACTGGGGGCCCAAAAACAAAAGAGAAAGACTCAGAGTCCTTGACTAATTATTTTACTTAATTTTTGGCGTATGGCATGGATTTTAGTAATTAGTATTTTATTAAGATAATGACTATTTTATTAAGATTTCATGTTTTTTAAGAATAATTATTGAATCTGAGGAAAGTAAAACTTCAGTCATCAAATCAATTTATCCTGTACACCCCTTACCACAGTTCTCTCCCTCCCTCCATTAATTCCTCACTCTCTACTTCCGACCTTCTTTCCACTTTTCCCTCCTTTTCTCCTTCATTCTCTTCTTACCATATCTCCTCCCTTCTTTCTTGCTATTTGGAACAATTTCCCTCCTTCCCTCTCTTCCTATTATTATCACTAAAATCTAATATATATTTTACCCATTATCCACTAATAAAAACAAAATTTAAATATAATGTGTCCATTTATACTCCGGTTGCCAAGCCCGGTGACAGGATTTTCGGGCCCCTGTGCAATTGAGAAACCCGCCTTTTTTTACTCATCTCGATTCTGGGCCCCATTTTTACTAATCTCGCGTGGATCCTGGCCCCCTGTGAGTCCAGGCCCCTGTGCATTTGCCCCCCCCCCCCCCCCCCCGTCACCGGCCCTGCAGGTTGCATGTCAGTACATTGGATGGTAGAAACTTAACTTAATGTACTTTTTTCTTCCCTTTTTATCAGAAAATTTTTATCTCTTAATCTTATTTTTAAGCAAGTAAATTTTATTTTTCCATATATATGTAAAATGGAACACATTTGAGTGTGATATCCCTAATCTTCTCCAAGTAGTCCTGATTTCAATCAAAGTCTATATTTTCACTCCATGCCCCAATTAATTAACTGTGGCTTAATGTTTCTACATCAAATCTTTACTCTACGAAAATAGCATGTGATAACAGCTACATATGATGCTAACTTTGCGTTTACATTTGGTTGTTACAATATCACCAAAACAGCAAATCATAAGGCTAATGTTAATTTTTTTTTGAAATTTTAAATTGAATTTTCTACATTTCTAAAAGATTAATGTAAATTTCAATGGGATTCTGCACATCTAAAGGAAAATACATTTTTATCGGTGTGCTTAGATTTTTGCTACTTTGCACACAGGCTGAGAAAAAAGGAGTACAAAAACCTTATGGAAAAAATGCTTGTTGTCTATTAATACAGTGTTTTTTTTTTAAAACGCAACCCATTTTTAAGATTGAATAATGCACATATAAATGTGAAATGAGTATTTTTTTATTGATCTTTACATTTTATGCAACCTATTATTTAAGTTTGATCACATTTAGTTTGCATTACGTGCTCAAACAGTCCGCCATTGGCATTTGTACAAAGTTATGTTCTTTCCATCAAATTCCCAAACACGTGTTGTAAGGTATCTCTTTAAATTTTTTGCATTAAATTTGTTGCTTGTTTTGAGGTGCTGAATATCCTGTGAATTGTTTTCGTAGGCCTTAATTTTTATGTATCCCCAGATAAAATAATATAGTGGGGTCAAATCCGGGGATCTTGGGGAAAAAAACCTTCACCGATAAAATAAAGTTTTGGGTTGCTTTTTTAATGTGTGTGTCTTTAAGCACGATAATTCGGGTATAAGTGGTCCCATCTGAATGAAATTTGCCACAGACATGTAAAGTAGTATTATTCTACGAAAACAATTCACAAGATATTCAACACCTCAAAACAAACATAACAAATTTAATGCAAGAAATTCAAAGAGGTACCTTGCAACACATGTCCGGGAATTTGATGAAGAGAGCATAACTTTATACAAATGCCAATGATGGACTTTTTGAGCATATAATGTAAACTAAATGTGATCAAACTTAAATAATAAGTTGTATAAAAAGTAAAGATCAATAATACAATACTCATTACATGTATATATACGTATTATTCAATCTTAAAAATGGGTTGCGTTTAAAAAAAAACACCCTGTATAAAGACTACTGTATGTTACATTGTTGTGGTCTCATGTCCCCCACAAATGGGGATGGAGCGTTTTGATATTCCCCCAACTACCCCAAATACTGTAACTTATCAATCAAATGATAGGAAAATAAATGGTACCAGGAAACCGACACATACTTTCTCCCTTCAAGTTATTTAAAAGCAGAAAACATATATGGTGAAATAAAACAAACAGACACACAGACACAAGGACACACGGACACACAGACAGACAGACAGACAGAGAGAGACACCAGGCCGAAAACCACTTTTAGCGAATTTCCCTTATAGGGAAGAAGCTATTACCGTAGTACTCATGGTAAGACCTAAGCCCCAGACCATGATAACTTTTCGTTTTGGGGCCCCCAGAAGCAAAAAACACCATTCGTTTTAATTTTTATTTATATAGCCTATCTATATATATATCTACATATATATATATATATACTAGAAGAACCCGTGGCTTCGCTCACGATAAAAATTAAACATACACTACCACCCATCAATTATATCGTTTTGCTTTCCCATTTATTTTTCTTATTGTAAAATCTGCTTCTTTAAACATATCAAATGTACTTCCATAAAACAAAAAAAGTTTTTAGAAAATTTGCTCTTAGTACACATTTGCTACGACAGGGGTATTCTATTCCTGCCTAAAGTGCCTGTCTATATGAAAAAAGCGCCCCACCGACAAAGCCCCAAATGGTGTTGCTGCCCTGAGTAGGCTCATGACCAATATCGGCGGTCCTTCCTCTTGCAAGTGCTGTTTGCTTGTATCGGCTGTCCAGTCGATCTTGCTGTCAGGTGAAGAGGATTGCGCTCGTACACTCAAGAAGCAAATTTACAGAGACTGCACTGAGAAAAATGTTTAGTCTAGTCGGCATGGTAAATCAACATCAGCATGCTACCTGTACGTTACATACGTAAATACGTATGTTTCACCATTAGTACGTAGGAAATACCATGATAGGAAATAAGCGGAATGGTGTTTCACCATGCCATGGCAGTCTGTCCTCGTTTTAGCACCCTTTAAGTCTGATTCATACGGCTTTTTCTCTCAGTGTGGCTCACCCAAGACAAACGCCGAGAAGAATTTATGGTCGTTTCTGCTTAACACACGGTATCTGAGCTTGCACTGATGATGATCATAGGGCACGATATAAGGAATGGCACCCTTGGCTTTTTCGGCAGCTTTGAATCTGCTCGCATATGTAGCATAGCAAGGCCACACTGTGGGCCTTGAGCATAGTTACCCTTAATTTGACATTTATTGCACCCCTGTCGCAGCAGTCCTGCGTATTAGAAATCCTATTTCTTTCCTTCATGAAGGCTTACGTGTTAGAGGAACCATAGAACATGACTTGAAATTTTATTCACTGTAAAAGATCATTTTCTTAAGGTTTTAGGGTCTACCTTGAACAAAAAATTACAATTCCACTCCAGCAATTATTATAAAGTGCTGTCTTACGTTTTTAGACTCTATATTGAACAAAAAGATTGAATGAGCCGTCCCGACAATTTTTTCAAAGTGCTATAGATAAAATTAATACTTTACAGTAGCACACTCTTCCTCTTTAAACAGCAGTTTGTTGTTATAAAAAAGAAGTCCTTCAAGTATAAGTGATCATTGATCACAGAAGACCTTCAGTAATATCAATTATTTATTTTATTTTATACTACATACCAGCATTTTATATAGTGTATTGCACTTAAAATATATTCAAAAGTCTTAATTCATTAACCATCTGGCACCAAGTAACAAATCTTCATGTAAACAAATACAATTAAATAGCAGAAAGAAATACCATTAATTTACATCACCTGTTTTAAATTTTACTTTCACATGTTTTGATAGTAAACAAATCTAACTCAAATTCGATCAAAATCCCTGACATGGGTACCTTTAAGACGGTCCCAGGGCTAAGCCCTGAAAGTTATCATGAAATTGAAGGTGTATAAACATACTCCATGAAATTCTACATGTATCTACCAAGTTTCGTGGCCATCGGTCCAGCAGTGTCTGAGTTTATCAATGCTATATATATATATATATATATATATATATATATATATATATATATATATATATACCAACATCCTCTTTTATACTTATAGATATATATATATATATCAAATATTTAATTTCGTAAGGCGATTCTTTGCGTCAAAATTGTGGGCGTTTGGCAAGTCATAGAAAGATGGGAGAGGGCTCAAATTAAAGGTCTCTATTCCGTGATGGTGGGAAAAATACTGAAATTCACCAGAAAAGGAGAAATAACGTAAAATATCTGCCATTTAAATAGCAATGGGGTCTAAAAACGTCTGCTTTGTTTACATAAAACATGTGATTCTTATATTTGTGTTGGGTTTGTTGGCTTACCAGTAATTGCTGTACTAATGTTTAGACTCACCGTCTTAAGCAATCCTTTGTTCAATATAATCTATTGGACAGCTGTTTCGCCCTTTTGTCCTATGGGCATCATCAGCAAAATCTTGAGGTTAAAACATTGCAAACCAATGGTTTTTGTCGATATAACTAATAAAATAAAACAAAGTCAAAGACACAACTGACATTTTCACAAACACTAACTTTAACAGACATATATTTTTGTTGGGCTCGAACCTCACTTCTAGACATCTGACCGCGGTCAGCAGAACCGGCCGACTCAAGTTTGACAGCTTAGTCACAGCCTTCTAGATCAAACGCCATCATCGCCACTCCGCACTAGTCTGTCATATATGGCATTCGCTGTGAAATTTGTTTGAATGTTTATGAGCTGTTGAGGTTGGGTTTTATGGGCGCGGTATATTTCCACTTCTTCCAAACGATCTAGCCTTTGCGACTTTCTGCAATTGTGGAGGACCTCGAGACTTTCACCTCAAGATTTTACTGATGATGCCCTTAGGACAAAAGGGCGAAACAGCTGTCCAATAGATTATATTGAACAAACGATTGCTTAAGACGGTGAGTCTAAACATTCTTATATTTGGTTTAAAACCACATGATAGATGTTGATTATGTAATATGGTGTAATTAAAAATTTAGCTTTGAATATAGGTTGAACCTACTATAAGAAATAACTGTTTTTTTTACTTTCCAATTTTCTCATTTTATAATTTAGGGGCTTTAACATACTCACTATTTTAAAAACATTAAGAATTACATACGTCTCTTTTGTTTACATTAGTAGTCTTAGATGCTGATTTAAAACCAAGTGATTTGTAATATTAACACAATCGATAAGCGCAGACTACAGGTATAGAGAAACTTAGCATTTTTAAGGCCTATAGCTCTGCCAGCTTTATGTGTGGTCGGAAATGGTAATACTTTTGGGCCAAGCAACAAGAGTATGCTGTAGTAACAGCGATTGAGTGCAACATCAACTTTAAATTTGGCCAATAAAAGTACATTGAATCTTGAATATACAAACACAAAGCAGCATTTACTCCCGGGCAACCATAAAAACATGTGTGACGTTAGGTAAAATCCTCAATATTAACTATTCACTAAGCTGGTGGTCTCCAAACGTAACTCCCGTAAGGGGTGGAGCCAGAAGCTCTAACGAGGAGCGTGCTATCGTCAATGAGAGATTATTTTCTGATTTCGTCCTTACCTATATTCCTATCGGGTAAAAATGTAGCTTTTTAATTGGAAGTTTCCATAATAAGTAACCTTTAACCGTCCAATATATACCTTTGAACAGCTAGAGGCTACATACGATCTTGATGACGACCTTTTGATGACGTCACAATTTGTTTGCTTTTTTGTGTTCAATCTCATGACTTTCCTGGGGATATAAATTAAGTGCTGCAATCTGTGGTTAACCTTTAGAAGTTCTTAATACCATTTTCATATGTTTAATTAAAAACAAAGTGAACTGGGTTTGTTTTGAGATCGACGGATAGTGACAATTTTCCAGGGATTCAGCCCTTTACTATACTGAAGTTGTGTCCTTTCTTAATTAAATGTCTTACATTAAATATTCAGCATTGATATTTTATTTTTAGGGGCTTTTGCCCCTACAAGCCACTAGTATATATATCACCTACATAAGAACCTACTATAAGAAACATATATATATATACATATATATATATATATATATATGTCTGTTAACACGATAGCGGCCGTAAATATGGTCCGATCTTCATGAAATTTATAAAGTGGTAATCACTCGCACAAGTTTGTGAACCAGCCCGATCGGACCATGGGAAGGGGGGGTTAAGGGGGATAAACCCCCCAAAAAATGTGTTTTTGAGTTTTTTACATAGAGAAATAAAATGTATCTAATTTTTGATGGCACTATTGAATTCAGCTAAAAAAAAAATTTAGTATTTTGAATCACTGCTCTATGTCCATTGGTTACTGAGATATTGAAAGTGGTAAACACAGTACGTTGTCCCAATGTTAACTTTATGGGAAATAAGTAAAATTCTATATCTTGCTTATTTCTCAACATATCTTGATAAAACTTGGTTGGTAGCTTTATCTAGATGAGATATAATGTTTAATAGTCTAAAACCCCCGATATTTACATTCTCGTGGCAGCAAACCTGCATACTCATTCCCCATGTTATTCTTATGGAGCTTACAAAAACATTTCAAATCTCTCTATGTTGGCTTGAACTATGTTCTTTTGCATTTGAAATTCGCTGAGTAAGCAGGTCTGCTGCAATGGGGGTATTTTGGATTCAGGGAGCACTAAAACAAATATATCCAATAACAACTCAAATTCAAAAATTTTTACAAAAACAGTACTTTCTCCATATACTATGTATAGGGGGAGAAAATAAAATATCCCTACTAAATTTTAAGAAAATCAGATGATAATTGCTGTTCCTTGGGTCCAAAATTCCCATAACACAACGTGTCCACTGTGTTCAGTAAATTCACATTTTCATTGATGAGATGGGTATTTTTTGTGCTTTTTTTGGGAGAGGACTTAAAATGTTTTTTCACCACACTACGACGAAATCACCTGTTTTACAAACGTCAAACGTGGACCGAAACACACTGTTTGCCGCCACAGGACCGAAAAGGTTGGGGGCCCTAGGGCCGAAAGTCAGCTGATCGTTTATTTGTTCAAAACAACGTCAGAACATCACATAATTATACGGCATTCCAAAGATAGAATAGTTGCGATCATATGATTTTCATAGCTGTGTTTGTTTGAATCATGATAAAGAAGTTGTATCGTCGCTCATAACCTTAAAGTTTCGTTTTCAAGTGAGTCAAAAAATAATCTTTTTTTATTATTATTCAGGGTATATTTCATTGTGTAGTGCGGTGAAAAATAGCGTTCGCATCTCGGCCGAAAGGGTTTTGCAGCTCTTGATCGTTTCAAATTCTCGACTTCGTCTCGAATTTGAAACCCGATCTCGAGCCTGCAAAACCTCATTTTCGGCCCTTGTTGCAAAATATACTATTACATCATACTATAAAGCAACATCTATTTTCTATGCCTTATTCTTGCCTGGAAAGTTACTCTTTGCCGGCATTGATTATCGACCATTGCCGGTAACTGCAACGGAAATAACGGAAGTAAACAATCAAACAGTCAGCTGATTGCAGCAAAATGATATTAAATGCATGATTATTGGTTAATTCAGAGGAATGTAGTGGCAGCACTTGAAGCAGTAGCACATGTTGGTTTATTATTGGTTGGATTTGAAGAATAAAGAACCGTAGTAAATTTTAAAAAGAATACGTTATTATTTAAAAAATAATTTTTTTTTAGTTAGTATGATATAAAATGTTGTACATTACGCCTGGTAATTTTTACTGTACTCGTATGAAAATCCCGCACGAGTCAGTGCTCGTCCAGTAAAATAGCAGCTTACTTACCGGTCTAGGAACATAATATACTATTATTTTTATTTTCTTTGAAAAAGTATAAATTGAAATTGCAGTTGCGGCTTGGATAACCATTTTAAGGCTCAGAACCTATATATGGTTCGTTTGACAGAGAATCTTTTCAAAGTGGGGCTAGAGATGCTACATTTTTTTATATAAAATTTTCCAATATATCTTATAAAGGAATGGTTTTACCTTCTACCAGATTTCAAGATCGGACAACAATTTATTGTTTGAAACAGCATACTTCTCAAATGTGTGTTTTCAGCATTTGGGGGCCCCAAAACAAAAAAAATTATCACAGACTCACACAGAACCATCAGAACCATTGTGCGGGTCATTCCAATAGCTCAGTGTTTCCCAACCGGTGGTATGCATAGTACCACTGGTGGTACGCGAAGGCCTTTTAGGTGGTACGCAAGGGATTGAAGAATTAGTACAAAGTAAAACACTAGGTTTACGAACGAACGCTGTCCCGTCGAACAGTATACAGTCACACTTAATGCTTTAACATTATTAACTTTTTCAGTATTTGTTTTGGTCTTAATATGCCAATTTCGTACCATATTTTAGGAACTATTTTTAATCTTTAATTTTAAGAGTAATACTTTTACAAAATATTTTGGCTCTAACAAATGTTCTTTCCATTAAAAAAAAACTACCAGTTTTACGTGTTAATTCGGTGGTATTACTATAGTTTTTAGTTGTACGATTTACTAATCTAACGTGTTTTCTATTGTGAACACACAGTCTATTTACGTCGATCTGTTGTATACATTTTTGTAATATGCTAAAATGTATGATCATCGTTAAAAATACAGTGTACTTTGAATGTCTTTGAATTGTTTATTTATGTTAATTTTTCAATATATAATATCGTCGGTGAAGAAACAATACAGCCTATCTGACAAAACCCAAACTTTTCAGGAGAGAAGAAAAACCGTTTTGGCAATACAGCCTATCTACCGCCTATCTGGTAGATGGGCGGTATTGTCACAAATAAAGTCAAATATAGTCAAATTAAAACATTGCGTCTACGAACGCTATCCCTAGGGATCTCGGTGAACTACAGCCGTCATTACGTGTACAATAACACTGAGGTTGCTATCATACCATAACCCAACTCTGATTAATAAATACTTTACAGGAGAGAAGAAAAACTGTTTTGGCAATACCGCCTATCTACCCCCTATCTGGTAGATGGGTGGTGTTGTCACAAATAAAGTCAAATATTGTCAAATTAGAACATTGCCTATCCCAACGCTATCCCTCGGATTTTCAGTGAACTACGTCCGCCATTACGTGCAGAATAACACTGCGGTTGCAAGGATAGCAAAAACTCAATTTCCCAAAATTTGTCAGATACTGTTTCTTCACCGAAAATATGAGAAATATATTAAGTTCCAAATAACAGACAGAGATTATTTTTTTCCAGTGTATTTACACATTTTTCACATGACGAAATTCATATTCAAATTCTTACGGTTTTTTCACCAAATTGACTATGACTAATTATTGAGCAGAGCTGGGATAGACATAAAATTCATCAAAATTTCTTTATAATCAAAATACGATCTAAAATTGTACATTGTCAAGTAAAATAAAATCAATTTAACTGGCAAAAACAAAACCACCAAAGGGTAACTATAAGCAATGTTGGAGGGGATCCCGTAGTGGCGGGGGGAGGGGGATCCTAGCGATCTGCCGAAATATTGAAAATGTGGTAGGTGGTACGCGAGTACTATTTTTTGATATAAGTATGTAACTGTCATTGCATTTATAAGTAAATTTCATGTTAAAAATTATTATTATCAGCCTATTAATCAAACACAATCTAATTTTTAAAGGAAATTCAGCTTAAATGTATTCCTGAACTAAGAGTAAGTATACAAATAAATAATATGAAATCAATTACCAAAACGTTTTATAAACTCACTACCTAATTCCTTAATTGCTGTATCCTCCAATCCTAGATTAATAACTTGGTTTGGCTTTCTGGTCCTCCCCGTGTTTCAAATTAAATTATACTTCCAAAATATAAAAGTCATGCCATCTTTAATATGCTATCTTGGCCTACATCAATATTTGAAATATTTGCTTTAAGTTATTCTGCCAGGTACACTTGCGATCTTGTAATCTCTCATATAAAATGAGTTTTAAGGTACTTTGTTGAAGTTGCTTAAACAACAAATTTGTTCGTAAAAAGAAAAAGAATTAGATAAAACCTTGAATAATAGGATAAGTGAGATAAATTCACTATTCTTAATAACTCAAAAGAAATCTTTAATTCCAGTTAAACAAATGATATTTTACTGATGGCAAAGAAAGATCAATGAACTGTGTGAAAAATGACCTTAAAATTTGACCGCACTGTCCTATTAAAGCTAAACGGCTGGAGTTTTTTTAATTTTTTTTTTTTACTGGAATCGATGGTTTTATGTTCTTTTGTATTATTATCTGTGATATTGATGTTAGGTAGCTTAGTTTTAGGTTAAGGACTTAGTAGTACTGCACAGCTGAAATATGACTTTGTCAATGCTCGTAAGCCTGAAAGACAATAAACAAATTCTTATTCTTATTCTTGTAACGAAAAGTCGAGTTGAGTAGTGTATACTCGGCTCGAAATACTCGATGAGTACTTGCACCCCCTCCGCTCCGAATATAATTAGAAAAATGGTTTTTTTAGTTTTGGAAAAGTAAGATACCATCCCAATTTCATCCAAAATTTCAAGGGAAGAAATACAATTATCTCTGTTTAATTCAAACACCACAAATTCCCTGGATGATTACTCTTTGGATCTATTGGAATTATATACCGTGTTAGCTTCAGTTTATAGTTGATAACGAAGAGGGGAGGGGGTATTAGAAAAAGTTTTGAGGAGGGATGTCAAATTTTGGGGGGGAGTGGTTAGCAAAATTTGGGGGGGAGGGCGCCATGAGGCTTGGGGGGAATGGGCACCCCTGCTTAACAGTGCCGGATTTAAGGCTGCCGTGGCACTAGGCCCAGGTTTCTGTGCAGCCCCTATGAGACATGATGCCGTTTGCAAAAGTGATGCCTTTTTTGCCAAAATTCTGTTCTGGATGATCCAAACTATCCCCTTAAATCCCCCCACAATCTCTTATTTTTGGCCTTGTGCGGCTCTCTATCGTCTTGCAATAGGGGTAATAATTTGACCTTCATTCTTGAAAGTCATTTAATTATAGTATAATAGAAAGTATGTTTTATTTTTTTAACTTATGCCTAAATGACTTGGACATATGCATTACATTTTAGCACATCAGAAAGATGACAAAAGATGTTTTGCTACAGCACTCTTGTGAAGCGTAAATGTCAGGAGGAAAACCAATCAAATAGATTTCTAAAAATTATATAATCAGTCTAGAAATTCATTTTAGTTTAAATTAGGTTCCTAATTTATTAAAAGAAAAAATCACACAGTAAGATGATTTATTCAATTACTTGTTTATTCAATTTTAATGAAATAACTCCGTTCTAGGTCCAGTTGTTCCAGAGAAAGTAAAAACACACAGACTTTGTCCTTATCTCGATACAATCAACCGCCAAGTTTTGGATTTTGATTTTGAAAAGCTTTGTTCAGTTTCATTATCCAGAATAAATGTATATGCTTGCTTAGTGTGTGGTAAATATTTCCAAGGTAAGACACTTTTTTATCAAACTAATACTAAGTGTTGTGTATCGTTAAAATTCACCCCGGGTCTTATTAACCTTATTCCCCTAAATATAGCTAACTTATTATAAATTGATTTGTTTGGCACTCATGCAGATTTTCTAACATGGTTTTCGAACTTACCTTGGAAAACAGCTGTTTGTTTTGTTTGTTTCAAACAGGAAATATATGTATTTTATCATTCAATTGGTTCACTAAATTATTTCTAATCACCAAACCTCCTAAACAATTTGAATTTTTATCTTTGCATGAATATATACCTGAAGTAAAATGAACTAGACAATGGGCCGTATGCATAAAGTGAAGGAAAACCTTTTACTTGTGAAATTTCAAGGTAATCCTTCACAAGAAATGAATAAAAACTAGAGCAAAACCTTTTACTTCGAGTAAGGAGTAAATGAACAGCGATTCGGATCATTTATTTCGAACAGTAGTAAATGAGTATGCATAAAGTCGACCTTTTACTCGTACTGACAAGCAAATCCTTCAATCTGATGCATCTAGTCTGTAGTAGACTCATCTCTGAAGTAAAGGTATGTCCTGTGTGTAAGGTGGGCTGTCCTTCCATTTGATTATATTTATAAACTTTTTTCGTCACAGGCAGCACATCATCCGAATCGTCATCACTTGTGGTGCAGGATAATAATGCAAAAAATAGCGTGATAGCGGAATTTTGATTTAGCAGGCTGAGAATTGGTCGAAAGGTCGTACATGGTACATACATACAGCGGGGATCATCATACTAAAATTCCAAAAAAATCCTACTTGGGCAACATGCCGCCATTTTGAAAAAACATGTCTGGCCCGAGTTTCTCTCAACATTTTTTTAATTACCAAAAAAACCATTAGAGGTACGAAAAATGTGTTAATCACGTGTTTTGTAGGGAATAAAATTTCCAATAAAATGAGTATAAATATTATGTACGAGAAATATTGATAATAACTGTTGATATTGTTAATTCACTTAAATTTTGTAATTCTAATACCCCTGCCATAAGAAATACATGTAAAATTTGATATATAATACATTCCCTAGTGGAAGAATCCCTTTGACCCTAATGAATAATAAATTATACCCATAGAATCCTTATAAACATTTCAGTTATTTGTCACCTCAATCATCGAAATTGGTTCACTATACTTCACTTCACTTCACTATACTAAATTGGTATACTATACTTATTGGTTCACCATGGGTAACCTCACAAAAAATATTCCTTAAGGAATTTTTACAGATGTTTCCACTGTGTAAGGAATCATTTTTTGTTAGTTTACCCACGCCTTTATAGTGAACCAATTTTGATTATTGAGGTGTCAAATAACTGAAATTTCTAGCTTGATTCTATTGGTATAATTTATTATTCACTAAGGTCAAAGGGATTCGCCCCCTAGGGAATGTATTTACATAACATTTTACATGTATTTCTTATGGTAGAGGTATTAGAATCACAACATTTTGGTAAATTACTAACATCAACAGTAATTGGCAATATTTCTTGTAAATATTTATACTCATTTTATTGGAAATTTTATTTTCTACAAAAAACGCCATTTACACTTTTTTTGTATCTTTTATGGTATTCGTGATGATTAAGAAAATGTTGAGAGATTCAGGACTAGGAAATGGCTTTTTCAATGTGGCTTCATGTTGCCAAAGTGGGATTTTTTGGAATTTTAGTATGATGATCCTAACTCTATGTAAGAACTCTCCACCAAATTTCACCTTGTTAAATTAAAATTCCAGGATACAAAACTATTTTCCTGCATCATTGATGAAAACATGACTTTATTTACCACAGTTCACAAATAAAGAAATTATAAGTGAGGCACATATAATACCTTTGTTTTCAGGAAAAGTGTTTTGTTTTGTGTTGAGAAAAACAGCTCAATAGCTGTTATTGTTAGATAAATCAACTTTTGCATAGTTAAATCGGTGCACCAAACTAGGCAAAGCCCAAGAGAACAAGTTGGTCATTTACTTGGGATTCGAAAGGTTTACTTACAGATAAAAGTAAATCATTATGCATTTTATGTGAAGGAAATACTTTTCCTTCTACCTTTTAGTAGGAGCATTTGCTTTTACTTCTACCTTTTCCTTTTGAGCAAATACTCTTTTTTATGCATACTGCCCAATGGGCCGTATGCATAAAGCGAAGGAAAACCTTTTACTTGTGAAATTTCGAGGTAATCCTTCACAAGAAATGAATAAAAACTAGAGCAAAACCTTTTACTTCGAGTAAGAAGTAAATGAACAGTAATTCGGATCATTTACTCCGAACAGTAGTAAATGAGTATGCATAAAGTCGACCTTTTACTCGTACTGACAAGCAAATCCTTCAAATCTGATGCATCTAGTCTGTAGTAGACTCATCTCTCAAGTAAAGGTATATCCTGAGTGTAAGGTGGGCTGTCCTTCCATTTGATCATATTATAAACATTTTTTGTCCCAGGCAGCACATCATCCGGATCGTCCTCACTTGTAGTGCAGGAAAATAATGCAAATATAGCTTGATAGCAGAATTTCGATTTAGCAGGCTGAAAATTACTCGAGAGG
Source organism: Flexamia atlantica (assembly GCA_035578135.1). NCBI lineage: Eukaryota > Metazoa > Arthropoda > Insecta > Hemiptera > Cicadellidae > Flexamia > Flexamia atlantica. The sequence goes on from JAQJVK010000001.1 coordinate 88,899,275, forward strand.
TCGTACATGGTATATACATAAATGTATCATCATACTAAAATTCCCAAAAAATCCCACTTGGGCAACATGTCGCCATCTTGAAAAAAACATGTCCGGCCCGAGTTTCTCTTAACATTTTTTTAATTACCACAAAAACCATTAGAGGTACGAAAAATGTGTTAATCTCGTGTTTTGTAGGGAATAAAATTTCCAATAAAATGCGTAAAAATGTGTACGAGAAATATTGATGATAACTAACTATTAATATTATTAATTTACTAAAATGTTGTATAATACATTCCCTAGTGGAAGAATCTCTTTGACCTTAATGAATAATAAATTATACCCATAGAATCCTTATAAACATTTCAGTTATTTGACACCTCAATCATCGAAATTGGTTCACTATAAAGGCATGGGTAATCTCACAAAAAAGATATTCCTTAAGGAATTTTTAAAAATGTTTCTACTGTTTAAGGAATAATTTTTTGTGAGCTTATCCACACCTTTATAGTGAACCAATTTTGAATATTGAGGTGTCAAATAACTGAAATTTCTAGCACGATTCTATTGGTATAATTTATTATTCACTAAGGTCAAAGGGATCCTCCCCCTATGGAATGTATTTTACATAAAATTTGACATGTATTTCTTATGGTAGAGGTATTAGAATCACAACATTTTGGTAAATTAATAACAACAACAATTATTAGCAATATTTCTTGTACATATTTATACTCATTTTTTTTGGAAATTTCATTTTCTACAAAAAACGCCATTTACATTTTTTTGTATCTTTTATGGTTTTTGTGATGATTAAAAAAATGTTGAGAAATCCAGGGCCCGGAAATGGTTTTTTCAAGGTGGCTTCATGTTGCCCAAGTGAGATTTTTGGGAATTTTAGTATGATGATCCTAGCTGTATGTAAGAACTATCCACCAATTTTCTCCTTGTTAAATTAAAATTCCAAAATCCAAAACTATTTTCCAGCATTATTGATGAAAACATGACTTTATTTACCACAATTCACAAAAAAATTATAAGTCAGGCACATATAATGCCTTTGTTTTCAGAAAAATTGCTTTGTTGTCGTGTGTTGAGAAAAACAGCTCAATAGCTGTTATTGATAGATAAATCAACTGTTGCATAGTTAAATCGGTGCACCAAACTAAGCAAAGTCCAAGGGAACAAGTTGGTCATTTACTTGGGATTCGAAAGGTTTGCTTACAGATAAAAGTAAATCATTATACATTTTATGTGAAGGAAATGCTTTTCCTTCTACCTTTTAGTAGGAGCATTTGCTTTTACTTCTACCTTTTCCTTTTGAGCAAATACTCTTTTTTATGCATACTGCCCATTAGCGAAGGAAAACCTTTTACTTGTGAAATTTTGAGGTAGGCTTAATCCTTCACATGAAATGAATAAAAACTAGAGCAAAACCTTTTACTTTGAGTAAGAAGTAAATGAACAGTGATTCGGATCATTTACTCCGAACAGTAGTAAATGAGTATGCATAAAGTCGACCTGTTACTCGTACTGACAAGCAAATCCTTCAAATCTGATGCATCTAGTCTGTAGTAGACTCATCTCTCAAGTAAAGGTATATCCTGTGTGTACGGTGGGCTGCCCTGCTGTCCTTTCATTTGATTATATTTATAAACATTTGTTTTGTCACAGGCAGCACATCATCCGGATCGTCATCACTTGTAGTGCAGGAAAACAATGCAAAAATAGCGTGATAGCGGAATTTTGATTTGGCAGGCTGAAAATTGGTCGAGAGGTCGTACATGGTACATACATAAGGCTGGGATCATCATACTAAAATTCCCAAAAAATCCCACTTGGGAAACATGAAAACCCATGAAAACATGAAAACATCTTGAAAAAAAACATGTCCGGCCCGAGTTTCTCTCAACTTTTTGTTAATCACCACAGAAACCATTAGAGGTACAAAAAATGTGTTGAGTCACGTGTTTTGTAGGAAATAAAATTTCCAATAAAATGATTATAAATATGTACGAGAAATATTGATAACAACTGTTGATATTATTAATTTACTAAAATATTGTAATTCTAATACCCCTGCCTTAAGAAATACATATAAAATTTGATGTATAGTACATTCCCTAGTAGAAGAATCCTTTTGACCGTAATGAATAATAAATTATACCCATAGAATCATTATAAACATTTCAGTTTTTTGACACCTCAATCATCGAAATTGGTTCACTATAAAGGCATGGGTAAGCTCACAAAAAAGATATTACAGGGTGTTTTTTTTAAAACGCAACCCATTTTTAAGACTGAATAATTCACATATAAATATGAAATAAGTATTGTTTTACGGTTCTTCACGTTTTATACACTCTATTATTTAAATTTGATCACATTTAGTTCACCTTATGTGCTCAAAAAATCCGTCAGTGGCATTTGTATGAAGTTATGCTCCCTCTATCAAATTCCCGAACACGTGTTGCTAGGTACCTGTTTGCATTACATTTGTTTTGTTTGTTATGAGGTACTGAATATGCTGTGACTTGTTTTTTAGGCCTTACTTTGTATGTATCCCCAAAGAACATAATAATATAGTGGGGTCAAATCCAGGGATATTGGGGGGAAATAATCCTTCACCGATAAAATCAAGTTTTGGGTTGCATTTTAATGTGTGTGTCTTTAAGCACGATAACTCGTGTAAAAATGGTCCGATTTGAATGAAATTTTCCACAGACATGTAAAGCAGTATTATTCTACGAAAAAAAACCACAAGATATTCAGTACCTCAAAACAAACATAATGAATTTCATGCAAGAAATTCAAAGAAGTACCCTGCAACACATGTTCGGGAATTCGATGGAGAGAGCATAACTTTATATGAATGCCAATGACGGACTGTTTGAGCACATAATGTAAATTAAATGTGATCAAACTTAAATAATAGGTTATGTAAAATGTAAAGATCAATAAAACAATCCTTATTACACATTCATATGTGCATTATTAAATCTTAAAAATGGGTTGCGTTTTAAAAAAAACACCCTGTACTTAAAGAATTTTTACAAATGTTTCTACTGCATAAGGAATCATTTCTTGTGAGCTTATCCACGCCTTCGTAGTGAATCAATTTTGATTATTGAGGTGTCAAACAACTGAAATTTCTAGCACGGTTCTATTGGTATAATTTATTATTCACCAAGGTCAAAGGGATTTGCCCCCTAGGGAATGTATTTAACATAAAATTTTACATGTATTATTTCTTATGTTAGAGGTATTAAAAGCACAACATTGTGGTAAATTAATAACATCAACAGTTATTTGCAATATTTCTTGTTCGAACGAAGTGAGTTATACTCGACTTGAAAATCACTCTTTGTGAACTAACTCCTCTTTTATTGTTTGATGAAAATTCGTGAAATTTGAACTACATCATATTTATACCTCGAAGATTGTTTTAATCTATAAATGAGAAGTTAATTATGCGTTTAAATATTTATTTTTTTAGTTAACATCCTTCATTTAATTTCACTGCACTTCGTTCGACCTATACGCAACATAGGAGCGTACTCCTAGTTATACTCATTTATACTCAATATAATAATACCACATATAAATAATAATTTATAATAATAATTAATAATTTATAATTTAATTATAATTATTAAAAATAATAATTAATAATTTATAATTTAATTATAATTATTAAAAATAATAATTAATAATTATTAATTAATAATTTTTTTTTAATTTTATTTATAATTTATTATAATTTATTTATAATTTATACTCATTTTATTGGAAATTTTATTTTCTACAAAAACACCATTTACACTTTTTATTATCTTTTATGGTTTTTGTAATGATTAAAAAAATGTTGAGAGATTCAGATTCAGATTCCTTGTTAAATTAAAATTCCAGAATCCAAAACTATTTTCCTGCATTATTGATGAAAATATGAGTTTATTTACCACAATTCACAAATAAGGAAATTATAAGTCAGGCACATATAATGCCTTTGTTTTCAGGAAAGTGCTTTGTTGTTGTGTGTTAAGGAAAACAGCTCAATAGCTGTTGTTAGATAAATCAACTGTTGCATAGTTAAATCGGTGCACCAAACTAGGCTAAGCCCAAGAGAACAAGTTGGTCATTTACTTGAGATTCGAAAGGTTTGCTTACAGATAAAAGTAAAACATTATACATTTTATGTGAAGGAAATGCTTTTCCTTCTACCTTTTAGTAGGAGCATTTGCTTTTACTTCTACCTTTTCCTTTTGAGCAAATACTCTTTTTTATGCATACTGCCCATTATTTTTATTAAAAGTCACAATTTTAGCTATGAAACACATAAGTTGTACAAACAAGAATCTAAAAGAGAATTGGGATTGTTTACATATTTTTGTAAATGTTCCTTTAAAAATCGAAAACAAACTATTAAACTTCAACTCTTACGCCTCTTCAGTAAATCTTTAACAAGGTTGAACCGTACGCCCGGAAGACGTGACCACACCTCGAGTAGTACTACTTTTGTGTCCGTGCTTTTCTTGTAAAGGTACTGGTGAGGCTTTAACAGTAGTGCTTCGAATACCTGGTTCAGGTTGGTTAAATTCTGTATTACGAATACCACAAGGCATAATATGAATTTCATTACGAACATACCGATTTCCTTGTTCATTTTCCACTAAATAGGAGCGAGGACCTGGGCCTTGGTCAATCACCTCTCCAGGGGTCCACACAGCAGCAGGGTGTTTCTTGAACATGATTGGCTGCCCAGTAGTAAATGGTTTGCTTACTACTGCAGGATTATCAAATTGTTCTTTTGAATGCTCTTGTCTCATCAATTTAATCTTTCTATCTTGCTCATAAGTAAGCTTAGGTATCAACGTATTGAAAGCCACAGGAATGTTCGTTCTCAATGTTCGTCCCATTAAATTAGATGCAGGAGAATGAACATCTCCTTTTGGAGTATTTCTATAGTTCAATAACGCAAGATACAAGCACTCCTTATTCTCATGTGCTTTCTGAAACATTGCCTTAACTGTCCTAACAGTTCTCTCTGCAAGGCCATTGGATTGTGGATAATGCGGACTCGAAACAACCTGTTTGAACCCCCATTCCTTTGAAAAAATTTTGAATACATCAGATACAAAGTAGGTAGCACCATCGGTACAAACTGTAACTGGAATTCCATGCAGAGGAAAAATCTACTTCATTTTGTTAACTATAGTTGTACTACGCAGATCTGCAATTTCAACAACTTCTGAGTACCGTAGTTTGACAATGCATCCACAACAACTAAAAAATGTCTGTTGTTCCACTCAAACGTATCACATCCAACTTCCATCCATGGTAGCAAAGGGATAGTCTTAGGCATCAGTGTAGTTTTTTGCTTGTCGTTTGAGTACTTTAAACAAGCAGAACATGAACTAACCCATTTCTTTATGTCTTGAGACATACCCAGCCAGAAAACTGAAAGCTTAGCCCGATCCATCATACCGTTCACTCCAGGGTGTTCGCAATGTAAATGAACAAGTAAATCTCGCTTCATTGATCTTGGCACAAGAACTCGATCACCATAAAGGAGGACATCATTTACAATATTCAGATCATCTTTTAAATTAAAATAAGGCTTGATCTCACACACCACATCCAATACTGAGGCCATCCATTCTGAATATAGTTCTTCAAAAGTTAAATAACTGGATCATTTTTGGAAGCTGCAAGCACTTTCTTCCACCAATCTTCTGTCACAGGTAAGTTTTCGATCAACAATGCTATCTGCATTTCAATATCTTCACAAAGATCCGCATTGTGTGTACCAGCAAGTGCAGGCACATCCCTTGACAACACATTCGCTAGAAACATTTCTTTACCTGGCTTGTAAACGAATGTTAAATCATAAGGCATGTTTATCATAATCATGTTAATCATAACGGAGTAACATTTTTTGCAATCTTGTTGGAACCTTATGTAAAGGTTTTTTACTTAAACCTAACAACGGTTTATGATCAGTTTCTACAAAAACCTTTTTATGCCCAAAAATCCACATGCGAAACTTTTCAGCCCCAAAACAAACAGCAAAAAGTTCCTTTTCAATTTGAGCGTATCTCATTTGAGTGTTCGTAAGGGCACCTGATGCGTACGCTATTGGCTTACCGTTCTGCAATAATGCTGCACCCACAGAATGTGAGCTTGCATCAACACTGAGAGTTAAATCATCATTCTCAGGTTCAAAAAATCCCAAAACAGGTGCTTTAGTGAGTGACTCCTTCAATAAGCAAAACGCTCGATCAACAGAATGATTCCACTTAAATAAAACGTCCTCTTTCAGGAGATCTCTCAGTGGAGCAGTCAATTCTGAATAATGAGGAATAAATTTTGAAACATAATTGAACATTCCCAAAACTTGCTGTAAAGATTTCTTATCGACACGTACCTTAAGTGATTGTATCGCACGCACCTTCTCCGGATCAACTGAGACTCCATGCTCAGAAAAGCAATGCCCTAAAATTGTAACTTTATCCTTGTAAAACTCACATTTATCAGGATTGAATTTGATTCCAGCATTTTGAGCAGCACTGAGAACTTAATCTAAAATAGCATCCATTTCCTCCTTAGAACTTGCCCATAGAAAAATATCATCCTGAAATGTAAACACATTTTCAATCCGCTCAAAAGATTTAGTAACAAAAGAATGAAACTGTTCTGTTGAACACTTTAAACCAAAAGGCAAACGTTGAAACCGGTACCGTCCCCAAGGAGTTACAAAAGTGCAAAGTCGAGAGCTTCTCTCATCAAGCGGCAAAACCCAAAATCCAGATTTAGCATCACGTTTACAAAACAACTTGGCACCTTGAGCAGAAATATCTTCTACTTTCGGGAATGGAAAGTGTGCACGGTCAATACACAACCTCAGGGACCCATCTTTCTTTTGAACCGCTACCATTTGGCTTACCCAATCAGATGGCTCTTCTGTAGATATAATTATACCCATTTCTTCCATTCAATCCAGTTCAGCCTTTACTTTGGGACAAAGCTTAAAAGGAATACGTCTAACTGGAGAAACTACCGGAGTTACACTACTATCCAATTCGATAAAGACAGTATGATTTGTAGCCAAACCACTCAAATAATACAGAATATTTCTTCATCAGTGAAACATCCAAATTAACAGAATTTACTCTCTTAATCAAGCCTAGTAGCTCACTACTTTGTAAACCAAGAATATTAACACATTTCTTGGACACTACATATAAAGGAATTGTGAAAAATTTACCTTCAAGCATAACATCAAGCATGCATTTACCTTCAATAGGAACAATATCGCCAGAAAACGAAGTAATTTTTACACTTGCCTTGGTCAAAACTTTATTCTTCTGCAAACCAAGACGTTGGAACTCCGACATACTGATCACGTTACATTGAGCGCCTGTGTCTATTTTGAACGTTGCCAGTTTTCCGTTGACCATTAAATCCACATTGTACCATGAGGGTCCATTTGGAGTTGTTGTTGACAACCCGTTAACAGCATCAACTTGCAAAATATTTATACAAAATTCTTGTAGCGTTGCCTCCTGATCGTCCTGGCAATCCAACTCATTAACTGATTTCCCTTTACACAATGTACTTTTGGCAAAGTGATGCAGGCGCCGACATACAGCACACCTCTTATTATAGGCCGGGCACTTCCCTTTAACACGATTATAATTGCAAAACTTACATTTGAATTTTTCAACATCCGTATCAAAATCTCTACTTGTACTTGAGTCATTTTTATATATCTTAGCTACAGCACCCTGTAAATTGCCACCACGGAAATTTGAGCTAATCAAATCAACCTGTTGGTCATTTACATCTGTTTTTACAGTCTGAACCTGCATTCTATCAGAGCATCATTTCTTGCACATTCTAATATTTTTTGACTGTCAGTATCACCCAGACCTAGTAGTTTTGTTACAACTTCCTTATTTAAAATGCCACAAATGAATACATCTCGAACAAGTCCATCAAGCAAGGTACCAAATTCACATACATTACCAAGATTCCTTAAAACAGCCATATACTCTTCATAAGTTTCATCTACATGTAAAAACTTTTCTACGTGTAAAAAATTGATGTCGACGATATATAATACTACTAACAGGAATATAATGTTTATCAAATTGATCTAATACTTTATCTAATTTACCTTCATCACCATCCAAAAATACAAAAGAGTCAAAGACATCATTAGCTGAGTCGCCAGCACCATTCATTAAAATCGCTATCTTCTTTTTATCGTTAGCCTTCTCACAATACGCTTCCACAAATCTTTCAAATCGACGCCTATACCTCTTCCAATTCATGGATATGTCTCCTTTATGCTCCATAGGAGCAAGTGAATCTGTTGGGAAAGCTGTAGACATCACAAAGCAATCTGATTCCCAAATCTTGAGTAAACCAGTTCTAAACCATATAAAACTTCTCAATCGTACAACAGGACAGTAGGCAGATCACCGCTGCCACGATGAAGTAAAATGAACTAGACATTATTTTTATTAAAAGTCACAATTTTATTAGCTATGAAACACATAAGTTGTACAAACAAGAATCTAAAAGAGAACTGGGATTGTTTACATATTTTTATAAATATTTATAAAGTCCATATGTGTAAACGAATGTCAAATATTATAACAATACCCAGCTTTTCTCGTTAGTTTCATATATTATGTATGAATATAGTTTCTATCGCCTGAAACTCTGTTATCCGTCACTGACAATCTAAGTAAGACAGGGACAGCCCAGTCTGTTGTCCGTGACTGTTGGCTGTCTCTGGACCTGAAGGCTGACAGAAATAGGAGGTTTCTACTCTGAACTGTCTTTTGCACTTGAACATAGAAGTGTGTGTTTGAACTTAATTTTTGTCAGAGGCAGTATCTTCTCTGAAATTTCATTCTCTCACAGCTCAACTGTTTTTCATACTTACCAGTAATGTGGTGTATGTTGCTTTTATGCTGCAAGAACGTTGCTTTTAATCTTCATACCTTGAAGTATGGTACTGTTTACTTTTGCTGCCAATTTTCACTTTTTATGTTTATTTAGCCAAATTAAAATGTCTAAATTTTGTGGAAGTTTTCTTTTTTTTAGATTGACAATTTTTGGGTAGACTAACTTGTGCCTTGTTGTTGGCAGGACGAGGCACCAACACACATGCTTACACCCACAGCGTGGCAGAGAGTCATCACGTTTTCCTCAATCTTCTCACTCTAAAGTTCTACTGTTTGCCGGATAACTACGAGATCGTTGGTAACTAAAGTGCTATTCTATCCTCATATGATTTTAGTTTTAAAAATGTAATTCAATTTTGTAAAGCTCTTTATTTGTATTTATTAGTTTTTATTAACTTTTTCTTCAAATGTTTTTGATAAATGGAGATTATGCAATACTAGGGGCCCCATGCGCAAATTGCGCATTTTAAAATTATTATTTTTGTTTCTTGAGAAACTCGCCTACGATAAGAAGAAGTAGGAGAAATATTTACTAAACAGGCGAACACTATGATGGATATTAAAACTTAAATACCAAAACTCACTTCAAAGCCTGCAAAAACTCTCCTGTTTAAAGGTCCTTTCATATGTGTTTTTGGGTTTTCAAGTTTTCTGCGCGTTAGTATACTGCAACAGTAGTATACTGGAAGTTTTTGTTCGCGTATTCATGCCCTAACATCTTCTTTAAGTCGCTTCAAGTAGATAGGTGGTGCAGTGTCCCACTGATGTTCTATCAGTCTTTGTCTCTCGGCAGTTCTCTGTTCTTGACAAAGGTTACGTATGTTTTTCGCTAATCTCATCGACTCGGTTTTCTCTTGCCTTCCTCTTCTTTCTGCACCATTAAGAATGATTTTCCTACCTCAATTAGTCTACAATTGCCAAAAGAGTGTCCCATTTAAGAGTTAGTTTTCATCAAATGAATCAAATCTTGCAGACTTTCTATTTTTGTTTACAATCTGACTTAGGTTAAAAATCGATCTAAAGGTAATCAGCTGTTAAATTACAATCACATTTTAAAACCATGTTAATGCAAGTTGCTCAGCACTGGAGCATTGAAAGCGCCCTCTAGAAATAAATCAAAGGCTTGGGGGTCGAAGCCGTAAAAGAAATGCCAGTTTTAATTATCAGTCGCCGGTGCGCTACATTATAAGCTTTAAAATGACACCTCAATCGTCAAAATCGGTTAATTAGGATGGCTGAAAAAGGGATCTAACAGGAAAAAACCTTATTGTATTAAGTATATAGATATTACTAGCTGATTTCAACATACTTTATCTTGCCAAGTGATAGCATTAAACTTACACCAATCTAGGACACCTGCTAAAATAAACAATCCGGCCAACAAAACTCTCTTTGCATCAGTTTTATGTGGGATACACTGCGAGCCTGCGGGGTGGAACCTTGACGAATAACAACCAATTGGGGACATTAAAACTCTATTCAAGGATCAAGGATATGTAGGCCTGCTAAGTTTCATGGCAACATGCAGCCAGTTTTCAAGCTAACTCGTTACAAACCGTCTTTGTCTTTTATATTTCTTTATAAATGGTTTATATACAATTCATTGGTCACATTTTTGTGTTTATTTGATGAACATCTATGCTCTGGTAAATTCTTTTGGTTCAAATACCATTTCAAATAGGATGTAAGCACCAACAATCTATATATGTTTATAAAAGAAGATGTTGGTAATTTTTATCATATGTGTGTATAGTTTATGGACTCGAAAACTGTTGCACCGTTTGCCATGAAACTTGGTATATATATATATATATATATATATATATGTGTAAAATTTCACGGAGAAGGTTTAAAAGCCAGGATCCATTTCGTCCTAACTCAAATGGGTCCCTCCCCAGAGGCCCAAAAGTATTCCCATATCAGCCTTGAGCAAAGATAGTGTTTACATAATATAAAATAAATGGTATGTTTACTTGAACAGGTGATCTTTTTGTGAAATTGGTTTTAGTCGGACTCATTTTCCAAAGACTGAAGCACATGTAAAAAGGCGAGAAATGTAGAATTTTGAACCAGCTGTCAGGAAAATAACTCAAATAAATCACTGACTAGATACCAGAATGACTCTTTTTTTTATTACAGCTGTTATTTAAAGAGGTAGAGTGTGCCAGTGTAAACAATTAATATTATCTAGAGCTCTTTCAAAAATTGTCAGGACGGCTTATTCATTTTTTTGTTCAATATAGACCCTAAAAACGCAAGACAGCATTTTTGAAAAATTGTTGGAGCAGCATCATAATTTTTCTGTCTAAGGTAGAACCTAAAAACTTAACCTATTGAGTTACAACGACGAGATATCTCGTGGTCACCATTTTGGGCCCAAAAGTGCAACTACGAGTTATCTCATGTTTATGCAAGGCTTTATTAATTACGTCAAAACTGTATTACTCACGAGTGTGCCCGCCCGTCAGCAGTCTCTGGTGGTACTCAAGGGAGCTACTCACTCGCGTTGTTCAATGAATTGCCACCAGACCGGCTGCTCAAGCGGTTCAATGCATCGCCGCCAGGGTTCGTTAGAGCCGAAGGCTTTAGGAGTCAAACGAGCGCTTGTCTGACGGTGCTAACACGTGCTAGCCCGTGAGGTCTAAGGCATTGACTGACGAGTCAATGTTGAAGACCATCGGCGTGGCGAGGGTTCGAATCCCGTACCATGAGCAATCCCTATAAGGCTTGCGATAGTGTGGTAAAGTGGGGGAGGGTCGACCTTAAACAAATGTTGACCGGCTTGGGTCGAAGTTGACGGCTATTGTAAGTTTAATAGGGATTGTAGTGGACACCTGTTTTGCTTCTTTTTACTGTTGTTTAGGGTTATGGGGGGTCATGTTTTTATTTTGTTTTCAATTCATTACTTTGGCATATTGCAAGAAAATTTGGGCAATTCAAAACCAAATACGGACATAATAAAAATATTCTAATTCATTTATGGCCAATGTTTTGATGCGTAACGCTTTTAGGGTTAAACATTGTACCAAAATATAGTTTTATGGTTGAAAAAGTTGTATATACAAGCCTCTTTTAGAAATTAATTTTTTTCTAAAATTATAATGTAATTTTAGAAAATATAATATATAAATTTGGATGAATGTCAAATGCTTATCCAGAACATATACTACTTAAAGTCAATTTTTAAATACGTTTGAATTTATTTCTTAAGAGAATTGTGAAAATTTTAAGTAAATAGACCAAAAATTGTAGCTGTGTTAATATATAAAGCAAAATTCTAAATTTTAAACATATTTCTCAGGAATGCAAGGGACAAGTCAGGTGGCAAATCACTGGTAGGCCCATTGGGTTAAAAAAATGATTTTTGACTGTGAATAAAATTTCAAGCCATGTTCTATGGTTTACAAATACACACCTCTTTATTTATTTATTTATTATTGATTGTGTTCTTAAATAAATAACTTATTATGCCAGTGGGTCTTTAATCTTCTTCTGCCACGACAGTCCATTCGGCCTTGGTGCCGTGTGCAGCAATAGGGACGCCTCGGCTTCTTGATGATGCTGAAAACCTATTTACCTATTCTAATACCTTTGAAACAATAAGTCAGTTATGTGTTTACATAAGTAAAGAATTTTTATTAACAAATAGAAATACAATTGATAGGACCCTTATATCTCAGGGAATGTTCGTGCTGGTAAATAATCTTAGCTCTTTTGGTAAAGTAACAATGGATAGCCAATTTTGGTGAAAGTTGAATAAATTTGAGTTCACAGTTTATATAAGAAAGTTCATATAAATAACATCTTCAGGAAGGCTAACTTGAATTGGTTTATTAGGCTTGACCAAATATATAGATTGAAAGTTCTAAATAGTCTTTGTTGAAATCAAAATGGTGGTTATCAATCTGCTAACAAATTTCTTTGCCTGGTATTTATTAATATCTTGGTGTTATAAAAAGGGTTTGACTCGAATGGTACTCAGGCAATGTTTCCCTAGTTAAAATGGATCTAGACCATGCAATTTCTAGTCCAAACTGGGCCTAAATTTTAAAATGAGGAATTGTATCCTCAGAAGTTACAAATACATGTTAACACTTCTGGTGATGATGTTGGTGGCTGAATGATGCTGAGGTAGGTGTCCAAGCACACTAGTATTGTTGTCCAGATGGTCTTGTAGAAATGATGAAATACACTTCACTGGTCACTTGAATTTTGTATCAATTATGAGGCTTAATTTTGAATTTTATATTATATGAAATTATTTTTAATTACAACTCTCTCACATTATTTTATTACTAAAGGGGTATGTTATTTTTGGATAGGGCTAGCACTAACAAATCATTTCTCATCTTTTAAGAGTAGGAACTTCTAAATAATTAATTTTAAAATAATAATTATGGTTTTAAATTTCTTAACTTATAATGAGTGGATGATTTTCTGAGAGGTGGTGAATGAAGTAACAAATTAAATAATAACAGGTATTAAACATTGAAATTTATTAATTTAATTAACTATCTCTGTGTACTCATATTATTTGATTACATATTAAATAAATTATGAAAATTATGGTAAATAATCTAAGCAAGGAAATAATAATATTAACAATAACAAATATGAATGAGGCGAATGAAACATTGCAGGTTCTACTTACACATATCATATACCTTCATGAAGCAAAAAAAAAGTTTTTCTAATACGCTGGTCTGCTGGAACAAGGGTACATAATATAAAGCATACTACTTAAGGGCCACTCTATACTATGTATGCGAGCAGATTCAATGACCATAAATGCCTCTGGGTGTTTGACTCGGGTAAGCGAGTCTAGGTAAACTCGCTTCTCGAGTGTGTGAGCACAATTCTCTCCACCTCATAGCAAGACCGACTGGACAGCCAACACAAGCAAACGGCACTTGCAAGAGGGAGCACCGCCAATATTGGGCATGAGTCTACCCAGGGCAGCAACAGCTTCGGGGCTTTGTCGGAGGGGCACATTTTTATATAGATATCGTCACATTTTTAATATAGACAGGCCCTCTAGGCAGGAATAGACTCCCCCATCGCAGCAGACCTATGTGCTAAGCGAATTCTTAAAAACATTTCTCTGTTTTATGAAAGTACATTTGACATGTTTAAAGAAATAGATTTTAATACCTTTATTACCTCTTAAGACCGGTATGCAGCATTGGCTTCTTTACGATAAGAAGAATAAATTGAAAACATCACTATATTATTGAAGGGTGATACTGTATGTTGAATTTTTATCTTGAGCGAAGCCATGGGTTCTGCAAGTTATTTATAAGAATGGTGTTTGTTGAATAAATTAAAGTTAATAAACAATTCTTTTAGATTCTTCATTGGATGATATAAAATATGTATTGAACCCTACATTCACTTCGGAACACATCAGGCAGTTGGACAGTAGTGACAAGTTGTCTCGAGCCATCGATGGAACTCTCTACTTACCTGGTATTGTGGGACTCAACAACATCAAGGCCAATGACTACTGCAATGTGATTCTTCAGGTACATTTCTTGTTTCCTCACTGTTGATTTTTATTAGGTGACATATTTGGAGTTTGATTCAAAAGCCAGGGATTTTTTGGTATATTACAGCTAATTTTTATCATTATCTATAAATTCAACTAGGGATTCATTTAACTTTCCTGCTTCAAAAGAAATTGAAAACTATATTTTTGGTGTGATAATAAAAGAAGTATAAAAGACATTGAGATAGTGTACTAATATAAGCATTGACTAGGATTTAATGTGATGAGGCCAAGGCTCCTAACATTAACGATTTAAATAACCAGTGTTGTCAGGTCATACAGTTGTCTCTGTTTCACTGCTCTCCTGAAATGTAATTTCTGTATCAGGGTGTCTTCTGGCCCTTCAAATCCAGGTTTTCCCAAGACCTTCAAAAAGGTTTTCCATAAAAATTTATAAATAAGTTTGTATCAAAGTAACCACCAAGTTTCTTTTGCTTAGTGTCTGATACTAACGTGACCCCCTGCTCATATTTTTAATAGGATCACACAAGTCCTACTGTTAAATGACCGAGATGCTAATCACTATGATTCCCTAGGCCTTGTCACATGTGACGCCACTGCGGGATTATTTCCTGCGGGAGATAAACTACGCGAGGGTCAAGCGACCACCCGGGGACAGCAGCTTTCTGCTGGTGCAGAGGTTTGGAGAACTCATGCGGAAGCTGTGGAACCCACGTAACTTCAAGGCCCACGTCTCGCCTCATGAGATGTTGCAGGCCGTCGTTCTCTGGAGTAGGAAAAAATTCCAATTCACCGAACAAGGTAAATAGTTTGCCTCTGACCAAAATATATTTTTTTGGATTATTATTTTTTATAGGTCTAATTTGTTTTGTTAAATTATTTGTTGTCTTGGAAGCAAAAATTAATCAAGGCATTAGCTCGGAGCTGGCTCTGCGTGACAAACATTGCCGGTATGATCCCAGCCCGGGCGACTATTATTCCATCATGAACCTACCTCTGGCTGGCCTATGTGAGTATTGCCGCTACGGTACCTTGCTGTCTTTAGATCACCACACATGGCAATAGGTAGTTGACCTTTTTTATATTTTTTCTTATATCTTCTCACAATGTTCTTAATTTATGTATGGTAGTATAAGATAAATTTTCTTGAAACACTGCAGAATAGTGCCTACATTTAGGCCTCGTTTATTTTTAATTAAATAACCTAACTTTGGTGTAAGAAGCAGCGTTGAAGCAATAAATGGATATATTGAAGTAGTATTCCCATCTCAAGCTTGGCAGTTTAAGCTCAAGCTTGGCTTTTTCCATAAAATTCTAGTAAAAATGTATTAGAAAATTTCCCCTATTGGGAAGAAGCTATTACTGTAGGTCTCATGGTAAGGACCTAAGCCCAAGACCATGATAACTTTTCGTTTTGGGGCCCCCAGAAACAAAAAAACACCATTCGTTTGAATTTATATATATATATATATATATGTATCTGTTAGCACGATGGCGGCTGCAAAAATAGTCCATCTTTACGAAATTTGGTACAGACATGTAAAGTGGTAATCAATTGGATGAGTTTGTACACCAGCACGATCGAACCACCGGAAGGGGGGGTAAAGGGGGAAAAACAACCCCAAATATGGATTTTTTTAGTATTTTACATAGAAAAATAAAAATACCCCCGTTGCAGCAGACCTGCATACTCCGCGAATTTCAAATGCAAAACAACATATTTCAATCAAACATAGCTGTAATCTACTTATGTCTGTCTGACAGCTGTTAATCTTTATGATTAATTGTTTTTATTATCAGATGTCTTTTTGTTGTTGTAAATTGAACTTGTCCAAAATAATATTGTAAAAATATAGCTTGTTCTTTAATAGTCAATTTTATTATTAATTTATGTCCGTCTAGACCGATAATTTATTATATTTTTGTGGCGCCCAACGTAAATCATGTCATGGAGGAAATCCAGGAGGGAAAGACATCCTCCAGAAAGATATTCCCCTGAAAATAAAAATCAAAAACCTGATGAGCCTAGGAAAGGTGGAAGTCTACCTACACAGCTTTAGGAATCAAAAACCATCACTACAACATCAAGTAGGCGTCGCTTACTGCAATTAGAGCTACAAAGGATAGAAGAAATTAATAAACTTGAAAAGATGTTGGAAGAAAAGGAATTGCAACGACAACGGGATTTCGAGGCTAAAGAAATGGAGAGGCGACGTCAACAAGAGGAGTTGGAGAGACAACGTCAACAAGAGGAGATGGAGAGACTAAGTCAACAAGAGGAGTTGGAACGACAACGGCAGATGGACGAGAAGGAAATGGAATGCCAGAGACAGATGGAAGCAAGGGACTTGGAACGCCAGCGGCGACTATTGCAGGCTAGAACCGAGCTTGAAAATGCGTCTGTTTCGGGCAGTAGTCATTTGACGGGTAATCAAGACTACGACAAGGTAAGCCTGAATAATGCTACACTAGAGGAGGATTCTAATGTCAAAGTCGAAAGATGGCTGAACGAGGAACCGTCAGTTCACTTGTCATCGTCAGCCATCGTGTCTACGGCTATTAATAGACTAGCAGATTCCTTTTCAAAAGCTATTAATTCTGCACAACCTGTCTCTTGTCGACAGCGTCTTCCTTCCTTTAGCGGGAGAGCAGACGAATGGCCCATGTTCTATTCCTTTTATAATAAAACTAACCTTTTTAGTGAGGATGAAAATCTCGACAGAGTAAGAAATTGTCTGGAGGGAGACACCTTTAAAACGGTAAAACCTCTTTTTGTTCCCAGCAGAAATTTAAATACGGTAATGAAAACTTTACAAATGCGATTTGGTCATCCAGAGTTTATAGTCAAGTTAATGATGAAAAAGACTCGTATGCTAGTACCTGTCAAGGAGGATGACATTGTTAGTCTTATCGAATTTTCAACAACACTCTTGAATCTGACCTCTACCGCAGAGTCCTTGGATTTAGAGATTTATCTACTTAATCCTCTATTATTAAATGAATTACTTAGTAAGCTTCCCTATAGTCTTAAGTATAGATGGGCTGAACACGTGAATAACATGTCTTTGGAAAAACCTGACCTGAAAGTATTTTGTACCTGGCTGGAAAATCAATGTTCCATAATGAGTATTTATTTTCGTCCACCCGATGAGACTATACGAAAGAAAAATGAACCTAGGCCGGTTTTCTCGAATTCGCCTATTGAAAACGTTTGCTTGATTTGTTCGGAAAGTCATGAAACCGATAAATGTAAACTTTTCAGGAAAGCAGAAGTTTCTCAGCGATGGAAAATAATTGCTGAGAAAAAATTGTGTTTTTCTTGCTTTTGTCGCCACAAAATTAAGTCTTGTAGATTAAAGAAAATTTGTGGAATCAATGGATGCAAATTATTCCACCATCGTCTTCTCCACACTAGTAGTTCCCCCAAAAAATGTACAAGAAGTTTACCAGGACAAAGTACAGAAAACTTTCAGTCAGGAAAGTAAAGCAAATGAAGAAATTATAAGCAATCACACAGTAAATAACCGTGTTTTACTTAGAGTATGTCCGGTAACGTTGTACGGTCCCAGTTGCCACACTAATACCTATGCACTTCTAGACGACGGTTCGACTGTATCTTTACTTGATTCGGCTACAGCCGACAAACTAGGAGTCAGCGGTAAAATTGAACCCCTTACCACATGTTGGTCAAATATGACTGAACATTATGATCCAAATTTCAGATGAGTCGAAGTTAAAATAAAAGGGTTTTATGAGGAAGAAATTTTCACTTTAAGTAATGTTAGAACTCAATCACCTTTAGATTTACCTAAACAATCTATTGATTCTGTAAAGCTTCGCGAGAGGTAGTCCCATTTAAATTCGATTGATCAGCCGCTGCCAACATCATACGCCAAACCTACCATTTTGATAGGACAAGATAATTGTAACTTATTATTGACAAGGAAGGTAATTGAAGGTCCCCCAAATGCTCCTGTGTTGTCATGGAGTTACCTCAAGTGGTCAATACATGGAAAATGCCCTGAATTTAGGGGAGGTGTTGATGGTTTTACCTTGACGTCATTTGAATACGATAAACTACATGATCTAGTGAGAGATTCATTTGAAATTGATAATTATGGTGCATCTCCAGCGGAGAACAAAACAATAAAGTCGGCAGAAGAAGAACGTGCAGTATTGATTCTTGAAAAAACAACGAGAAAAATCGAAGATCGTTATGAATCTGGCTTGTTGTGGAAATCAGATGATTTCAAATTTCCCCCAAGCAATGAAAATGCGCTTAAAAGACTAAAACATATCGAAAGAAAGATGGCAAAAGACACTACCTTTAAGAACGAATACACAAAAAAGATTGCCGATTACCATGAAAAGGGGTATATTCGTAAATTAAGCGAAGGTGAGGCTAATGTTATCAATGATCACACTTATTATCTACCACATTTTGGAGTCGTAAACCCAAATAAACCCAAATAAACCCAATAAATTGAGATTAGTATTTGACGCGGCTGCAAAGTCGAATGGCGTATCGTTTAATGATGCCTTACTTAGTGGCCCTGACCTTTTAAATCCATTACCGGCTGTTCTTGTAAAATTTCGTTTGGGGAAATTTGCCATCGCTGGCGATATTAAGGAAATGTTTCATCAGGTACGCATTAGAGAGGAAGATGTAGATTCGCAGAGGTTTTTGTGGAGGCAAAACACAAATGATCCACCAGATACGTATGTAATGAAAGCGATGACATTTGGGTCGACTTGTTCTCAGAGTACTGCTTTATATGTGGTGAACAAAAATGCTAAAAGTTTCTCATCTATTTACCCTGAAGCGAGTAAATCAATCCTTACAAAAGAATACATGGATGATTTATTAGACTCTGTCGATTCCGAAGAAGCAAAGATTAGAGTGAAGGAAATAATAGAAATTCATAAGTCAGGTGGATTCCAAATTTGCAATTGGATATCGAACTCAAAGAGTGTTTTGTCCGACATTCCTGAAGACTTGAAATCTAATTCAACTAAGCAATTGAAATCCGAGAGCCATCTTCCCACTGAACGGGTTCTTGGAATGTGGTGGGATTCGGAAAGTGACAACTTTGTATTTCACCGTAATGTGGAAAAGTTACAAAAAAAGGAAGTAAGTTACCCAACAAAACGTGAAGTTTTAAAGGCCGCGATGTCTATCTTCTACCCTTTGGGATTAGTCACACCTACTACAATCAAAGGTCGAATATTAGTACAAGAGATTTGGAGAACAAAGGCATCATGGGATGAAGTACTAACAACAAGACTAACTAAGACATGGCAAGAATGGTTAGAAGAAGTTAGACAACTGCAATATTTCAACATTCCACGTTGTTATTTCAAAGCCCTAACAATAAAGGAAATCAAACTTCATGTCTTCGTAGATGCAAGTGAAGAAGCATATGCCGCTGTTGGATATCTAAGATGTAAGACTACTACTGAGAGGATAGAATACAAAACTATGTTGGTAATGTCAAGAGCAAAGGTAGCACCTCTAAAACCTACCACCATTCCAAGACTGGAACTTCAAGCTGCTGTCCTTGGATTTAGACTTGCAAAAAGCATCGAACGCGACATGGACATCAACATTGTCCGAAAGATATTTTGGTCAGATTCCGTAACAGTCTGATAAAGTCTCATAAAGTCTGATCACAGAAACTACAAACAATTTGATTCAAATAGACTTGGGGAAATTCTCGAGTTGTCACAAACTGATGAATGGAAATGGGTACTGACAAAATACAACCCTGCTGATGTTGCTACAAGAAGTAACAAGAAATTTACCTCAAGTACGCACGACATTTGGACTTATGGCCCCGAATTTCTAAAATACGACACAAATCATTGGCCAAAACGACCAACAACCCTGCAGATAACTAACTGTGAAGAAGTCAAACGAAAATTCGTCGGGTTACACGAAGAGGACAAAGAAATCATAGTCAATGTTAAGCAGTTTTCTTCTTGGGAAAGGGTAACACGCGTAACTGCATGGGCAATGAGATACATAAATAAGCTGAAACACCGAGTTAACAATACAAGCTCAAAACTAAAATTACAAGAGATAAATTACAATATGATACTTGAACTTTGACCGGATGAATTAAAGACAGCTCAAAAACACTGATTAGAACATCCCAAGGTATGTCATTCAAAGAAGAGACGATTCTGCTCATGAATGGGAAATCTTTACCAAAGTCAAGCAGGTTACATAGATTGACCCCACTTTTCCTTGACGAAGATAGTTTGATCAGAATTTGTGGAAGAATTTGTAATTCGCCTGAAATAAGTTTTGAAACTAAGCAGCCAATTGTTTTAGACGGAAAATGCCATATAACAAGATTAATTGTGAAAATGTATCATGAAAAATGTTTTCACCAAGGAATTGAAACAGTGATGAATATGACCAGAGAACAGTTCTGGATTCTGAATTTACGATCTGTAGTAAATAAGATACAAAGAAACTGCATGAGATGTAGGATTGACAATGCCAAACCAAATCCTCCTCAAATGGCACCTCTACCAAATTCAAGAGTATCGCGAGTTCAACATCCATTTTTCTTCACGGGAGTTGATTATTTTGGCCCAATCGAAGTCACCGTTAGTCGAAGACATGAAAAACGTTATGGTGTGTTGTTTACATGCATGTCCACTCGTGCAATTCATCTTGAAATAGCTCATTCCCTGAGTACAGAGAGCTGTGTGATGGCGATACAAAGGTTTATAAGTCGTAAACCTTGCCCATCGGAGATGTTTTCTGACAATGGCACAAATTTCGTTGGAACTGATAAAGAACTTAGAACTGCCATAAAATCTCTCAATAGTTCTCAGATACAAAGGAATGTTTCATCCCATGCCATAAAGTGGAATTTTATTCCCCCAAGAGCACCACATATGGGAGGATGTTGGGAAAGACTCATACGATCTGTGAAAACTGCCTTAAAAAGTGTAACACGATCGCAGTTTCCTAAGGATGAAGAGTTACAAACCTTAATGACTCAGATAGAATTTATCATCAATTCACGTCCTCTCACCCATGTCTCCATTGACCCCAAAGATCCTGAACCAGTCATGCCAAATCATTTTCTGCGCAAAGCCTTTAAAATTGATATAAATGAGGATAAGCTATGCAAGAAACAACTATCGCGCAACAGAACACTTTTGGACGGATTTTGGAAGAGGTGGATACGTGAATATCTTCCCTGTTTAACACGATGTTGCAAATGGCACAAGAGGACCGAACCACCAAAGATTGGCGACTTGGCAATCATAGTAGAAGAAAACAACCCAAGAAATACATGGCCACTGGGAAAGATATCAGCCACTTACCGAAGTCGTGACGGTCAAGTCCGAATAGTGGATGTCGCAACAATAGCAAGATTTGACATGTTTTGGTAAGCTCCATAAGAATAACATGGGGAATGAGTGTGCGGTTTGCTGCTACAGGTAAAATAAAACTGGGTGGTTTTAATTCAATATTTAGTAGATCTGAACTAGAAGATCTACCAAGATTTACCAAGTTTTAACAAGATACGTCGAGAAATAACCGAGATATAGAATTCCCATAAGGTTAACATTGGGACAACGTACTGTGTTTACCACTTTCAATATCCCGGTAACCAATGGACATAGAGCAGTGTTTGAAAATACTAAATTGTTTGTTTTTTGAGCTAAATTCAATGGTGCCCACAAAAATTCGATAAATTTTATTTTTCTATGTAAAAAACTCAAAAAACCCATTTTTGGGGGGGTTTATCCCCCTTTACCCCCCCTTCCGGTGGTCCGATCGGGCTGGTTCACGAACTCGTCCAATTGATTACCACTTTACATGTCCGTACCAAATTTCATAAAGATCGGACCATTTTTGCGGCCGCTATCGTGCTAACAGACACATAGATATATATATATAAATTCGAACGAATGGTGTTTTTTGCTTCTGGGGGCCCCAAAATGAAAAGTTAACATGGTCTCGGACTTAGGTCTTACCATGAGTACTACCGTAATAGCTTATTCCTTTAAGGAAATTCGCTAATAATCCAATTCGCACCATTGAATTCAGCTCAAAAAAACAAACAATTTAATATTTTGAATCACTGCTCTATGTCCATTGGCAATGTATACAGAACCCTCTAAGTAGGGACATCCAATGTTAATTTGTTTAGTTCCGCCGCCAAAAAGAGAGCAGAAATTAGCGCTGATGCATGGAATAGTTCAAGCTGGCCCCTTATAGTCGGCGCTTCTATTCACTATCGAAAATGTCAAAATGAGAATGTTTGTAAACAAAAACAGGTAAACATTATGGTAAAAGACACAACAATACAAAATAATAACATACAGCTGTCAAAATATTACAACCAGCTGCTTGACTTCGGAAAGTCAGCTTGATCCGTAAACTCCTACAACAATTCCAATCGGACTAAGAGGCGCCATCTCTTTTTCGGCGGCAGGAACTACATTTTTCCATTAGATGTCCATACTTAGAGGGTTCTTTATACATTGCCATTGGTTATTGAGATATTGAAAGTGGTAAACACAGTATGTTGTCCCAATGTTAACCTTATGGGAAATAAGTAAAACTAGAGATCGCCAGTGGTCGAAAATTCAACCAATTTTCAAAGTGACAAAGGGATAGCTAATTTTTAAATGATCCCCGCATATACCAATGCGTTTCTAAATACATTTCATGTAGTACATTTTTTCCATGTCAACACATAATATAACCAAACTGGGGGCCAAAACCAAAAGAGAAATTCTCAAT
Organism: Flexamia atlantica; assembly: GCA_035578135.1. Lineage (NCBI taxonomy): Eukaryota > Metazoa > Arthropoda > Insecta > Hemiptera > Cicadellidae > Flexamia > Flexamia atlantica. The sequence continues at coordinate 88,922,511 of JAQJVK010000001.1, forward strand.
CCTTGACTAATTATTTACTTCACTTCTGGCTTATGGCATGGTTTTTAGTAATTAGTATTTTACTAAGATAGTGACTATTTTATTAAGATTCCATGTTTATTTTTTTAAGAATGATTATTGAATCAGAGGAAAGTAAAACTTCAGTCATCAAGTCAGTTTATCCTGTACACCTCTTACCACAGTTCTCTCCCTCCCTCCATTAATTCCTTCCCTCACTCTCTACTTCCCTTCCTTCAGACCTTCTTTCCACTTTTCCCTCCTTTTCTCCTTCATTCTCTTCTTACCATCTCTCCTCCCTTATTTCCTAACATTTGGAACTTTTTCCCTCCTTCCCTCCCTTCCTATTATTATCACCAAAATGTAATTTATATTTTACCCATTATCCACCAATAAAAACAAAATTTGAATATAATGTGTCCATTTGTACTCCGGTTGCCAGGCCCGGTGACAGGATTTTCGGGCCCCTGTGCAATTGAGAAACCCGCCTTTTTACTTATCTTGATGCTGGGCCCCATTTTTACTAATCTCGTGTGGATCCGGGCCCCCTGTGAGTCCAGGCCCTGTGCACTTGCCGGGCCCCTGTCGCTGGCCCTGCCTGTTGCATGTCGATCAGTTAGTACATTGGATGGTAGGAACTTAACTTAATGTACTTTTTTCTTCCCTTTTTATCAGCAAATTTGTATCTCTTAATCTTATTTAAGTAAGTAAACTTTATTTTTTTTCCATTTATATATAAAATGGAACAGATTTGAGCATGATATCCTTAATCTTCTCTAAGTAGTCCTGATTTCAATCAAATTCTATATTTTTACTCAATGCCCCAACAAACTGTGGCTTAATGTTTCTACATCAAATCTTTACTCTACGAAAAATAGCATGTGTTAACAGCTACATATGATGCTAACTTTGTTTGTTGTTTGGTTGTTATAATATCACCAAACCAGCAACTCATAAGGCTAATGTTAATTTTTTTGAAATTTTAAATTCAATTTTCTAAATTTTTAAAAGACTAATATAAATTTCAATGGTATTCTGCACATCTACAGAAAAATACAATTTTATCGGTGTTCTTAGATTTTTGCTTTGTTGCACACAGACTGAGAAAAAAGGAGGACAAAAACCTTATGGAAAAAATGCTTGCCTATTAATATAAACATTCTATACTTCGCTTATTTCTCAACATAATTTAATGAAACATGGTTTGTGGCTTCATTTAGATGAGATCTAATGTGTTTTGGTCTAAAATCACTGATTTTTCCATTTTAGTGGCAGCAACCTGCATACTCATTCCCCATTTTATCCTTAGAGGAAATAAAAAATATCTTCCTTATTTCTTAACATATCTTGATAAAACTTGGTAAATGGTTTCTTCTAGTTAAGATATACTAAATATTGAATTAAACTACCCAGTTTTAATTCAATGCCTGTTGCAGCAAACCTGCATACTCATTGCCCCTTTTTTTCTTATGGAGCTTACCAAAACGAGTCAAATCTCGCTATGTTGGATGGAAATATGTTCTTTTGCATTTGAAATTTGCTGAGTATGCAGGTCTGCTGCAACGGGGGTATTTTTATTCATCTAGGACTAACTGATTTTTTTGTTACTCAAGCTGAAAAAAATTCATAGGGACAAATGCTTATCCAGAATTTATTGGCTTTAATTTTGTCCACTTAGATAAAGTTGGTGTTTTGGCAGTTTTATTCTTGAGTGTAGCCTGTAAAAAAAATTAGTTTTACTAAAACAAGCAGCACACATTTGTGAAATGAGGTTTTTTAATTTTCAAGTGAAATTTCCATAGCAAACTGATCTCACTTATTTATTTCACTCGGGCTCATTAGTTTAGGCGGTTAGTGGAAATCACTGATTGGGGTTGCAGGTGATCCAATCGACTTCCTATCCTGGTTTCTCAATGCTCTTCACCTGGCTCTCAACGGAACCAAAAAGCCAGACTCTTCGGTCATATACAAGACGTTCTTGGGCACAATGCGGATCACGTCGCGCAAGATCCCTCCGATCGAGCTGGAGGACGCCCAGCGGGCCGCGCTGCAGCGCACGGACGAGTACGCGGAGAAGGTGACGACCTCCCCCTTCCTGTACCTCACCTGCGACCTCCCGCCGCCCCCCCTCTTCAAGGACGAGATCATGGAGAACATCATACCTCAAGTGAGCTTTGCTTTAACCTGCTCCTTAGATTGAGATAAAATAATTGAAATAGGTATTCTTGGTTTGTTTTCATTTTGCTGAATTAACCGTTTTAAAATACATATACATGATTTCGCTTGATTCAGTTTTATCAGACTGTTCTAGAGAGCGTACAATAAGAGACGAGTATCGATTGCAAGATTGAGAGAGAGATTAAGTCTTGATTGCAAGTTTTTCACTAACTTGCAAGAGTTATCAACCAAGACTAACTTGAGTGTTTCAAGACTGAGAACTTTAGAGCTTTACTTCATGAGCAACGAATTTAAAACATAACATCATAAGATTCATTGTTGCAAAATTACTGTTTCTAACCAGAAAATATTTATTCATTTTAATTAAAACCTCTTAAATAATTTTATTTTAGGTGAATCTGTACCAGTTACTCAACAAGTTCAATAATGAAAGCGAAAAAGAATATAAGACTTACAAAGAGAACTTCATGAAGAGATTTGAAATCACCAAGTTGCCTCCTTACCTCATACTCTACATCAAGGTAACTCGATAGATATATTTTTTATTTGTTAACTGGGAAAAACAACATTATATTATACATGTGGACTTATCTACAAAAGAATTAAAACCACGCCGTTAAGTAAATACAGTGGATTTAGTTGTCAGTTATTTTTTATGTGGGTGGCTGTTATTCAATCATTTTGAAATAAATAAATAATCATTTGTGAGTCACATCCGTCAAAAGGTTATGTTGGTAAAGCTAATGTTAGGGATATAAATAATACTGTGACCTACTGAGTATAATGCAACTGAAATCCATGAAAGAAGACAGCAACATTGAGCGTGACTTACTTGATTATAGAACAGTTTTGAAGTTGTAATACTGATGGATTACAGTTTAATAGTATTAAAAAATATTAATGTTTTTTAATCTTTCAAAAGAAAAACAGTAGCAAACCATTTAAGGGTTATTAGTCGTATATAGGTATTCAGGTCGTATTCAGGTGTTTTTCCAGATTGTTTTAAGTTAGCTAAAGTTTTTCCATTATACAAATCAAATGACATCACGAACAAGAATAATTTCCGACCAATCTCTTTGCTCAGCGTTTTTACTAAAATAATTGAGAAGGCAGTCAAGGATCAATTAATTTTTTATCTACAAACAAATAATATTCTCAGCGAGCGCCAGTACGGGGTTCGTCGAGACAAAAATATTTCAGATGCTTTGTTTGATATTAATAAAGAATTGAATCACGCGATTTCAGATAAAAATCACTCACTGTTAATTTTTTTAGATTTGAAAAAGGCATTTGACTCTGTAAATCGTTCAAAACTACTTGGTAAAATGGAAGAAATAGGTATACGGGGCAACGCCCACGCTTGGTTCGCAAGTTACCTTTCACATAGATCACAGTATGTTTCTATCTTTGATATAAGTAGCGATAGAATGCCAGTAGACTACGGGGTGGTCCAAGGCAGCAATCTTGGGCCAGTACTTTTTTTAATATACATCAATAACATCTCAAAATTAAATTTATTTGGAAAATGATTTTTATTTGCAGACGATAGCCTCATTTTCCTCCAGGGAAAGACCTGGCCCGAGGTAAAAGAAAAGGCTATGCATGATCTTATGATAGTAAAAAAATGGTTAAGTCAAAATGTTCTCTCCTTAAATGTTTCCAAAACAAAGTTCATGCCAATATCTATAAACAAGAATACAGATTACAATTTAGATAACCTCATAATTCACGACTGTGACGATTATCGTAGTGCTAATTGTAAATGTGATTCTATAGAAAAGGTAAACTCATATAAATATTTGGGTGTATTTTTTGATGAGCAATTAAAATGGAACGATCACGTTTTTTATTTAAGAAATAAAATCCGAAAATTTATTTTTGCTTTCAAACAAATTAATGAAGTTTTAACATTCAAGGAATTAAAGATGGCTTACTATGCCTACGTTTAATCTTTGTTGTCATTTGGTATAATAGCATGGGGCAAGTGTTATAAAAGTATATTACAACCTTTAAATGTGGCTCAAAAATCTGTCTTAAAAAAGGGGTTTGGGAAATGTAGACGATACCCGACTGACGCTCTGTTTTCAAAAATATCTGTCTTTACAATTCGTCAATTATACCTTAAGAGTATTTTAATTAATATTTTCAAAAACCATGGCGTCATTTTTCAAGAAATCTCCCACAGTCACAACACTAGATATTCTTCAAAAATTGGAATCAAGGTTTTGCCAATTAATTACACCTTTTCTACTACTAACTCATTTTACATCTCACACATAGTCTACCGCAATATTTGTAACTTTTTTAGTAACCTTAAGATTTTTGAATGTCCCTCTCTAAGTTTGTTTAAAATCCGAGTAAATGAATTTATCTTCAGCTTAGGTACGGACAATGCCGATGCTATCATCATGGCCGATTATAGACGTGTCTGACCCGACCTTTGTACATACTGTTTCTCCCCCCCCCCCTGACCACACCTCTCTCTCCTGCTTGCCGGCACGATTCAAAATAGATATTCCCACCAGCTTTTACTCAAGATTTTTTGTATTTTAAGTTCTGAGTTTAGTCAAGATTTTTTTTCATAATACAGATATAGCAACTTTTCAATTCGCTACTCCCACTTCAACTATTCATTAACATTTTTTTTAATTATTCCCAATTTTTTGGTCTTACTTTATAATTTGTAAAGCAACCCAGCGGACGCACAGGCAGTACCTGCCTATGTCTGCTGATTTCCTTGTCCTTCATTTTCACTTAAGGCTACAACAATCGAAGGGGTCCCCCGTAAAACGTTCTAAGCGACAAAATTTCAAAATCGGAGATATTTAGTGAAAAAGGTTCTCTAGGACACGAGCTACACCGTGGTATATTTTGTTTTGAAGATTTTTGAGTTGGTAGCCCTGATTTCGTCTGTCAAAGTTTGCGTGATTCGCGGGACTACACGGACTTTTTGGGGAAAAACATTCTATTCGCCGAAAGATGGACTATCCGCCGGTCGTTGCGTTGTCGCCCAGCGACCAAAATCGCGTAAATAAAAATAAAAGACGTGAAGTAAATATTGGAAAGTGGAAGGATAAGACCAGAAATGAGTTTAGAAAAGCTTGATTACCCTTATTTTAAAAACTAAATAGCCGAGGCCTGAAAAATTGCCCCCAGTAGAAGTGAGTAGAATAACGTTTTAAGCACCACATTTTGATAATTTTTAGCAAAATGACGTCTCACTTTATGTGACAAAATTACATTTTTATACTTTTATATCAATAAAATTGATTTATTTTGAGTTTTATTTTAGTTTATGTTGGTATTCCTACACTCCCATGATGTTTTATTCCAAAGCAGAAGAGCAGTCCGTCAGAAAACGTTTCATGCGCCAGTCGTTTAGAACGTTATAACCCCAAATAAACCTCGTAAAATGTTTTAAAATGATTAATGGCAAGTAAAAATTGAATATAAGGCTACATTATGATGTTATAAATAGGGTATCAACAAATTATACATGATTTTAAGTTCTAACATTGAAAAACCCGTAAATTTTAGAATTCAACTTTCAACGCTTGATTACTCGAAACTAGGTTTTTGTCGCTTAGAACGTTTTACGGGGGACCCCTTCAATCATGTATTTTTTAGTTTTACTTTATCATGTATAAACTATTTATGTATACTAGCACTTTGTTACTTTTCATGTATAGTAGCTTAAGTTTGTATGGGAATAAACTTTTCTTTCATTCATTCATTCATTCATATATTAATGTTGCAAAAACTGTGGGAGCTACCGATCAAAGTTATAAGTAACACCTGGGTAAAAAACTTGTTCTAGATCCATGAAATATCAATCAGTACTAGAATGCACTATTAACTGACTATTTTCTGTTGATTTTTTTTCAGAGATTTACAAAGAACACATTCTTTGTTGAGAAAAACCCTACGATTGTCAACTTTCCTGTCAAGTAAGTAGTTATCATAGGATATTATTAATGTTTTTGGTTGCTTAAAGGAATGAATTTCATTGAGTAATGACGAATCATGGCTTTGCAATTATCTTTCAACGATTTTCATTCAAAAATCATCTTTTCAGTCCTATAAGTGAGAACAGGCCTTTCTACCTATACAGTGTCAATAAATGGAAGCTCCTATCAAGTAAAACTGTGAGAGCACAAATACATGAAATAGTATATTGTTAAAAATAATTTTAAAGTAAAAAAAAACTAACTCTAGTACAAACTAAATCCCCTGAGAACTATTTTTGTATTTATTAGTATTTTAGCAAAAATTAAAGGAAGCAGCAGCTATCTCAGCATGGAACTATCTCTCAACACAATGTAACCAAGGACGCTGATGTATAAATGTTTGCAGTATTACTACATTTAAAAAAAAATTAACGTCCTTGACTTCAGCTGATTCTTTTTCTCCCTGACATCAGCTGATTCTTTTTTCCCTAAGAGCTTCTTTAGCACCACAGCACATGTGAACTTCTGTTTTTTCGCAGTATAACAGGAAAAAACTTGTATTTACATTCTGGAATGTATTTTATTTCCATCACACCAACTTGCAAAGAACAATATGCTGACCATCAGATAATGAGAATAAAATGTTTCAAAGCTTAAAACTGAGATTTAGTGCCTTGGTGATTTCCCTCCACAAATGAGCAATTGTACAAGTTTCTACCTCACTACAAATAAATGTTTTTATTTTCCCCAGGAATGTCGACTTTGGAGATATCCTGACACCAGAAGTGAAGAAGAGGCACAAGAACACCATATATGACCTTGTGGCCAACATCGTTCACGACGGGGAGCCGGGCAAGGGCACCTACAGGGTCCACGTGCTGCACAAGGTTATCTCGCATTCTTTACATCTTGCATCTTTGGAGTCAAGAGTGTAAAGAGCATAAAGTTTCCTCTTGTGTATGATATAATCAAAAGTTTAAATTAGTAGTTTATGCAATGATTGTATAATGAATGCCTTTAAGACACGAGTGAGATAGTGAGTGTTCTAAATATCTCACGAGTGGCTTAAAGGCATAATACAATCGTTGCATACACTGCTTTATCTACGACCAACAATATACGACAAAATTTTCCCTGAAGTTAAACAAAACTCATGACTTTTGCTAATGAAGGAATAGGTCAACTCAACTTTGAGGTTAGGCACATAAGCAGACTTAACCATGAAACGTTGTTGAGCAATCAGCTGATGGGATAAGTTAACTCAAACATGAATCTTAATGCAACTATCAGCTGATGTGCGAATTGCGTGATTGTCACTATGACACTACTTTCGTCAAATGCCGAGCTTTCATTGGTCTAGAACCAGTACTCTAAAGTGACTCCAGTATCATAAAGTCGTCATTATGCAACTGCTTAGTTTTTGGTGTCTCAATACATTTCATTATAATGCTTATTGTAATACCATAATTGGTACTTATCGCAATGGTCGTAGATAATAAATATTAACAGTACACTCCCGATTATCCAGGTCTTGGTTTTCCAAGACTTCAGGGTATCCGAGGTCATTCTAATTTTTTCCTGTTTTAACTTAATAATAACATGATAAATGTATAATTTGTTTAAAAGTAAATAACAAATTAACAGTAATTTGTTAGTTTATTCAAGATAATAATTCACATAAGAATTCAAAGTATAATTTTATGTTACGAATCCCCCACAATAACCTAGATTGTGTCTTTAACCAAATCAAAACCGGAATCAAAAGTAGACTAACTGACTGAGTCGTTCTAATGAATGTAACCCGGGAGTTCACTATCTTCGAACAATGGTGAATTTTACTTTCCCAAATATTCGGTGAACTATTTGTCACAAGAGGCCTCATGAGAGTTACGTAGAAACTAGTTATGCCGATTGAACCAATACACCACCACGTTTATATTTGCTCAATGAACAAAAGCAAATACGAACCAACTCCCTTGGGACTCACCCTTGCTTGACAGTAGTGAACTCCCACCAGAAGCAAACGTATGTGTTCGTGTTCATAAAAATGTTAACAGACGTTACATGATGAAATGATTTTCCTAGACAAAATGTATTGTAACTGACAGTTATTTTAAAATAAAGGTACTTTGTTAAAATAATTGTTTATTATAAATTATTTTTTACTAGCCTACATACTCTTTACATTGATCAAAGGAATATTTTACTAGCATTACACTTACTATTATATTATCTTAACACTCTAACCTCAAAGTATAAGCAATGTCTGTATTATCCGAGATTCTCGGTGTCCAAGGCAGCTTCGGTCTCAAAAACCTCACATAATCGGTAGTGTACTGTATCCATTGTAATAATTTAGGTACCTGATACAGAATAAGATTCGTAACTATTATCTAGTTTGAACTCGTTTGGAGAGCCATTGAATCAAGAGACCAGTTCAAAATACTCTTATTTCTCCTATCAGTTTTTCTACCAAATCGCAAGATCTCATCAAATTCCATAATTTACCCATCATTTTAAAGCTTATCGTACTGGCTAATGAAAAAAAGTACACCCACAGTCGAAAAATTTGTCTATTCTCTTAAATTTGAATAATGTGAATGAAATTAAAGTAGTACACTCCCAATCATCCGAGGTTGTCCGGACCAAGGCTGACTCGGATACTGAGAATCTCGAATACTACAGAGCTTGTTTATATTTAGAGGCTAGACTGTTACGAGATCACAATAGTAAGTGTAATGCTGGTGAAATATTTGTCATATCAATACATAGAGAATTTATTTATACAAGAAATAATTTCTAGTCAAATATTATTTGAAATAAAGTACCTTTATTAAAAACAACAGTCAGTTACAACATACACTTCGACTTGCACATTTTGATATACAATTTCAATATCAATTTTTTGTTATACGAAACTCAATCAGAATCTGACTGCCAAGTAACAGACATATTTTACCAAATGTTTGGATAAATCAGGTTCACCCTGCTTGTTCACGATAGTAAATTTCCATCATTACATTCAGCAGACTACTCGGTCGCTTGGTCTATTTAAGATTTTGATGTGAAACTGAAATATAGTTTATTGCAGAGTATTTGTATGACAAAATAATACTTTGAATGGCTATTTCAAGTATTAACTTGAATAAACTAACAAATTCTGATATTTTCATATTTACTGGAAAGAAAACACGTAATCACGTTATTATTGAGTTATGTCCGAAAATAGAAAGAAATAGAGGTGTGCGGATAGTGATTTTTTGGATCGGATCGGATTCGGATCGGATAATACCGGATTCGGATATTTACAGCGCGGCGTAATGAGCAGATTTAAGTTTTCTTTAAAGCCTAAGGTAATTGCAAGGAACTACCATTTCATCCTAATGTGTAAGGTAAGATTTGCCTTGATAGGGTTGAGTTGTTGATTGTTGTGATATATTGTTTCCAATATAGGCCAAATGTCAATTATTAAAGTATGCAAAGGTTCAACTAAATATCTGTTGAGAATTTAGAAATTTGTTGATTCCCCTTATGCATAGGTAGTATATAATTAATTGAATAAGCTTATTAGGCCTAAATCAATTTCAGGATTTGCAACTTAAAAAATCCTTTTCCAATGCAACATAAATTTGTTCACTATTAGGCCTCTGTCTTTTTTGTTCTTTCCTTAGCATATTTGATCAGAAACTAGGCCTAAGTGACTTAAGTGAATTAAATATAAAACTTGATTCACCAATCACCTCATATTTGAAGAAAGCTTTACATTTTTATTTATGCACTAATGCCTGACAACCTAGATTTTGATTCACAACAATAACACTAAAAAACAAAATAAGTCCGAGCAGTAAACTTAACCTAAATTTCAAGATAAGTTTCAAATGTTTAAGTTTCGGTATTAAAGCTTGGTCATTTAATTAGAACAAAGGTCTATTTGTTTTATATCACAAACAACAAGCTAAGTCACTAATTATTTTCATAGACGTAGGCTGTCAAGTCGCATTGTACTGTCATCTAAGAAAGTCCATTTTAAAATTTTAATCACGTATTGAAAATACGGCCGGCCGGCTTTGACTAGGCTTAAATCGTCAAAGATAGATATTTCAGCAAAATAAAAACTTATTTGTGATCGTTCAACTATCTATTTCTAGGTAGGTAATTGTTTAATTGATAAATAAAGTAAGAAGAAAGACGTTCTTGAGTTAATTCAGCTTTAAAGCAGACGACGACATTCAAAATGAAGTGATTTTGAAAGACAAAACAATGAATGAACAGGTTTGCCAAATCTTTCACAGCCCAAAATTATTGTAGGCTTTTTATTTTATCGTATCGACAGGCCACGTAAGATATTTACGGCCTGAAATAGTCGTACGAAACATCAACACGACTATTTGTTTATGGGGTATTTACGGGATATTTCGTTTTGGAAATTCAAGACGACTGACTGTTGGACACTGTCGACATTGTCGGTCAATGGCGAACACTGATTTGTCTTGATTGCGATTCTCCCTCATACCAATCGATGTTTCGTCGGTAACGGATACTAATCGAGACAGAATTATTACAGTTTGTACTACTATTTGTTAACTGATTTAATGCTACGATACAACAGTTTATCTTAAGAAAATGTTTGTTATCGTGTCGGGTATTGCGCAGTAATCTGATCGTATACAACGATCTCGATTCTCGATCTTATCACGAGTCGCAATATCGGCAACCGAAATACATCGCTTGATGCATACCACTACATAATCGCATTGTGTTCAGGCGTTGTTCTAGCCGCTATCGCAACCGTCGCATTTCAAAGCGTCGTTTTTGCTCCGCGATGTTTTCTGTCACTAATGTACTTTCATCGGCAGTGACTTCTTTTGTTTAGAAGACTTTCGTTACTTGAAAATTTGTTCTTACTTTACAATTTACCCCAAAAAATGCAGTCTATCCGATAGAGTCGGATATCTAGTCAGTCTTACCGGATAGCTATAAACCCTCGGATCGGATTCGGATACCCGCACACCTCTAGAAAGAAAGTATTTTAACTTAGAATAATCTCGGATAACCTGGAGTCTCTGATAACTGGGGCTTGGACAATGGGGAGTGTACTGTAAAAGGAATAGTTGGTTTTGACGAGAGCAAAAATAAACAAATTGACATATGATCAGCTGTGCTGAATCCTACCATGCATAATTGTTAACTAGAGATCTCATTTAAACTTTTTACCTCAGTATAATTATTTTACAATTGTGTGTTTGTTCTGAGGTCTTTTTTGTAGAAGATAAATGATAACTTTTCAAGAGTGAACTCCTTGTTTCGCACATTCTTGAATGAACTTAAACAAATGATTACGAAGCAAAAACGAGTAGTCCCTTGGTACGGACAGATTTAGGTCAAGATCTTAAAAATGCATAATTGCAAAATTTTATAAATTAGCTAGTTTAAAAATAAAACAAATGTTTAATTACACTTAAAGAAGAAGCACTAGTTTCAATAGTGGTAATTGTCTTATATCTTTCTATCGCAGGGTACTGGTAAATGGTATGAGATGCAAGATCTTCATGTCACTGACATTCTTCCCCAGATGATCACACTGACTGAAGCCTACATTCAGGTAAGCAGCTCAAACCACATTACACAAGAATGTTTACATTAAAATAAACTGTGTTTTCCTTTTTAAAATTTGAACTTTTTTTTAATTCTGGTTGAAGTTAAATATTTTTGCAAAAATTTATTCCATTTTTGTAACACACACAATATCCTATGTCAATATTAAAATTTAATCTTTTGGAATTCTATTTCAGATATACGAACTAAGAAACTACAATGAGGAGGACAAAAGGTGATAAGAAAGGTAAGAGAGATTAATAGCCAATGGCCAATATAAAAACAAAAGAGAAAACATATAATAACTTTGAATACCTATGGGCGGTGGAAACCCGGGACTAAAGAGAGGGCTGTGTCTTCACTTTGTAATCGAACCCAGGCTGACGATTACACTCCCACTTTCTCCGCCCTTCCTATGTCTGTGTCGGGGTTAGGGAATTCAATCCCGACTGATATTTCCAATCCCGGGATTACGGGATTAAGAACGTCAATCTCGGGATTGAACCTACATAGCATTTACCGATATTTAAAAAAACCATTATAATTTTGCATGGTATCGTAACTATAGGGCAGTACATGAATCAGTTTTACTTTTAGTTTAAAGTTGTAATCATTCAAAATTTTCGAAATAACAGAAATTACCAAGTATAAGAAATTAAAATATGGTCGACTTCATCATGGAACACTGAATATTGAAGACGCCAGGTCAAAACGGAACACATTATTAGTTATATAACAATAAAATATGCAAAATATTTATATAAATATTGATTTAAACATAAGTTAAAGAGAGTCACATGCTTAATATGAATAGATTTATTACAAGTCAAATAATATTAAAACTAAAAGTAAAACTTTGCTTGGAGTGATGTAAAGTAAAATAAAACAAAAGAAACTACGGCAAAAATTATTTAAATAATTAAAGAGCATCGTAATGAAACCTAAAGAGAATTTAAATATACTGAATCAGAAACTAGTTCAAATCTTTTTGTACAATTTTTCAAAGGTTGAAAATGCCAACTGAAAACCATCACTTAGGTTATTTAAAGACTGCAATAACACATCAAACCATTGTTTACCTAAAACATCATTTGACAAGGTTCTCTTAGTTATAAACATAGTTAAAACTGATGGGAATCTTATCAACATTGATTTTACACATAAATTTGTTAATCCTGAAAATCCCGGGATTGGATTCCCTAGTCGGGGTAACCCGAGTGGGACTGTCATCAAAATACATGCTTTCGCAATAATTTTGTAACTTTAACTACTCCTTTATTTATTTATTAAACGATTTTAAGATTAAGGTGTCAAAACACTCGTCAAAATTATGAGTTGAAAGACAAGGCCTTTTTTTGTATCCTTATTCTTGGAGGCATGGATGGTTTCACTTGTTCGTGATAAAGCCATCAATATTTTGGTCTGAGCAAAATTACAACTGTATTTACCAATAGGAAATGTTATATTAAATACAAACTATAAAAAGTTGAGTCTGTCTTGAACAAATTAAAATTCGTTTTTGGGAAGTAAAAGTAGGCAGAGCTGTAAACAAACTTGTGGAACTCCTTTTGAAGCTTGGGGACTAAGACTTTTGGAGTTTTAATTTCACCTTTGGTTACTAAAAGATTGAAAAGACTCTTGAAAAAATATTAACTGAAAAGGTGGCCTCTTTTAGTAGTATTTAAAACTTTGACGGGTCCCGCAAAAATTGAGGATTTTGGGGGCAACTCAAAACTTTCTTATGTAAATCTGTTTTAAGTGACCCCTTATTTTAAAGCGCTTCACCTTTGGTGACTAAAAGATTGAAAAGACTCTTGAAAAAAAATTAACTGAAAAAGTGGCCTCTTTTAGTAGTATTTAAAATTTTGACGGGTCCCACAAAAATTGAGGATTTTGGGGGCAACTCAAACCTTTCTTATGTAAATTTGTTTTAAGTGACCCCTTATTTTAAAGCGCTTTTTATGTTTTAACTAAGCTCTTCAAAATGATGGGACACTCAAAAGAGGGTTACATTAGTGAAGTTTTAAGTTGCCCCAAAAATCCCACTTTTTGCGGGACGGTTTTAAATATTACCAAAAGAGACCACTTTTCCATTTAATAACATTTTTCAAAGGGGTGTTTCATTTTTAAGTCACCAAAGGTCAAATTAAAACTCCAAAAGTCTTGGATTGCCAGGTTTCAAGATGGAGTTGTATTCAAAAATTTGACAAGCTGCCAATTTGGATAGATACACGTTAGAGACCTCCAACCTCCACCATTCGCCTATTTTTCAAGCTCTTTAAAATGAGGGGTCACTCAAAAGGGGTTTGTATCTGAAACTTTTGAGTTGCCCCCAAAATCCCCCATTTTTGGGGGACTTTCAAAAGTTTTGGTAACGTCAAAAAAATAACTTGGGTTAAGGTAGTATCATTGCCCAAAGGTTTATTGTTTGTCTTCACAAACAAAAATATTAAAGGGGGGGGGGGGACTTTCTTACACACTGTATATATTTATACCAATGGGGGGGGTATTTATTACCAATAGGGGGAAACCATTCTAAAATTGTTTGTGGGTCACCAGCCAAAAGGTTTGAGGGCCACTGACATACACAATTTTTTTTTATTTTTTTTTTTTTGCTGGTTGGAAGCTCATGAAGAAGCATGCGGTATTGTAGACTCGGCCCTAGGGGCCAGCGTTAAACAAACTGCACATACAAAAATTATTAAATATAAACAGTAGGTAGTCTAGTAATCTACAAATTTCTAACTCAAAGATTGTTTCAAATAAACAATTTCATCACCAAGTCACTTTTTGTGTCATAGTTTAATAACCCTTTGATATTTTTCTTTACTAAAACTTTTAATGGTTGTGAAAATAAAATATGCTTATACTGGGAGCTTCCTTTATTCATGCAGATAGCAACCAGTAAAATTATTATATTGGGAGTCAGCTGTGATTATCGAGAGCATGGTGCCAATTAATATGAGAAGCCGCAAGCCTACCTCTCGCTCTGACGTCACACAGCTGCTGCAGTAGAATCACTTTAGGCACGCCTAAGACACATCCCTTCTCTTACAGTCCTGGTGGAAAACTCATATAATGAGTACTGTATGCAGCCTAACTTTTATAAAATATTTAAGTATTTCTTAAGGCCCGCATTACACTATCAAATATTTTATAAAAGATGCTTTTATAAAAGATTTATTTGACCAATCAGAATTAAATATTTTGTTTTGAAAATCAGCTGGCTTAAATTTTGGTTGGTCAAATAAAATTTTTTATAAAAGATCTTTTATAAAATATTAGATAGTGTAATGCGGGCCTAAGTTTTGTCCAACTATTCTCTTTTAGCGAATTTCTCCTTTTGGAATAAACTAATACTGTAGGTCTCTTGGTAAAACGTAAGTCCAGGACCATTATAAATTTTTGTTTTGGGGCCCCCAGAGGTCAAAAACATCATTAGTTCATTTTCATTAATAGGTATGTTTTTGCATGCTTATTTATAGGATGTCCTAAAACTAAATAATTAAAGCTTCAACTGAATCATTTAAGCATTTTAAGCTATTTTAAGCATTTGAGATTCCTTAAGGATGCAAGTCTGTTGCAATAGGGTATTAAAGACTTGCAGGGAAATATTTAAAAAGCATTCCCTGCATATTAAGGCTTTTTCTCAAAACATATTAACCTGTTATAGAAAATGTTGCATTTCTCTCCCTGATATTATAAGAGTTCATTGATTTTCAGTGTAGTTCTTATTTTTTGGCTATAAGATTTAATTTTACCAAACCTATATTGACCATAAACTGTAAACTTAATTATTTGTTTTATGTTTATTGGCTGATTAGTCACATTGAAGCTTGAGCATAATTGAAGGGGTCCCCCGTAAAACGTTCTAAGCGACAAAATTTCAAAATCGGAGATATTTAGTGAAAAAGGTTCTCTAGGACATGAGCTACACCGTGGTATATTTTGTTTTGAAGATTTTTGAGTTGGTAGCCCTGATTTCGTCTGTCAAAGTTTGCGTGCTTCTCGGGACTGCACGGACTTTTTGGGGAAAAACGTTCTATTCGCCGAAAGATGGACTACCCGCCAGTCGTTGCGTTGTCGCCCAGCGACCAAAATCACGTAAATAAAAATAAAAGACGTGAAGCAAATATTGGAAAGTGGAAGGATAAGACCAGAAATGAGTATAGAAAAGCTTGATTGCCCTTATTTCAAAAACTAAATAGCCGAGGCCTGGGAAACTGCCCCCAATAGAAGTGAGTAGAATAACGTTTTATGCACCATATTTTGATAATTTTTAGCAAAATGACGTCTCACTTTATGTAACAAAATTACGTTTTTATATTTTTATACCAATAAAATTGATTTATATTGAGTTTTATTTTAGTTTATGTTGGTATTCCTACACTTTTATGATGTTTTCTTCCAAAGCAGAAGAGCAGTCCGTCAGAGAACGTTTCAAGCGCCAGTCGTTTAGAACGTTATAACCCCAAAAAAACCTCGTAAAATGTTTTAAAATGATTAATGGCAAGTAAAAATTGAATATAAGGCTACATTATGATGTTATAAATAGGGTGTTAACAAATTATACATGAATTTAAGTTCTAACCTTGAAAA
The DNA here is from genome assembly GCA_035578135.1 of Flexamia atlantica. Lineage (NCBI taxonomy): Eukaryota > Metazoa > Arthropoda > Insecta > Hemiptera > Cicadellidae > Flexamia > Flexamia atlantica. The sequence continues at coordinate 88,938,827 of JAQJVK010000001.1, forward strand.
AACCGTAAATTTTAGAATTCAACTTTCAACGCTTGATTACTCGAAATTAGGTTTTTGTCGCTTAGAACGTTTTACGGGGGACCCCTTCAATTGTAATAGTCATCTTTTGTTGCTTCAAAATGCTACCCATAATGCATTAATCGATTCTCACTCGAATCTTAATCATTTATGACAATGCTAGTGTCAGATTTTTAAATGTTCTTTGCTTATTTAAAGGGGAATTTGATATAATTCCTTTTTTAACTCTTACTTATTGTTTTATTTTCAGATAAACTGATTTACATGCTTTAAGCATCCATCCAGAGTGATGACATCATGAAAAGAGAATTTGGCTTTTGTAAATATTGTGAGAATAAATTTTTACCTCTATTTTGACTTATTGTTTGAATTCAAACAACCTATTTTTCCTTGCCTGAAAATGATCAAATACAGAGAGATGGCAATTCACCCTAAGGGCATAGCCCATGACCACTATTTGATATAAAAATTAATTATTACATCTTTTTCTTAAGATGTAATCACAGCTGTTAAGTTTTATAAAGTGGTGATAAGTTCACAACCCATAATTACATCCACCATGTTGCTCAAGTCTTACCACGGTTGGTTGAGAATTTGATTAGTTACAATTTATTACAACCAGGAGCGGCCTGTGGGCTGTGGGCTGTGCATCTGCCTGGGGAAAAGTGGTCTTGAGAGGGCATTGTGCCAAAAATGATCTTGGAAAGCTATTCTGAAAATTAAAAGTAGCTGCAAATTATATAGTTTGTAAAAGTACAAATATAATTAATTACAGACAGACTTTGAGAGTTTGATAATAAGTTTAAGGTTTGCTTTTCATTTTTAGATCAGGACTTTTACTTAGTGGCCTAAATGTCAGATAAAAATATATTACTTTATCAATGGCGTGTGGCGGCAGGGCTGCCACGAGGAGATTGGGGGCCTGGGGCAAAATATTAGGAGGGGGCCCTTGCTGTCATGTCGAATACTAATCACTTCTTACAAATGCGAAAATTCGCATCAACGGAACATATATCTGTGCTGTGCTCCGATAATACTTTTTAAAATAACTAGTGTTTATACTACACACTACTAATAAAGTTTGAATACTACTAATAAAGTTTGATCTCTCAAATTTGACAGACTTACCACAAATCTGGCTATATTTTACGGCAAGACTTGGTTTTCACGCAACGAAAGCAGACGATTTTCGTCTGCTACGAGGTGGGGCCAGGGCCCCTCGGGGGCCCCTGGGAGCCGGGGGCCTGGGGCAAACTGTCCCCGTTGCCCCCTCCCCTCGTGGCGGCCCTGTGTGGCGGACAGAGCTAGGATGAAGTCTGGAAACAAGGTCTATAGAATAATAGGTCTCCTGACACAAAAATGTATACAAAATGTCATGTCTTAAAGAGAATGGAGGTGTGCAGCTTGTCTGTAGCCTCCAGCTGGCATATACATGTATGTTGGCTAAGCTGACTGACACCTTCGATTAAGCAATATTTTTATCCAATAGTCTGATAGGCTAGGATGAAACGGGAAGAGGGTCGGTACTTTGGTATTATACGGAGGCTACTATTTTTGGAGAGTTTTTTTTTAACTGGATACTAAAAATAACTACATAATTGGAAAGAGCTCACTTTAATTGACTTACTGTCAAAATTTGACATAATTACGATGAGCGGTCTTTGTGTTATGCCTCCCAGAAGGCAGCCATGTCGGCGAGGTAAAGCGTCATCGCCGCTAGCAACAACACCCGATCACCGCCCTTATACAGCGCGCTGCGGCGGTTATGTTAGGTTAGGTTATCATAAATTTGTTAGTAGGACTTCCCTTGTTTCGTTACAAATAAACGATACTGGATGAGTCATACTTTCACCCGCCAAATCCTGCTGGTCAACAGCCCGACAAAGGCCTACTTGGAGGGGATTTGGCGGACGAAGGTATGACTCATCTGGTATAGTTCGATTTGTAACGAAATGAGGAAAGGTTTACTAACGTATTTAAGATAACCTAACCTAACATAACCACCGCAGCGCGCTGTATGAGGGTGGCCTCCGTATAATACCAAAGTACCAGAGGGTCTTTTATTGATGTCACAAGCTCTAACTCCACAGGCCTTATGTGAGCATTTTTTTTTAAAGAGGGCCATGGCTTCACTTGACCATGGTGTAGCAGAATTAGCTTATTGTGCACCCTCTGTCAACAGGCCTTCACTCTCCGTCAAATCCCAAGGTCCTTAACGAACCTTGAGATCACCTGAACGTCACAGCGCTTCTGTATGATAAAATTGCTGAGAGCCGCGGTCGGGAGTTGAACCTGGGCCGGCTGAGTGAAAACTCAGATCGCTACCAACTAAGCTATGGCGCTGTAAAATGGGAGCGTGGTAACCTATAACTCTATTACCCTTATATATGAGAGGGCAAACGCCCCATAAACTATTTTAAATAAAAATGTGCTTCTTATCCAATCATTCTCAGTTGAATACATGGGACGGGTGTTGGTCACCTGATGAAGAATCTCTTAGCTTTGAGAATTATTTTAAACAAAATCCATGTAGTTTCAGGGGCGCCATGGCCGAAGGGGCCTGGAGAATAACATGTCAGCATAAAAGTGTTGTGTCACTTTTGATAAACGTGTGATATGACATGTTTATCAAAAGTGGAGATTTTTGGTTGAAACACATGTGCAATATCTTTGACACACCTCATTTAGTTTAAAAGTTATTAAGCTTATATGGGACCTCTGGGACACTGTTTACCTGGACCTTACACTACTGTAGAGGGACTATAAAGTGATATATGTTTTGATGAAAATTAAATACTATTTCTGACTGAGGGGCATTCAAATTCTTATCCTTATGTGGGACCTAAAAGCCCCTACTATGGTGTTCCTAAATTCACCAGGGTTGGGGGAAAACAGGGATGTACAATCCCCCCCCTTCGAAAAACTATAAGGGGCTAACTAAAAGAATTGGGAAATATACACCAGGATGTGCTTAGGTGTCAGCTCCAGTCAATTATTATAACGATCATAATAATATAAGAAAAGAAGTTTTTTTGTTATTAGAGTCATTTAAATTAAGTATTGGCAGGTCCTGAAAAAATTTGAATACCCAGGAAAAATCAAATTTTGATCCAGTAAACTTTGATTTTAGAAAGAGAGGTAACTGTTTGTGTAGGAGGCAAAATAACAAATTTAATCTGCCACTGTATTAATGAGGGGAAGGGAGAGTACTTGAAGTCTCTAAAATTAGTAAATAACCGAACTGACATTTTGATGCAGTGCTTAGAAGTTGAATTAAAATTCCCATAAAGTAGCTATAGCATAGCAAGAGATATATGTATAGTAAAGCAAAATAATCAATTGACAAAACTTAGCTTATACTGTGGTATTTTTTGTGGCGAGCTTTCGACCCAGGAACACAAAAGGGTTTTGGCTCATTTTTTTATATTTTTGGAAATAAGTCAAAACTGTTTTTTATACATAAAAAGTTCAAACTAGGATTGTAGAGCACAAAATTCTGTATTTACTGATATACCTTTGGTATAAACAGCAAATTTCTTTCAGACTCCATCATATTTTTAATGGCCTATAATCATATGAAGCTGGAATCCTGGAAATCCTGAAGAACTAAAAATTTCTAGAGCAGTGCCAGTATACAAAAAAGGTGAAATCAACTCTCCCTCCAGTTATAGGCCCATTTCTCTTATACCTGCATTTAGTAAGGTTTTTGAAACGGTTATTTACAATCAACTAAGCAATTACTTTGAACATAATGGTATAATAAATTAATCTCAGTTTGGTTTTAGAAAAGGCAAGTCAACAACAGATGCGATAGAAAATTTGATAAAAGTAATTTTAAAAGTTTTTGAAGACAAAGGTTTTGCTCAGGCTACTTTTTGTGATCTGAGCAAGGCCTTTGATTGTGTGGACCATGCTTTACTTATTAAAAAGTTAGATTATTATGGAATAAGAGAAATGAGTTTAAAACTGATGAAGTCATATTAAGCAAACTGTAGGCAGGTAGTCTGTGTTGGAAGAGAAAAATCAGGTGTCGCTCAGGTTAAAACTGGTGTGCCACAAGGGTCTGTATTAGGACCATTTCTATTCCTAATAATGATAAATGATCTTCCTTCTTATGTAGGCTCTACCACAATAATGTATGCAGATGATACAACTTTTATTAATGTTAACCAGGATATTGATGCGCTGAAAGATATTTTTGGTGAGTCGGTGGCGCAGTTGGTAGCGCACTCGGCCCCGGTTCTGTGGCGGCAGCGTCGCAGGATCGAGTCCCGATGATGCCACATACTTTTAACAGTACTGTTCATCCTTGTACTGTACTGGCTCACTCCTTGGGTTGGCTTGATAATTTCCACGCACAGGCCTGAGGTCCATGTGGGGGGGCAAATGCAAGGTAAATACCCCCTGTGCAGCAGACCTGCATACTCAGCGAATTTCAAGTGCAAAAAACATAATTTAATCCTACATAGCGAGATTTGACATGTTTTGGTAAGCTCCCTAAGAATAACATGGGGAATGAGTATGCAGGTTTGCTGCCACAGATATATTAAAACGGGATGATTTTAATTCATTATGTAGTAGATCTGAACTAGAAGAAGCTATTTACCAAGTTTTATCAGGATATGTTGAGAAATTACCGAGATATAGAATTTTACTTATTTCCCATAAGGTTAACATTGGGACAACGTACTGTGTTTACCACTTTCAATATCTCGGTAACCAATGGACATAGAGCAGTGATTCAAAATACTAAATTGTTAGTTTTTTTTGAGCTGAATTCAATGGTGCCAACAAAAATTGGATTATTTTTATTTTTCTATATAAAAAACTCAAAAAACCCATTTTTTTGGGTTTATCCCCCCCTACCCCCCTTTCCGATGGTCCGATCCGGCTGGTTTTCGAACTCGTCCGAATAATAACTACTTTACACGTCTGTGCCAAATTTCATTCCAATCGGACCGTTTTTGCGAGCGCTATCGTGCTTACAGACACATAGATATATATCATATACTTAATTTCGTAAGGCGATTCTTTGTGTCAAAATTGTGGTCGTCTAGCAAGTCGTAGAAAGATGGGAGAGGGCTCAAATTAAAGGTCTGTATTCTGTGATGGCGGGAAAAATACTTAACTTGCTCGAAATTCACCAGAAAATTAGATATAACATAAAATATCAGCCATTTAAAAAGCATTGAGATCTAAAAACGTCTGCTTTGTTTACATAAAACTTGTGATGCTAATACTTTGAAAACCATGTGATAGACTAAATATCTATACCGTAAGGTAGATTCAGTTTGCTATGAAGGTATTTTGTACTGTAATAACTAAGGATTGTTTGAATTTTCCCTCATTAGGGGCTTTTAGCCCCTTCAAGCCACTAGTATATATATATATATATATATATATATTTATTTATATCTATATATATATCTATATCTATATATATATACAAATATATTTATATATATATAAATTTGAACGAATAGTGTTTTTGACTTCTGGGGGCACCAAAACGAAAAGTTATAGTGATCCCGGGCTTAGGTCTTACCATGAGACCTACGGGAATAGCTTCTTCCCTATAGGGAAAATTCGCTAAAAGAGGCTGCCACCCTCGTTTTCTAAAAAAAAAAAATCAAACTATCAGAAGCTTCCTTGTGGTTTAGAGCAAACGGATTTCTTCTCAATGAAAATAAAACTCAAAATATGTATTTTAGCTTTAGGGAGGGGTTACTATTGGATGATATAAGCGTCAAATTTCTGGGTATTTTCATAGATTCAAAATTAACTTGGGAACACCGTATAAATTACATTAGCAGAAAGCTATCTAGAGTGATTTATTTGTTGAGGCGGTTGGTAGATTGTGTTCCTGATGATTATGTAAGGACAGCCTATTTTTCCTTCTTTCAAAGTATTTTAATGTATGGTATTTTACTGTGGGGAAACTCCTGTCATGTCAAAGATATTTTGTTACTACAAAAGAAGGCAATTAGAGTAATTACAGGATCAAATTTGAAAGCACATTGCAAGCCACTTTTTATTGAACATAAAATAATGACAGTAATCAATATATACATCTATCATGTACTCATTTTCACAAAAAATAAGTCACCAAATTATCAAATTAGAAAAGATGTACATAATTATAACACCAGAGAAGCAATAAGCAGATTGGCATTCCATTCCATAGACTATCAAAATCTAAAAATAGCCATGAAGTAATTGGACAGAAACTTTTCAATAAGCTACCATTACACATAAAAGACATTCCTCTGAATTTATTTAAGATAAAATTGTATAACTGGTTGACCAATAATCCTTTTTACAGTGTCAGTGATTTCTTTGAATGTAGTTCAATAACTTCAATGTAAACCATCATCCAGGCACGGCCCTAGGGACTTTGCCGCCCTGGGCGAAATCGGCGGCCGCCGCCCCCTCCCCCCATATATATCCAGAAGCGTACCCAGGGGGGGATATCGGGATATATCCCCCCCGAAATTTTTTGGGATTTTGGAAAAATTTTGAGAAGAATAATATCTCGTTCATAATGAAGTGGTGGTATCACTAAACTTGCCAGTCAAACAGAGAACACTCTACAAGAATTACTCACTAAACTTTTATGAGGTTTGTAAATAGTTATAATCTTTTAATTTAAAGGTAATTGATTGGTATGGGGATTGAATACTGGATTATTAGGGTATTTTTACCTATTGCGGTTATCGTGAGTAATAGGCGAGAGTAGGCCTAGCAAGCAAGCAAAAACTCCTGATAACAACAGTGGTAATTTATGGTGTCCGCTATCTTGCCGCCATCGCCATCGTCGTCACACTCATCATATGTATTACGTGAAATATTCATGGTAAAAAATCACGATGTTAAAATGAGGCATAGGCTACAAACATTGTCGTCTTCTCAAGGCCGTCTGTCGGACAATCTCGTAGCAGCATCGCGGCAGGCAGACGAATCTCGTCTGCCTACGTCGCGTGAAAATCACGCAAGTCTCGCCGTCAAATCTAGGCACAATTAATTGTGATAAGATTACGATGCTTACGAGGACTTATGATTATAGCTTTGCGGGTGCGTTCTGGGACTTGAGAAACACTGCACAAGTGAGAAAACAGCATTTTCTAATTCTCCGACAACCTCGGACGGATAATGTAGGATCCGCATACTTCAGGTCCGGAAGGTCCGAGGCGTGCAATATGTGAGATATAGTTTTTACTTTGAAATTAACAGAAAAAATTCTTTTTTACCAAGGTTAAAAACGTATAATTCATGAATACTTTCTCATTTGTCCTTTAGTGTTAGGCCTACTTCATAAAAATATTTTATTTTTATTGTGAAAAAAAACATTTTTCTAAAATTTCAAAGTGATCTAAAATTTTCAGAATCTAATCTGCGAGCAGCCTAAAATTAGTTCAAATTTCAGGAGTTATTCTGTTTGTTGTTATGCTTCTAGGTTGCCTAAAAACGCGAATTTTCAGATGTAATTTATTACGCCCCAAGTAGGTTATACTGCAGTGCATCATTTAAATTTCGTGGTATAAATTCAAATAGCTTTTGTTTTAGGTTTAAACTATTTAAAGGCTTTGGCAAATGTAAATCTTATTGCTACCACAATAATAAACACAACGTCGGGGGAGAAGAGAGGATTCCATCAAGGTCACTCCCGACTTCCAACCGCTGCGCTGTTGCTTTGACGCTGTCAGCGGCGCCGGCGGCGACGCGACGGTTGTTAGATACAAGCCGAGTGGTTTGTTTTTATATTTGGACTTGAATGCCATCATCTATAATACCACATGTATATAATGTATATATTTACTCTATGCAAGCTGTTCAATGCATTACCATAGAGTAATAATGAACTTCGTAAAGAGATGGCACTCCCATGTTAACTCGGTGGTAAGGGAACAGCAGCGCTATCTGAATAAAGTGCAACGAACTAAAATGATCGATGCGATATATCGATGTCGGCGATGCGACATATCGATCGTCGTCGATGCGACATATCGATCGTCGTCGTCTGCTTTGTTTATTTTTTCGTTTTCTTGTTTTGTTTGCTAGACTTTCAATTTTAATGACTTTACCGGTTTGTTTAGATTAAGTGCGTTTGCCGCTAGTGCAAGTTGTTTCGCGAAATACTGTACTGAGTGATTCTTATTGTGCTTAAAGCGATTGACAGAAAATAAATATGTAGATCTTTACATAAAAGCACTTAATAAAATTTAACTTAGTTAATTTGTATTAAGTGCTTTTATGTAAACATCTACGTATTTATTTTCCATCAATAGGTTTAAGCACAAAATGAATCACGCAGTACAGTATTTCGCGGAACAACTTACACTAGAACAACTTTCTGCAAACGTACTTTAGGTATTTTCCCACACTCAAATTAATTAATTCCAACTCGTTGTAATTGTGTACACGTCGCGTCGTGACAGAAAATCAGGGAAAACGGAACGGGAAGTTAGCAGATCGTTATCGTCGTTCTGATTGGCTGAATCAGTGAAGAAGAAGAAAGTCATGTTTTTACAACGCCATCTGAATAAAGGGCATCGAACTAACCCGCTCCAATAAGCTTACCTCTTGGCTCCATTTAAGTGTCAGACCGGTGGCATTACTGTTACTACTGTTGAATTCACTTTTATGTATTTAATCATGCTGTAAATTATATATACTGAATATGTGTAAATTTAATGTGACTTGACTTTGTCTATTGCATTGTATATGCTTAATAACAATAAAAGACATTTTATTTATTTATTTATTTAATCAGTTATGAAAATTCAGCGCAAGTTTTTTACATCATCCTTACCGAACAACAGCAGCCGAAACCCTCTCCGGCCCTGAGTGAAAACCGCTGCACAATGCTATCATTTTTATCGTGCCGCTGCATCACTGCCATTATTGGAGGTGCCACATTTTCTGCGGTGAGGTTGGCAGCGTCGGCGCGCGACTCGTTTGTTAGTCGGTTAGTCCGTTAAGTCGCCAGCAGACCGCGGTTCAAAGCGTGTCGCTTGACAGTTCGGAATTTGAAAGTTTAAAAGTGCATCGTGAGTAAATTTGTGCGTGTTGTGTTATTTTTCCTGATATGGGATTATTTACCATTTTATGAGGAATATTAAAACTTATGTAAGTAATTTTTTATTTATTTTATAAGTCAATAAATAGTCCAATTTCGAGTTTTTATTTAACGTAACATAAACTACGGTAGATTCATTACGGGCCTAGTGATTAGCGTATGGACCTAATCATTTCGGTAATCTATTCTCAATAGAAATTTGAGTCTTAGATTACACTGATTCCGGAGAAATCCACTTTGTCATTAACTCTAGTTTTAACAGCTTTTCACAAAGCGATAAACAATCCCCAAAAAAATTCTTCTGGTGTAGTGTAAGTATGAAAAAATACTTTGATTCAAAATAAACCCAGACACGATTCAGTCGCCTGCTCTCGCGCGACCCCAGCCTGTGGATGTAAGTAGGTTACACCTCCACCGCTCCACCTCGCCGAGCGCAGTGTGGAGTTACGCAATTCTCATTGTAAGTGTAGTTAAGTTGTGTAGTGGCCGCCCACCCGCTATCGTAAGGACCCGGATTTACGCTGTTTGCCTCCACTCGCGCGCGCACTGCGTCTTAACTAATTTCTCAGATCCGCCCGCAATCTTTACAACCGCAATGCTTAAGTTTACAATAGCGTGATTCAATTTACAAGCTACGGTTTAAACGTAGGAGCTTTAACTTTTTGTTTACTCCTACTTCCCCAACACCTGAGCTGAGCAGGTGCAAAAGTGGAAGTTTCCAGATGATGATGCTGTAATTGTAGCAGAATCGCCATACATCTGACTCATCAAAATTGACCTTCAAATCTCTAATGTCGGACTGAGAGAAACGTTTTATGAATCATTGCTAAAATTAATAACTAACTTTGAACAATTCAGCTATGTGTCATGTTTGAAAGTTGAACTGTAATCGCATATGTAACATGTATTTACCTTTTTTTATCTTCTAGAATCGCAGCCGCGACAAAATCTTGGTACGGTTATAATTTATCCTAAGATATGAAACACAATTGATTGGTCTCAACAAGTTTTGTTTTCCAACACTTGTTCGACACTTATCCGATTTTAAAGATCAGCTCACATAAAAGCCGTTAAATCACTGAGTATTTTAAGACCAAAATATGCAGCATATCTTATTTAAAACCGGATATATAAGATAAATAATCCAAAATAATATTCAAAGTGTGGAATGTCCATAAGAAATGTATAGGGCTGAATTGAGCATTCTTTTTAACGAATCCAGATTTTTTTAAACGAATTTCAGCATTGAGTTCAGGGAAAATAATCTAGTCTATAATGATGTGTCACAACACCATCTATATATTTGAAAAAAATATTTATATCCAATATGGCGAATCTAAGATGGCGGCCAAAAATGAGTACCCTGTCATAATTATGAACCAACCACCCAACAGTAATTGGCAGCAGTTCAAAGTCCATATCTTGAAAAAAATATTGATAAAAATGCAGTTGAGAGACTTTTTAAACACGTTTTTGAATGGTGGGAAAAGCCGCCATTTTAAACGTGATTTTAGGGGGTTTCCCATGGTCCGATTTTGGTGAACGTTGGATATGTTAAAATATACATTTTTCTCAGTAGACTTCCGTCAAAACATGCCTTCTTGCATTTTTTTAAGGTCATAGGGTAAGTTGATTGGACTAAACTGGCTCGTTATGATTGGAAGGAAGGGGAGCCGCCAAGGGCTTGGTTACATCAATTTACGCCACTAAGTCAAATTTTTTTGCCAAACAACGTTGGCATTTGTTTGTTTGTTTTAATTTTTGAAATTATTATTATTATTCTTTGTTATTTTATCCTAGCACATGTCTCAACGGGGGGTTTGAAGGGCAATAGGGGACACACGGCTGTAGTTTATTGATTGGTTATGCACGCTTTCAGGTTAGTTTGTGTGTATAGACCGGGAGCTGGGAGGTCAAAAATTACGTCATAAGGTGCACATGTAAAAGCTGTGAAATTTTGAAGGGGCCCCCCGGGGGGTTTCAAAAATGGATTTGCGAGCCCTCAATCTGGGGGCTTTCTCCAAGGAAGACAAACTAGAATGTGACTTTTTTGTATTTTCCATAAGAATAACATGGGGATGAAGTTTACAGGTTTGTTGCAGCAGGTATGTAAAAATTGGGTGGCTTTAAGTCAATATCCAATAAACCTCGACCAGAAGAGGCCTTATGCCAAGTTTTATCATTATATGTTTAAAAGAGAGGATGATATAGGCTTTTATTTTCTCCCCATAAGAATAACATGGGAAAAATGTGTTCAAGTTTACTGCCAAGGAAATGCAAAAATTGGGAATTTCAGGCTAATATACAATAGTTCTTAACTAAATGAAGCCACATATCAAGTTTCAACAATATATTTTGAGATGTAAGCGAGTTATACGATTTTATTTATTTCCCATAAGGTTAACATAGGACGACGTTTTGAGTTCATCACCCTCAGTATCTAGAGCAATGATTCAACATACCAAATTGTTTGTTTTTTAAGCTGAATTCAATGGTATGAACTAAAATGTGATAATTTAAATTGTTCTACATGAAAATTGCCAAAAACCCATTTTTATGGGTTATTTTCAAGTTTGTCCACCTTGGAGAAAGCCCCCAGATTGAGGGCTCAAAAACCCATTTTCGACACCCCCCAGGATGCCTCTTCAAAACGCTATAGCTTTTACATGTGCACCTTTTGACGTAGTTTTTGACCTCCCAGCTCCCGGTCTAGTATGAACGTACGAATGGTCTTGGGTGAGTTAGTGTGCAGTTGATAGTAGTTTGTTTGCTTGTATAATGCCTGTGTATGTAAAAATGAATATACGATCGTATAAAGTTGTGAGCATGCTATACGAATTGTTTGTGGTTAAGAGCTTCCATTGGCATGAAGAAAAATCCTTTTCAACGCCGCACTATTTACATATTTACCTATTTATTTTAGTGTTCTGTCAGTTTCCTCCACACGATAAAATTGTCAATTCCATGATTCATATCAGTTAGATTCATAAGTAATGCCAGTCCAGTTAAGTTCTTGTTAATTTTCTGTTTATTTATTATCTAGTCAACCTGTCAACCATTTATTAAATTTTAGTCTGTCACCAAGAGAGACACCGAGATGTAGGACTCGGCCCCCGCGCACAGGCTGGGAACTTTCTCCTCTGTATTAATTGTATTTAATAGTCTTTTTTGAGAATACAATTATTTTGCCTTTGACTACGTTTATTCATTCGATTTTTCAGGTCTATTTAAATAAAACACCAACTGAGCTAGGATCGTTTATGTCGAGCAGGTTTGTAGCCGCTAGCCGCACGACCTGGTCTCAGGCTAACAATGTGCTCGCTTGTGTCACCAGTCAGCGTAATTGTATCCGCACGCTGCGCAGTCGTCTGTAACCAATGATCCTCTTTTTACCAGTTCCCTTCAAAAGAAACTGATAAAAACAAACTATATCTTGTATTAATACTTACCGTTGGGATCTCAGCAGTGATCGTTTACGTTCTCTCTCACGCGTGAATTAATCTGAACAGTGCTACTTTATAGGAGTGATTTAACGCATATTAATTAAATCATTGGTCACACTATGTCACTCTGAAGACTCATGACAGAGATTATATTACTTAGGCCGCGCACAATTACACAGTCAATGATGTTATGTTAGTATGTACTTCTATAAAGATTTCTACTACACAGAAAAAAAGATTTGTTGGAACAACAAAAACATTTGCAGATATACAACCTGCAAATTTTTTTGTTCGGTTTACCAATGTTTTTGTTGGAAAACAAAATAGATTTGTTGGAACAACAAAAACATTGGTAAACCGAGCAAAAACATTTACAGGTTGTAAATATCTGCAAATGTTTTTGTTGTTCCAAAAAATCTATTTTTTTCTGTGTTTATCTCAGCCTTTTTTTCAACGCTAAGATGCTTAGCATTTATTAAGTACAGAGTTTAAAATTATTAAATGCTATTAGTCTACAATGTGAACACTGAATGCTGTCATGCATCAAAAGCAACGGTGCCAAATTTATATGAATAAAAACCGCAAACCACTCTCCACTCACATCAAAAGCAACGGCGCCAAATTTATATGAATAAAAACTGCAAACCACTCTCCACTCAAATTAAATATAGATTTCTATTGTTTGGCCGTAGTGTAGTGTATATAGTGGTGTGGTGGCCTCCAAGGGCGTCAGATGGTGGCCTCCAGCGGCACAGCAGACACAAACCGCTACTGCAGCATACACTGGCGGCTCTTCCGCCTTGCCGACCCCACCTGTCTACGGGGGTAATGTTTTTAATCGTGGATTGAATTAACTATGTAACCAATCAATTAATTAACTTATCTCAGCGTTTTATGTATGCTCAAGTCATTTTGGGGTATTAAATATTCAAACTGTACTTTTTACGCTTCGAGTGTTAAGTAAATACCAATCAATTAATTAATATTTACTTAACACTCGAAGCGTAAAAAGTACAGTTTGAATATTTAATACCCCAAAATGACTTGAGCATACATAAAACGCTGAGATAAGTTAATCCCCCTGCATGAAATTAGCAAAAGTTACCCCTTAAAAATATGCTGTGCTAGTTCATAATAATATATTAATAAAATATTTGTCAAAAATTTAAAATTTAACAACATACATTAAACGATTCCAATAGCCTTCACAAATAAGTATTTTCCTTGAAAGAAACATTCTCTCTAAAAATACTCAATAAATTGAAAATAGAATATAATTTTATACAAATATACATTGTACTTAAATATTTCATTAAAAGTTAATTTATATTTGAATAATATAGGAGTGTGTGTCCCTGACCAAGTGGAAACTACAGTACGTACAGATCTCGTCAGCTTTATTGTCAGCTATCCTTTTTATTGGGCCAAATTTAATGATTTAGGTATGTAGTCATTACAATTATGACAATATTCTCTAAATGCGGTGTAAGTTTCCAGTTAGTCAGAAACTTTTAAGGCCGAATCACATTTCACTCCTAAAAATCCTGGATTAGGTGAGCCATTATGATACAATTATTACCTTCATCATAATGAAGAAAAAGAGGAAGTAATAAAAGGATTAAGAAGTCGTGAAGGATTAAAAAGTTCATGCCACACGTGATCATGCACAATTTATTTAGCTAGGCTATGTATTGAATTTGATTGAAACAAACAGTACTTTCCCGACACTAACAATTGATAAACTATCTTTGAATATTAAAAATATCCTCGTTGGAGCAGACCTGCCTACTTAGCTAATTTCAAATACGTCAAACATATTTCAATCCAACATAAAAGAGATTGGAGTGTTTTCAGTAATTACCATAAGATTAACTCATGGGGTAAAAGCAGGTTTAATTCAATATGAAGAACTTGAAGAAGCCAATTAATTTTAATAAGATAAGCTGGTGGTATTTTTTATTTACTACAAGGATGATATGTGGAGATTGAGTATGTAGGATTGCTGCCACGTAAATATAAAAATGAGGGATTTTTGGCTAATATACAATTAATTTACGATGGATCTGAAGTACATGCTAGGCTATAACCAAGTTTTACTGAGATTCGTTGAGAAATGATTGAAATGTAGGATTTAATAATTTATTCCCCAGAAGGATAGCATTGCGACAATGTACTGTGTTTTAAATCATATCGCTATCTCGGTAATCATTGAACATAGAGCAGATATTCAAAATACTATTTTATTGGCTGAACACAATTGTGCAAACCAATGTCTGATTATTTTTATATTTCTTTTTAAAAATACCAACAAAGGGTTTGGGGGTCTGTCTCCCTTTACTTGTTACCTACTCCCTTCCGATGGACCGATGAGACTGATTTTCGAATTAATCCGAATAATTAACTAATTACTTCATTATACTTATGCACAAATTTTCATTAAGATCTGTCCTTTTTTACGAGAGTTATCGCGCTTTTTATACAGGCACGTTGACGTAGATAGATAAAATATACACAGATATACACATTACAATTCGAGCGAATGTGTTTTTGGCATTTGGGTGCACCAAAACGATAAGTTGGGCTTAGATCTTACCTTTAGACCTACGGTAATAGTAGGTTCCTATTTCTTCCCTATAGGATAAATCGCTAAAAGACGTGACTGATTGAAAATAATATTTCATATTATTTATATCTTGTATATTAATACTGTATATAAAATTAGGATACGAATAATGCTGGTGGGGGGTATATTTTACTGTCAGAGTTCTTGAAAATCACTCTCATTGTTTTAAGGGGATGATAGAACGTACGCACAAAACCCAGGGTGAGGAAGGTGGTGGCTTACAGTCGCATTGTCCTGGACAATTAACTCACGCATGATCTCCCCCGCTAACAACGCCGAGTCCTCAGCCGGGCGCCGCAGGAGTGCTAGAGGTGAGAGCCGCCGTGTACACTCGACCCCCTGCCTCTTGTACATGACACTGTACTCGCCACTCTCTCTATAACATGCAAACCCTCCCAGAGAACAAGCGGTAGTCAAGACGAGAACTCTTACTTATCGCACTTTATCCTATTTAGGCTACCACCGATTTTATGCCAACTAAGGGCATCCGTGTATTCCATCTGTTCACAATATACTTCCCCGCACTACCAACCAAGAATATGTTACGTAGACTCGTAGACCAACAAAGTGACTGCAGTTCGTGAATTTAATTTCACTCTTGGGACTATAATGGGTCAGCTATGTTAATTTTGTCTTCACTGAGCCAATATCAAATCATCCACGTACGCAATCAAGAATTTCCCTTTCGGTTAATATTTTTCTTCTATTTTTAAATTATATCCTTCCCTTGACAGTTTGGAAATCAGTTTCAATCCTAGTTAGGTGAAAATAACTAAAAATACATTGAGCTGAAGAGCGAAGAGGTGTTCGCGGCCAGTAACGCGATCCTCGGGCGAGGGCATAGTGGCAATGCTCAGTGCCGGCGACACACTCACGGTCGACCTCGGGCGAGAGTGGCAATGCTCAGTGCCGGCAACACACTCACGGTCGACCTCGGGCGGGAGGTGGCAATG
This sequence comes from Flexamia atlantica, assembly GCA_035578135.1. Lineage (NCBI taxonomy): Eukaryota > Metazoa > Arthropoda > Insecta > Hemiptera > Cicadellidae > Flexamia > Flexamia atlantica. The sequence continues at coordinate 88,954,940 of JAQJVK010000001.1, forward strand.
CTCAGTGCCGGCGACACACTCACGGTCGACCTCGGGCGGGAGGTGGCAATGCTCAGTGCCGGCGACACACTCACGGTCGACCTCGGGCGGGAGGTGGCAATGCTCAGTGCCGGCGACACACTCACGGTCGACCTCGGGCGGGAGGTGGCAATGCTCAGTGCCGGCGACACACTCACGGTCGACCTTGGGCGAGAGGTGGCAATGCTCAGTGCCGGCGACACACTCACGGTCGACCTCGGGCGAGAGTGGCAATGCTCAGTGCCGGCGACACACTCACGGTCGACCTCGGGCGAGAGTGGCAATGCTCAGTGCCGGCGACACACTCACGGTCGACCTCGGGCGAGAGTGGCAATGCTCAGTGCCGGCGACACACTCACGGTCGACCTCGGGCGAGAGTGGCAATGCTCAGTGCCGGCAACACACTCACGGTCGACCTCGGGCGGGAGGTGGCAATGCTCAGTGCCGGCGACACACTCACGGTCGACCTCGGGCGGGAGGTGGCAATGCTCAGTGCCGGCGACACACTCACGGTCGACCTCGGGCGAGAGGTGGCAATGCTCAGTGCCGGCGACACACTCACGGTCGACCTCGGGCGAGAGTGGCAATGCTCAGTGCCGGCGACACACTCACGGTCGACCTCGGGCGAGAGTGGCAATGCTCAGTGCCGGCGACACACTCACGGTCGACCTCGGGCGAGAGGTGGCAATGCTCAGTGCCGGCGACACACTCACGGTCGACCGTATCGACATCGGTGTCGTGTTTGGCGGGCGGAGAGGTGTTCGCGGCCAGTAACGCGATCCTCGGGAGAGAGGTGGCAATGCTCAGTGCCGGCGACACACTCACGGTCGACCGTATCGACATCAATGTCGAGTTTGGCGGGCGGAGAGGTGTTCGCGGCCAGTAACGCGATCCTCGGGCGAGAGGTGGCAATGCTCAGTGCCGGCGACACACTCACGGTCGACCGTATCGACATCGGTGTCGAGTTTGGCGGGCGGAGAGGTGTTCGCGGCCAGTAACGCGATCCTCGGGCGAGAGGTGGCAATGCTCAGTGCCGGCGACACACTCACGGTCGACCGTATCGACATCGGTGTCGAGTTTGGCGGGCGGAGAGTCAATGCCCGGACCGCGACTTTCGGAATGAAAAGCAGATGTCGCCACCGCCAGCGCCGCACCTGCCGTTATCATGTCGTCCCGCGTCCCCGCGAAGTCCCTCCCGCACACTCACTTCGACCCTGCTCCACTGTCGCAATGATTCCTGCTCCTGACTAGCTTTGCAGTTACAATATAACGTTCATAGAATTTGATTCCGGAAAGAACACGGTTTTTTCACGGCCCCCCTCTCATGTTGAAAGTTTACAATTCATAACAAATTCACTTTTAACATAATTAGATTTTTACTAGAGGTATTACATCCTTATAACACGTTTTTTTTAGCCAGATATTTGTTATATATAGGATTTGAAGGATGACTTCGGAACATTTTTGAGATGTATTGTAAAAAGCGCAAGCGTACAAACAGGCAACCTTTGACCTTTACTCATATAATAATGTAATAGTATTGGTATATTTCGCAATAAGGGCCGAAAATGAGGTTTTGCAGGCTTGAGAACGTGCTCCAAATTCGAGACGAAGTCGTACGCTATTTTTCACCACACTATTCAATGAAATCTATATTATTAATTCTGTAAGCGATTTTTTAAAATCAAAGTTGTGAGAGTTTGACAGCTAGCAGGATGATGGGAGATGACTCAAATGAAAGGTCTCGGTCCCAGGGGGTCAGGAAAAATAGCAGATTATGTCCAAATATACCAGAAAATGAGAAATAACGAAAAATATCTTCCATGCAAAATGCATTGGGATTGAAAAGATTGAAAAAGTCTGCTTTGTTTACATTAAACATGTGGTGCTAATGCTTGATTCAAAGCCATATGATAGATGTTGACATGTGGGATTTGTTTCAAAATGCAGCTAACTATGCACGTTCAATGTAATATAACAAAAAATATTTTAAATTTAAGATTTTCTGATTTTATAATAATTAAGGGCTTGAGTTTTTTCATAATTTAAAATTATAAAAAGTTAAGTACGTTTGTTTAGTTTATGTTATAATAACGATGCAGATTTAATACCAAATGATCTATACATCATTACGTCAGGGAAATTTTTTTTTTTTTTAAATTATGAAGAGTTCAGTTCATTTGTTTACGTTATAAGATGCCGATTTAATGCCAAATGATCATGTAAGCGAAAATTTTGCGCCGAAATTGTGGGTGTTTGGCAAGTTGCAGGAGAATGGGAGAGGGCACAAAAAGAAGGTCTTGATGACAGACGGGGACTCGGGAAAAATAGTGAAATTTCTTAAAGTTTATCACGTTAAATATCTACCATTTAAAAATCATTGTAATCTAAAAACGCCTACTTTTTTTACATTAAAACATGTGTTACTTAACCACATGCTATAGATATTGATATATGGTTTATTTAGGTTGAACGTACCATATAATAACACATGGCGGTTTTTACTTTTGGATCTTCGTTTATATAATTTAGGGACCTTAACATTAAAAAGCAAGATGAATTAAATACGACTGTTACTTTTACATTGTATAATGTAGAAGTAGCTGTTGCTGATTTAAAAGCCAAGTGATTTGTAACATTTAAACAATCGAATAAGTGCAGGCTATGGGTACAGAGAAGACTTCATTCATAATTTTTAAGGCCCAGCTCTACCAATTGTGTGTGGTCGGAAATGGTCATAGTTTTGACCGAGGATCAACAGAGTGTGCTGCGCTAACAGCTATTGACTGTAACATCAGCTTTAAATTTGATCATATCTAAAAGGTTCACCTTTAAATTTGAATCTAAAGTATTCTTGAATCCACCAAGACAAAGCAGTATTTACTCACGGGCAAGCATAAAAAAGTGGTGAACGTAGGGTAAAATCCTCAATATTAACTTTCTACCAAGCTCGTAGTCTCCAAACATAACTTCCTTATGAAGTGGAGCCAGAGGCTCCAACGTGGAGCTTGGAGTCATCAACAGGAGAACATTTTCTGATTTCATCCTTATTTATTAGCTTATTGGGTAAAATGTAGCCTTAAGCGGAGATTTCCATAATAAGTACCCTTTAACTGTCCAATATGTTCTTTTGAACCAGGTGGAGGCTACACACGTCATTTGTTTACATTTTTGTGTTAAGTTTACTTCTTTGGAAAATAAATTAAAAGCTGCAGTCTGAGGTTAACCATGTCAATATGTTTAATTGTAAACAAATTAAGCTGAGTTTGTTTTCAGAATGACGGATAGCGCCAATGTTCCAAAAAAGTTGACGGAAGATGTAAATAAATAAACTACTATCCTATTACATGACTTAAGGTCAGAATTCAGTTTTAAAAACATTTGAATCACATGTGTGAAGGTATTTATATTTACATATGTTTATATCCCAAAGACAAATGCTAAAAGAAAATATAAATTTCAAGATGTTATAAAAATGTTATACTTATATGTAAAATAATCTGAAGAAAAACTATTTTTTAAATGGTTTCAGAACTGTAAACGTCTTTAGTTTTCTAGCTTCCTAAAAAATAGGATCTTTAATTTATTTGTAAACCCAATTATTCCACAGAAATATTATTTTTTAAATGTTTTCCTGATAAATATGAAGTATAAAGCATTCGTCACCTTAGAAGAAAGTAAAATTAAAATTACTTGACAATCGAGAGAAGGGTGATAAAAACAACTTCAGTATATTCTTGCTGCAACTGCAACTAACCAAAATATGAAACAAATTCCCAAATGAAATACATGACAAGTATCCCTCAACCATACTTTGATTAAAACTACCAAATTAGAATACCTGCATTTTTTGGTGTGCTAAAAAACCTAAAATTTGTCTTGTTGGGCCAAAAATGGGTCTCAAGCCTTTAAAGTCGTCCCCTAACCTCAGCGTGCTTTGTGTGCGAACTCCTGTATTGACATGAATATTAGCATAGCCGTCTCTAGTATAAGTATACTAGAGACGGCTATGATATTAGTCCTAACATTAAGGATGATTGATGTTTGATTTTTAACATTATAAAGCCTTGGTATTGCCATCCAGCCACATCTAATTTTGGGATATTATGCTGGTAAGGAAGACGATTTGCAGGAAAAAGGTATGACACGGTCAGTCGTCCTCGCCCCTAGAAATAGAGATGCATTCTAAATGATCTTCCTCGCTCTGGACCACCGAGACAAAGCCCTTAAACCGGTGACCTCACAGACAGACACAAACACCAGTCTTCCATATTTTAGAGGGTACTATACCGGGCATTTTGCCTTCGAGTACTACAAAACTTTTAAGTTGGTCAGATAATGGTATCTCATCCCCTCCAGGCCCTCCAAGATGAGGAAGCCATCCTCTACTCTCTCCAAGACTCGGACTCGAATGGATTCCTAAGCTCTGAAAAAGACGATCTCGCATATTTACTAACACCTAATGGGTAAATGAATTAAAAGAGTAGAGCCAAATACATGAATAACAAGCGTAAAAAATCGTGCAATTCACTGGTTTAACGACGAGTGTAGCTTTATTGAAAAATAATATTGAACCTAATGTGTTGTGCAAATGATTCTCTAAAAAAATTTTAAGGCCTAGTCCAAATTTTTCTTAGTTCGAGAAATAGTTGGGATTGCCTTTTGATTGGTCCAAACTTCTGGAGTTCTCTTGAATGTGGTTATGCCTCTGGACTGCATAAAACGCGAATTTGCATTCCCTGGGGGAGGGCCCCCGGACCCCTTCAGCTAGGGGGTGCCTCCCTTCAGGCCCTCCGGTCCTATGGCTCCGTCTCAGGAGTCCGGGGACACACACGAAAATTTTATAGATTTAGGGCCTAGTTTGGTTGTCGGCTGCCCTGTATTTAATAGGCCTTAGCAGAATGAACACATAAATGACAACACTTGCATAACAGAAATAAGTTTTAAGTATTGCTACAGAGATGGAGGTTTTCTGTTTTTTTTTCAATCAATCACCATCGTTATGCGTGTCGACAGAGTCTGTTGTGGATTCAGTAATAACAAACCTATCCATAAAATTGTTAAGCATGTGCTCTTCTTCAATTTTACCTTTCTTTTTGTCTTTCGGCATGATCACAAAACTTTTTCCACTAATGTGTTGTCACTTCAGTCATCGCCTGTTCTGCTACTTTTACCGCGTCTTCCATTTTAAAGTAAGTGTTAATAGCTGGGACGTTTACTGAAATAGCTCATATAAGCAGTCTTTAAGCAGGGGAAATATTATACCCTGCCTGATATAAAAAATCGGTGTGCCTGAAAGAAAAAAAATCGGTGTAGCGAAGCGACCACGAGGCAATAAATACTTGTTACTTCATACCACTGTAAAAATGTTTAACATTGTTCAACATTTACTGTAAACTTTGTTCCAATAACGAATCATTTTCGGTTTTAGCATAGCTTTTAAACAATTTTTAACTTATTCCACATGGTTTATATTGCGGGTTCCATTTTCAAAACACAATACTTAAAAACAAAATAATAACGGGGTAAATACACACTAAGTAAAATGCAATAAGAATAGTAATGATATAAAAATACCCCCGTTGCAGCAGACCTGCATACTCAGCGAATTTCAGATGCAACACAACAAACGGTATTTCAATCCAACTTAGCGAGATTTTACATGTTTTATAATCTCCATAAGAATAACATTGGGAATGATTATGCAGGTTTGCTGCAACAGGTATGTTAAAACTGGTTGGTTTTAATTCATTATTTAGTAGATCTTAACTAGAAGAAGCCATATACCAAGTTTTGTCAAGAAATGTTAAAAAATAAGTAAGATATAGAATTTTTTTATTTCCCATAAGGATAACATGGGGAATGATTATGCAGGTTTGCTACCACAAAAACTGAAATTTCGGGGATTTTAGACTAAAATACATTAGATCATATCTAGATGAAGCCACAAACCAAGTTTTAGCGAATTTCCCCTATAGGGAAGAAGCTATTACCGTAGGTCTCATGGTAAGACCTAAGCCCCAGACCATGATAACTTTTCGTTTTGCAACCCCCAGAAGCAAAAAACACCATTCGTTCGAATTTTTAGATATATATATATATATCTATATATCTATATATATATGTGTCTGTTAGCACGATAGCGGCCGTAAAAATGGTCCGATCTTGATGAAATTTGGTACAGACATGTAAAGTGGTAATCGATTGGACGAGTTCGTGAACCAGCCCGATCGGACCACCGGAAGGGGGGTAAAGGGGGATAAACCCCCCAAAAATGGGTTTTTTGATCTTTTTACATAGAAAAATAAAATTTATCAAATTTTTGTTGGCACCATTGAATTCAGCTCAAAAAAACAAACAATTTAGTACTTTGAATCACTGCTCTTTGTCCATTGGTTACCGAGATATTGAAAGTGGTAAACACAGTACGTTGTCCCAATGTTAACCTTATGGGAAATAAGTAAAATTCTATATCTCGTTTATTTCTTGACATATCTTGACAAAACTTGGTAAATGGCCCCTTCTAGTTCAGATCTACTAAATATTGAATCAAAACCAACAAGTTTAAACATACCTGTAGCAGCAAACCTGCATACTCATTCCCCATGTTAATCTTATGGAGCTTACAAAAACATGTCAAATCTCGCTATGTTAGATTATAATATATTGTTTTGCATTTGAAATTCGCTGAGTATGCAGGTCTGCTGCAACGGGGGTATTATCCAGATATGTTGAGAAATAAGGGAGATATAGAATTTTACTTATTCCCCATAAGGTTAACATAGGGACAATGTACTGTGTTTACCACTTTCAATATCTCGGTAACCAATGGACATAGAGCAATGATTCAAAACACTAAATTGTTTGTTTTTTTGAGCTGAATTCAATGGTGCCAACAAAGATTTGATAAATTTTATTTTTATATGTAAAAAAACTCAAAAACCCATTTTTGGGGGTGTTTATCCCCCTTTACCACCCCTTCCGGTGGTCCGATCGGGCTGGTTCACGAACTTGTCCATTCGATTACCACTTTACATGTCTGTTCCAAATTTCATTAAGATCGGACCATATTTACGGCCGCTATCGTGCTGACAGACACACATATATATATATATATATATATATATATATAGATAGATAGATAGATAGATAGATATATAAAAATTCGAACGAATGGTGTTTTTTGCTTCTGGTGGCCCTAAAACGAAAAGTTATCATGGTCTCGGGCTTAGGTCTTACCATGAGACCTACGGTAATAGCTTCTTCCCTATAGGGGAAATTCGCTAAAAATAATGAAAAATAACCACTTCCAATAAAACTAGAAGCACTCGATCGCTTAAAAGGCTTTAACCAAAAGTCATAAATAAATAAAAACATAACCAATAAACATTAATATTATTTGGTATTTGTCCACACCATCGTTGTAAATAAATACACTGGATTGGTAACTCAGGCCCCGCAAACCGAGCCTTCGGCAGTGGTTGCGTTTAAGATTTTTCTGGGGCGATGGGGGAACGCATATTTTGCCGGCCAACTTGTTCTCGACCGTCTAGTTAAATATTAATTGTAATTACTTAATAGTTATAGCAATACATCTATTTAGCAAACTTTCCCCGTAAAACTGCTGCCAAATCTGTGCGGTTTCAATACAGTTAACAATACAGTTTCGCGATTTTTCCCCCAACGCCCCTTGAATTCGGCCCGGCTGCAACCCCAACTCACAGCTGTGTTGGCTCGGAAATCACTAAGGGTACGTTCATACCGGAGCCGGGAGGTAAGCACACTCGCTCCATCGCTCCATCGCCGGTTCACACCAGCCAATCAGAAGCGGTTCTACATGGAACACAAGCTCTGAGCCAGGGTCAGAGCAAGGGAGTAATCCTGGATGGTTATTTGTAAACAAAGCCTATTGTTGTAAAATCAGATGAAAATTGTAGATGTGGAGGAAAACGTGCATAGAGGACAAATATTGGGAACAATATGTTGTTATATAAACGTAGTTTATTTCAGTAAGTAAGTTAATTTTAGCACACGACGTTTTAGTTTCATGCAAAGTAATAAATATAAGGGATGAATTAAAAAGGCCACATTATAAAATAATATTTATAGTAAAACTTTTAAATCGATAAAAAAATTAAAATTCTATACGATGATATAATTACGAACAGGATAATAAAAAAATCTTTTTCGCCTATTATGGACCCCACTGTTGTCAGTTTGGGCTGCACAAAACTTAAACTTCTCTTGCCTCCTCTTATAGAACGAGGCATAATATTAGATGTTCTACCCCTAAAATAACATCACGTCATTGCAGTGGCGTACGCAGGATTTATTTTCGGGGGGGGGGGGGATACTACGGGGGGAATAGAATTTGAAAATACAGGTTGTCTCACTTCTTTAGTTTTTCTTCAAGGCTCAGAACGCAACCATAAAGCTATGATGTACACGCGAGCATCGAAGGCTGATAATAATAACATAATAGTGATTCGTCGAATAGTGGAGACCACCGGAAAACGTTTGATCTCCGAAATCTTATAGACTTATCACAAATATGCCTAGATTTGACGGCGAGACCTGGTCCTCACGCAACGTAGGCAGACGATTTTCGTCTGCCGCGATGCTGCTACGAGATCGCCCTACAGACGAATAATGTAAAGTACACGGTTGTGAGAAGACGACAGTATTCGTATGCCGCCTTTTAACATCGTGATTTTTTTACCATGAATATTTCACGTAATATGATGAGTCTTTTGCCACATATGACGACAATGGCGATATGGTAGCAATATCGCGGACACCATTAATGGCCACTGTTGTCATCAGGAGTTTGTCATCAAGGAGCTTGCCTTATGTTCTTAGTATAGGCCTACTTCCGCTAAATACTCACGATAACAGCAATAGGTAAAAATACCTTTATCCATATATATATACTCCCCCGAATTAATTATCTTTAAGATATAATAGAATTTAACTATATAAAACTTTTATAAAAGTTTAGTAAGTAATTAATGTGTAGTGTTCTCGGTTTAGTGATACCACCACCTTCATTATGAACACGATATTAATCTTCCCAAAAATTTCCCAAAATCTCCAAAAATTTCGGGAGGGATATATCCCGATATCCATCCCCCCTGGGTACTCCCCTGCGTCAATGAATACACTGTATTCATTGATCACGTAGACGGAGAATAAGAAGATAAGAGTGTTGAGCGTATTGTACCTTTAAGATCCAAGGACTACCTACCGTTCATAATTCTAACATTATGAAATGTTTCATTCGTAATTAAAGGATATTTCCTTAGATTAGAGGATGCGTCGTTGCAGCGCGGCATTTTACGCAAGTTTCGACCTAGTTCAGGCTAGTTCACCTAATTATTCCGTTATGCTTTTTCGACCATTCCAGACCACGCCAGCGAGATTCACGTCACGTTCTAGGAATTCATTGTTGTAAAACAATGTTTAAAGTGAAATTTAGTACAACTTCATGCGAGTGTTAACACTGCTCACATTTATGTTACACTAAATTGAGATTAAATTGAGTGCATTGATTAACTTCCCGCTGCGGAAGATAACTTGTCGTCTATGTAAAACTATAGCCTATAACCTAATAGCCCAAACACTATTTTGTACGTCGTAATTTCAAAATATAGTAAAATAAAAATTCTTCTTTTTAGAATACTGGTAGTTTGGTAAAATAAATATTCTTCCATGGAAAATAAAAGGACAAATTTATTTTATAGTATAACTATAACTTGAAAACCATTTACAATAAATTTTCTGAAAAATAAAACTTTTTTTGAAATAAATTTTAGTATTATGTTCAAGCAGTTTAAGCCTGAATGAATTCACGCACTAAAACAATAATCATCACCAAAAACTTCACTTAGCCAAACATCAGAATACTCTTTGAAATTTCTACATAGAATTTAAAATTCACCAAGTTTCGTCCATTCATCCACCACTTTTATTAGTTCACTCGGCGATCTCAGTGTATTTCTTGGTTAAGTAGTTAACGTTTAATCTCAGTCATTTGAAATGAAAGTAATATTCTTCTTTTAAGTTATATTCTTTATTTAACTTCATTTAAGTTGTCAAACTAATAAATAAAAACAATTTAAAACATATACTAAGTTAAAAATGAATGAGTTAAAGTTCTAAATGAAGTACCTGTAACATTATAAAAACACTTTTCATAACCAAACTAAAAGTAAACAATCATATTTACATTTGACATTTGTAATTTAATTTGACATTTCGTTTATTGAATCAAACATCAGGTGATACACTCGCTCAGAGCAATGCTCAGAGCCAGGGTCAGAGCCTGGGTCAAAGCTTCCCTCCCGGCTACCCACCAGGCTTGCCTCCCGGCTCCGGTATGAACGTACCCTTATTTTCTATTATGTAGACACTGGCATAATATAACCTCTAAAAAATTAAACAAATTTTATGCTATTTGTTCTGTAATTATTAACAATTTTGGAACAACAGGTAATCAGCTGTATAAACAAGTCCACATTTGACAAGTTTGTAAGATAAAATTATAGTTAGTTTTATTTAAAAATGTCATAAGTGTTGTTCTTACACAGCAATATAAGCGAGCCTTATGGGGAGTGCGCTATCCAGTTGTATTTATTTACATCGATGGTCCACACATACGTCAAAATATAAACACATATTTTTATTTTGATTAATACTAAAATTTTGTATGAAATGAATAGTAATTGTTTGTTTTTATCTTCCGCCAACTGAGCTGCCCCCAACCAATACATTGCCCCAACTCAGGAAAAAAAATGTCTCCTAGACTGTGCCTTTACTGTACTGAAGTTACGCCCTTTCTTAAAATTCTGATACCTACTAGCAAATGTCAAAATATCTTTAACATTACACTTTAAACGTTTAATTACACATCAAAATATTACCGAGTTGAGTGTGAAGGAAACATTAAATATCCACCATTTGTATTTTATTTTAGCGGCTTTTGCCCCTACAAGCCACTAGTTCACCCTGTACATGAAAAATCTGTTTATTCATTTGAAACACTTGAATACAAAACTCTGAGGTTATGAGCGATGATTTCTTTGTCATAGTTTAAGCAAAATTTTGCCATCGGGCATGTGTCCTGATCACTTGTCTTTAAAACGCCCCTACTTATCAATCAGACCTGCCTACCTTAAAAAATACCCGTGCTCAACATAGGATACTTCGGAATAACATATACAGGGTGTTTTTTAACGCAACCCAAAACTTTATTTTATCAATGAAGGATTATTTCCCCCCAAGATCCCCGGATTTGACCCCACTATATTCATTTTCTTTGGGGTTACATAAAAAGTAAGGCCTACAAAAACAATTTACAGCATATTCAGTACCTCAAAACAAACAAAACAAATGTAATGCAAGAAATTAAAAGAGTACCTAGCAACACGTGTTGGGGAATTTGATGGAGAGAGCATAACTTCATACAAATGCCACTGGCGGATTTTTTGAGCACATAAGAAAAACTAAATGTGATCGAACTTAAATAATAGATTGTATAAAACTTAAAGATCCATAAAACAATACTTATTTCATATTAATATGGGCATTATTAAATCATAAAAATGGGTCGCGTTAAAAAAACACCCTGTATTTATACACTGCCGCGCCAGTAATACTCTTGCCGGGAAAGCTCTGGAGATTAATGCTCCCGATAAATTTGACAACCGATTTCAAGTTTCTGAATCCTATAATATGTACTTATATCCACACCATTACAATGGCGTCAGCACTAAGTATTGTTAGTACTGATCCTCTTCAAACAATGACGGTCCTTACCAAAACATTGCTGGCGGTTATTATTAAAACCGAATCACTGGTTCAGAAATAATGTATAATTAGTAAATAACGGAGTTAAAGTACGGGGAAATTCAAGTTCGTGGAAATAGTAGTTTTCATTACTAGGAGCGAAAGTGGCTCTTTTTGGTACGAGATCGTAATTTACAGGCGAGGCGCAGCCGAGCTTGGAAATGCGATCGAGTACCAAGGAGACACTTTTGCTCCGTGTGATGAACAACTATTTTCATCATTATGTATAAATAACCATTTAATCGTTAAAAAATTAGACTACATAATTTTGAGGTTATCCAAAATAGTCATCGTCATTTACCAAATCTGTTGGTTGTTTACAAACACAAGTTAAGGAATCGTTCAACCTTTCAAACGTAACATAAACAAATTTTGACATTAGAGTACGGCAAAATTTACCATATGTTTTTTCAGTACTCCTATTCGAAGTGATCCAAAAACGATCATTTTGCGTACGATTTAGAGAACTAAAAACGGCTGTTTTCGGGACAGTATGATGAAAAAGATGTTTTGCTTTGTTATGCTGCTTTGTTTCGTAGTAGCCTATAACAATCAAACAGTTCCCACAGCATAAAACTACTAAAAAGGACATGTTCACATCACTTATTTACCACCCTGACTATGCTGACTATCGTCAACGAAAGTCCTGGCTACTCGTCAGCAGTTTGCAGCCTTGAGACTCACTTGATGTCTGCTACACAACTGCCAGACCTCCACCGGTCTGTGGCCTGCCGTGCAGTGGCCCTGCATCATCGCAGGTGGCGACCTCGGCGCCGGCGGTGTCACCTCAGACCGACTGATTCTGATAAACTCCCCAAGATTATAATATTAGATACATTCCCCAAAAACGTGTTTATGTTTGTCAAGCATCAAGCATAAGTTGATATATTAAACCCCTTTGTCTGTGAGCATATTGGTGTTTTACATAATGCATTGTGCACGTTGATATTTTTGACATTTAACTGCTAGTTCAATTTCAGATCTCTCTGATGAAAAGTTGTTGACTGTTAAATATAAACACGAACACCACACAACATTTGTATGTAGAGTATGCGGTATGGCTAGTGTCCTCCTAAGTTGATTGTAGACGATTGATGTAGACATCAAACAAATCAATTGTCATACAATCATTTGTTTAAAACAGTTTGCGACCTACATATCGAAGTCGGTCGGCTGCCGGGCCATTGTGTTCAGTGAAAGTGTAGTCGCATGAGTAGCGACTGATTCAAGGCGGGTATAAGTTGACACATGAATGACATCAGGGCTTAGTCACGTGGTCGTGTCGAAACCGTCATTGACGCGGTAATGAATAGAGGAATGTAGCCCGAGTATCGCCACTGTCGGCTGCAGGAACGTTGTGGGGCCGTGCCGAGTAACGGAGGGATATGCATCGCTCCCCACGGCGACTGCGCTGCAACAAACATGTTCACAGTCACAAACATATTAGACTATATGATGAACACCAGGTAACTTTTCTATGATTGAAGAAAATAACCGCCGCATGTTAAAGTTACAGGGATATACGTGTTTTTTTTTCTTAGCTAACAATAATTTATGAGGATATTGAGGATTACAACTTTCATTTAAATTGATTTTTGTATAAAAATAGCACATCTTATTATACTTGTTAAATATGACACATAAAAAAAATTAATAGGCTATGGCGCTGTTTTCCCATATGCTTTATTATTTTAACATGTATTACTGTTATTAAAAGAAAATAAACCATCAGTGTGCAATTGATCAAATAAGAGATGAAGCAACCGAGTCCCTATTTTATCATTTCTCTTAGTTTTTGTTAGACTCTAGTCTGTCTATTCTTACTGTCACACGCCTTACTTCTTGGTGGTTAAAATGCGTTGTTTGGTGTGTGCCTGAATATTGATTTTGTCATCCAGTGAAGGGACGGGGACATAATTTTCCTGGTTGATTTAAAATATATTTGGCGGCAGCTTTAGGACCCTCTACTTCAAATTTCATTTGGCGAGGGTCCCCCCTGTGTAATATCGCAACATATTAGATCCCGCCGCGCCCAGTCGGCCGTGTCGCAGCCCGGGTCTTATCACGTTACCCTCCAAGGGCCTGGTAATGGAGTTATCGCAACATATTAGATCCCGCCGCGCCCAGTCGCCGTGTCGCAGCCCGGGTCTTATCACGTTACCCTCCAAGGGCCTGGTAATGGAGTTATCGCAACATATTAGATCCCGCCGCGCCCAGTCGGCCGTGTCGCAGCCCGGGTCTTATCACGTTACCCTCCAAGGGCCTGGTAATGGAGTTATCGCAACATATTAGATCCCGCCGCGCCCAGTCGGCCGTGTCGCAGCCCGGGTCTTATCACGTTACCCTCCAAGGGCCTGGTAATGGAGTTATCGCAACATATTAGATCCCGCCGCGCCCAGTCGGCCGTGTCGCAGCCCGGGTCTTATCACGTTACCCTCCAAGGGCCTGGTAATGGAGTTATCGCAACATATTAGATCCCGCCGCGCCCAGTCGCCGTGTCGCAGCCCGGGTCTTATCACGTTACCCTCCAAGGGCCTGGTAATGGAGTTATCGCAACATATTAGATCCCGCCGCGCCCAGTCGGCCGTGTCGCAGCCCGGGTCTTATCACGTTACCCTCCAAGGGCCTGGTAAAGGAGTTATCGCAACATATTAGATCCCGCCGCGCCCAGTCGCCGTGTCGCAGCCCGGGTCTTATCACGTTACCCTCCAAGGGCCTGGTAATGGAGTTATCGCAACATATTAGATCCCGCCGCGCCCAGTCGGCCGTGTCGCAGCCCGGGTCTTATCACGTTACCCTCCAAGGGCCTGGTAATGGAGTTATCGCAACATATTAGATCCCGCCGCGCCCAGTCGGCCGTGTCGCAGCCCGGGTCTTATCACGTTACCCTCCAAGGGCCTGGTAATGGAGTTATCGCAACATATTAGATCCCGCCGCGCCCAGTCGCCGTGTCGCAGCCCGGGTCTTATCACGTTACCCTCCAAGGGCGTGGTAAAGGAGTTATCGCAACATATTAGATCCCGCCGCGCCCAGTCGCCGTGTCGCAGCCCGGGTCTTATCACGTTACCCTCCAAGGGCCTGGTAATGGAGTTATCGCAACATATTAGATCCCGCCGCGCCCAGTCGGCCGTGTCGCAGCCCGGGTCTTATCACGTTACCCTCCAAGGGCCTGGTAATGGAGTTATCGCAACATATTAGATCCCGCCGCGCCCAGTCGGCCGTGTCTCAGCCCGGGTCTTATCACGTTACCCTCCAAGGGCCTGGTAATGGAGTTATCGCAACATATTAGATCCCGCCGCGCCCAGTCGGCCGTGTCGCAGCCCGGGTCTTATCACGTTACCCTCCAAGGGCCTGGTAATGGAGTTATCGCAACATATTAGATCCCACCGCGCCCAGTCGGCCGTGTCTCAGCCCGGGTCTTATCACGTTACCCTCCAAGGGCCTGGTAATGGAGTTATCGCAACATATTAGATCCCGCCGCGCCCAGTCGGCTGTGTCGCAGCCCGGGTCTTATCACGTTACCCTCCAAGGGCCTGGTAATGGAGTTATCGCAACATATTAGATCCCGCCGCGCCCAGTCGGCCGTGTCGCAGCCCGGGTCTTATCACGTTACCCTCCAAGGGCCTGGTAATGGAGTTATCGCAACATATTAGATCCCACCGCGCCCAGTCGGCCGTGTCGCAGCCCGGGTCTTACCACGTTACCCTCCAAGGGCCTGGTAATGGAGTTATCGCAACATATTAGATCCCGCCGCGCCCAGTCGGCCGTGTCGCAGCCCGGGTCTTATCACGTTACCCTCCAAGGGCCTGGTAAAGGAGTTATCGCAACATATTAGATCCCGCCGCGCCCAGTCGGCCGTGTCGCAGCCCGGGTCTTATCACGTTACCCTCCAAGGGCCGGGTAATGGAGTCATCGCAACATATTAGATCCCGCCGCGCCCAGTCGCCGTGTCGCAGCCCGGGTCTTATCACGTTACCCTCCAAGGACCTGGTAATGGAGTTATCGCAACATATTAGATCCCGCCGCGCCCAGTCGCCGTGTCTCAGCCCGGGTCTTATCACGTTACCCTCCAAGGGCCTGGTAATGGAGTTATCGCAACATATTAGATCCCGCCGCGCCCATTCGGCCGTGTCGCAGCCCGGGTCTTATCACGTTACCCTCCAAGGGCCTGGTAATGGAGTTATCGCAACACATTAGATCCCACCGCGCCCAGTCGGCCGTGTCGCAGCCCGGGTCTTACCACGTTACCCTCCAAGGGCCTGGTAATGGAGTTATCGCAACATATTAGATCCCGCCGCGCCCAGTCGGCCGTGTCGCAGCCCGGGTCTTATCACGTTACCCTCCAAGGGCCTGGTAAAGGAGTTATCGCAACATATTAGATCCCGCCGCGCCCAGTCGGCCGTGTCGCAGCCCGGGTCTTATCACGTTACCCTCCAAGGGCCGGGTAATGGAGTCATCGCAACATATTAGATCCCGCCGCGCCCAGTCGCCGTGTCGCAGCCCGGGTCTTATCACGTTACCCTCCAAGGGCCTGGTAATGGAGTTATCGCAACATATTAGATCCCGCCGCGCCCAGTCGCCGTGTCGCAGCCCGGGTCTTATCACGTTACCCTCCAAGGGCCTGGTAATGGAGTTATCGCAAAATATTAGATCCCGCCGCGCCGAGTCGGCCGTTTCGCAGCCCGGGTCTTATCACGTTACCCTCCAAGGGCCTGGTAATGGAGTTATCGCAACATATTAGATCCCGCCGCGCCCAGTCGGCCGTGTCGCAGCCCGGGTCTTATCACGTTACCCTCCAAGGGCCTGGTAATGGAGTTATCGCAACATATTAGATCCCGCCGCGCCCAGTTGGCCGTGTCGCAGCCCGGGTCTTATCACGTTACCCTCCAAGGGCCTGGTAATGGTGTTATCGCAACATATTAGATCCCGCCGCGCCCAGTCGCCGTGTCGCAGCCCGGGTCTTATCACGTTACCCTCCAAGGGCCTGGTGATGGAGTTATCGCAACATATTAGATCCCGCCGCGCCCAGTCGCCGTGTCGCAGCCCGGGTCTTATCACGTTACCCTCCAAGGGCCTGGTAAAGGAGTTATCGCAACATATTAGATCCCGCCGCGCCCAGTCGCCGTGTCGCAGCCCGGGTCTTATCACGTTACCCTCCAAGGGCCTGGTAATGGAGTTATCGCAACATATTAGATCCCGCCGCGCCCAGTCGGCTGTGTCGCAGCCCGGGTCTTATCACGTTACCCTCCAAGGGCCTGGTAATGGAGTTATCGCAACATATTAGATCCCGCCGCGCCCAGTCGCCGTGTTGCAGCCCGGGTCTTATCACGTTACCCTCCAAGGGCCTGGTAATGGAGTTATCGCAACATATTAGATCCCGCCGCGCCCAGTCGGCCGTGTCGCAGCCCGGGTCTTATCACGTTACCCTCCAAGGGCCTGGTAAAGGAGTTATCGCAACATATTAGATCCCGCCGCGCCCAGTCGCCGTGTCGCAGCCCGGGTCTTATCACGTTACCCTCCAAGGGCCTGGTAATGGAGTTATCGCAACATATTAGATCCCGCCGCGCCCAGTCGGCCGTGTCGCAGCCCGGGTCTTATCACGTTACCCTCCAAGGGCCTGGTAAAGGAGTTATCGCAACATATTAGATCCCGCCGCGCCCAGTCGGCCGTGTCGCAGCCCGGGTATTATCACGTTACCCTCCAAGGGCCTGGTAATGGAGTTATCGCAACATATTAGATCCCGCCGCGCCCAGTCGGCCGTGTCGCAGCCCGGGTCTTATCACGTTACCCTCCAAGGGCCTGGTAAAGGAGTTATCGCAACATATTAGATCCCGCCGCGCCCAGTCGGCCGTGTCGCAGCCCGGGTCTTATCACGTTACCCTCCAAGGGCCTGGTAATGGAGTTATCGCAGCATCTGCAGCTAAATTTAATTCACCGGAATTTAATTTGAAATCCCTTCTTTTCTTGATTGTGTATTTAGAAGATTTAGGGGGCTTAGAGGTTTGATTTTCTTAAAGCAACGTAATTCTTACCAGTACAATCAACTCATAATTTATGTTATTCCAATAAAAAATTGTGTTAATAACGATGGTATTTAATCGTAATTTTTGACTCGAAGTTGATCTAATGTTAAGGTTTACATATACATGATTAACTCTCATATTCAATGATAGAATATGACTAGGATAGCGTAACAAACAACCTTCAACTGTTGTACTGGATCAAGAAAAAAAGATTTTTTCATATTCGTTTAATAGTTTTCTAGTGTTGATAGGTTTAGTTCCTGCACTTTGTTTAATATAGAATTAATAAGGTAAAGGCCAACGTTATTTTTGTTTTTAGTTGTCGAATCCTTGAGTTTTTCTGAACACTCCAGAAAGTGACATGTCTTATTCATTTTCGAGCCCAGCTTTGAAATCACTGTACATCATAGCATGTAGGAGAGCGTGTGGAATAATTCCAAATATTATATACAAACTACCGGCCAAAAAACGTAAATATCGGTGTGTCTGGAGCGTGGTCGGCGGCGGCGGCGGCGGCGGAGGCGGACAAGAAATAGAGCGGTCAGTTCCACCACTTGCCGCCGCTAATCCGCGGCCGCAGCCTTGTTTGCCGCTCAACATCTCGCGCTTTTTACCCGTAATTCTATTTCCCCGTGAAAACATTCAGTTTATGATGGATTTGTCGTGTTCGGTATGGTACAGTGTGCTGCGAATAAAGTGCCTTTTTATCTCAATTCAGTTGTCCTTTCCATTGAATGCAAGCATGCACGCGGTATGAATTAATTGGTTGTATATGTTAGTTGAAGTGTTTTTTGCATATTATTTACTACAAAAAGTAATTCAAAATTTTCAAACAAAATAAAACAGTGTCGAGCACATCGGATGTACTACAGTGGCTGTGACGGTGGGTGGCAGAATGTGCATTGAGGTGAGAGGAGAGCGGAGAGCGGAGAGCAGGTGGCGAGTGAGCGACCGTCGCCGTCGAGCGATATGCCGCGAGTCTCCCAGCGCCTCTCGTGTACAACTGGACCGTAACTAGAGCGAGTTGGGAGATCACAGCGAGCCATTTCTTTTAGAAGATGGATGTCTAAATTTGTGATCAAAGTTGAGTATTTAAATGTTTTTTATTGACATGATTTCAACAATTTAAAAATATATAGGAACAAAGAAATATTTCTAAAAATATAACAAAATGTCAGTGTATAGCGAGTACACTAAGGAAACAACTGTTTTTTTGCATTATTGGGCTTTAAGATAATAGTTATCTGTACAATTCTAAAATATTTCTAAACAAAGAACATTGTTAGTTTCTTACTACAGAAAATACAATTTTGAAGGATATTTTTTTCTTTCTAATCCTCTAATTTCTTTAACATTAGCCAAACCAGGCCTACTTACATAAAATTTTAATGTGGAAGATGCAGAAACGAAAGGTTTACATAAGCATAAAGCATCATGTTGATTTGCTGCAAATTAGTCTAGCGGAGTTGTTCGGCTTTTTTAATCTCACTCAATTTTTTGTCTAATAGAAGAGAGATAATTAGCTTTGAGAGTTAGCACTCAGTAGAAAGGGCGCTGAGCGCGGCGAAAACAAACGGAAACGAAGTGGATTTGATTGATCAATCAAGTCGACAAAGCGAACAAGCGAACGCAGCGCACGAGAAAGTTTATTGTGCCATTGGGAACGTTTTTTTGTGCTACCGCACGCGAATATATTTATTTTTGAGAGGGTATTATTTCATGTTTCTTTTATTTCACTCACCTCAAAAATAAATATACTTTCGGGATTGTCTTTAGTGCGCGTTTTATTAGGGTTGTGCGAGTAGTGACTTTATATAGAATTCGAGTCGAGTTTTAAGAAACACTCGCGAGTTTCGAGATTTTTTTTGAGTTTAATATTTTGATTAGTAGGAGTTAATAATTTCATACCTCTGCGTAAAAATCATGTTAAAAATAATTACTGTTACTCGAATACAGTATAATATGTTCAAGTTAATCATCTTGAAAGTGTTCCTGAGTTAAAAGAAAAATGAGAAAGAATGATAAAAAGTCAAATATCCTTGAGAGAAATAAAGGGTTTCAAACTTATTGATATTAATAACTAAAAAACTCTAATTCTATTCAGAAAACAACAATTGTATGATGGTAGGTAACGATTGGGTTAACTGTGCGAGTGAAAAACGGCCGTAAACCCCAATCGTGCGTGCCAGTTTAGGGTAGATGGAGGAAGTAACAAGTACTCAACTTACTTTCTGGTATTTTTCAATACTTCTAGACGATGACATTATTCTTTGGTAAAAACTGAAATACACCGGAGCGTAGCATAGCGCAGTGTCAAATTAAACAAATCCATGTTGCCTTTTGGCAAAACTAGCAAACACAGAAGAATATTCTTTCTACTCTGTCTACCCTGATTTGATTCTATTATTGTACAGATAGAATTACAAATAGAATTGTACAGATATCTATTACCGTAAAGCCCAATACTGCAAAAAAATAAAAAGTTGTTTCCTTAGTGTACTCGCTACCTCTACTATACACTGACATTTTGTTATATTTTAAGACATTAAAATTGTAATGAATTTTTCAGTTACGACCTTTAAGACTGCTCAATATTTCTTGGGTCGCGATATGTTGGCAGCCATATTGCCGTTTCTAAAAAAAACAAACAGGATACTCATCTAGATTATAGGACACGTAACTTAATCTAGTTACAGCGTCTTTGATCATGTTAACGACCATCAATACTGTAAATTATGCCTTTGGATGTTAAAATAATGATACTGTTTTCAAATTAAAGATTTATTAATTTACGACAATATAAATCGATCATTTATGAAGATTAGTTAATTTTCAGTCTAGGCGATTCGAAGTTTCCAAAACAAATTTTAAACTATGGTAACATTTAAAAATCTTTTTTCAGTGGGTTTATAAAATATTCTCCATTAAGGGATGTCTTTTCCACATTTCATCACTCCATGAGCAGTCTATATTCATTTTAAATCGTGGATTTTGAGGTTTACAAATATTTTTACTATATTCTTACAATGAGTAGTAACTGACTCACTTTGTATCGCATTTGTTTTATACAGGCATTAACCTACTCAATAAAACAATCATAAAAAAAGCCGTGCAATAAGCTTTCGTATTCTGATGGAGGCTTGTTGTGGATTTCGCGTGTCCTTTCACGTCACGCCCCATTTCTAATTGGTCTATTCAGTGGTTTCTCCCATGCTCCAAGCTCGGCTCACCCGCCGAATATTAATTACCCGCCAAATATTAGTTACATCACCTTCAGTAACAAAATAACACCTTCCTGGTTCACGTCGTACGCCAGTTTTCAATAATACTTTTGAGTTGCACTTTCTCTCCTAGAGCGTTTAGTCAGCTTAAGAAGCCTATATGTTATTCGCCAATTTATTAGGCTTACTTCTAGGTATTGATGGATTCGCCTTAATTGTTAAAGCATTATTTCACACACTGCAAATAGAGGTCCACATTACCATTGACTTTATACCTAAAATTCTTTATTTCTTTATAATCAATGATATTACTTACCATTTTAAACTGATTAGCTTCTTTACAAATACCTTCATGTAAGGGATAAATAATACAGTATTTCTACAACATTTAGTACCTGGTGGACCGAGCTCTGCTCGGTAGTCAATTATTTTTCCCAGTTTTCCTCTCTGTCTAATTCCCCACCCTTTTTGCTGTTATAAAACAATATGACTCGACAGCTCCTCACATTACTATATTGGTTTTGTTCGTTTGCTTTTCCGTTACTATTTGGTTGCCAATTTAGCAATTATGACCTCAAGTTAAAATGCTTCAACTTTTAAATCAACATCAATTAACATTTTTAATTAACATGAGTGGTTAGATTTTTATTGACAATATACCCGCTTAAAACAAGTTTTTGAACCGTGAATTAGTTATTTCTAGACTTTGAAGGATTCCTCGGAGCCATTTTTGAGGTGATAATTGTGAAACATGTATATAAATTAGCAACCAAGCACGCACGTCAACATATTACTCAAGAGTATAGGGGATTGCAGTACTTACATTGATGAGGAAAGTACCTACATATAAGGAAATACAATAAACAAGAAAATAAAAACGTGTAAATAAATTTCCTACTAGTGTAGTAATTTTGTAACTTGGTCGTTTGAGGCTAGTTATTATCCAGGGCTGAGGGGCTAACCACAGACAGACCCGCTTTCCTTCACGTGGTTTCATGACTACGAGAGTCCACTCCAGATCAGTCGCCGAACGCGAAACCTCTCGCGATATAATTACCGCTATCACACTTCTCCAGTGTCGGAGATGATGCCAACAGAACTGGTAGCCGACAGTACGTGGGCGTGTGAAGACCGGGTTAGTTTCCGGTGACGGCGACGGTTGAACTTCCGGTGACCGTGGCCGTGGCAGGTGAGCCCCACACAACTGCCACTTGACATTCGGCCGCGCTACGCGTGACGCTCATCTCTAACGGACACAAGCAGATCCTCTTCTCAAATCTGCCCTATAATTATTATTAAAAAAGACAATTTTCAATCTTGGAGTTCAATCATATACGTAAATTACTGAAATATGAGAGAATGGATCAAGTGATCGAATAATTGAACAGAGCTTCATATAGTGTCACTGGTGTGCTTGCAAAGGCTGTGGATCTCCGGGTTTGCGGTCAAGGTGCGCCGCGCGGCACCCACAGTCATTTATATGTTGACGCTTATACCACCGTTTATGGCACCCAACTATCTTAACTACCGGATTAACTCATCGAAATACAATACCACTCCAACCGCAATCTCGTAACAATTAATTAACAACCTACTTTTAGTGTAAGCAATCGATTCACCGTTACCCGAAGTGTCAATGCGTCAAATGTATCACTTAAGTCAACACAGTCCCGTCACGAGATGTTGATTGCTAGGTGTCGACAAAGGATCATCGTTATCTTGTGTTATCCGCCAACAATGCTGAGTGATTCTTCCTCTAGGAATAATAGCCAATCTCTTTCACAGCGTAATTTGAAAGGCATACAACGTGGTAGGAAAATCTGTGAGGATGAGCTTTTCTTACCAGATAAAAAAAAACAGGATATAATATAGGTCTACGTCAAAGGTTGAGGTTCGTGTTATTAAGGCATAAAGTGCAAGAGCAATTTCGAATTAGTCTGTATAAAAAGAGCACAAGTTATTAATGTTTTGTGTGATTGAAAGTCTTTTTAGCGAATTTCCCCTATAGGGAAGAAGCTATTACCGTAGGTCTCATGGTAAGACCTAAGCCCGAGACCATAATAACTTTTCGTTTTGGGGCCACCAGAAGCAGAAAACACCATTTGTTCGAATTTTTATATATTCTGGTATATATATATATATATATATATATATATATATGTCTGTAAGCAAGATAGCGTCCGTAAAAATGGTCCGATCTTAATGAAATTTGATACAGACATGTAAAGTGGTAATCCCTCGGACGAGTACGTAAACCAGCCCGATCGGACCACCGGAAGGGGGGTAAAGGGGGATAAACCCCCACAAAAATGGGTTTTTTGAGTTTTTTTACAAAGGAAAATAAAATTTATCGAATTTTTGTTAGCACCATTGAATTCAGCTTAAAAAAAACAAACAATTTAGTATTTTGAATCACTGCTCTATGTCCATTCGTTACCAAGATATTGAAAGTGGTAAACACAGTACGTTGTCCCAGTGTTAACCTTATGGGAAATAAGTAAAATTCTATATTTCGCTTATTTCTTAACATATCTTGATAAAACTTGGTAAATAGCTTCTCCTAGTTTAGATCTACTGAATATTGAATTAAAACCACCCAGTTTTAATATACCTGTGGCAGCAAACCTGCATACTCATTCCCCATGTTATTCTTATGGAGCTTACCAAAACATATCAAATCTCGCTATGTTGGATTGAAAAATGTTGTTTTGTATTTGAAATTCGCTGAGTATGCAGGTCTGCTGCAACGGGGGTATTTATCGAGGTTCTACAGTATGCTTCAAACCTGGTATAAAGGACAGTTATAGCTAGAATTTGAATTGCGGAATGTAAATTAACTCCGACAACTAGAGCATTCTGGGAAATTAAAGACAATGGCTGCAGCCACTGGAGCTGGCGCGGTCACGCCCCATGATGCGCTCGTGCATTCGCAGACTTGTGGAACTGGATTATTTAATAAACCTATTGATTGTTGAATTAATTCGACATTTATTGTTTTTTCTCAAGAACAACTTGTTATTTTTTGCTTTGAATACATCAGGTTTTATTAGAGAAGTCTGTTTCTCCCCTAAGGCTTTGCGGTCCCGCTCATCGATCCCTTATTTATTTCCTCGCTGTTTCCCAGTCATGGGGAAGGGTCTCAAACTCCCCAACAAAGGGGATGAGAGGCGCACGATGGAGACGCTGAGATATTGTTTTCAGGGCTTGAAAGTTGTCATGGCTTGAAATTAATTACTCACAATATTAAAAATCAACATTTATAATGAAACAACACGTAAAAACCTGGAGGATTTTTATATTAATTAGCAAAGGAAAAACTTTACATGTAACAACAAAATTTTAGTATTGTATGGTTCTACGGAGCACACTCTCTTCTCTGTGTAATATTTCATAGAACATTTAAATTGTAATTAAATAACAAACTCATTACCAGACCCTTTTTGAATCATTGAGTAATGGTTCGGTTCGTATAGAAAACTATAAAACTGCAAAGTGAGAGGGAAATTTACATTCAAACGAGTTTTAGCGAATTTCCCCTATAGGGAAGAAGCTGTTACTGTAGTACTCATGGTAAGACCTAAGCCCGAGACCATGATAACTTTTCGTTTTGGGGCACCCAGAAGCAAAAAACACTATTCATTCATTTTCATACATATATATGTGTGTCTTTAAGCACGATAGCAGCCGTAAAAATGGTCCAATCTGAATGAAATTTGGCACAGCCATGTTAAGTAGTAATTATTCGGACGAGTTCGAAAACCAGCCTGATCGGACTACCGGAAGGGGGGGGTAAAGGGGGGTAAACCCCCCAAAATGGGTTTTTTAAGTTTTTTATGTAGAAAAATAAAAATAATCCAATTTTTGTTAGCACCATTGAGTTCAGCTCAAAAAAAAACAAACAATTTAGTATTTTGAATCACTGCTCTATGTCCATTCGTTACCGAGATATTAAAAGTGGTAAACACAGTACGTTGTCCCAATGTTAACCTTATGGGGAATAAGTAAAATTCTTTATCTCGCTTAATTCTCAACGTATCTTGATAAAACTTGGTAAATGGCTTCTTCTAGTTCAGATCTACTAAATATTGAATTAAAACCACCTAGTTTTAATATACCCGGAGCAGCAAACCTGCATACTCATTTCCCATGTTATTCTTATGGAGCTTTCAAAAACATGTCAAATCTCGCTATGTTGGAATGAAATATGTTGTTTTGCATTAGAAATTCGCTGAGTATGCAGGTCTGCTGCAACGGGGGTATTTTTTCCATTTATTTATTTAATTTAATTAATTGCCAACTGTAAAATTCCTTTGCAAACAGTAAGTTGATTATAGAACATTTTTTATTCCAGGATGGTAAATATAATTTTGAGTATTAATGTTAGATATTTCCATGTATGATTTCCTTTTATAATGTAGTGGTAAGTTAATGGCCGTAATTATTGTAGGCCTACTGCACGTTTCCTTTTTCATATAAAAGTAGATGCTTTTAACATACACAATATTAAAACATTTACCGAAATTAATTGGATGAACGAAGTAAGTCCTTATGATTGGTAGAATTCACTCGGAAAAAATGTGTGTCACTTGCAATAAGTGAGAACGCTTTGAAATAGTCTGACCAAATTTGGCAAGCAAGCTCAGTCATTTTTATCGTCAATACAAATATTTGTTAGGTACAGTACGTGATGAACAGTTTATGATTGTATTTTACGACTTGTCTCGTGCGCAGCCATCTTATTATCGATGTTAAATTATGATACTGTGTTGTGCACGTTACAAAAGATTCAGAACACAAAATCCGTGTGTGAAATTCATGGTGAATTTGCATTAAATAATGTTATATTTTGCACCTTAAACGAGTAAACATTACCCTTCAAGAGGTTTACAATATTATTTTATTCAATTGAATAAGAAGTGAGAAGGAGTGAAGCACTTGAAGCACCCCGTGCGATTCGGCGACTCGACGGAAGCCGAAGCGTACAGAACGTGGACATAAAACATTATGACGAGATCTTGAGATTGGGGAACATTGTGCCGCAAAGGCCGAGTTTGCGAGGAGCTATGCTTAGCCGTGGACACGTCCGCACTCCGCACCCGCTCGGATCAGAACTGATCTGAGATATACTCCTCACTCCCTACCAGAACACGGTCGCTGGACGTGACATGCCAAGGCTTTCAACGGTCATGACAAAACCTCTCAGCCGTTGCGTCAAACTAGCGTCCATAATGCTGCACAGTTACACTGGTAGGCCGTTAGGCTTTGTTGACTTTAAATAAACATATCCATTAGGGAATTTAGAAGGGTTGAACCTCTTGATGTAAAGTCAGCTTTCTTTAGAAAAGTCACTTTTATTTTGAGGGACGCGTCGTTTTAAAAAGAACTACGACCTCGAGGCGATGAAAGATTGAAACATTATTTTTATCGCGAAACGCCACGGATTAGGCAGCAACAGCTTTGTCATCCCGGCGTGTAAATGGTCTGATACGACGTCACGGCTCGCCGTCCGTGACCCTGGACCCCCCGGACTCGCTCTCTCCGCCCTGAGTCCTGAGTCGCTCGCAGAAGCAGAAGTATACATTCTTTTTGTGGATAAGTGATGTCATTAATACAAATGACAAACAAGTTTGATGGTCTTTCTTTCCTACCATGCCCTCGAAATGCCCCGATTGTTATTCTAATTTTAATATGTATACTTTGTATCCGTTATTATACAAGAAAAATAACATTTTATATGTACTGTATTATACATTATAAATTACACATTCTTGAAATGGCGACCTACCCAGGTAGGTATTTTAAGTCAGGAATGAATGAAAGATGAGTGAAGAAGATTGATTGTGGCGCGATCTTGTAGTCTTGTTACTACTAAGGCCGATATGATCCTTTGACCAAACAGCCAGTGCAAATAAGGGACCTACATTTTATCGTGGGGTCCGAACCACTTTTTTGCCTGGTTTACAATTTACGAACTGGTCTATGAGGACGGTATTATTAATGTAGTATTCAATAGTGCGGACGTTAAACCCCACCAAGGAAAACCGCGTCTACAAAGCTATCGCTCATAACTATCCACAATTCGTGACCTCCAAGTGGCTGGATTACAGGAGGTATTATTACAGTGTATTACACTAACATGCGTTTCTAATAAAAAGTGCATTTCAAATTTACTGTGCAGTCCAAGAGTAACTTTCCTGCCAACAATATTAATTAGCAAAATTTCAGTATAAAACTATCACAAAAAAGGATTCAAATCTCTTTTTTTACATTTTGTCCAGTAACTCCTTTGGTACTCTGAGCTGTAAACGAGCTACCCACAAACGTGATCCCATGGCTACAATAATTAATTTTAAAATTATTGTGAGCATCAATTAATAACTCCAATAATAAAACAAAACTTCAGTGGTTTGAGTTTATTTATCCAGAATACCCTAATTCTAGTTCGTCGCCTGCTACCTATTTGATGCAGTGACGAATCCAGGGGGGGGGCAGCGGGGGCGCCTGCCCCGGACGCCGGCCTGTACTGGCCGGCTCAGGCCAGGGTGGCTCAGGTGAAGTAAAAATAAAAACATTCATGTAAAGTCAAATTTTTCGTTTTGCGGCCGACAAATCTCTCAGAATTATCACTGCCGGAAAATCTCTATCGCATCGCGGCCGTCAAGCCTGTTTCTGTTATCGTGACCGTCACATTTCTCGTTGTTTGATGGCAAGAAAACTGCTCACTCGTCCCGCGACCGATAACGCGCTCGCTCATTTTGTGGTCGGAAAATCGCCTGCTAGTTTAGCGGCCGGCAGTTCTCTTGGTCTCATTAAGGACGACAGGTCTTCACTCTTTTCGCGGCTGTCACATACATAATGGCCGTATCTTGAACAGATTATAATCAGTTGTTGCTGGCAGGCATTTATCTTTGTTGTTTCACTGCCGACAAGTTTTTCGCTAATTTCGAGGTCGTCATTTATTGCAAGACCACATTGCGGCCGAAAAATCTATCATTTACAACAGCTGGCAAATATCTGTCGCATTGCAACTACTGCTTGCCCTTTTACAGGGCCGGCTGGTTACACCTTTCGTAGTCGCATCGCGGGTGTCAAATTGCGGTCGTATGTCGTATAAAAACCGACCGGCAAATCTCTCGGTATCGCTCACTGTTTCTGTGACCAGCAAATCTCTAGGTCTCATTGCGGCTGTTAAATATGTTGGGTCATATCACGTCCGCAAAATCTCTTGGTCGCGTTGTGGCCGTCAAATAAGATTGTATTTTACCTAGATTGGGCTCAAATATTAATTTAAGGAAGCAACATAGCCGATTTCACTGGTCGGGCATTGTTTTGAAATAGTCGGGAGAGGTTAGAAATAAAGTCGGAAGTTTCATATGTGAAATCTGGTAGCCTAAGAACATTGGTTGTAAAAAATTATAATAACCATGAAATAAAATCATATTACGATATACGAGATAATATATTTCTTGTGTTTGGTGCCCGTGGGGGGGGGGGGGGGGCGCCGAACTCCATTTTTGCCCCGGGCGACAGTAAGTGTAGATCCGTCACTGATTTGATGCTAGCCCAGTAAGCTGATTGGTTGCAATCCACTTGTAATCCTCATCCCCATCAGCACGACTAACTCTGTTCGAAACTGCTTCATGTTTACAATTCAGTGATGGGATTCGAAATTTTTCAGATATGTTGATCCGATTATTCATCTGAATGAGTTTATCACGATTTTGTTAAGTATTTCATGAAATGTAAAAACAAAAATAATCAAAATAACATAGAAGGGTATTGCATTATTATGTGAAACGATTCAGTTATTTTAAGGAGGCAGTATAGGCCTACTATACAGTCCTTTGTTGTTTAACCCTCCAATAAGTGATCCTCAACTTTGTGAAAGAGATAGCCTAATTCTGCTCACTGAAATTGAAATTATTTTCTTACTCATTTATGATGCATGTGATATAAATTGACTCTATGATAATCAATTTTTTAGCCACTTCGAGCTGTGCGAGTTTACATCTGACTTATAAACATATAAGACTATTTATTTATTACCTACTGAGTGTAACCGACAGGTTTTTTATGAAGGTGTTTTTTTTATTTAGATGATATTATTTGAAACTAGACACTATTTTTATGCGGAAACTATTACAATTAATTGTACAATGATTCTTCATCCCCGATCCCCTAACCATCCGGTAAACTATAGACTCCAACAATTCTTATGGATTACTATATAATACGATACAGTATCATTAATATTTATTTTATTTATACATTTCTATATGACAATCATCGAGGTATAAGACATAGTAACTTCTTATTCCCCATTGTATTCGGCAGATTGACTGGATGTGTGAAGCCTGACGGTGTATGCGGTTGATACGGAGCCTCGCTCCCCCCGCGTCCCGGCGCACGCCACACGCATCCAATTTCTCCCTCTCTCCCTCCCCTCCCCTCCCCTTCCCCCTCTCCAGTGGCACTTGTTTAACACCTTTTTCCGTATTCAAATCTCACAATCGTCCTTACTTATGCGTCGTCGCTTTCTATACCTCTTTAACGTCGTACCAAAGCTGTTTTCACTTTAGAGTCTTTATAAGCAACTGTTCACTTTGCAAATTGGCACTCGATATATTCCTTGTTCAATTTTGAATGCAAAAAAAATACACAATGTCATTGGTATAGGAAATTGAAATACAGACTCGTGATTTACAAAAATGGTAGAGTCTTTGACTCATTTGTTTTTAACGTTTCCTCCTCTTCCGTCTTCGCGACAGATTAGTTAATGACCGTCACGTTGCTCTTTGGGCTTCCAACTTAAAGGTCATCCAAAATGAATGAATAGTTAAGGTTACCATTCTATCAATAATGTAAACGTTAATCCCATTCCAATGGATCGAAATATTGCAGCAACTCAGTTAATACTTCATATTTATTCATCATCGTCAATCCACAATGTTTTTATTTTCATTAGTTTATGATTAGGTAACGCATTATTATTACTTTTTTAGATAATTTATTGTTTTAACTCGTATATTTCATGAATAAACATTACATGTGTTCCAAACATATACGAGAAAAGTGTTGACACGTTGAACTTTAGGCCTGACTGCAGCGTGGCCCTTATATTATTGATGATTAAGTAAAGGTAAAAAACCACCAGGGGAAAAATCTTAGTTTTTCCGTGCATTATTGGGGACGTATTGACATTTATGCTGGCAATTCTTCCAGCCGCATATTATCTGGGTCAATGTTTTTGAGAGGTTTCATACCTATTAACAATTGGTGCGGGTTTGTTTTGTGTGTGATAATATAGTTTAATGTAATATGTTCACATAAAAATATGTTTCAAAGAATTTTCTTGCCTGCATAATGAGTTTTATATTTCCGCTGACTCTACTGTTAACGCTCACAGTAAATGTATTCTTCTTGCGGGCTGTCTGATGAAACACTCTAAAAGCTAAAAGACCTCTTGATTTTCCCGGCAATCAATCTGCTAACGAGGGATCAGGCCCAAGTTTTCAGCCAAATTGAAGCGACGTTTGTTCAAACGGACAAAGTTCGTCATCAACTGGAGCCTAATTAGTCTTATCGCTGAAGTTCATCAGATCTTTTTTGTTAAGATTTGGACTTTGAGTAAAACTTCTGTATATTAAATGTTAAATTTTGTAAGCGAATAACTCAACAATTTTATTTTTTATGATTTGTTATTATAGTCTGCCATAGCTCTGCAGACTAAAACTTTAAAAATTATGACCAAGATGGGGGTGGCTTTTAGACCCTTTCTTTATTGGCGTGGAGATGTAGAACATTTCTTATTAGTGATGGTAAGAATAATATTTCTTATTACTATTATTGGTTCATACTGCCAACTAAAAGTTAGAAATCATTTTCGAGGTTTTTTCGATTTACATGGTACATTACCCGTTATTCCATTAAAGGGGGAATAGTCCTGTTCATTTTAGTTTGCTCTTCATGAATGTCGTGGTTAGTTTTTATTCCCAGATATGTCTACTCAGTAACATATGGCTAGTATGTTTTAAAAACAAAACAACTCAAATTCGAAAATTTTGACGAAAACAATACTTTCTCCATATACTATGTACAGGGGGGGAAAAAGTAAAAAATAAATCAACTAATATTTACAACGACAATGACAAGGCAAAAACTTTATAAGTTCAACTGTCATATTAATTTTTAAATTTGACTATGCGTGCTTGAAGAAATGTAAGGTTTATAAAGATGTTCAGCTTCTTTTGGCAAACTCTGATTTCGAGTGTTTTTTACAATTACTGTGTTTAATACCCGAATTTAATGCGAAAGCGAGCTCGTTGAATTTTCCCTTGGTTCCTCCCCTTCCAAGTCAGATGTTCATTCCCTATTTTCGTTCTTGATCATATTTTCTTATTGCTAGGCCTACAACGTGGAGCCATTTGTTGGTTTGTCAGCAGCCGGTTTCCTATACTTCTCTTGAGACGATTTGTGAATTTAGTCTATACTGTGGCGTATTCATGCGAAATATGTATAGAAATTACCTTACAAAGTTATTTTAGATATTATCATAAAAATGTAGGCCTGCTATTGCAATTTGTTACAGGTTCGTGATTTTCAGAGGATTTACTGATAGTATTAATTTGTGCATGTAAGTTTGGGACGAGTTATTAGTCGCCATGGTAAGGTGGTTACTCGTAGCCGCGCTGCCAGTGGGTAGACACTAGACAGACCTATGTGGTCAGAAGTAGGCCGACGCTGGTCCCTGATCGACAGATCGGTTCCGGAGTTGGTTTTTGTTGGAATCAAACCGGTAAACTGAAATATGTGGGTTACATTTGAATTTCGCCCATGCGAGATCTCATCCTTCTGGTTTTGTCCTAGAATGATGGACCTGTAAAATAACTCTTTATGAAACTGATATGGACACAAAGAATGCTAAAAATGTGGTCGAATCAGGGAAATTTTGTTCCATCCATGTTTCTTTTTAAATTATTTACAGTTTTAGTTTTCCTTAAATTTAACATGAATTAGATGGAATGGTCCTCCTACGAAAGGACGTTTTAACAGTCATGATTTTTTAAACCAATCCCCTCAAAGCTAATATATAAACGTGGATAAGCGAAATGAGCTACTTTTAAATCTTAGGAGACCATCCAAGCTTTTACAAAATTAATAAGTTAATTTGAACGCAAATAATGTTAAAACTGTAGACGGAATCAGGGAAGTTATATGTCATCCATATTTCTCTTTAGTTTTTTTACAGTTTTTATACAGGGTCGCGATGGCGTTTAAGAAAAAATATTGAAAATGAATGATCAATTATTGGTTGGAACGTTTCTGATCCTTGCAGGAGGGCCAAACCAACAAAAATGTTTTTGCTTCTTTTGTTTTCTTAAGTAGGTGAGGACATTTATTTCATCATAGTTATGAAGTTGTTTTTTTTCTCAAAAAACCAATCCCTTTATAACTAACATCAAGCTGAAACAAAGGCGAAATAAACTACTTAGCAATCTCATGAAACCCATCCAAGCTTCCTTGTTGACAAGATTCCGGGCTTCTAGCGCCCCTCCCGCGATTAATGATGTATACGTTCTCGGCGGTGGCGGAGTTGTGGCCCTCAGCACTCGCCGAGCCCGGGGGTGGTGGAGTTGTGGCCCTCAGCACTCGCCGAGCCCGGGGGTGGTGGAGTTGTGGCCCTCAGCACTCCGCGGCCCGGGGGTAGCGGAGTTGTGGCCCTCAGCACTCGCCGAGCCCGGGGGTGGTGGAGTTGTGGCCCTCAGCACTCCGCGGCCCGGGGGTGGCGGAGTTGTGGCCCTCAGCACTCCGCGGCCCGGGGGTGGTGGAGTTGTGGCCCTCAGCACTCCGCGGCCCGGGGGTAGCGGAGTTGTGGCCCTCAGCACTCGCCGAGCCCGGGGGTGGTGGAGTTGTGGCCCTCAGCACTCCGCGGCCCGGGGGTGGCGGAGTTGTGGCCCTCAGCACTCGCCGAGCCCGGGGGTGGTGGAGTTGTGGCCCTCAGCACTCCGCGGCCCGGGGGTAGCGGAGTTGTGGCCCTCAGCACTCGCCGAGCCCGGGGGTGGTGGGGTTGTGGCCCTCAACACTCCGCGGCCCGGGGGTGGTGGAGTTGTGGCCCTCAGCACTCACCGAGCCCGGGGGTGGTGGAGTTGTGGCCCTCAGCACTTCGCGGCCCGGGGGTGGTGGAGTTGTGGCCCTCAGCACTCCGCGTCCCGGGGGTGGTGGAGTTGTGGCCCTCAGCACTCCGCGGCCCAGGGGTGGCGGAGTTGTGGCCCTCTGCACTCCGCGGCCCAGGGGTGGCGGAGTTGTGGCCCTCAGCACTCCGCGGCCCGGGGGTAGCGGAGTTGTGGCCCTCTGCACTCCGCGGCCCAGGGGTGGTGGAGTTGTGGCCCTCAGCACTCCGCGGCCCGGGGGTAGCGGAGTTGTGGCCCTCAGCACTCCGCGGCCCGGGGGTGGTGGAGTTGTGGCCCTCAGCACTCCGCGGCCCGGGGGTAGCGGAGTTGTGGCCCTCAGCACTCCGCGGCCCGGGGGTAGCGGAGTTGTGGCCCTCAGCACTCCGCGGCCCGGGGGTAGCGGAGTTGTGGCCCTCAGCACTCCGCGGCCCGGGGGTGGCGGAGTTGTGGCCCTCAGCACTCCGCGGCCCGGGGGTAGCGGAGTTGTGGCCCTCAGCACTCCGCGGCCCGGGGGTGGTGGAGTTGTGGCCCTCAGCACTCCGCGGCCCAGGGGTGGCGGAGTTGTGGCCCTCAGCACTCCGCGGCCCGGGGGTAGCGGAGTTGTGGCCCTCTGCACTCCGCGGCCCGGGGGTGGTGGAGTTGTGGCCCTCAGCACTCCGCGGCCCGGGGGTGGCGGAGTTGTGGCCCTCAGCACTCCACGGCCCGGGGGTAGCGGAGTTGTGGCCCTGAGCATTCCGCGGCCCGGGGGTAGCGGAGTTGTGGCCCTCTGCACTCCGCAGCCCGGGGGTAGCGGAGTTGTGGCCCTCTGCACTCCGCGGCCCGGGGGTGGTGGAGTTGTGGCCCTCAGCACTCCGCGGCCCGGGGGTGGCGGAGTTGTGGCCCTCAGCACTCCGCGGCCCGGGGGTAGCGGAGTTGTGGCCCTCAGCATTCCGCGGCCCGGGGGTAGCGGAGTTGTGGCCCCCTGCACTCCGCGGCCCGGGGGTAGCGGAGTTGTGGCCCTCAGCACTCCGCGGCCCGGGGGTGGTGGAGTTGTGGCCCTCAGCACTGCGCGGCCCGGGGGTGGCGGAGTTGTTTCCCTCAGCACTCCGCGGCCCGGGGGTAGCGGAGTTGTGGCCCTCTGCACTCCGCGGCCCGGGGGTAGCGGAGTTGTGGCCCTCAGCACTCCGCGGCCCGGGGGTAGCGGAGTTGTGGCCCTCTGCACTCCGCGGCCCGGGGGTAGCGGAGTTGTGGCCCTCTGCACTCCGCGGCCCGGGGGTAGCGGAGTTGTGGCCCTCTGCACTCCGCGGCCCGGGGGTAAGGAGTTGTGGCCCTCTGCACTCCGCGGCCCGGCGGTGGCGGAGTTGTGGCCCTCAGCACTCCGCGGCCCGGGGGTAGCGGAGTTGTGGCCCTCTGCACTCCGCGGCCCGGGGGTGGCGAAGTTGTGGCCTTCTGCACTCCGCGGCCCGGGGTGGCGGAGTTGTGGCCCTCAGCACTCCGCGGTCCGGGGGTAGCGGAGTTGTGGCCCTCAGCACTCCGCGGCCCGGGGGTAGCGAGCTAATCCGCGCGGGCGAGGGTGTCTCCTGTCTTGCAACTTTCTACTCAAACCAATTTACTACTTTTTAACACAATAATAATTCAGTACGTGCCAGTCAATTAGAGGTTTGCGGATTAAGCAGTGACTGCATCCTACTTTATCTGCTTACAACAAAAATTATTCTGTTGTAAGGTGGTTTATGACTATTATTGTTAGTAATTACTTCTTATTTTTCTCTGGATATTACTCTATTTTAATAAATATTTTGATATTTTGGCTACCCGTTCTATATTGGAGCTGAAATTGTAAGAGCTTTCGAGCTTTCGTTAGTCTATGATCGGATAACGTTGTACAAATTTATAATTTTGAAAAAGTAACCGACCAGCTTCATATCTGACAATCAATGATTATATCCTTGAGCGATGGCGATGGTGTACGGACAAAGAGAAACGTCTCGCTTATTCGTTGTCGTATTACGGTTAAATGAAAGATTGGTATGACGAAAGGTTTTACTTCATTAAATCATATGCAGGTTCACATTCATATATGTTTCATATCATGTTTTTGTGGGGTACAGAAATGTACCCCACATTTAGGAAAACCCTAAAAAACTAGAACCCATTGCTATAGTATTTTAGTTTTCTATGAAAATACTAACAACCTCCTCCGCTAATTAACATCATGAGTAGTGTTTGTGTGTACGGGCAGGTTCAAATAGATACGAGGTAAGAAAAACTGCCGGCTACCGTCCGCTAATTTGTCTTTTTTTTAAATTTTATACGGTATTTACTCAAATTTTAGAGGAAATAGAACAAATTCATTCATTCAGTTACGTATTAAAAACCTAAAAAATAAAAGATTAATTATATTTACTTTAATTACAAATAAAATTATATACAAATTATGAATAAATCTTATAAATGTTTAACTGTATTTAGTCAAATTTACTTAAATAAAAGTAACTTTTAAAGCACACAGGTTTGAATTAGATTTCAATGCAAGGTTCGCCAGATCAATCCTCTACCTTAAAAAATCGTTGTCGTGGTTGTATCTTTATCAACAGTTAATTCATGCGCGGATTTAGGTTGCAATTTTTGGGGGTGCCAGCTCATTATGGGCTTAGGGGGCATGAGTTCTCCATAATCATATTATAAATCACACATTTTAAGGTCTATTTAAAGAACCTATTTATTTTATTTAACAACATCCCATTTTATTTTTTGTTATAGGTCACTTGAATCATGAAAAATACCGATCATTTGTAATTCGTTTATGAAAACTGCTAGAATAATATTATTGATCTTTGCAAAAAACATTTTGAGACTCTAAAAATGCATTTTTGTTTTCAAAGCAGATTATTCGGAAGCCAATTTGAGCTTAAAGCAGTTTGATAAGTAATGTTTGTAGGGAAAAAATTGGAGTTGAAAACGAACATGACGAATTCAATTAAGTGACATTATTTTGAAACAAACCTCAACAATTAAAATTCTTTAACAAAATGATGGGATGAAAAATAAATAAATCAAACAAAACCAAAATCCAAGTAAAATTGGATTGAAATCGAAATCACATTACTATATTCAAATTATGAAAATTTATGCTGGAAAGTTGTTTCAATGCAAAAATTTTACAAAAATCAGGGGGTGTCTCAGAAATACGCCCATGAGTTAATTATGCTTATAAAGTTAATTTAGATCTAGTTTATTATGTACCTAATTGGACCAGACCGCTATTTAGACATTACGTTTTCTATACATTTAAAACAGCAATGTCAAAGAAATATAGGGCGCACGAAAATTAAGACAGAAAATATCGTACAGACCCTGATGCAAAACATATACTGTAAGTAAATTAATAATATATCGATCGTTGCTTATTGCACATGTATTTATTCCTATTTTCTAAACATTATCTTCATTAAGTATGTTTATGTTTTAGGAAAACATACCAAATGGAAGCTTCGATATATCGTACAGTCGTAACGAGAAGTACTACTAGAGACCTGTACATTTTCGAGTTTTTCAAAGGAAAGCCAATTATTTGACCAGCGAGTAGAAGTGGCAAGGACAATGACAGAGGACATGATGACAATGTTGTTTACGCCAAACTCTGCCAATGACGTGTCTTTTGTCTCTCTTTGTGTTGGTCTTTTTGTGTATCGTTTCGAGATCCATTCTGTGGGGATGTGTTTGCCGTCTTGTAATGAAATAGTTACTCGCAGTACCTAGCACAAAGAATTTAATACAAGTACAAAATTAATTATATTTTTAGGTTAACTTATATTAATCTACTTAAATATTTGAGACCGACGATATTTTTAAATATGTTACTTGATTTGCAATTTCTATAATTCCGCGTAAAATTTTGAATAAAGAGTTATGTTTTGAATTTCGAGTAGGCACAGACAGTAGGTATATATAAGCAAATTAATAATATATTGGACAAAACACTTGTAATGAACCTGTTAGTTTGTTGTAATATTAATTTAAATACCCCCGTTGCAGCAGACCTGCATACTCAGCGAATTTCAAATGCAAAACAACATATTTTAATCCAACATAGCGAGACTTGACATGTTTTTGTAAGCTCCATAAGAATAACATGGGGAATGAGTATGCAGGTTTGCTGCTACAGGTATGTTTAAACTGGTTGGTTTTAATTCAATATTTAGTAGATCTGAACTAGAAGAAGCCACTTACCAAGTTTTATCAAGATATGTTGAGAAATAAGCGAGATATAGAATTTTACTTATTTCCCATAAGGTTAACATTGAGACAACGTACTGTGTTTACCACTTTCAATATCTCGGTAACCAATGGACATAGAGCAGTGATTCAAAATACTAAATTGTTTGTTTTTTTGAGCTGAATTCAATGGTGCTAACAAAAATTTGATAAGTTTTATTTTTCTACGTGAAAAACTCAAAAAACCCATGTTTGGGGGGGTTTATCCCCCTTTACCCCCCTTCCGGTGGTCCGATCGAGCTGGTTCACGAACTCGTCCGAGTGATTACCACTTTACACGTCTGTACCAAATTTCATAAAGATCGGACCATATTTGCGGCCGCTATCGTGTTAACAGACATATATATATATATATATATATATATATATATATATATATATATATTCGAACGAATGGAGTTTTTTACTTCTGGGGACCCCAAAATGAAAAATTAACATGGTCTCGGACTTAGGTCTTACCATGAGTACCACCGTATTAGCTTATTCCTTTAAGGAAATTCGCTAAAAGCAATTAAACATATTTACCAGCATCTTATATTAAGCTCAAAACTGTACTTTTATTTCTATACATAAGATAGTTAGTTGAAAATTTGAAGCATGCTAAAAAGTTACAAGATTCGTCAACTCGAGGTTGGTTACTTTTGAAGTTATGCGTTTCGGCTCCCTCTTCCCTAGTTTCACCCCTCGCTGATCGCGCGTCCGCCTTTATTGGAGGCAGCAGATATTATGTCCTGGAGCTTGACATCCACCCCACATTGTGCTTACACATTGAACCAGCTTACAGGCTGCGATCAAAGTCATTTTCCTTTAGGATGATAAAAAATTAAAGCCTTCCAGCATTTCTAAACACTATTAAACATGTTATAGGCCATTATATATATTTGTTCAGTTAAACTTTACGAAGTTAATTTTTTTATCAAAATATATGAATAGATGTGCACATAGTTTTTAAGCCATTTCTCAAACATTTCGTCATAATGAGCTCACAATTGCCGCTGGCTAACCGATATACACTCTGTATACTGTATATATCGTACAGAGTATCAGCGTTAACGTCGTTGGGTGTGCCACGTTCACACAATCGCGGTGGTCGAGGCCCCGGAACTACAACTAACTTTAGAGCCCAACATCGGGACAAGTGATT
This sequence comes from Flexamia atlantica, assembly GCA_035578135.1. Classification (NCBI taxonomy): domain Eukaryota; kingdom Metazoa; phylum Arthropoda; class Insecta; order Hemiptera; family Cicadellidae; genus Flexamia; species Flexamia atlantica. The sequence continues at coordinate 88,993,617 of JAQJVK010000001.1, forward strand.
GATGTTCAAAGCCTCATCTGTCGACGGTTATCTCCTTCCTAAACCCAACTGCCAATAAGATATTGACACTATCTGCAACTTCTTTGTTTTCTTTTATTTAATTCATCCGCTCTGATTAAAATATATTATTTTGAAAACTTTAATTCCGGTAAAATGTTGTTTTTATTAACGTATATTACAGATGAAGGCCTAATACACATTCACAACACAATGCATTTTTCGTTTCTATTTTTTCATGCGGTTTTTAAGTGTGATGGGCTGTTTTGCCATCTGTAGGCCCATCGTTTTGATTATATTTCTTTAGGCCTAGCTTGATTAAAAAAGCTTACGCCTTGAAAAATAAATACTAAATTTAATGCAAATAATAATCACTGTAGCTTATTTAGCATTTTAATGGAAATAATCACTGAGGCCGATTAAAAAAAAATTAACATATCGCTTTAAAAATAATTTTTTTCAAATCCTAACAACGTTTTATGGTCTTAACTAGTATTTCCTCTTTTCCACTTTTAACCTACACAATATAACTTCAGCGGTTGTTATAATTTATTTATTTATTTATTTCATTTTCAATGCTGCTTTCATAATGACGTCGCTCAATCAAATAAGGGTCTAAACAGATGGCGGGGTCAGCGCGTGTAAATGTTCTCGCGGGAACTAATTACGGCAATGTATATTAATTTAGAGGAAACAGTTTTATTGCACCTTGAAGAAGAATAAATTCAACACTAGGTTCGTGAAGTACATTTTTCATTTTCTTTTTACATTCCAAATTATTTTGGCACAAAATATTAACAAAATAAACTCCACTATTTAAACTAAGACGCCTATTACTCTAGTATTTGTTTGTAACACCGAAAAAATACAAATTGAATATCGTAAGCAATTCATTTATTTTCATTTCGATACGTAGATTATTGTCGTACGTTAAAAAATAACGTCAGGATAAAGATATGGTTCCGCGCGATGTTGTAACCGTTGAAAAAACGTCAACACCCTTGTGTGCAACAACGCATTCCGACTATAATTTTATTATCGATAGAAAATCAAAACGTCATAGTATATCAAATTCAAATTAAAGAGAATAAAAAATACTACAAAATATTACCATTTGCTTTCATGATTCTAAGAAAAATGTAAGAGTAATCAGCCTTTAAATTTAGATAATCGAATTTACCTAATTAACAAACTCGTAAAAATCATCGGCTGAACAAGGTGTGATTACTCTGATATGAATGAACGACGACATTATATCAGCCTCTGAAGTTATATTTTGGAAATTACAAGTGGAAAAGAGTTCTGTATATGCTAATTAAAACCATAATTTTAGAAAAACTGGTTATTTACTAAGTCGCACTACTTTCAGCGAATTTCCCCTATAGGGAAGAAGCTATTACCGTAGGTCTCATGGTAAGACCTAAGCCCAAGACCATGATAACTTTTCGTTTTGAGGCCCCAGAAGCAAAAAACACCATTCGTTCAAATTTCTAGATATATATATATATATATATATATGTGTGTGTGTGTGTGTGTGTGTGTGTGTGTCTGTTAGCACGATAGCGGCCGCAAAAATGGTCCAATCGGAATTTAATTTGACACAGGCGTGTAACCAGCCCGATCAGACCACTGGAAGGGGGGGGGGGGGTGAAAGGAAATAAACCCCCCAAAAAATGAGGTTTTTGGTTTTTTTCACATATAAAAATCAAATTTTGGTTCGGACCATTGAATTCAGCTCGAAAAAGCTAAAAATTTAGTATCTTAAATAATTGCTCTATGTCCTTTGGTTACCGAGATATTGAAAGTGGTAAACACGTTGTCCCAATGTTAAACTTAATGGGAAATAAGTATAACATACCTCGCTTATTTCTCAACACATCTTAATAAAACTTGGTTTGTGGCTTTATCTAGATGAGATCTAATGTGTTTTAGTCTAAAATCCTTGAAATTTCTATTTTCGTGGCAGCAAACCTGCATACTCATCCCCCATGTTATTCTTATGCAGATTACAAAAACATGTCATATATTTTTTGTCATATTGACAATATTCTTTTGCATTTGAAATTCGCTGAGTATGCAGGTCTGCTGCAACGGGGGTATTTTCCATCATAATCGCGGAGCAATGTTATTACGTATCCCTCCCGTGAGAGCGGCACCGAATTGCCTTTTGCCCCCTCTTAAAGAAATAGAACGTTCTCTTCTAAGTTTTAAGTACGGTAAAATATAATTTATTGATGCCATCTTTGATTTAATATACATGTTATTTATTGTATAAAATATTGAAAAAAATTAAACTTGTATACATTTGCTGTTATAATTTAATTAAGCTGCCATAAATGGGACGATGTAACATAACTGATTATTTTTTTTTTTAGGTAAGTTGCTGGTCTGAGTTCCAGAGACACTGAAAATAAACTACAACGGAAGATCATATAAGTAAATATGGCATCTTTAACCGCTAAATTACAAATATCCAATTAAATTAACTCTATTAAAAATAAAATTATAAACTAAGTGACTTAATTATTTATTTAAGAAGGCTTCTCCGTGTACTTGATTCACTGGAGTTGTATTTGGCCGGTTTTCGGCGGTCGAAGCTCTGGAGGGGGTGTTTAATTTCCTGTGGTCTCCTCAACTGTTCTCTTATCTCTTACCTCCAAAATTATCCAACAACAACCTGCAACTAACTCCCTTTACACTTGAAACAGAATATACAATTGATTTCGGAAATTTAATTTAATTTAATCATCAATTCAGTTTTTTAATAAAAAATATTTACTTTTCAATTTCTTTTAATGTGTTTGATCATTTCTAAAATCTTTATGTTGATGTTAAACTCTCATTAATGTTTTTTATAGTAATTATTTATTGATGATTCATGTATCAGCTATATTTTTCTTTTTTTATATGGTGATTTAAGTGTTGGAGTAATATGGGAATGTATTTGTTAGCAAATAGGAAATAATAATGTAATTTTGTAAAGTGAATGGGCGTTGCCAGAAAGTGAATTAACCTTGTCTTTTTTGTCACGTTGACACCAAGGTAATAACGTTCTCACAATTTGGTTGGGTAGCTAAGAGGTAAAGTAGTCGCATCATAATACGAAATTCATATCGATCCTAAGCAAGGTCCTGAAAAAATGCTGCAAAGGTTAAATCTGGATCCAGTTATCACTGATTATCGGTCTGCTAATATATCCTAGCAAATAAATCAGTTGGCCTTTGTCAATAACAAAACTTTCACGTCATCCAAACTTCACTCATCTCTCAAGGGTGTAAATTTTATTACAGAATGATTTATGGGTAATAAAACTAAAAAAAGTCGTGCGAAAAAATCCTAGAAAATGTTGCTTGGTTTTGGAACAAGCATGGAGATTTTTGTAACATTTTAAATTTTTTGTGTGATCGTGTGTACAATTTGCTGTTTTACAAACTTGTCTAATTGACTGGTTTGTCTTTGATAAAAATAAGGATCAACAAATCTGCAACTGGTACTTATCGGTCCCAACCGAGGGCCTGGCTTATGAATACATGTCAATCTTGTCTGCCGGTCACCCAGACACCCGCTCTCACTCGGTCACTGCCACCTCTGTAGAGTTGTATAGGTGGAATCAAATTTCTTGGCCCAGGCTGTCAGTAATCCCAATGCTAAAATTAACGTTAGTCTCATGGACGCACTGGCCAAGGTACTCGACTCGGACTGTACTGCAGTATCCGGACTCTCGCCACTCGGGTCGCCCTCGCCCCCGTCGTTGTAACTAACTTGAGCCATATTTCCTCATTGCCCTCCCCCACACTCGTCATTTCCTCCCCTCAGCCTCAAGGATGCTTATTGCCGGCGCGGCGGTCGCCTTTGGACCAAAAGTTTCTTCCTACATTTTAATTTTTGTCTCCATACATAGTTTACTATATGCTTAGATGAAAGTATTGACTTCGAATCAGAATTATTTAATTAATTACTTATAGTCAATGAAGGGTCAGTGAAGGGCTTTTAAATGATGAATCAAATAATGTTATACATGGTAGTTATTTAAAAAATAACAACATTTTAAATAAAAAATTAATAAAATCGTAGTTTGAATATTCAGACATTCGCTACTACAGTAATGACCAGATTCCGAGAAAATTCAAGACAATAAAAGTTAAATAACGTTTCTAAAAATGTCATCACAACGTTTCTTTATCCTTACTTTATTCACGCATAGTTCCGTCAAACGTGAATGTAATTTCTTCCGATCGAAAAAATATTTAGGCCTCCTAGCGTACGTACATTTTTACAAAGAAAAAAATATTAGAGTTTGATACATAAATGTATTTAAAAATACTTTTATAATTAGCTGTTTCAAAAACTGTAAAAATAGGCCAATAATTCGAAACGAATTATCCCGCACCATGTAACTAAAGCATATTCAAGTAAGAGAATCCCACGAGCATAATTTCAACTCTTGAGAATGTGCGTTGCTAAATGTATAAGCCCATAGAATGAGAACAATATCACTGTGCAGCATAGGTATATCTACATAATTAAACTTGGCAAGAAAAATTCTGTAATGCTTACTAGTTGTGGTTTGTTGATAATCTACCAAGAGGTGTTAAACTTACCCTAATCGTCATTAAAGTACAAGTAAACCCCAATTTTTAATGTTTATACATGTTACAATAATTGCATGATAGAGGCAAACACAGGCGTTGTAAGGTGATGAAAAGTCACACTAAAGTCATATTCCTGCATGTTGTATTTGAAAAATCATTCATTTATATAATTACTAGCCGATCATCACGGATTTACCCGTGGAAAAACAGAAAAACTTCCTATTCATGATTTAAGGTTCCTATTCATGATGTTAAGGTTGCCATGACAACTACATGAGCTTCCCTATACTTTAACATTGAAACTTTGATGTATTATAGGGCGTAGCCCTGAGGGAATTAAAAAAAATCCGTTCTTAGCGGATGCCTTTGCCCTGAGAGGAACGTTCATGCAAAGTTTCAAGGTTCTAGGTCAAGTAGTTTGGGCTGTGCGATGATGGGTGAGTGGTATTTGACAACTATATAGTAGATTAAATATAGATCGCCTACTGATCGAAGTTCACCCAGAAAATATTTGAGTTTACTTAATGTGACTTTGTTTACAGTTTTTGTTATTCCATAACCAACATGGTAACTCATAAAGTTCATGTTAAATTTGTTATAATTTCAAATTCATTCCTCTAAAATTCTCAAAAACAATAGTAAATTGTAATGGAATTGTGCACATCTACACGTAAGAACTTTACTGCGGTGTGCTTACATATTCCCTACATTGCACACAGGCTGAAAAAAAGGATCGCAAAAATTATGTTTGCATATTAATATATAATATGGATCACATACTCATAACGCAGTATCAACCAAAATAATGGGTTAAATGTAGTATCTCAGGGAAAGTTCAAGTTTAATTGATAAATTCAACAGTATATTTCTCACCTAGGGCTGAACGAGACGTACTGCAAGCTAGAGATCCTGTTGCAAGTTCGAATCGTTGTCGAGAACTTATAAACCCGTTGACAAATTATATTTCACGTCTTGCTGCACGATATAAGATCACTACTTTAGACCACTAAACAAATATTTTACAACTTGTTTACCTCCATTTTTTTCTCCTGATGAAATGCTTTACTTGTTGCATTGGTATTTAACTATCAGCTTATTGTTGTGTTAATGTCAGCTTAACAACAAATACAAACAGCTTATGACCTAGCCACCAACTGACTCGGGAACCGGAGAGTTTTCCAAAATTCATCGGGTGAGGAAGAGACGCTCAATGAGCTATCAATTTAGGGGGGGAATGACAAATCTACCCGCTATGGGGGATGGGCAGGGAAACGGAGTAAGCGGGTGTATCGAGACTATTCTTCCAGGAACTGATGATGAGAGACGCATACAGCTTAGATCAGTTTTCGTATCAACCAGTAAGTGAATAGCCCGAGATACAATAATTCAACCTGCTGACCTGCTGTTGCTGACTTGCATTTGCTCAGTGTAAGCATACATTACCACCTAAAAATACCATTAATAAAGATTTTTTATTGAGAAATAAGTTTTGAAATGCCACCTTTTTAAACATACAAATACAAAAAAAATCAAAACATAAAATAATATTTTGTTCTTAAAAATATCATGAGATTACAAATTTTAAGTAAATTTCATATAGCAGTGGCATGATTACTAAGATCATGGATTTATGACAATTATTAAATATTTATAATGCATGGAGTTACCTATAAAAATGCCAAAAAATATAGTACTTCTAGTGGTATAAGAACCTTAATGTTATACAGTTCACGCATTATATCTCCGGCAATGACAAAGTCAGCTGAGTGCGAGACGCGGGGGGGAGAGGGGGTACTTTTCTGAAAACATTGTTCTACAGCCCCGCTGTGTGTCAAACGCAGTGTTTACCAAAATCATATGTTTAAAATATCATATGATACGGTTAGTAGCGTAGTGGTCTTAGCCGGAGATATAATGCGCGAACTGTAACTACCTGTTTTTGAGGCGGCTTGAAAACTCGATCATATGGGGAAAGATTTATGGCATTCGAGGTGCCTTTTTGTGCATTTGTTACTAGTAACAAATTTTATTCAATATCATATTTTAAACTACATATTTTTAAACTACCTCCTAAATTTAATTTGGAAAATAAGCTTAGAAAATGTTCAGATGTTCATTAAACCATCTTTGTTGTCTTTGTACAGACGAGGTAAAGAGGATTTAAAAAGGTTATTGCCCCAACCCAATATGTACCTATTCATTCCTTAATGCGTTCCTTGATATTCGCCCTAAGTATTTACAATGGTCATTGCTCTAATCTGGATTATTTTCCCAAAAGTGGATATGATGGAGCCAGCAATTTGACATGGTTGAAAAATTAGACTTGAGGTAATTATTGTGGACAGAACCACTGAGCCCATCTCGCCCCCTCATTTATCTGCCCCCAATTTAATTAACATTGAAATCGTTATAATAATTTCATTTAGTATATTAACCCCAATTAATATACAAATTACTCTAAGTTGAACCACCAACACTAACGTAATCCTCTCTCTCTCTCTCCCTCTCTTTCTCCCATAGCCCCGGAAGCTTGGTCATTTTTCCGGCCCGACGGATTTTTCGTAATGACGCCCCTTTCTAACTGAAAAGCTTTGGGCAGGAGTCCTACACTCAAAACTATCTCTTTCCCGCCCTAGGGACGAAAATCACTTACTTCCGGCCTGCAACGAATGTATTGCCTATTAAGCCGTTTTCTTAGGAGTTTTACTAAAATGTACTTTTTATCATGTAAATATTCGCAGCAGTATGTAAAGGATAAAGGATAAAGGATAAAGGATTTTCACTCTATTGTATCAACCCAGAATATTTACTGTACCACCAGACAAACATTAAAGGCATATGAGTCATTAACATTATTGACTGATTACAACATTGTTCAGACTAAAATATTTTTAGTTTACTGTACTTGCAATTTATTTATACTTTCACATTTTCTTATAATAATGGTTGGCGGAAAATTTATTAATTTATTTATTTGAAATGCCACCAAACAGATAACATCAAATTACATTGTAGATGTAAAATATATAACTAATCAGTACAAATTATTGCAGCATGGTGGAAATAGTTTGCAAATTATAAAACCAGTTGAAAGAATTGTTTGGTAAGACAAGCTGATTTCCATAACGAGCGCCACGCCTATTCCAAAGTTAAGAGGACGGAGGATTACTAAGTTTCTCGGGAGGGGGGATTCGATGGCACTGGTGACCTCCATTTTGCCGCCCAAACCGTGACCCCTGGAGCCCAACCCAAGGTCGCGGCCCCCACCCGGAACTGACCATTTACATCTACAAACACAGCGCAGCCTCCAGTCCGGGGGGTCGCAGGTACGTATGTCAGTCACTGATTTGAAAGGAAATCGAATAATGTTGCAACATGCGATATCATCAGTAATTCAACAGGGTTTGAAACAATGATTTGATTTTCGTTATATTGGTAATAAGGAGAGCTGCTCGGGAGAAATATTTGTTGCTGAAAAGAGAATATACTGATCAAAGTGTCATCACAAACGCTGAAATAATTCTTTCAACAATCCATTGGCAGTTGAAAGAGTAGCCTAAAAGGCCAAACGCTGTTGAAATATCTAACATCGTACTTTAGTCAGGCAACACAAAATAATGATATTAGAAATTAGGCACGCAAATTGAACCTCCGCAAAAATTCCTTAGGGTTTTGTTTACAGTCGGAGAAAGAAGGAGTACCTAACCCCCAAAATAAGTGCCCCACCAATGACTTTGTCCCTGTCTCTATATCATCCGAGGTACAAGCCACAAGCTCGGGTTGAAGTGTAAACCTCCCACAACTAAAACTACTGTCCTTTCCTTTCTCCTCTAAAATAGGTCTATGTGAATTTTACATTAGGGTTTTTTGTCAAATCATTACATTTTCTTATGTAATGCAAAGCGAGTATTTATTGAAAGAAAAGCAGTTGATTTGTATCCCGGGTTCAAAACAACTTCTCTTCTTATGGAATATTATTTCTTAGAGGAGACTAAATTTTAGACCTTTTTCAAAGGTACATAATACGCAAATTCCTTATAGCTGTAGCCATTGATACCCACTATGGGGTTTTCTCTATTAATCCCATTGCTATACGTTTGTGTGTGTATGTGAAGGTTGGTGTGCCTGCGACCCCAATACAGTGACCGACAGACACATTACCATAATTGCAGTCATTACATCACGACTTTATGTCGTCGCGTACACTGATAGATCCTACCATTCCAGCGACATGAGCGGTGATACACGCTCGGCCAACTGCGGTGTTTTATATGAAGTTGAGGTTGTTAATTACGAATAGTTTTGTACAATCGCATAAACGCAATAACTACTTATAAAAATTATTATATTACAATTTTTTTAAATCCATAGTTAATTATTTTTAACAAAATATTTATACATTTTGAATTTTTATGTGAATCGACAGTGATTAAAGAGAATTAATATTATTGCTCTCGTATCTTGTAATCCAGCTACTTGGAGGTCACGAATTGTGGATAGTTATGAGCGATGGCTTGTGGACGCGGTGTTCCCTAGTGGGGATTAACGTCCGCACTATTGAATACTACGTTCATTGGACCGTCCTCATAATTAGACCAGTTCGTAACATGTAAACCAGGCAAAATTGTGGTTCGGACCCAGCGTTAAAATGTAGGTCCCATAGTTGCCATTGGCTGTTGGGCTATTAATTAACAGTCCTGTCTAAGGAACATGTCGGCCTTAGTCAGTAATAAGACTACAAGATCGCGCCACATTCATCCTTCACTCTTCTGTCATACATACCCTTAAAATACCTACCTGGGTTGGTCGCCATTTCAAAGTAATGTATCTAATGTATCATGTTTACATGGAAATGTATGCAAAACAAAGCAACATTATTGACTCATATCGTTGCTTACAAGAGGAATATAATTCTAACGTAGAGTGTACAAGAATAAATAAATTGAAAATTTATCTTCCATCAACTTATTTATTGCGATCCCAAAAAGCACCGATCAGTCAGTATTGGGACTTCAAGCAAGCAAACACATTTAGGGGTGGGCCCACTTGACACAAAGCGATCGAGAGAAGAATACAAGCAGAATAAAATATACAAAACAAATGCAGTACAAATACGGTCTACCTACAAGTGTATTAAAAATAGAGAATTTTCAATTTCGCTTAATTAATACAGCAACTAGCTGTAGTACAGTGCATACAAAAACAGCTAATTGCATATTGTTCAAAACGATGAGGTATAGGGAAGAAGAAGAAGATTTGTCATTTCAGCTGATCATTGAAACAGGTGAATAAATACTTAAAAATTACATCAGCGATATGGTTTCGTAGTTCAGTGGTCACTGGTCACGTCTATGAAATAGCTGAAGGTTCGGGTTCAAGTGGCGTTTCTTTTCATGTTTATTACAAAACTTGTTTCATTTGGAAGGAAGTTACATATTTTTTAAGTTAGGTCAACTTGAGAAAATATATTTAGTTGTTATTTTGATAATTTTTTGCAACGAAACTCTTTTAGCGAATTTCCCCTATAGGGAAGAAGCTATTACCGTAGGTCTCATGGTAAGACCTAAGCCCGAGACCATGATAACTTTTCGTTTTAGGGCCACCAGAAGCAAAAAACACCATTCGTTCGAATTTTTATACATCTATCTATCTATCTATCTATCTATCTATCTATCTATCTATCTATCTATCTATCTATATATATATGTGTCTGTCAGCACGATAGCGGCCGTAAATATGATCCGATCTTAATGAAATTTGGAACAGACGTGTAAAGTGGTAATCGAATGGACGAGTTCGTGAACCAGCCCGATCGGACCACCGGAAGGGGGGGGTAAGGGGGGATAAACATCCCCAAAAATGGGTTTTTTGGGTTTTTTACATATAAAAATAAAATTTATCGAATCTATGTTGGCACCAATGAATTCAGCTCAAAAAAACAAACAATTTAGTGTTTTGAATCATTGCTCTATGTCCATTGGTTACCGAGATATTGAAAGTGGTAAACACAGTACGTTGTCCCAATGTTAACCTTATGGGGAATAAGTAAAATTCTATATCTCGCTTATTTCTCAACATATCTGGATAAAAATTGGTTTGTGGCTTAATCTAGATGAGATCTAATGTATTTTAGTCTAAAATCCCCGAAATTTCAATTTTTAGTGGCAGCAAACCTGCATAATCATTCACCATGTTATCCTTATGGGACATAAAAAATTCTATATCTTACTTATTTTTTAACATTTCTTGACAAAACTTGGTATATGGCTTCTTCTAGTTAAGATCTACTAAATAATGAATTAAAACCAACCAGTTTTAACATACCTGTTGCAGCAAACCTTCATAATCATTCCCCATGTTATTCTAATTGAGATTACAAAACATGTAAAATCTCGCTAAGTTGGATTGAAATACCATTTGTTGTGTTGCATCTGAAATTCGCTGAGTATGCAGGTCTGCTGCAACGGGGGTATTTAAACTTGTTTGAACAAATTAATATCATGTAGAGTGCAAACATTAAGGAGAGTTCTTTAGGTAGCGCTCTGCGGAGTTGGGCTAGGTTAGTATAATTTATTTTACGTTTTCAATCAATCACGGACACATATTACTAGCTAATATTGTATTTGTAAATAACTATAAATACACTTGGCGCATTATATCTTGATAATTGGGAACCCTTTTTATTACCTGAAGTTGATGGAGTGGAGTAAAAGTAATCAGGACACTATAAATACAGCTGATACGCTGATTTATTCCAGCCTGATGTGTTACCATTTTCCAACAGCTGTCAATATATATATATATATTAATTCTCATTGTTCAACAAAATACAATTAATGTTTGTAGAAATTAGTTTTATATGTTTTTTCCTTCAAAATCATTGACAATATAATAAACAATATTTGACAACAGCTCCAACAATGGACTAGACCATGGTTCAAGATGTAATGCACCAAGTGTACATTGATTTTTCACCAGGTGAATGTGCTACTAATGGGTCTATGTCAGTAGGCCTAATGTCAAATTCTTTTCTTCCCTAGATCTCATAGTTTTGAAACATCTGCAATTAGCTGTCAGAATATGCATACGCGAATAGAACATAATTTTGTAGAGTAGTGTGGTAACGTTGCACAACGTTAACTGATCAATATGACATGCAGTTGTAAGGGATGAAGGTAGGCAGGAGGCATTCGAGACGTGTTGGCAGTAGGGTGTGGGACTGACAGTTACATTATCCCATCCTTCCTCTCCCGACCTCGCCGGGTCACGTGTGTTTTATGCTTCCGGCCTGCGGGGGTGGCTTTGGCTTTGGCTAGTGCATATATAGTGGTTATGTTCCTTATAAATCTGTTGGGGGAAATTTTTTGAACTTAATTACAGGAATAAAGTAAAATCCTGGATTTATTTGGAAATATCTGCAGCTGTCTCATCTTAACTATTACTGGATTATCAACTGCTGTAATTAAATTTAATATTCAACTACTTAACGTGAGTGGATGGTCAATTTCCATAAATTAAACGCAACTACTTTATGTATTGCAGTTCGATTTATGTGGTTCAATACGTTACACCTCTTTAACTGGCAGTTGAATGTCAAAGGTAAAATTTATACTATTACTATAAATAATATACCCCGTTGCAGCAGACCTACATACTCAGCAAATTTCAAATTCAAAACAACATATTTCAATCCAACATAGCGAGATTCAACATGTTTTTGTAAGCTCCATAAGAATAACATGGGGAATGAGTATGCAGGTTTGCTGCTACGGGTTTATCAAAACTGGGTGGTTTTAATTCAATATTTAGTTGATCTGAACTAGAAGAAGCCATTTACCAAGTTTTATCAAGATATGTTGAGAAATAAGCGAGATATAGAATTTTTTTTTATTTCCCATAAGGTTAACATTGGGGCAACGTACTGTGTTTACCACTTTCAATATCTCGGAAACCAATGGACATAGAGCAGTGATTCAAAATACGAAATTGTTTGTTTTTTTAGCTGAATTCAATAATGCTAGCAAAAATTGGATAATTTTTAATTTTCTATGTAAAAAACTCAAAAAACCCATTTTTAAGGGGGTTCACCCCCCTTTATCCCCCCTTCCGGTCTGATCGGGCTGGTTCACGAACTCGTCCGAGTGATTACCACTTTACACGTCTGTACCAAATTTCATTAAGATCGGACCATATTTACGGCCGCTATCGTGTTAACAGACATATATATATGTATATATATATATATATATATATATATATATATATAGATAGATAGATATTTATAAAAATTCGAACGAATAGTGTTTTTTGCTTCTGGGGGGCCCCAAAATGAAAAGTTAACATGGTCTCGGGTTTAGGTCTTACCATGAGACCTACGGTAATAGCTTATTCCTTTAAGGAAATTCCCTAAAATCCCAAATACCCCCGTTGCAGCAGACCTGCATACTCAGCGAATTTCAAGTGCAAAACAACATATTTCAATTCAACATAGCGAGATTTGACATGTTTTTGTAAGCTCCATAAGAATAACATGGGGAGTGAGTATGCAGGTTTGCTGCTACAGGTATGTTTAAACTGGTTGGTTTTAATTCAATATTTATTAGATCTGAACTAGAAGAAGCCATTTACCAAGTTTTATCAAGATATGTTGAGAAATAAGCGATATATAGAATTTTACTTATTTCCCATAAGGTTAACATTGAGACAACGTACTGTGTTTACCACTTTCAATATCTCGGTAACCAATGGACATAGAGCAGTAATTTAAAATACTAAATTGTTTGTTTTTTTGAGCTGAATTCAATGGTGCTAACAAAAATTTGATTTGATTTCATTAAGATCGGACCATATTTACGGCCGCTATCGTGTTAACAGACATATACACGGTGTCCCATAAGTAAAGCGCCAAACCTCGGGAATAGGTTATAATATGGGTCAAAATAAAGATAAAATGAAGAATAAATGTTTTTCCAAAAACGCTTTGTTTACCAGATATCCGCCATTTTGTATTTTTAACAAAATATTTTTTATCTCCCAAGTTTTTGAATCGATTTTCTTGAAACTCGGAGTGAACCTGTATCTAGTCAACGTTAGTTTATGAAAAAATAATCAGCATGATCGAATCGTAAATTTCAAAATGGCGACCGTTTAAAATCTTTAAATTGAAATTCCGAAAAAATAGTACACTTTACAAAAAAATATAAAGAACAATAATATTTAGAAAATTTTATTTCCATTCCAACGATACCAAAATTATGAAAATAGATTTACAAACAACTGAGTTATGGTCGAATTAGCGCATGGCTCAGCGCAACAATGGACTATTTTGCTTCAAAAAATGCTGCCTCACTAGCTAAATACGATCATAACTCAGTTGTTTATTAACCGATTTTCATAAATTTGGTGTCATTAGATGGGAAATAAAATTTTCTAAAAATTGTTATCCTCTTATATTTTTTTGTCAAATGTACCGTTTTTTCGTTATTTCAACTTAAAGATTTTAAACGGCCGCCATTTTGAAATCTACAATTCGAACATGCTGATTATTTTTTCATAAACTAACCTTGACTAGATACAGGTGCATACCGAATTTCAAAAAAATCGATTCAAAAACTTGTGAGATAAAAAAATATTTCATAAAAAATACAAAATGGCGGATATCTGGTAAACAAAGCGGTTTTGGAAAAAAATGTATTCCTCATTTTATCTTTATTTTGACCCATATAACCTATTCTCGAAATTTGGCACTTTACTTGTGGGACACCCTGTATGTATATATATATATATACCCCCGTTGCAGCAGACCTGCATACTCAGCGAATTTCAAATGCAAAACAGTATATTTTAATCTAACAAGCGAGATTTGACATGTTTTTGTAAGCTCCATAAAGATTAACATGGGGAATGAGTATGCAGGTTTGCTGCTACAGGTATATCAAAACTGGTTGGTTTTAATGCAATATTTAGTTTGCATTAAGAGTCATATAATTACAGCAAATTCTGTTTGTGACTAAAAAACCACTGAACCTCTCTCTTTCAATCTTGCCGGGACTTAGTCTCAAGACTCAGCCACAAAAGGCAGTACGCTCTTCGGGCTTAAAACTATATGGTCGAATTATATGAAACGCCAAATCAACGGATAGGCATAGATGAAATAAAAATACCCCCGTTGCAGCAGACCTGCATACTCAGCGAATTTCAAATGCAAAACAACATATTTCAATCCAACATAGCGAGATTCAACATGTTTTTGTAAGCTCCATAAGAATAACATAGGGAATGAGTATGCAGGTTTGCTGCTACGGGTATATCAAAACTGGTTGGTTTTAATGCAATATTTAGTTGAACTGAACTAGAAGAAGCCATTTACCAAGTTTTATCAAGATATGTTGAGAAATAAGCGAGATATCGAATTTTCTGTATTTCCCATAAGGTTAACATTGGGACAACGTACTGTGTTTACCATTTTCAATATCTCGGTAACCAATGGACATAGAGCAGTGATTCAAAATACTAAATTGTTTGTTTTTGGAGCTGAATTCAATGGTGCCAACAAAAATTTGATAAATTTTATTTTTCTATGTAAAAAGCTCAAAAAACCCTTTTTTGAGGGGGTTTATCCCTCTTTACCCCCCCCTTCCGGTGGTCCGATCGGGCTGGTTCACGAACTCGTCCAATCGATTACCACTTTACATTTCTGTACCAAATTTCATCAAAATCGGACAATTTTTACGGCCGCTATCGTGCTAACAGACACACATATATATAGATATATATATATTTAAAAATTCGAACGAATTGTGTTTTTTGCTTCTGGGGGTTGCAAAATGAAAAGTTATCATGGTCTGGGGCTTAGGTCTTACCATGAGACCTACGGTAATAGCTTCTTCCCTATAGGGGGAATTCGCTAAAATTCGAACGAATGGTGTTTTTTGCTTCTGGGGACTCCAAAATGAAAAGTTAACATGGTCTCGGACTTGGGTCTTACCATGAGTACTACCGTAATAGCTTATTCCTTTAAGGAAATTCGCTAAAATCCATTGTTGGAGGGGTTTACCCCCCATTTCCCCCTTCCAATGGTCCGATCAGGATGGTTTTCGAACTATTCCGAATAATTACTACTTTATATATCTGTGCCAAATTTCATTCGGATACACAGATATATCCTACTAATAGGCCTATTATAAATGTGAAAGTATGAATATTTATTTGTGTGAATGTATCTATCATTCAATCAAGTGAAAAATACTGGACCAACTGAGCTGAAATCAAGGTTGGATAAAATGTAAAGATTAGTTATAATCTCATCTCTATATGTGCATTATTCAATCGTAAATACCCCCGTTGCAGCAGATCTGCATACTCAGCGAATTTCAAATGCAAAACAACATATTTCAATCCAACATAGCGAGATTCAACATGTTTTTGTAAGCTCCATAAGAATAACATGGGGAATGAGTATGCAGGTTTTCTGCTACGGGGATATGGAAATTGGTTGGTTTTAATTCAATATTTAGTTGATCTGAACTAGAAGAAGCCATTTACCAAGTTTTATCAAGATATGTTGAGAAATAAGCGAGATATAGAATTTTCTTTATTTCCCATAAGGTTAACATTGGGACAACGTACTGTGTTTACCACTTTCAATATCTCGGAAACCAATGGACATAGAGAAGTGATTCAAAATACTAAATTGTTTTTTTTTTTTAGCTGAATTCAATAATGCTAGCAAAAGTTGCATAATTTTTAATTTTCTATGTAAAAAACTCAAAAACCCCATTTTTGGGGGGTTTACACCCCTTTACCCCCCCCTTCCGGTAGTCCGATCGGGCTGGTTCACGAACTCGTCCGAGTGATTACCACTTTACACGTCTGTACCAAATTTCATTAAGATTGGACCATATTTACGGCCGCTATCGTGTTAACAGACATATATATATATATATATATACATACATAAAAATTCGAACGAATAGTGTTTTTTGCTTCTGGGGGCCCCAAAATGAAAAGTTAACATGGTCTCGGGTTTAGGTCTTACCATGAGACCTACGGTAATAGCTTATTCCTTTAAGGAAATTCGCTAAAATGGGTTGCGTTTTTCGTATATATTCGTATATTGTATATATTCGTTTCTTTGTGGCATAACTATATAGAAACATATAGCATCAACTAAAGTGGCCTTTAATTTTTATATGCCTTGATACATGCTTTTTCAAAAAACGTGGAAAATATTGTGCAATGTTCTTTTTCATTGAATGCTTAAATATCAAAATGAAACAGTTAATTTTTCTCTATTTACATATTTTTCTTTTATTATTGGTATACCCCTTTGTACTTCATCGCTTTGATTTGAACCTCGCTGTGTTCACACTCTTGTCTAAAAGTGTTCTTTGAACCAGGAGTATAAATTAAGTGCTCGTAAAAATGGAAACTGTCCGATAAAACCTGCTGTATCCCCTCTTTCGGCTAAAAGCGTCTGATAAGGCGTCGGGATGACGCACCCGAAGCCGAAGAGTGACCGAAGTGAACGGAATCAGTCCCTTTACTTCACCCGGAGAGACTTGTATGGGTATCTGGCCCTCGCAAGTTTGTAGCAGATACAAGGTGTTTCATAACGCAGATATAGAAACAAATACTGTAGTTGTAAAACTGCTTTGCCGGAAATTTATATTTAACTGCGTATTTGTATACTTTTTCTGCCCAACACAAACATTGATGTTGGATGACTAAACCTTCAACCAGCAACTAACCTAGTACAATTATGAACTAGTAGGTCATAATTAGAAGTTGATACATAGTAGTTGAGAGCGAGTTTGAATGACATCATACGTATGCACAATATTAGCTTCAAGTCGCACATGCGGTGAGGACATGCTGACACTGCTGCTGGGACATGCAACACAATCACTACAATTATAATACAATAAGTGCATCAGTATGCACGGTTGTCTGAATCTGAACCATGACACGATACTAATGTACGTCGTAAAATAATCCTCAGTGAATAAATCTGAATTTTCTTTCATATTATCAAATTTCCATCATTACAAGATTTTTACCTTCTCTGACTATATTGCAAATGAAGTGAATGCAACGAAGGAAGTGCGAGCACTCACAGGTATAGTCTACAGTCTGGTCAGACAAATTATTTCCAAGTACATAGAGCATGCGTTGTGATAATTGATATAATGTGGTATGTTTCCAGTATCCCTTGGATGTACACGGTCTGATGGCTCCTTTGGCCCCCATTTCCACACATTTCTAATTATACCTAATACACCCTGCTGCTGGAGTTAACTTAATCGCTCACTGTTCCTAACGGTTTGGAAATATTTAGTCATTCGACAATAAATTGTAAACATTTAATTTTAATTTTCGGACTCCTACACA
This sequence comes from Flexamia atlantica, assembly GCA_035578135.1. Classification (NCBI taxonomy): domain Eukaryota; kingdom Metazoa; phylum Arthropoda; class Insecta; order Hemiptera; family Cicadellidae; genus Flexamia; species Flexamia atlantica. Next base: position 89,011,595 of record JAQJVK010000001.1, read on the forward strand.
GAAAAGAAACCAATTTAATCAGAGTTTGAATTGTTTATAGTTAAATATTAGAAAAATTAATATTTAGCGGTTTTACTTCCTCATAGAGAAGTTAAAACCACTGAAAACAGCTTTTCATCATACTGTCCGGAAAACAGCCTTTTTTAGTTCTCTAAATCGTACGTAAAATGATCGTTTTTGGATAACTTCAAATAGGAGTACTGAAAAAACATATGGTAAATTTTGCCGTACTCTAATGTCAAAATGTGTTTATGCTACGTTTGAAAGGTTGAACGATTTCTTAACTTGTGTTTGTAAACAACTAACAGATGTGTAAATGACGATGACTATTTTGGATAACCTCAAAATTATGTAGTCTAATCTTTTACCGATTAAATGGTTATTTATACATAATGATGAAATAGTATATGTCACTACTAGTCACGAAAGTAGCCCATTTCGGGGCACGATAGTGTTTTACTTGCGAGACGTAAGCCGAGCAAGTAAAACACTATCGAGCCCCGAAATGGTACTTTTGTGACGAGTTGTGAACAGTACTTTTCATCACGATGCAAATAAGTGACCAAACTTATAAAAAATGATCCAACATTTCATAATTTAGTCATTTTTCTATAAGTAAACACAATACGGCGGAACTGTCTATTTTAGTTTATAAAGTCAGCTGGTTGAACTGTCAAATTAAGGAATTCGTTTGTTTGGGTACGGCAAAATTTTGTTTTGGTACGGAAATGGTTTGTTTGGGTACGGGAATGAAATGTTTGGGTACCGAAAAAGCAGCTGATCATTACTTGTTTTGACGTAAGGAAATCGAGAAATTTCGTAGATCTCAGCTGTACGGTAACGGGCAATTTTCGTATACAGAGTGATGAAAATAGTTGTTCATCACATGGAGCAAAAGTGCCTCCTTGGTACTCGATCGCATTTCTAAGCTCGGCTGTGCCTCGCCTGTAAATTACGATCTCGAACCAAAAAGAACCACCTAGTAATGAAAACTACGATTGTTAGTTTTTATAGTAGGCCTATGCCCAGTTAAAACGAAAATTATTGTGTGAACACTAGAATTTAATTTGTATAATTTCGGGGATTGGCAATAAGTACCTACATAAGATTAAAACTGTTTTAGAAAAAGATTTTTATCTGTAGGTTACTTTCGTTAAAAATTCAAATGCGTGTGTAGATGAAGAATATTCACTAACACTCCGTATGAATAAAATTGAATACATACATGCATTATTTTTATGGTTTATGTGATTCAGCAAGGACCACAATCCCCTCTGTGATATTATTTTTGTGTTATTACTGTCTAAAAATATATATTGAAAAAAATTATATTTTAAAACAAAATTATAAAGGCGTTTAATAAATAGTACATTCATTCCTAAAAATTGTCATTCATTATACAAGTATTAGGAACTGGAAGTACCTAACAGTCTTGAAAAATTGCACGTTCCTTGGCTTACTGACCTACATTTCCTCCCTCCTTTAAAGTATATTTTTACTCCTGGAACATTAGGAATAGTATTTACAAGGCATAAACAATAATCACTCTTTGTTGTCTTTGACGCAACTGTTAGAGCGTAACGCAATTCTCTGGAGTTTAAGATACAGACCTACGTCATATTCTATAAATAAAACTGTATAATGCTGCAAGAACCAAGAGAGATACTTAATTTGGGGGTTGATAAAAATTACATTCGTTGATTTGTTTATAGGTTCAAGTTAATTATAGAAAAATTATATTAATTGAATGCCTGTTTTAAGAGCACTGATGCGTATTTTAACTAGAACATAAATAATAACGGATGAAAGTGGGTTTAATAAAGGTAAAGCAGTCCTGATATTAGGTATTTACAAGGTTCCAAAAATTTAGAAAAAATAACATGTGCTGTTCGATTTTAGTTTACGTATAGCAGGTTTAATGTTATCTAGTACAAGAAAAAAACAAATAATTTAACTGATCACTTAAACTAACGTATCATGCAACTTAGTATTAAAAGTTCAACTTCAGAATTTGCAATTTAAATTTTTTTTACTTGTAGTATCAAGCCTATTTTAAGAACCTTGTGGACCGAGCTTCACATGTGTCAAAACAAATCAACAAGACGTTTATTTGACACTTAACCATAAATACAGCAGCTTCGATCCCATACAATTGAAAAATCTAAATAAATTTTAATTAAATCTAAATACCATAAGTTGAGAAATGAATCCCCACATCCTAGTAGAAAACTTTGTGCGTGGGAATGAGTCAATCTGGTTGTAGAAAACTGGTTGTATCTTGATGGCTCTAAAAAAATATATGAAAAATTAGAATTTGACTGAAGGAGACACGACTAGGAAGTCGTTGCCTTGCTCAGTAGTATTTCATGATTACCAAATCATCTAATAACAATCCAATCAAATTTAATATATTTTTTGTATTATTAAAAATGTTATTGTCTTAATATGTATTAAAAATGCACTTTTTAATTTCTCTACAAATTCATCCCAGGCGCTGAGGTGGCATTTCTCCTAGATGGCTGTAGTTTGCCAACAATTGCAATGTATACTATTGTGATGATTGCTTTATTTGTTTATGGCTACGTTATTTATGTCGTTGTTAACATTGTATCCCAAACGCCTGATGATAAAATTCTGCTTTAAGTAGTTATTTGTGCATCTAGGGACTCAATTTTCCCGAAGGAGAAAAAGCACTTTAGTCCCTTATTGATGCGCACAAAATTTTACCTCCAACTACAACATTTAACTATATAACTGTGAAAATACAACTTTTCCTTCATATGATCCTTTTCTCCTTTAAACTAGGCTAGATTATTTATAGAATCACATATAAATATATAACATGAGCTACTTAGGCAATTTAAACAACCATTTATTCACACTTTCATACTATTTTAACAATATTTTTTCTAATGTCTATTAATTAAAAATACCTCCCAAAATTTGTACGTACATTTAGGTACACGACGCAAAGAAACAATCATGTTTTTAAAACGTTCGGCATATTGGTTATTACCAATATGCCGAACGTTTTAAAAACATGATTGTTTCTTTGCGTCGTGTACCTACTCTGGATAGCGTTTGTTATTACAAACGCTATTAAAAACTCTATAAATCAGGTGTTTTTTTTATTCGGCATATTGGTTATTACCAATATGCCGAACGTTTTAAAAACATGATTGTTTCTTTGCGTCGTGTACCTACTCTGGATAGCGTTTGTTATTACAAACGCTATTAAAAACTCTATAAATCAGGTGTTTTTATATTCAGTGTAGCCAACTTAATTCTTACAAAAATGATTACCTGGCTATTAAATGCATATGGTTTTGTTTACTCAAGTTGAAACACTGAGATTCTTGAATTAAATTTAGAGTAAGCAAATTAAAATCGACAGAGTTGCCACATTTTCTCTCTGTCCATCGCAGTGTTGCCCGATTTCTTCCCATATATTTCTTATGAGATTACTTTTAGTCCCATGGGAGAAAAAGTAAGTAAGTAAATCCCATGGATAAACTAGTACTTTAGTATTCAATTCCAGGGACTAAAAGACGACTTTAGATGGTAGGTAGAGGAAAAATTTATATTTTGCATTATTAGATTTTGTCTGGCCAAATGACATGAAACTCGTTCTTGAGTAAGGAATCAGTTGTTTATAGAATTTAGAAATTAAATCCTAAAAGCCGTTTTTGAGATTACTGTGTAAGCAAGTATACAAGCAAGAAAGCAAGAAAACAAACATTACTCATATAAGAGTTCAGGAATTACTGAATAATATTGTTAGTATTTATTCGTAATATTTATCTTTTTTACTAAAACTTCCGCTTATTTTAAAATCACTAATACTAGATATTAGGCGTTACGATAATATTATACTTTGTTATATAAAAAATACGTATTTGGTTAAAAACTCATTATATTTTATCCTTTTCATCCCTTTTCTTTACTCTAGATCTTTTCAACACACTCTTTCAGTAAGAACATGAATGTAAAGAGCATTTTACTCCCTCTGACTGCCAGCGATACGTTAGGCAGAAGATCAGGTATTCTGTAAAGTTAGAAAGGCGAGTCGATCGCTATGTGAGCTCAAATCGCCGATAAATCAGGAGGGCGTGTCCGGAAGTGTTGGCGGATTATCAGTCGGCACAAAGTAACGCTGATAACGGGGGAGGGCCGCCCCCTTGAGAGGTTTCCAAAATCGATTGGTCCGTGTAAAGGAACCGATTGTTCTCAAAAGTTTGAAATCGGTCCTCAATTTTAGTGATAGTTTCTTGGAATTTAGTGTTAATATCCAAGTTTATTGTTCGTCAAAAAGTAAATCTTAAATTTATACCACTATCGCAACAGCCTATACCTATCAGGTCATTCAATGAAGTCATCAAACAGTAAACATGAAAATGCGTATCTTAATAGGTTCTACCTATTATTGTCTATCCATTTTCGACAACTAACTGATAACCAATTTGTTTACTCCAAGCATAGGCAAGTTAGAGGATGAGGATTCTAATTTAAACTTCAAAATACTAAAGTGTAAAATATAAGGACAAACTTGAATCCGTGGCGTCTCATAGTCTATAATCTCATAGCATATAACGTTCAATTTGTGGTATAGCCTAGAAAGACGATTTTGTTGCATAACATAAAATGCCCATTATAGGGTAAAACCTATAATCACATTTCTGTATAGGCTATGAAACACTTTGTCAAAAACATTATCTCTACTATATATTTGTCAAATACGACTCACCTATCATCGCACAGCCCAAACTATACGACCTCGAACTTAGAAATTTTGCGTGGACGTTCATTTTAGGGTGTAGGCATCCGCTAAGAAAGGATTTTACATGATTCGTAGTATAAAGGGGTTTTTGGCGAGGTCGAAGTTTTCAAATTTTCCCATATAAAAGTGTTATGGACGATCTTTTGTTTACATTTTCAATGTTCATTCAATCAAGCAGCCGGGAGTTAGCTTCACACATAGAAACGTTATTACAGCTGACTTATAATTTGATTTCTTTCATCATGGATTTATTGGTTTTTGTTGATTTATATCAAGGACATCATTAGAAGTTACTATATAGAAGTACTATATAGAAGTTACATTAAGTTAGATAAAATCCGCCACTGATTAGTTAAGTGGCACCATCTTTGTTTCGGTAGCGGTAGTTATCGTTTTTCCTGGAAGCGTTCCTAATTTTTTAGCGAATTTCCTTAAAGGAATAAGCTATTACCGTAGGTCTCATAGTAAGACCTAAGCCCGAGACCATGTTAACTTTTCATTTTGGGACCCCCAGAAGCAAAAAACACTATTCGTTCGAATTTTTATATATATGTCTATATATATATCTATATATATATATATATATATATATATATATATATATATGTCTGTTAACACGATAGCGGCCGTAAATATGGTCCGATCTTAATGAAATTTGGTACAGACGTGTAAAGTGGTAATCACTCGGACGAGTTCGTGAACCAGCCCGATCGGGCCACCGGAAGGGGGGTAAAGGGGGGTAAACCCTCCCAAAAATGGGTTTTTTGAGTTTTTTACATATAAAATTAAAAATTATCCAATTTTTGCTAGCATTATTGAATTCAGCTCAAAAAAACAAACAATTTAGTATTTTGAACCACTGCTCTATGTCCATTGGTTTCCGAGATATTGAAAGTGGTAAACACAGTACGTTGTCCCAATGTTAACCTTATGGGAAATACAGAAAATTCGATATCTCGCTTATTTCTCAACATATCTTGATAAAACTTGGTAAATGGCTTCTTCTAGTTCAGTTCAACTAAATATTGCATTAAAACCAACCAGTTTTGATATACCCGTAGCAGCAAACCTGCATACTCATTCCCTATGTTATTCTTATGGAGCTTACAAAAACATGTTGAATCTCGCTATGTTGGATTGAAATATGTTGTTTTGCATTTGAAATTCGCTGAGTATGCAGGTCTGCTGCAACGGGGGTATTTTTATTTCATCTATGCCTATCCGTTGATTTGGCGTTTCATATAATTCGACCATATAGTTTTAAGCCCGAAGAGCGTACTGCCTTTTGTGGCTGAGTCTTGAGACTAAGTCCCGGCAAGATTGAAAGAGAGAGGTTCAGTGGTTTTTTAGTCACAAACAGAATTTGCTGTAATTATATGACTCTGATCTATTTATGTACAAATCTATAAATTTTACATTCCTTGATTGTAAGTTACAATATCATACTATCTCTCCTTCTATATATATTTGTCAAATACCACTGACCTATCATCGTACTGCCCAAACTACTTGATCTAGAACCGTGAAAATTTGCATTGACGTTCCTTTCAAGAGTGTTGGCATTCACCAAAAACGGATTTTTCAAAATTCGAAGTTGTAAGAGGTTTTTTGTGGGGTTGAAGTTTTTAAAATTTCCCGTAAACGTAATGGATAATCTTTTGTTTACATTTCCTATTTTATTCAATCAAGCAGATGGAAATTATAGCTCTGGACAGCCTTACTGGCGGGTGAGGGAGTGCGCTGTTGTCTTAATTAGTGTTTATTATCTGCAATGTTTTGGTAATAAATCACATGGTTATTTGTTTATGTAAAGGCATGGTGTTTACACCATGATGTAGAGGTACTTAGCACAAGAAAATATTTTGCTGCAACCGCTAGTGCAACTAATGTTAAATGCTTGCAAGCTCAACACAGGTCATGAAGTACGATGACAAAAGTGTGGAAACACATTCTTAAATGTAAACAAATCATTTAAGATGAAAGGTTGCCAAACTAAGAGACCAGCTGATGCATTGCGCAAATATTTTCCAGAAATTTTAATTGCGTAAGAAATCTCTCGGTGAAATATTACAGGGCATTCTTTTGTAAATGAGGTGAAACATAAACAAAGTTTTGACAGTTCTACCAAAACATGTGTTTATTTAGCAGACATTTAGGGAGATTACAATTTTCGCCACCCGCCAATAAGGCTGTCCAGAGCTTTAGCTTCACAAACTGATACGTTGTTACAGCTGATTTATAATTTGATCCCTTTCATCATGATTTTATCGCTGTTTTCATGATTTTGTTAGGTCATTCGTACTATATCAAAGTTACATTTGGTTTAGTTTCGTACCTTATATGTTTAATCGTAAGCTCATTATGTGGTGTCATCTTTATTTAAGTAGCGGGAGTTATAGTTATTTCAATCGGGCGGCCCTTATGTTTTTTATTACAATAATGCCCATTACAATAATTTGGCAAATTCCCTTTTGATCTAATTCGACGGTGTCCCGGCTTTTCGCGGAAAAATAAGTGCCGCAATCAGTGGTTGATCTTTAAAACTATTAACCGCCCATGATAAGTTAAAAACTAAGTTAATCGAGTTTGAAAAACTGCCGACGGATAGCACCACAACTGCTCCGAACATTTAGCCCTTAATTTAGCCCTTTAGACATTTAGCCCTTTATACTTAATTGATGCCCTAATACACAATTCAGAGACGAGAGACGTAATGGTAAATCCGCAAACAAGTACCTTAAAATCGACATATTTTATGTTAAAAATAGGTTCGGCCATATCCAGTGGTGTAGTGGCAAATTTTCCAGTGTGGGAACGCTTAAAATATTAATTTGTAAAATTCCTTGCAAATTAAGATACCTTTTCCCTGAATGCGTATAGGATGCGTATTAGGCTATGTATTTTAAGCTCACTGAATTTACTGATGCTTCAAGAAAATATTTAATAATTTGTATGATTTTTGTTAAAGAAAATATAAAAACAGTAGTATACATTTTTATATTTAACTAACTTTAATAAATTTATTATTTCACAAAAAAAAATTATTTTAGAAAAGGTTATTAATTAAGTTAATAACTACTTTTATATACGTTATCCCCCAAAATAGCATTATAAATAAACTAATTTTTAAATGACATATTCTGTACAAGAAAAAAAACAGAGAACTAAAATAAATTAAATCCATAAAACGGAGAAAAAACAGAGTATTAATTACAATGACTTTTATGTACGTTGTCGTTACCTCCAAAAAACACCATACATAACCTCATTTTTAAATAACATAATCTAGACAAGTAAAAGCAAAGAACTGAAATAAATTAAATCCATAAAACATAAATCAGAGAAAAAACAGAGTGATTAATTACAATGAAAGTTCATTGCCAGATTGATAAATCAGGTTTACAATCAGTCGGCAAATGCATCCTCTTCTGTAGTATGGGCTTTTGTCACCGTTACCGCCACCGTCTGCGTCTACCGTACTCGGTGCACAATACAAAATTCAAGCGAGAGTGGAGTTGTCTTTCGAAATAGATAGAGTAAAATCGTGTTTATTTACAAATATGTTTGTTACGTATTGCACTTTATTATTGACATTAAAATATATATTTTATATTTTTATACTCTTTAATTAATGTTTAGAAATATAGGATTTTTAACTATTTTTCCGGATTTTCCCTAAACGGGGCACTGGGATTTTCCCGGGTTTCTGAAAACCAGTGTGGGAACGCCGTTCCCACGCGTGAAACGAAAAAAAGAAAAGAAAACATACACTATCTACTGTGATATATATATTTTTAATTTACTCTGTGCCATAAAACAAAAACATACGTTGAAAGGAGATTTGCTCCTCAGAAAGACATTTGTCCTCATAGTAAAACATACCCTAAGAAAGCAGTTGCATACATGACATACTCTCTACATGACATATTCCTTTATATAACCTTTTTTTATTCAGTCCCTTTAGATTTTTCATATCAAGGTTAGATCATAATTATTTTTATCGTGAGCGAAGCCACGGGTTCTGCCATGGTTCTGCTAGTATTCTATATCACAGTTTTGTTTTATAAACTATAATAGTTAGATTCTAATATAATTTTTAATAACTTACTGTATTGTAACCCATAATGTGGAAATCGTGTTATAGTGTTAAAAGCAAACTGTGTTATAGTATATAACAAAAATATGAAGAGTTTTTTATAATCTATAATCTTGAAACTGTAACACAATATATAACGAGCTTTACGATTAGTTGCATTACCTATAACGTTTTAGCAGAAGTGTGTTATAGTCTATAATCTCAAAAGTGTATTATAGTATATAATGGTTAATTTGTGGCATATCCTATAAAATCGATTTTGTGTTATTACCTATAAATACGATTTTGTTGCGTAGTCTAGAAAGGCGATTTTGTGGTATAGTCTTTACAATTTGCTGCGTGCCTCTCCTCCCCATTATATGTTATTCAGAAAACTCGTCTTTCTAGGCTGTACCACAAATTCACTATTATATGCTACAATACACTTTCTTGTATTTCATTATATACTATAACACATTTAGCTTATTATAGGTTATGACACAATTTCAAAATTATGGGCTATTATCCAGCAAATTATTATGGTAACGATTATATTAGAATTTTACGATTATGGTTATGCAACAAAACTGTGTTATAGCATATAAAGCTTTTGACAAACTGTTTCATATCCTATAACGATAGCCTATTGTTATTATGTGCTGTACCCTATGATGGGTATTATATTTTATGTAACAAAATAGTTTTTATAGACTATGCTACAAATCGAACATTATATGCTATAACACACTTTTGCGGTTATAGACTATAACAGACTTCTGCAGAAAAATTATAGGTTATGCAACAATTTGTAAAATTTATTATTTGCTATGATACAGTTGCGATATTATAGGTTATGACACACTTTAAACATTTCCATTATTATACTATAACACTTGTTTTTTATAGACTAGACTAGGGCTATAACACAATTTTTCAATTATAGGCTATACGATTATAGGCTATAACACCGCACCACTTGAATCATAGTGTTTTTATTTATTATTCCTCGATAGGTAGTTAAGTTTGTATAAAATTATAAAAATGCTGAGGTAATCACGATGTACTCACACAATTGCAGTATAAATGTAAATCGAAGAGCATGTATCGTATTAATCAACACTAAGTGTTTGACAAATACAAGTACAACTAAAAGACCTCCCAATGGGTGTTGCCCTGGAAAATCAACCACAGTAATTGACCTAGTTCGACTTGTCTGAGTCTATAAAAGCAGCTTCGTCAATAAATAACATTCTCTTTTGTTCTTGCCTATGTAAAACCACTCGTACTTTTAACAAGGGACCTCATTATCTTGAACCTAAATACATTAACCATTATGCATTCCTACTAGGGATCTCATATGAAATACACTAAACTGTGCTATTCATGTCCTATTTGTAAAATAGGTGGCTTCTAGGGCTATTTGTTTGGTAAAGTGATATTCGTTGATTCGTTATGTAAAACGGATCGTTGCTCACGTAAATTTAAGTCAAAAAATAATAACGAGAAAACTGTCAAGACGTACATTAATATCTGACTGAAATGCAAACATAAGCCAACATATTCGAAAGCGCTGGAAATATAGTAAGAGAGTGGTTACCATACGAAAAGCGAAATCATGTCATTACTGTGGCGAGCTTTCATTATATACCTAAAAATGAAAACGTTCTCAGCACACCAGTACAAATAAAATCAAAATATATTTCGTTAAAAATACTTTACACCCTTGAAACAACTGCATTTTTAAGCACGTTTTTAAAGGCATATATACTGGTCCAGGTTTACAAAGGCTGTAAAACTGGACATAAAGAATTAACGATTAAACAATATGATGGTAATAACGTGCTGTATTGAATCATGCAATCATGCTTCATGAATTAGACTTATGTAATTCATTTTTAGAGATACATAACGAAAATGAATTACTTTCATTGCGGTCTTTCAGAGAACAAATTTCATGGAAGGGCTTAATGACTGCACAGCTAGGCTCTCTAATTATATCATGAGCGGCAATTAACACATGCAAGCTTAGTACTTAAAACTCCCTTCTTCTTTCAAAACTTGAGTATTTGACTAATAATAAAATAAATAATGCATTTTAAGTTATGCACTCTAAATCGTATTGAAATTTCAATAACCAAACTACTTTCCTCACGGCTTTGTAGGTACAATACGTATTACTACTACAGTACCTATCACGTCTTAGGACGGAGCAATTTTTCGTAAACATAACCTGTTTGTTTTATAAGATTAATGAACGAGACAAGTGCTTTGTTCTCGGACCAATCAGCTCACCTCTCATTTAGTGAACTCGTGTACTAAATCTTTGTAATCTTACATGAGTATGAGATGTACAATCGACCAGTATTTTATATGCTAAAAAATTGTCCATTTATCAAAAGCAGACTTGAAGATGATTATTAAACTTTACGAATGTTTTTTTTGGGCATGAAGAAAATGTTTAAGAACGGAATAGGTACAATGTATGTGATCAAGTTCACTCTCGCCGGGTCAGGGCGAATACAGGCGAGTGCGAAAGAGAGTGTAAACGGTGCGCATTCGGCGTGACTCGTTCTACGTCTCTTATAGGGCCTGTCCCTTCCATACAGAATATAGAACACTTTTCTGACCCAACAATGATCAGTCTTACTGAAATGCCTTTTTGTAACTTAGCACTGGAACAAATCGAATTGCAATTTATCTATGGTTGATGATAATTGTTAGCATGATTATTATTTTACCTTATTGGCATTGTAAATAATGCTGCGAGACGCGTTTATTTAAATGCTGACACACTAATGGCTGTATTAACCCGTGTCGACTACTGAACATGTATTCGCAAATGATACGAAACGTTTATCATAGCATTATCTACATCTTTTGGTTTTCAATAAGGTAAAATAGTAAGTATCTGATTAGGTCTCCTGGCTATTACACAATAAATTCTTAGCAGATTCCCGATGTAGAAAGTGTACAGCTTAGCCTTCACTAAACAACATTTCCACTTTTCCAGTTTCGCGAGTTCTTTGCACCCTTCCTTCCTGTGAACTTGGCAGCTAGAGTCACGGTCGGCTCTGCTCACTCACGCACACACGCACGGCGTTAACACCAACGTGAGAATGTTCTCACGCACCCACCTCCATTGTAATGCAATTCCCTTCATAATGAAGAAGTTTTCAAACTTCATAATTAAAAATACCCCTGTCGCTGCAAACCTGCATATACCCAGCGAATCAGCGAATCATAATTTTAACTGCCTAAAATATAAAATTTCAACCTATCACAAGCGACTAGACATATTTTAATAATACCCCCGTCGCAGCAGACCTGCGTACTCAGCGAATTTCCATAGGATTTATTTTGTATATGTGAGCAACTTAATCATTCATGAGCTTTAAACATGAGGAAAATTAACAAGGAGACCACATTGGTTTTCATTTGTACCGGTAACGCATACACTTTTGTATTTTATATAATTCTTAATCTTTTAATAAAAAAAAGTAATCTTGTTATAGTATATAAATGTCAACAAACACATAATCAATAAATTCAAAACACTCAAAACAAACAAATAACTTAATCTCATGAAAAACATCAATTCAATCATATGGTCAGTTTTATAATTACAGTAAACACCCCTGTTATAGCAGACCTGGATCTCCAGCCAATTTCAATAAAACATATCATCAATCCTCATCATTGTAAACATAACATAATATTATGTTACATTTTCAGGCAGTTTCTTCAGGCTCATACTTTCTTTATTAAATTTAAAAATAATTTATATATTTTTTGATATAGTATATATTTTCAAAAAAATCTTGATCAAGGAACTCTTAACTATTCAAAATAAACACAAATAAAATATTCATCACCTGAAAATTTGATCATATGTTCAGAATTTTTCTTTTAATCTGTCAAATCAGGGTAACTATACTTTTTGGAGGGTAAAATTAAAATAATATTGGACAACGTACTGTGTTTAGCACTTTCAATATCTCAGCAACGGATTGACGTAGAATAATAATTCAAAATGCTAAATTGTTCATTTTTTTTAAGCTGAATCCAATTTTGACACTTAAATTTACAAGAAAATAATATAAAGATATTAAATCCTAAAAATAAATTTTATTTTGTCAAAAAACTCTCCTTAGAGTTAACTTATCGCGCTGGTTTTCGAACTCGAAGTAATAAATATTACTCTAGACGTATGTACCAAATTTTATCGCGATCGGACCTTTTTTACGAAAGTTATCGCGCCTACGGACAGGTATATATATATATATATATATATATATCCTTATATATATATATGAAAATGAACGAACGGTGTTTTTGGGGTCTGGGGGCATCAAAATGAAAAGTTACGGTGGTCCCGTGCTTAAGTCTTACCATGCCGCCTACGGTAATAGCTATTTCCCTATAGGGGGAAATTCGCTAAAACTAGATTGAGGCTTCTTCTAGATGAGATATAATGTACATTAGACTTATTCCCAATTCCCAATATTACATTACATTTTTGTGGCAGCAAACCTGCATGTACTCATTCATCGTGATATTCTTATGGAGATTGCAAAATCGTGTCTTGTCTTGCTATGATGGATTAAAATATGTTTTTACGCATTTTAAAATCCCTAGGTATGCATGTCAGCTGCAACGGGGGTATTTTATATTATCCTTAAGAATTTAATTGGGGAATAAGTATGCAGGTTCTCTGCTACAGGTATATGAAAATTAGTTTGCTTCAAAGCAATATCCTGTAAACCTCAACCGGATATTATTTATCTGGGGATATTTTTTTACTGGGTACCTTATTTCCTAAAGGGTAAAAAATGATATTAAACTATGGAGAGGCGACAGTTTAATTTTCATAGTAGAACACCGAAGATAATAATTTAAGTTATATACATTTTTAAAGTTCCTATTCTTTCGACAACTTGAATCTGAACACGTCTTCCCTAAATCATAATAATATCGAAGCATTATGATAATAAGTCCACACTCCCACAAGTACTTAAATATTGCTAAGCCGTGGAGGCAGGAGCCCACTGTGAACCTTGAAAGTCTCATATCACTCCCCCCCGTCACAGGCCAAGTCGCAAAAACCTGTGGACCAGGCCGAATCTTGTGTGGTCCATTGGAAAAAGTAGTAAATCAAATTTTATTTTGAACGGCTTTTCCATCTCACCAGTAAAAGGAGCGGCACGCATAATTGTGTTCACTCTGAAATATTTACATGGATATATTTGTAAAAACACTAAAGCAGTTCCCGAGATTTACGAAATACCTCCGTTGAAGCAGACATGCACACTCAGCGAATTTCTAATGCAAAAGAACATATTTCATTCCAACATAGCAAGATTTTTGTAAGCTCCATAAGAATGATATGGGCCATGGGGAATGAGTATGCAGGTTTGCTGCAACAGGTATGTTAAAACTGGGTGGTTTTAATTCAATATTTAGTATATCTGAATTGGAAGAAGCCATATACCGAGATTTGTGAGGAAATAAGGAAGGTATTGATTTTTTTATTTCCCTTAAGGATAACGTGGGGAATGAGTATGCAGGTTTGCTGCCACAAAAATGGAAATATCGGGGGCTTTACACTAACATGCATTAGATCTCATCTAGATGAAGCCACAAACCAAGTTTCACTGAGGTATGTTGAGAAACAAGAGAGATCTAGAATTTCACTTATTTCCCATTAGGTTAACATTGGAACAACGTTCTGTGGCTACCACTTTCAATATCTCGGTGACCAATGGACATGGAGCAGTTATTCAAAATACTAAATTATTTGTTTTTTCGAGCTGAATTCAATGGTGCTAAAGAAAATTGGATTATTTTGATTTTTCCATTTAAAAAACTATAAAAACATTTTTTGGGGGTTTATCCCCCTTTATCCCCCCCCCTTCCGACAATCCAGAAGTCTTGCTTACGAACTCGTCTAAATAATTACTACTTCACATGTGTCCGCTATATCTCATTAAAATCGGACCATTTTTACGTGAGTTATTACGATTTAAGGCACAGATATACAGTGTATAGATTAATATATATATATATTAGGTGTGCGAAATCAGAACAATAACGTGCATTATTTATATAATAAAACCATTGACTTTGAATGATAAAACCTTCAAGCTTCAACCTGCTGCAAATAGTTTGTGTATACAATGTGTATACAATATTAAAATCTCACAATATAGTCACCCAAATTTAGACATTAATGAAATATTTACATCTGGATTCTAACTTCCTCTATTATAAACCACTTCGCCCATGAACTCCGGAAAAATGTCTGACATCTCTTTCCTCATTAGAAACAAGCTTTCAACGACATAAAGTAAACTTTTAACTTAATATTTTGGATCTTGATCCTGATCCT
This sequence comes from Flexamia atlantica, assembly GCA_035578135.1. Lineage (NCBI taxonomy): Eukaryota > Metazoa > Arthropoda > Insecta > Hemiptera > Cicadellidae > Flexamia > Flexamia atlantica. Next base: position 89,026,832 of record JAQJVK010000001.1, read on the forward strand.
TGATGGTACCTAATTTAAGTATTTTTTTTATAAAAAATACTGAGGTAATTATTGGTCTAACAATGTTTTGGCTGTTTTTGTTCTAACTCAATCTTAATATTATTATTTTATAACAGCTTGCATGTAAAAATGTGCTGATAACAATATGGGTAATGATGATAAAAAGTAACGAAGTTAAAAAAGTTAAAGGACGTATACAAACATATATATAATTATTTTTACAGTGTTGACGAATTCCCATAATACTGTTGCTAATAGAACTTTCACAATAAATAGGTGTACGCTCTTTTATCGCATGATTGAATGATCTTTGTAACAGTTACAAGACGACTATTCACTCTCGCCAGTTTAAAATTAACAATGAGAAAAAAACTATGGCACACAAAGAAAGATAATGTCTAATACAAAATGCTGATTAAATATTTGACAAATAACCTATAATCAAATGGATTTTTCATCTACCATCGCGTTAAACTACTGTTTCAAATACTCTCAGCTGTGATAGAAACTAACCGTTACCAGGTGGGTTGTGTTAGTATATTGATTTCCCTTCCACCATGGGTTGTGTTGTGTTAACTGTAATGTTAAAACTGGAAAAAGTACTAGTAATGTTAAGGAGTGTTTACAAACATACAAATATAAACATGGTTAATTCAAATATGCCTGAATCCATACTAAAAAAAATTAATCATCATATGTTTTGTTAGTAAACAATAGAAATGTAACCATTGATAACGTTAGTAGGCCTATAACCTCAAAATTTTGTTAACGTACTAACAAGTTTTAAAATATTAAATAAAAGATGGTATGATGAAAAGTACCGTTCGTGACTCGTCCGAAAGTGCTATACCGGTTCTCGATAAAATTCAATTATTGTACTCGGCATCGCCTTGTAATCGAAGCACTATCTCGTACCGATAACAGCCACTTTCCGGACTAGTAACGTAGTAACGAAATGTACTATTTAATTATCTGTTCTAGAAAAGTATGTTGATTAGCCTATTGAACGTACTATTTATCTCATAACCGAGACAGTCTAAAATGTTTTTTTTTATTGTTACAATGCTACAATATCCCGTTTGCAAAGTTAATCTACAAAATGATATCTTAACTTTACTTCAAGTAAATAACGACCCAGTCGAAAACTTAGCAAGGAGGGATTAATTCGTTTTCATTCACTTAACAACCTATCAATTAGTTGCGTGATTAGTAAATAATAATGATTATCAACTGAAATGGCTATTGATGAAGTTATAACATTTTTCCGCCAACAATTTTAAGTCTGGACGTAGGCTTTTCTCTCAAAATAGAAAAACACATCTCAAATTAGAAAAACAAAAGTATCTTAACGTTCCTGGGTTAAATTTGTTTTAAAACGATCAACTGCTTTTTGGAACAATACTGGAGACGTTAATGGATTATTTTTCGATAGGTGGTGATTTGAAAATGTTCTCTGGTTTTCCTATACTCAAAATAATTATAATTTTTTTGAAGAATGTTTCGCTCAGCAGTAATTCACTATAAGAACAAGCTGATTGTATGTTTTGTATTGGAGCCTACCTTGCTAGCTATTTCAAATAATGTTTTTTGGAGTAAACAATTTTGAAAACTTTCCATAAATGAGAGAGTACTTGGTCGTCTTTCGGCCAAAGACACTTGTTTACAGTTTCTGTATGCAATGTTCACAATATTGTGACATGCCCGGTGTAGTAACGCTCGTCTTGTTTCTCTGTTTCAGATGCGCGAACCTTTCAAGTGCATCAGTCGTCTTTGTCTCTACAATACAATAGCCATTGTCTGGGAGTCACTTCCTACCAGCTTCCGCGATAACGCATCTAACGACCCCTGATAATTAATGCCGTTTCTTTATAAAATTCCATTGTTCGGGGCTGAAAGGTAAGAACGCTTCAGAACGTCAGCTAAAGCGTTAAATCGGCAATGCTGATTTCTGTTGAGCTTTAAATTATTGAGGGCTGTTTACTTGACACTAAGCCTTATCAGCTTAAATCGTATCGAGATCGCACCCCTATCTATTTTTAGTTTCAAAAACTTAAAAGCTAAGTACATCAATGAAAACCATTTATTTTAAAATTTCCTTTCCTTTGTGAAGACCGTGTAGGGCATCTGATAAACCTAACTGAACGAGTTGGGCAAAATTTCCAAGTTTGATTGTGCCTTTTGTAAAACTGAGCTTCTAACCAGCCGATAAATATATTTCAAAATTAAATCAAACTTGGATGTTGTTGGTATTTATTCAGCCTAGCTCGGAGGAAGAGTATGCTGTGTTTGCTAATCGCGATTTATACTCTGATCTTTTGCGATGATAAGAGGCGACAACATAAGTTGCAATAAATACAGTGAGTTTTAATTGGACATGCTGGGATTTTTTTAAGGTTTCAGTCGTTCGTTAAAGGTGAAATTTTTTATTTCATCATTATTTAGAACCACGTCGTGAAATAAAATAAACCAAGTAGGGAAGGTAGATAAAAGGCGCCCGGATTAACACTGTGTAACCTATATACCTTAATATTTAGGTTTAAAAACTAGTTTTTTTTAACTAACTCATTATCCTTAATTGCCATGGGTAAAATCTAATCTAGGCCTTAACGTTTTCCCATAATTCAAGGGTAAAATTTAATTTTACGTTGTTAACTCCTTACAGCCATATAAAATTAAAGTTTTAAGTTTTAAAAGTGTTTAATTGTTTGGGGCTGAGGAAATTGGTTTGGAATAAACTAACATAGAAAGGATTGAAAAACAAATTTAATTTTGTATCAAACCCAACCCGGATTCTTGAAACTGCAGGTAGGGGTGACTCCCGGAGCGATGGAGTGAGCATTGCCAGGAGCAATGGAGTGATGGGGAACATGTGGCTGAGGAGCAATGACGGACTATATTGACCCCCACTTCATCAGGGCACTGTGCAAGAACCCAGACCGTCGCAATCTACAGGTAACGATTAACGATTATCGATATTAACACTTTTTGGGGAGATTCTCGAGAATCTCCAGATATAATTGTCATAAAATAATGCATCATAAATTCCCTGAGGAATTTCTTGTTATATATTTATCTTTTAAGAACCTCGTTCTATACCCAGTCTTATAAGCAATTTAACTCAGAATTATGCAACATGCTCTAGCAGCTCATAAACTTAAGTATAAGTTTAATTATAGTGCATAAATAGTTTAAAAAACTGTAAATGTAATGAAATTAATAATTAAACAGTTCTATTAAGATTTCTTGGAGAAGTTTAATTGTAGAATTTCTAACTAGCATAATTAAGGCCGAAACGGTCACCTTTCGTATGAGGTAGTTTTTATTTAATGGAAAATAACCGCACTACAAATAGTATATTTCGCAACAAGGGCCGGAAATGAGGTTTTGCAGGCTCGAGATCGTATTTCAAATTCGAGACGAAGTCGAGAATTTGAAACGATCGAGAGTGCAAAACCCTTTCGGCCGAGGTGCGAACGCTATTTTTCACCACACTACACAATGAAATATACCCTAAATAATTAAAAAATACTGATTATTATTTGACTCACTTGAAAACAAAACACAGCTATGACAATCATATGATCGCAACTATCCTGTCTTGAATGCCGTATAATTTTGTGATGTTCTGACGTTGTTTCAAGCAAATAAACTATCAGCTGACTTTCGGCCCTAGGGCCCCCAACGTTTTCGGTCCTGTGGCGGCAAACGGTGTGTTTCGGTCCGCGTTTGACGTTTGTAAAACAGGTGATTTCGTCGTAGTGTGGTGAAAAAGTAATTTTAGACCCATTTTATGAACTATTTTTATACTGCTCAACATACTTTTTGGTTCGCAATAGTAAGTTACAAGCGAAACAAGGGTGACATAATTTATGTAAAGGGGAATTGACGAGACATTATCGATTTCTGTAAAAGGATTTGAACTGGAAGGAGATCCTTCCAAAAAGGGGCAGATATTGATATGATATGAGCCACATAAATTAAAATTACTGTATTATTATTAATTAACAACACCCACACAACAAATAAAACATATATTTCTCATTACTAAAAAAAATACTGCTTGTTTAAGTTAAAAAATTATACACTGCTTGATTTGGTTAACAAATTATGCCACTCTAGGAATTTAACAGGTCACTATGACCTAAAAAACTCTATAATTAGAGTTACAATAAAAATTAATGATACTATTATAGTAAACTAAAACAACCCTATATTTGATTAGAATTGTGAATATTCAGCATAGATATAAATACTATTAGGAGTCCATATATTTTTGTATAGATCAAAGAATTATTGTCTTGCTACTAATGTAACATTACCTAATATGCTACAAATAATTTATAGAGCAACCTTTTTATGCAAAATAAAAATAATGATTTGGAGAAGTGTAGCTACATGTGAGTCAAAAATTAAAATTAAAACTAGATATCTCCCAGATATGTGTTTCAAAAAATAGCCAGAGGTAACCCAAAAGAGACCCATTAGTTAACTGCTGGACTGGCATTTGGGAGAGAAATCATAACATCACAGAAGTCGTCAGAATTTTTCAACTTAAGATTGTTTTCATTAGCCAAGGTAAGAAGAGCTAAAAGTGCCATTCCTGGAAACAAATCTTCTGCTGTCCTTTTCTCTAATCTGGATGGAAGTTGCTTTAAAATATTGGTGAATTTAGCTTCAGGAGAAGGATCATCACTCCAGGGTTTTCCACTCTTTTCTTGCTCTTTGTTATCGTTATCTTCAATGATTACAGTCCACATGGTTTGCTTCAAATGTTGCATATCAACCCTAATCGGTCTAGTTTTGTGCTTTATTGGTTGAAACTGAATTATTTTAGGTGCAGGAACCAGAGTTGTATCACTGTTATATGTGGCTGAAAAATGAACTTTAACTATCTTACCCGTTTCAGTAACAATCGTTTCTGGTTTTTGAGCCAATCCAGCATCATAAAAGGCTGAGTTCAATGGATCTCCTTGCTCTGGACTGCTAGAGTTTTCTGGGGCATTTTCATAAAAACAACTGTTGAGTGGATCTTGGCTATCAGAATAATCTGATGTGTCATTTTCAAATGTATTATTGTTAGAGTTAGGCTCAGAATCAAAAATTTGTTCTATTTCACTTGACTGAGAATTATCAGCAACTTCAAAAAAGTCTAACATGTTGTACAAATCTAAAAACTGTTTAACACTTATTCTGAGATCTTTTGCATACGTTATATTTTTTGTTTTCCAACCTTTTATGGTTTTTTGGTTAAGCGTTGGTGCCTTCTTCAGTTTTCTATTAATTCTTTCGTCTGCTACATAATCCGTGTAAGAAATTGTATTTGGGTCTTTCTTTTTTCTCATAACTCTTTTCTTGTCCTTACTCTCTAAATGTGTAGTTTTTGACCTTTTCCAAAATTCTGGACCGGCCCAATAGTAAGCTTTCTCCATGTTTAAATAATGGTAATCACTAACTTGATCAAAAATCATTTTCATGGTTTCAAAACGTGAGGGGATGGAGCATATGTCTTTATTTTCTTTTGCTTCTTCGTTTAGACGTTTTATTGCATTAGAAATCACATCTACCTCCCCTTCCATTAATTTTTCATCATCTACTCTTCCTTCACTAATCATATCGCTTAAAACTATATCATCTTCAACCATTTCACCTGATGATCCCTCAGCTGATGCTATCAAATCACTTACATTTGTGTTGTCTGTTTCTAAGAAATTGCTTAATAAATTGTCCTTATTCCTTATTTCATTCCTATCCCGATAAATTTCACAGTCAGGTATTGTTACTGTACCACTTATTGTTAATGGTTTATAGTTCTCCCAGTTGTGCCAAAATTGGACATTGTTTTTTAAAGTAAAAGACAAATCTTTATGATCTCTTCTAACTGATGATGTTATTGCTCCAGGTAACCCATCAATTTTGATGTACTTCTCTTTAGGATCTTTACTCTTCAGATTTCGCTTCAAACTTTCAGAGGAAGCAAGGATGTTTCTTTTTGTTGCTCTTCTTGTTTCTTTTTTTAGAGATTCATCACTATCTTCACATCCATCCTCTTTTCCAGAGTTTCTTTTGTTCTTGTGATTGTTAATTACTTCTTCAGCAAGCTTGATAACCTGTTGATGAAGGCCATCTACTCTATGTGCATATATCTTTTGGCCAGCATCTAAGGTGCAAGCCATGACTGAAAAGTCTTCTTTCTTCAACAGCAAGTTCATACAATCTATAAGTTGAAGGGCGAATGCATTTTTTGGGGTGATTTTATTTTCTGAGCTCATTTCAAGACATTTTTGTATATGATTATTAACCTCTTCTAAATTCATTGTCCCGATAAATGATAAATCATTTCCAGACTTATTTTGCACTTCCTGCTCCCCATAGACATTTATTTGAGTTCCAGCAATGGTTTCTTCACCATCATCTGTGGCCTGTGTTAAAGCATCCATTACACGGGATCCATTTTCTATACTAGTATTCTGTAATTTTATTTTTTTCTTTGTTATCTCTGGAGAAGATTGATAATCTGGTGTTTTTATCTTCTCATAAGTATAACTTGGTACTTTCTTTCTTTTTTCTGCTTTCATTTTGATTTCAATAATTGATGGCAATTTTAGATTTACAGTTTTATTTTTTTAAGTAATCAATATGTATCGCCAAACAACCTGAAACAATACAAGAAAATTAATCAATTCCCTTAATATCTTAATTTGGCCCTGTGTATGCTCAACCACAAGTGTCTTTACATGATACACAGTAGGTTAGAGATTGCCTAAGAAGGTAGATAAATGAAATAATAATGACACCAAAATTATGAAAATCGGTTAATAAACCACTGAGTTACAGACAAATTTATCAAACAAGGCAGCGTAATTGGTCTATTTCAGCGCATAGCTCAGTGCAACAATGGACTGTTTTGCTCCAAAACATGCTGCCTCGCTAGCTAAATTCGACCTTAACTCAGTTCATTATTAACAAATTTTCATAATTTTATTATAATTAGTTTGGAAGTAAAATTTACTGTACTGTTTAATTTTTGTACAGTACTGTTTTCTTGGTATAAATTTAAATGACCACCATTTTGTAATTCACAATTTGATTAATGCTGATTATTTCTTCATAAACTAACCTTAACTAGGTACAGATACCTAGTATATACCGTGTTTCAAAAAAATCTATTTAAAAAATTCGAAGATGAAAAATATTTTGCAAATAAATACAAAATGGTGGATATTTGGTTAACAAAGTGTTTTTGGAAAAAATAAAAAATGTATTCTTAATTTTCTCTTTGTTTTGAGCAATATATCTGCACAAAATAAAGAGCATGTACTCCTTAAAGTGTCTTAATATATCTCTAATGTGAATGGGGGTTCAGCAATTCCCGGAGTTTGGCACTTTACTTATGGGCACATCCTATATATATATATAGTACCGGGGACCGAGCTTTGCTCGGATTAAATAAAAACAACCAGCTGATTCAGTTGTTTTAGTTAAAATTTTCCATACCTGTAACATGAGCACTGATAACTATAACACTATTTGAGCATGGTGTCAATACCTTTATAGAGCTGTGCCTTTATTTTCTGTTCCAGCAAAAATTTGTTGATACGGTCTCGTTCAACACTGATAAACATATCGACGACGTACTGTAGTAATAAATGCCCACAGAAGCAGGGGCGGACTGGCCATTTGGGCATTCCGCCAAATGAAAGAAGGGCCGGCCTCTTTTTGGTCAGAAAAGGGCCGGTGGATTAAAAAAGTGGGCCTAAAAACTAAAATAAAAACCAGCCTCTTGCTGGGCTGAGGCCGGCCCTTGTGTAACTACGTGACCGATGGCCCATCCAATGAATTGTTCGATAACAGTTAGGCCTACTGTGAAAGAAATGCCGCAGCACCAAGCACCAGTGCCGGAATTACGGCCGCCGTGGCCCTAAGCCCAGATTACTGTGTGGCCCCCTTGAGGACCCCAATGGCCTCATCAAAAGGTAGGCCTTTTTTTAGTTCAAAGTTTTGCAGCCTAATTATGGCCTCATATATTTACTAAAATTACCTTATTTCCAACCATTGCGGCCCCTGTCAGCGCACGACCCAAAACCCGGGCTTTGTAATCTGTCATTTCTAGACTATCTGCTTTTAGGCATTTCTAGATGTTCAGAAAGCCTTAAAACACGATTTTGGGTTTCACATTTTCCAAATTTTCCCGGGGGTAGGCCCCCGGACCTCTCTCCAGCCTGGGGGGTATTCCATACCCCCCGCCCCCCTGGAAAGATGCCCCCCTTCTTTCCTGTCTGGGGCCGGTTGCCAGAAGGATGCCAGGGCTGTTTTTTCTTCCCAGTCCACCCCTGCACAGAAGGGAAGTGCCATTGAAGTTTAAATCATAAATCATCAGAGCTTTAAATCATAAGTTCCAATTCTCTGATTTAACCTCCATCAAGAGCAGTTGAATCTTGAAGACAAGGTTTCTATAGACGATTTTGTATGACAAATTTTCATCAGTGAAAGACTGCATTGACATCCTTGCAGCGGAAAAGGAAATGAGTGTAGGCAGCAAGCGGCAAATGCTTTTTCAGAAAAGTTCTGAGTTACCAAATTTATTCAAGATTGTATCTTTTTGTTTGAGCATTCCACCATCAAATGCGTTCGTGGAAAGGGTTTTCTCCCACATGAACTTAAAATGGACGGATACGAGAAACAGATGTTCTGCACAGTTGATTAAAGCAGAACTGATCGTAGCTATTAACTCTGTCTCCACAAGCTGCAGTGAATTTTTTGAATCCCTGAAGAAGAATCCTAATATGAAAAAGGTGCTTAGTGCAGTTAAATCAAGCAATAAATACGAATTTTTAAAGAAGTGAACTATTCATTTATTTTGATTTTGATTGTGCAGTGGATTCAAAGCATTATCAAGTAAGATTTCTTTAAGAAACTTTTCTAAATGAATAATGTAATCATTAACTCATAGTAATCATAATTTATTGGTAATGTAAGTCTTAATTAAATATATTAATTTTTCAAAGGTAATACTTTTTTATTAGTTCTCCTGTTCTCCTATACTTCTTTGTTATAACAGTTAGACCCTGCAATTACAAAAACTATAATACATGGAAAATATAATGCAGGTAAATCCAATCTTTACAATCTTTATTTATTTATTTAATTTATTTAGCCTATTTATTTATTTATTTATTTATTTATTTTTATAACAAATAAGTCTTAATTTCAATAGTGATATGATTAAGACTTATACATTACATTCAGATACATTACTAATGTATTATAAATTCAAATTAATTGTATGAATAAATAAGTAGGCCTACTCTTCTGTTTAAAATCTTCATTCAAAAATTATTAGATTTTGTATAGGCCTATCAATTTGCTTGTCGGTTCTTCTTTTAATACAGACTTAAATTTCTTAATGTTTGATAATTGTTGTATTGAATCAGGAATTTTATTATAATTTTTTTTTTCAATTAGGGATCAAGGTAAACTATTTATTAGTTTGGATCTCTGGTGTTACGATGCCTCTAGATGGCCTAAAAACGCGATTTTTACTTTCTCCCCCCTATACATAGTATATGGAGAAAGTATTGTTTTCGTAAAAATTTTCGAATTTGAGTTGTTGGTGGATATATTCGTTTTAGTGCTCCCTGAATCCAAAAAAGTGGTTTTTGGCGTGGTGTCTGTCTGTCTGTCTATCTGTGTGTGTGCGCGTGCGCGCGCGCGCGTGTGCGTGCGCGCGTGCGTGTGCGCTTGCATGTGTGTGTGTGTGTGTGTGTGTGTGTGTGTGTGTGTGGATGTATACAAAGCTAGAGAGGACACCAGTGGACCGATTTTCATGAAATTTGGCATATAAGTATAAAGCCATGGTATCTCCAGGCGTATTTTTCATTTTTTTGAATTTTTGATTTTTAAGGGTATTTACCCCATAAAAACCCATAAAAAATTACTAAAATCCAAATTTCTCAAAAACGGCTTTAACGATTTTGATAAAGTTTTCATGGTTTTTAGTGCTTAGGATGACAAACAAAATGACACTATCCGCATGTCTGTAAAAATTCAGGTTCAGAAGTTATGGGGGTTTAAGTGTTAAAAAAGTCATATTTTTTAAATTTCACAAAATTTGTAACTTTTAACGAAAATATACTTGCAACCATTAAATTTGGCTTGAAAAACTAAATAATCTAGTATTTTGAATCATTAGTCTACGTCAACTGGTTACAAAGATAAATGATATTTTAGTTTGGCGGTAAATGCAGTAAGTTGTCCAATGTTATTCTTATGGCAAATATTCAAAAACCGATATCTCCGTTATTTACTAACCGATTTTGACAAAATTTGGTATATATTTGTGTGATGATTAATTGTTAGTTTGTTTTATTTTACTTTAAATGTTTTCTAGTTTTAAATGACTTGATGGGAGAAAGTATGTGTCAGTTTCCTGATACCGTTTATTTAGTTCTAATTTTAAACATTTTTCCGGGGGAGGTCCCCCGGACCCCCCTGCCACTGGGGGATATTCCATACCCCCCAGACCCCCCGGTGATTGTGACCCCCCCGACATGTGTCCCTTATTTTTAACATCATAATTTGGCAACCCTGTCGGAAACGCCAAGTCTCCTTTTGGGTAAAAGAGAGGATATGAGATTGGCTCGATGTAGTTGCCTGTATTGCTCATGGTGAACAGTTGTTTTCGTAGTTCTTCACGACACGGTCGAAATCCGGGTAGGTCTGGACGGCGTTGAGCGTGATAACGACTGATATTTCATTCGACGTTGTAGCTGTGTGGGTTGAGGCCGGTGGTGCGAGAACCAAATTGACTTTCGGTGACTGAATTCCTTTAGTGTCACCCGGCGGCTCGAGCTTTTTCTTCTTATATGACTTCGCGTACCATCATGAACGCTTGGGCAGATTAGTCACTCTTCCGCAAGATTCCCTCGAATAACTGTATCAATTCTAGGTCAATGTCGGCGTTAACAGAAATTCGTTTGTAGACGGCATCGGTAGGGACGAGAAAAATCATCTGCCCGTTGCACGGTTGTCCGTACTCTCCTTGTGCATCTTGCGTCGGCTGAGCGGCCATTTTCATACGACGATAGACCTGGCCCCGGCGGTGAAACAGTCGATGCATCTGGTGTTGCTAGTTCGGTGTTCTTGAAAATTGAGCGATACAAACGCGAAGATGGCGTCGACCTTTCGTATGCCAGCCACAAAGTATTTGGAAAGTCTATGTTGGCGGGTGAACAGCAGCGCAAGTTCTTTTGGGAAACTTGATGGCTTGTATTCGTATTTCCCGTGTAGTCACCAATCATTTTTATTCTTAAAATTACTCTTGAAAACATTTAACACTAATTCGTACAAAATCAAACCAAACTACACATAGAATCAATATTCCTTCAAACAATTCATTCAAAATAACCTGTAAACAATTTAAAATTAGTTATTTACAAATCAAAGTATGTAATCAGGCATTCTATAGAATACCTAGGCAATCTATACAATGCAAAAACTGGCCAGGTAAAGTATGAAATAACGGGCATTTTATACTTTGCCTAGTCATTCTATAGAATGCCCACAGGCACTATAGGCAAAGTATGAAAAACAGTGTTTCCACAGTTCGCGGCCCGGGCGAAGTCCCCCACCCCTCCCGTTGATCCCTTCTCACATGTTAGGTTAGGTTAACACATGTGTTAACCTAACCTAACTGTAAGTTAGGTAGGTTAACACATTTTCAACTTTCAGAACTTTGATATTGTAGACTAATTAATTAAGTTCTTATAAACGGACATTTTCAACGTTTAGCACTTCTATATTGCGCAATAAACAATTTTCTAACCAAATTTATTTATTTAATACTTTGCACGCTTACCTAATGGGCATTCTATAAAATGCCTAGGCATTAAATACAATGCCTTGTCAAAGTGTTTAAATTAATAATAATATTATTCCATTCCACACTTTGCCTAAAAGCAAGTGTGGAACAACACTACAACACTACAACCTAATACCACATAACATTGTTTAATTGTTGGTACTTCATTTTTATAAAGTTAAAAGTTTTGGCCACCATCTTGGATCCACCATATTTGATGAAAAAATATTTTAAATATGAAGGTAGGAGTGTGACCCCTTTTATAACACTGCCTTTCGATTCTACATTCAATGATGCAATCAGTTTTTCTAAATCTTTTTTAGTTTTCAAGATATTAGCAATTTTTAAAAAATGATCCCTTTTAGCTAAGTTCACCTATAGGGAAGAAGCTATTACCGTAGGTCTCATGGTAAGACCTAAGCCCGAGACCATGATAACTTTCTGTTTCTGTTTTGGGGCCACCAGAAGCAAAAAACACTACTCGTTCGAATTTATGTATGTATCTCTATATATGTGTCTGTAAGCACGATAGCACTCGCAAAAATGGTCCGATCGGAATTAAATTTGGTACAGGCATGAAAAGTAGCAATTGTTCGGACGAGTTCGTGAACCAGCCCAATTGGAGCACCGGAAGGTGGGGTAAAGGGGGATAAACCCCCCAAAAATGTGTTTTTTGAGTTTTTTACTTAGAAAAATAAAATTTATCGAATTTTGGTGGCACAATTGAACAAACAATTTAGTATTTTGAATCACTGCTCTATATCCATTGGTTACCAAGATATTGAAAGTGGTAAACACAGTACGTTGTCCCAATGTTAACCTTATGGGAAATAAGTAAATTTCTATATCTCGCTTATTTCTCAACATATCTTGATAAAACTTGGTAAATAGCTTCTTCTAGTTTTGATGTACTAAATATTGAATTAAAACCTCCCAGTTTTAATGTACGAGTACAGTAGAGTCCCGTAAACCCGGACTTCGATAACCCGGAATTCTGGATAACTCGGAAAGCCTGCCAGAGCAATGAAGTGCACTGAGTTTCAAGGCCAGAGCACGGTATGCCACATATAAAACAGTTCTGGTTTTTCTTTAAGTTTTTTTGTAACTGATAATGTAGTTTTTGTATTTCTTACTATGCAATAAATAAATGATTTCTTTTAGAAATAACAGAAACTATTCTTATTTTTACTCATTTCCCGATAACTCAGAATTTTCACAAACCCGGACTCCGTTCGGTCCACATTAATCCGGGTTTGTGGGACTCTACTGTAGCAGCAAACCTGCATACTCATTCCCCATTACTCTTATGGAGCTTACCAAAATGTTCAAATCTCGCTATGTTGGATTGAAATATGTTGTTTAGCATTTGAAATTCGCTGAGTATGCAGGTCTGCTGCAACGCGGGTATTTATTGATTTGTTTATTTTTAATTACTCCAGATATCGAAAACCGATTTCCACTCAAAACTATCGGTTAATTAATCATTTTCCGGCGTGTTACAATCATCGGATGCCATCTTGAATCCGCCATATTGGTCAATTTTATGTAAAAATTGGTTTTTACCCCGTGATAGAATATTCGATAAATATTTTACGATAAATATTTCAAAAATTAAATAATATTTATTTATAAACATTTCAATAATAAATAAATAAATGAATATTATACAAATATTCGTAAATTTGACCAAGATATCGCCCAATAATTGAAATACGTTGGAAAATTATTAATTAACCGATAGTTATGAGTTGAAATCTGTTTTCGATATCTGGATTAATTTAAAATAAACAAATCAATAGCAAAAAGGGACTAATAACTAATTTTTTTTTTTAATTGCTAATATCTTGAAAACTAAACACGATTAAGGAAAACTGATAGCAGAACTGAATTTAGAATAAAAAACAGTGTTAAATACCCCCGTTGCAGCAGTCCTGCATACTCAGCGAATTTCAAGTGCATAAATAAATAATTTAAATGAAGTCTCGCATCAAATAGAATCAATATACGTTCAAAAGGAAGCATGCAAAAATACTCTCCTACTAGTGGCTTTTAGGAGCAAAAGGCTATAAAAATAATAGCCTATATTTGGCACGAAAATGCAATGATCCAAAACTTCAAAACAGCTGTTTATTCCAATTTAATTACATGGGGAAATGACCAGCTGTTTAAATATGTGTAAAAAATTTCATAAACATCATCAGTAAAAATCTGTATTCGTTATAGTACATTTATTTGACATACTTAGTTATCTGACCTTTAAATAAGCCATATGTCTGTATCCACCATTTGGCTTTGAATCAAACTTTAGCTCACATGTTTTCATGTAAACAAAGCAGACGTTTTAGATCCCAATGCTACTTAAATGGCAGTTATTTTATGTTATTTTTTGTTTTCTAGCAAACTTTAAGAAATTACGGTACTTTCCTGAGTCCTTAACATTAAAACATTTAATTTGAGCCCTTTTCCCTCATTCTGTGACTTGCCAAATGCCCACAATATTACTATTCAAAAATAAATTATTCTCCATAAGATTAGTATGGAAAAATACAGGTTTGCTGCCACAGAAATTAGGCTACAGTCTAATATATCTAAACGATATGAAGCCATATAACGTGTTTTATCAAGATATGTTGAGGAATGAGAAAGCTATCCAATTTTCTTTACCTCTCTAAAGGTTTACATTGGGAAAGAGAGTATGCAGGTTTGCTGCCTCAGGAATTTGATGATTTGGGTATTTTAAGCCATAATCAAGTAGATATTAACTGTATGAAGCCCCATGCCAGTTCTTATCAGGATATGTTGAGAAATGAGCAAACTACACAACTTTTTTTATTACCCATAAGATTAACATGGAGAATGAGTATGCAGGTTTGCTGCCATGAAAATGTAAAAATAGGTATTGTAGGTCATAATCCAGTACATTTCAACTAGATGAAGCCACATACAAAGTTTTATCAAGATACATTAAGAATTAAGGAAGATAAAGAATTTTTTATTTCCCATAATGATAACATGGGAAATGAGTATGCAGGTTTGCTGCCACAAAAATGGAAATGTTGGTGATTTTAGACTAAAATACATTAAATTTCATCTAGACGAAGCCACAAACCAAGTTTCATTAAGATATGTTAAGAAATAAGCGAGATAAATAATTTGACTTATTTCCCATAAGGTTAACATAGGGACAACGTACTGTGTTTACCACTTTTAATGTATTTGTTAACTAATGGACATAGAGCAATGATTCAAGTTACTAAATTGTTTGTTTTTTCGAGCTGAATTCAATGGTGCTAATCAAAATTTGTATTATTTTGATTTTTCTATGTGAAAACCCTTAACAACCCATTTTTGGGGGTTTATCCCCCTTTACCCCCCCCCCCCATTCCAGTGGTAAGATTGGGCTGGTCCAAGATGACGGCCGAAAATGAGTACCCCCTTAAAACGAGGTAATTGCTACCCAATAATGTTTGGCTGGGGTCTAGGATAGTTATTTTTCAAAGTGTAACAAAAAGTTTGGGGAACAATTACAGTTCGCACATTATATTTCCGGCTATGACCACTATGCTACTAACCGTTAAGAGGAAGGGGAAGAAGAAGAAAGTCCCACCCCAGCAGCCTGGAAGCCAGCCCGGCCCTCAGGACAACAAGAAGGCGCCGAAGAAGAGGTCACGTAGGACGCGGCCAGACGCCCTTCTCATCAAGCCGTCGGAGGGGAAATCCTACGCCGACGTGCTGGGCGAGATTCGCAGCAAAGCGAAGCCCGATGAGAAGGGCGCCGTTATCAAGGCCATGAGGAAGACCCGAGCCGGCGATCTTCTGGTCGAACTCGGGGACGCCTCCGAAAGCAAGACCGCCTTCAGCGAAGACCTGAAGAACATCTTGGGGGCGAACGCGACTGTCAGCGTTCTCGAGCCCAAGTCGACGCTGGAGGTGAGGGACCTCGACGAGCTGACGACCGAGGCGGAGGTGACTGCAGCTGTCAAATCCGCTATCGGCGAAAACGTCGAGGTGAAGACTTTCGTCTCGAAGGCGAATGCTCGAGGCCAGAAGGTGGCGATCCTTACGCTGGGAGCCAGAGCAGCTGCGAAGCTCCTGGAGAAGGGCCACCTGAAGATCTGGTACGTGAGCTGTCGGGTACGCGAGAAGCTCGTGGCCTCCAGATGTTTTAAATGTCTGGGGTTAGGTCACGTCGCTAATCGCTGCTCTGGACCCGATAGAAGCAAGCTCTGCTTCAAGTGCGGCGGCCAGGACCACAGGGCCAGCGCGTGCAACGCAGCGTTGTCCTGTGTCCTGTGTACAGAAGCCGGCTTGAAGGGCGACCAGATCAAGCATTCCGCTGGGTCTGGTCGTTGCGGGCAGTACAGGCGGGCCATCCAGGAGCTTCGCCAGAACCAACAGAAATGATCAGTGTTCTGCAACTTAATATGCAGAGGAGCAGGACAGCAAATGACTTGCTGTTCCAATTCGCCACGGAGCAGGGTGCTGACCTACTGCTTCTCAGTGAGCAGTACCAGAACCGACGCTCTGCGCAGTGGTTCTCGGACCCCTCCGGCACTGCGGCGATTTGGATCTTGGACCTCGGGAAGGTGCCTGTTCTCGATTCCGGATCGGGCAACGGCTTCGTTTGGGTGAGGAGCAGGGGTTTCACCGTCTTCTCCTGTTACCTCACGCCTAACCAACCGATCGCAGACTACCGCCACATGGTCGATTCCATCGAGGATAAGATCATGAACACCTCTGGCGGGGTCATAGTCGGTGGCGATTTTAACGCCAAAGCCGTGGAATGGGGTTCCCCGCGGACCGACACTCGAGGACGTTACGTCCTCGAGTCGGCTGCCAGGTCGGGCCTCTGTATCCTCAACACGGGCGGCATTTCCACCTTTCGCCGTCCGGGGTGCAGAGAGACGATCCCTGACATATCTCTTGCCTCTGAAGGGATTGCCCAGCGGATCCCCGACTGGCGTGTCAGCGAGGACTACTCCTCCAGCGACCATCAGGCGATCCTTTTCAAGGTCCTTCCCGAGGGCGCGCGCTTGCGCGCTGAACCTGCTCCTCTGGCTCGACGCTGGAACACCAGTCGTCTGAGCAAAGACACTTTTAAAGAAGTAATTAAGGACCAGAGCATTGTGAATTTCACAAGTGCCGAAGATCTGGCAGCATCGACGATGCGACTCATCGCGACCGCATGTGAGCAGTCGATGCCCGGAGTTTCCCGCCGCCACAGGAAGAAGCCGGTTTACTGGTGGACGCCTGAAATCGCGGAACTCCGGAGGAGATGCCTTGGTCTCCGACGAGCTGCGCAGCGAGCCAGGAACCGCCCTGATGCAAATGCCAGATCGGCTGAGCACAGAGCGGCCCGCCGAGAGCTCCGCGGTGCCATCAACCGGAGTAAAGTCAGGTGCTGGAAACAGCTGTGTCAGGATATCGACAACGACCCCTGGGGGACGGGCTACAAACTTGTAACCCAGAAGCTAGGGGCTCGCTCACCGCCTGCGGTCATGGAACCACAAGCCATGGCCGCCGTCGTCGACACACTGTTTCCCAGCCACCCAGTTCGGCCAGTCAGGGAATTCGGAGAGGTAGGCGCCTTCCCAGCTTTCCGGGAAGAGGAACTCACCGCCGCCGTCCGATCCCTACGACCCAGAAGAGCGCCCGGTCCCGATGGCATTCCGGCGGAGGTGCTCAAGCTCGCTGCGGAGGTGAATCCAAGGCTTCTGCTCGACATGTTCAACGCGTGTCTGGCGGAAGGCGTTTTCTTTTCGTCGTGGAAGGTTGCCCGCCTTGTCCTTATCCCGAAGGCGAAGAGCACACCGGGGACCCCTTCTTCTTTCCGACCCCTGTGTATGCTCGATACGGCCGGGAAAGTGCTTGAGAAGCTCCTGCGCGTCAGGCTGACCGAGGCCATCGTCTCTGCGGGGGACTTGTCCCCGCAGCAGTACGGCTTCAGATCCGGTCGCTCTACCATCGACGCTATTCAGGAGGTAGTTGAGGCAGTGCGGAGGGCGGAGGACCACAACCACTGGTCGCGCCGCGTGGTCCTTCTTGTCACGCTCGATGTGAAGAACGCTTTTAACTCCGCCAGGTGGAGCGATATGCTGTGGGCGCTTGAGCATACGTTCCAAGTTCCCTCCTACCTCCTGCGTATGATAGAAGCGTATCTGTCAGACCGCGTTCTGTTGTACGACACGACCGAAGGTCAGCGGCGCATTCCCATCACTTCCGGGGCTGCGCAGGGGTCCATTCTCGGACCAGATCTCTGGAACGTGTCCTACGATAGCTTGCTGAGGCTAGACATGCCCGATGAGACCCGCCTCGTTGGCTATGCTGACGACGTCGCTGCCTTGATCGCTGCGAGGAACGTCGAGCAGGCAAAACTGAGGCTCAGCGTAGTAATGGCCAAGGTCAACGGGTGGATGCGAGATCACGGCTTGTCCCTGGCTACCAGTAAGACGGAGATCGTCGTCCTCACCAAAAAGAGGATAAACACCGTGTTCCCGGTGCAGATAGGTGACGTCACACTCGAGACTAAGCCTGCTGCAAAGTACCTGGGAGTCATGGTCGACAGCAGACTGTCTTTCGGCGAACAGATCCAGCGCGCCGCCGACAAAGCCGCTAAGGGTGTCGCTGCCCTTGGTAGGCTTATGCCCAATGTCGGCGGTCCTCGTTCCTGCAAGCGCCGTCTGCTCATGACTGCCGTCCAGTCAGTCTTGCTGTACGGGGCGGAGGCATGGGCTCACGCACTCGAGAAGCGAGTCTTCCGAGACCGGCTTGCCCGAGTCCAGCGTCGAGGAGCTCTGCGGGTCGCTTCGGCCTACCGCACAGTCTCCGAGCCTGCTGTGATGGTGATCGCCGGAGTCATCCCCGTCCTCTTCCTCGCGAGGGAGAGGCAGGCGATTTACCGGAGGAGGCCTGAAGTGGGCCGGGAAACAGCTGCCAGGGAAGAGCGCGATCGCAGCTTCGACTCCTGGCAGCGCAACTGGGAAGCCGAGCCGAGGGGACGTTGGACCTTCCAGCTCATACCATCCGTCCGACCATGGGTGGAGCGGCAGCACGGCGAGGTCGATTACTACGTGACCCAGTTTCTTTCTGGACACGGGTACTTCCGAGCCTATCTGCACCGGATGGGCAAAGTCGCCAGCCCGGACTGTCTGTATTGCCCCGGCATCCCAGACACGTCCGAGCACACCTTTTTTCAGTGCGACCGTTGGCACGTCCGCCGAGCCTCGCTTTCATCTGAGATCGGCGTGGTCGTCAGCCCAAACAACATCGTCGGAGCTATGCTCCAGGGAGAGGGCAACTGGAACTGTGTCCAGCACTACGTCCAGGCCATTCTTCGGGCGAAAAAGGTCGACCTCGATCGGCCTTAATCCTCAGCATTTCCCCACGGAGGTTGCCCTAGCGGCGTAATATCAAAGGCCTAGCCCGAAGTAATGTGTGAAACAGTTCCAGGCTAGTGTCCTCGGTGCCGAGGGAGGTGGCTTAGTCGGTAGTTCACGGGACATCGAGCTCGTGGGAGTCCGACACTACTGAGGGGACAACGAGCCCCTCAGTGTGCGTAAACGCATTCCACCTCCTACCCAAAAAAAAAAAAAAAAAAAAAAAAAAAACTATGCTACTAACCGTGTCATATGATATTTTTAACATATGATATTGGTAAACACAACATTTGACAAGCAGCGGTGTTTTAGAAAATGTTTTTAGAAAAGTACCCCCTCTCCCCCCCCCGCACCATACAATCAGCTGACTCAGTCATAGCCGGAGATATAATGCGCGAACTGTAAAACTACCCCTGTATATACAGGGTGAGTCTTCTAAGCCGTCCACAACAGATTTTAGGCAAACGGATTAATATACAAAGACAAAACAAAACATTTCCCCACTATATCATAACCAAGGAACAACGTAAAAATATTTTTAACCTTTTAAAAATACAGAATGTTCCAAAAACTGGGGGTCATGGGTTTGAATCTCGGAATTTTTGTATGTAAGCATATGTCATATTATACATAATTTTCAATCCCGAAGCAAGACAAACAATTTTGTGAAAACAGAACACAATTATCTTTATTATTTTCACAATGGGGGCCGTTTTTGTGAAAAATATTGGTATTTACGGAATACCCTGTGTCTCGAGAACTACTGAAGGTTTTTTCGTTCTGTTTGAAAATTCTTAATTATTGTAAACACAGCTTTAATTTGATATGCAAAATGCCGACATGAAAAGGGAATAAATAATTTTTAAAACATTTAATTTTTTGTAAATGTTGGTAGTACTGAAAATCAACCAAATTGTCGTAGGCTACGCCATTGCTGATAAATGCTAGCACCTGAAGTAGCAAACCAAAATACCCCCGTTGCAGCAGACCTGCATACTCAGCGAATTTCAAATGCAAAACAACATATTTCAATCCAAGATAGCGAGATTTGACATGTTTTGGTAAGCTCCATAAGAATAACATGGGGAATGAGTATGCAGGTTTGCTGCTACAGGTATATTAAAACTGGGTGGTTTTAACTCAATATTTAGTAGATCTGGACTAGAAGAAGCTATTTAGCAAGTTTTATCAAGATATGTTGAAAAATAACGGAGATATAGAATTTTACTTATTTCCCATAAGGTTAACATTGGGACAACGTACTGTGTTTACCACTTTCAATATCTCGGTAACTAATGGACATGGAGCAGTGATTCTTTCGTGACTAGATCTAAGACACCAAATGTTACATACATCATTGAAATTATGTATAATTATGAAGAGGTCCCCTGTAAAACGTTCCAAGCGACAAAATTTCAAAATCAGAGATATTCAGTTAAAAAGGTTGTCTAAGACATGAGACAACGTGGTATATTTTGTTTTGAAGATATTTGAGTTGGCAGCCCTGATTTCATCTGTCAAAGTTGGCGTGTTTGGCGGGACTGCACGGACTTTTTGGGGAATAACGTTCTATTCGTCGAAAGATGCACTCTCCGCTGGTCGTTGCGTTGTCACCCAGCGATCAAAATCGTGTAAATAAAAATAAAATACTTACTTGAAGTAAATATTGTAAGATCCCCAAAAGAAGTTGGAGAATAACGTTTTAAGCACCACATTTGTATAACTTTTAGCAAAATGACATATCATATGTAATGTAACAACATTACATTTTTGTACTTTTATATCAAAACAATTGTTTTATATTCAGTTTTATTTTCGTTTATCTTATGTTGGTATTCCTACATTCCCTGATGTTTTCTTCCAAAGCAGAAGAGCAGTCCGTCGGAAAACGTTTCAATTGCCAGTCATTTAGAACGTTATAAGCCAAAAAATAACACGTAGAATTTTTTAAAATGCTTTATGGCAAGTAAAATTTTAATATAAGGCTACATTATGATGTTATAATAGGGTATTACAAAATTATGCATGATTTTTAAGTTCTAACCTTGAAAAATACGTAAATTTTAGAATTCAATTTTTAGCGCTTGATTACTCGAAACTAGGTTTTTGTCGCTTAGGACGTTTTACGGGGGACGCTTTCAATTTTTATAAAAATGTCATGGTTTTAGCAAAATTCCTTAAAGGAATAAGCTATTACGGTAGTACCCATGGTAAGACCTAAGTCCGAGACCATGTTAACTTTTCATTTTGGGGTCCCCAGAAGCAAAAAACACCATTCGTTCGAATTTATATATATATATATATATATATATATATATATATGTCTGTTAACATGATAACGGCCGTAAATATGGTCCGATCTAAATGAAATTAGGTACAAATGTGGAAAGTGGTAATCACTCGGACGAGTTCATGAACCAGCCCGATCGGACCACTGGAAGGGGGGGTAAAGGGGGATAAACCCCCCAAAAATGGGTTTTTTGGGCTTTTCTCAAAGAAAAATAAAATTTAACCATTGAATTCAGCTCAAAAAACAAACAATTTAGTATTTTGAATCACTGCTCTATGTCCATTGGTTACCAAGATATTGAAAGTGGTAAACACAGTACGTTGTCTCAATGTTAACCTTATGGGAAATAAAGAAAATTCTATATCTCGCTTATTTCTCAACATATCTTGATAAAACTTGGTAAATGGCTTCTTCTAGTTCAGATCTACTAAATATTAAATTAAAACCAACCAGTTTAAACATACCTGTAGCAGCAAACCTGCACACTCATTCCCCATGTCATTCTTATGGAGCTTACAAAAACATATCAAATCTCGCTATGTTGGATTAAAATATGTTGTTTTGCATTTGAAATTCGCTGAGTATGCAGTCTGCTGCAACGGGGGGATTTAGTGCTTAACGTAACAAACAAAATGACACCACCCACATGTCTGTAAAAAATTCACCTTCAGAAGTAATAGAGATTGAAGAGTTAAAAAATTCAAATTTACTTAAAATCATAATAATTAATCAAAATATACTTGCAGCCATTGAATTTAGCTTGAAAAAATAAATAATCCTGTACTTTGAATTATTAGTCTTCATCAACTGGTTAGGGAGGTAGGCCCTAATTGATATTTTCGTTTGGCGGTAAACGCACTATGTTGTCACATGTTATTCTTATGGCAAATATTTAAAAACCGATACCTCTGATAATTACAAACCGATTTTGATAAAATCTGTTATGTATTTGTTGGATAATCGAGAATACGTTATACTTTATTGTATAGGTTTTCTTGCTTTAAGGAAGAAAGTATGTGTCAGTTTGCTGTTAACATTTATTATTAAAAGCAATACAAATATAAAAAATGTAAGCCCAATGTCATAGCTCCAAAAATAACCGATATATGATTAAAAATGGGAATTTACTAAACCCATTAAAAGGTTTTCATACTCTACCAGCTACAGATACCTTTTGATATATAGGCCTACTTTAAATTTTGTAAGTAGAGATAATTTCCTACCATCTGTTCAGGCAATAAGTTGAGGAAATAAATCGGGATCCGCTATTCCCATTTTAAGGGGTATAAAGTTCAAAATATGTGGTTTTTGTAGTCAGGTCTAAAATAGGCATTTTAAGTCCTGAAATTGAAATTTGCTCCGTCACGACAGGCTGAGTACTCGTTCTGTGATTGTTGCAAATATAACCTTTAAAAATTATGTAAAATTGTATCTAGTTTATTAAGGTTATTTATATACACATGAAATCCCAATAAAATACTAATCAATATTTTTTTTCAAACAGAACATACCACAATATATATATGTCGTAGCCACTTGCTGCAATTGGGCACTTCATGAAGTGCTCAGCGCACCTGGGCACATAGTGTAACTCGATTATTTCAATCAAAATTACAGCAAATGCCCAACGCTCATTGGGCACATGCTGTAATCATCGAGGCTTGTTGGGCAGTCGATTTAAAATCTTAATTAAAGTAAATCCCAATGTTTATATTATTGGTCGTGTCTGTGTTAAAGTTGCCAACGTTATTGTTTGCTACTAAACCATTTATTTTTTTTAATTAAAAAATTTTAATATTGATTTTTTTACACACGTGTTTTGAAAATATTATTAGTCTACTTTATATTTCGATAATGAATTTTTTGTGTTATAAGTTAAGTCCTGACAAAAATAAACAGTTAACAATCACGTAGTTATTTTTCACAATAAAATAGAAACCCTTTAATCCAGAATAAAACATAAATACCCCCGTTGCAGCAGACCTGTATACTCAGTGAATTTCAAATGCAAAAGAATGTATAGTTCAAGCCAACAAAGCAAGATTTGACATGTTTTTGTAAGCTCCATAAGAATAACATGGGGAATGAATATGCAGGTTTGCTGCCACGAAAAAAGGAAATATTGGTGATTTTAGACTATTAAACTTTAGATCTAATCTAGATGAAGCGACAAACCAAGTTTTATCCAGATATGTGGAGAAATAAGCGAGATATACAATTTTACTTATTTCCCATAAGGTTAACATTGGGACAACGTACTGTGTTTACCACTTTCAATATCTCGGTAACCAATGGACATACAGCAATGCTTTGTTTGAAATTCATTGTTGGTGATGGTGATTTTATATTTTGATTAGGATTTTTGCGGACATTTGCCATCACTGATTAGTAAAAAACAAGTTTCACGACGTTTCGGGATCTGGAATCTGATCCCGTCTTCAGGTGGAAGAAAACCTAGAACATAACAAGATTAGTAACACATAGCCAGGGAAACCTGGACAAAAACACAGCTAAAACAGAGAACTGTAAAAGCAGTCACGAAAACAATAAGCTGAAAAGAAAAACAATACACAAAATAACACAGGAATCACAAGTATCAAGAATCACCAGACAGGAGAGAGCACGTCCACACCCAATCAGAGCTGAGCTGAGACTGGTGGGAGGAAAGCAAATGGCGGCGGCAACGGAAATGGCGGCGCCCACAGCCAACCAAATCACGGCGCGCTACTGGTGGCGAAAACCTGAAACAGAGACATGTGATATGCAAATTCCGTGTGTCTGTTTGAGTTTTTTAGTTAATTTTTAACCTGATTTTGCCCCTTGGCCTTGCTACGGGTTAACATGTTATGAGAATTTTGAACAGAATTGTTAGTAATTACCCTATTTGCTGACACTTTATTTTCCCTGTCTTTCAATTCTTTGTTTAATATTGGTAGCCATACTGGCCTTATTTCAAGTGAAGATTGACTGATTGGTTGGTCTGCTAGTTTTATGTATGAAGCTTCAATTAGTTTTCTTTTGAAAAAATGAGGTTCGCGGTGTACTATTTTTGCTTCGTCAAAATTCATCTGGTGATTTTCAGACCAGCAGTGTTGAGCAATTTTGGATTTATCCACTAAGCCCTTCCTCGTGTTATCGTGCCCACTAAGCCCCAGATCCCGAAACGTCGTGAAACTTGTTTTTTACTAATCAGTGATGGCAAATGTCCGCAAAAATCCTAATCAAAATATACAGCAATGATTCAAAATACTAAATTGTTTGTTTTTTTGAGCTGAATTCAATGGTGCAAATGAAAATTCGATAAATTTTATTTTTCTATGTAAAAAACTCAAAAAACCCATTTTTGGGTGTGTTTATCCACCTTTACCCCCCCTTCCGGTGGTCCGATTGGGCTGGTTCACAAACTCGTCCGAGTGTTTGCCACTTTACACGTCTATACCAAATTTCATTAAGATCGGACTATATTTACGGCCGCTATCGTGTTAACAGACATATATATATATATATATTTTATAATATGTAATTCACAACTTAGGGCTACAAAGTTATTTTTTTTATTATTATTTTTATATATTAAAATGTAAAAATTATTATTTTTACATTTTAATTAATAAAATGAAAAAAGGGTACACTTGTTATATTTTATTGATAATATATATAAAAATATATAAAAATTTGAACAAATGGTGTTTTTTGCTTCTGGGGGCCCCAAAACGAAAAGTTATCATGTCTGGGTCTTAAGTTTTACCATGAGTACTACGGTAACAGCTTCTTCCCTATAGGGGAAATTTGCTAAAACTTATAGTTGGTTTAAAATTTCAAAAATATCGTTTTCAAATAGTTGTGAAACCAAGCAACAATATAAAATGATAGGTAATACGCTATTAAAAATAAAAATAATGATAATTTAAAATCAAACATTTTGTAGCAACGTTATTACCCCTTACTTTTGAATAACGTTTAACATTCACAGGTTATCCCTTTAGACAAATTTGAAATTCCGTTATTATTCATATGAATTTCCAACTATCATATATTTAATTTCGTAAGGCGATTCTTTGCATCAAAATTGTGGGCGTTTGGCAAGTCGTAGAAAGATCGGAGAGGGCTCAAATTAAAGGTCTCTATTCCGTGATGGCGGGAAAAATACTGAAATTGCTTTAAATTCACCAGGAAAGGAGAAGTAACGTAAAATATCTGCCATTTAAATAGCATTGGGATCTTAAAACGTCTGCTTTGTTTACATAAAACATGTGATTCTTATATTTGGTTTAAAACCACATGATAGATGTTGATGTATGTTGTAAGATTAGTTTTCATAACAAGTACCCTTTTTTTATTTAAAAAATTATTTTATTTATAAGATGACATGTTTCGAAACTAAGTTAATTTTAAAATCTTATTCATAACCTCTTTTAAAATTATATAAAACATCTGTAAAATGTAAACAAATAAATTATTGGTAATATGTTATCTTAATTTTAAATATCTGTTCATTTTTTATTCTGATTGTTATATGAAAAAAATGAAAATAATTCTTTATTCATCACCAAAAAGCATTACATAACATAACATACAAACTTCTTTCACTGTACAAACAGAGGTTACAAGAAAGTGCAAAGTAAAAAAAATTCTTAAATCTAAATACTAACAAAAATAGCTAATTAACCTTACACAAACTTGTACATTATTATGAATTTATATTTGAAAAGAGATATACAGGAATACAATTGGCAATGAATAAATTAGGGGCCTCCTAGGCAATGCCAGTAATGAGGCTTCCATCACAATAAACTAAAATACAGAAACATGGCTACTAACTGATTATGTTACACTATTACATAGCTTATTAAAATACAGGGTGAGTTTTAATTGTCCCCCCCCCCCCGTTACTTTTTTTACATTTCTAAAAATAACTATCCCAGACCCCGCCCAAACATTATTGGGTAGTAAGAACCTCGTTTTGAGGGGGTACTCATTTTCGGCCGCCATCTTGGATCCGCCATATTGGATCCAAAATAATTTTTTCAAATGTAAAAGTGGTGTTGAGACCCATCATTTCAAGCTAGATTTTTTCACCAATTACAATGCCGCAATCGGTTTTTTAATATCTCGATTCGTTCTCAAGATATGAGTACTTTTAATTTATTTATTTTCAACCAATTTTAACATTACAAATTGATAAAATAGGCCCATAACCACAAAATAATGCTAGATAGTGACGAATAACCACCATCAGTCATTGTTGAGCGATTTACACTTAACTTTCACTAGTATAAATTTTTTGGCCGCCATCTTGGATCCGCCATTTTGAAATGAGGTAAGTTATTTCAAATATGAAGTTGGGGTTGTGACCCATCATTTCAAACTAGTTTTTTGCGCCGAATTCAATGCCGCAACCCGTTTTTAATTATCATGTTTAGTTTTCAAGATATTGACAAATTTCTAATAAAAATCTCAAAAAGTATTAATTTTTCAAAAACTAATTTTTATAGCTAAAAACGGGTTGCGGCATTGAATTCGGCGCAAAAAACTAGTTTGAAATGATGGGTCACAACCCCAACTTCATATTTGAAATAACTTACCTCATTTCAAAATGGCGGATCCAAGATGGCGGCCAAAAAATTTACATTGGTGAAAGTTAAGTGTAAATCGCTCAACAATGACTGTTGGTGGTTATTCGTCACTATCTAGCATTATTTTGTGGTTATGGGCCTATTTTATCAATTTGTAATGTTAAAATTGGTTGAAAATAAATAAATTAAAAGTACTCATATCTTGAGAACGAATCGAGATATTAAAAAACCGATTGCGGCATTGTAATTGGTGAAAAAATCTAGCTTGAAATGATGGGTCTCAACACCACTTTTACATTTGAAAAAATTATTTTGGATCCAATATGGCGGATCCAAGATGGCGGCCGAAAATGAGTACCCCCTCAAAACGAGGTTCTTACTACCCAATAATGTTTGGGCGGGGTCTGGGATAGTTATTTTTAGAAATGTAAAAAAAAGTAAGGGGGGTGGACAATTAAAACTCACCCTGTATACTAGTGGCTTGTAGGGGCAAAAGCCCCTATAAATAAAATACAAATGCTTAATAAAATATATATTTAATGTTTCCTTCACACTCACAACTCGGTAACTGTTTGGCGGAATTAAATGTGTAAAGTGAAATGTTAATTATACTTTGACATTTGCTAGTGCGTATCAGAATTTTAAGAAAGGGCGTTAGCCTACTTCAGTAGTAAACGGCTAAATTTTTGAAACAATGGCGCTATGGATGTCGTTCTCAAAACAACTCAGTTCACATCGTTTACAATTATTAAAAATATGGACATGGTTTAAAACAATTCTTAAGGTTAACCACAGACTGTGAAACTTAATTTATTTGCCAAAGAAAGTCGTGACATTTAAGTTAACTCAAAAATGTAAACAAATGTCTATAGCCTCCACCTAGTTCAAAAGAATATTATATTGGACAGTTAAAGGGTACTTGTTATGGAATTCTCCGTTTGAGGCTACATTGTACACACTAAGCAAATAAATAAATAAATAAGGATAAAATCCGAAAATGGCCTCCCGTTAACGACTCCACACTCCACCTCTGGTACCCTGCGTTCAACACTTTTTTTATGGTTGCCCGTGAATAAATACTGCTTTGTCTTGGTAGATTCAAGATTGAATATACTTTTGATTGGCCAAATTTAAAGGTGAACCTTTTTGGTGGAATCAAATTTAAAGCTGATGTTACACTCAGCTGATCTACACTGTTAGACGTTTTTAGATTACATTGATTTTAAATGGCAGATATTTAATGTAATATCTTATTTCTTGATAAAATTAAAGACATTTTTGTATTTTTCCTCAGTCCCTGGCACCAAGACCTTCTATTTGAGCCCTTTCCCATTATCTTGCAAGTGCAAGGCCTGTGACTTGCCAAATGCCCATAATTTCGGCGCAAAAATTTCGCTTACATAATATATTTATATCGATCATTTGGCATTAAATCGGCATCGTTATAACGTAAAAGAAACACTTAACTCTTTATAATTTTATATTGTAAATATATACTCAAACGCGTAATTATAAAGTCTGAAATCTTAAAATTAAAATATTTATTTGTTATAGTGGGCCTACATTGAACATAGTTAGCTGCCTTTTGAAAAAAACCCCATAGTCAACATCTATCATATGGCTTTGAATCAAGCATCAGCACCACATGTTTGAATGTCAACAAAACAGACGTTTTTAGATCCCAATGCTTTTTAAATGGCAGATATTTTACGTTATTTCTCGTTTTCTGGTGAATTTCAAGCAATTTCAGTATTTTTCCCGCCATCTCGGAATAGAGACCTTTAATTTGAGCCCTCTCCCATCTTTCTACGACTTACCAGACGTTCACAATTTTGACGCAAAGAATCGCCTTACGAAATTAAATATATGATAAGTCAATAAATAGATTTGTACATGGCAAGTCATTTCTGGCACAAGAACAAACTGAGTTAATGTAGTTCATATCATACTTTATCTGTACAGTATATTTAAATAATAATCTGAAACAAGTAATCAATGTTTTCTTTCGATAACAACCAGGATTTTAAATTTTTATAGTACTGTGCATGTGAATTTTGATTAACAATATGACAGGAGGTAAGATTGAAAACACGTGGAGCAATAAAATTGAAAAACTGTCTATATAAAGTAAGTTTAGGGCGTGGGATGGACACTGTATTGCAGTTTCTAAGTTTGTACCTATAATTACGATCTATGGAGTGTTCAGGTGAAATTATTTTATAAAATATATTTAGAATCTTAAAAATGTAAAAGTGTCTTAGTGGAAGAATTCTTAAATTATTAAACAAAGGCCAGGAGTAATAAAATTCATTTATGTAATAAAATTTTTCTTATCTTCTCTTAGTTTTAGTGAATTTCCCCTATAAGGAAGAAGCTGTTACCGTAGTACTCATGGTAAGACCTAAGCCTGAGACCATGATAACTTTTCCTTTTGGGGCCCCCAGAAGCAAAAAACACTATTCGTTCATTTTCATACATATATATATATATATGTGTCTTTAAGCACGATAACTCGCGTAAAAACGGTCTAATCCTAATGAAATTTGGCATGGATGTGTAAAGTAGTAATTATTCGGACGAGTTCGTAAACCAGCCCGATCGGACTACCGGAAGGGGGGGTAAAGGGGGGTAAACCCCCCCAAAAATGGGTTTTTTGAGTTTTTTACATATACTGTAAAAATACAATTTAACGAATTTTTGTTAGCACCATTGAATTCAGCTAAAAAAAAACAAACAATTTAGTATTTTGAATCACTGCTCTATGTCCATTGGTTACCGAGATATTGAAAGTGGTAAACACAGTACGTTGTCCCAATGTTAACCTTATGGGAAATAATTAAAATTCTATATCTCTCTTAATTCTCAACATATCTTGATAAAACTTGGTAAATGGCTTCTTCTAGTTCAGATCTACTAAATATTGAATTAAAACCACCCAGCTTTAAAATACCCGTGGCAGCAAACCTGCATACTCGTTCCCCATGTTATTCTTATGGAGCTTCCATAAACATTTCAAATCTCGCTATGTTGGATTGAAATATGTTGTTTTGCATTTGAAATTCGCTGAGTATGCAGGTTAGCTGCAACGGGGGTTTTTCTATTTTGTCATATATTGGTGTATGACTAATTACTCTAGTAATAACCAAATCCACAATTACTCTAATAATATGGTGTAATTAAAAATTTAGCTTTGAATGTAGGATGAACCTACTATAAGAAATAACTGTTTTTTTTACTTTTGAATTTTCTCACTTTATAATTTTGGGGCTTTAACATACTCACTATTCTAAAAACATTAAGAATCACATACGTCTATTTTGTTTACATTAGTAGTCGTAGATGCTGATTTAAAACCAAGTGATTTGTAATATTAACACAATCGATAAGCGCAGACTACAGTTATAGAGAAACTTAGCATTTTTAAGGCCTATAGCTCTGCCAGCTTTATGTGAGGTCGGAAATGGTCATACTTTTGGCCAAGCAACAAGAGTGTGCTGTAGTAACAGCGATTGAGTGCAACATAAACGTTAAATTTGGCCAATAAAAGTACATTAAATCTTGAATATACAAACACAAAGCAGCATTTACTACCAGGAAACCAAAAAAGCGTGTGTGACGTAAGGTAAAATCCTCTATATTAACTATTCACTAAGCTGGTGATCTCCAAACCTAACTCCCATATGGCTCTAACGAGGAGCGTGGAATCGTCGATGAGAGACCATTTTCTGATTTCGTCCTTACCTATATTGCTATTGGGTAAAAAATGTAGCTTTTTAATTGGAAGTTTCCATAATAAGTAACCTTTAACCGTCCAATATATATATACTTTTGAACAGCTAGAGGCTACATACGATCTTGATGATGATCTTTTGATGACGTCACAATTTGTTTGCTTTTTTGTGTTCAATCTCATGACTTTCCTGGGGATATAAATTAAGTGCTACAATCTATGGTTAACCTTTAGAAGTTCTTAATACCATTTTCATATGTTTAATTAAAATCAAAGTGAACTGGGTTTGTTTTGAGATCGACGGATAGTGCCAATTTTCCAGGGATCCAGCCCTTAACTATACTGAAGTTGTGTCCTTTCTTAATTAAATATCATACATTAAATATTCAGCATTGATATTTTATTTTTAGGGGCTTTTGCCCCTACAAGCCTCTAGTTTGACTTAATAATGTAAACTTCGATTTTTAATCTACGTTATATCAGCAGGGATATAATAAAAGATTTAAAGTATATTACTGAAAAGCTGTTAAGTAAACAGGGTACTCCATATAAATTTTTTAATGTTCTATGTACACAAATAAAAAATTGCAATGAAAAGGCTTGATTTAATAGATATTATGTTAATTCTCTCATACTGACTTAAAATAAAATCTTTAACCAAAATTGATGTTAATGCTGATAATATTGAAAAATTAAGAAACGAAATAGTAAAATTCTATATAAATTAGGTGTTTCCAATTTTTATACCAAAGAAGAAACTAAAATATTGTGTTTTTTTTATCTTTTCAATACTCTTATGGCCTTTCTTGAAATATGTTTTACCTTGTTGTATTTTGATTTATTATAAGTTTTATTAAGGGTTAATAAGTAATAAATTAAAACATGAAAAAATAGGTTAATGTTAATGTTTACGTGTTATGTTCAGCGACAACTATGCGAAAACATAGTACAAATAAAATAGACGGATTACACGAGGCGCGACGTGAAGCCTACATTTGCTTCTAGTCCCTATGCATGGAAAAACAAACTACATAAAAAATTACAAATATAGTATCAAATTAAAGGTCTTAATCTCAGAATTACTTTAGTACCAAATATAAATGGTTTACAGACAGTTTACACATCGTAAACACAGATAACTTAGAGGCTTGTCCTGACATTTTTAAGAGAGGTTGCCGCCACGTTCCTACGTTCCGCCAGTAACATTCCTATGATGTGTAAAGTGCTTCTAAACCATTTTATAATTGGTACCATAGTGATTGTGATATTCAGACCTTTAATTTGATAAGACATTTGTATTTTTGTAGTCGACTATATTTTTGTAGAGAGCAGTTTAAAATTGACTTTGTTTTCATGCAGGGGCTGCACGGATAAACTCTCTCACAAAAACTAAGTTATCAACCAAAGTACGACCGCTATGTTTTAAAAAAAAAATGTTAAAAAAATTAACTCTTTAGCAACAATTTTCACCATTTTTTAGTTTACCTGACCAAAAAATAAAAAAGTAGCAGCCGACTTCTTTTTGCATATCAAGTTTTTAAATTGAATAAAAATTTATGGATTTTTTCATTTTTTTAAAAAGAAAAAAAATAATTTTGATAATATGACTGATCCCATTACCGTCTAAAACTAAAGGACTCTTCATATGCAAAATTTCAACCTTAATGAAATGAAATGAAATGAAAAATGGCTTTATTAACGAAGCAAAGTTAGGACTAGCAAATCCTCTCTACCACTTAACTTCAACTAAAAATAAATATATAACATGGTAGGTTAAACTAAAAACAAATAAGTCATAAGTACATTAACAATTTTCAATAGAACTAAAATTCAACTTTAATTAAGTAACATTCACCCAACCCAAGTTGCCCCATATCCCGCCACACCAGGGCCACAGCAATCACTCCCGCCCACCTCGCAGTAAAAGATTTTTTACTTCAGCCCCAAACCGAGAGCGGCTTTCCGGAGTTTTGATGGGATCTGGGAGAGGATTCCAAAGTCTAGAGGCAGAAACGACAAATTATTTATTATAGACTGTTGTTGTATGAGTAGGAATAGATAAAAGAAGAGAGCCCCTTCGAGTAGAACGACTGCTAATATCAGAAACAAATCAGAGAGGTACTTTGGAACTTTGCTCCTTATTATTGAATGTAAAAGACGGAGAGAATGAAATTCACGGAGTTCCTTCGATTTCGATAAGGACAATAAATTGAAATAAGGCGTAACGTGATCACTGCGTCTCAAGCCAAAAATGAACTGGATACAATAATTTTGAGCTCGCTGAAGCCTATTCGACAGCTCAACGGACATGTCATCAATGACAACATCACAATAGTTAAAGTGAGTCAGCACAAGGGTTTTTACTAACATTATCTCCAGATTCAGAGGAAGATAATCTGCAAAACGTTTGATGCTGTGAATGTATAACATTGACTTGGTCAACCCATTTCAAGTGTTTGTCCATTTGAAGTCCAAGGTTCTTTAGTTTGTCAAAGTATTCAAGGTCTTTTCAATGAACATTTAGTCTGGGGTCAGTACGTAAGTTTATTTTAGTCATAAGTCTAGGGTATCCGACAACCATCGTTTGAGTTTTGTTAATGTTCAGTTTGAGACCGTTTTGGTTAGACCAGCGAGTGATTGAGTCAATGTCTGAGTTGATTTGCTGAACTGTGTAGTCCATGTCATTGACTGAAAAGTGGGAGTAAATTTGTAAATCGTCAGCATAAAGATGAAAGTGAGAGTGAGTGATCTGTTCTGTGATGTCATTGATGTAAAGTGAAAACAGAAGTGGCCCAAGTACACATCCCTGGGGCACACCCCTAGTGATTGGTCTCCAGCTGGATGAGTTGTCTCCAACCCTAACACACTGCTATCGATCAGATAGGTAGGACTGAACCCAGTCAACACAGCCATCAGAAAATCCAGCTTTCCGCATCTTAAGGAGCAAGGGAGGTTGGTACACGCAGTCGAATGCCTTTGAAAAATCAAAAAGAGTCAGATCTGTCGACACCCAAATACTATAATTTTTATCGTAAAAATACTAACCCAGTCTTTTAGACAGGTATGTCAGTCCTTGCAGGTTAACACAATAGCGGTCGTAAACATGGTCTGATATTAATAACACCCCCATTGCAGCAGACCTGCATACTCAGCGAATTTCAAGTGCAAAAGAACATAGTTTAAGCCAACGTAGCAAGATTTTACTACATGTTTTTGTAAGCTCCATCAGAATAACATGGGGAATGAGTATGCAGGTTTGCTGCTACGAAAATTGAAATATTGGGGATTTTATATTATCAAACATTAATCTCATCTGTATGAAGCCACAAACCAATTTTTATGAAGATAAGTTGAGAAATAAGCAATATATAGCATATAGCATTTTCCTTATTTCCCATAAAGTTAACATTGAGACAACATTCTGTGTTCAACACTTGCAATATCTCGGTAACCAATGGACATAAAGCAGTGATTTAAGAACTAAATTGTTTGTTTTTTCCAGCTGAATTCAATGGTGCTAACAAACATTTTATTTTTCTATGTAATAAACTCAAAATACCCCCGTTGCAGCAGTCCTGCATACTCAGCGAATTTCAAATGCAAAAGAACACTTTGTAATCCAACATAGTGAGATTTGACATGTTTTTGTAAGCTCCATAAGAATAACATGGAGAATGAGTATGCAGGTTTGCTGCAACAGGTCTTTAAAACTGGGAGGTTTTAATTCAATATTTAGTATATCTGAACTAGAAGAAGCCATATACCAAGTTTTACCAAGGTATGTCAAAAAATAAGGAAGATATAGCATTTATTTTATTTCCCATAAGGATAACATGGGGAATGAGTATGCAGGTTTGCTGCCACAAAAATAGAAACTTCGGGGATTTTAGACTAAACTACATCAAATCTCACCTAGATGAAGCCCCAAAGCAAGTTTTATTAAGATAAGTTGAGAAATAACCGAGATATAGAATTTTACTTATTTCCCATAAGGTTAACATTGAGACAACGTACTGTGTTTACCACTTTCAGTATCTCGGTAACCAATGGACATAGAGCAATGACTCAAAATATTAAATTGTTTGGTTTTTTGAGCTGAATTCAATGGCGCAAGCCAAAATTTGATTATTTTTATTTTCCTATGTGAAAAACTCAAACAACCCTTTTTTGGGGGGTTTCTCCCCCATTACCCCCCCTCCCGGTGGTCATATCGGGCTGGTTTACGAACTTTTCCAATCAATTACCATTTTACATGTCTGTACCAAATTTTATCAGGATCGGACCACATTTATGGCCGCTATCGTGCTGACAGACACACACACACACACACACACACACACACACACACACACACACACACACACACATATATATATATATCATATATTTAATTTCGTAAGGCGATTCTTTGCGTCAAAATTGTGGGCGTCTGGCAAGTCGTAGAAAGATGGGAGACGGCTCAAATTAAAGGTCTCTATTCCGTGATGGCGGGAAAAATACTGAAATTGCTTGAAATTAACCAGAAATCGAGAAATAACGTAAAAAATCTGCCATTTAAAAAGCATTGGGATCTAAAAAAGTCTGCTTTGTTTACATTCAAACATGTGGTACTGATGCTTTATTCAAAGACATATGCTAGATGTTGACATCTGGTTTTTTTCAAGATGCAGCTAACTATGTTCAATGTACTATAACAAATAAATATTTTAACTTTAAGATTTTCAGACTTATAACTACGGCTTTGAGTATACATTTACAATTTAAAATTATAAAGAGTAAAGTGTGTTTGTTTCGTTTACGTTATAACCGATTTCAAACCGATACAATGCCAAGTGGTCGATATAAATATATATGTAGGCAAAATTGTAGAAGTTTGGAAAGTCGCAGGATAATAGGAGGGGGCTCAAATAGAAGGTCTTGATGCCAGGGACCCATGAAGTACGGAAATTTCTTAAAGTTTATCAGAAAATAAGATCATTGTAATCTAAAAACGTCTGCTTTGTTTACATTAAAACATGTGTTGCTTATACTTGATTTAAAACCACGTGCTAGAGCTAGATGTTGATATATGGTTTGTTTAAAATCCAGCAAAATAGGTTGAACGTACTATAACACATGACTGTTTTTTTTTACTTTTAAATTTTCCGTTCTTATAATTTAGGGATCTCAACCTTAAAAAGCCAGACAAATTAAATTCGACCTTTACACTGTATCATGTAGTAGTAGCTGATGCTGATTTAAAGCCAAGTGATTTGTAACATTTACTCAATCGAATAAGCGCAGGCTATAGGTACAGAGAAGACCTCATTCATCACTTTTAGGGCCCAGCTCTACCGGTTTTATGCGCGGTCGGAAATGGTCATAGTTTTGACTGAGAAACAACAGTGTGCTGCACTAAAAGCTATTGAATGTAACATAAACTTTAAATTTGATCCTACCAAAAAGGTTCACATTTAAATTTGGATAATCAAAAGTATATTTAATCTTGGATCTACAAAGACAAAGCGGTATTTACTCCCGGGCAACCATAAAAATCTTTAATATTAACTATTTACCAAACTCATGGTCTCCAAACCTAACTTCCTCATGAAGTAGAGCCAAAGTCTCCAACGTGGAGCGTGGAGTCGTCAACGGGAGACCATTTTCTGATTTCATCCTTATTTATTTTATTTTCTTTTGGGAAATAATTTAAGTGCTACAGTCTGTGGTTAACCTTAAGAATTTCTGCAAACCATGTCCATATGTTTAATTGTAAACAAAGTGGACTGAGTTTGTTTTGAGAACGACGAATAGCGCCACTGTTCCAAAAGATTCAGCCCTTTACTATACTGAAGTAACGCCCTTTCTTAAAATTCTGATACTTACTAGCAAATGTCAAAACATCTTTAAACATTACTCTTTAAACGTTTAATTCCGTCAAACTGTTACCGAGCCATGAGTGTGAAGGAAACATTAAATATCCAGCATTTGTACTTTATTTTTAGGGGCTTTTGCCCCTACAAGCCACTAGTATATATATATATATATAGATATATAAAAATTCAAACGAATGGTGTTTTTTTTTGCTTCTGGTGGCCCCAAAACGAAAAGTTATCATGGTCTCGGGCTTAGGTCTTACCATGAGACCTACAGTAATAGCTTCTTCCCTAAAGGGGAAATTCGCTAAAACACATTTTTTTAAGGGGGTTTATCCCCTTTTACCCCCTCTTCCAGTGGTCCGATCGGGCTGGTTCACGAATTTGTCCGAGTGATTACCACTTTACATGCCTGTACCTAATTAAGATTGGACCATTTTTACGGCCGCTACCATGCTAACAGACACATACATATATATATATATCTAAAAATTCAAACAAATGGTTTTTTTTTCTTTTGGGGACCGCAAAACGAAAAGTTATCATGGTCTGGGGCTTAGATCTTACCATGAGATCTACTGTACCGGTAATAGCTTCTTCCCTATGGAGGAAACTCGCTAAAATTTCGTACAAACATGTAAAGAGGGATTCACTCAGAACAGGTTTGTAAACCAGCCTCTGATTGGACCTCCGGAAGGGGAGATATGGGGGAGTAAACCACCCAAAAATGAGTTTTTACATCGGAAAACAAAATACCCCCGTTGCAGCAGACCTGCATACTCAGCGAATTTCAAATGCAAAACAACATATTTCAATCAAATATAGCAAGATTTGACATGTTTTGGAAAGCTCAATAAGAATAACATGGGGAAT
Source organism: Flexamia atlantica (assembly GCA_035578135.1). NCBI lineage: Eukaryota > Metazoa > Arthropoda > Insecta > Hemiptera > Cicadellidae > Flexamia > Flexamia atlantica. Next base: position 89,064,389 of record JAQJVK010000001.1, read on the forward strand.
GAGTAATCAGGTTTGCTTCTACAGGTATATTAAAACTGGGTGGTTTTAATTCAATAGGCCTATTTAGTAGATCTAAACTAGAAGAAACTATTTACCAAGTTTTAACAAGATATGTTGAGAAATAACCGAGAAATAGAATTTTACTTATTTCCCATAAGGTTAACATTGGGACAAAGTACTGTGTTTACCACTTTCAATATCTCGGTAACCAATGGACATAGAGCAGTGATTCAAATTACTAAATTGTTTGTTTTTATGAGCTGAATTCAATGGTGCCCACAAAAATTCGATAAATTTTATTTTTCTATATAAAAAACTCAAAAAACCCAATTTGGGGGGGTTTATTTCCCTTTACCCCCCTTCCGGTGGTCCGATCGGGCTGGTTCACAAACTCGTCCAATTGATTACCACTTTAGTACCAAATTTCATAAAGATCGGACCATTTTTGCGGCCGCTATCGTGCTAACAGACATATATATATATATATATAGATACAGTACACCTCGGATTATCCGGACATCACATTATCTGGATCCCGGATTATCCGGACCGCCTATCCGTGAAAAAAATTTAAATCACGCGGTAAAACCGTGATTTTAGTGAGTTTGAAGCGTAAAGAGTGCCTTCTAAAAAGTAAGATGGAACTGCATTTCACAATACCGTACACTTACGTGTTGTGCAGTCTTGATACGCTGTTTGCAGCTTCAGTATAGCAGTGGCTAGGTTCGCGATCGCTATTTAGGCGATATTATAATAACCTCGGATTATCCGGATTTTTAGGTATCCGGATCGGTGTTCCGCCACATTAATACGGATAATCCGAGGTGTACTGTATATATATATATATATATATATATATATATATATATATATATAAATTCAAACGAATAGTGTTTTTTGCTTCTGGGGGCCCCAAAACAAAAAGTTATAGTGGTCCCGAGCTTAGGTCTTACCATGAGACCTACGGTAATAGCTTCTTCCCTATAGGGGAAATTCGCTAAAATAAATCCAATTTTGGTTTGCGCCATTGAATTCAGCTTGAAAAACTAACAATTCAGTACTTTGAATCACTGCCCTCTGTCCACTGGTTACTGAGATCTTGAAGATGGTGAACACAGTTTGTTGTCCCAATAATGTTATCCATATGGGAAATAAGTAAAATTTTATGTCTCGCTTGTAAAAAAATATGTTGAGAAGATATAGATATGTTTCTCAACATATCTTAATAAGACTCTCTTTGTGGTTTCCTTTAGATGAGATACAATGTATATTAGTCATGGAAACGTTATTTCCATTTTTGAGGCAGCAAACCAGCATACTCATTCCCTTCATTATACTTCTATAAAAATTCTCTCCATTATCCCCCCTTAAAAATTTTATCTTCCTTTACTTCTTAACATATCTTGATAAAACTTGGTATATGGCTTCTTCTGGTTCAGACATACTAAGTATTGGATTTAAACCACCCAGTCTTAACACACCTGTTGCAGCAAACCTGCATACTCATTCCCCATGTTCTTCTTATGGAACTTACAAATACCCCCGTTGCAGCAGTCCTGCACACTCAGCGAATTTCAAGTGCATAAATAAATAATTTAAATGAAGTCTCGCATCAAGTAAAATCAATATACATTCAAAAGAAAGTGTGCAAAAAATACTCTCCTAGTGGCTTTTAAGATCAACAGGCTATAAAAAATAATAGCCTATACTTGGCACGAAAATGCAATGTTCAAAACTTCAAAACAGCTGGCTTTTCCAATTTAATCGTATGGGGAAATGACCAGCTGTTTAAGTTTGAGTAAAAAATTTCATAAACATCATCAGTAAAAATCTGTATTCGCTCTAGTACATTTATTTGACATATTTAGTTATCTGGCCTTTAAGTAAGCCATATGTCTGTACCCACCATGTGCTTTGAATCAAACATCAGCTCACATGTTTTAATGTAAACAAAGCAGACGTTTTAGATCCCAATGCTACTTCCCAATGCTACTTAAATGGCAGTTATTTTATGTTACTTTTTGTTATCTAGCAAACTTTAAGAAATTGCAGTACTTTTCCTGAGTCCCTGACATTAAAACATTTAATTTGAGCCCTGTTCCCTCATCCTGTGATTTGCCAAATGCCCACAATTGGTATTCAAAAATAAATTATTCTTCATAAGATTAGTATGGAAAAATGCAGGTTTGCTGCCACAGAAATTTGAAAATGATGTATTATAGGCTACAATCCAATATATCTAAACTATATAAAGCCACATAACATGTTTTATCAAGATATGCTGAGGAATAAGAAAGCTATCCAATTGCATTTACCTCTCATAAGGTTAACATTGGGAAAGAGAGTACACAGGTTTGCTGCCACAGGAATTTGATGATTTGGATATTTTAAGCCATAATCAAGTAGATATTAACTGTATGAAGCCTCATGCCATTTCTTATCAGTATATTTTGAGAAATGAGTGAACTACACAACTTATTTTATTACCCATAAGGTTAGCATGTAGAATGAGTATGCAGGTTTGCTGCAACAGGTATGTTAAAACTGGTTAGTTTTAATTCATTATTTAGTATATCTTAACTAGAAGAAGCCATATACCAAGTTTTGTCAAGAAATGTTACAAAATAAGTAAGATATAGAATTTTTTTATTTCCCATAAGGATAACATGGGGAATGATTATGCAGGTTTGCTGCCACAAAAATTGAAATTTTGGGGATTTTTGACTAAAATACATTATATCTCATCTAGATGAAGCCACAAACCAAGTTTAATTAAGATATGTTGAGAAATGAGCGAGATATAGAATTTTACTTATTCCCCATAAGGTTAAAATTGGGTCAATGTACTGTGTTTACCACTTTCAATATCTCGGTAACCAATGGACATAGAGCAATGATTCAAAATACTAAATTGTTTGTTTTTTTTTAGGCGAATCCAATGGTGCCAACAAAAATTTGATTAATTTCATTTTTTTATGTAAAAACCCCAAAAAACCCATTTTTGGGGGGGTTATTCCCCCTTTACCCCCCCTTCCGATGGTCCGATCGGGCTGGTTTACGAACTTGTCCAATCGATCACCACTTTACATGTCTGTACCAAATTTCATTAAGATCGGACCATATTTACGGCTGCTATCGTCCTGACAGACACACACACACATATATATATATATATATATATATATATATATATAAATTCGAACGAATGGTGTTTTTTGCTTCTGGTGGCCCCAAAACGAAAAGTTATCATGGTCTCGGGCTTAGGTCTTACCATGAGACCTACGGTAATAGCTTCTTCCCTATAGAGGAAATTCGCTAACAAAAAACATTTCATGTCTCACTATGATGGATTGAAATATTTTATTTTGCCTTTGAAATTTGCTGAGTATGCAGGTCTGCTACAACAGGGATATTATTATTCATAAAAATTTTAAAATATAAGTTTGGGCTTTATTATTATAACTTTTCATTGAACACAAGCAATCTCAACCAGCTTTTAGTGTAAGGTGCACATTATAAGAGGTCTGACTAGCCTACCGTATTTTATTTTTAACTGGGCCAATCACATTTTAATAAATTCTACCTGTCAGAATCTTTAAAGTGGTAAATGATATGCCAGTATGATACAGTATTTTATTTTTATTTTAGAGTTTTCCTGCAGATGAGTGACATTTTTTCACATTTTTATCGGGAGTTCATCAATAAAAATGATGTTAAAATTGTTTGTCTTCTCTGTCAAGATACTGTTATGTTGTAAACAAATACAGAATATGTTTTCTGAAATTGGTTAATTAAATAAATTTTTTACTGTTCCATATCATTTACAATAAAAAATTACTGCTCTGGCAGTGTCTCCGTTTCGCACATCACTACCTTAGATCATATCATAGGCCTATCAAATTTATGTTATGATTAACTTACAACCAAATGTATATAATCAAATTATATAAAAATTGGTATCTCATCCATCGGCTAGCTTTAAAGCCATAAAAAATATGTATTTACTCAACTTATCAAAATGCTATGCCTCTGAGGCCTATTCATAAGATATAATAGGTCTAGTGGGCCTCAGTGTTAAGGTTGCCATAATTTTATTGGGTGAAATCAGTAACTTCTTTACTAGGACCCATTTTACAGTTCCCCCCCCCCCCCCCCCCCGACAATGATTAAAGATAGGCTACATTGATATTTTTTACGCTTATAGTTTTTTTATCTAAATTTCCAAAACAAACTTTAAACATTCGTCATAAACTAGCCTATATGTTTCTATTGATCAAATTCTTTTTATTTGGCTCTTTCAATTATTGCAGACGATGGTAACTATTACCTATCATACTAATAAATTTGCTCATTGTAAATAGGCTAGAAAAATAATTTCTGTCTTATTCGGTACTTCAACGATTTTTGTGAGGGTTTGCAGAATTCTCAGGAAATAAATATTTCACAGCCTTTTTCTGAAAACCGTGACATTTAGGCCAAATATGGTGACAGTCCCGAAGATTCGAGACATAGGTGTGCACCTATTTTTAGTAAAATCTTCCTGATAAAAAAGATGAAAGGACACCTCTATTAACTCCTATGGGCTTTGCTGGTATAATTTGACCTGAGTACTCTGCTGTCAAGAACCTTTACTGTTACCTTTGGCCAAGCAATATAAAATTAGACAAAATAAGTCATGACCTGGTATGGTTTTAAATTGAATCCTTGATTAGTAGGAAATAAAAACTAAAACTTTGATTACTTTGTAGCCTAGGTGGCTGTGATTCCTTACTTAACTCTGCTGCAGCAGCTAACAGTCATGGGACCTGAATTATTTATTTGAAAACATATTTCTAAAAATCAATTTTTGGCTTAGGAAAATTACTTACTTTAATTGAAGCCTAAAACCGAAACACTGATCCGTAACTCCATCATATTTTAATTTAAATTATAATTTCTAATCTTAGGCCTAACTTTCTGGCTGGAACTAATAAACAATCAACAAAACGACTTTCTGATTTTTGCTAATTTTCAATTCCCAGACTCTTGACTCAGACGATAAGCATTTTCCTGTAAACTGGTAGTTACCAACCGTTTCCGGTTAAAAACATGTTAGAAAATATGTTGGTATATTATAATATGTACTAATTATGACAAATGAATAGTTCATAGTCCTAAGTCAGGAAAAATACTAGGTTACTTATCAGTCAGAAATCATATCAAAATATGATACTTAGTTCAAGTTTAATAATTTCAAAAGCAGTGACATGGCTGAATACAGTTGTGAGCAACATTTATTTGGGATCCCTCAGATTGAGATGATGACGTCACTAAACTTTCGTAAGAGTTGTATGAAATTGGTGGAATATTTCAGGTGAAATATTTCGGACGAAACACAAAGACGTCTGGAACATTTCTGCAACTTACCGCGAAACAACGAGCGTCTGGGGACAGGAGGACTTTCACTACGAATGTCACTGGCATAAACAGAGTAGCGGAGCGAAATGTTAAGACATCATGGACATAGAGTAATAATGAACTTCGTAAAGAGTTGTCACTTCCATGTTAACTCGGTGGTAAGGGAACAGTAGCGCTGTCTGATAAAAGCTTAGACTAGATAAAAGTGATACGAACTAAAAAGATCGATGCGATATATCGATCGTCGTCGATGCGATATATCGATCGTCGTCGTCTGCTTTGTTTAAATTTTCGTTTTCTTGTTTTGTTTGCTAGACTTTCAATTTTAATGACTTTACCGATTTGTTTAGATTAAATTGATTAAGTAGTTTGCCGCTAGTGCAAATCGTTTCGCGAAATACTCTACTGAGTGATTCATATTGTGCTTAAAGCGATTGATAGAAAATAAATATGTAGATGTTTACATAAAAGCACTTAATAAAAATTAACTAAATTAATTTTTACGTAAACTAAATTACGTATTTATTTTCTATCAATAGCTTTAAGCACAATATGAATCACGCAGTACAGTATTTCGCGAAACAACTTACACTAGTGGCAAATATACTTTAGGTCTTTTCCCACACTCAAATTAATTCCACCTCGTTTTGGTTGTGTACACGTCGTGACAGGGGGAACGGAATAGGAAGTTAGCAGATCGTTACGTGGTTTTCATTGGCTGATTCAGTGAAGAAGAAGAAAACCATGTTTTTACAACGACATCTAACTAAAGTGCTTCGAACTAACCCGCTCCAATAAGCTTACCACTTGGCTCCATTTAAGTGTCACACCGGTGTCATGGACGAGTTCGTATTGAATTAATCCGGTCCAATATTCACAAGCATAAATAGAACTAAGTTATTGAAGTCGTGACGACACTAACCATAACCTAACCTTTATGACTTCGGAGATGTGCTCTTTCGGAGATATGCTTTCGGAGTAGTGTTCTTTCGGAGATATGCTTTTTTGACCATAAATTTAATTTGTAAATAACCTTTGGCAATTTTTCTTATTTCTATCTTTATAATGTGTCTTCAAGAGCACAATTCCGAAAGGCACGACTCCGAAAGTCATAACTCCGAAAGAGCAAAACTCCAAAAGCATATCTAGATAGTGACATTGAGTCTTACGAATTTTCGGAGATTTCGGAATTATTTGTGTGCTTCCGTTTACCTTCGTGAGTGGCCTGTCGTTGGCGATTGATAAGTATATAAATTACCCTTCCTCTCGAGCTTCGTTCTTGTACCAATTCTAGCGTGGCAAAGACAACAGACGTTAGACGATACGAATTTACCAATTTTATATTTCAAAACGATTAGGTCACCTGGTGACGTCATAACCTCAAGAAATTCAATCTGTTTATGCCAGTGACTATTGGACTGTATTCGTTCAATTCGTAATGAAAGTCGTCCTGTTCCCAGACGCTCGTCCGCGAAAAAGTGTATTTTAGTGGAGTCTTCATTTCGCCTTTCTTGCAGAAACATTTCGCGACAGTTTTTATATAGATATATGTAAACTTAACATGAACATGGTTTCGTGAATGTTGTTCGAAACCAAGTTGCACTAGTGTCATACGACCCTAAAGTCGCTTAGTGTCGAGCGAGATGTTACCTTTACTATTTATACTGGAGTTCGCGCATAATAGTCATAGAGTAATAATGAACTTCGTAAAGAGTTGTCACTTCCATGTTAACTCGGTGGTAAGGGAACAGTAGCGCTGTCTGTAGGGGTAGCGGATTTGTACCCCCCACAAAAAACGCTACGTCATTTTGACGTCACAGGAGGCGGGGGATAAATCGCTCGAGAAACGGCCCGCGACTGAAAATGTACCCCCCATTACATTATTAAATCATCAACACCTAATTGGTTTGAAATTAAATTATTTTCCTTAAGTCTGACCCCGGAATTGTACCCCCCGGATTTGTACCCCCCATCGCAAAATCTTCAAGTCCTACCCTGGATTTGTACCCCCATGGTCAAATTCTTACGTCCGACCCCGGTATTGTACCCCCCGGATTTGTACCCCCCGTGGCCATATCCAACGGAATACGAGTCCATAAACGTGAAACATAAATAATCTAACTAACAATTTTTTATGAATATAGATATTCAAAACAATTTTTTATTCAATACTTTCATCACGTATTATTGACAGATTTTCTAGCCTACTTAATGATGAATAAGACTACTCAATATAAAATAATACTAATAATAAGACATATTCGTAGAATAATTTTAGGTAATAATTACCGAACAGCCGTTGATTTACAAGAACTAATTAATAAAGTCAACAACAACAATGAATATTGACCCGGTATATTTCCATGGTCGGTCAAAATGGATTTGAACACAGGGGGTACAAATCCGGGGTAGGACTCAAGGATATGGCAACGGGGGGTAAAAATCCGAGGTAGGACTTGAGGATTTGGCGACGGGGGGTACAAATCGGGGGGGTTCAAATCCGGGGTAGGACTTAAGGATTTGACCACGGGGGGTACAAATCCAGGGGGTACAATTCCGGGGTTGGACTTAAGACGCCAGGTTTAATTGGATTTATATAAATTATTCAACTGTTTAGCCAACGGTGAAATGCCAGTTGATTAAAATACATAATAATTTATCCGCCCTAAAAGTTCGCGGCCGGAATTGTACCCCCCGTCCTGTGACGTCAAAATGACGTAGCGTTTTTTCTGGGGGGTACAAATCCGGGGGGCATAATTCCGGCGACCCGTCTGATAAAAGTGCTACGAACTAAAAATATCGATGCGATATATCGATCGTCGTCGATGCGATATATCGATCGTCGTCGATGCGATATATCGATCGTCGTCGTCGTCTGCTTTGTTTATATTTTCGTTTTCCTGTTTTGTTTGCTAAACTTTCAATTTTAATGGCTTTACCGATTTGTTTAGATTAAATTGATTAAGTACGTTTGCCACTAGTGAAAGTTGTTTCGCGAAATACTGTACTGAGTGATTCATATTGTGCTTAAAGCGATTGATAGAAAATAAATACGTAGATCTTTACATAAAAACACTTAATAAAAGCACTTAATAAATACCCCCGTTGCAGCAGACCTGCATACTCAGCGAATTTCAAATGCAAAACAACATATTTTAATCCAATATAGCGAGATTCGACATGTTTTTGTAAGCTCCATAAGAATAACATGGGGAATGAGTATGCAGGTTTGCTGCTACAGGTATATTAAAACTGGCTGGTTTCAATTCAATATTAAGTAGATCTGAACTAGAAGAAGCTATTTACCAAGTTTTATCAAGATATGTTGTCAAATGCGAGATATAGAATTTTACTTATTTCCCATAAGGTTAACATTGGGACAACGTACTGTGTTTACCACCTTCAATATGTCGACAACCAATGGTCATAGAGCAATGATTCAAATTACTAAATTGTTTGTTTTTTCGAGCTGAATTCAATGGTGCCAACAAAAATTCGATAAAATTTATTTTTCTATGTAAAAAACTCAAAAAACGCATTTTGGGGGGGGGTTTATCCCCCTTTACCCCCCCTTCCAATGGTCCGATCGGGCTGGTTTACGAACTCATCCGAATAATGACTACTTTACACGTCTGTGCCAAATTTCATTCCAATCGGACCATTTTTGCGAGCGCTATCGTGCTCACAGACACACACACATATATATATATATATATATATATAATTTTGAACGAATAGTGTTTTTGGCTTCTGGGGGCCCCAAAACGAAAAGTTATAGTGGTCCCGGGCTTAGATCTTACCATGAGACCTGCGGTAATAGCTTCTTCCCTATAGGGGAAATTCGCTAAATTTAACTAAGTTAATTTTTATTAAGTGCTTTTATGTAAACATCTACGTATTTATTTTCTATCAATCGTTTTAAGCACAATATAAATCACGCAGAACAGTATTTCGCGAAACAGCTTGCACTAGTGGCAAACGTACTTTAGGTATTTTCCCACACTCAAATTAATTCCAACTCGTTTTGGTTGTGTACACGTCGTGACAGGGGGAACGGAATAGGAAGTTAGCAAATCGTTATCGTGGTTTTGATTGGCTGATTCAGTGAAGAAGAAGAAAATCATGTTTTACAACGACATCTAACTAAAGTGCTTCGAACTAACCCGCTCCAATAATCTTACCACTTGGCTCCATTTAAGTGTCAGACCGGTGTAATAGTAAGCCAGCGACACCGTTGATTTTGTCAGGTTGGCAGCGCCAAGGGGAATAAATTCCGTTCTTTGAACTATTCCCCCAAAAAGAACAACTCGGCCAAGTGAGTTATATGGAATCAAACATTACATTTTTTACACAACACCAATGTAAATGCAATCCCGCTCTTTTATAAATAACAAAACATTCTACATAAACGCCGAACTTGAACTAACTACGAACAAACTAACAACTAACTAACCTTTTGAACAAAAAAACCGAGAAACTGATTCAAACGATTTGTCGTTCCCTTTCACTAAAGATTGTAGTTCTCTTACAGAGTCGTTCAAAGAACGGAATTTATTCCCCTTGGCGCTGCCAACCTGACAAAATCAACGGTGTTATGTCACCGGTCTGACACTTAAATGGAGCCAAGTGGTAAGCTTATTGGAGCGGGATAGTTCGATGCACTTTATTCAGATGGCGTTGTAAAAACATGACTTTCTTCTTCTTCACTGATTCAGCCAGCCAATCAGAACGACGTTAACGAACTGCTAACTTCCCGTTCCGTTTCCCCTGATTTTCTGTCACGACGCGACGTGTACACAACCATAACGAGTTGTAATTAATTTGAGTGTGGGAAAATACCTAAAGTACGTTTGCAGAAAGTTGTTCTAGTGTAAGTTGTTTCGCGAAATACTGTACTGCGTGATTCATGTTGTGCTTAAAGCGATTGATAGAAAATAAATACGTAGATCTTTACATAAAAGCACTAAGTTAATTTTTATTAAGTGCTTTTATGTAAAGATGTACGTATTTATTTTCTATCAATCGCTTTAAGCACAATAAGAATCACTCAGTACAGTATTTCGCGAAACAACTTGCACTAGCGGCAAACGCACTTAATCTAAACAAACCGGTAAAGTCATTAAAATTGAAAGTCTAGCAAACAAAACAAGAAAGCGAAAATATAAACAAAGCTGACGACGATGATCGATATGTCGCATCGACGACCATCGATATATCGCATCGATCTTTTTAGTTCGTAGCACTTTATCCAGATAGCGCTGCTGTTCCCTTACCACCGAGTTAACATGGGAGTGCCATCTCTTTACGAAGTTCATTATAACTCTATGGTTATGTTTTCGTCCAAAATTGCATTGTTGCGCGAACTCCAGTAGTAAAGGTAACATCTCACTGGTGTCGAGTGTCAAAATCTCGTGAGTCCCTAGTCTAAGGTATCGGTCTTGTGCAGTGAGATGTTACCTTTACTATTTATACTGGAGTTCGCGCGTAATAGGAAACCAGCGACACCGTTGATTTTGTCAGGTTTGGTAGCGCCAAGGGGAATAAATTCCCCTTGCTGCAAAAAAGGCCATTTTGCAACCAACAGCCGCGATGTAAAGGCGAGTTTTGCTACAACCGCTAAACTTTAACATAGTTTTTAAATAGAAAATAACAAGTTTGAGAAAATTCGTCGTTCCCTTTCCCTAAAGATTGTAGTTCTCTTACAGAGTCGTTCAAAGAACAGAATTTATTCCCCTTGGCGCTGCCAACCTGACAAAATCAAAGGTGTCGTGTTTTCGTGCAAATTGCATTGTCGCGCCAACTCCAGCAGTGAAGGTAACATCTCACTGGTCTTGTGGATAGTTTTGTCTTGTAGTCTTGTAGAGAATTGAACTAGGTATAGATCCGCAACGTTACCGTTATCACAATGGACAACTGGACGAAAATTGAGAAAATACTATGCCCTCAAACTTTTGATTTATTTAAATATTGTGATTTTTGTTCATTAAAGTAAAATGCAAATCTTCTTTAAGATCTTACACAATACCGTTATGCTATTCTTGATTCTTTAAATTTAAAATATGTTAATATAAGTTAGATTCTGTTGTGTTGAGATAGCTTAGTCCGTGATTGTGCAGTGCGGCCTCGAGCTGTCTAAATCAATTGGATATCTAAATTATTATTTTTTGTGCAGTCAATGATGAACTAGTGGAATAGTTCATCAGGTCCGATAAAATTCAGGCAATCTTTGGAATTGAGTGACAATTATTCTTTACATCTAATGTGCAATTCTATATTGCAATATTTAGTTATATTTTTTAGGTAGGGCTTAATTTAACAGTAGTACATGGCCAAAACTTAATTATTTATAAACCACACAAAGATAAAAATATTACCCTTTTCCCCTGTGATGAACAAATAAATATTCCTAAGCCTTTAGCCGCCAAAAGTGGGATTTGATGTCAGATTAAAAATTTAAATACCCCCGTTGCAGCAGACCTGCATACTCAGCGAATTTCAAATGCAAAACAACATTTCTCAATCCAACATAGCGAGATTTGACATGTTTTTGTAAACTCCATAAGAATAACATGGGGAATGAGTATGCAGGTGTGCTGCTACAGGTATATTAAAACTGGGTGGTTTTAATTCAATATTTAGTAGATCTGAACTAGAAGAAGCTATTTACCAAGTTTTATTGAGATATGTTGAGAAATAAGCGATATATAGAATTTTACTTATTTCCCATAAGGTTAACATTGGGACAACGTACTGTGTTTACCACTTTCAATATCTCGGTAACCAATGGACATAGAGCAGTGTTTCAGAATACCAAATTGTTTGTTTTTTTGAGCTGAATTCAATGGTACCCACAAAAATTCGATAAATTTTATATTTCTATGTAAAAAATTTAAAAACCCCATTTTTGGGGGGTTTATCCCCCTTTACCCCCCTTCCGGTGGTCCGATCGGGCTGGTTCACGAACTCGTCCAATTGATTACCACTTTACATGTCCGTACCAAATTTCATAAAGATCGGACCATTTTTGCGGCCGCTATCGTGCTAACAGACACATAATATATATATATATATATATATATATATATATATATATATATAAATTCAAACGAATAGTGTTTTTTGCTTCTGGGGGCCCCAAAACGAAAAGTTATAGTGGTCCCGAGCTTAAGTCTTACCATGAGACCTACAGTAATAGCTTCATTCATTCAATCATTCATTCATTCATTCTTAATAAGACAGGTACCTCATGGAGGACGTTACCCTGAATATGAGTGAAGGCTTCTTCCCTATAGGGGAAATTCGCTAATTCCCTATAGAGGAAATTTGCCAAAAGTAGAAAATTTCCTGCAGGCTGCCAAATGTAAGACCGGACTTAAAACAAATTTACGGATTATTTATGAGTATTGTGTCATGCATGATATTTAAATTTAAAAAATTTAAATCGGAGGAAAATTCTTTTTATGACTCTTTTGGTGAACCATTATGGCATTTATCTCAACGAGATAAGTTAGATCTAGACATTCTATGAACTCATAACTCATTTTAAGTTGAGCGCTGGGGGTTAATCTATTTCAAAGGTGTAATGGCATCTGCTGGGTGGCTATGAAGTTCACTGGTTTGTCTCTGAACAATGTCCAAAAAAATTCCAGTCTAGTCATAGTTTAATATTGGAAGAATAAGTTACTCGTCAACTCGTCCCTTTCCTCCGCCCACAAACGTAATCGGATGACTTCAAAATTTCCACTATCTGACGTCATCATCACAATCTGAGGGATCCCAAATGATGCCCACCCTCAAGAGCAAGGGGTAAATTTCAAATCGTCTAAACAAATATCTTCCAAGTTTATTATTAAATATTTTTTAGGTTTCATGACGTCCAGATTCATTTTTTATACCAGTGACACCCCTAGAGCAGCAGACCTGGGGTGTTGTTGATATAATAGGAATGATGTCATTTGAATAAATTTAAAATTACCCTACCATATTTCGCGCATGAATATCCCGACCATTTCAAAGAACATGTGCGAGAGAGATGGTCGTTCATCATTTGCGCGGTATGTAAGCCTACTGTGAAATATTCTGAAGGGTCGCCTAATCCCCTTACATCATCTGCGCGGTGCCCGTCCAGGTAGCCTCAGCCTGCCGACAACAATTCGCCAACAGCCGCCCTCCCGCACGTACCACATGAGGTGGGTCATAGCATAACTGGCTAAGTGAAATTTTTCCGAAATTGTGATTTTGATGTTTTCTTACTCTATGGGATTCGATACACCAGACTGTGTGCTCATTTTGTGTCAAAACTTGTTATTTTATATTTAAAAACGATGTTCAAGTTTAGCGGTTGCAGCAAAAGTCGCCGTTTTCATCACGACTGTTGGTTGCAAAACTGGTCATTTTGCAGCCGACCAATGGTGTCGCAGCTTATGATCACGTGATTTTCAGTTTGTTTACATCTCGACTTACTGAAGTTCCTAAAGGTTCCAGCTACTATCGGTGTATTTTAAAGGGAAAAGGGCAAAAGGTGGAAAAGGGGCGAAAGAATAAATCTAATCCCGAGGAATGGAAGAAATTTTGACGTTTTATTACTCTATGGGAAACAATGTTGGTAAATTAATAGTGTTGACTATGTATTTTGTAATCATAAGTTGCCGTATTAAAACTGTAAAGATAAAACTGCGAGATGGATTGTAACTAGGATTGTAACTAGTATTTAGTAATTTGAATGCCGCTTCCGCCACCCTTCACCGCGCAGATGATGCATATACCAGAGAGCCCCCTGGAACTCACCGCGCAGAACACGCAACCCTTCTACCTGGCTCTCCGCATACCGCGCAAATGATGTGCGCCCAGATGGACAATGAATGTTTTGAGAGAGATAGATGATTCCTAAATATGCGTATGTCATTGGCTGCAGCAGTGTTTTTTTGTACCTATTTGGCCTCCTATTGGATGGTAATTTTTTTATTGTTCTTGAAGTGTTTTTACTATCCGTTAGATAGCGACTCATAGACCTGGACCGGTTGAAAGCTGCCATCAATCAAAGAAAATAAATACTGTTTTTTTACTTCTGGGAAAATTATTTTTAATTAAAACTTGTGGAGGCATAACTATTACAAGTGTAAAATCTTATTTAATAACAAGTAAATACAAATTCGGAGAATGCAATGCATATTTCCATATTTCCAAATTTATAGGTGAAATGTCAAAGATAAAACTTACGTAAACCAAATTTTAAACCAAAACCTTAAATATTTTTTTTACAACTAAGAATTTTACTTTTGTTTTGAATATTAGTTCGCTTATTTACAGCTCGTAGCAGTAGTAAAGGGGCGGGGCTTGAGTAGGGGAGTGACTTCCCCTCCTTCCCCACGCCCCGATGCGTCGAAATTCTCACGCTGGTCGGGATATACGTGCGTGAACTGTATTTGAAAGTTTGTTGTGTTGTGAATTTGTTTGTTTTTATGTTATGTAAGTCAATTGTAGCAACGTGAACATTTGTTAAGCTAACTATCAGCTGCTTGATTTTAACAAATCCAAACTATTTCTTAATTAAACATGTTAAGAATATTTTACTAGTATACATAACCAATGTATGAAAATATCTTACTGTGATTTTGAACGTGGGCAAAGCCACGGGTAACAAATGTTTAAAATAATGGTTATGTTATTTTTCATTTTTAGGTCCCTAGACCACCCCCCCCCCCAAAAAAAAACACCATTTGCCCATTTGAATTTGATTGGGTAAAAAAGTACTCATTTAATCAATTCAGAATTTTTAATGCCTTTTTAGGATCGACGAATTTCAATTTAAATCATTGCCTTTAGTGTGGCAAGGGCTATAAAATTGAGGAATCACTCAATACGGGTTGCTATACAGGCATTCAAAATTTGAATTATTTGTGAAATGGGTGCTTTTTCACCTAATCAAATGTTTGTGTATCTATGTATCATTTTGGCTATGGGTGACAAAACCCTGGGGCAAAATCGGCCGAATATGACAAAAACGTAAACCTTTTAATCGAATAATGGTATCTAGAGTTTGGCTTGCACCATGTAACTCGCTTAAAAGTTAAATTATGGGGTATTTCTACTTAATCTTGTGAGTCCATTTCAAAAATTTTAAATGGCTGCCATTCTAGTTAGGGATATATTTATCGACCTTGGTTTTGCGCCATTGTATTTCTTTTGGCAAAATTAGGGATCACTCATTGCCTTTCACCCTGTTATGGGGATGAAAGTTTGTTGATGTTGAAAATCCTGGAACTTTTGTTAACAATCAATGCCCAAACACCCCCGTTGCAGCCATGGACGGATCCAGCCGGTTGTAAAGGGGGGGGGCTGGAGACCAATCCGGGGGGTCTGGGGAACCAAGCATTTATATTTTACAATGCTTGAAAATGTCTATTTTACACTATTTAAAACCCTGAGAATCACACCTGAAAATATTGTAGAAAGCTAATGGAATTATATAATAACCCCGTTGCAGCAGACCTGCATACTCAGCGAATTTCAAATGCAAAAGAACATATGTTAATCCAACGTAGCGAGATTTGACATGTTTTAGTAATCTCCATAAGAATAACATGGGGAAGGAGTGTGCAGGTTTGCTGCAACAGGTATGTTAAAACTGGTTGGTTTTACTTCAATATTTAATAGATGTTAACTAGAAGAAGCCATCACCAAGTTTTATTCAGATATTTTAAAAAATTATCAAGATATAGTACTTTTTATATTGCCCACAATGATAACATGGGGAATGAGAATGCAGGGTTGCTGCCACAAAAATGGAAGTATAGGGGATTTTAGACTATTAAACATTAGATCTCATCTAGATGAAGCCACTAACCAAGTTTTAATAAGATGTGTTGAGAAATAAGCGAGATATAGAATTGTACTTATTCCCCATAAGGTTAACATTGGGACACGTACTGTGTTTACCACTTTCAATATCTCGGTAACCAATAGACATAGAGCAATGATTCAAAATACTAAATTGTTTGTTTTTTGAGCTGAATTCAATGGTCCCAACAAAAATTCGATAAATTTTATTTTTTATGTACAAAACTCAAAAAACCCATTTTTTGGGGGGTTTATCCTCCTCCCCCCTTCCGGTGGTCCGATCGGGCTGGTTCACGAATTTGTCCGAGTGATTACCACTTTACACTTCTGTACCAATTTTCATTAAGATTGGACCATTTTTACGGCCGCTATCGTGCTAACAGACACATATGTACTTAGAGGAATATATATATATATATATATATATATATATATATATATATATATATTCGAAATAATTCGAAATACATATATATATTCGAAATAAATAAATAAATAAATATATATATATATATATATATATATATATATATTCGAAAGAATGGTGTTTTCTTTGCTTTTGGTGGCCCCAAAACGAAAAGTTATCATGGTCTCGGGCTTAGGTCTTACCATGAGACCTACGGTAATAGCATTGGTATAGCTTCTTCCCTTTTCGGTTTAAAAAATACAGATTTGTTTCCATACTTAATTTACACATTGTACAAAGACAAAGAGTGTTACACGCTTGATAGTCTAGTAGGTTTTTATTTAAAAAGTATTCAGTTCTTTTTCTGTAGAATGTCCGACGCGGAACGCCAATGTAGTTGCTTTTAAAGGCTAGAGTAGAGTGTACGAAGTGTGTGCGCTGCTAGTGAAATTACTGTCATTATTTGTTTGAGTAGTTAATCAACTACACCCAAGCAAATAATGTTAAAGTCAACCCAAATTTACACTTAAAAGGTTCTTAAAAAGTAAACAAAGTTTTGACATAGTTAAAAAACATTACACCTATTAATTTCAGCTGAGATTTAGCAGGCAATTTGATTAGTTTACAGTTTTTGCCGCCCGCCCTACTTCGTGCACTCTACAATATAATGGCTGTAATTTGATTTCTCCCATATTGTCTTCACTTTCCCTACTTTTATTCGCTACATACTTCATTACCATCACTGCCGTTCAGCCTATATCTTTCAACCATTTCTAATTAATAAACAGCATCTGGCCAGATTGCAACCAAGGTAATTAAGAATTACCAGTTTCATATATCAATGAAATAAAACTAACCCTCCCTGTTTAAAATTACGGAAACTACAGTATAACCAAAATTAGGTTTCCTCAAGTAATTTATCGGAAGAGCCTAGTTAGCATAATCCGCGTTTTAGTGTAGCCTTGGTTTTAACTATGCCAGCAGAAGAGCCAATCGGCAGAAAAATTTCTCTCTATTCTTCTTGCATACTGTTGGTAAATAAATGTTGAAAGAAAAAATACTACGAGTATAAATTAATCTTACAATAATTAAAGCCCTTTTTGGCATTTTGTGACCAGGTTGAAGTGTACTGTCTAGTTCTCTCTATTCAACTGGCATCGTCATCATCCCTGCTAAAAGATTAATAACGCTCATTGCTACCGTGTTGCCGTTCGCACCTTTAGTAAATCCGCGATCTCTAAATTAACGCGATCGATTTTTAGCCCGTTTGGAAGTTTCGCAAAGTAACATTTGCCGTTCGCGACCAGAAAATAAAGGTACGAATTGTTTTACGGGAGTTTGCAAGTTTCACATGGCTATTAGCGGTAATCAACTGTTTTGGTTGAACAGCTGAGGCTGAACCGAATTCGAGAATTAACATCGACCTCATGGAATGTTGGAGCATGTAAAACGCGATATTTTTATTGACTGGTAGCTTCTACTTCTACCCTGCACTTATAAGAAATAAATATTACTCGGATTTAAACATCAAAAACAAATTAAAGGCGGTTATACCGATGAAAACACACGTTCTTGTATTTATTGGTTATACCAGATCAGAGAGAGGGGACCGCTGAAAAGCCTCGACTTTCACGTAAGAACGCCTCAATAAATCTGGAGGCGTTCCCGCGGCAATGCGGGTGTGCTGTCCCCAGGTCTACCCGCTGCGCGTGACCTTTGTGGTGGTCTGTGTTTACCTCTGTTTTTTTTTATGAACAGCCGCAATCTATTGAGAATGAACGTAAAACGTAAATATCGTAGACTTCCGGTATTTTTCGCATACGAAATTGTATCAAATAATAGAAGCATACTTTGTTGAATTGCAATCATACATAGAGGCTAGCTTTATCATTAAAATGAGTTTAAATTATTCAAATAACGATTTTTAAGCTTATGTATCAGGGGACAAAGTTTGTACGCCACACTAAGTCGAACCTCACCATAGAGCAGAGATCCCTCAGAAGAACATTTAGGATTAAATTGCTTTTTATCATGGTTCATCCAAGAAGCACACTTCTCTCTCTGCCATTACTTAGAAAAAAAGGTTTAATATGAATATGGTATTAGCCTACGTACGTGAATTTTGTAGTGCTTCCCGTATAATTAGGGTTTCAAAAATGTTCTTTGCAGACAAGCATAAATACCCCCGTTGCAGCAGACCTACATACTCAGCGAATTTCAAATGCAAAACAACATATTTCAATCCAACACAGCGAGATTTGACATGTTTTGGTAAGCCCCATAAGAATAACATGGGGAATGAGTATGCAGGTTTGCTGCTACAGGTATATAAAAACTGGGTAGTTTTAATTCAATATTTAGTAGATCTGAACTAGAAGAAGCCATTTACCAAGTTTTATCATGATATGTTGAGTAATAAGCAAGATATAGAATTTTACTTATTTCCCATAAGGTTAACATTGGGACAACGTACTGTGTTTACCACTTTCAATATCTCAGAAACCAATGGACATAGAGTAGTGATTCAAGATACTAAATTGTTTGTTTTTTTGAGCTGAATTCATTGGTGCCAACAAAAATTCGGTAAATTTTATTTTTCTATGTAAAAAATTCAAAAAACCCATTTTTGGGGGTGTTTTTCCCCCTTTACCCCCCCTTCCTGTGGTCCGATCGGGCTGGTTCACGAACTCGTCCAATTGATTACCACTTTACATGTCCGTACCAAATTTCATAAAGATCGGACCATTTTTGCGGCCGCTATCGTGCTAACAGACACATATATATATATATATATATATATATATATATATATATATATATCTAAAAATTCGAACGAATAGTGTTTTTTGCTTCTGGGGGCCCCAAAACGATAAGTTATAGTGTTCCCGAGCTTAAGTCTTACCATGAGACCTACGATAATAGCTTCTTCCCTATAGGGGAAATTCGCTAATTCCCTATAGGGGAAATTCGCTAATTCCCTATAGGGGAAATTCGCTAAAATAAATTGTAAGTTCAAAACTCATGCCAGTTATGCCAAATTGAGTATAATTAATTAATGGTACCCCGTGGAGACATTTCGTTCTGTGTGTGATGTCACTTCCAGCACAGCGGGCAGAGATGCGCTCGCAGCGCAGGCGAGCCGTGCACCGAGCGCCGCGCCGGCCCCGGGCTGCTGTCAGACAAGTTTCCTCGGCCAAGCTGCGCCCGTTAGAATGATTGCTATTTTAATGCACCTGTCCCTCCCTCTCCTTGCGAAATAACATACATAAGGAGTGTTTCTTGTGCGCTTTAATCAGAAGTTTATGCAAAAAACTGCATGCGTCCAGGTAGATTGCACTAACAATAATTAACTTTGTATTGCAAGTAACATTAAGTCTACTTTGTTACATTTTCGAGATGAAATGGGTTGCCTCGGTGGTAGTATCATAAAATACAGTTCGAATTATCCGGACCAGAAATTATCTGGATTCTGGACCATCCGGACGAGGGTGAAATTTTTTGAGGAGAAATGGGGCTTTTCTTTTGGATGTATTGGAATTTTCGTAAACTCATCAGACGCAACCACAATGCTGTTAAACGTGTGCGCAAGTATCAAAATACTATGTAAACGCATTTTTTGTGGCTGCTTCAAAATGTTTTTTTTACTTGGAGAACAAAAACAGTTCAGTATTTACGTGTTCTGTTTCCAACTTTTAATTTATCTTCTTATTACTTTTAATTCAGGGTGTATATACAGGGGAATATAAAGGGTTGCAACGGTAACTGAATAGTGATGCGAAGATTCAGATCCTTCGGAAAAGGTAAAATGTACGAAATTCGACAGTCGAATCTTAAAAATTCCTAAATAACGTAGACTAGATTCGTCTGCTGCGATCCGCGATACAGTGACACTGTACGGTTTAACCATGCGAGGTCGTCCGGTTTAGGGGAATGCTGCATCGAGTACGTTACATTATTAACGTGAGAAGAGACGATATTCGTATGACACGAAATAACTCTGAGATTTTGTGCCACGTACATTCATAAGATGTGAAAACGAGAGTTCACATCGGTTCTGCGAGCCGACTGCAGTATCGCGGAGACTCCGCTGGTGTTGTAGTTAATTTGATAATACAATAGCTAAAATATACCCATTAGATTTTATCTAAATAAAGTTCAGATTTTTTTGTCTCCCGGAACAGGATATATTAATCCGGGTAATCCGAGATGAGCATAATATTTAATTTACGTATTACATATAATAAGTCTCGATTGAAATGAAGACACACAACGTTGTTGGTAATTAGTTTTGATAAATCGAGATTGACTTATGTATTGAATTCACATAAGTGGCTAAACATCCGGAGATTGAGGTGTAGGTAAGTGGTGCGAGTGGTGAGTCAGCGGTGGCGACCCCAGGGCCGCGCCGTAAATAGACCCGCTCCTGGAGACTTCCTCCTCCGCGACTCTGGCACTGCAGGCGATGTACTTGTAAAACTACGTTTTGGACATTTTACTTCGTGCTTTTTTATTTGCCCGAAAAGCTTTTTTCATTAATGTACTTCACATAAAAAATACACGAATTCCTGCACGTTTTTGTTGAAGGCGATCAAGATCAATAACGTTACACAAAATTGATAGGTTTTAAAGTCAAACAAAGGTTTTCTACTTTTCCAGAATACCATTTCTATAATTTCACCTCCTCAGCGAGAAAATACGAAAATTCTCGTGATGAAGTATGGACGGTAATCGGCCTTAAAATTATCCCTAAACTATAATAATTTATGATTTACCTTTCCTCACAAAGTGCATGTTTAAAATCATTTACTGAATATTTACAAACAACAATTTTATCCAACAATCAATTGCTTGCATGAGTTCCCAATTTTAATTTATTTTAAATCAACCTTATTTTTATATTCAATTTAAAACAGAAATAAATTGTTAGTTTAGGTGGTGAATAATTATGGTTCCCCTACGTAAATGACCATTAAACATCATTGTTGCTCTTTCAATAATTTGACGTACAATACTCTATAAGTTATATCATTGTCTTTCAATATTTCTGTATATTTAGACCATTGTAAATTGTCAATGTTAAACTTTAGATAATGTTGAATTTTGCCATGAAATTAATTGTTTATGCCTGTATTTGGAGTTGACATAGTAAATTGCTTAGACTGAATTGTCTACATTCATCTCAAACTTTTGTATTAGAGTGGAAGCAAAATGTTATACAGAAACTCCCCACAACTAAGTTAACTAGCTTAATTACCTACCAACAAGTTATCATCATTGCTGATCATCTGGTTATCTACCTCGGGGCCGACAATTTAGTCAACGTCTTGAAAAATAATGTCACTGTCTTGAAAATAATTACAATAAATACTATACAGCTTGAAAATAATTTATTGAGTTACAGTACTAAATGAAAGCCTAATAAAAACAGAAACACTATCGACTCTAGTGAGTAACAACAGGTTATCCAGTGCAGTAGCTTGGCGCGTACATTGACAAAACTCAAAGAGTTGAGTTGACAAAAGACTGTATGTAGAAAACTAAAAGTTGTCACCTAAAAACTGCGCTTATTCAATCAAAGCAACAAGTGGAAGATTTCTTGTTGAAACTTATTTAGTCTAGTTCTTTCTCGTATTTAGAGCAACAAAATGAATCTGTTGTCAACGAATTGTCGCGAAAGGTTTACCAAGAAGGAGCGTGGAGGGGCAACAGTTCTCCTCTTGTTTCCTTCAAGTTACTTGCGCAAAGCACGCAGCAACAATCTTCGACTTTAAGTTTTCAACCCTTTGATGGCGACACTCCGCAGAAACTAAGATTCAGTGGAAGATTTCAAGATTTGTCCCTCATCCAAAAGTGGAAGATCTGCACAAGTGGAAGACAGAACAATTTGTATAAAAAGCAACAAATTGCCGCAAATTGTGGAAAACCTTTATGAAAAACGCGGCTTTAGTGATATTTTCAATACATGTAAACGTATTTGACATGATGAAGGAGTAGATGATCCTATGATCTATGAATGTATGCAGATGAGTCGGAAGTGGCTCGCGCCGCGAGAGATGAGCGATGTATGTTGGAGCCCGCGGCTGTTTACGGTGGTCTGACCCGGCGCGGCGCGGCGTCTCGGCACCCGGATGTGCAGCAGTGTGCGTGTGTGCGTGTGACTCACATGTACCACAGCCACTGCGGTATCTGGGTCAAGTTCAGAAGACAGCTGCGCCCCAAGCTACGGAAGATCGAATTAGAATTCCGTACGGCACGTTTGTGGACTGCGAGTTTTCTAAAAAGACAATAAATGGGGATAAAGGAGGCAGTTACCTCTTTCATCCTCAAAAGAAATATTTTCATGGAACCTAAATGGTTGATTGTAGGGAATTCTAAGTATAGTTTCTAGAGAAGGAAGATAACAAAATTACAGTTTATACTCTCCTGAATTTTTAATATGGCTCATCGGTTTGGCTTGACTTTTAAACTCCAGAGCGAATATCCAAATTTTGGAATTAGCGAGTGAAATAGTATTGCTTTTTTATGGACTCACGGGCATCGCAACTAGAAGATAAACAGGAATTTTCAGATGCCCTTAAAGTTCTTAAAACGGCGGACCTTTAAATTCTGCCCAGGTGTGCTTTGTTTGAAAAAAGTGGTTTTTGTACCTATTCAATTTCTGTCAGTACTGTTAAAAAAACTACTGAACAGAACGGGCTCAATTTTTTAACAAAGGTGGATCATGATCCCAGCCAACTCATATAACTATTTACGCTTTTAAAATCCCCTGGGTTACTCCCCGCAAGCTTTTAACGTATATACTATGTATAAATTTATGGGATTTATATTTTGCTCCATAGAAATCTATACTTATTTAATACACGAGCAGTGTTTTTGTTACAAAGACTCCTCCTAAACTACTGAACCGATTTTCATGTTTTTGGTGTCATTGGAAAGAGCTTGGCGTGAAGTTTTGCAGGAAATAAAATTTAAAAAGTTTTAACTGAAGGGAAGAGCCCTAGACGCCCTTAAAGTTTCATATTGGTCCATAAGATTTAACATGGGAATAGAAATTTCAAATAAAGCAGCTGATAGGAGCAAACAAAGTTTTTCAGCAAAGCCATATGTTGTTAATGGAATTGAAACCATTGCATGTAGAGCTGGAGGCATTTCAGTTGATGGAAGATGTAAATAAATAAACTATTATCCTAATACATACTTAAGGTCAGAATTCAGTTTTAAAAACATTTATTTGGAATCACATGATGAAGATCTTAATATTTATGTTTATATTCCGAAGAAAAATACTAAAAGGAGAAATAAATTCTTATGATTAAATTTTATAAATATAAATATCAATAAAAGAAAAAAGAAACAGACTTAACATTGATTATAAGTAGATTTATTGAACCATTTTAGTTCGGTTTGAGATTAAGACGGGTCATACGCTACTTAGGGCCGCGAAACATGGACATCTCCTTAAAAATGACTGAGTATTCACAAAAAAAATAGTTTTAAAAAGCTTTTGTAAAAAATTTCAGTATAACAGGAAGTTCAACAATATAAATAATAAAATAGTTCTAGAATACTGAACCATAATTATAATTCAATCAATACATAACAATTGCTCAATTTTGAGCAACAGGTTTACTAGTTATTGTTATTTTCCAGTTTAACCGTGCGAAGAACGAATACAACCCTTGTTAAAGTCCTTTGCTTAAAGTTCATAAAATGGTAGACCGTTGAACTTTCTGCTTATATATTATTTACTGAATAGATAATGATTACCGACTTTCTTAATAACAAACATGAAATATTCTTTGTTTAGATCTTCACTGACAGTGATTAATTCATTGTAGTTTACTAATAAATTAAGTGTCTTCTTGGAGGAAATTTTTGATAGAAGCTAAACCTGTTTCTCTGTGATACCTTGAACCAATACAACTCGACCAGGAAGAATAAAGGAGCAGTAAACAACAAACAACAGCCGGTCACATACATAAGCAGTGGTTGCAGTCGCAGGCGCCGGCATGGCCTTAGCCTTAAGCCTCCGTCACTTCCACCGGCAGCTGTCGTGGACGGCCATCAGGGTCGCCCGCCGTCTTCCTCGAACCGCCGGTCTTGGCTGCCGACGTCACATACATAGGCTACTTATTAAGATTTCAATAAATTTACGGTTATAATGCAATTTGATGAGTTGCCAAAATGTAATTTGTTCCGAAGGCGTTGCCCAAGATTCCTACGTTCTTCAATTTTCCCTTTGTTCAAAGTAGAAGGTCATGAAATAATCTATACAAATTAGAAAGTTGATTTCTACTCACCCGAATCATATAGCTTTGTTTAATGACCATAAAAGAAATTTGAATTTTGCTCATATTGAATGATAGTGAGTGGACTTTTCTACACTGCATAGTAAATACCTTTTAATACCCGAATAAGCCCGGACGCAGCAATGGTTGTGTATTTTAACCGGAATAATACCGGAGTGAAGAATGAATGTGGGATATATGAGATGAACTTTGTTACTGACAAAAGCCTAGTAATTAATTCATTTTGTTACTAAGAATTATTATTGATTATTATTAATTAAAGCCCAATAATCAATGGCAGGGAACATTCGCAAACAAGGCGTTCTTCATAATTTTCTTAGGTGTCCCTGTGCCAGTAGCCACTGTGCAAGAGATTTGGAGGGCCAAAAACATTTTAATATTAATCGTGCGGCTTCGAGTCGTTCTGTAACTTGTGACGAGGCCATACACTTCGTGCTTTGTACAATTTACTATCGACTATGCTTGTCCACAGAACTGCAGATGTATATTTATTGAGGAACATGGTGAAGCTTAGGTGTTAACAAGAGAGTGCGGTCGGAACCGGATTTTTTGGATTTGGGGGATAATAGACATTTTTCATTAATTTAACGAATATTTTTAATTAATTATGGCATTTATAACAAAAGAATCCAGTTCAAACAGCTTTTGAGCTGTTTTAGAAAACACCTTATAAGCTCACCATGTTCCTGAACCGGTATACAAGGTATAATCTACGACAACAACACAGAGAGCACTGCTCAGGGCCGCCGAGAGGAGGGGGCAAAGGGGGCAGATTGCCCCGGGCCACAAAAGGAAGGGGGCCACATTTTGAGCTGAGAATATTTTTGAGAGTTATTAAATATTAGAGTTTTCAAATTAAGGAGATCAAAATTAAATATGTTAGAAAATACATAAGAAACTTAGTACTTAAAAACGTATATAAATTGAAATTACCTAACTATTCATTTGTCTTAGTTGGATACTATTTCATTTGGTTTTCTGAAGTCTCGTCTGGGGCCCCCGAGGTTAAGCCTGCGTTTACACTCTACAACTTGTTTTATGAATTTGTGTTGTACAACCAATTAAACTGATTGGTTTGCACATGTTTAAGAAAGCAATGAAAATTATTAAACAAGTTGTACAACAAAGCGTGTTTAAAAATGAAAAAATCGTGTTTTACAACAACAAAAATTTTGTTTTACAACAAAAAAATTGTGTTTTACAACAGGTTGCAGGGTTCCCGAGCCATGTCGGAAAGATCACTTTACAACATGTTTTAAAACACAAGATCGAGTTTTAAAAACAAAGGTTGTATTAAACATTTTTTACAAACAAAAGTTTATAAAACAAATTGTGTAGTGGAAAGGCGGCTTTAGGCCTGCACCAGACCTCACATTAAACTAAATCCGTACCAAGCTCAGCAATCGTCCAATACCAATCGTCTGCACCCTAAAATTCATCACAAAACCTTTTTTGTAGATGTAGAGGCCTTCGATGGACCAAGGAAAAGGATCCCTAGCTTTAACTAAATGGTGTATATTTTACAAAAGAGTAATATAATAACATTTACGACTCAAGACGTGACATGAATTTTTTCCATCAGTGATTAACAACTTAAGCTTAGTTTCTCCTCTGAGTTTGAGTTTAGCTACGTGTGAACCAAGGTCTAAAGAAATACAGGTTTCCTCGTACGAAAATTTAAGCAGATCGTGATGCCATCGATCAGCAGACTGAAAGAATGCGCTCGTCTGTAGCCTCAAGCTGGCACAAAAAGAGAGCCTATATATCGGTTAATCAGAGAGTAGTTCCTACACCTTTAATTTAGGCTACTTTTACCCAATATTAAAAGGCTAGGGCTAGGATACAACCGCAAAAATGATGTCCTGATGACGTCACACGCTCCACAGGCATTACGAGGTCGGACAACAGAAGGAAAACAAGTAAAGTGGTTTAGTAGTTAGGTACAATGTCTGTGAATTATTTGTATGGTAATTAACTTAAACTGTGTCTTAAATCCTTTTTATCCCCAAGTATAGGCTTATTAGGACCATAAATTTTTTAGTCTAGTGCTTTTAATCCAAAGTTCTGTGTTATTCAGTAGTCGTATTAAAAAGGATTGTACCTACTTTTAATATTTGTATGTTCTGAATTTTTAAAACTCATGAATCAAAAGTTTAGTACAGACCTGTGATGTAGTTGTTTTGTATTGAACAAAATTAAGATATTCAACATTTTTAGATAACAAATTTTGCAATCACCAGATTCTACAAATTTATCTATTTTACAAAGGTAATTTTTATTTACGATATTTTTGTATTGGGGGGCCTCACTCCCAAACTTTGCCCCGGGCCTCAAAATGTCTGTCGGCGGCCCTGGCACTGCTCCCTGCAACCATAGCGTCGTTTCTTAATTAATTGTAATCTAGTGTAACGCTTTCAAGCTTGGGAACAGCCGTACGGCTCCAGTACGTGGTGAAAATATTTATTACCCAACAGAAAGTTTATACAGTCGTGTTCTTTAGTTTAGTGATGGAAAAAGATCACCACTACTGAACCACCAAACGTTGATACCACTTATTATACAACGATAACGTTATGATTAAGGCGATCTTCATCCACGAATCCACATTAAGCCTTACCTAGTACCACGATTTTACTTTTCACTTTGTATGATTTGCTAACTGCGTGTTGTACGTCTGCCGGCAGGATCTGCAGATCATCTACTACGGGCTGCACGGGCTCGAGTCTCTGTCGCCGTACCGCGACTCCGTGCTTCGCTCCCTCTGCAAGACCGTCCGCTACGAGCGCCATGAAGCCAACGACGTCCTGTACTAGTAAGTCGACATGCCATTCCTGTTATCAGATCACTACGTCATCTCTTGTTTGATTGCAAAACTCCGTGTTGCCAGTGTTGTCGATTTGTGCCATCTTATTGACTCTAGTGAAAAAATTATAAAGAACACAAAACGCAGTCACTTGTGCATTTAATGTTAATACGGATACCAGGGATAGAGGTGCTCGCAAAGCAAACAATCATACGAAATTATGACGAAGCGAGTAAATCAATTTACTATAGACTTAACGATTTTATTGAGACTCTGAATATGCATAATAAATTTGCATATGACTGAAAGCAATTAATTCTGAATTGCATATTGCTTTCGTATGACTGAAAGCAATTTTGATTTGGCTGTAGAACTTATAAAAAGTTAGCATAATTGACACAACTCCTTTGCTGAGTCCGCTAATATACTTGTGCATTTGATACTATGAGTGAGATGTGATGCTAGTGCGATGTAGCCGGTCAGAGCAGCTTGTCTACTTCGCATTTCCTCCCACAGTTTGTTACAGTTGTAGGACGATGTTCGTTCATCTCACGCTCTAGTTGTGGCAGGCGGAGTATGCACTGTAGAACTGTAGGAGAAACCAGTAATAACGGGATTCGTTTCTATAGGTTTGTAGAAGTAAACATCTCATTTAGTAAAGATGCACTTTAAATTGTTGGTAAAACGCTTTTCTTGGCGTGGCATGTTATTATTTATCACGAAAGAATAGACAAAAGTTATATAATAATAATAATCATAATGATTTATTTCTTGGACAAAATTAGAATTTGCATCAGCATTACAATATTGATACTTAATAGTAATATTTCAAACCTATGCATTAATTTATATATTTGAAAATTTATTCTTCATCAGTGTTGCATCACTATAAATTTTAACCATCATCTTCTAAAGGACTATGAATTGAGGATGGTTAAGTTGCAAATACCCCCGTCGCAGCAGACCGGCGTACTCAGCGGATTCCACAGGATTTATTTTATATATGTCAGCATTCAACAGATGCAAAGGAAAGTACTGTATTGTTTGAATATGTTTTGTAAGTAATAAATTAAAAATGCATATTAAATCATTCATGAGCTTTAACCATGAAGAAAATTTTCAAGGGGTCACAATAATAAATTGCTGCAATTACGTCCCGTAAATTCAGATTACCTCAGAATCTCTTACTTCTCAACAGAAAATAATAATCGGTAGGCCTATCAGAAAGCTGACACACGCTTCCTCTGTTCATCGATAAATTAATTCAATAATTATATGTCAGATCTCATAGAAAGTTTTTAAAATTTAAAACCCCCTTTCGCAGCAGATCATGGCGGAATATCTCTTTTTATCCGTAAGAATAACAATGGAAATGAGTATGCAGATTGCTGCTGCAGGTGCAGGGATGTTAAAATTGGGTGTTTTAATTCGATATTCACGAGAACTCAACTAGAACAAGCCGTTTACTAAGTTTACAAGATATGTCAAGATGCAATGAGAATATTTTCAAGGATAACATAGGGAATGAGTATGCAGGTTTGCTGCCATGGAAATGAAAAATGTTGGGATTTTAGACTAATATACAAAAGATTTGAACTAGGCGAAGCTACTTACTAGGTTAAAAGTAAGATATGTTAAGGAATAAGCAAAATATAGAATTTTACTTTTTTCTCTTAAGGATAACATACGTTAACGTAGACTAATCATTCTAAATACTAGACTATTTATTTTTTCTAGCTAAATGTAATGGTTTAAATAAAATTTTCTATAAATTTTGAGTTATTTAAATTTAAAAATGATTTGTTTACACTAACACCCTTATAATTTCTGAACCCGAGGTTTAGGAGACATGTGGGAAGTATCATTTAGTTTGGCATCTTAAGCGCAGACAAAACCATGATCTTTGTATGTAAATCGCTGACGCCAAAATTTGTTTAAGTGACTTTTGGATTTTTGTAGTTTTTATGGGTTTTTATTGCGTAAATGTCGTTAAAAACCCAAAATTGAAAAAAATGAAAAAAATCCCGGTTATATTTTTTGGTTTGATACCTCCACATGCCAAATTTCAGGAAAATCGGATCATTGTCATTGGTGTCAGAGCTGTCTTACATATATTCACCCACCCAACCGACAGACACCTTTTTGTTTGATCCAGGGAACACTAAAACGAATATTTTCACTAGATAACAACTCAGACTCGAAAATGTTGACAAAAACCTTTCTCCACATACAGTGTATAGGGGGGAGAATTTAAAAATATCGAAGAAAAATTCGTGTAGCTGTAGAATTATTTTATGGAAACACAGTCCTAGCTATTTGTAGCGAGTACGCGCGCCTGCAAATGGCGGTTGGCAAGCAACACAGCTGGTCTGTGTCTACACTAGATGCCGATCGAATTGCAGGCGTTCAAAAATTATTACTCTGTTAAGGAATTTCAGTTTTATTTCAGTTACCGAGAATAAAGCTCATATTTCCACTAATCAAATCAATCATGATATAATATAACAACATCTCGTCTTTATCTATAATACTTTATATCATATAATATTTTATCTACAAAAATATTATAGATCAGAATACAAGTAGAATCTATAGTAAATCACGATAGAATTAAAAATCACATGTTTGCTTGGATTTTAAAACTTGTCTAAATTATATTTGTAAAATGCAATGCATTTTAGGTAGAAGTCGTCAAATGTTCATCTCGCACGGTCATAGAGTTAAAGGAGGCACGTTATTTTGTGTTCCATTAAACAATTGTTATAAACAAAGTTTTGAACCTTGATTATAAACAACTGTTCATAAACCTTTTTCCATTGATGAATTTTTACTAAAACATTTAGAACTGACACATCATGGATAGGTTGGCGTCTGAAGCTCGCTCTTCATGCCTCTGTTGGGCGTAAATATATATTTTTTTAATCAACAAAAAACTTAATGTAGGCCTTAAATTTTAAAAAGACAAAACTTTATTTTAAAAACTTATCGGATGGCTCGGCTCCTTGGATCAAAATCCTAAATTAGAATGGAAAATAAGTTGCTAATCTATATGACTATTTAAAAACCAACTTCGACTCATGGTGTGTAGCTTTGGGGTTCTGCGAGTGTCTCTACCATTGAATTAATTCAAAGGCACCAGTCAAAATAATGTTCTCATGTTACGTAAGGTCAACATCGCCAACACACCTTGTATATTTCCAGCAGGACCTTACTCGATGACCTTATGTCGATGCACACAGTGAAAGAAGAGATCACAAGATTCAGTGAAAATAATGTTGAAAAATTGGAAAATATTTTTCCAAGGTTTCTAAAATTTGAGCTTTGAACCTGCTCGACCATGCAGACATAATTTACGGACTAAAGAGGTCTTCAATCTTGAACATGCCTTTTCGTTTCGTAAACTGAGGCCCATATGGAAAAATTTATATTTAAAATATATTTTTTAAAATATATAATAATATATTTTAGAATAAAACGTCATATATTTGAAATATATATTGAAATATATTTAAATATACAAATTATGGGACCCAGAAAGATATAATTATATATTTACTAAATATATAATTATATATATAATTTATTTCTAAAATATATTTAAATTATATTATTGTTTGTTGTTAATAATATATTATTTTATATTTGTAATATATTTAGGTAAATATATTGTTGTTTGGAATAAAAATATATTATAAATATATTTAATTTATATTTCAAAATATTTTTCAAAATATGATTTTTTTCAAATTAAATGTCAAAACTCTACAAAAAATTAATTAATTGATATATAAATTTATAATATTAGCCTTACATTTGATTTTCATGAACAAAAAAAAGATGACCCCGCTGGGATTCGAACCCCGGACCTTCGCACTCCCTACCCTTACTTAGCCTACATCCTCTCCAAACCTAACCTACGCCTTAACCCACTCGGCCAATTCGACTCATGCGAGATACGGCATAGCTTAGGATGTAAAGCTGATTGGGAACGCTGTTTCCTTTTGGAGTTGGAGTTTCAATGCTTTTGCGTTGTAGCACTAGGCACTAGTCTACTTTTAATGGACAGCATTCAGTAATTAAATAGTTGCTGTTGTATCTAACACACGTTGCGTACTTAAAGTTTATCATAGGAGTTGGTGAAGACTGTAAATGTTCTTTGTATCTTGTTTGAAAATTTATTCTAAAGTTTGTCCAAAATAGATGTTACCGTATCGCAGTTCAAACATTTAAGTTTATACACTCCCCTGCTTTCGTCAAGCCACCTTTTTCTTTTCTGTCGTTGCTTGTGATCGCTTATAAATCAAATGAATTATTATTATTTTTTAGTTCCATAGGCTATTTTTACTTCCACATTTTTTAAAGTCTCATACAGTAGATATGCTTTGGTAATCGTACATAATCTGATTTAGCATTGGGCATTACATTATGTGTTGAGTGACAGTATATTGAGATGTATTTCAATAGTGTTTCCTTAAATATAAAACATCCTATATAGTATAGGATTGCATAAAAATTGACGAAGAAATATTAATTATTTTACATGTAATTTTTCTTTGTCATTTTTATATGAGTACATTCTGGTCAGTACTTTTAAGTTTTCATCTATATTGGTGTAATTATGTTGACTTCATATTATGTAATTATGTTTACTTCATGTATTATGTGTTTGGTATAATTATGTTAGGGTATCTATAAAAGAACTTCAGGGTTTTGAGGCAAAATATTGTTATGAAGCAATGAGCTTATGCAACTGTTTTATACATGATTAAAAGGTTGCATTTTGAATTTTTCTTTAGCAATTTCATAAAGTTCAAAATGGGCTCCCTTGGCGGCACAGAACACATTGTAACGATATTCCACCTCCTTATATGTCCTGGCTGACATTTCTGGGGGGGGGGCGGTTGCCACAGAATTAATTATTCGTTGCCTGAGGTGGTCAACATCACGAATTTTCGAAGGATTCTGTGTACCGTAACGACAGATTTAGTTTATACTAGCCAAATAATGCATTGAGCCTTTTGTTGCGGCGCTGCCTTTAGCGCAGGAATTCAGACAGCACTTGACAGCCGCGCTAAGTTGTTTCAAGGCCAATGTTCCGCAGCGCTGCCACCTCTTCATAAAAACATTCCCAATGGTTATGAGCTAAACCTTATGAGCTACTCGTTTCAAAGAAATTAAATGCATTTCGCTACCTTCTACAGTTATTAAGATATTAATTTTTAAAATCCCGGAGTTCTTTTATAGATACCCTGTATAAGATGTTCCGCATATTTTGATTTTATGCTTGTCAATTTGTTTAATATATTATAAATATATTTGTTTTTATATTTGCAATATATTGTTAATAATATATTTCCAAATATAAAATTAAAGTTATATTTGAAATATATTCATAATTATATGTTATAAAATATATATGGTATTAATATATTTGAAATATATATCACTAACAGTATTTCGTAATATATCTGTATTACTTTAGTCTTAATATATTTGTAATGTATTGCAGAATATATTTCAAAAATATATTTCATTAAATATATTTTAAATATATACAATAATATATTTAAAATATATATCACTAACAGTATTTCATAATATATATGTCTTACTTCAGTTTTAATATATTTGTAATGTATTGCAAAGTATATTTCAAAAATATATTATATTAAATATATTTGAAATATATACAAGAATATATATCAAATATATTTCACTAACAGTATTTCGTAATATATTTGTCTTACTTCAGTTTTAATATATTTGTAATGTATTGCAAAATATATTTCAAAAATATATTACTTTACATATATTTGAAATATAAACAGGAATATATTTCAAATATATTTCACTAACAGTATTTCGTAATATATTTGTCTTACTTCAGTTTTAATATATTTGTAATGTATTGCAAAATATATTTCAATAATATATTTCATTAAATATATTTGAAATGTATACAAGAATATATTTCAAATATATTTCACTAACAGTACTTCATAATATATACTCTTACTTGAATTGAAATATATATATTATATATCTCAAAATATATTCCTAAAATATATTTCATTAAATATATTTGAAATATATCCTGGTATATATTTCAAATATATTTTCAATATAAACTAAAATAATATATATTTGATAATATATTTTATATATATTTTGGTCTTTTTAAATATATTTTAAATATATTTAAATATATAATTTTTCCATATGGGATAAATTTCAATGTCAACTAACATTTTTGAGTTACATAACTAGATAACTTACATAATATATAATCATTGTTGAAATTAGCCTAGAACAGATTGTAAATTTAAACAAATGTAAATTAACATACCACTGCCACTGATGAAAACTCTTTTTCCTACGTCTGTCCGAGAAAGCGGTTGTTTTCGCACTCGATACGCGTCGCAAAGCAGGTGATTCCCGTACTCATTTTACTTTTCGCACTCTTCATTTACTTTGCGCACTGTCGATTTACTTTGCGCTCTCCAGTGTTTCAACTTCAGAACACAAAATATTAATAAAACACTATGTATTGGCTAGTAAGGGTAACGTTGTTTAACAGGAATTAAGTTGGCAAAAATTGATATAAACATCTGACCTATTGTTGTTGTCGGTGTTTTCGATCGGGAATCGAATCGACATAAACATATAACCTCTAGAAATCAGCTTAAGGTGAAGGTGAGGCTGTACGAGCACCAAGAGCACAAATGTTAATTACTGTTTTGGTTAAAGAGTTTAGTTCGATGTTCATTAAAGTGTGTTTTAAAAAAGTGTTTAATTGTGAGTGGTTGTGTTATTATTAATTTATACCAGGTAAGTTATAGATCTTAAGGTTATTGATACTTAGGTAGGCCTATTATATGGAAGCCATTATTTTTAAAGTGTTATCTTTACCGGTGTTTTCCTAATTCAAAATAGTAGGCTTTTATCAACGTAGGCTACATGAAAATTACATGAAATTACAGGGAGCCATTTGTTTGCCCGTGGCTCATACAATGCAGCAATGTCGGTCGAGAGTGTCACAACCGGCAGCTCGCAACAATAAATGGGTAGCCTAGGTTAAGTTTGGTTAGGACAAGTCATATTAGCGGAAAGTAAGGCTTACAGGTACTGATCAGTTGTAAATTAAACATGGAAAGTGATTTTAACCTAACATAACCGCATCAGCGCCAAGTATGTAAAATAGTGGCCTTTGAATAGTAATCAAGAATTGGATTAGGTTTTAATATAGTGCGGCTAAAAAGATAATACCGTATTCCATTTCCCTAACTGTAGGAATCATATCAGTAGGCTATAGTATCTTAAGTATTAAATGTTTATAAACTGTACATTATAAATAGTCTATTTGGCAGACCTAGGAAAAATTTAATATGCAACTCATGCGCAAAGTGGCACTTTGCGCACTTGTTGCATAAATAACTATTGATGATACCAAAAGTTTAACTTCGTCTTTTGTTTATAAAATCCTAATTCTGCACGAAAATTCTCGATTAGACGTTTATTTAAATTATTTAAAGTACAATTTATCATTAAAATAATCCATAAACTTTATTCTTCTTATTCTAAATTGCAATTTTAAAAATTTAATGAACGTTTTCGCCGATAACATTTTTTTCACATGAGTATATAGTTGGTCTCAAGGGGTGAAACAGCAGCCGAACCCAACTATCATTTTACACCGTTTTAGATACCGTTTTTGTTTTCCACTTTCTACGGGAAACAAAAAAGATGTTAAAATACACACATTTTGGTTGCCATACTCTGTTAAAAAAATATATATTTTTGATTCGAGAATAATATATTTCACAACAACAGTAGAAATTGGGTCATCGCATATTCGAGACCATATTAACTTATGTTTGAAGTGCGAGATTTATGGAGCACTTCACATGGTCGATAAATGCAAATAACTTTGACTCATATTTTGAACAATATTTGTCGCTACACAGCTGATGAAAAAATTTCAATTTCTCCACCTACTATCTAAAGTCGTCTTTTATTCCCTGAAATAGAATACTAAAGTACTAGTTTATGCTCCTTGGGATTTACTTACTTGCTTTCTCTCCCACGGGACTAAAAGTATCTACTTTTTCTCCCTTGGGACTAAAAGTAATCTCATAAGAAATACATGGGGAGAAATCTGGCAACGCCGCGATGGTCAGTAAGAAAATGTGGCAACACTGTCGATTTTCATTTGCTTACTTTAAATTTAATTCAAGAACTTCAGTGTTTCAACTTATGAAAACAAAACCGTATGCATTTAATAGCAAGGAAATGATTTTTTGTATGAATTAAGTTGGCAACACTGAATATAAAAACACCTGATTTAGAGTTTGTCGTTACCAATTTGCCGAACGGCCGAACGTTTTATAAACATTATTGTTTCTTACCTACAGATTTTGGGAGGTATTTTTAAAATTAATATTTCAGAAAAAATAGTGTGAAAGTGTGAATAAATGGTTGTTTAAATTTCCTAAGTACCTTATGTTATATATTTATATGTGATTCTAATCTAGCCTATAGTCTAAAGGAGAAAAGGATCATCTGAAGGTAACATTATATTGTCACAGTTATTGTTAATGGTGTAGGTGGAGGAAAAATTTAGGTGCATCATGGGACTAAAGTGCTTTTTCTCCCTCAGGAAGATTTTTGCCCTCGGCTCCGCCATCGGGTGACAATAGTTTCTCTCGCGGAGAAAAAGTTGCACTTTAGTCCCTAGATGCACAAATAACTATTTCGTTTGTTTATGTCGGGAAAAAAGTAAACATTACTTTTGCAATATAAAAATTTCTGGCGTAGTAAACAATGTATGATGAATTTCCGCAGGTGATAAACACATTACGTAAACATGGCTTCGAAATACTGTTTTTTAACCATGTTTTGTGCATGCTGTATCTAGTGTAAACGCGCCTCAAGCAAGAGTCACATCAGTTTTAAAACTCCTGTGATTTAATGATTACCAATAATATTAAATTTAAAGCAATATGTTAGAATATAATTGCTATTTATGTAGTTGAAGGGAAAATATATGAAGAATCTTAAATTGTGCCTGTAATGCATTTATGATTTCGAAATAAATGTGCAGGCCGATGTCGATGTACTCGTTGTTGTTTTTTAATACAATCTAAAACCCTCCAGAATTTAGAAAGTTTCTTTTTGATGGCATGGGCATGTGCATGTGTATTTGATGCAGAATGGTTTATTAGTAGTTATAAATAACTTATTGATTATAACATGATACGTGGTGTTGTTCTATATACTGGATTTAAATAAAGACGTCTTATACAATACTTAAATATATTTACACTTAAAACTGCAGTCATATACAATTCGGTAAATATACATAAAAAAAGATGGAAAATGGCGATTGATTTCGATCAGTCACGCCAACCACCATCAGGCCCAATGAGAGTCTCTCTTATAGTAGTTAAAATTGTATTAATAAATTTACTCTTATAGCACAGTATGAGAGTAAATATATTTTTTTAAGTGTTGTAAGTCGTCTTTCATGTATATCCACTAGCAGTTATGGTAACGCTAATATGTAAAAGGTTGAAACTGCTATTGAAAAAAGGTTTTATATAGTTTATTAAATTTTTACAACATATGATTAACGAAAAGTTAATGTAGGCCCTCATAAATGCCATTTTATAAAGCTACGATTTAGACCATCATGGCTCAGTTAGAAATATACTCGAGCTAAAGTGGAATTCTAAAAGGTAATAATTAGCCATTATCGGAGATATAATAAGCGAACCAATTTCTACTTAGAAGAGGTAATTACTCTTCCCTAAATTGGCAACACTGCCCTTTACAATGCATGACGCGGACATTTCCGTTTCCTGTACAGCAATGTGCTGCTATCTATCGGACAGACAATGAAACATGAAGAGGCCGCTTTGGCTTGGACGGTGCTGCCCTCACGAACCAAATCAGGGACAGATGGAATTAAAATTAATACTGGAGGCCGAGGGCTTATTCCTCTTCGCGTTTTATGTTGGAGATAAAAATTTTTTTTAAGTGTTGTTAATGCGTTTTTTTATTTTATGGAACCGAATGAATATTTTTAACAGATATTTGAAATTAGTTCACGGAGTTATGTTCATTTTAATTTAATAGTATAATATTCATAATTATATTATCTATTTCAAGGAAGTTACCAGTTTAAAACGACAAGTTATCCACTCAACCTCTTGCAAGTTTCTTGTCAATTGAAGCTTGAAAGAACATTTTTTTCGTGACATAGTACTTATAATAGTTTGTTTTAAAAACATGAAACTTTAAATTTTCTTTGAAGCGGCCAAACCATTTATTATCACTAATTTATAATATCTTTACTGTGTCGTATTTCAATGTGAATGCTAACTCCCACCAGGGTTCATTGAAAATAACCAAATAATAATAATAATATCAATAATAATTATTAGGGGTGTGCGAGTAATCGATTATCGAGCTTTTTCCGAGCCGAGTTTGAACTACTAGACTCGACTCTAAGTTTTTAAAAATACTCGTAAGTTCGAGTTGAGTAGTTAAGTTTATCCGGAATTGTTTCGCACGTTCACATTTTACGGCCGTTTTCGAACAGTCATGAACAGCCACCGTAAAACTTTTGTTATTTTACTGTAATTGAAATTGAAGTGGTTTTTGAGTTATTAATATCAATAAATTTGTCTGTTCAATGAGACAGATTTAACTTTAATTTTCAAACCTACAAAAATATGTTACAAGTAGGCCTACTCTTTTTTAAAGCAAACAGGTGCAGTGGCGTAGGTACGGGGGGGATAAGGGGGATATATCCCCCCCCCCCTTGGCCCTACAGTATGAAAACAAATTAATTTTGCTCAAAATAATTAAAGTTAGGCTACGACTTTTAACTAGGAAGTGATTCTTTTACCGCAATAAGAAATAAAAAATCTTTGTAAAAATATATAAATAAAAATATTATTGTTATTATTTATTTATAGTAGTTGAAAAACTGCCAAAAAATTTTACCTTTGAGGTATTGCGCGCCAAACGAACGCGGCAGGATCGGTGACAAGAGGCTTAAAAATACAATACAGTATTTTGGAGTATTAGTGGTAGCGGCGAATGCGTAACTGAAAGTGTACTGTTACTGTAACAGAATCAAAGCAAAATTTCGCATTTTCTGTTCCTTAGTCAGTGATGGTCCCCGATTTGTAAATACCCTGTTATGATAGACAGACGATAAATCAGTCTGAGAACGCAGCTGAAAACGTGCCATTCACAGCCGAATTGGTATTAGATTAAAATTCGCCGCCTATAATATTAAATCTTACAGAAAAATGGTTTCCATTTTGTCCAGAATGTTTTTAGTCCTATATACCAGAAAAACGTTTTTTTATACAATTATTTATATTTATCAAACTGAGTGAACCTGTAGGCTGTACAGGCCTACATTATTTCTCGTTGGAACTGAAGTAGCCAATAAAAATACTTGGATTCACCTATATTGCTATATTCCCTCTAACGGCCAACACCGGAACTAACGCATCTGATCTCACTTTGACGTATAGGATGCGTTTATAACTCCGTCAGTTGGTTCTGTGACCTTGCGTAATTCGCAGCGATGCGACGCGACGTGACTACAATATGTTGTGATGTCGAAACAGTGCAAACTGACGGGGTTTTTCGCTCCAAAACGAAAAAGTGAGAGTGAAGGTGATACTAGTGGCGTGAAAAAACTATGAGATTTACTTGTTGTAACTGTGCTGAAACAATATTTCAGTGATCGGCGCTAGCAGAGAATGGAGTGAAGTGGACTGTTGCAGATGCATATATTCATTTGTTATCTAGTGATTTTATTATAAAATGAAATCAAAAGTAATTTCTTCAAGCCTAATTAAAATTAATGACAGATGGTATTTTTAATAAAAGCACCAAAACTACGTGAAAGCAACTTAACAAAATTATGAGAATGAAGTAAAAACGTATACATACAAAAAAGAATAAAGCAGATGTAAGATCATAATGACATCAAACCACAAACCACTCCCCCTGTGCTAAGCTCGTTCTTTTGGAGAACGAGCCAATGCCCGCTTCCGGTATTCGCGCGGCGACCACGTGTCTGCATCTATTTATTCCGTATAATATGATTTCCACTATGCCTCTAGATTGCATAAAAGGCTAATTTTAGAGTTATAATTTTCAAAAATTTTCTGGGGGGTGCCCCCAGACCCCCCGGTCATATCCCCCCCCTTGGCCAAAGTCTATCTACGCCACTGAACAGGTGCAGATGTTGCTTGGTTTTTACCTCCTCGGGCTCAAAGTTTAATCAAATATTGAATAATAATTAGTTTGAAGTTTTGTTCACCTTGTAGGGCTACTATTCTCAATATTAGGGTACTCTGGTTTGTTATATTTTAATAATATGGATAATAATTAATATAAAATTATGTTAAGAGTGACCTTAATTGTCGTTTTATGTTATTTGAAAACAGGTTTAGTTTTAACTCATAGGAACACTTCCCAGTTTAATAACTAAACAATATAACATAGTATGTGTCCAATAATAAGTATGATAAATATTAACTTCTACTATTTAAAATTTTAAATATTAACTTCTACTATTTAAAATACTCGACTTGAAAAACACTCGAAACTCACGAGTATTTTTGAAAACTCGATTCGACTTCAAAAATCACTACTCGCACACCCCTAATAATTATCATAGGGATTTCAATTTTTTATACAAGATGTTAAGAGAATTAACTTCGTCCGGATAATCCGAGGTATACTGTTTTATTTTTTTAACCGTGATTTTAAATTTAAATCATATATATATACAAATTTTAAAACTGAATGAAAAAGTTAATAGTATATTTCATTACAAGGACCTAAAGTGACGCTTTTCGTACAAGGTCAAGTTTTACAACCGAAGCTGTAAGCCGAGGTTGAAAAATGACCGAGTAATGAAAAGCAGCTTTAGGTCCGTGTGATGAACTATATTTTTCGTCATATTGCTCAATACAATACGTAAACTACTTAAGAAAACCAAAATGTTACAGCTTGTTTACCTTTAAAGAAGCCTTCAAAAGATGCCACCGTCATATTCTTGCTATTTGAAGCAATCAGCTGATTGTCTGTTTCATTTGTGTTAGGGTAGACTGACAACAATGAACAACTATCGACGTATCGAATACATATAATAATCGATTGGTGAAATGAGAGTTTCACAAATTGATTAAACTGACAACAATGAATGTTTCGATAATAACGATGAATGTTTCGATTATTTGTAATCGAATGAATATTGTTCGATTATTACGACGTACTCGGCACTTTTTGACTTTTATAGTCCTAGGACTATAAAGAGTCAGCTGGTATCGAGTACATCAGCTTTTAATTCCTAGGAATAAAAAGAGTGTATTTAGGTCCGGAAAACATGCATTAAAAACATCTGTTTTTGAAGCAGTATAACGAAAAACATATTTATAACTTTTACTACGTAAAAAGATAAAATAACTGGTTATTAAAATAAAGTTTGCTCTGAATTTTCAACACTGCAATATGTTTTATAAAGTCAGTTGTTTCAAAATCGATGGTTTTTCGTTTCTAGAGCGTCGTGAAGTAGAACGTTTTTACCAAGTGTCATAAAAAGAGAAAATAACTTATTATTAAAATAAAGGTTACTGTGAATTTTTAACAATATGTTTTATAAAACCAATTTTTTTCAAAGTCGAAGTTTTTATGTTTCTAGGGCGTCGTGAAACAGAAGGTTTTTACTAAGCGTCAACTCCCTCGCGGCCGTTCCGGCCTTCCGGCACGTCGCGTCGCGGCGTCGCGTCGTTTCAGTCATTTCTATCGATAACCAGGCTATCGTCCAGTGTTACAGCGCTCTGTAGTTGTTCGAAAGACACATCGGCGTGTTTGTGTTGTCAGACCGACATCTCTTGTGCTCTGCACACAGGCCGACCCGTCTGTCTGTTTGTGTTTGGATGCCGTCAATATTAGTTAACGCCCGTGGTCCGCTACCGCTTTCCTATGTCTAGTCTGCCACTAAAAACTGCTAAAAATTAAGTGCTGAAAATATGTAGGCCTATATTAAAAAAGGCTAAGGCCTTCTATTTAAAAACAATAGACGTGTTTTGTATCAACAAACATGGGCATACACTTCTCAATGTTCGAGTTAACAATTTGGCCTTACCATCGTAATGTTATATACTTAGGTTTGAATGAGGCATCTGCTCTCGAAGAACGCCTATATAACTATCATTAAACAAGATCTCAGCTCCTGCAGCTAGCCATTCAGGCCGATCAGCATTTTGCCCGCACTTTCTAAAGGCCTAGAGAGAATTGTGCACTGTCAAATCACTGACTTTATTACTGAAAATAACATTTTATTTGACTACCAGTCTGGCTTTAGACCAGCTCATAGCACTGAAACCGCACTTCTTCGTGTGACAGAAGTCATTAAACTGGCAATGGAACATCGACAAGGCACGATTCTAACTCTCTTTGATTTTTCAAAAGCTTTTGATTGTGTCAATCACAAATTGTTAATAGAAAAGCTAAGGGCCATAGGGTTTTCACAGAATGTCCTTAAATGGCTAAGGTCTTATCTGACAGACAGGCGGCAGTGTGTTGTGGTGGGAGATATACAATCTGACTGGGAAACTGTCACTTGCGGCGTGCCTCAGGGATCTATCCTTGGGCCCCTGCTGTTTGTGCTGTACGTAAATGACATACATTCCGCTCTCA
This sequence comes from Flexamia atlantica, assembly GCA_035578135.1. Taxonomy (NCBI): domain Eukaryota; kingdom Metazoa; phylum Arthropoda; class Insecta; order Hemiptera; family Cicadellidae; genus Flexamia; species Flexamia atlantica. Next base: position 89,106,876 of record JAQJVK010000001.1, read on the forward strand.
CTCACTGTAAATACCACATGTATGCTGACGACCTACAAATTTATGTTCATTTTTCAGCTAACAATACTAACAATTGTGTTTTAAAAATTAATGAAGACATTGACCGGATCACTTTGTGGACTGAATAACACGGATTAAGACTTAATCATGAAAAGACAAAACCTATTATTGTTTTCCATTCACGTCTACGAAACTCAATTGATTTTGACAATACACTCTCAATAAATGTAAATGGAAATACTCTTCCATACTATGACAAAGTTAAAAATCTTGGTCTGACTATGAACTCGACTCTCACTTGGAGCGATGCAGTATTAGATATTCGAAAGAAGGTCTTTGCCTCAATCCACCCACTAAAGAAGTTACAACGTTTTTTGCCACTATATACTAAACTACATCTCGTTAAATCACTTGTACTACCCCACTTTACCTACTGCAACTCTGTGATCAACGACATGACTGTGGCCCATTCTAACATGCTCCAACGTGCTCAGAATTAATGTCTAAGGATATTTTTATGATCTGAGGCGCGTGGAGCATATGGCACCTTACCTTGAGTCAAAATTATTTAAATCACATGATGAAAGATCAATCAAAATTCTCTCATTGGCCTATTCAACATTAAAAACCTGTTTGCCAAAATATTTTCAAAATGATTTTAAATTTATAGCTGAAGGTAGTCAAAGGAATTCACGTTCCGCTTCCCTCACTTTACGTTTGCCCCACCATAGAACAGCAGTCTATGACAATGCATTCGTTGTGACTGCTTGCCTCCTATGGAATGATCTTCCTGATTCCCTGAAGTCAATTGAGGGACGTCGCGTCGTCGGTTTGTGGTGGCGCTGAAAATTCTATTCTTTCAGCGAATGTCCTTGGTAGGTGTGTCAGAGGTGGTTTTCGTCTTAGGTGGGGTCCCTTTCAGATGAATGATTGAGTGAATGAGTGTAGTTCAAATTAAATTTTTTTAATCTTTTATATAAATATATTATTTTAAGTTAGTTTGTAAATAGTGTACTTTAACGGTAGCATATATTATCTCAAACTGTGTATTTCAGGTTAAGTGTAAGAAAGGGCCGTGTGGCCCTAACTTTTCCTGGAAAAATAAAGAATTTTTCATTTCATTTCATTTCATTTTTCTATCATAAAACTTATCTCAAGTTTACAAACATCGCAAACTCTCAGATTGTATGATGCACAGGTAGTATCTAGGCCAAGCAAGGCTCTGATTAGCCAATGAGCTAGCAAACCAGAAGAAGTCCTGATTAAAACGCAAGTTGACACAATAAGAATTAGAAATGGGATAAATATTGATATTTTTAGCTACGCCTATGGCCCAGCGGCATCGTAGCGATACGACAATCATGTGACGGAGAACTATTTGATTATCACAGGCCCGCGTCACCGCCATGGCACCGCCTGGCGCTAGCTCAGAGATAACACAGCAGAGGGTCGTCCGCCCCGTCACGATCTCACGGACACTGCAGTCGATCAGATAAATAAATCTGATCACGTATTTTGTCTATGCGTGGCTTTAGTCTTCACCCACCAGTCCTCTTGTTTAGGCCCTTAGGTTATTCCGTGTTACCGCGTTTAACGGTGTTCAATTCCCTTTCAGAACGAAATCGTTTCATTACCATTATTATTTAAGACGCCGAATACCAATTTAACATATTATTAATACAGTATAAATGGTGTTTTGCCCCTCCCATTCCACACAGATGGCCGCGTTATAAGTTTTCCTTGCGACAAACAAGAGGTAAAGTTCATTTGGTCGTGATACATGGCTGTTACGTTAATTTATATTATGAACAATTACAAAAATAATTGTCAGTATTTTTCATTATAAATTATTGAAGATTTGTATACGCCACATCTAGTGTTGAGACCTAAAACACCTTTAGTTCAGATTGAAAATGTACTATTTTTCATGTTGCCACTGATTGACTCTGTTGCACTGTTGTTGCAGCACGGGCGAGCTGTCCACCTGCTGGTACATCCTGCTGTCGGGCTCCGTCTTCATCGACGGGTCCATGTTCCTGCCCACCTCCAGGTAACCACCACCAACCAGTTATGGGTAGTAACTGTCTCCCTTATATGTTTTGTTTATTTAAGTTTCCCCCAATAATGTACTTTAATTTTAACGTCTTCCCCTGCCTATCCTATACTGAAAATATTTTTAATAAATTAATTGTTTTAGCACACGCTCCAATATATCTTACGCAGTGCTAATGGGTTATTTGCTTTGAGAATCCATGAACACACTCAACGGGATATGAGGCAACCCATAATGATTTTTTTTGTCGTGGCGTGATAAAGCGATGAAGCGCAGCCAAGAAACTTTAAATCTCCCCAAAGTCCTCAAAAATATATGCATGAAAAATACAAAAATCTCCTAAATCATAACATTTATGATCGAAACGTAATTTTTGCAATTAAATTTATACATTATAATTGAATTGTTAACATCAATTTTTTGCGGCTAGTAATATCTATAGTTGTCGATGGAACTGCTCGCAAACTTTCGCAGTCCGCTCAGACGGTTAGCCGGATGAGAGCGAGGGCCGCCTGGACTTTCTCCCCACATGGGGACACGCGACGCCACGTCACGCCAGCGAGGCCCGCGGGTTTGACGCTGGCAGGCTTCGACACATTCAACTATACACAGTAACAAACTTTGTATTCTACATTGTAAATCTTGTTATGATTTCCTAGATTTCTGTTATCAGAATATACTCGATACGAAACAAAAACTTACATCAAAGTAGACGGCCCCTTTCGGTTGTCACTTATTTGCAACACCAAATTCGCTGTGCACTGAGCCCACGCGAGCGATTGGTCGTGCTCGCCGCGGTGGAGCCTGCAGCCCGCAGCCTGTTTCTCACGGAAGCGCGGGCCGTGGGCCCCGGCAGAGAAAGCCGTTCCTGGAGCGCGGTCCAAGGCGAGCGGTATTCAGCTTTCAAACTCATTTGCAAGTTATGCGCCGTGTTAGCGAGCAGCTTATTGGCGAGCCGTCTTCTCGTTATTCGGGGGTTGCATTATTTTTAATATATTATTGTATGGCGTGAATTATTACTTTCCAATCATTTATGTAAGCCTTGCGTCGGTTCTCTCTCGTGTACGTAGTACGTTACATCAGTTCTTTAGCCATCCAGAGTAGCACTGCTAACTCTACAGAAGTGCGCAGTACCCGTGTGGCCGTGTGGTGTACGTAGGCTTCACCCCGGCCCAGACTGGCCGCGAACTGGAGCCGGGTCGGCCCTGCTGCAGTGAGAGGCGCGGTATGTAGGCCACGTAATGTCAACGTCCCGGCCGGTTGGGCAACGTCTGACACTCTCCATCTTTCTCTCCTCTTGTGGGCCCTAAGTACTGGGCGGGAGCTACGATTCTACTTCAGCTGGTGCAAACTTTTTGTTTTATTCACTCTAATAAGTCACCAACTTGTGATTTTTGAAAGTATGTAGTGTATCTTTATATTCACGGGTCGCACGGGTCTGACTAGTCTGACTTCAATTGTGTATAAATTCCCAACTTCGAAATTTTGAAAATAACTTGCCCGGTTAAGCATGACCGGTGAAATGCGTTGCTCGGCCAACAGGCCAGCGGCCCTGACAGACAATAAAGTTCTAACAAGACTACTTTAATAGGGTTTCATTTGTCGGATGACCCCTTATAATATGTTGAACTGGCGTTTACCTCCTATTTTGCTTCATATTTTTCTATCCAATTACAGTCAAATATTAGTCGCATTTCATTAGAAAGGTATATCCCCTTGAAATACACTTGAAAAAGTCGAATAATTTGGTTTGTGTTTAACCATCGTTTTGCGGCTGTGCACTCGACACACAGCTCTAATGCCGGTTGCGGGGACGCTGGAGGGAGAGGGGGACACAGCTCGGGGTCGCTGGAGGGAGAGGGGGACACAGCTCGGGGACGCTGGAGGGAGAGGGGGACACAGCTCGGGGACGCTGGAGGGAGAGGGGGACACAGCTCGGGGACGCTGGAGGGAGAGGGGGACACAGCTCGGGGACGCTGGAGGGAGAGGGGGACACAGCTCGGGGACGCTGGAGGGAGAGGGGGACACAGCTCGGGGACGCTGGAGGGAGAGGGGGACACAGCTCGGGGACGCTGGAGGGAGAGGGGGACACAGCTCGGGGACGCTGGAGGGAGAGGGGGACACAGCTCGGGGACGCTGGAGGGAGAGGGGGACACAGCTCGGGGACGCTGGAGGGAGAGGGGGACACAGCTCGGGGACGCTGGAGGGAGAGGGGGACACAGCTCGGGGACGCTGGAGGGAGAGGGGGTTGATAACTGACATTTCCGGGCCTCAGAGGCCTCGACCGCGGGGCCAATTGACTTGATGAGTGACTCATTAGCTGGGTTGGTGACTGGCCCAGTATCAGTACCAGTCATATACTTGAGCCCTGTCCGTGCTAGACGTGAGAGCGATCATACTTGTACGCGGCCCCCTCCGAGTTCTCTGATAACTATTTATCTTGCCAGCATAACACAGAACATCCCTTGTAACAGGGTAAAAAGGGTAGATTACATCGTAAAGGAAATACCGGTTCAAACCGGGCTTGGTTAATGGACTTTTCAGTTACTGGATTATAATAAATGGTGAAATGATTCCTTTATTTCGTGAGTCATCAAGGGAAACGTTGAAATAACACTCATTACTATTAGAAAGTTATCTGATGATTCAGGTCCAGGTCAAACACTGCGTAGCCAATTTAATGTTCATTTGTACATTTTCTCATCGGGCATGCTTGAAACTTTTTTTTATATAAATAAAACACTACTGTATTAAAAATTCTTGGGGCGAATGCAATGACATTTTATCCTTTCTGTATAATTTTTTTGCGAGGTTCAGGCTGGTCATGGTACTGGTCTGGCTAACCTGATATGGTTTGGTTGCGATGGTTTTAGAAAGGAAACACACCCCGTGACATGTGTCGCGGACAGTGGTTTAAAATAATTATACCTTTAATGCAGTCAAACCCACAAACCCTGGCACTATAATTACACATCCTCGTCGTTGACCATGGCGGCAGTGCTGATAGTGATCACGATAATGGCGGGTGCTGCTGCCGAGCGGAAGTCGCCGGAACCGAGGAACGGATGCGGAAGGAAGTGTTTTCTTCGACCCGCCGCCGCCGCCGCCGCGCCGCGCCGTCGCAATCGGCAATCGGCCCATTTTTCCCTATTCAATGCCTTTTGTTTCTCCTTTTATCCTCCAGGCTAGACCCGACCAAAATATTTTGTCCTTTCAAACAAAGCGAATAAAACCCGGAGTTGTAATGTTAATTGGAGAGTTTAAAAAAAGTCTTGGTTGAAGGTATTTATTTGTCAAATCCATTAAATACACAACAATGTTCATTTTATTACACTGTTAAAGGTGAAGTTTTTACTCATACAGTAAAAATATTTATACATTTATATTTTTCATTTATTATTGGTTAGGATGCCGAATCAAAGTCTGCACAAACGCGTCACAACAGTACACAAAAATATCTTCAAACGTGAACCTTAACTTGACTCTAATTCGTCTGAAAAGCTCTTCGTCTTTTTAAAATACCGGGGTTGGGGTTAATGATTTGTTACTGCTAGGCCTATAACGTAATTAAAGGCTCTTAAACTTTTATCAAGCCTCTACGTTGATCGATCATGTGAGCACTCTCACATCCCTCTCCGTTATCAGAGAAGGCTATAGTACCGTACTTTAAAAAATTATTTACAGTAATTACATTAAAATTATAACGTATCACACCGATTGTTGTTCCTGTAAAATCAGTGTGTCCTGGATTGGATGACAGAAGTTCGGTGCGAGAGTTTGCGATTTTAGAGCCTAGGTTAAGTTAGTACCGTTTCCCAAATTTTCACGTCAGGTAGTGCGGAGTGACCTTGCCCGCTGACAATGAGGATATCCTGATTGACATGCGGGTGTTAACATTTCCCCGCAACCGTGAACCCGCCGGAGGGTGATAGCCTCCCCACTGTGGGAAAAGTTACATGGTTCATGGACAGGCTACGGCTGCTGTTAAAAACGAACCGTAATTTTTTTTGTTAAATTATTTTAGGATTGAAATTACTAATTGGCAACATTGAATGGATTTTGTTTGGATGCTAGTGATAACTCTGCAATTGTGCAAAATTTTGTAAAAAAATCGGTTGAAATTACAAAACATTATACTAAGAGTAGGCTTACTTGAGTACTACGTGAACCAGCCCGTTTGGGACCATCAGAAAGGGGATTAAGGGAGAAACCCACCCCGAGCATAGAAAAATTTAATTAATATAATATTGGTTTACACCGTTGAATTCAGCTCGAAAAAAATAATTTGGTATTTTGAATCATTTAGTAACGTAATAATTTGGTATTTTTATCTATGTCCTTTAGTTATTGAGATACTCATAGTGGTAAACACAGTACGTTGTCTCAATGTTAAACTTAAAGGCGGTGTCACACTGTCACACATTTCATCATACAAGACATCACACCACACATCACACCGCGCAGGGAGATAAAATTTTTGCCCCGCACATTTCCCCAAACAAGACATCGGATTACACGTCGGATCACACAAACCTCCGCGAGCGCGGTAAAAGGGAGTTTAGAGAGAGAGAGACAGAGAGAGAGAGAGAGAGAGAGAGAGAGAGAGAGAGAGAGAGAGAGACGAGACCGAGAGAGAGAGAGGGATGGAATGTGTATGGTGATTGGTCCGTTGCTTACCAGTAGCACAGAAAACTAAATCAGTTTTCTGTGCCAGTAGTAACTGAGTGATCGACTGTAGCTTTGCTAAACCCAAACCTCCGCGAGCGCGGTAAAAGGGAGTTTAGAGATAGAGAGAGAGAGAGAGAGAGAGAGAGAGAGAGAGAGAGAGAGAGAGAGAACGAGACCGAGAGAGAGAGAGGGATGGAATGTGTATGGTGATTGGTCCGTTGCTTACCAGTAGCACAGAAAACTAAATCAGTTTTCTGTGCCAGTAGTAACTGAGTGATCGACTGTAGCTTTGCTGTTGTGCTTCATTTGTGTGTTGTGTGACAGTCATAGATGTGCAAGTGGCGGCAGTTGGTTACATTTATGTACACTGTACACCTGGCCACAGAAAGACTAAGACAATTAGATGGAGTGATTACGATTCTTGCCCGTGAAATATTTGCGCCTTATAGTGCGAAGGGGGATAAATCGCACGAGGCTAAGGCAAGTTATATGACTGCAAAAACTGATATTTTGGTTTGTCCAAGATTTTTCCTGAATCAAGGTTTAATATCTACAGTTCTATAAAGGTTATAAGTTTAATGTTATGGACTTTAATTATTCAAGGGATCACTGGCTTTCACTTGTAAATATATCGAGCGGGAAAAGGTTGATAAAAACTCAAACACTTCTTCAGAAGCAGAGAAATAAATGTATTACTTTGGTGTTAACGATTGACTAATATGTTAATAATTGGCTAATGATGTACGTTTGGCTAATAATTAAGTACTCAAAACTCGTAAAATAAACTTTTAACTTAAACCCAACCAATCCAAAAATTACTCCACACAACCTCAGCATAAACTTCCGATATTTCACGAACACACTAACATCAATTGCTAATTCAGTTGATTATAGGGGTATTGCAAAATTTAATGTCAACACGTGCGGGACGGTGCTCGCGACGGCGTACGGAGTGATGTTCGGGGCAAAATAGACCCTGACACATTATCACACATCATACAAGGCACCGTACCAGACTATTCTTTGATCTTTCGCCAAAAACCGCCTCCAGAGTGCTCGCGACGATTGTGTGGTGTGATGTCTTGTGTGATGCGCGGACCCCTGACACATAAGCACCATCACACATGCTCCCATTTGTCCTGTGTGATGTGTGGTGTGATGTCTTGTATGATGAAATGTGTGATAGTGTGGTTCAGATATGACGTCCTAATATAAATCATTTTAAATTTACATGAGCAAACCTGCATACTCATTCCCCATTTTAACTTTATGGATGATAAATAAATGTTGTGCAGTTTTCTTATTTCTCAGATATAACGTCATCTAGTAAGTATTTGGCTTCATTTCAACTTTAGGTATTTGGCTTCATCTAGTTGATTATGCCCTAAAGTCTCCCAATCTTTTGATTCCTGAGACAGCAAACTTATGTTCTCATCTCTTCCAAGTTGGGATATAATTAAAATGGAATAGCTTAATTTTCAACATATCTTGATAAAATTTGTTTCTATACCTATGTGGCTTCATCAAATTGAGATCTTCTGGATTATAGCCAAAAACACCAAATTTAATACTAATTTGGCAGCAAACCTGAATAATAGTTTCCCATGTTTTTAAAGGAGAATATTTTGCATGCCTATTTATGGGCGTATGTTGATTTTACTTGACACGAGGCTTCGGGTAAATTATTTTTCATCATACTGTCCGGAAAACAGCCTTTTTTAGTTCTCTAAATCGTACGCAAAATGATCGTTTTTGGATCACTTCGAATAGGAGTACTGAAAAAACATATGGTAAATTTTGTCGTACTCTAATGTCAAAATTTGTTTATGTTACGTTTGAAAGGTTAAACGATTTCTTAACTTGTCTTTGTAAACAACTAACAGATGTGTAAATGACGATGACTATTTTGGATAACCTCAAAATTATGTAGTCTATTTTTTTAACGATTAAATGGTTATTTGTACATAATGATGAAAATAGTTGTTCATCACACGGAGCAAAAGTGTCTCCTTGGTACTCGATCGCATTTCCATCAAGCTCGGCTGCGCCTCGCCTGTAAATTACGATCTCGTACCAAAAAGAGCCACTTTCACCCCTAGTAATGAAAACTACTATTTTAAACATATGGAATTCGCTGAATATGCAAGTCAGATGAATATGAACTTCAATACAACAACAATTGTAAGGAAGGTTAAAAGATGCAACATTTAATGAAGTTAAAAAATATTTTTTTCATTACTCTACTCACTAAAGTAGCCTACACTTTCTAAACTTAAAATGAGCTAAGAAAATAGGTTATTCCCACTACTGCACGGCAAAATTACGTAACGTTAACTTTCTATGCATATGTGGTGCACGAAAAGTATAACCGTTATGGGATTTTGCGGTGCATACCGATCAGATGTTGCATTTCCGTGCGTATGTACCTCGACATAAGCACGGAAACTCAGCGTTATGAGTTCGGTTTTTTCTTGATACTAAGTTGAATAAACAAAAATATTCATGTGGTTTTACAAGTTTTCGATGTCGTAATGAAAAATAATGTTCAATATTCGTCTCAAAAGTGCCATTGCGGGGCTCGATAGCTTTTTCCACGCTCGGCTGCGCCTCGAGCGTAAATGCAATCCCTCCCCGCAATATTGACTGACACAGAAACATCTGTTTTCTGTGCCTTTTTCTTGGCTGGAAAATTGCTCTTTGTCGATCACTGCCCACAAAACTTACATCACGGTAAATATTTACCGTGCACTGGAAAATGGAAATGCGGACATCAACAATCAAAAGAATCAGTTGATTGCAGTAAACCGACGCGACGTCTTGCAGGGCCGGCCCCAGGCAGGGGCAAGCGGGGCAACTGCCCAGGACCCGCGCTTTATGGGGCCCCGCGCTTTCGAGAACCCAGCACGAAAAATCTTTACGATCTAATTAAAATAATGCGTGGTATTTTAGCTGTTTCAAAACGTGATTAAAAACGGTGATAGCACGACAAGTGCAAATTCAGATATATGAAAATAATTGGATTAGCAATGGTGGGTCCTTTCTTATGTTAGCACTTCGGTAGACGACGGGCTGTGGAAATCTCGGAAAACATCAGTCGTCTGCTGCGGCTGAGCGCTGAGCGGCAGGTGGTTTGCGCTTGCGCGCGATGTTGTCGTCTGCCTGTTTTGATTTGACTATCAGTACGACATGCGCGCTGATGTGTTTTATCGTGAACAGGTAATGCTTTTATAAAAGCGACAATGAATGTCCAGTTTAATAGTAATTTTCTCTTATTATAATTCTCTTACGTATCTTTTTATTGGATCAGGTAGGTTGAGTCGGGGTCGGGGCCTGAAACTTTAGCAGTCTTGCCGGATTTTTAAGGCCGTGCTCGTGGCATAATGGGGATTAGGCCTAGCGGAGCTGAAAGGGATCAGAATTAGTTTTTATCACATTTTTAAGAGCTTGAAATTTAATGCTCGTTCAAAATAAATGTAATCAAATCCAGATACTATACGCGATTGCGCTAAATGATTTAGTTTAAATAATTTATTGTCATCAAGTAAATTGTGTAAATATGATGGAAATAATGCTCTATATACGGAAATTATGGTTTTTATTGTCGGAAAACTTTGAAAATAATGAAAAATCGCAAAAACAAAAGTATATTTTTAAGGAAATAGGTCACGATATGTCTCAAATTGTCAGGGAGCTCAAATTGTCAAATTGAGGTGAGCTTAAGAATAATATGCAAAAATGTCAAGATTCGATCAATATTAACGGAAATACGCATTTCGTACTTTTCCTAACTGTAGCAAGTCCATAACGTCGTTTTTCGCATTTAAAACTGTTAAAACATAATTTATAATTTAGAACGACTACGTCTGCAGATAGACTTATTATTAGCGATTCTGTTAATTGAATGTGCCATGGTTGTCGGAATGATCTTTTATGACCTCGTACTTAAACGAGTTTGCTGAAAGAAAGGCAAGAAAAGTTAACTTATATTAATTGGATTAAAATAAACAAAACAAGCACTCTCCTTTGATTCCCATTAAATATGACAATAGGGCTGATTTAGTAATCAATAACATTGTTTTGTACAATATTACAAAATATCACATTTCGCAACAAGAGCCGAAAATGAGGTCCCTATAATACTTTTGTTTGTTGTTTTTTCGTCACAATTAAACAAGGCAGCCGAAGCAGATCATATTGCCCGATAACAACGAATGCCGATATTTTTTTCTATATCCTTTCAAATTTTTATTATTTTCTAGTTATAGATTTATTATTAAAAAATAAAAGATTAGCACTGACGCAATAAAACAATCCATTAATGTAGACTGAAGCGGTAAGCGCTGTGGGCCTGCAACTTACGCACTCGCCGACCTGCCTGCACAACGGCTAGGGCCCCGCAACTCAGATCGGCCCAGGGCCCCGCAACGGCTAGGGCCGGCCCTGGTCTATTGGTTACTTCAGAGGAATGTATTGTGGCGGCACTGGTAGCAGTGTAGCAAATGTTTGTTTGTTCCGTTTGTTCATTAGGCTAGGTTTGAAGGATTGGAAACGTTATAGTATAAGCAAGGAATACATCATGATTAAAACTATGATATGGTTCGGACAATCGAAGCTGGATACCTTTAAAATTATATATTGGGATTCAGGTGTTTAAGTAATTTCGAACATCGCGATTTTTATGACGCTTAGTACAGATGTAGTTTTTTCTATGTCCTGATTGGTGTCTTTGATAAAGGAATAAATCGGAACACACCACGTTTTTTTGGAAGGGCTTTTGAGACCAATTTGGATTTTTGGGTCTAGGCATAGGTTTTGGTTTTTTGGGTTTTTTTAAAACTGCATTCTTCCTCAGCGTGCTGCGAGCGTTCTCGTTTAACTCAATTTTTAGGATTTTGAAAACATAGGCTACGTGCATTAACTTATTCATGTTGTATAACCTGCAAAGCTGATAAAAACAGGTTATTTTACCTTCTTCTTCAGCTTTGATAAATCCGATTAATGGCTACCATGGTATCAGAAATACCTACCTATCCATCTTCAGGTTTACCAATGACCGGTATGTATGTTGGTGGTCAATATGAGTCAATGCAATTAATTGTTTATTCGTAATTTTTTTTTAATATTTGTTTTCGTAAGTGTTATGAGTTATTTTGAACTTTTGATAAAAAAATGGGCTTTATGAAATCAGACCTGAAGATGTAACCTGTTTTTATCTACATGCATTTTATTATAATATTTTTTCTTGCCCAAGGCCTGAATTATGAACAATTTTAATACCGCAGGGCCTACAATAGTTCATGCAATTATTGCAATATTCACCATTTATTTACATTCCCAAACAAATTAATTCGGCGGAGCCCTGGTCTTTATGAAACTTTTCCTATCATTTTTGAAGACCCCTCAATATTTAAATTAAATAAATAATTTTATAAACAAGTTTACTGAAACTTTGAAACGCTATTTCATTAAACTGCAAAAACTGATTGATTATTTAGTTAGTTATCAAGGAGATACTATAGGCTTCGTTGCATTGGAAGTTTATATGAGTTCTTTGTACTCAGCGCGGCGCCACTTCGCTTTACTAAAATTCACACAATGCTCTAACATTATTTGCTTTTCGCCTTGAATAAGAAGCAGCGAGGCAATTTAAATTCCAAAGCCGATGTTTTTAGGATAAGTAGTACGGTGGACAACAAGTGTATCTTGGACTTGATGCAATAGCGAGAGAGTGGGGCGCGCAGCGCGCCTAGTGGCGAAGAGGCGAACTGTAATGACCCTACATCGGAAACACCCGACAAGTTACGGAACCGTCCGACTGTGAAACTCTTGAACCCATACCACTCACTTACAAATGTGTGCGCGGTCGTGATTGTTGATGTGTGAGTTCGGGTAGATTTAATCAAGTTGTGTTCATTCTTTATTCTCGACACTCTTTCGTCGTTTTCATTCCATGTTGACAAGTTTTAAGCGACACATTTTCAGAAAATCCTCCATCTCTGTTGCTTTTGCTTGCCGTGTTTATATTGAGGTTAAAACTCCACACGGAGCAGCTGATTTTAGTTCGCTTATGTCAGTGTGTGACATGTGATTTGGTCAACAACTCAGGAATTCCGTCTGCTTCTGTCAAAGAGCATAATTGCCTTGGAAGTTTGTGTTCTTTGCTAAAGTTTTGGAGTCCTCGAAACTTCAAATATCAGTGAAATTACAAAGAATTTTTTAAATTGCCTATTCATTAGGTTAGAATTTGTTGATAGTGAAAGTTTTCATTGGGGTTAATCTGATTACTTATATCAATGTTTGAAAGTGATAAGTGCCAATTTGTGAAGTGATTATTTACTTGTTGTTGGATTACTTTTTAAAAGCTGGATACCACTGACAACGTGTCATTCCCATCAAAGGATGAAAGGTAAGAATTTTCTCATTTTCGAAACTATTCCATGATTTTCTCCAGTAAATTGATTTAATATCCTCTTATAGAAAGTCGTTCGTAATTATCAATTTGTGATTACTATTTACACAAAGAACAATTAATTTACAGTCAAAAATGAGTTTTAGAAAAAACTTAAACATTAAAAAATTAGATTTAATTTAAATTTGACTGTTATTGTACTGAATCAGTTATGGTACTAAAACACCATAGCTAATAACCACCATGACCATGTGTTATTGAAATAGTGCACATTTTTATGAGACATAGACAATATATACCGGTACACAATGCAAAATAAAGGGACCCGTGACAGAGCAGAAATATTTGACCTCTAAAATTAATCAATTAATACCTATATTAAAATATTTCTCTTGTTTTAGCGAATTTCCTCTATAGGGAAGAAGCTATTACCATAGGTCTCATGGTAAGACCTAAGCCGGGGACCACTATAACTTTTCATTTTGGTGCCCCCAGAAGTCAAAAACACTATTCGTTCAAATTTCTCTATATATAAGCTATATAGGCTCTATATATATACTGTATATATATATATGTGTGTCTGTAAGCACGATAGCGCTCGCAAAAATGGTCCGATAGGAATTAAATTTGGCACAGATGTGTAAATTAGTTATTATTCGGACGAGTTCGAAAACCGGCCCAAACGGACCATCGGAAGGGGGGGGGGGGTAGGGGGTTATAAACCGGCTGCAGTTCTGTAAGCGGTCTACATTTTAACGATTGAAAATACCGAACTGAAACCCCGATATGAATAACCGAAACGAAGTTTATTCGATTGCATCAAGAACAAAACAAAACAGCTAACTTAAATATGATAAAACGATATAACTAGAACTGAATGTTTAAGAACTAAACTTTAGGATAAAACTAATAAAAAATGTTTTACACTCTTGCTATTGAATAAAAACATTACCAACATAACATTACTCAACACCACACACCTTATTTCATATAGTCTACCATTTTGAATTAGTTTAGGTTTTTGGTTTTCGATTGACATGGCACTGACGTGAAGTTTGGTTATGATTAAGTTAGTTATCATACTTTCGAAAGTTAAATTATTACTGTATTAACTTACTACTAGATTAGTTTTCAGTCATGATAAGTTATACATTTTAATGGCAAACTTAATCAAACCAAATATTAAACAGCAAAACACCGAATATCATTTGTAAATTTACTTGAATTGGAACTAAATCCGATTATTTCATTGATACTAACAATAAACCGATTCGATATAATATAAAAAGAGATGATTAGTTCGATATATTTTTAATCGATATGTTGGTTACAGTTCGATATTTTCAATCGTTAAAATGTAGACCGCTTACGGAACTGCAGCCTATAAACCCCCCAAAAAATAGGTTTTAATCCGATTTTTGTTAGCACCATTGAATTCAGCTAAAAAAAATTTAGTATTTTGAATCACTCCTCTATGTCCATTGGTTACCGAGATATTGAAAGTGGTAAACACAGTACGTACGTTGTCCCAATGTTAACCTTATGGGAAATAAGTATAATTCTATATCTCAGTTATTTCTCAACATAGACCTATCTTGATAAAACTTGGTAAATAGCTGCTTCTAGTTCAGATCTACAAAATAATGAATTAAAACCACCCAGTTTTAATATACCTGTAGCAGCAAACCTGCATACTCATTCCCAATGTTATTCTTATGGAGCTTATCAAAACATGTCAAATCTGGCTATGTTGGATTGAAATATGTTGTTTTGCACTTGAAATTCGCTGAGTATGCAGGTCTGTTGCAAAGGGGGTATTTTTTTTCTATCCGTCATCAATATCTTCCCTGTCCTTTAAAAATTCAACGATTCACCCCTCAGTTTAAAGCTTTTCACCCGCAAACGACGAAAGTAGACCGATTGTTTAAAAATATATAGTTTTTCTGAAATTTGAATAGTAAAAAATGAAAATTATAGTTTGTTTTGACTGGAGCGAAGATGCAATGATATAAGTAAAATAACTTCTCCATTAGCTGTACAGAATTCCGAAGGGATCTGGTTATTGGTGTATAATTTGTCTAGATGACGAAAAGCAAAAAAAATTGATTTTTTCCACCATTGTTTTTATAACAGTGGAATTTATTGTGTAGGCTTACTTGTAGATTTTTGTGATGCTTATCCATGAAAGCATTGTAAATAATTTTATTAATAATACAGTAGAGTCCCACAACCCCGGACTAATGTGAACCGAACGGTGTCCGGGTTTGTGAAAATTTTGAGTTATCGGGAAATGAGTAAAAAAAAAGAAAAAATAAGAATAGTTTCTGTTATTTCTATAAGAAATCATTTATTGCATAGTAAAAAATATAACAACTGTATTAGTTAAAAAAAAACTAAAGAAAAACTAAAACTGTTTTAAATGTGTCACACCGTGCTCTGGCCTTGAATCTCAATGCACCTTTTTGCTCTGGCAGGCTTTCCGAGTTATGCAGAATTCCGGGTTATCGAAGTCCGGGTTTGCGGGACTCTACTGTATCCAGTTAAGAAATATCAATGATCTGTGGGGCGGATACCGACAGAGCCGCAATGGTGAGAGGGACACAAGGCGGTGTCTTTGTCTGCGTTTCCGGCGATCAGCTGTTATGACAGCCCGAGGTCGAACCGAAGGGGGGAGGAGGGGTGGTAAAACCATTGAGCAACTGCAGTGAAAAATCTTTGTCACCGTAAAATAGTGTGACATTAGCTAGTGTGCGATGACAATGTGGGTGGAATAGAGGTCAGTTGTCTATCTTCTTGGTATTGTGTCGCCGTGATTTCCACAAAACTTTTTGCCAAACTAGAAAAATAACAGTTTTTAAAAACCGCTTTAGTTCAACATAAGTATTTGTTGTAACCGTTCGGGCCCCCTATCTTTATTAACAGATTTCTTAAGAGCAATGAGCAAGCCAGGTCAAAAATGAACAGTTCTAGGCTGATTTGAATCAATTTGTTAAAAATCACTTTTATATTTTTTTGTCCTGTATACAATGTTGTTTACAGTTGAGCTTTTAAGTTGGAATACAAAAACCTTCTTAAACCGTCAAGTTAACCACAGTCTAAGAAAACATTTTTTTGTAGACTGGGAGTTAATGTAGTAAATATCTTAAAACCTGGAAAACTGTAATATTAATCTAACAGGACTATAAAAATAAATAATTAATTTAGGATAAGTTTAACAATTAATTTATGGCCCTCAACAGATAACTTTATCTTTTCCTATTAAGTAGCTTATATTTTTCATGTTTATTGATTTTGGTCAGTTAGCCTATATTGAAATTTGAGCAGAAAACTGGACCTACTTTTAAATAGCATGGTAAGAGCACCGATAATTTGTGGTAATGGGCTTTGAATCACATATCGTACCTTAAAATTAAAATCCACTTAATGGACGTGATGGATATGGCCTTTGCATTATTTTTTTCATGGAAAAATTGAGAATTGCTTTATAATTGTTAGGATTTACCACCTAAATTTAATCTCAGGTTTATTCTCTTGAGGCTCCATCAACCTCAGTATTATACATTTTTGTGTATCGAAGAATGCAGGGATGGGGGAGGGCCTTCAAATTTATCGGTAATATTGTAAGTTTGCGGTAACTATTTTGTTGATAGGACAACAGCTTCATTGTGCGTCATTGTCACCATCTGACGTCACTCCGCTATCAGAACCATTCTTTAGTGAAGTTGAGATCATGCAGATCATGTCATTATTTGCTTCAATATGCCATCAGTTGATGTTTTTAATTCACTAATCAGAATAAATCACTAATTTTAGTTATAAGCCGATCTATATTTTTTACAATTTTAGATAGCTCAGCATATCTGTGTAGGTAATGAAATTTCGTGTGGGCAAATGAATTTTACTCCAATAGGTTTATTCTCATTTGAAAAATTGTAACTCAACTTTTCCTTTAGGGCCTAGGTATAAAGCTTTGTAATATATCGCTTGGAAATTCGTTTTTGCATAAGCCTACTGGGTTTTTCTTAATTTTTTAAAACAGAAATTTTCGTCATAGCGAATTATTAATTCTTGTAATGTCTCTAAAATCATTTAAATAGTTTAACATCTGTATTTTAGCGAATTTCCCCTACAGGAAAGAAGCTGTTACCGTAGTACTCATGGTAAGACCTAAGCCCTAGACCATGATAACCTTTCGTTTTGGGGCCCCCAGAAGCAAAAAACACTGTTATTCGTTCATTTTTATAAATAGGTCTATATAATATATATATATATATATATATATACATATGTATGTATGTATGTATGTGTGTGTGTGTATGTGTCTTTAAGCATGATAACTCGCGTAATAAACGGTATCAGGAAACTGACACATACTTTCTCCCTTCAAGTCATTTAAAACCAGAAATCATATTTAGTGAAATAAAACAAATTAACAATCAATTATCACACAAATATATACCAAATGTCATCAAAATCGGTTAGTAAATAACGGAGATATCGGTTTTTAAATATTTTCCATAAGAATAACATTGGACAACGTACTGCGTTTACCGCCGAACTAAAATATCAATTATCTCCGCAACCAGTTGACGTAGACTAATGATTCAAAATACTAGATTATTTAGTTTTTCAAGTCAAATTTAATGGTTGCAAATATATTTTCTTTAGAGGTCACAGATTTTGTGAAATTTAAAAAATATGAATTTTTTAACACTTAAACCCCCATAACTTCTGAACCTGAATTTTTACAGACATGCGGGTGGTGTCATTTTGTTTGTCATCTTAAGCTCTAAAAACCATGAAATCTTTATCAAAACCGTTAGAGCCGTTTTTGAGATATTTGGATTTTTGTCATTTTTTATGGGTTTTATGGGGTAAATAGGTACCCTTAAAAATAAAAAAATTCTAAAAAATGGAAAATACGCCTGGAGATACCACGGCTTTATACCTACATGCAAAATTTCATGAAAATCGGACCACTGGTGTCGTCTCTAGCTTTGTTTACATCCACACACACATACACGCACGCACGCACACGCACACGCACACAGACAGACAGACACCACGCCAAAACCCACTTTTTTGGATTCAGGGAGCACTAAAACGAATATATCCACTAACAACTCAAATTCGAAAATTTTGACGAAAACAATACTTTCTCCATATTCTATGTATAGGGGGGAGAAAGTAAAAATGGTCCGATCTTGTTGAAATTTGGCATGGATGTGTAAAGTAGTAAATATTCGGACGAGTTTGTAAACCAGCCCATCGGACTACCGGAAGGGGGGGGGGTAAAGAGGGCTAAACCCCCCTAAAATGGGTTTTTGAGTTTTTTTTACATATAAAAATAAAAAAAATCCAATTTTTGTTAGCACCATTGAATTCAGCAAAAAAACTAAACAAACAATATATAGTATTCTGAATCACTGCTCTATGTTCATTAGTTACCAAGATATTGAAAGTGGTAAACACAGTACGTTGTCCTCAATGTTAACCTTATGGGAAACAAGTAATATTCTATCTCACTTATTTCTCAACATATCTTGATAAAATTTGATAAATGGCTTCTTCTAGTTCAGTTCTACTAAATATTGAATTAAAACCTCCCAGTTTTAATACACCTGTAGCAGCAAACGTACATAATCATTCCCCATGCTTATGGAGCTTACCAAATCATGTCAAATCTCGCTATGTTGGATTGAAATATGTTGTTTTGCACTTGAAATTCGCTGAGTATGCAGGTCTGCTGCAACGAGGGTATTTCATAATTAAAAAGAAAATCAAGGTTTCGCACAACCTTCTCTATGTCCCAGAGCAATATTAGTCATCCAAAATAAAAGACAATCGAATTAAAAATAGCTTTTTCAACGCACTTCTGCGTAATCACCTATTTTACAAACGTCTCATTTGGTGCTCGAAACCAGCTCTTTTCCGCCAGTTGGCCGAAATTCAACAGATCGTTTATTAGCTAGTATAATTTATAATGTATTGCTTAAAACAACGTTTTAACATCACATATAGCGAGTTTTTGTCATACACGGTAAACGTTAAACGGTATTTTTTAAGGTATTTTTTAACATTTTATCAAATGTAGAAAATCTGCTGATCTAACAGTTTAACGTTTATTGTATTATTTAACCGTGGACGGCTAAACCCTAATCGATGAGTGAACGAAGTGAACGAGTCTATGTATCAGCGGAGTTGAAGATTCGTTGTCCGTCACTGTGTGTGTGTGTATGTACGTAACGCGATTACTCAAAAACCGCTACACTAATCATTTCCAAATTTCGCACAAACGTTTAGTATCTTACAGGGAATATGCCATTAAATTTTGAAGCATATTGGTTTAGTATTTCTTGAGTAATTTAATATTTTAACTTTCAAAAATCATCATAAGTTTAGCATTGGACAATAATTTACTGTAGTAAACTACGGGACACAAATAAAGATTGTTTCAAAATAAAAGGAAAATAACAGTGGAATTTAGAAAAAAAGTATTTCACGAAGCACTTGAATAACATGCTACATGCCTATCAATTGTCATTTTTTTTAGACCACGTTAAAATGTTTATTATTAAAAAAAACAAAGCATAGAAATATAAAAATTCAGATCGATCATTTCTGTTTTGTTGCCGTAGTCGAGATAGTTTATATGAATGACGCTAGATGGAACCAACAGGAACACATTGTCATGTTCTTTTTACTATCAGCTGATTCCATATATTCACGGGAAAATATTTATTGTTTGTTTCTTTTAGGTAAAAGTAATAAAATGTTAAAAAACAATGAGTAAAGATACTATTGCATATATAAAAGTACGTTGATGAAACAAATGTGAATTTTATCCCAGCAAACGCAATTTTTGTATAAAATTGCGATAAAAAATATATTTTTATAGCGCAAATCGTATAAATAACAAACTTTTGTACCAAGAAGGATGCATGCGATTAGTCATATTAAGACAAATTAAATGTGTATGAAATTAAATTGAGGATGTAGGATGTTGTAGATGTGTAGATTAATGATTTGTTTCCTACATAATTTTATTATACATAATCAAGCACGAAATTCACAAAAATAATAATTAATTTTGCATATGTAGTAGTATAATTAGTTTTATAATAATAAAGTCAGGATAGCCAGATGCAAAAATAAGAGGATTAGGTCGCGGATCCATGGACGGCTCATCATTGGCGCCGTCCTCGTGACCAGTTATTCCGCACTACACAAGCGGATCAAGAACCTGAGCAAGAGCTCTAGGAGCTTCCGTAAGCCAAGGCAAAGAATAAGCAGAAGCTTAATAAAACCGGAAAAGGCGGTCCAAAAGGCGAGGATCCAAAAGGATCTCTGCACCACTAAAATTGAATATACGAGACTGATTACGAATGGTGTTGTTATCCTTGCTGGACGGAAAATATGCCCCTGGCAGATCCAGGTTTACTGTGGATTTATCCAATGTCAATGACTACTTTATTGTCCCCCGCCTCCTGGGTGATGAATATGTCCGTGACTACGCTCACGGGGTTAGATGGTTCGCTTACTTCTTTCTTTAAGTACCCTAAACAGTAACCTACAGTGATTTTAGAAATTAAACAAATGTAAATGGTATTTTTCCAAAGTAAAATTGTCGCATAATTAAAAAACAAATGCTGGTTTACACTGTAGAAAAAAAGCAATCAAATCATTATGGCTTTAAGCCCTCCCATGTTCTTTTGCAAACAAATGCTTTGGTGGGAGGACGTGGGGGGCGAAGCCCCCCCATGTTCTTTTGCAAACAACCTATTTGGCGGGAGGGCGTGGGGGGCAAAGCCCCCCATGTTCTTTTGCAAACAACCGATTTGGCGGGAGGGCGTGGGGGACAAAGCCCCCCCATGTCCTTTTGCAAACAACAGCTTTTGTGGGAGGGCGTGGGGGGCAAAGCCCCCTCCATGTCCTTTTGCAAACAACCGCTTTGGCGGGAAGGCGTGGGGGGCAAAAGCCCCCCCATGTTCTTTTTACAAACAACTGCTTTGGCGTGTAATTAGTCGCTGATAGGTTTTTAGAGCTAGGTTTATTTAAATACTATCAGTAAAAAAGCATGTAAACCATCATGGCTTTTTAATCATGGGCAGCTTAAGGGGGGGGGGGGTGTGGGGGGGCGAAGCCCCCCCATGTCCTTTTTAAAACAACTTCTTTGGCTTGTAATTATTTGCTGATACTTTTGTAGAGCTAGGTTCATTTAATACTAATGGAAAAAAACATTTAAACCATCATGGTTTTATAATTATAGGTAGTGGAAAGGGGGGGTTCGAGGGGGCGAAGCCCCCCCATAACTCTTAGCAAATAACTGCTTTGGCGTGTAACTGTTTTAAGTCGCTCATAATCTTGTAGAGCCATAGATTTACACAGTAGGAAAATACCCCCGTTGCAGCAGACCTGCATACTCAGCGAATTTCAAGTGCAAAACAACATATTTCGATCCAACATAGCGAGATTTGACATGTTTTTGTAAGCTCCATAAGAATAACATGGGGAATGAGTATGCAGGTTTGCTGGTACAGGTATATTAAAACTGGGTGGTTTTAATTCAATATTTAGTAGCTCTGAACTAGAAGAAGCCATTTACCAAGTTTTATCGAGATATGTTGAGAAATAAGCGAGATATAGAATTTTACTTATTTCCCATAAGGTTAACATTGGGACAATGTACTGCGTTTACCACTTTCAATATCTGGGCAACCAATGGACATAGAGCCATGATTCAAAATACTA
The DNA here is from genome assembly GCA_035578135.1 of Flexamia atlantica. Taxonomy (NCBI): domain Eukaryota; kingdom Metazoa; phylum Arthropoda; class Insecta; order Hemiptera; family Cicadellidae; genus Flexamia; species Flexamia atlantica. The sequence continues at coordinate 89,128,757 of JAQJVK010000001.1, forward strand.
AATTGTTTGTTTTTTTGGGCTGAATTCAATGGTGCCAATAAAAATTTGAAAAATTTTATTTTTCTATGTAAAAATCTCAAAAAACCCATTTTTGGGGGGGTTTACCCCCCTTTACCCCCCCTTCCGGTGGTCCGATCGGGCTGGTTTACGAACTCGTCCGAATAATTACTACTTTACACGTCTATGCCAAATTTCATTCCGATTGGACCATGTTTGCGCAAGTTATCGTGCTTAAAGACACATATATATAGATATATAGATATATAGATATATATATATATATTTATGAAAGTGAACGAATGGTGTTTTTGGCATCTGAGGACCTCAAAAAGAAAAGTTATGATGGTTTTAGGCTTAGGTCTTACCATGAGACCTACGGTAACAGCTTCTTCCCTATAGGGGAAATTCGCTAAAAGCATTGAAACTATCATGGCTTCTTAATCATGGGCAGTGTAAAGGGGAAGGTGTGGGGGGCGAAGCCCCCCCAAGTCCTTTTGCAAACACCACTTTGGCGGGAGGGCGTGGGGGGCGAAGCTATGTTTCTTTAATACCATTAGAAAAAAAACATTTAAACCATCATGGCTTTATAATTATGGGCAGTATCAAGAGGGGGATGTTGGGGGGCGAAGCCCCCCATGTCCATTTGCAAACAACCGCTTTGGGGGGAGGACGTGGGGGGCGAAGCCCCCCATTTTCTTTTTACAAACAACTGCTTTGGCGTGTAATTAGTGTGCCGTGCGCGTCACCTTTATATATATAGCGCCCAACCAGGTACTGGCCATAATGCCTGAACAGAGGCCAGTCCACCTGAACATTCTAGAAAGACAGAGGGAAATTTAGGATTTGAAAGGCCTGCTCTCTTCCGACTTCAAGCTGGAGTAGCCTGCCAGAAACATCAGTGTTAAATCCGATAAGTATTAATGCTAAAAATTAGGTTCCTTTCTTTAAATTAATGATATCAATCAATAATGTTTTAAATTATCTTGGTTTGGGGGTGCCGGTCGGGGGGAAAAATTCTAGTTGGGGTTTTTTTCTAAGATGTGAATTTCTGTGGGTTTCGCCTCTCAGAGGCGACCCTTCAAGTATTACAAATGTAGCTTCATCAGGAAATATTGCTTGTCATATTTATCTGGCCAACAATTAATTACTTAGCTCAATAGTTAATTTAACCTTTATTGAGAATCATAGTAATCAGCGATTGGACAGTTATGCTTAATTTCAGATAGTTATTGCCAGTCACATGCAAGGTAGGGCCTTCTGGCTTTTGATATAGTTGTTCATGGAATTAACTACTTAATTATTGTTCATCAAAGCTGGCTTAGGTGACCAGGGGTGCCCAGAATAGGGGGGATATGGCGCTCAGGGCGCCATCAATTAAAATTTTGGGGGGGATTTTTTGAACTATGAAAAAGCATGGAATTTTGTGATCATGGTGATTAAAAATTCAATTATGTTGAGAAAGATTACCATTACTACTAATAATATTTTAAAATTTATTGTTATTCAAACAATAAATTTGATCAACAATTTTCAACAATAAATTTGATAAATTATTAGTATTGATTTGTTGGAAACTGTGATATCACGCACAATATACTCTATATACAATCGAATATCTACTGAAAGCGAAAAAAAAACGTAAATAACTTTGCGAACGCTGTGAAGAGCGACAATCACGCGTAATATCGGCCGCGATGTTCGGCTGCAAAATGGTTCGGCCATTGATTCCATCAATTGAATAAATAAAGACGTAGAAATAATTGTCATGACGTTTAAGAAATAGTTGTTTAAGAAGATCAAGAAATAGGCCTAACTGTTTTCTACACATTTAACAAATGTTATAGAACTTTTTTGTGATTTTCTAACTGTAAACTGAAATTTTTAAGATATAATTTGTACCTTATTAAGGTTCAGAAAAATTGTATTTCGTGATGTAGGATTTACAAATATTTTATGATAAGCAAACGAAACTATCAGAGTTTTTATTGAATAAATTTATAATTTATTATATTAATTTTCATTCAAGTAAGTATCGCAAAAACTATTTATTAAAAAAAAATAAAACAGTTGTAGCAAACCTGCACACTCAGTTTAATTTTATTGATGATAACGAAGAGGAGGGGGGTTAGCCAAATTTGAGGGGGAGGTATTGGCTAAATTTAGGGGGTAGGGCGCCATGAGGCTTGGGGGGGATGGGCACCCCTGTAGGAGACCATATGGCAATGGGCACGATCGGCCTCAGGGTAAACCTTCCACCTAGATAAATTATCCTATTCACTTTCACAGTTATAGAAATTTGCTCTGATCAATCCTTTCCTGACAATACAGGATTACCTTATTGTACCTCAGATCCACCCTGGTCCATATTGTTCCAGCTTGATCCATATTTGGCTGTTTACAACAACCTTTCACATCATTCTTCCGACAACCAACAACCCCCAACAGTTATTAGTCGCTGATAGGTTTGTAAAGCTAGGTTTATTTAAATACTATTATTAAAAAAGCATGTAAACCATCATGGCTTTATAATCATGGGCAGTCTAAAGGGGGGGTGTGGGGGGCGAAGCCCCCCCATGTCCTTTTTAAAACAACTGCTTTGGCTTGTAATTAATTGCTGATAGTTTTGTAGAGCTAGGTTCATTTAATACTAAAAGAAAAAAACATTTAAATCATCATGGCTTTATAATCATGGGCAGTGTAAAGGAGAGTTTTAGGGGGGCCAAGCCCCCCCATGTGCATTTGCAAACAACTGCTTTGGCGTGTAACTCTTATTAGTCCCTCATAATCTTGTAGAGCTAGATAGTAAAAAAAGCGTTCAAACTATCATTAATGTGTAAAGGCGAAGGTGTGGGGGGGCGAAGCCCCCGCATGTCCTTTTGCAAACATCTGCTTTGCGGGATGGCGAAGCCCCCCTATGTCCTTTTACATCCAACTGCTTTGCGGGAGGGCGTGGAGAGCGAAGCCCCCCATTTTCTTTTTATAAACAACTGCTTTGGCGTGTAATTAGTCACTGATAGGTTTATAGAGCTAGGTTTATTTAATTCCTATTATTAAAAATGCATGTAAACCATCATGGCTTTATAATCATGGGCAGTCGAAAGGGGGGGTGTGGGGGGGCGAAGCCCCCCCATATCCTTTTTAAAACAACTGCTTTGGCGTGTAATTAATTGCTGATAATTTTGTAGAGCTAGGTTCATTTAATACAAATAAAAAAATATTTAAACCATCATGGCTTTATAATCATGGGCAGTGCAAAGGGGGGGATGTGGGGGGCGATGTCCCCCCAAGCCCTTTTGCAAACACCTGATTTGACGGGTGGGCGTGGGGGCGAAGCTATGTTTATTATAACTATTAGAAAAAAAGCATTTAAACCATCATGGCTTTATAATTGTGGGCAGTGTAATGAGTGGGGTGTGGGGGGGCGAAGCCCCTTATGTCCTTTTGCAAACAACCGCTTTGGCGTGAGGGCGTGGGGGGCGAAGCCCCCCCATGTTCTTCCTACAAACAACTGTTTTTGCGTGTAATTAGTCGCTGATAGTTTTGTAGAGCTAGGTTTATTTAATACTATTCATAGAAAGGCATGTTAACCATCATGGTTTTATAATCGTGGTCAGTTTAAAGGGGAGTTGTGGGGGGGCGAAGCCCCCCCATGTCCATTTGCAAACAACTGCTTTAGCGTGTAACTCTTATTAGTCGCTCATAATCTTGTAGAGCTAGATTTACACAGTAAAAAAGCATTCACACTATCATGGATGTTTAATGTTGGGCAGTGTAATGGCGAAGGTATGGGGGACGAAGCCCCCCCATGTCCTTTTGCAAACATCTGCTTTGTGGGATGGCGTGGGGGGCGAAGCCCCCCCCCATGTCCTTTTACATCCAACTGCTTTGCGGGAGGGCGTGGGGGGGCGAAGCCCCCCCATGTTCTTCCTACAAACAACTCTTTTTGCGTGTAATTAGTCGCTGATTGTTTTGTAGAGCTAGGTTTATTTAATACTATTCATAGAAAGGCATATTAACCATCATGGTTTTATAATCATGGTCAGTTTAAAGGGGGGGGCGGAACCCCCCATGTCCTTTTTAAAACAACTGCTTTGGCGTGTAATTTGTTGCTGAAAGTTTTGTAGAGCTAGGTTCATTCAATACTAATAGAGAAAACATTAAAAACACCATGACTTTATAATCATGGGCAGTGCAAAGGGGGGTGTTGGGGGGCGAAGCCCCCCCCCCATATCTTATTGCAAACAACTGCTTTGGTGTGTAACTGTTTATTAGGTTCTCATAATCTTTTAGAGCTATATTTACACAGTAAAAAAAGCATTCAAACTATCATGGCTTCTTAATCATGGGCAGTGTAAAGGGAAAAGTGTAGGGGGGCGAAGCCCCCCATGTCCTTTTTAAAACAACTGCTTTTGCGTGTTATTAGTTGCTGATAGTTTTGTAGAGCTCGGTTCATTTGATACTAATAGAAAAAACATTTAAACCACCATGGCTTTATAATCATTGGCAGTGCAAAGGGGGAGTGTGGGGGGCGAAGCCCCCATGTCCTTTTTAAAACAACTGCTTGGGCGGGAAGGCGTGGGGGGGCGAAGCCCTTTCATGTTCTTTTTACAAAAAACTGCTTTGTCGTGTAATTAGTCGCTGATAGTTTTGTAGAGCTAGGTTTATTTAATACTATTTTAGAAAAGCATGTTAACCATCATGGCTTTATAATCATGGTCAGTTTAAAGGGGGAGGTGTGGGGGGCGAAGCCCCCCATGTCCTTTATAAAACAACTGCTTTGGCGTGTAATTAGTTGCTGATATTTTTATAGAGCTAGGTTCATTATTTAATACTAATAGAAAAAAAACATTTAAACCATCATGGCTTTATAATCATGGGCAGTGTAAAGGAGAGTTGTGGGGTGTCCATTTGCAGACAACTGCTTTAGCGTGTAACTCTTATTAGTCGTTCATAATCTTGTAGAGCTAGATTTACACAGTAAAAAAAGCATTCACACTATCATGGATGTTTAATGTTGGGCAGTGTAATGGCGAAGGTATGGGGGACGAAGCCCCCCCATGTCCTTTTGCAAACATCTGCTTTGTGGGAGGGCGTGGAGAGCGAAGCCCCCCATGTCCTTTTACAAACAACCGCTCTGCCGTGTAATTTAGAGCCATCGATAGTTTTGTAGACCTAAGTCTATTTAATACCATTAGAAAAAAAGCATTTAAACCATCATGGCTTTATTATCATGGGCAGTGCAAAGAGGGGGGTGGGGGGGGCGAAGCCCCCCCATGTCCTTTTTCAAACAACTGCTTTTTCGGGAGGGTATTGGGGGCGAAGCCCCCATATTCTCTTTGCAAACAACCGCTTTGGCTTGTAATTAGTCGCTGATAGTTTTGTATTGCTAGGTTTATTTAATACTATAAGAGAAAAAGCATGTGAACCATCATGGCAGCTCAAAGGGGGGGTGTGGGGGGGCGAAGCCCCCCCATGGCCTTTTTGAAACAACTGCTTTGGCGTGAAACTGTTATTAGTTTCTCATAATCTTGTAGAGCTAAATTTACACAGTAAAAAATCATTTAAACTATCATGGCTTCTTAATCATGGGCAGTGTAAAGGGGAAAGTGTTGGGGGGCGAAGCCCCCCATGTCCTTTTCAAACAGCTGCTTGGGCGGGAGGGCGTGGGATGCGAAGCCCTCTCATGTCCTTCGGCAAACATAATTTATTCGTCGCTTATAGTTTTGTAGAGCTTGTTTTGCTCAATTCTAATAGGAAAAACATTTAAATCATCATGGCTTGTTGAACATTTCGTCAGCTGTTCAACAACAAAACACAAAAAACATTTTGTCGCCTCTGTGTGTGGCCGGCCTAATTGTCATTTTTTTAGAACTTTTGAAACAATACAAACACACGTTGCTCGTAAATTAACAAAATAATGCTTTGGTAATATCTGAGTTCACTCATCCCATTACGCGCAGAATAAGCGTACTCCTAGTTATACGGCATTCAATAGGTTCCACTGGAAGACTAGTTGCGATCATGTAATTTTCATTGCTGTTATTGCTGAGCAACCGTGAAAAAGAGGTTGTAACTTCGCTCATAACCTCAAAGATTTATTTTCAAGTGTGTCGAACAATTAAAGTTGGCGCACGAAAATCCCGACCAGGGTCAAGAATTTTGATGCATTAAGGGATGGGGGTTGTCAAAATATATTTAAGGTTATGGTTCGAGGTTATGTTGACAAGTATTATCTTTGTCAACTTAGCTATTAAAATAAAGATACAGCCCACATAGTATTCTATGTCCTATTTTTTATTATTTATTTCTTATTAAATAGGAGTTTAAACTCATAATAGTTGTGTTTTCATACGTTTTAGTTAAAAATAACTTTCCCAGAAGTAAAAAAATAATGTTTATTTTCCTTATCATTGACAACTGTCAAGACGGTTTTGTAACTTTTATGTTGAAGGTCACTATCTAGCGGACAATAATAACACTTTATGAACAGTCAAAACTATAATAAGATTTTCAAGGTAATATAGGGTTTATTTCATTGTGGAGTGAGGTGAAAAATAACGTTCGCACCTCGGCAGAAAGCGTTTTGCAGCTCTCGATCGTTTCAAATTATCGACTTCGTCTCGAATTTAAACACAATCTCGAGGCCGCAAAATAGTATATTTCGCAACAAGGGCCGAAAATGAGGTTTTGCAGGCTCGAGATCGTATTTAAAATTCGAGACGAAGTCGAGAATTTGAAACGATCGAGAGCTGCCAAACCCTTTCGGCCGAGGTGCGAACGCTATTTTTCACCACACTACACAATCAAATATACCCTAAATAATTTTAAAACGGATTATTATTTGACTTAGAAACAAAACTAAGGTTATAAGCGACGATACAACTTCTTTAGATGATTCAAACAAACAACTATAACTGTGAAAATCATATGATCGCAACCATCCTGACGTTGGAACCTACTGAATGCCGTATAATTATGTGAAGTTCTGACGTTTCAAGCAAATAAACGATCAGCTGACTTTCGGCCCTAGGGCCCCAAACGTTGTCGGTCCTTTGGCGACAAACAGTGTGTTTCGGTCCGCATTTGACGTTTGTAAAACAGGTGATTTCGTCGTAGTGTGGTGAAAACTCGTTTTCGATCCTAGTTGCAAAATATCCTTTATTGTTAGTAAAGCTTAGGCACAGAGAAGGTAGAGAGTCTCTACCTTCTCTGTGGCTTAGGTCAAGATTTAGTTATCAAACAACGGTGGAGTATCTGTTATACCATATGCTATATCGATTATTCCTTCGTCACCTTAGAAACCGCATTTGCTATGGAAGCATGAATAAAAAAACTAATTTCTGGGCTAGCACAGTAAAAGGAAATCAGACCACTTATTTATTAAGAATGAGGCCGATAGGCCCAGCTCTAATTTAAAATCTTTAATACCGGTTATGTTTATTTTATAATTGCGATTTTTGTGGAATAAGTCTAAGATTAGGCGAGTGAATTTTTGCCAGTAACCGTACCTATATAGCATTTAGAGGGCTTGGACAAATTAACCATCCTAAGTAGTTAGGCCTATAGAACTTGTTCTGTTTGACGCCGATTTTTAGGGTTTCGCAGGATTGAAAATGTATTTATAGAGCATATTTCTACAATGCGCAGAACGATAGAATGGCGAGGTCCGTCACCGCGCTGTGTGGGGCCGTGGTCGATAGAATGGCGAGGTCCGTCACCGCGCTGTGTGGGGCCGTGGTCGATAGAATGGCGAGGTCCGTCACCGCGCTGTGTGGGGCCGTGGTCGATAGAATGGCGAGGTCCGTCACCGCGCTGTGTGGGGCCGTGGTCGATAGAATGGCGAGGTCCGTCACCGCGCTGTGTGGGGCCGTGGTCGATAGAATGGCGAGGTCCGTCACCGCGCTGTGTGGGGCCTTGGTCGATAGAATGGCGAGGTCCGTCACCGCGCTGTGTGGGGCCGTGGTCGATAGAATGGCGAGGTCCGTCACCGCGCTGTGTGGGGCCGTGGTCGATAGAATGGCGAGGTCCGTCACCGCGCTGTGTGGGGCCGTGGTCGATGAAATATTTCTTTGATCTTGTTTCGATGTTGTGACGCCCACACACCCACACGACCGCTCAAAGGGGTTATCCCTGTATAAATATGTGTAAATAATACCATAACAAACGCTATAGTTTATCGCATTTCCGGATAAAAAATCATCAACTGTTTTCACAATACACTATGTATAAGTAAATGTTACAAATGTACTAGTACCTATTGTATTTGAGGATAACGATTTATTTATTCCCTGAGACCTGCATACTGAGCGAATTTCAAATGCGTTTACATCAAAGCGAAATATATCATGTTTTTTGTAAGCCCCATAAGAATAACATGGTGAATGAGTATTCAGGTTTACTGTAAAAGGTTTGTTAACTGGGTGGTTTAAATTCAAAATTTAATAGGCCTAGTTCTGAATCAGAAGAAGCCAAATACCAAGTTTTATCAATATTTGTTTAGGAATAAGGAAGATATAAAATATTTTTTTACTTCCAATAATGATAACATGGGGAATGAGTACCGGTATGCAGGTTTGCTATGGAAAACGACCTGTGCGTATATATTTTTTTAAATTATGATAAGAGTTGACCAATTCGAATAAAATTTCTGTAAATTACGTATAAGTTTTCAACATATAGAACATATTATTAGGCTGCGTTTAGCTGTAGGCTTTTTAAGCCCCTCAAAATGCATTGTTTGAAGATTTATACTTTCTCATGGACTCAAATGAGTAATTTGGTTATTCAGTTATAAAATGAAAACAGTTAATTTTATAAATAAATGTTAGATACAAAAAATTTTAATACTTTTCATACGAAAAAAATACCAAGATCTGAATACTATTACCGGAGTTATAGAGCAATTTATAAATGTAATTACGACCATTTTTAATGACTGTTATGGGGGCGTTCTACACGAATTCAAGGCTGGTTCTTCGGACAAAAATACTTCTACTGATATCCTCTATACACTCACCAAGTGGCTAAGCTGTATCAAAAAGCGCAAGATTTTGACGCCAACCACACGCACTTGCTGTGTAACGACCGGATCGGGCGACTTGAAGTCGAGGGCGAGATGTCAAGTGGTTGATTAGCGTGGTCCAGTTTCGACTAATTTACAGTCTCCGCCGTTACAGTGAGGTGAGCGGCGTCGTCGTTCTGTCGCGTGTGAGGGGTGTGAAGGACGGCCTCTGCACGAGCTTCAAGAGGGGAGGCCAACTCGCCAGTTGTATGAAGGGAAGGGTCAATTCAGTATTATCTGTCTTTCCTGTTTTCTACTCATGTTCATTAGTTCATTTTTTTTAATTTCCTTGATACCTTACATACTAAGTAGGCCTACACACAAACGTAGGGTAATTAATTTTATTTTGTGTTCTTCAATGCCAGTGGCATTTTACTCTCTGATCGGGAATGGTCCAATCCCGGGTCATGTTACTATCTAACGGCGACATTTCGTTAGATAGCATCATTAATTACTAACCCAATTAGAAATGGCATCCGGTCCCAGTTTCGATCCTGGTCAGGATTCGAACCGGCTGCCTGAGGTTGAAATGAGCACTTTATCCTCTCGGATATAATTTGCTCGTAACACATTCTTTTCATCCCTGTGTAAAAAAAATCGAGCAGTTTCGAACTCATTTATGAATGGAATGAAAGATAATCTGCACGTTAAATCAGCTGCATGCGACTGCAGCGATGACGGAGAGAAAGATGACCCGTGGCCCGTGGAGCGAACGGTGATGTGTGATGTGTTGGGAGCAGTGTGAAGCGGTGATGACAGTGATGACGGTCCGCCAAATGACGGTGATGTAACTGATTGTAGTGTCAGGTCGTCGCCCTTCGTTGTCACATACGTCGACACAGCAATACATTCTCCGGGAGTGTGGTGGGATCCTCTTATTGCGTTTGTTATTTTGTATGACACTCAGTATCCATCTAATTTTCTTAGACTATTTTCCATTATATAAATATCAACAAGTAATTTTAACATTTCGAAAAACGTTTTAAATTGTTAGTTCCTATTTAGAACTTTTTGTCGGGATGTTTAATAATTACTATCGCCCGTTCATAAGATGGTTCAGATATTCTACTCGCAATAGCAATCGGCCTATTTCCTCCATACCCTGATTAATTATACCATTACAATTGTTCGAAATCGTCACCATTATGTATTAAATAACACTGTATGAACAGTAATGTGGCTCTTTCGTCGGTCTGCTGAAGGGATGAACACTGCGGGGGTGGCAGGACTGGCATTGTTGCACCCACTCCCTCGGCGGTGTTTTGACTGTTTCCTCTACCCCCTCGCCATCCCGCCCAGATTCACGCCCCGTCTGTCGCTAAATTTAGATCTGGAGCCGGTGCCGTCTCTTGGCTGCTGATTGAAAAAGGAATTCCCTTTCTTTAGTACCTCTCGGGGCTATAAAACAACGACATTCAACATTCAATGATTCAAACAGTGTTCGTCGCCAGGGATGTTTAAAGTCGGTAAAGCGGGTAAAATAAAATGATGTATATTGGATTGCCGTTGGCACAAGAAAGGATAAACAGCGGAAATTTGTATAGAATCTTACAATAATATTATGTAAACCTGCCATGATTAAAGAGCGTTTGAAGGCCGTACCTACTACAGGTGGCCAGAGGGATTGTGGAATACCCCCCTCCCCCCACTAGGAGAGGGAGGTACAGAAGTCCTAGATTTTTGAAAAAAGATGCTTTTTGAGGGTTTTTAATCACTTAATCCTATAAAGTGTTAAATTATCCTATTATATATATAATGTTGAAATCAACCTGGTACCGAGTTACGTTAATTTTTACTTGGATACAAGAAGCTATAAACATGACGTTACAACACAAATCTTACACAAATTTCTTTACCACTGTACTCTTTACTGTAATTTCATATTTTATTCTTAAAATTTATTTAATCAATACAAGTTTAGAGAATCAGTAAGTAACGAGGAATACAGAGACAAATACTCTATACAAAGAACTTTTCATGTTTAGAAAAGGTATGTAAAATTTGTACTCTTCATGAATCGTGGAATTGCCAGATCTTAACGAGCAACCCCGGATTCAGCCAACAAACTTCGAAAATTGCAGACTTTTCAATGTCAAATGGACTTTGAATTAAGTACAGGTTCACTTGGTTAAATAAGTTCCAATAGCATTCAATTGTAACATAAAAAATGGAAATCACAAAGAAAAGGATTAAAGGTAACGTTATGTAAGACTAAATTAAAATAAAACAATTTTATAGGCCTAAGCTAATTTTTGGTGCAGATAACGCCAAAACTGGACAGATGGGCGTCCCTAAAGAGTTCATCGGTACAACGGGACACGTATACTACTAAAAACGGGAATGTTTCGTTGAAAACGGGACGACTGGCCATCTTATGAATGGCCTCTGATGTTGAAGTCTCGCAAGCATTTCCCTTTGTACATCTCTTATAGTAAATTTTAATGTATTTTAAATTAAATGATCTTCTAATTAAAACAAACCTATAAAACCATTGTGCTACGTAATAATAGTTGTAAGCGGACAGGAGTCAGTTGATTTTTTCCCCAGGCACCGGCAGTCTCTGATTTCATCCCATAAAAAACTCACTTCATGTCCAGAAAGTAGGCTAAACATAAAAAGCTATCAATTAATATGGATTTTTTTAAATAATTAAAAATAAACTAATTGTTAGGTTTCAGCTCTGATGTTAATATGATTGCTCAGGTTGTCCTGAACGGATATTTTTTGTCTTTTCTGTTAAATCGACGGTAATAGCTTGTCCCAGTGGAAATTCGCTATAAATTGATGGATTAGGTCTAGTTGGGTCATTCAACTCATTGCACAGCGTGTACCGCCCAAAGAGGAAATAAGTATATTGATATTCCTTCCACAATGATATCACACCTCTAAAAATGAACTAATTGAGTTTTTATTGGTTATTTTCCGTTTGTCCACCACCTTCAAACAACATCTTTCGCGATTGGCCTGGAAATTCCCGAGTTAAAATTCCAAAAATAAGGACCCTGGGGAGAACCTGTTGAAATCCAATACAGCTCTTTGAAATTTTGCGTTGAAAGGTAAAAAATAACCACAATAAGTGCAACTATTTCTGTTCTGAGATGCGTGGCCTGTTTGTTGTTCGTTACTTCTAAATGCAAGTGGCAGTTCAATAATCTCGACTGTAAAAAATCATTCAAAATACGTAGGACCTATAAAGGAATGTAGGCCTAACTATTTTTTATATTTTCATATGCATTCTAGCTCTTCTAACATGAAAAATAAACAAATAAATAGACTTCTGATTGGTAATCGCAAACCAAGTACAATGTTATTACACGTTATTGAATTGTATAGTTTAATTAAATACCTAGCGGAGTTAATGATTTCAATAATCTCGACTCTAAAAAATCAGTCAAAATACGTAGGGCCTATAAAGGAATTTAGGCCTAACTATTTTTTTATATTTTCATATAATACATTCTAGCTCTTCTAACATGAAAAATAAACAAATAAATACGGTATACTTCTGATTGGTAAACCAAGTACAATGTTTTTACACGTTATTGAATTGTATAATTTAATTAAATACCTAGCGGAGTTAATGAATTCGCTCGGGAAAGTCTACAAGAGAAAAATAATTCTCCATCCGGCCAACTCCCAATCTTCTTACCAGCCTCTCCAGGGCTTGTGGTAAAGTTGCGAGATTGAGTGATTCATCACCTCAGAATTCTTACGAAATTTATTGTTCAATAAATGTTAGTAGGTAAACTTTATCTAAATTTTGTAGGCCATTTTGATTTTCTGAAATATGTTTTGACTGTATTAATTGATTTGTTTGTCAGATTCGCGTTAGCAATTCGTGGAAAACGAAATTATTAAGAAGAGCAAAAGTTATGTCTTCCTGCTAGGGAAGGCAAAACTTTTCGATTTGTCGATATATCGGTTTTCCGATATATCGGGAGCAATATATCGATGTCTATGATATATCGACCTCCAAAATATCGATATATCGGGTTAACGATATATCGAAAATTTTACCTCGCTTTTTGACAAGAAAACTGCTTATTGTAAGTTCAAATGTGCAACAAGGAATATTAAGTGTTAGTTAAGTAAACAGAATCACGAAAAATGTTATCTTTAATTTCAAACATCATGAAAAAAATAAAGTCATACACTTAAAAAAACGATGCAAATACTTTCATATAGAGAAGAATTATTGAAAATAGGCCTACCCTCAAAACCCAAATTAAACCAATACAAATAAAAATACCCCCGTTGCAGCAGACCTGCATACTCAGCGAATTTCAAGTGCAAAACAACATATTTCGATCCAACATAGCGAGATTTGACATGTTTTTGTAAGCTCCATAAGAATAACATGGGGAATGAGTATGGAGGTTTGCTGCTACAGGTATATTAAAACTGGGTGGTTTTAATTCAATATTTAGTAGATCTGAACTAGAAGAAGCCATTTACCAAGTTTTATCATGATATGTTGAGAAATAAGCGAGATATAGAATTTTACTTATTTCCCATAAGGTTAACATTGGGACAACGTACTGTGTTTACCACTTTCAATATCTCGGCAACCAATGGACATAGAGCCATGATTCAAAATACTAAATTGTTTGTTTTTTTGGGCTGAATTCAATGGTGCCAATAAAAATTTGAAAAATTTTATTTTTCTATATAAAAATCTCAAAAAACCCATTTTTGGGGGGGTTTACCCCCCTTTACCCCCCCTTCCGGTGGTCCGATCGGGCTGGTTTACGAACTCGTCCGAATAATTACTACTTTACACGTCTATGCCAAATTTCATTCCGATTGGACCATTTTTGCGCAAGTTATCGTGCTTAAAGACACATATATATATATATATAGATATATATATAGATATATATAGATATATATATAGATATATATAGATATATATATAGATATATAGATATATATATATATATATATATATTTATGAAAGTGAACGAATGGTGTTTTTGGCATCTGAGGACCTCAAAAAGTTATGATGGTTTTAGGCTTAGGTCTTACCATGAGACCTACGGTAACAGCTTCTTCCCTATAGGGGAAATTCGCTAAAAAACATTAAACACAAAGTAACCAAAAGCAGTCGGTCAAACTTGTTTCACTTCCAATATTTATCTGGGAGAGCATTCAAAAACAAGTTTTGATATTTTAATAAGGGGAGCAGGGCAGCCAACTGAAACGATTGTAGACGAAAGGAAGAGAGACCATTTAAATAAAAAATAAAACCGCTTTAAAATTAGTGGATACTTAAAAAATACATTCAAAATGTTATGTGGGTTTGCGATTGGAACTTGAATTTCCAAGAAAATTACAAATAAAATGACAATTTTTGTCATTTTATGAATCCGATATATCGGACCAAAAAATATCGATGTCTCCGATACTATCGGGATGAATTTGTCGATGGCGATATATCGATATATCGGGCCTAGAATATCGATGTATCAAAAATATCGATATATCGTTGCCATCCCTACTTCCTGCCGTCTTGCTAATGGTTTTTTACAGATAGTCTATAAAGTTAAGTTTTTTTTAAATCTATTAAAAGCCTCAGACGCCTATTTCTAAGCTATAATTTCACCTTTAAACGCCATCAGCACACCAACAAGCACGTTTTTGGCTGACTTCGGAACGAACGGAACATGCTCTGCGGCCAGTCCTAAGTAGGAAGCAGGAATGGAAGTCACGTATTTTGACTATGCTGTGGAATGTTCCGAAGGTAAAATGGAGAGCCAAGTCGTCCGCATCTCCACATGAAAGCGGGGCATCGGCACCTGATGGCCGGACTGACGGGCCCTCGCGCGCCGGCTCGGGCCTCGGCAGAACCAATCGTATACCCGCTGGGCTCGGGACATTTCCACGCAGTTCTTACGTCGGAGTAGAGCACACGCGCCGGACGCACGGATTATTTATTTTCTTTCTTACCAAGGGGCGCGCCTCGTCCCTCAGTGGGTGGTCTGAACTCGTAATTCATCCGATAATGGGCACCTAGAAAATTACAATTATGGGTTACGGTCGCTCCAAGGCTGTACAATCAGTACAGTTTGTTGGAGTAAGTTTTGCTTTGGGCAAATAGTGTTACAGCCTGTCCAGGCTAAATAAATAAATAAATAGATCTATTTATTTGGTTGCAGTACATTACATTAGAATGGCTTTTACAGCAGTATTTACAACAGTTAACTATGCAAAAGTTTACAGCTAAGCATCATAGAATCTTTAAGTATCTACTTTCACGATTTCTGACTCACTCGAAGGTAATACAACTATAAAAAGTATGGGTACCAAGGTAAAATATGAAATTTCAGTGGGACGCCAAATCACTGTTGAAATGTACTTTCCTTCAATAAGAATACAGTATCCAACCGAGGAAATGGGCATTAGCTGTAGAGTCTCTTGTGCTGCGGGCTAGCGAGGCGGAGTCACGCCGGAAACACGGTGATATCTCGCAACACCCTGGCCCACATCTCTCACTTTCCGACCTCCTTGTCCCTGCACAGCAGACTAATGACGGCCTAAACTTTCCCTCGTCGCCGCCAGCCTGTATAACAAGCTGTAATACAAATTCCACTGCCACTGGTTTACACGATGCCGAGATGTGGTAAAGAGAAAACAATCGATTGGGTCGTAAAGGACCTGTTCTAATATACAGAAATTGTTCTCTTGAATTGGTACCTACACACCATGGCTACTGTATTATTTAACTTTGTTTTTGATTGAAATAATGACATTTTCTTCGTACTTATTTTAAGGCATCAGTTTAGCTCTCATTAGTGCTAAAGAACACTAAAGCCGTAATACCCTAGCATTTGGTCGGTATGGTTGGGACGAGGTTGTATATCGCAGCACCGTCCTAACATATAAACAGCTGCACTCCTAGCATTTGGTCGGTATGGTTGGGACGAGGTTGTATATCGCAGCACCGCCCTAACATACAAACAGCTGCACTCCTAGCATTTGGTCGGTATGGTTGGGACGAGGTTGTATATCGCAGCACCGCCCTAACATATAAACAGCTGCACTCCTAGCAGTTGGTCGGTATGGTTGGGACGAGGTTGTATATCGCAGCACCGTCCTAACATAATAAGCAGCTGCACTCCTAGCATTTGGTCGGTATGGTTGGGACGAGGTTGTATATCGCAGCACCGTCGTAGCATACAAACAGCTGCACTCCTAGCAGTTGGTCGGTATGGTTGGGATGAGGTCGGTATCTCGCAAGCACGGCCAGTCAGCCATAAGCCAAGGCTGAGTGAGGGCAATCGTTCTCAGAACACAACGACTAATAATGAGACATTATGAAACCGCGCCTACAGACATAGTTGCCATTTACATTAAGCGTAATGCAATTACATTTTAAAATTTGTGTTGTTAATGCTTTGAGAAAACATCTAAATATTAAAAACATTAAAATAAAATAGTTTAAATGAGTTAAAAATTGTAGGATTGTATCATTTTTTAAAGGCCAAAGTGTTCTGAGTTTTCTCTCGTCACTGTTAAATAGAGGCATTGACTTTGAATCTCTTGAAGAGATTCAAAGTCAATGATAGAGGCTATTAGGTCTTTGCCTAATTCTAAAGGAGATGATGTCCAACCATTTTATGTTTTGACAATGTTTTGTACACTTGTTGAAGATTGACAATCTTGCATTCCAATTTCATATCCAATATCAATTTGCATATTTTGCATAGGATTTCAATTTCATTTCTAATCTTACCAGAAAAAATAAGATACTATTCACTTAGATGAAATTGAAGTCACTGTAGCCTACTTCATTTCTCTGAACTGAGAGAAGTGATCAATAAGCGGCGGTTTGCTGTATTGAGAGGCAATGAGGAAATGATGAGGGATAAAATTACTGATTCAAGGGTAATGGGAACAAATGCAATAGTGTCGCATTTGTATTATCAGACTAGTTCAATCGTATTTAAAGATTCCTCCTTTTTGGCTGTTCTAAAAAGTTTCCAGAGTTACAAACAGTTGTTTCTCTATAAGCACTGCAGTACTTCTCTGCAACGCTGAATACCGCACTGAACTGCGGCTGATTGGACTCGGTACTGCCTACACGTGACATCCGTGTATTGTCTATTCTCTACCGCGATTGTTACTGCCTCACTGTGACACTCACCTTCTCATTGAACTCGGTCTGTCGAAGCCAATATTGTGCATCACAAATGAAATTAAAATTCTTTTTTGTACAACACATACCTTATACTTTAGTGGTTTATTATTGTAATTTTGCTCTGTATATTTGTTCCAAAATACCAAAGTAACTTTCTTTGGATTTAGGATGTAACAGTAGAGCTATTACACTTTCTTTTTTAGCCTAAATATTCAATAGAATATGCCTAGCAAGAAAGAAGGAATATCTAAAATTATAAAAGGTTATATGAAGTGTACAACTTTTAAAATAAAGTTGTACCTATGTAAATTCTGTCAGTTTATCCTACAAACGGCGGTGTTTTGTTGCAGGTAATTACAAAACCAGTTGAGAAGCTTACAATAGTGTAAGTAGGCCTTATTTAGTTGTGATAATAGATAAGTTGTTTATTACAGTATTGTATTCAATTGTGACAGTGGTAAATTTTGGCAATCCACGTGACTGGAAGTTCATGTTTGAAGGCCTAGGGACCGGGGCGCAGGCGCAGATGTTACCCATTACTCCTCCCTCGTGTCTCCTGATACTTCCGCCCATTTTTTATTTAATCCTAAAGTTTTGGTTAGCCTATTTCAAAACCCAGTTTTCCTAACGTTTTGCTTACTTTAATGCTAGATTTTCAATAGAAAAGAAAAGAAAGCAATTTGACAAATTCGATTCGTGCTTTAAGATCGCATCACCAACCGATCAGTTTGGAGCGTGTAAACAGGAGATCGCTTGGGATTGTCGGAGTTGGAAGGTTGATGAAAATTTTCGAAAAGATAGAAGCGATCACCGGGTAAAAGATCGTGCCGATCTGATTTTTGTCATTGATTAAGGAGGTGGCGCCTTGATATAAATGTCAACGTCGCGGTCGGTGCTTTCAGGTCATAACAAATCGGAGGGTCTAAACTAACCTTTTTTAAAAGTTAGTTTTTAGTTAGTATCTTTTTATTTCTATATTTAGGTCAATTCGTACAGCTTACTTAAGAATGAAAATTAATCCTTTTGCTAGAAGAGAGTTTATTTCAGTAGGTGAGCTGTACAGTCGTCGCTTTTCAAAAATCGTACCTTTTTCTCATATTATTCTTTCAGATTTAAATACAAGAAACGCCTCTTTAAATGTGGTGAATTTGAATTGTGAATGTTGTATTTTTATACAGACCGTATTCGATCCTATAAATACATTATTTTTGTAATTAATTTATCTAGCAGCAAGTAATTCTCAGCCTAAGTAATATCATTGACTTTAAATCAGGAGTTAATTTTAAATTTCTCCAGGCGACTCCTGATTTTAAGTCAATGGTAATATTTTTCAGTAGGGTTACGTGTCCTTAGAATGTACAGGCAATACAAACAAAATAAGGCAGCCGGAAAAAACACCACCTTTATTTCACCATAGCTGATTGTGTCCCGCCTCGCTGGGAAAAGTAAACAAATGTTTGTAAATAAAAACAAATGCAACAGCTATTCAGCCCTTTTCTTTGTATTTGAGGCCTTAAAATTTTACAACTGTAAAATTCATTTTATTACTTTATTAGATTTTGTTCGGGCTAAGTATTCTGCATGAAGACGTTTTTGAGTCATAAATTACTTATTTCATGACTTTGAAGGAAATCCTCGGAGCCGTTTGAGGGATAATAATTGTGCAAGCAAGCAAGCAGACAAACAAACACGCAAGATAACATTGCTCATAAGGTGTACCTGGTGGACCGAGCGTTGCTCGGTATTTTTTTATGTTTACCAGTTCATCTAATTACTGTCAAATATTTCAGTTTCTCAAAATTTATATGTAAAACCCCTTTGTATTACTCTATGCAGTCTTTGCCCCTCACGCTGTATTTCTCCTAGATGGCTGTTGTTTGCAAACAGCTTTTATAATTACTTTATATGTTTACACTTTCCTTGTTTATTTCGTTGTTATCATGGAAACTCATAAGGCCAATGTTATAATTTTACAACTTTAAAATTCATTTTATTAATTTATCACATTTTCTATGGCCCAGTTGTCCGCATAGAACACGTTTTTGAGTCATACATTACTTGGTTATAGTACAAGGAAATACTTGGTTGACTGAAGGAAATCCTTGGAGCCGTTTTTGAGATAGTTGTGCAAACAACCAACCAACTAACCAAGCAAGCATGCAGCAAGATAACATTGCTCATATTAATTATAAGAGTAGTACCTGGTGGACCGAGCCTTGCTCGGTGTTATTTCATGTTTACCAGTTCATCCAGTTATTATAAAATATTTTAATGTCATAAAATTGATAAATAGAAACCTTTTTTATTGCTCCATGGACTCTTCATACCACTTGCTTTATTTTCCCATGATGGATGTAGATTCCAAACAGCTGTTATGATTACTTCATTTGTTTACACTTTCCTTGTTTATTTTCGTTGCTATCACGGCAACCCATAAGGCCAATGTTAAAATTTTACAACTTTAAAATTCGATTTATTACTTTATTAGATTTTTTCTGGCCATGTAATCTGCATAAAAGACGTTTTTGAGTCATAAATTACTTGTTTACAGACTTTGAAGGAAATCCTCGGAGCCGTTTTTGAGATCGTTGTGTAAACATACATACTTACAACCAAGCAAGATAACATTTCTTATGTAAGAGTATAGGATATAGGATTTTCCTAAGTGCACAATATGAAGAGAAGGGCTGAACAGCTGATGCATTTGTTTTTATTTACGATTATTTTTTATTAAATCAGTGAATTTTTACTCACGTAAATGCCTGTAGGTATCAATATTTCAATTTTTCGTTAATTCGCCGAACGCGTTTCGAGGGATTCGCCTCATCCTCAGCGGCGTTTCACTTCACAGACAATAAGCCCACATATCCGCAGTTGCCAAAAACACGAACAGAGATTATTATTTGACTTTTTGATTATCTTTTACTTTTTCCGAGGAAAGCGGGACACCATCAACAGGTAATGATGTAAATAACACAGCTTGACACACCTCAGCATTAAAGCGCATGACCTGAGCCCTGAGCCGCCTTTGGCCGAGGTGACTGACTCGAGGGGCATTACTGCTTTCTAATCTGTTGTAGTGGAATTCAGTGTCCGCGAATTACAAGGGTCATTCTCATCTAGCTTATCAGATGCACGCCTGTCAGTCGGCCGTAAACCCTTGGCTCGGGCCAAGTAATTAAATCACACACCACTCCCTCTCGCCCATGTACTCGGTCAGCTGATGGGGAACCCGCACTGCCGGTCCCCGGTCGTACTCGGTTAGCTGATGGGGAACCCGCACTGCCGGTCCCCGGTCATACTCGGTTAGCTGATGGGGAACCCGTACTGCCGGTCCCCGGTCATACTCGGTTAGCTGATGGGGAACCCGCACTGCCGGTCCCCGGTCACACTCGGTTAGCTGATGGGGAACCCGCACTGCCGGTCCCCGGTCATACTCGGTTAGCTGATGGGGAACCCGCACTGCCGGTCCCCGGTCATACTCGGTTAGCTGATGGGGAACCCGTACTGCCGGTCCCCGGTCACACTCGGTTAGCTGATGGGGAACCCGCACTGCCGGTCCCCGGTCACACTCGGTTAGCTGATGGGGAACCCGCACTGCCGGTCCCCGGTCACACTCGGTTAGCTGATGGGGAACCCGCACTGCCGGTCCCCGGTCACACTCGGTTAGCTGATGGGGAACCCGTACTGCCGGTCCCCGGTCACACTCGGTTAGCTGATGGGGAACCCGTACTGCCGGTCCCCGGTCACACTCGGTTAGCTGATGGGGAACCCGCACTGCCGGTCCCCGGTCACACTCGGTTAGCTGATGGGGAACCCGCACTGCCGGTCCCCGGTCACACTCGGTTAGCTGATGGGGAACCCGCACTGCCGGTCCCCGGTCACACTCGGTTAGCTGATGGGGAACCCGTACTGCCGGTCCCCGGTCACACTCGGTTAGCTGATGGGGAACCCGTACTGCCGGTCCCCGGTCACACTCGGTTAGCTGATGGGGAACCCGCACTGCCGGTCCCCGGTCACACTCGGTTAGCTGATGGGGAACCCGCACTGCCGGTCCCCGGTCATACTCGGTTAGCTGATTGGGAACCCGTACTGCCGGTCCCCGGTCATACTCGGTTAGCTGATGGGGAACCCGTACTGCCGGTCCCCGGTCATACTCGGTTAGCTGATGGGGAACCCGTACTGCCGGTCCCCGGTCATACTCGGTTAGCTGATGGGGAACCCGTACTGCCGGTCCCCGGTCACACTCGGTTAGCTGATGGGGAACCCGCACTGCCGGTCCCCGGTCATACTCGGTTAGCTGATGGGGAACCCGTACTGCCGGTCCCCGGTCATACTCGGTTAGCTGATGGGGAACCCGCACTGCCGATCCCCGGTCATACTCGGTTAGCTGATGGGGAACCCGTACTGCCGGTCCCCGGTCATACTCGGTTAGCTGATTGGGAACCCGTACTGCCGGTCCCCGGTCATACTCGGTTAGCTGATGGGGAACCCGTACTGCCGGTCCCCGGTCATACTCGGTTAGCTGATGGGGAACCCGTACTGCCGGTCCCTGGTCATACTCGGTTAGCTGATGGGGAACCCGTACTGCCGGTCCCCGGTCATACTCGGTTAGCTGATGGGGAACCCGTACTGCCGGTCCCCGGTCATACTCGGTTAGCTGATTTGGAACCCGTACTGCCGGTCCCCGGTCATACTCGGTTAGCTGATGGGGAACCCGCACTGCCGGTCCCCGGTCATACCATCAAAGTAAATATTTACTACGATGGGTCATACTCGGTTAGCTGATGGGGAACCCGCACTGCTGGTACCAGGTCATACTCGTTTAGCTGATGGGGAACCCGCACTGCCGGTCCCCGGTCACTGAATTTCGGGGGATGTTATGAGGATGGAATTCACGTTTGTAGTTGAATGGTTGCCGCATCAATATTCTGCAAGCACATTGTGTCTATGTAATAACATAGACACAATGTATGACAAAAGTATGACAAAATCTGCAATCTGGTTCTTACATGCATTCGTCGCAGATTTTGTCATACTTATGGCTACCTTCTTTATTTAAAACTCTTGTTTGTGAGTTTGTTTATATTTAGATTTTTGCAATCGGTAATATACCGCGTATTTAAGTATTTATTGTGGATTTATTATAAACTTTCGATATTAATATTATACTGTGTCCGGTCATCCGAATAGTCCTTGTATTTTAATCATTTAAGATGCAAGATACAAAAAATAATATAATGTCGATGGCAAGAGATTTGCGTTATTGCAGACGGTTAAAAATTCGGATTCCCACTGGAGTAAACAGGCGAGGGCGGGGGTTTGTGGCCGGGAGGACTCGCTGCAGATTTCTCCTCCCGAGTCGCGGCCCGCGAGCCGATGTTTTCAGCCCGGCCGCTACCCGCGGCTGTGGAACTATTTAATCTGCAGGTTCGGATCTGCCCCGTGCCAGAGGCGCCCCCCTCCTCTGCCGGAGAGCTGATCATTTAAATTGACCTTGGTTAGGCTTCCCGTAGTTCCGTGAAGCTCGCCGGCCGCGAGTCTTGCATAGCGATTTATATACATTTGCGGTTCCTTGTAATAACACGGATGAGAGCATTAACTGATCCCGCAGACGCACATGGAAGGCCCAAGGGAGAAGACAACAGATTGTTTAAAATCGTGAGGGGATTTCAGGCAATTGTGCTGATGTCACATTCGCTTGAAATCACGATGTATATCTTTGATCTAACAAGTTGGCAAATAATGCTGGATGCGTGAACTTGTCTCTAAATATTTTAGGTTATTACATTTTTCACCTCGTTACCTTCTTAAAAACTAAAAAGAATTACATCCCTGTTCAAGCAATTCACAGTGCACAATAAGCTATTCTAGCTGCGATGCATTACCATGGTTACTTCAAAGCCTGGCCCTCTGTTAAAAAAAAAGCAATTCACAAGGAGCGTTTCAGACGAATAATAAATCGGGCTCTTAATTAAATAAAAACTACAAATAAATTATGTGGCCTTTACAATTAATTGATTACATTGCTAACATGAAACGCTAATAGGCATGTTTCAGTTTCTTGATCCCAGTCACTTTCACTGCGAATTCCTCGAGCACCTAGCTATACTCTAATTGCAAAGGTTTCTCCATGGCCGCTATTAATAATCGTGTTCATTT
The DNA here is from genome assembly GCA_035578135.1 of Flexamia atlantica. Lineage (NCBI taxonomy): Eukaryota > Metazoa > Arthropoda > Insecta > Hemiptera > Cicadellidae > Flexamia > Flexamia atlantica. The sequence goes on from JAQJVK010000001.1 coordinate 89,152,117, forward strand.
CGCGTACACTAATTTACGTAGGCCTATTTGCGTTATTAGTGCAGATTTAGCCCAAACGTAGCACTATATTGCACCCTCTTGAAATAAATAGGTATGAATAAGACAGAATTAGAATAGAAGGCAAAGAACAAAAAATTGTTTTTAATGAATTTTCTGTGCCTCCTAGGGAAAAGAGACCTTATTTTTGTCCGCGAAATGTTAAAATAATCCTTCAACCTCGGGAAAACTGAAAGAGCGATTAAATTTAATTTATTCCGTCGTGGCGGAGAATAAAACGGGAGAAGTAACTCACGATACTGATTTTGCTTTTTTGTGCTGGTTAAAGTCATATCATTTGATGCAGTTAAATCACTGAAAAGGGAATGCAATATAAATACATTTATTATCACATTGTTATACGATGTGCTTTCGTCTAATATCGTAACAGCATCGAGACGAATCTTTAAAATTTATATTGCGACATAGAACTCATGCGAAGGTTCATTTCAAAATGACAGTCTTAAAGTTTATATGTTGACCAGTGTGTGATGACGAGAAAAGCTGAAGTGTTGTTCACTGAGCGTGACGCAGAGCAAGGACAGCCAGCAGTGACAGCTGTTAGCAACCGTCTTGATTAGTCGTGGTCAGTTGGTCAGTTGGATTTGCGGCTCGCGGCTCGGCGATGCGACTCCGAGAGGGCTTACTGCCTTTACGGAAACTTGCGACGCTGTGCTATGCACCGATTTGTACCGGTGGTGCTGGTCGCTAGGTTTGTAATGGGCAACGGGCTGCTGAAACGCTTTTATCTGATCGATTCTACATCGGTTTGTATATATTTGTTGCATCGTGAATGCCTATTATGTAGACAAGACATCATTAATATAGGAAACCTTCAACGTTACCATCATTGACTTTATACCTTCTTTATAACCAATGGTTATTAAATGTTTTAGAACTTAACTAGCTTGTGCAGATAAAGAATGTTTTCTATGGTAAAGCGTCCACTCCCGCTGCAGAAAATATTCTGTTTAATCGATAAATTTAGAGTCATCATATAGTAATGTGACCAGATTTTGAAACAGCCTAAACGAGACACCGACCTCCGGGGGGTGTGGGGTGTTTGTAAAAACCCCCATAAAAAGAGGGGGGTCCGGGGGCCCTCCCCCAGAAAATTTTGAAATTTAGAAGCATTTAGGTGCGTTTTTAGACTCTTTCAGATTGAAAATATGTGCTAGACTCTAGTTCATCTTTACCATTAATTTTTTAAGTTACTAGGAAACTACAAAAGAACCGAAAAAATTGATTTAAGAGTTTTTACATTAAAACGTATTTCCATACCCCCCCCCACAAAGAGAGGGGGTGCGGGGGTCCTCCCTCAGACAATGTTGAAAAATTAGGAGCATTTTGGTGGGTTTTTAGACACTCTAAGATTGAAAATATGTGCTATACTCAAGTTCATATTAACCATTAATTTGAAGGTACCATGAAACTACAAAAGAACTGGACAATTTTTTTTATATTAAATCGAATTTTTATAGTAAAAGTATTTATCTTACTAATAACGCCATAACGGGACAAATGAACGAACCGAGAGAGTTCGTCGGGACAACGGGACACGTCGCTAAAAAACGGGACTGTCCCGTTCAAAACGGGACGTCTGGTCACCTTATCATATAGGAATTTAAATTTCGGTAGTAAAATTAGCCACGGCGTCATTGACGTTTTCTCATTTTTTCAGTTTTAATTTTCCCAGTTTTCAGGTGCAACACACGTAATAGGTGTCGACAGATTTCACTTGTAGTCCTATAATTATCATCGACAGTTTGATGGATTTGCACTGTGTATCTAGTAGTACTGTAGTTGTTGCCACCGCAAGGCCACGGCCGCGGACCCCCGGCCCCGCCTGCCTCAGGTCTTGATTTCACCTCGCCCCCGCCCGCGCGTCGAGGTTTCGGTTTCACCAAAGAATGCGAACAACGGGGCGTTTAGCACCTCGGCCACCTCTGTTGTGTCAGCGGCGTTTTCTAAAGCCTTTCGGCTTAAAGACTTCTGTTTTTGTTTCTCTCTCTCTTGAGGGTAAAATGTGCATTGTGTATTGCAGAATGAAAATCTACTGCTTCGATGAACGTGTTGCGAGAGTTAGATGTTGAGTTGTTCGTGGAGGAACCCGGAGGATAGGTTGAAGGTGTTTCTCCCTTCACGTAATACGTATATCTCCCCCGTTCTTGCAAATCCCCTCACCATAAACTGCACATAACATCCCAAAGCGAGGCGTCTCATTCCTGCAAAGTCTATCGATACCGGTACCGCAGTAGTCCTTATATAAATTATTGCTCTTTAAAATGAATAGCGTTGCAGATTCTCATAAAAACCGCTTTGTAATTAAGAATTATATTTATTTAAAAATGAATACCCCCGTTGCAGCAGACCTGCATACTCAGCGAATTTCAAATGCAAAAAATATTTCCATCCAGCATAGCGAGATATGACATGTTTTTGTTTTCTCCATAAGAATAATATGGGGAATGAGTATGTCGGTTTGCTGCAACAGGTATGTTAAAACTGGGTGGTTTTAATTCAATATTTAGTAGATCTTAACTGGAAGAAGCCATATACCAAGTTTTATCAAGATATGTTCAGAAATAATGAAGATATATTTTTTTTACTTCCCATAAGGATAACATGGAGAATGAGTATGCAGGTTTGCTGCCACAAAACTGAACATTTCATGGATGTTAGACTCAGATACCTTAGATGTCATCTAGATGAAACCACAAACCAAGTTTTATTAAGATACGTTGCGAATTAAGCGAGATATCGAATTTTACTTATTTCCCATAAGGTTAACATTGGGACAACGTACTGTGTTTACAACTTTTAATATCTCGGTAACCAATGGACATAGAGCAATGATTCACTAAATTGTCTGTATTTTTGCTCCTGGTGGCCCCAAAACGAAAAGTTATCATAGTCTTGGGCTGAGGTATAGATAAACGACTCACTTGGACTCCACACATTCAGAACCTAAAACAAAGACTTCGGACGCTCATATACGCTTTTTGGCAGCTAAGCAGGGTTCTGACCGCGGAGCACTGCAGGACTGTATACTTCGCCCACGTGCAGTCAGTGCTACAGTACGGTGTCTTGGCGTGGGGTGGAGTCTCCTCCGCAGCTCTGGAGCCGTTGGCCGTCACTCAGAGGTCCCTCATCAAAATCTTATTAAAAAAACCACCTAGGTACCCAACTCTTGAACTTTTTTCTGAATTTAATGTTTTGAATATTAGACAGATCTACATTAAATCTCTTCTTTTATTTATTAAAAACAACAAAGAGGGAATATTTACTAACCTTCAGCATTATTATCCCACTAGAAATAGATTAAATTTTGGTTATAACGTTCCTCGATCCACTTCTAGTTTAGTAGTTAATTCCCCATTTTATATTGCTCATATCCTTTACCGCAACTTGCCTCCAGAAATTATAGATGCGGAGGGAGGCAGTAACCTGACATATAAAAGAAAAATAGGCGAATGGCTTCTTCGTTCTGGGCAGTCTGCTGCAGAGACACTGATTCGCTCCCCGTATACTTGACTTTTAGGTCACATCAACCGTTTAAATGTGACAGATATGTTTATGTTTTTAAGTATTTTCTTTTCGCCTACCCATGTCCCCCAGATATATGATGTGTGTGTGTTTTTTTTAAGGACTGGCTACAAAAATAACAAATATATATATATAAATTGTTTTGTGCAAGTGATAAAAAACTAAAGGACTCTGCTGACCGTAACTCTTCTTCCGCACACAGATCAACAGTCTATGCGGAAGAAAATTTCCATATAACTATGTATATTGTCCTGTAATCTGTTTTCTTGGAATAAAGTAAAGTATAGGTCTTACCATGAGACCTACGGTAATAGCTTCTTCCCTATAGGGGAAATTCGCTAAAACCAACGTTTTACAAAGAATCCTCACTTTTTAAATAATCTGGGGATTTTATGTGATAAAAACCCCCCCTATACAGTTCTAGCTAGCTTTTAATAATATAAGTGTCGATGGAAAAAGCTTGTTGTGAAGTTTTGTGGGAAATAACATTCGTGAAAGTCAGGCATAAGAGAAGAGTCCTAGACGCCATGCAAGTTTTGTATTTAAGGGCCCACATTAGGTACACCAGGCGGCTTGGCGGTGCATCTAAATCCCCTGGGCTTGTTTTTAGGCATTGAGAGAGAAATTTAGGCAGCTTGGCACCGCAGAACAGCCTCCCCCATTTTAAACAAGTAGGTGCTATAGAGGCCTAGTGTATTATAGAGGTGTAGACATTTTGTGGAACTACTTATTACAATAAATATTGTTTGGTCAGTAGACGATATGATAAAAAACCAAATCTTGCTGAGCATCGCGTGATCAAAATTCCTGTCGAAATTGTGATTATTTTGCCTCATGTAATCGTTGTTATAACGTTCATGAGAAATATAGCTCATAACTTAAAACTTAAATGTTGGTGAAAGATTATGGTTAAAAATAACGTGTTATTTAACCTCAAATGTTAGGCCTACATTAATTATGCAATACACCAATCTTATCAACGCAAGACAATTTTGATAGTGAATCGGTCATTTGTAATAAAAATGGGTTTATAATTGGGACATATTTTGTAAACTTAATTTATTATTGCAGTGACATGAATCTGATTTATTTTAATTCAGTCATTCTTTAAAATATCAAGAATTACACAACCTACACAGCTAAAATGATAATTTGGATGCTCTGGTGAAGGGTGTTATTTTTTTTTGTAAAAGAATATAAAAATTGAACTTGGTGTTTATTTTATAAAATGAATTGTTCATTGAAAAATATTAACCACAGTTTGTTTTTAAATTACCAAGGGATTTTACCATTTTTATTTATTTGCGAGGAGCAATTCGTTTTTAGAGACGTGATCAACATTTTTCACTAATCGGTGATGGCGAATGTCCACTAGTATTTAAAAAATATCAGAAACTTTCAAACACAACAGTTAAAATAAAGTTGTATCTAGGTGAGTAGGCCAACATTACCACTTATTTAAATAAAAGGTGAAATACCCAAATGGTTAATTATTAAAATAGAAATGTGTGTTTATAATAAAATATTTATGTCAGAGGCTTCGTGGTCATTTTTAAATAAATCCAGAACAAAAACATGGGCTAAAATTCAAGTTCGCGCCCAAGTATGGTTTTTACCTTTTTTATAAATAAATAGGTAACCTCTTAAGCCCATGTTATTGGAGAACAGTAATTTAAAATTTAACGAGTAAACCGGTTGCTCGAAATCGAGCAATTGTCATGTATGTATTGACATCTAAATAAAAACAATAATTGTTCAGAAAAGCTCTTTATGAAATATATATAGGCTATCGTGAATACGCTGATATCTTTCTAGGAGATGCCTTGTTCTTTAATGTTTTCTATGAATATTCTGAGCCCCTCGAAGGTCTTGGCTCGACTTGCCGCCCCATTCCCAGTTATCCATGAGATAAAACTGGCTGAGTAAGATAAATTATAATTTCTTCAATAGACTGACCATTTATGTGGGAATGAAATTTAGTCAGGGAAAAGGATTTTAGGCACAAGATATCCGATCATCTACGGTTTCCCCCCTGACATGAGCGGTTTCATTGTAGTCTCGCCTTTTTAAAACTGCATCGTCTATACCCATTCGAATTATCCCGAGGAGCTTCATTGAAATCTAGGAAAAATCTCAGAAAAAATTCCGTCCCTCATACATGGCTAATGAGGATTTAAAATGCCGCATGGTGAAGAATCATGTGATTCTTCGCCTTGTCATGAAGCAGTGGGCGACTGGCTACGTCAGGGAGGTACAGAATGGATAATTTGATCAATTTCATCGTCATCGCGAATTCTCTCTCCCTCATCTAGCATCTGGAAATCTCATTCTAGAATTAAATTGTTTAAATGTCAGCTAATGTTATTCCAAAAATGTATGCTTTCACAACACTTGAAGTCTCTTAATTCGCTGTGAAATACCCTTCCGATTAAATCGAGTCTAAAATGAGGTAACTCTTGAGGCTCCAGCTAAAGTCACAAACTTTGATCCTCTATATTGCGGATCCCTGTGCGAACTTCGATAAAAATCTTTAGTGACTGCCTACACACTATAGAGGAAGCGTGCATGCTAGAGTAGTACTTTCAGTCCGAGTTTTGTGCTTTCAGGCGAACGGTTTGGTTTGGCCTGGGCGTTGATCGGAATTCCGTCGTCAAAGATAGAAAGATTTCCTCTTGTTATTTTTAATTTTCGTTTCGTAACCGACTCTCTGCCGTGGACACGTCTCTGGAGCGTGGCGTGCCAGTCGGTGATGCAACGCGCCGAGAGTAGCGGGAGGCGCAGGCGGGATCCTCGGTGTAATTGTTGTGAGAGCCGGGGATGTGCTGAGAATATTCCCAGCCACTTAGTCTGATTGTGCCGGCTGTTCGTCATTTTCCTGTCATGCACACGGAGCTGAGCCCCTACCCGGTGGTTCACGATCAAGCAGATCTTCCGTGGTCGTCAATTCAGTGTGGAAAGTTGACGATGAATGATGATGAATCAAGTGAAGAATGATGAAAAGTTGAAGAATGATGAAAAGTTGATGATGATGATGATGATGATGATGATGATGATACGGGAATAATATTAGAACAGTTAAAATGAATTTATCTCATAAGGTTTAATAAATATAACATAAATACATTTATTGGGTCGTCACTAAAATGCACAATGCGATCGCAAACTTTACTGTCGAGATCGCTATTGTTGTTGATTTAGGTACAATTGTTGCGACTTGAATTGTGGATCAAAGTGAATTTTCCCATTATAAAATACGTTTTCAGACAGTAACTTATCACAAATAGGGCAATGTTCAGTGCTAATATTTAATTTTTTAGGGACTGGTACTGGTTAAAAAATGTTTAGGTAGTGTTCGGAGTTATACTTTCGTATGCGTGAAACCGCAGACTGCCCTGTAGCGGAAGTCGGCCCCAGATTGGCAGTTCGGACGGCAGTCAATTACAGCGGCCAGTGGAACGGTTATCGGGCGTTATCAGTTGAGTCAGCAGACCCAATTATGAAATCGGCTAACATAGCGGGTTACACTGGATGTTGCCATACACTGCAGCAATGCGGAATGTATAGCCGTTATCAATCTGTTATCAGCCGAGCGTGCCGATCCGATCATACAATCGACGGAGCGACAAACGGCGCTGGATCCATTACATTCGCCGTCTCTCTCGCACTTATGCAACTCTGTCCGCCTGTCTCTGACGCCTGCTGGGTTACATTCTACGATTCATCGTGACCAGCATTGTTATTGTCTTGCTATTGATCAGTTTGTAGGGGAATTCATACGAAAATAATTGAAGCTATTCATAATTTGTAAACAATATTAACACTAATTTCTGTTCTTTTGTGTTTGACTTATGTTCTTTTGTGTAAACAACTGATGTTTGTTAAATAATGTTAATAGTTAGTATTTGTCATGATTTACATTTGTTGAGGTAGGAACGAATAATCATGCGATGTGTTTCATGTTCTTGACAAAACCACAGCCAGTCGCCCGCATGTCAAATGCGTGACTCTGTCGAGGTGAATTTCTCGATCCGTTAATCTACAATATTTTAACGAAGCGGTGGTTTGTGTCTGTTTTTTGTTGTGTGGGGTACCGAAAATCTACCGACCGAATTGAAATTGTACACAAAGGTAGATTTTACGCATTTTTTAAGTATTTATTTGAATTACAAGAGAACTATTGTTAATTTTCCAGTTAAACCGTGCGAAGAACGGCGATGAATACACGGGTAGATGTAGTATCCAAGGGAATTCGGGGTTCCCTTAGCATCCGAGGTTCAGCCACCCCCGCCAAAATAATTGAGACGTAAATGGATTGTTGATGTAAGGATGTAGGATTGATGTATGGCCTTCTATGTAATTAAAAAAATAATAAAACTAACGTTATTTTTTAAAGAATTTTGGGGTTGACTTATACTTTATACTTTTCTTGACATGGCGACCTACCCAGGTAGGTATTTTTAGCCAAGTATGAATGACAGATATATATAATTAGCAATAGTGGCTACTGTCACTATGCCGGCGGCAATGACAAATAACACAATTGACGCGTGGTTTAATGCGGTTGTTGTCAAGGAGGTGTGGGGTTGCCGTGACAACAGAAGCTCCAGCTACGGAAACGCCTCCCACCCTAACTCCCCTTCAAACGGAATCGTTACACATATAGTCAAGGCAATGAATGCTCAAAAAGCGGTATAGAGGGAATTGCATGGATCACAATTTTTGACTTTGTAACTTTGTTTGGACTAGTTATGAGTAAAACATATCAAAAGTCCCCGCCCTTAGCCCTTGAACCGGCTGGGCTGGAACGGCCTAAAGGTACAATTTTTTGGTTTTTCCTAAATATCTTAAAAACTATCAACTTTTAGTATTCCCTATTAAATTTGAAAATTAAAGAAAATTAAATTTCGTGTAAGAAAAATATATAATATGTCTACTTTGGTCCAACCGTTTATAAGGTAAGCACAAATTTAGTTAATATTTAAAAAAAAAATCTCTTGCATAAGAAATACATGTAAATTTGTGGGTAACATAAATGCCCAATTGGGCAACGTTCTTTTCACCTAAAGGAAAATGAACAGCATTCTGGAAATATTGACAAAACTTCCAGTAATTTGACACCTCAATCATAAAAATTTGTCTAAAATTAAGGCGTTGGCGAGTTTACAAAATACGTTATTTTTTAAGGAATTATAACAAATTGTAATAATACCTTGAAAAATAACGTTTTTTGTGAGCTTGCCAACGCCTTAATTTTAGACCAATTTTTATGATTGAGGTGTCAAATTACTGGAAGTTTTGTCAATATTTTCCGAATGCTGTTCATTTTCCTTTAGGTGAAAGAATTGTTGCCCGATTGGGCATCTAAGTTATCCACAAATTTACTTGTATTTCTTATGGAAGGGATATTTTTTTAAATATCAATAAAATTAGTGCTTACCTTGTAAACGGTTAGACCAAAGTAGACATATTATATATTTTTCTTGCAGGAAATTTAATTTTCTTTAATTTTCAAATTTAATAGGCAGTACTAAAAGTTGATAGTTTTTAAGATATTTAGGAAAAACCAAAAAATTTAGGTACCTTTAGGCCCTTCCAGCCCAGCCGGCTCAAGGGCTAAGGGCGGGGACTTTTGATATGTTTTACTCCTGACTAGTCCAAACAAAGTTAAAAAGTCAAAAATTGTGATCCATGCAATTCCCTCTATAAACTTTCATTGCCTGGACTAATAGGTACAATAATTGATCGTGTATAAGTCTTGTTTCTGCGAAAGCTGATAGCGAAATGTTGCGCTCTTACTTATTGTAACCCATAAAGGAAGCTACATCTAACTTTAAAATTATAAAATAAGTTATAAGGGAGTTATAAAATGATTGATTGTGAAGTACGTGCACACCGGTCAAAGTGACTAGTTCTTTTGCATCTGTATTTTTCTTTATTGCAGTTGACATTGAAGTAACAATCATTTTTGACGAGGTGGAGTGGAACTTTGGTAGGGACGGTTGGGTATAGTGTTAGTTGTTGTTGACCAGCCCATATATGCAGTTTTACAACGAAACTAAATACACGATCATGGATTATTCAATATCCATCGCAAAGACAAAAGTCTCGTACTCACAGAGAGCCGAGCTTGGAGTCGTGGCGGACGTCAACAGAATGTGACTCGTGGTGTAGTGAGGGACGCGGTTGCCATGGCTACTGCAGCTCCAGACATGATGCTATTGAATGGACTCATGAGCAGCTCTGGTTACGTTACAGCAAGGCCAATGGGGCAGTTTAAACCGAAGTGCTTACTCATATTACGCTCATATAGTTATAGGACGACATGTAGTGACACTCATATTACGCTCATATAGTTATTTCTGTACAAAATCCTATACTTTCTTGCATCACATGAATGAATAATTAGTTTGGTTATCATTCAAATGTTTACTTAGCCTTTTCTCAACCACAGTTGAAATCCGATAACGGCAGGACGGATTCTATTGTTGGAGGTGTGATGTCAAAGACATTTTTTCGTAGATTTGCCCATACATCTCTGAATTTTAAGAACTAACTTTGTTTACAATTAAACATATATGGGCGTGGTTTGGAATAGTTTTAAAGATTAAACGTAGGTTACAAAAGTGTTCGCAAGCGAAGCTGTAACAGAGTAATTTGGTAATTATTATTAATAAATGATATTTTTAAGTTGGTCAACTTGGATTCAACCTGAGTTAAAAGCAAACCTGTTTTCGAATGAAGTGACGATAATTTAACCCTTTTTCAAAACGGGCATTCATTATCTTTACTTACTTTATTATTAAAATATTATTTTGATTAGGTACACACCCAGCTACAGCACTTATCTTCTAATAACCAATTAAAGCTTTTATAACATATTTTTCGATATACGGCTGCGAAAATGGCAGTTTTCATATTATTGTGTTGCGGGTCTAAAGAAGCTCTTTTTGGCCCAAGAGAAAATCGTTTATAATGTACTAAAATTGTAAACATGTGTACGGCAGCGTCAATGGCGAGCTATCGATTACATCAAGAGTGGTTATCCATTATTGTTATCAACTGTAATTGATTATTGCATTGTTAGCAAATTTCCCCTATAGGGAAGAAGCTGTTACCGATAACAGATGGTAAGACCTAAACCATGATAACTTTTCGTTTTAACACACACACACACACACACACACACACACACACACACACACACACACACACACACACACACACACATATATATATATATATATATACACACATATATATATAAGATCGGACCATTTTTAAGCGAGTTATCGTGCTTAAAGACACACACAGACACACACACTCACACACACACACACACACACACACACACACACACACACACACACATATATATATGTATATATGTGTGTGTGTGTGTGTGTGTGTGTGTGTGTGTGAGTGTGTGTGTCTGTGTGTGTCTTTAAGCACGATAACTCGCTTAAAAATGGTCCGATCTTAATGAAATTTGGCATGGATGAGTAAAGTATAGCTGGCGCCAATTCTTGGGGCCCAGTCCGCGCATGGGGCGGGGAGTGGATAGGCTGGGAGGAGAGGGGAAAAGTAGCGGCAGCGGCGGCCGACATTGTACTAGCCTGGCTGCGTACATTCGGCAGCTCGCACATAGTTACTGCTTCTCTGTCAATCGTTGTTCAGAGTAACAAGACGCTTCAATAAATACTAATGAAATATTTTATATTATTGAATAGAATTAAAACAGATCATTAATCGCCAGTAAGAGTCAATGTTCCGTCGGTCGATGTTTTTAGGACGACATGTAGTGACACGCTATTGTTGACGGCTGAGAGCAGAATGACAGTGCTGCGCTCTAGCGAGGCGTTGTCGCGGATGCGCACTAGCCGTTTTTGCTACCACGCATCCACCGCACTGGGCCCCAAGAATTGGCGTCAGTTATAGTAATTATTCGGACGAGTTCGAGTTCGTAAACCAGCCCGATCGGACTACCGGAAGGGGGTTAATCCCCCTCAAAAATGGGTTTTTGAGTTTTTTACATAGAAAAATAAAAATAACCCTTGCAGCAGGCCTGCATACTCAGCGAATTTTAAATGCTAAAGAGCTTGTCGATTCAATCGATTTGTGAAACTCTCTCGTCTCACCAATCGATAGTTCAATGCGTTCGATACACCGATATTTGTTCATTGTTGCCATTCTAGGGCACAAGTGAAACAGGCAATCAGCTGATTGTTTAAAATAGCAAGAACAAGATGTAAGCCTCTTTGGGAGACATCTTTAAAGGTAAACAAGTTGTAACATTTTGGTTTTTAAGTAGTTGGCGTGTTGAATTGAGAGGTATAACGAAGAAAATTGTTCATCACACGGGTCCAAAGCTGCTTCTCGTTACTCGGTCGTATATTTCGAACTCGGATTGCAGCCTCAGTCGTAAAACTTGACTTCGTATTTTAGGCCCTAGTAATGAAATATACTATTTAAAGATTAAAAATAAAACGGTCTCATTAAGAATGAAGTAAACATATCGAATTCTCAAAAGTATCCGAGGTAAGATCCGAAGAAACATAGGCTAAATTAGTAGATATCAATAAAAAAGACTGCAGAACAAGTAAAAGATGTCATCACTAGGGACTAAAGCGATGCTTTTTGTTCGAGATAACTTTTCGACCGAGTATCGAAAAACAATTTTAGTCCCGTGTGATGATCTATATTTTTCGTTATACCGCTCAATATATTCCGCTAACTGCTTAAAAAGCCAAAATTTCAAAGCTTGTTTACCTTTAACATATTTTCCTACGAGCCTTTAATTTTGTTATTGCTATATTGAAAACAATCAATTTAATTGTTTAATTTGTGTTTAGGTTATACGCAGACAGTAATAACTGTCGATTGGTGAATTGAGCGAGTTTAGCAATATCGAGGGAATATATTGCTGACACCTCGATTGAGGCAATAGGCTATTTTCACCCATTAAGAATTGACGTCCGGCATTGACGTTTTCGAACTTTGGCTCCAAAGGCCTCATGGAAGTTAGGTAACCTTATATTATTGTTCTCTTATTCTCTACAGACCTTGGTTTTAATACATTATGAAACGAACAGCCGACGTCCTCGACTTCAGCTGATTCTTTATTTATTCCCTTGGGAGAAAAGGAGCTTCTTTGGCCTCGAGAGCATGGGATAAAATCTGCCGTTTTCGTAGTGGTATAAAGAAATAGTATATTTCATTACTAGTATAGACTTAAGTGACGCTTTTCGCTCGAGCTCAAGTTCGATTGAGACTCTTGAGCTGAAGTCGAAAAATGACTTCAGAAGTCATTTTTCGAAAAAAAATAAAATAAAGAAAAACAACTTTATTCCCATGTTATGAACTATATTTTTCGTTATACCGCTCAAAAATATTCCGCTAACCACTTAAAAAAACAAAATGCTATAACTTGTTCATCACCTTTAAAAGAATTCTTTCGACGTGGCTTTCATCTTTTTCTTGCCATTTAAAACAATCAGCTGATTGTCTACTTCATTTTTGAGTTTATAGGCTAGACCATCGATGTGTACAATGGATTAGTAACGCAGGCCCCGTAACGCGAGCCGCCGGCAGTGATTGCGTTTAAGATTTTGCAGGGGCGATGGGGGTACGCATCTTTTGTCGGCCATCTTGTACTGACCGTCTAATTAATTATTAATTATAATTACTTAATAGTTATAGCAATACATCTATTATAGCAAGTTGTACCCATAAAATTGCTCCCAAATCCGTGCGGTTTCAATAAGGTTAATAATACAGTTTCGAGCTTTTTCCCCCAACGCCCCTTCAATCCGGCCCGGCTGCAACCCCAACGCACAGCTGTGTTGGCTCGGAAACAGGGCCGTAGACAGACCGGTTTTCTCGGGTCATGTGCCCGGGGCCCGGGCCCATAAATTGTTTACAGGGGCCAGGAAAAATTATTAAGTTATATGTAGTAAGTTTTTTTCAGAAACAAAAATGAAAAATTTTCAACAATTGATTTGTAATCAGACCGAAAAAGACCGACAAAGAAAATAATGGCTTGAAGAATTTTACTAAGTGGCCGTTTATGCGCCGGTGTATTTTACGGGTCGATAAATTGTTATTCCTGGACGGCAAACTACGCGACGCGCGGTCTCGGCTCAACTTAAACCTAATGTAAAACACAAACTACTTGTGTTATTTTTGTAAACAAATATATTTAATTAAATTTAACGTATTGACAACATTTATATCGCCAACACTTCCTCTGATTAATAAATAAAAAATGACCTCGCAGAACAACTTTTTCGTGTCAGTAACAAAAATGCAATTGAAAGTTACAAATAATGTAATGTATTTTATGTTTATAAATATTTATAACAGATTGGCAACCCAATGCACTTTTGCGTGCCTGTTTTTACGCGCGGCGTCAAGTTTGTTAGGTCGTTTTTCCGCACTTATTGCATTGGTATCAAGTATAATTTCGTCAATATCAAATCTTCAGGTCCCAAAAAACAAATATAGCCATTAATAACTTTGATACCAATGCAATATGTGGGGCAAAAAGACCTAACAAACTTGACGCCGCACGAAAAAACGGGCACGCTAAAGTGCATTAGGTTGTCAATCTGCTACATATCTAACAAAACAATGAACCTACTCTATTACTTTTTAACTATATGGATTTTGAAGGCAATCAGAGGTTTTTTATGGCCAAACTTGCGTTTTTAAACACTGAAATTTAATTTTTAGGGGTATGAGGAGCCCGGCCAGTTGATTTTACCCGAGGCCCGTTAAACCTGTCTACGGCCCTGCTCGGAAATCACTACACGAGCCTTACGGGGAGCGCGCTTTCCAGTTGTATTTATTTACATCGATGGGTTAGACTGACAGTAACGACGATTGACCTCCAGCTGGGACAAAAATTTATCTTGACCAATCAGAAGGAACATATTATTTTTATTCCTTGATTGAGGCTACATTTTCACCAAATAAGCTGTTAGAGCTGGGATGAAACTGGAAAGGGTCTGGCAATGACGTCACAAGCTTTATCTCCACAGGCCTTGTGAGAGTTAGCCCTGTCATATTTTTGCTCTTTTCTTTTCTACAGACCTTGGTTTTCCTACAGTAAAAAACAAATAGCTGAGGTCCTCGACTTCAGCTGATTCTTTTTTCCCTAGGGAGAAGGAAAACTTTTTTAGCCCCGCAACACTTGTGATAATAACTGCCATTTTCATTGCATTTTAACGAAAAGGTTTTATAGTGGCGGGTAAAGTGGAGGTCATCTGTGTGCAAACGGCCGTAAAGTTTAACGTGCGTACCGATTTTTTTTGTAAACGGAGGGAGTAAACAACTGTAATCAAGCTTTCAAGTAGCCTATTTCGCAAAACTTCGAGTCGAGCCGTTCAAAACTCGATACTCGAGAGTCGCTCACCCTGTAAATCAGTTTAGCAAGAGCAGGTTCAATGAGCAAACTTAAACATATTTTATAAATACCGATACAGTATTCCGTTAAAAAAAAACCAAACCTCCTATTTGTGAATGTTTTTTGATAGGTCGTTAAATTATCATAAGTACTAATGAATATCAATCTATATAATCAAAGAAATCGGTGAATACTTTTTCCCCTCATATACGAGGTATAAATTAATGATTTTGGAAAATTCTTTAAAGGAGAACGGGATTTAATTCATTATGACCCCTAGAGGAAAGACAGGGATCGGCCTAACAAGGGCCTGGAGCCCGGAGGAGGCAGAACGTGTTTTATCCCAGGTCAGTGAGGGCGTTGTTAGTGCGGATAGCGGCTCGGCCCTTGCGGCTCATTACATTAATGAACTCTCTTCAGGCCCACACAAAACTGTCCACTTTTCCCGCTCCAGTTTTAGAACCTCTTCTTAATTTTAAACAGACTATACGGTAGTTAAGAGTCTTGCAATCTTATAATAGTTTGGTATGATTTTATTGTGTGTTGTTGACTAACGTTTTGTTAAATTTCATTTTAACATTTAATTTTAAAAGATTATGTACTTCATCTGGATGTTTGTATCCACGCATAAGAACTATCAGTTGCATGACTGTGTACTCCTATATTTAAAGTCTAAGACGCAAAATTCTGCTAAAGTTCTGTTACTTTAGTCTCGTAACTGATCAGTTGATTATTTGATTATTTATTCTCATACATTTAGTCACATCATATTACTTAAGATGGCTATGTTTAAATTCATAACAAGAAACAAGCGGGTTAATAATTCGTTCTGGTTCATAATCGAACTAAGTAGTGATTTTCAAATCGACGCGCCGGTGCGTCACATGATGATGCGTGCCTTCTTGAATCATACCAGTAACATAGAGATCACTGTGATCACGTTACTTTCGCTCCAGGGAGAGGAAGCTTCCTATTGAGTGACCATAATTGCCGTGCGAGCTCTCTCATATTTGACATTTTCTGTTTTATTCTCTATGTTAGTTCTCCGAAATTATTTTGATTAATGATAAAAATGAAAGTTTCAATTCTATGTATAGTGAGCAAATAAAGAAAATTTAAAACGATAATCTGTAAAGTTAAATCCAATGTTATGGTGATTTATGTGCGTTGCAATCTACCCAAATATACTACCTCCAATCTTCAATCGAAGAGAGCTCTTCCCTCGCTGTAATGGGAAACGATATGCAGTTATCGGAAATATTTAGTGCCCACGGAATGTTTTTAGACCGTTATTGTTTTTAGTGAATCTCCACTCCACTTTAGGGAAGAAGATAGTCCAACAATTTTACGATATAAATATTATGTTAAGACCTAAACCCTTTGAGCATCTTATATTTTAATTTGGGGGCCTCGCAGATGCCAAAACGAAATAGTTTATTTTAAAATTTCTATGGTGCAATCTTAATGAAATCAAAGTGGTAACTATTTGAACGAGTTCGCAAACCACCTAGACCGGTGATTCGAAGGGGTTATAAAGAACGGGTTTCCTCTTCAAAATTGCTTATTTTTTGTTTTTTTTTTACCTAGGAAATGTAAATATAATTGTGGTTTACACAGTTGATATTCGCCCGAAAAACAAATAAAGTAATTTTGTTTCTTGAACCATTGCACAAGGTATATTGTCACCAAGATAATTCTGGTTAAGAGAGGACTATAACCTTACGGGAAATGAAAAAAAATGCATGTAGCTCTTTTATTTCTCAACTGTATAGTACTTCATAAATTTTAAATCTACTTAAATATGGCCTAAAACCCTGCTTCAGTTTTTTGGTTCGTGAGGAAGCAAACTTGTGTATATTGCTATTTTCTTATTTTTTAACGTAAGACCTATCTTAATGATACGTGGTACGTGGCTTAATCTTGGCGAGTAGTTGAGGTCTACTGGATTGTAGCAAAAACCCCTCATCTTCTCATTTCTGTGGCAGCAAGACTGCATTTTCACTTCCCATATTATTCTTATGGAAAAATATTTTGTCAGGTTCATTTATGGATGTTCGTTGATTTTTATTGATCTGAGGCTTTTATTAAAGCTTTTGAAATTTACTGTGTAAACAGATTTGCTGTAACGGAGGCATTTTTACACTGTCATCTCCCTATTATATCATAGAACAGAGAGTTTTTTTTTTATATTCTTCGAGAGAACCTCGTTATTCACTTTCGTATATAATGCACTTTTACTTTGAACGTTCCGTGGCAAACCATTTGTTGTTGCAGAACAGTCAGCACTGTAGAACCAGCAGGCCGGTAGCGGTTGGTTGGTTGACGTAGGAAGGTCGTGATCGATGGGTCGTGGTCGTGGTGTCTTATACTTTCTTCAGCGGCCAACCCACTGTGCACCTCGGAGATGGCGGTAGCACATGTGTCATACCTCTGCTCCCACGGGCGCATTGTTATTGTCACATGGTGTGGTACCAAGAAAGTTAAAATTCTAATAACATATTTTTCAGAAAATTGTCATGTGTAATTCCGTAGTTATTTTTTTGGTTTAAATTTTGTATCGAAAGGGTTATCTCTTAATCAACACATTTTTGCGACAATAAGAGAAATAGAGTAGGTTTTTTTTCTGGAATCTAGGCTGACGAACGTGTTTACAAGGTACTTTTACTTTCTCCCCCCTATACATAGTATATGGAGAAAGTATTGTTTTCGTCAAAATTTTCGAATTTGTGTTGGTAGTGGATATACTGTATCCGTTTTAGTGCTCCTTGAATCCAAAAAAGTGGTTTTTGGCGTGGTGTCTGTGTATGTGTGTGTGA